>JARGYO010005626.1:165253119-167684755 GCA_029206835.1 Rana muscosa | reverse complement strand
CAGCCTGATGCCCCCCGGGATAGGCCCAATCTCTGGCCTAGCAGCCCTGGGCGTACGACACACATCCACCCAGACAGCGGTCCAGGTGGCACAGAACATAATTCACCCGACTCCACCCGAATATATAGGTTCTCCCAGCAGGCTAAGGGATTCAAGAAAACCCCCGCCCATTGGTTGAGATATCCTATATACCCTTAACTTGACCTTGAGATGTCCTTCTCACATCTAATGCTACCAAGTGCCCAGCCACCTAGTGGCAGAAGAGAAAAGTACAAGGCCAAACAGGGAGAACTCAATGGATCTCTAACAACTATCTACAGTAGCTACTCCTGACAAGCAATTTGGTGAGGAGCTCCCTGACTAAATCCCAGGGCGCTACAAACACTTAATCCATAGAGCACTGAGGTGAAAAAAGACCCCATTGCATGATCCCAGGACCAATGGAGCACTGAATCAATACTGTATATGTGAAATGTTTTACTAGCCAAAGAATTGGCAATTGTGCTCAGCCAGCCATGTGATCCAGTCACCCCTGCCAGACAGCATAGCCAGCTCCAGGACATTTTTGCAGCTAAGTAATACAGCCCAGTCCAGGATGTGCCCCCCTAGCTTGTTACTGAACAATGAAGAAACAGCAGCTCACTGAAGTGGTCACCCCCCTGTTCCCTCCCCCGTGGTTGTGGTCAGTTCAGAGTACTGCCCTTCCCTCTCCCAGTTGTGGTGCTTCTTTGTACAATATCACAGGAGATTAATATGAAAAAAACAGGGCTTTTTTCAAGCCGGAACGTGGCGGAACTTTGCTATTTATTTATTTACTGTTACTTGTAAACACAGAAGTCTGACTTCTGTGTTTACAAGTGACAGCGCACCTCTCCTGCAGATCCTCCCTGCTACTGCACTCAGGGACAGCTGCTGGGGCACAGTGTGTTCATTGGCATGGGGGGGCCATTGCATGCTGAGCTGCTGCTTGCTGACCAGATGTTGACAGCCCCGTATCATCCTACTGACCAATGGGAAGAGGTGAAGTGAAAAGTGACAGTGCACTGTAAGGGTAAAACACGCTTTTGTGATTTCTGCAGAGGCATGCAAGTCAATTGGAGGTTGGTGGGGGGACTGTGGAGATGCAGAAGTCAGAACTGAGGTGGGGTGCTGTGGAAAAGGGCTGAAAGGCTTAGCTGCAGATATAAACTTTAGAATAAGGGTGCACAGGCGAGCTGTGGACAGGAGTTATGGCCAGAGGTGCAGAGATGAACTGCAGAAAGGGAAAAGTGTGCCAAAGTGAGCTGCAATCTTTGAGGAGGAAGAGGGGGGGTGCAGAAGTGATTTGTGGACTGGTGGGGGTGGGGGGGGGTTGCAAAGGCGAGCTGCAGACAGGGAGTGCACTGGTGAGTTGCAAACAGGGGGTCCAGAGAGGAGTTGCAGACCAGGGTGCAAAAGTGAATAGGAGACAGTTGTGGATGGGGGTGCAGTGGTGAGTTGTGGACAGGGGGGCAGAGGTGAGTTGTGGACAGGGGTGCAGAGGTGAGTTGTGGACAGAGATGCAGAGGTGAGTTGTGGACAGAGGTGCAGAGGTAAGTTGTGGACAGAGGTGCAGAAGTGAATTGTGGACAGGGTGCAGAGGTGAGTTGAGGACAGGGGTGCAAAGGTGAGTTGTGGACAGAGGTGCAGAGGTGAGTTGTGGACAGAGGTGCAGAAGTGAATTGTGGACAGGGTGCAGAGGTGAGTTGTGGACAGGGGTGCAGAGGTGAGTTGTGGACAGGGGTGCAGAGGTGAGTTGTGGACAGGGGTGCAGAGGTGAGTTGTGGACAGAGGTGCAGAGGTGAGTTGTAGACAGAGGTGCAGAGGTGAGTTGTGGACAGGGGTGCAGAAGTGAATTGTGGACAGGGTGCAGAGGTGAGTTGTGGACAGGGTGCAGAGGTGAGTTGTGGACAGGGGTGCAGAGGTGAGTTGTGGACAGGGGTGCAGAGGTGAGTTGTGGACAGAGGTGCAGAAATGAGTTGTGCACAGGGGTGCAGAAGTGAGTTGTGGACAGGGGTGCAGAGGAGTGTTGTGGACAGGGGTGCAGAAGTGAGTTGTGGACAGGGGTGCAGAGGTGAGTTGTGGACAGAGGTGCAGAGGTGAGTTGTAGACAGAGGTGCAGAGGTGAGTTGTGGACAGGGGTGCAGAAGTGAATTGTGGACAGGGTGCAGAGGTGAGTTGTGGACAGGGTGCAGAGGTGAGTTGTGGACAGGGTGCAGAGGTGAGTTGTGGACAGGGGTGCAGAGGTGAGTTGTGGACAGGGGTGCAGAGAAGAGTTGTGGACAGGGGTGCATAGGTGAGTTGTGGACAGAGGTGCAGAAGTGAGTTGTGGACAGGGGTGCAGAGGTGAGTTGTGGACAGAGGTGCAGAAATGAGTTGTGCACAGGGGTGCAGAAGTGAGTTGTGGACAGGGGTGCAGAGGAGTGTTGTGGACAGGGGTGCAGAAGTGAGTTGTGGACAGGGGTGCAGAGGAGTGTTGTGGACAGGGGTGCAGAAGTGAGTTGTGGACAGGGGTGCAGAGGTGAGTTGTGGACAGGGGTGCAGAGGTGAGTTGTGGACAGGGGTGCAGAGGTGAGTTGTGGACAGGGGTGCAGAAGTGAGTTGTGGACAGGGGTGCAGAGGTGAGTTGTGGACAGGGGTGCAGAGGTGAGTTGTGGACAGGGGTGCAGAAGTGAGTTGTGGACAGGGGTGCAGAGGTGAGTTCTGCACCTATTTTCTGGTAAGAAAATAAACCCTGGCAAGAAAAAATTAGGTACTGGGCCAGCTGCATGGGATCTGACTGCTTAGCATCCCCAAAGGTTAATACAGCAGGGGTTGAAGTGGGGTGGGGAGAGTGCACGCAGGGCTGGCCCAAGACATTGTGCTGCCTGGGCCCAAGAATGAAATGCTGCCCCCCCCCAAAAAAAAAATCCTACGCCCATCCAGCAAAGAGACATTTTCATAAAGCAAAGAGACATGCCCCTCCTGCAAAGAGACATGCCCCCTCCTGCAAAGAGACATGCCCCCTCCTGCAAAGAGACATGCCCCCTCCTGCAAAGGGAATTGTGTAGCACCACGAAAGCTCCCCCTTTCTCTCCACTGCCACCGACCAGTTACGCTCTGATCCCAGCTCAGTGATGCAACATGCTGCATGCAACAGCAGCGCTGCAGTGGCGGCTAGGGTGACCACATTCCCAAACTGTCATTCAGGGATACCCCCCTTCCTTCCCAAAAAAAGATGTATTAGCACTTAAATCATCCTAACATTATGATTGATATGGTGTCAGGATGATCAAATCACATTATTTCTATTATCATTACATTGTAATATATAATGAAATAGTTCAACTCACTATAATGCAGAATCAGTGGGAGCCCTGAGCTTGTCACTTGCCACCATTCCACCAGATGCAGCTTGTTACTTGCCACCGTTGCCTGCCACCAGATGCACTGTGCCAATTGCCTTCCAAAGCTGTGTCACTTGCCACCTATAGCCTGCCACCAGTTGCAGCTGTGCCACTTGCCACCCATAGCCTGCCACAAGATGCAGCGTGTCACTTGTCACCATTGCCTGTCACCAGATGCAGCGTGTCACTTGTCACCAATGCCTGTCACCAGATGCAGCGTGTCACTTGTCACCATTGCCTGTCACCAGATGCAGCGTGTCACTTGTCACCAATGCCTGTCACCAGATGCAGCGTGTCACTTGTCACCATTGCCTGTCACCAGATGCAGCGTGTCACTTGTCACCAATGCCTGTCACCAGATGCAGCGTGTCACTTGTCACCATTGCCTGTCACCAGATGCAGCGTGTCACTTGTCATTATTGCCTGTCACCAGATGCAGCGTGTCACTTGTCACCAATGCCTGTCACCAGATGCAGCGTGTCACTTGTCACCATTGCCTGTCACCAGATGCAGCGTGTCACTTGTCACCATTGCCTGTCACCAAATGCAGTGTGTCACTTGTCACCATTGCCTGTCACCAAATGCGTGTCACTTGTCACCAATGCCTGTCACCAAATGCAGTGTGTCACTTGTCACCATTACCTGTCACCAAATGCGTGTCACCAATGCCTGTCACCAGATGCAGCGTGTCACTTGTTACCATTGCCTGTCACCAAATGCATTATGTCACTTGTCACCAATGCCTGTCACCAGATGCAGCGTGTCACTTGTCACCATTGCCTGTCACCAAATGTGTGTCACTTGTCACCAATGCCTGTCACCAGATGCAGTGTGTCACTTGTCACCAATGCCTGTCACCAGATGCAGTGTGTCACTTGTCACCAATGCCTGTCACCAGATGCAGCGTGTCACTTGTTACCATTGCCTGTCACCAAATGCAGTGTGTCACTTGTCACCATTGCCTGTCACCAAATGCAGCATGTCGTTGTCACCAATGCCTGTCACCAGATGCAGCCTGTCACTCATAGCCTGGCTCTCTCTCCCTCCCTCCCCTTCAGCTTTGCATGCTGGGGGCTGCAGTTCCCCCCTAGAATTGCAATGGGCCAGCCAGTTATTGGGACTACAATAATTTTTCCCTGGCCAATAGGAGGAAAAGGGGGAAGAAACATAGCAGGGAACAGCAGCATGAGGAGGAGGAGGGGGGGAGAAGAGCCCGCAGCTGCTCTCTCCACACACACACAGCTGCTCCGATCTCATGCTGTTCTGCTGCCCGTGCCCGCTAATAGAAGGTTGAATGGGCAGGAAACAACTGACCTCTTCTGATAGCAGCGCCTGGGGGGAGGGGTTGGGGGGGAGTAGGCTGCACAGTTTCTGATCCTCGGACCGCTCGGCGCTTGCCGCTCATTAGATTTGCTGAGAGGAACACATGCAGGGAGGAGGTGGGTGGAGCTAGCGGAGGAGGAGGAAGTTAATTCCTCCTCCGCAATGAATGGTGGGCCTCTCTCTCCTTCTCTGCTGATGTCACTGGTTGCTAGACACAAAGCGGACCGCGGCTAGCAACCAGTTTGGTCAGGCAAGCAGGGGCCGCTGGTGAGACCCTTGAAGTGGGTCTTGCCACTGCGGCCAGTGACAGCAACAGTGACACACTAGATGGATCATGGAGGGAACCCCAGGTCCTCAGGCAGTGCGCCCCTGTTGCCGCCCCTTGTAAAGTGCCGCCTGGGACCATGGTCCCACCGGGTCCCATGGTAGGGCCAGCCCTGAGTGCACGGTACTAGTTCACCTAGCTAACTAGCGCTTTAACTGAATATCTGGAGTTCCACTTTAGTAACAGGTTTTATTGCAGTCTTTTTTGCCGGCAGCTAAGCCCGAGCGCTGGGGAATTTTATTTCATGTATTTAATATGAATCGCCCTTCCCACACGCACCTCGCTTGCTAGTTAGAAATTGACTGAGCCGACTTGCTCTTCTATCTTACTGAAAACTCGCTCAACGGTTGAATTCCGCGTTAAGTGTTTCTATAAAACCCCAGTTCTGTCTATTACATGAATCAATGACTCATACTGACTTTTTTTCTGTTCTGTAATAGAGAGTTACTTGGCCTGTGTGTCAGTTCTGATAAATGTCAAGGTTTCAAGGTATTCAAAGAAGCGTCAGTGTACAAAAGGCAGATTATGGTTCATCTGTAAAGACACAGCCTGTGGGTGCTTCAAAAAGCCAGCAGGTCCCTTGGATTTATGAAGATATTGTTTACACAGCGACCATACTATGGTCAGTACTGTGCGAAGGGCGCTTCATTGAGTTTATGGGACATGCAGTGTATATACACTATATTCAACGTTTCAGAATACCTGACCATCACACCTACTATAAGTTATGTGGACAACTTTCTAAATTATTGAGTTGAGGAGTTTCCCGTGAAAGGTACTATGAGTGCTACACCATGCAAAGTCTTCGTAGACAATTGTTTTCTTCCAAAATTGTTGTAACAACTTGGGGAAGATCCATTTCTGTTCCAGCATGGCTGCAACTTTTGCCCAAAGCCACCTCCTCAAAGACATGGTTAGAAGAGTTTGGTGCGGAGGAACTTAAAGCGGAGGTTCCGCGGTCCCTAACTTTTTTTTTTTCTATGCATTCTATGCTTTACAATGTGTCTTTTATTAACTCACTTCTCCTGTGCTTCCATGCATCCCCCGTCCGTTTTGCGCAGAAAAAACACTTTATAAAAAATTGCATGTATTTCCCATTTTGCTTGTGGGCATCTTGAAGCCCACAAGCATATTCTTCCGGGTAGCGATGAATGCTTGTCTCCCGGCATTCATCGCTGGATCTCGCGCACGCTCAGTGTTGACGGCGAGCAGCGCCGTCAACACTTCCTGGTTGCCATCACAACGGGCATCAACAGTTAAAATACACCTGCGTGCCCTTATTAAAAATGGCGTAATTAGATCCGCCGTCGTCACGTGACTGGGTCGACGATTCACGTGACGATTACATTATCGTGATGTCTCAAAGGAAGGCGGTACAATATTACTCCTGGGAAGCAGGACAATTTGCTCCCAGGAGGCATTGCGGAACAATAGCCCAGCGAAGGACACGCCTACTCCCGCGGGAGGAAATCCCGGAAGTAGAAGCAAAGAAATTAGAATAAAGAAAACTACAGAGAAAAAAAAAAAAGGTTAGTGTTCTATTTTTATTCTTACTAAGACGGACAGCTGAAAGGAAAGTTAAAAATGTGGGTGAACCTCCGCTTTAAGTGACCTCAACCCTACTGAAGATCTTTGGAATAGACAATTTGAGTAAGGTCTTCTTCTTATCCAACATCAGTACCTGACCTCATACATGCTCTTTTGGCTGATTGGGCACAAAATTCCCACAGACACCCTCCAAATTCTTTTGGAAAGTCTTCAAAGCCATTATTGTCTGGAAGGGGGGCAACTCCATATTAAAGTCCATCATTTTGATATGGGATGTCCAACAAGATCATATAGGTGTGATGGTATGGAGTTCACAGATTTTTGGCTATATATTGAATATTAAAGCTGTACTTCAGGAAAAATAAAAATACTCCTTTGAAGTGGGGTTTCCCCCAGACTGCAAAGGATTGATGATTGTTTATGACTAGGGGACCATCTACATGAACTTTTACTTACCTCATCCCTCATTTCCCTGACACTCCAACTTGAGTGCTGTCCTTTGACACCCTCAGGGACAATGCAGGGCTATTAGCTTTGTATTGTACCTGGTGACATCAGAGTGCCTTATGCAGCGTACACACGATCAGACATTTTTCCGACCAAACTCCCATTGGAATTCCGACAGAATTCCATCGGAAAAAAATAGAACAGGTTCTATATTTAAATTCCAATAGAATTCATCGGAATTTCTCTGATGGGGCCCACACACGGTCGGAATTTCTGATGAAAAAACTCTGTCAGACTTTTTTCATCGGAAATTCCTATCGTGTGTACAAGGCATTAGAGCATCTTAGAGAAGAGGCTGCCGGGCTGGTTACATGGAGGTAGCCTGCGTGAGGAAGGGATGTGGTAAGTAATTTACTGGTACCCTTGTTATTTTATCTGCCCCGCAGCTAGGGTAACTAGTATAGCTTCATACAGTACGTGCACCAGTGGCGGCTGGTGCTCAAAATTTTGGGGGGGGGGGCGCAAACAAACTGAAAAAATAAATCATCAATTGCCGCCACTGTGCCCATTAAACGCAGCCACTGTGCCCAAACGCCACCAGTTTGCCCCCTCAAATGCAGCCAGTTTCCCCCCAAATGCAGCCAGTTTCCCCCCAAATGCAGCCAGTTTCCCACAAATGCAGCCAGTTTATCCCCAAATACAGCCAGTTTGTCCCAAATACAGCCAGTTTGTCCCCAAATGCAGCCAGTTTCCCCCAAATACAGCCAGTTTGTCCCCAAATGCAGCCAGTTTCCCCCAAATACAGCCAGTTTGTCCCCAAATACAGCCAGTTTGTCCCCAAATACAGCCAGTTTCCCCTCAAATGCAGCCAGTTTGTCCCCAAATGCAGCCAGTTTGTCCCCAAATGCAGCCAGTTTGTCCCTAAATACAGCCAGTTTCCCCCCAGCCCTGCACTTATCTTCCTCAGGTCAGCGCCGTCCTTCTTCCATCCTCAATATCTTCTCCCACCCTCGATGTCACTTCAGCCAATCAGGTTACCGGTAACCAGACCCGGTGAACCTGATTGGCTGAGACGCCTGTCAGTGTTAACCAAGGAGCGCACCCCCCCCTCCCTGTGCGTCCCCATGTTAACTATTTGGAAGCCAATTACAGCCCTCCGGCTGACTCTGATAGGCACTTCCAAAAACCAACCAGCCGCTGTTATTCAGATGGCCGGCACTCAACAGGGGGCCGGCCATCTGAATAGTGGGCGTCAGCGGCGGTGACAATACATAGGTTAATGCATTGCATGAACCTATGTATTTTTGTTGTGAGTGACGGGCGCAGGAGAGAGAGGCTGCGGCGCTCCTGCGCCCACTATGGACGCACCGCCACTGACGTGCACAAATTTAGGATTAAGGTCTCTGGGACTCTGATGTAAGGGGGAATATGATGGAGACCCTGATGTAAGGGGGGAAGCTCTGATGGGGACCCTGATGTAAGGGGGACTGTGATATCAGGGGGATTTGAGATGGCAACCCTGATGCAAGGGGGAATCTTATGTAAGGGAGACTCTATTTTTAGTGCTAAAACGCCTGAAAAGCGCCTTCAGTGTGAAAGTAGCCTAATGTATAAGTGATGATTTTTTTTTTAAATATACAATTCTGTACTGGAAAGTTTGGCCTTACCTTATTTAAAGGATATCTGGTGATCCTGCCATGCAGATCCTTTCAGATACTTGCTGTGATATGAGGGGACAATGGCCTCCCAATTGTGCTCTTTCATTGTCAACCTGTCTTATATTTTGTCATAGACTGCGCAAGTATAGTCTGCTGTACATCCAAGAAAGTGCAGTAAACGCCAATTATTATTATTACTATTTTTTATATTTTTGGATAGAGTACCGGACCCTTTGTTGAGTTTTTTTTTTTTTTTTTTATCACTGTCTGTTAGACTTGTGCACAACGGAAAAATTTGTTTAGTTTCGGTTTGTTTCTTTTCGGTCCTGTTGATTCGTAATCATTCGTAATTTTGCTAGATGGGATTTTTCGTGTTCGGACTAATTCGTATTTTCGCAAGCGACATTTTTAGTTGAATTTTTAGTTGATTTATAATTGGTACTTTCGGTAGGGTACATTGTTTTTCGTTGATTCTGGACACAACTCCTACTTTCGTAACTTTTTTGGGGTTCGTTGATTCGTAATTTTCCGTGTCTCTCTCACAACGACGCTGCCTATTATGCCTAATGTGCTTCGAATGGATTTGTACTTTTCTAAATACATAGCGGTTATTTGTAACGATTCGAAATCTCGTATTTTACTTTTGTTTTTTACATGCGGCTTTTGCCTCCGCCCCTGTACACCATTTTGAGAGTGAGTTCAGCACGGTGAGAGAGAAGCAGATAGCAGAGCAGAGCGTTATTGTGCTTCGTATGGATTCGTACATTCGTAACTTTTTTCATAACGAATTATGCCGAAGACCTTCGGGCATTCGCTATTTGCGGTATAATTTATTTCGGATTCGGTTTTATTCGTAATTGCTTTGTTCGGAAATTCGAATGCTTCCGAATGTCCGAAAGTTGCTAAATTCGGACGAATTTCGATTCGTTACGAAATGAATTGCACAAGCCTACTGTCTGTGTCATCACTGTGGAGATTCATCCGCTCTACTTGCCCTGGTGAGAATAGTCAACATCCATCAATGGAGTAGACATGTGTGATTCGTTTTGTACGAATCGAAAATTCGTCCGAATTTCCGAAAATTCGTACATTCGGAAGCATCCGAAATACGAATTTCAATTCCTACGAATTTTATACGAAATACGAAATTTCTTTGACGAATTTCCTTTCGGGAGTGGGAGAGACGGCTCAGACTGGTACTGGTAGTCGATGGGAGATTCAGAATTGGACAAAATAAGAATGTTCGTTAATATCGTTTTATTATTGTCATAACAATTACGATTATTCGTTGTGATGAAGTTAAAAACCCAGGAAGTCAGCACAGCACAGGGATGATGGGGGCCCCTCATAATGAGCACCGCAGGGGTACAGCCCCAGAAGGGAGTCAGCACAGCACAGGGATGATAGGAGCCCCTCATAATGAGCACAGCACAGGGATGGTGGGAGCCCCTCATAATGAGCACAGCAGGGGTACAGCCCCAGAAAGGAGTCAGTACAGCACAGGGATGATGGGAGCCCCTCATAATAAGCATAATGAGTCGACGACTGCCATATTGAGAAAGGTATTTTTTGCTTTTTAAAGTCATCATAACGAATGTTTGTAATTGTTCCGAAAAGTTAACGAATCTAACGAAAATTCGTATTTCGTACGAAACGAATCCAAATTGATTTTGGACACGAATTACGAAATACGAATTTTTGTCTAATACGAAACGAAACGGAACAAAAAGAAACAAATTTATTGACGCCGCACATGTCTACAATGGAGTGCACGTTGACTGCCAGTGGCTACAAACAGGCTGCTGGAGATCAGCAACACTGACATACAAGCAAAGATGGATACAAAAACTGCCAAAAGTATCTCATTTAGGGGAAAAAAGACATCTGTTTATGAGACATGGTACATTATATAACTACATGTCATTTTGTTAGGGTTTACACTTCCATTAAGATCCTCTTAAAGTCTAGTTCATGTTGTACGTGCTCAGAGACGACGCAATGTTTAATTTGGACGGCTCAGCGGATCTGTATATCCCGGCATACATTACACACACATTCTAGCAGTACTTCTGGCTGGGGAACATTTTTTACATATCGCCCCAGGTCTGTATATAAGTTGCATCTCTTCCTGTACGGGGAACCATTTTTTAGTGTTGTAGGAGTCTTCATATACTGTATATGTGGGCCTCAACTGTGCCACGCGCTCTGCGCTGATCCTTTCCCAGAGATGCGTGTGCATGCAATTTCCTTTTGCATTTTCAACCTGTATAGCCTTGTACACACGATCGGATTTTCCGATCAAAAAAGTCCAATGGTGTATGGGCCCCATTGGTTTTTTTTTCATCGGTGTTTAGAAATAGAACATGTTTAATTTTTTTCTGATGGAAAAAAAAACAATAGGAAATTCCTATCGTCTTTGTGGAACTCCGACGGAGAAAAAACCCACGCATGCTCAGAATCAAGTCGTCGCATGCTCGGAAAGCATTGAACTTCATTTTTCTCGGCTCGTCTGAGTGTTTTACGTCACCGCGTTTTGGACGGTCGGAATTTGGACTGACAGTGTGTAGGCAAGACTGATGGAAGAAACCTTGAACGGAATTCCGACTGAAAATTCCATCGGATTTTATCCCATCGGAAAATCCGATCGTGTGTACAGGGCATAAGGGACCATTCACATGGGCGACAGACTCTACCACCCCTCTGAAGGATCAGTGGTGAATCGCTATTCAGAAGTGGTTCAGGGTTGGATTAAAGGCATTTAGGAGGTGGTATTGTCACCTCCTATATGCTTGTTTTTTTCCCATTTCCAGGAGAGACTTTACATTGAAATACCGTTCGCACAACTGGATTTCATATATTGGGCACGTGGTTGCGGCATGGTCCTGTTGACTTCAAGTTTAGTAAGAGGCACTCTACATGCCAAGATATAAGTGACGTACCAAAAAGCGGAGCATCAGGGCCAAGACAATGTAAACAGACCTGAGCCGGCGTCATGTAACATTGAAGAGAGTGGTAAGAAAAAAAAAAGATCAGCCGCTTGTTTTTACCGTCCCCCCATGCCACCCGTGTGTACTGAGCCTAATAGATATTGACGTGCATTCTTAATATTACAGTTTCTATCTAGGTAACATTCTTTTCCCCTTTCATTCCCCTTCATTCCCCTTTCATTGTAGCGCTATACAAGTTACTCACTCACTCACTCATTCCTTCTCACATTGCTTGGTCGTTAACCACTTCAGCCCTGGAAGAATTTACCCCCTTCCTGACCAGGCCATTTTTTGCGATATGGCACTGAGTCGCTTTAACTGACAATTGACGCTGTACCCAAACAAAGTTGACTTTCTTTTTTTTCCCACAAATAGAGCTTTCTTTTGGTGGTATTTGATCACCTCTGCGTTTTTTTTTTTTGTTTTTTTTTGCGCTATAAACAAAAGAAGAGCGATGATTTTGAAAACACAATATTTTTTACTTTTTGCTATAATAAATATCCCAAATAAAAATAAATAAAAAATAAATGTCTTCATCAGTTTAGGCCGATATGTATTCTTCTACATATTTTTGGTAAAAAATTGCAATAAGTGTATGTAGCGGGGTGTTGCTTTAAGAACCCAGAGACTGCCATACCCAGGGTGCATTGCCCCGCGCAAGGACTGCTGGGGTGAGCTATTTAACTGAGGGGCAGACTGGAGTTCGGGCTCTTTGGACATCGTCCGCCCAGCAAGTGAAACTCTTTGCTGAGTCTGTTGTTCCTGACAGGGCCTAAAGTTTAGGCCTTGTGTTTCCAAAGAGCCTTCCATTTCCACTGAGGAGCCTGAGGGACATCTCATCCTGCTACCCATCTACTACTTCCAGGAGGACCGAAGACCCGGGTGTCGTGGAACCTGTGTACCGAGACACAGCTACGGAAGATACAGACGTGGACTGGTCCAGTTGGGTAAGAGAGCACCTGCTCAGAGATTAGTACAGGATCTCTAGGCCTAGTGTTTGTTGTTCGGGACTCACCAGTTAGAGTTTGCATCTGCACACCGGAGGGACAGTGCATTGAGTAGCATTAGTGACTTTACCTTATTCCTAAAGTTTACAAGTACCTATTCCTGTGGATTACAATTTGTCTCCAAAAGTGCACCACCATTTGCTAGCGAAGATCTATCTCCACGGAACCTACACATAGAACAGTCAGGCCTGACTTCTAAGTTTAGACATTGCTGGGCGCCATCTTGCCCACGAGAGAGGGGAGCTGCAAGCGGGGTCTGTTAGTTAAGTGTGTGTACAGAATTGTATATCTGTTTATTTGCTGAATACCTTTTATTGCAGGGCTCTGCATATGCTGATGTATACAGTTTATCTGCTTAACCATTTCGTTCAGTAAAAGTACCAGGATTAAGCAGACAAGTTGTTGGTGTGATTACTTTGCTGAGGGGACGGTTAGTGTCAGTTATAAAATATCACTGTGTGCATTTATTGCCGGATTGCGTGACCTAAAGTTACAGGTCTCACAATCCTATCATCCCCTACTAGCTGTGCCAAGGGAGGGTAGAGCCAATTTCTGGGGGTTGACAGCAGTGTGTTACAAGCCCGAAACATCATACCAGCTGTATCGCTACACGTATATTGATTGGTTTGTGCAAAAGTTATAGCGTCTACAAAATAGGGGATAGATTTATGGCATTTTTATTATTATTTTTATTTTTTTACTAGTAATGGTGGCGATCTGCAATTTTTATCGGGACTGCAACATTGTGGCAGACAGAGCAGAGACTTTTGACACTTTTTTGGCAACAGTGACATTTATACAGCGATCAGAGCTAAAAATAGCTACTTATTACTGTATAAATGTCATTGGCAGGGAAGGGGTTAACACTATGGGGCGATCAAGCGGTTAAGTGTGTCCTAGGGAGATGTTCCTAACTGCAGGGGGATGTGATGTGACTGACTAGTGTTCGCAAAGCCCACGTGCAGAGCCTGCCAGGAAGTCGGCACTGCGCTAATCACAGGCAGTGAGACATTGTCCCGATGCACGGCTGCAGAGAACAGGAAATGTCTAGTACGTCTGGTAGTAGACATCCCCTGGCGCCTACCACTACGAGAGGACCTGCTGTCGCAAGGTCCCATACTCCATCCTGCTTTACAGTCACTGGCTTTAACGGCATGGCTATTGAGAACCAGGTTCTGAGAGACCGGGGCCTGTCAGATTCAGTAATCTCTACCATGAGAAGTGCTCAGAAGCCGTCCTCTAGGAAGGTTTACCATCGCACTTGGAAGGCCTACATTTCCATGAGAAGCTCAGCTGCAGCATCGGAGGTCGTTTGCGTCCTGAGGTGGGCAGAAAGGAGCGTACCGGCACTGTCGGCCGTGTACTTTCCAGGTGTGGAGAACTGGCAGGCGGACTACCTGAGTCGCCAAATTCTGGACCAAGGAGAATGGTCCTTACACCCGGATGTGTTCCAGCTCCTCTGCCAAAGATGGGGCACGCCAGACGTAGATCTCCTGGCATCCCGACTCAATCGGAAAGTATTGAGGTTTGTGGCCCGGTTAAAGGACCCGTGGGCAGATGCAATGGACGCGTTGGTAGCATCGTGGGGTCAGTATTGGCTAATCTATGCCTTCCCTCCCATGAGACTCCTTCCTCATCTGCTTCGCAGAGTGGAGGCAGAGGGAATTCCAAAGGGCTTGCGGGTTCCAGATCTGTGGCTTATATCCCAATTGTTGATGCTCCACCCATAGAGACGAGGAACATAACTCAAAAATAAAAAGAAAGCTATGTCTGTCAGAGCAGCGCACAAGCAACCGAAAATGTGAATGACATCAGGGGTCCGTATAATGTGGAATGGTCTTATTGTGTAACTTAGTGGCATAACTCTATATAGACCATAGCTATAGAGGAGAGGTAGAATAGTACTTTCCCCTCGATACAGGTCCGGTTGATAGAGAGTGTATATCAAAAATTGAATCACCCAGAACATCATGGGTTAAAGATGGTTGTATCCATCAGCCAGATATCTGGACGTGCCTTATGGATCTTAAAGTTTGTGTCAAAATAATGTGGCTAGAGATATGGCTGGTGGTGTCTGGCAAGGCTCTACCTTGCCAGACATCACCAGCCACATTATCGAGGGGACCTGTAGTACTATTCTACCTCTCCTCAATAGCTATGGTCTATATATAGTTATGCCACTAAGTTACACAATAAGACCATTCCACATTATACGGACCTCTAGGTGATGTCATTCGCGTTTTTTGTGCTGCTCTGACGGACATAGCTTTCTTTTTATTTTTGAGTTTATTCTTCGTCTTTATGGGTGAAGCATCAGCAATTGGGATATAAGCCACCGATCTGGAACCCACAAGCCCTTTGTCCCTGCATTTCGTTTTTCGAAACGCGTTGGCCGTCCTGGGCTTTTCCTTGCAGCTGGTTTCTATTTCTGTTCCCAATATTTGTGTTTTTTGCATATATACCCATGTTCATGTTGTTATATATAATCAAATGCGCAATACATTTTGAATATTTTTTACTATAAAAATGTTTGTGGCCCGGTTTAAAGTCCCAATCTGAGGAATTCATGTTCTGACTCTATGTATCAGGGATGTGGTCCACAATCAGTTTAAGTATTTAGTTGCGGTAGAGGGTCTCTTTAACCACTTCAATACCAGGCACTTACGCACCTTCCTGCCCAAGCCAATTTTCAGCTTTCAGCGCTGTCGCAATTTGAATGACAATTGCGCGGTCATGCAACACTGTACCCAAACAAATTTTTTATCATTTTGTTCCCACAAATAGATCTTTCTTTTGGTGCTATTTGATCACCTCTGCGATTTTTATTTTTTACGCAACAAATAAAAAAAGACCGAAAATTTTGAAAAAAAAAACCGTTTTGATTTGTTTCTGTCAAATTTTTTTTGTAAATAAATACCTTTACTTCTTCAATGATGGGCACTGATATGGCTGCCCTGACTGGCACTGATAAGGCGGCACCGATGGGCACTGATGAGTTGGCACCAATGAGGTGGCACTGATAAGCACTGATGATGGGCACTGATAGGCGGCACTGTTTGGCACTGATGGGCACTGATAGGCGGCATTGGTATGCAGAACTGATACCAATGCAGCACTGATGGGCACTCATAGGCGGCACTGATAGGCACTCATAGGCGGCACTGATGGGTACTTATGGGTGGCACTGATAGGTGGCACAGATGGGCACTGATGGGCACGGATGGGCACGGATGGGCACTGAGATACACTGATGAGTGGCACTGAATACTGGTGGGTGGCATTGCTGGGCATCACTGTTTTTTTTACTGTACTATTATGGTGCCAGTCAGTGCCCATTTGTGGGCACTGATTGGCACATATTTGGTATGTTTTGGAACATGTGGATGGCCATGGGGGATGTACCTGTCCATCCACATGTTGAAGGCTTCCCTGGTGGTCCTGGCGGCTTCCCTGGTGGTCCAGTGTGGGCATCCAAAGAGGGGCTGCGCTGATGAACAATTAGCGCAAACCCCCCTGTCAGGAGAGCCGCCGACCGGCTCTCCTCTACTCGAGGAGGCTGTTATCCTGCTGGACGTCATATGACGCCCAGTCATCATAACAGAACCACTTCCCGGACGTCAATATGCTATTGCCCGGCCGGGAAGTGGTTAAACTTACAATATAAGGGCAGACAGTACAGTTACAATACAGTTCAATACAAAAGGAATAGGAGGGCCCTGCTCATGGAGCTTACAATCTAAAGGGAGGTGAAGGTGGTACAAAAAGGTAAGAGCTGCAGGTGATGATCTGATGGAGGGGACTCAAGTATGGCTTTCTAGTAGGGCTGTTACTGATTAAAATTTTCGTGTTCGATTAATCAATTTTTTTTAAAATCGATTAATCGACTCATTTTGATTAATTATAACGCACATACAGATCCAACTACATTTAGCTGATCTCCTTGCAGGCCGATTCCCTGTGCAGCTACCAACCACTGGAAAAATGGATAGCAGGATACAAAAAACACACAAAGGCAGCGCTCGATGGGAATAGCATTAAAACTTTTATAGTCTTCAAGTAGGTAACAAAATAAATATTGCACTGGAGATAAAATCAATGTAGCTCCATAAACTGTACAAATGGTGCGAGTAATACCAAATGGTAGCAAAAGCATTCATAAAAACATGTAGCTAAGTATGATACTGGTATAAAAATGTGTACAACGATACCACTGCTGAATCCCGATGAGGAGGGGTTAACATCAGTCCGTCGGCATGTAGATTTCCCCCGTGAAGGGAACGATCACAACTCCCAGTGGATGGCTGTAGAATCCCAGGTTGATGGAGGGAAGTGATAGAGGGAAGTGTAACAGCCCTTGCGTGTGGCAGATAGTAAAGTCCCGCCGGCATGCAGATATAAAGGCACAGCAAAGGAGCCCCTTCAGATGGACACGGCAAGCCCCGCCGGTATCCGTGACGTCACCGGATCTCCGTCGGAACTCCCTGAAGACCCGGAAGCTGTGAGTACCGATCAAAAGAATTTTGATCGATCAAAAAATTTATCGATTAATCGAGGAATTAATAGTTCATTTCCACAGCCCTACTTTTTAGGTGAAGGTGTGGTAGGCTTCCCGGAATAAATGAGTTTTGAAGGAAATTATAAGGAAACATCGAATTCGTTTGTATTATTCAGATGACATTATGAGATAGTTTGGGCCTTTTGTTAATGTTTGAAGCATCCAAAATAACCTAACAAGATAACAAATGATCCAAATTGATTCATATCCATTCTGTTTTTATGTTGCATTATCATTTTTCATTATTATAAAAAAATGCCCTACTTATGAAATGGAAACATTGCAATAAATGCAGTAAGGTATAAAAGTGAAACAAGATGATGATCCCTACTTAGGCCCCTTTCACGCATGTGGATCCATTTTTAGACATCCGCTTGCTCAGCAGGGATCGATCCATTGATCCCCGCTGAGCCGGCGGATGACTAGTCTGTCTCTGCACACTGTGCAGAAATGGACCTTTCAGATCTCCGCTCTCCTCTATGGGGGGATCGGATGAAAACGGACCGTCTGTCCGTTTTCATCCGATCCGCCAGCCGGATGAAAAATAGGGTTTGCATCCGTCTGGATTTAGCGGATCGGTTCGGGGCGGATCGGATGTCAGCGGACCTGTCACCGCTGACATCCGTCGCTCCATAGAGATGTATAGAGCGTCTGTTCAGGTCCACCTGAAAAAACTGTCAGGCGGATGTGAACGGTCCACACGTGTGAAAGGGGCCTTCTTGTCTTTGGGTTGGATGGAGGTGGATCCATTGGAATCTTCATAACAGAACGAATAAATCTGAAATGACATTTTTTACATTCAGAGATTCTGATGGATCCACCTCCATCCAACCCAAACGGAGTGCATAAGTCATCTCCAGATATAACAAATTAACACGTTAAAAACAATATAGCCAATCTTCTGATATAACTTCCAAAATACAAATAGATTTGGAACAACAAATATACAAAAAAAAATCCAAAATGATTAATTTAACGAATTACCTGAAACTAAACAAAACACATTTTTCCGTCGTGCACATCTTCAGTTCTCCTCTCCCCACCATCAAAATATTAATGCAATTTGTTTCTGCTTTCATTACATACTCAATTTTAGACCCTGTGATGTCATCAGTTGGTCTCTCTGTGTCTCTATGCAATGCAGACAGATCAAAGCTGGTGGGAGGGGCTGCCATAGCTTCCTGAAAACATCACAGTGTCCTGTCTAACTGCTCCTCCCAAGAGCCCACAGCCCTGATGTAAGCAGTAGACTGGCTCTTGGGAGGAGTTAGACATAGGCAGCTATCAAAATGCGTTGATGGGTGGATGTGAGTCTGGAGGAGTGGGTGTACCTAGACTGTATGTGCATAAAGACCACCCTAAGTAATGCTCACATGTGATGCTGAGCCTGAAGGTGAAACTGAAATCCAATATATGAAAGGGGCAGGCCAAGAACAGCTAGGCTGGACATCCTCCAGCCAGGAAATGAAGAGGGCTCTATCTGACTTAAGACAGCTTATACTGCACACCGTGAGAAGCCTGCAGTGTGCAGTAGGGTGACCACGTGTCCCGGATTGCCCCGGACAGTCCCGCATTTTGCAGGTCTGTCCCGGGCACCTTCATTCCAGGACAATACAGTGTCCCGGAATGAAACGGACACAGCTACCCCCCCAGTGCCAATCTGATGCCCCCAAAAAAGGCCGCCACATCACCGCTTTACTCACTGACAGTACTTATCCTGGCCGGGAAAGCCTGGAGGAGCACAATCCCCGCCCCCTTCTTGTGATTGGAGAAATCATAAATCCCGCCTCTTGTGTCCAATCACTGTGCTGTGATTCGTTACAGGACAAGCTGATTTTTAGGAGGTGGGGGGTGTCCCTGAATGGTAAGTTGGAAATGTGGTCACCCTAGTGTGCAGTGAAATTAGAGTAAGCATTTTCAGTACAGGAGAGGAGCCAACTGTGCAAGACTGAACGGAAGGCCAGAGTTTTCTTTCACTCTCTTCTTTTACAGGGTGACAGAGTCACTTTAACCACTTGCCGACCGCCGCACGCAGATGTACGTTGACAGAATGGCACAGGCAGGCATATGGGCGTACAGGTACGTCCCTTTAAAATTCGCCGCATGTTCGCGGGTCCCGGGAAATCGATGTTCCCGGGCAGCCCGTGATTGCGGTCGGCAAAGGCAGAACAGGGGGATGCCTTTGTAAACAAGGCATTCCCCTATTCTGCCTAGTGACATGTCACTGATGGCTGTTCCCCGTGATCGGGAACGGTCATCAGTGACGTGTCACGTGTAGCCACGCCCCCTAACAGTAAGAATCACTCCCTAGTACTGACTTAACCCCTACAGCGCCACCTAGTGGTTAACCCCTTCACTGCCAGTGTCATTTTCACAGTAATCAGTGCATTTTTATAGCACTGATCGCTGTAAAACTGACAATGGTCCCAAAAATGTGTCAAAAGTGTCCGATGTGTCCGCCTCGCCATACTGTCGCAGTCACGATAAAAATCGCTGATCGCCGCCATTACTTGTAAAAAAAAATATTCATAAAAATGCCATAAAACTATCCCCTATTTTGTAGACGCTATAACTTTTGCGCAAAGCCGATCAATAAACGCTTATTGCGATTTTTTTTTACCAAACATATGTAGAAGAATACGTATCGGCCTAAACTGAGGAAAAAAAATAGTTTTTTTATATATTTTTTGGGGATATTGCTTTTTTTTCAAAATTGTCGCTCTATTTTTGTTTATAGCACAAAAAATAAAAACTGCAGAGGTGATCAAATACCACCAAAAGAAAGCTCTATTTGTGGGGAAAAAAAGGACGTAAATGTTGTTTGAAAAAACAACGCACGACCGCGCAATTTTCAGTTAAACCGACGCAGTGCAGAATCGCAAAAAGTGGCCTGGTCTATGACCAGCCAAATGGTCCGGGGCTGAAGTGGTTAAGACTTCTTTTTTTATTGGTTACCATCAGAGTCTCCACTCAAAATTGTTAAACTGCCAGTCGAGTGCCGTGAACAGTGCAGCTCACAGCAGCCCCTGGAAAGAGCTAAAATATGAAAATTATGTACGAAAATGGCATCACAATAAAGCCAAAGTGAAGACAAAGAATCAAAGGAGGCATTAAAAGAGGCTTAAGTCATCTTAGAATAACACATTGGGGTCGATTTACTAAAACTGGAGAGTGCAAAATCTGGTGCAGCTCTGCATGGTGCTCAATCAGCTTCTAACTTCTGCTTGTTCAATTAAGCTTTAAAGAAAAAACCTGGAAGCTGATTGGTTTCTATGCAGAGTTGCACCAGATTTTGCACTCTCCAGTTTTAGTAAATCCAACCCCATAACGCAATAAGATGTGTGTATTGATATTGCCCATTCTTTTTTTTTTTTTTTTAAACTTTCCCCCACAGCCCCTAAAACATATTGGTAATTAAAAGTGGACCTTATCCAAGTTCATTGCGATGCCAGGGTGGTCCCCAGCCAAGGCTCAGCAAGAAGGAGGGTTGGGTGTCAAACTAGGATTAGGAGGGTTGAATGTCAAACTAGCAACTCAGTCCTATGAAAACCAACATCTGCTACTGAAACAGCATGACAAGTACTGGCAGATGTAGAATACTAGAAAGTCCCACAACACACATTAATATCTGTATCAGGATAAGCGTTCCTAAATGTCACCGCTATACCAATTGCATCGGCTTATATTGGTCCTGCAAGATTATTTAAAGGAATGTTATTATGAAACTCTCTAAAATGGTTTAAATTCCACGGAAAATGTAAACACGACTGCTGTAGCCATTAGTGACCCCACCACCTGTGCTGTTTTGCCCATCAGCTCCTGTCAAAGTTTATTTCTGGTTCGATCAACACCCCTCTCTCCGCAGCATTTGTTCTCTTGATCTTTGCAAAGTGTTGACTTTATTTGTACAAAGTGGCCTGTTTGACTTTTCACTTAGCCGCCTGTGAGTAAAAACTACGGCTGGTAATAGGTTTCTGAGGCTGGAAAGCGTCACTCCAAAAAAAAAAACAAGTCTGGGACACAGAAAACAGCTGTTGGACAAAGGGTTAGGTGTGGTGACACCACCTTTATTTCCAAGTCTATGAGTGGAGTCTTCCAGCTTGGGGCTAATAGTAAAACCCATGGCCGGTAATGGGTCTCTGAGATTGGAAAGTGTCACTCCAAAAAAAGACCAAGAAGTCAGAGATACAGAAAACAGCTGTTGGACAAGGGGTTGGGTGTGGTGACACCACTTTTACTTCCAAGCCTATGAGTGGAGTCTTTCAGCTTGTGGCTAATAGTAAAACCAACAGCCAGTGATGGGTTTCTGAGGCTGGAAAGTGTCACTCCAAAAAAAGACCAAAAAGTTTTTGACACAGAAAACAGCTGTTGGACAAGGGGTTAAGTGTGGTGGCACCACCTTTACTTCCAAGTCTATGAATGGAGTCTTTCAGCTTGGGGCTAATAATGGTAAACCTTCAGAAGACCAAATCCTTCTGAACCTGTGTCTTCAGCTCCTCCTGCAAGGCCATAATAAAGGAGTCTCACTTATGAGAAGAGCCCAAGCTACGCTGGCCATACACCAGTAGAATTAAGGTCACATTTTTTTCATTATTGGAAAATTCATTTGATTTTTTTTTTTTTATCTTTTTTGTACAAATCAACTATTAGTAGAGTCAAATCAAACATCTCATTTCCGAATTGAGGCTAATTATGGAAAACTTGTTGAAGGCCAACCTGCAAGACCATAATGAAGGAGTCTCTCTTATGAGAAGAACCCAAGCTAAGCTGACCATACACTAGTAGAATTAAGGTAAAAAACAATGTTTTTTAAACATCCATTTGATTTTTTTATTTATTTTTTTGTCAAATCAACCATCGTTCTTTTTTCAAACTTGGTTCTAATAATGGAAAACTCTTTGAAGGCCAGCTCCTTCTGAAGCTGTGTCTTCAGCTCCTCCTGCAAGGCTATAATGAAGGCAACTCTCTTATGAGAAGAACCAAAGTTAAGTTGACCATACGCCATTAGACCAAAAACACACAAAACTAGGTACATCAGGCTCATTCACTGTAGTCAGACACATGCAGGAGTAGGCACTAGTAAATAGTACTGGGTCCCCCCTTCCCTGTGTAGATCACACCGTCACCGAAGGGGTGCTTAGCCAATTAGCCCCTGGGTGTGTTCCTCTGAATTAATTAATTCTTCCGAGAGGACCAACCGGTTGGGACTACATATGTTTATTAATTATCCACATATAAAACTTAAATATCAAATCATTAAATAGATACACCCACTTCCACCACATTAAGTAAAATTAGACGCAAGTCTAAATTAGGACACAGTGGAAATATAAAAAATGTGCGCTAATCTAAATAAATGGCATAAAAAGCTGCTGCATAGAATGTGACTAAAATTCAAAATGTGATGGTGGTAAAAATGTAGCGCTAAGTGTTCAGAGGAACCATACATATATAAAGAGTCCCAAAAAGTGAACAAACAATAATACAAAATTTATAGTTCACGTAAAAGTGATAAGTAATAAATGTCCATTTAGGAAACAATAAAAAGAGATGATGAAGCTAGACATGTAACCAAGTAGACCATCACGTAACCCTTCTTTCAAAGAAATACAGAGAGGTAGAATACTCTTACCAGAGCTGATGGATCTACCTGTCAGTGACAGCAGATCATTAGAGCATGGGAAATCCAAATGGCAAATCTCAACGGCTTGTCTGAAGACTCTCACTACTGGAAACCGTGGATGAAGCACATGGACCCAACGACCAACCGTGAACGATCCTTGTTGGAGATATCCCAAACTGGAGAAGAACTCAGGGTGCACTGGATGTCGATGCGGTCCTCAAATTATGAAGTAAGACTCCCAATCTATCAATCACTTTCAGGACTGTAGATGGCCTCAAAAACAATCGATCCACCGGGACATGGAGGCAAGAAAAAGGAAAGGAAGGCTCCGATAGTGCAGGTCAATCGTGGGTTTTATTGGATAAAAACCAACAGAGCATAAAAGTGATCACGATATGAATAAAATGAAGGGCAATAAGTGGAGTGGTGTATTAGGACACAGGTGGCCACCACAAAAGCCATACACATCACATATTTCTCCTGCAGGAGTATTTTTCTCATTCCAGTCTCAGACCATGTAGTTATATTTGAAGAAAAACCTTGCTCTCTTGAAAAAATAAATGGATAAGGCTAATAACTTGGTTGGAAGTTTATGCTAGAGCTCCAGTAAAGCACAGTTCACATGCTACAGCGTGTCCGCATATAGAGGGGCAAAGGGAGATACAATGTTGCACGCTGTTTCACAGTTGGACCCTATAGAACATCAACAGACACACACTTTTAATGATTTTGTGGATTATCCCAAAGTGGTTAAATGCCGTAGTGACAATTTTGAAAAGACACACGGGCTGCTAAAGAAACGTATACATCCCAACAATGTTGATCGGGGTAAATACAGCTCACCGTTTAGATGTCTTGTTTATTCACTTCCCTTGAAGTGTCAGTCCATATATATTCGGGACAGGCATTCATTCAGATGTGGGACGAATCCATATCATTCATTGCAATGTGGATTGGTTTCCACTGATGGAAGTATAGCATGTGCTTATTTGTGTATGTTTGGGTCAAACAAAGTCCAGGCATGCAAACGTTCCTTGTAGATTGTGCAACGTAGTGCAGCGTGGTGTGCGGCGTCTTCCCGATGCTTACCGAAGATTAAGCCAGGAGGATACTTAAATTGATCGAATGGTTAGCTAGGTGAGTGAAACATCCATGTCCTCGCCACAGCAAGCGTGATGCTTACGTGTTTTGCTTGTTCCCAAGCTTCTTCAGTGGGTGTATCTATTTAATGATTTGATATTTAGGTTTTATATGTGGATAATTAATAAACATATGTAGTCCCAACCGGTTGACCATACGCCATTAGAATTAAGGTAAAAAAAAAAAAAAAAATTGGAATGTTCATTTTATTTTTTATTTTTTTGTCGAATCAACCATCGTTCTTTTTTCAAACTTGGGGTTAATAATGGAAAACTCTGTGTCTTCAGCTCCTCCTGCAAGGCTATAATGAAGGCAACTCTCTTATGAGAAAAAACAAAGTTAAGCTGACCATACTCCATTAGAATTAAGATAAAAAAAAAAAAAAAAACATTTTTGAAACATTAATTTTTTCTTTTTTTTTCTTTAGTCAAATCAACCATTGTTCTTTTTTGGCCAAATCAAACATTAGTGGGGTCAAATCAAACATTTTATTTGTTTTCCAACTTGGGGCTAATAATGGAAAACAATTTCATGGTTAACTCCTTCTGAACCTGTGTTTTTAGCATCTCCTGCAAGGCCATAATGAACAAGTCTCTCTTATGAGAAGAACCCAAGTTATGCTGGCCATACACCAGTAGAATTGTTTTTGAAACATTAATTAGATAATTTTTTTTGTGAAATCAACCATCCTTCTTTTTTCCAACTTGGGGCTAATAATGGAAAATTCTTTGAAGGCCAACTCCTTCTGAACCTGTGTCTTCAGCATCTCCTGCAAGGCCATTCTTGTATGAGAAGAACCCAAGTTAACCTCCCTGGCGGTATTCCCGAGTCTGGCTCGGGGTAAGGTTTCAGTACCATTAGCGGTAACCCCGAGGCAGACTCGGGCTGCATTGCAGGATACAGGGAGAGTTACTTACCTTGTTCCCTGGATCCTGCGATGTCTCCCTGCAGTGTGTGCGAGCCGTGTCTCCTCGCTCGATTCACACTGCCAAGTGCCGAGCTCCGTTCCCTGCAACATTGCGGCACACGGGGGCAGAGATCGGTGCCAAATTCAAAAAAGTAAAAACACAATACACATACAGTATACTGTAGTCTTACAGATTACAGTACTGTATAAAAAATTACACATCCCCTTTGTCCCTAGTGGTCTGTCCAGTGCCCTGCATGCACTTTTATATTATAAATAAAAAAAATTCTGCCTGGAAACTGGAGATTGTCCATAGCAACCAAAAAGTGTCCCTTTATGTCAAAAGTGGTTTTAGACCAGCTAGAAAACAGCGATAATAAATTAGAATCACTTGCAGAATTAAGCGATAGTGATTTGTGGGGAAATTCGTCATCAAACACTAAATCTAATGACAGCGACAATTCTGCAACTGAGCAAATTTCAGTGTCTTTGATTTAATTACATTAGTGAATAATTTTTATTATTATTATATTAATATTTTTTATAATTATTTATAGTTATTTATTATATAATAATTTATGATTTTGTGTTTCAAACTTTATCATACCCGGGATGTCTACTAGACTCTTGTTTGGACAGATTTAAGTTGAGTTATTCCTAAGAATTGCAGGCCTACAATATAAAACGCCAAATTTCCATGCAAAATAATTGCACCGCTTTCAGCACCTAAAATCTTACAGAATCATACCGCCAGGTTAAGCTGGGCACACACCAGTACAATTAAGGTAAAAAAACATTTGTTTTTAAAACAATTACCGGTATTCAAGTTTTTTTATTTATCTTTTTCGTAAAGTCACCACTCATTCTTTTTTGGTCAAATCATCCATTGTACTGGAGTCTTCCAACTTAGGACTAATAATGATGAACTATGAAAGATCATAACGTTGTCTCTCTTATGAGAAGAACTCAAGTTAAGCTGGCCATATGCCAGTAGGATTTTTGTAAAAAATTCAAATTTTTGCAATGTTCATTTGAAATCAACCATTGTTTTCGAGCGTAATGATAAGAAATTTTCAAAGGAGCAAGATTGAAATTTTTTCCTGAACAAACACAATTCTAACTGTGAATGCAGTTTTTGTTCGGGGAGAAATCGTACATATTGTAATGGGCATGTGCCAGGCATAAAACAGAAACTGCTATACAACTGGGATTTCATTCAAGTAGCAGGTCTGGAGGAAATTTTGAATGGCTTTCAAACTAAAACTAGTTGAATCAATGATGGCAAGATCCAATGCTCTGACAAACTATTTTTCAGATGTTGGGAACAAAAGTCCAAAACAAAATTCTATTGGTGTATGATCAACTTTATTATTCTACATTGTGAAAAATTGAATAAGGAACGATGGCGAGAACATCTATGTTCTGGACAATCAGAGCGGTGTATGTGGGCAGTATACGTTTGAATTTTCCAATTAACATCTTTTTTAATTGTGGCTTGTGAAATACAGACCACAAACATGACAAATGTCCCAACACCTAGTGCTGAGGGGGTCTGTAAAAGCAGATAAGGACTATAGAATGGGTGACGTCACCATGCTTAGCAGAGGAGAAGGGCTTCTGTTCATTGCCGGCCGGCTTTATTTTTATGAATTGACTACGTTTATCTGATGTAAGTGTTCTACTTATTTTATACATTAAATACTTTTGCGGTGTTACACTATGGTCTGTGTCCTTTCCTCCCCTTGGTTCAACGTAATGGCTACATGTATGTTGTGATCGGATGGAACATCATCCCATTGGTTTCCTGCCTCCCGGGGTCACCGTGGTTCCTGGTATAGTTCTGGTGTTTCCACAAGGAAGCCAATGGCCGCTGCTGGGTTACAGCCGACTGCTTTCGTGGGCTTGCCTCTGGTAAGCAGTTGCCTATTACGGTGGTGGGAACCTCCTGTTTGTTTGAGTCACCGGGTGATGTGCATCTGGACTATCCACATTATTGAATTTATCTTTGCAATCTATCAAGTTTCAATGCCATACTGATAGGACTAATTTGTGTCTCCAATTGCCATTCTTTGCCATTCTTTGCCATTCTTTGGGGTTTGGTGTCCATACTCACCTCCATATACTACAAGCACACTTTTGGACTTCCATCAACCCAGTACGGGCTCTTGTGCAAATTTGGGCCACTGCATGATTTGGTGCTGTTGTCCATTGTGTACCTTTTTTTGCATACCAGCCCCTGGATGCAGATTTTATATACAGCTTTTCTCCTGATAAGTTTGAATTTGCCAATAAACATCCTTTTTATTTGTGGCTTGTGTAATACAGACCACAAACATGACAAATGTCCCAGCACCTAGTGCTGAGGGGGGTCTGTAAAAGCAGATAAGGACTATAGAATGGGTGTAGCTTGTCCCACTACCTGACTGACTTTGAACATTTTATCTAGCTAAGAACACTAGCCTATGTCTGCCCGTATTGCTTAATAACTGAAGTGATGGGGCTCTTTTTACTGCCCTGAGTGTTTTATAATCTCCAGTAAATGTGGCTGGTGTCCTTTGTGCAAGGTGTAGATTACAATTGACCGCTGGACCTCAAATGTTATTGTTTGTACAACTGTTATGCAATGCTTCCTCCATACCATGGGAAAAGTGTCCAGTCAGTAGGGACAGACAATCTTCCTCACAAAGTTTGGAATTTAAAAAAAAATCTCAAAACCACAACAAAAGATTCTAATTTGTGAGTACTTGGGCTGTGTAATGAGTATAGCTGCCAATTAAAAAAGGCAGTCCAAATCCCTAAAGTCCTATTTCTTTCTCTGTTGTCCCTCTTTTAGGCTGGGTTCACACTTTATGCGCTGTGAATTTGGTCCGTTTTTTGTCCATTCTGAGGTGCGAATTTTACTGTGATTTTGCCGCGATTTTAACGCGAATTTCAGGAGTGGGACATAGCTGCGATTATGTTCTAGCCAATGGAATCAAAGTGTAAAAAAAAATTAAAAGAAGTGGTAACTTTCTGTTTTTTGTGGAGAATCGCGTGGTGGAATTCGCACATATGTGAACCATCATTGCGATTTCAGAACGATTTACACTGATGTCTATGGAGACTAAATTCGCAACGCAGTAAAATAGGACAAGACCCTTTTTTTTATCGCATCGCAAATAAAATTATTTTAAGCAACAGACAGCATGGGATCATGAAAGACAGAAGTTGTCAGACAAACCTGATTTCTTTTTATGAAGAGGTAAATAAGACCTTGGACAGAGGGGTGGCTGTGGACGTGGTATACTTGGACAGAGGGGTGGCGGTGGACGTGGTATACTTGGATTTTGCAAAAGCGTTCGATACAGTTCCCCACACACGGCTCATGTGTAAGGTAAAGTCTACAGGATTGGAAATATCAGTTTGTAAATGGATAGAAAACTGGCTAAAAGACAGAATTCAGAGAGTCGTGGTTAATGATTCTTACTCTGAATGGTCCAAGGTTATCAGTGATGTACCCCAAGGTTCAGTGCTGGGACCCTTACTTTTTAATATCTTTATAAATGATATTGGGTCTGAGATCAAAAGTAACATTTCTGTCTTTGCAGATGACACTAAGCTATGCAGTGGAATAACGTCCTTACAGGATGTCACCAATTTACAAGCCGACCTCAATGCTCTGTCTAATTGGGTGACTATGTGGCAGATGAGGTTTAATGTTGATAAATGTAAAGTTATGCACTTGGGGGCTAAGAATATGAATGCATCATACATACTAGGGGGAGTACAACTGGGGGGATCCGTAGTGGAGAAGGATCTGGGGGTTTTGGTAGATCATAAGCTCAATAATAACATGCAATGCCAAGCTGCGGTTTCCAAAGAGAGCAAAGTCCTTTCTTGTATTAAGAGAGGTATGGACACCAGAGAGAGAGATATATTTTGCCCCCCTGTACAAATCATTAGTAAGACCTCATCTGGAATATGCAGTTCAGTTTTGGGCCCCAATTCTCAAAAAGGATATTGGGGAACTGGAGAAAGTGCAGAGAAAGGCAACCAAACTGATAAGAGGCATGGAGGAGCTCAGCTATGAGGAAAGATTAGAGGAACTTAATTTATTCACTCTTGAGAAGAGGAGATTATAGGGGGGATATGATCAACATGTACAAATATATAAGGGGTCCATATTGTGAACTTGGTGTTGAGTTATTCACTTTACGGTCAACACAAAGGACAAGGGGGCACTCTTTGCATCTAGAGGAAAAGAGATTTCATCTCCAAATACGGAAAGGTTTCTTCACAGTAAGAGCTGTGAAAATGTGGAATAGACTCCCTGCAGAGGTGGTTCTGGCCAGCTCAGTAGATTGCTTTAAGAAGAGCCTGGATTCGTTCTTAAATGTACATAATATAACTGGGTACTGACATTTATAGGTAACGTTGATCCGGGGAATATCCGATTGCCTCTCGAGGAATCAGGAAGGAATTTTTTTCCCCTGCTGTCGCAAATTGGATCATGCTCTGCTGTTTTTTTTTTTTCTTCCTCTGGATCAACTGTGGGTATAGAATTGGGTATATGGGGTTGTACGATATTTTTTTATTTTATTTTTTTATTTTTTATTTTTTTATGGTTGAACTGGATAGACTTTGTGTCTTTTTTCAACCTGACTAACTATGTAACTATGTAACTATGTAACTATGCATTCATTGAGGAATCGCAACGCATGTATGTGAACGACCGTCATTGAAAACAATGACTTTAGGGATGACATGCGAATTCAAAGTGTTTTTGACGCATCGCATTCGGTATGAAATCGCACAAGTGTGAACCGGGCCTAAAAGCGGAGGTTCACCCCAAATAAAAAAAAATAGCCAAAAAGGCTCAAAAAAATTTGAAAAAAAAATAATATTTTTTTTATACTTACCAGAAATGGCTGTTACTAGGCAGATCTTCCTAATCTGCCCCTTCCTTCTCCGCGGTGCTCCTCGGTCTCGTCCTCCTCGCGTTGTCTTCTGGGGAATGGGGTGCGCTGACTTCTGGGAACTGTGGGTCTCCCAGAAGTCAGCCGCCCATTCACAAAGAGCCGCGCGACTCGCGCGTGCGCAGTAGGAAACGGGCAGTGAAGCCGCAAGGCTCCACTGCCTGTTTCCCTTAGTGAGGATGGCAGTCCCGGGAACTGCCACGATCGACGGATCGGCCTCGGGCGGCCGACATCACGGGCAACCTGGACAGGTAAGTGTCCTTATTAAAAGTCAGCAGCTACAGTGTTTGTAACTATTGACTTTTCAAAAAAAAAAATTTAAAGCTGGACCTCCGCTTTAAGTATGATCTATGAAAAAATAATGAATGACCCAAAATGTTAAACTACACTAAACCTTCCTTCCAACCTATAAATGCCCGGATGTGGCCTCAGGACCCCTTTAGCCTGTAGGAGGAGCATTGATTTGTAAAGGGGTAATAGTAGTGATCCCTCTACTGCAGCATGTCTCCAGCCTCCAATCAAAGCTGTATTGTATTCACATTAATTTTATACATGATTTACAATGTATATAGCTCCAACAGTTTGAACAATAGTTTACAATATAAAGAGAGACGATACTCTTACAATATATTTCAACACAAGATGGTTAGGCGGGCCCAGCTCATGAGAACTTCCAATCTAATCGCTGTGTAGGGATGAGTGATGAAGAAATAGAAATTCAGTTGTTATGCGGGGTAGGCTTCCCTGAACAGATGAGTTTTCAGGGATCACCTAAGGCCTTGTTCACACCACACACAGGGGGAACTTGCATCTCTGCTTGTTATTTTGTTTGTGTGATTCCCATTGCGATATTGTTGCACCAAAGAAGTTCAGGGACCAAATATTGGCCCTGAGCCAGGAGCGCTTTTACGCTTGCGGCTTGCCGCAATTCTCACGTGTTTTGCCGCTCAACAATTGCAGAAAAAATGTTCCACGTGTAGCACCCTCTAGTGTGCTAGAGTAGAATTTTTGATAGATAGGTAAATTGTTTGACTTGGCTGGCAGCCAAACCTGTGTTTTTCTGGGTAAGGGTTTGAGTGTCTCATAGAGGGCTGGATGACTCACAGGCAGCATCTCTGAGACCTCCCCCTACTTCTGGAACTTGCTGGAAACTTCCATAAGAATAGCCATAGAGGTGAGCGGGAACTGCCTGGAATATTCTCAGGGCCTTGAGCAATCACCAACAGATGGGTTGGCAGGGGACAGGCCCCCTCAAATACTCAGGGTCAGCCCAGCTGAGGCAATGGAGTTTGGATGGAAGATGGAGATGGAGTGTTAGGCTGTCGGTGGCCTTTGAGGGTAGCTCCCTAGTCTTGGGCCTGGGCTCGGATGCGGAAGGGAACCTCTTCACAACACAAAGGGGTGTCCTGACCGGAGGCACGGGAGCAGGAGGACAGCAGGAGAACACTGCTGGGCTGATCTCCAGGGAGAAGGATAGCAAGGTGGGCTGGTGAGTGTTGCAATCCAAGAGGACTGAGAGGCATGCCTGAGAAGACTGGGAGAGAGCAGTCTGAGATGGATGCAGAGTCAGTCTGGGAGGACTGTGGAATCTTAGCCAGTAAGGCTAGAGAAAGGGGCATCTGCAGCCAGGTGGGCTGGCAGTGCCTGAAGAGGTGGTGCAGGGATCAGTAGCCACAGGAGGTGGACAGCTGGGCATGAGGACTTTGCTACACAAACAAGGGGCCCGTGGTCCCTGCTTGTAAAGAGCATTTGCTATCTATCTGACTGACTCTGAGCCTTTGTCAGATCATTCGAACAGTGCCAGCTGGTCCTGGGAGTTGTAGTTCTGCAATCAAGCTTTATGCAGGAGGCAGAGAAGAAGTGTATAGACAAGGACAAGGTGCGCCAGACTCAGTGTAGTATTTTAGTATTCTTTTAATAGGACAAATAAAACAGCCAAATGGCTACTCACAAGGGCAAGATAGTAGTTGGGCATGTAAGAGGTGGGGGTCCGGGGTCACTCTGCAGTCCACAATGGGAGGCGTCTGAGACCCGGGATTGTAGTAGCCAGCCGCAGGAAGGTGGAGCAGCGGTGGTATCTCTGTCAGTGTCCGGGAGGCTAGATGGGCTGCACGCCGTGTAGTCTCAATGGCGTCCGGAAACAGGAAGACAGGAAGCGGAAGTGCGTCTCAGCGTGGAACGTAAGCTCCGTAAACCGGAAGTGACGTGGCGACCAATCAGATCTACTACACTGAGTCTGGCGCACCTTGTCCTTGTCTATTTGTTTTTCAGAGTTGTGCTTCTACTCCCAAGGTTGCTGCCACCAGTGTACACCTGGACTGTTTTAACCGCCTCTTCATACACATTATTATTTACCTAATTTTAGGACATATTATAGACAGTACCTAGTTGATTCTTGCGCCATCTCTCCTTTTCTAGAAGTGTATATACGGACTGTATATAGTTGTGTCCCTGAAGAGTTCTACTACTTTGATCAAGTGGGCATCCCATAATATCCATATCCCTATCCAAGTTTATTCCCCTCAATAAAATATAAAAACAAAGCACTGGACTGTTCTTCTGACTCAAGTGTGCTGTGAAGATGTGGTGTGCCTGGCTTTGCAGGGTGGGGGATCCCTTTTTACTTGCAGCTTTTTTAGGGGGTGCGATACATACGTCAGCGAACCTGAACCTCATCGTCACACGAGATGGAAATTAGCAAGGCGGTGGCAGGGAAGGGCTGGGCTGGGGGTCAGGGGGACATTTGCCCTACTGGCCCAATTAATGTTTGGTTGATGGCCCTGAGTGGAGACACTTCACCATTCTAACACCAGTTAGAGCAGGAACCACAGTCAGTAACCTGTCCATGGACAACATATACCTATTTGCTCCCTCTTCGGTGTCTGCCAGAGCAGTCCTTTAGTACTAGACATGTGCAATTTGTTTAGTTACGAATTCGTTATTCGTCAAAATTCGTTATATTCGTTGATTCGTAAACATATGAATAAACAAACGGTTTGATAAAATTACAAACGAACAACGAATTATCGAAAAGAACAAATATGGAAAACAACGAAAATACGAATTTAGTAAATTTGAAGCAGCCAAAATACGAAAAAGTCAAAAACAAAAACATAAAAACAACGAAAATACCGAACAAAGATAAAAAAATAACGAAAATCAAAATGAACGAAAACGTGAAATTACGAATATTCGGAAAACGTAAAACAAAACAACGAAAATAACGAACAAAAGATCCATATTACCGAAAATCAAAATGAACGAAAAAAAATTACGAATCTTTGGAAAACGGAAATCAAAACAACGAAAATTTGAAAAAACGTAAATTCTATTTCGTTAGTTCTGAATTAGTTCTGGACGTTGGCCAATGGCCAATAAGCTTGTCCCTTCCCCTGAAGAGGTTCTCTCTTCCCCCAATGAGCTTGTTTCTTATTTCCTTGTGTGTTTTTCTGTGTTAGACTGCAGTGCATTCCATCCACTGTCCAGATAGGGTGTGGTTGGGTAGGTGGCACTGTTTTGTTGGATTTGTGAGTAAAGTTGTGACTTGTGAGAGAGAAATTCTTTGTTTCTTAAGCATACTCTGTCTAGATTCTAATTTCAATATTTGTATTTTGTAATATCTCTGACATATTTTTGTTTTCTCCTATTCTGACACATTATGTAAAATTACGAATTATGCCCCGATTACTAATCTACGAAAACAATGTTACGAAAGTACGAATAAATGAGCCGGTCAATCTCACGAAAGTACGAATTACAAAATTACGACGAGTAGTGTTTTGAATAAACGGAAAATGTATTCTAACGAAAGTACGAATGTAATTAAATCTACAAAAGTACGATTTTCCAATCAACGGAAATTAGACACGGAAATACGAATCATTGCAAATCAACGAAAATATAGTTCTTACGAAAATACGAACGTGGCCGAATATAAAATATAACGTAAATACGAATTTCGAATCAACGAAAATTAGACTAACGGAAAAACGAATCAATGGAAAAATAACCCTTACGGAAATACGAAAGAGTCCGAATACGATAACCCACGTCTTACGAAATTACGAATCGTTACGAATCAACGGAAACGCACAGAAACGAAACCAAACGAAACAAATTTTTACGTTGTGCACATGTCTATTTAGTACTGATTTTCTTTGCGGCTCTGAAATGTCATATGACCAAATGCAAAGTGCCACAAAGAAAGCAGATCCTGGAACATGTGGAATGGTGTGTGCCAGCAAAGCGGGTTCTTTAGGTTACCATGCCCACTTTCCGTGATATACTTTCTTTGGCCCACAGAAATCTGTCCTCACCATTAATGGGCCACTTGGTCAAAGTTTCATGTTCCTCTCTGGGGCAATGGGCTCCATCAAGGGTTGCTGTGAGGATATTTTCTTAGGAATGCCATGGCCTTTTGAAGATCATTTGGAATGGACTACTAACATCATTTACAAGAAGGATTTTAGCTTAGAGGTCAGGAGAGCAAAGCCGGGAGATGCTCCTGATGACCTGTCTGTCCGTCAGAGAGATTAGCCTTGTGTGGACATGAAACATACACAGGATCCACTCCTACCAGGGCCCAGAGAATTAGACACGGAGCAATTGTACAAACAACCCATTGCTCAGGAACAGCTGCCGCACCGTCACTATTGCCAAGTGTCACTTGTAAGTAATCCCCAGACATTAGAGTGTGACTTCGACTTTCCTCACTTTTCTGACAAAATGTGATACTGTGATCTACCGCAGAGCCTTCCCAAAGCAGAAGATATCTTCATCATGTCATCACTTCCATCACAAATCCAGAGGAAGAGGGATTTACTCCTCATTTAAGAATAGTCCTGGAGGCTCAGAATTATCCCTATATACAGTACTTAAAGTATAACTACAGGCAAAACTTTTTTTATAGTTTTGGATAGAGTGGCGAGGGATCAGGACACCTGTCACGTTTTTATTGCTGTCTGTGACTCCATTAGGTAGACTCTATTTTATATGTGTTTACATTTGTAGCGGGTATTTGAATTTAGGGGAAGCATCTGGGTGGTAGTGTAACCCAGATGCACTGATTGCTAGGGAATCTGAGACCCTTTTATGGTTCTTGGAGGACTCTGGTGGTGTGAGGTTCCCTGCGGCCTACAGGTGGTGTTGTTGCCCTGGGCCGGAGTTGAACTCACACCACAAGACTGTGCCTTTTTGTCCTCCCCTGGAGCTGGTACAGCGGGGCGGGGAACCCGCTGTGGCGCGAAGAGAGAGGAGATAAAAGGGGCGGACGCCCTTACCACGGGGTTCAGAGTTGAAGTCGGAGGACGCGGCCGCACCCAGGCACCTTCAGCTTGGATGCTGGTATTCCGGAGTTCCGGGCCCAGGTGCCTTTGACCTGGCCGGAGCGGAGATGGAGTCCATCTCAGGCACCTTTAGCCTGGGGTGAGGTATTATGGCGGATGCCTGGGGCTCAGTACCTTCGACTGAGTTCCGCGAGGGTGGAGGAATCCGAGGGGGCCCTAGTTCCTTGGGTGCCCATGTCTGAGTTTGTGAGGTCTGGTGAGCAGAACTTCTCAGCATCGCTGGTGACAGAGAGACCTCCGGTATCTCCCTTGGACGGATATCCTTCCCCTGACAGGGGCCTTGTTAGCGAAGGTAATTCACGTTCTACCTCACATAGTCAGTGGCAGTGACTATTCGCCACTGGTGATACCACAGTGGTTGGCAAGAGAAGGGAAAGGATTGTGCCTCGACCTATTCCCATTACTACTGAGTTGTTGCAAAATAATCCAACTCAACTGTGCTGTATGTTTATTCGCTGAGAAGAATAAAACTGTGTTGGGCCTATTCACTGTGTGGAACTCTGGTTACTAGGAGCAAAGGAGTCAGGGACGAAGTACAGGACTTGACTCTAGGACACCTACACAAGGCCCAATCTTTCTGGCCCTCGCCTCGTCACTATGGAGGACATGGGCCGTAGTGTATCTCATCCCTCCCCCCAGCACTAACACCCCTAGACAAAGAAAGACAAGCTGAGAATGAGAAGGGGAGAGAGGGGTGAGGCCGCTACACATTCATCACCAAAAGTGAAAGAAAATCCCCAAATATGGGTTTCCCCTAGAAAAGTAATAAAGGGGTAAATCTTCTAATGGGGACACTAGATCTGGTGACAACCAGAGAGATTCCCTCATTTTGGAGGTATTTCTTCTCAATTTCGGTTGCAGCTATTAGACCAGACGTGTTTAGCCTTTTGTTCTACTTTAACCACTTGACAACTGGGCACTTAAACCCCCTTAATAACCAGACCAATTTTCAGCTTTCGGTGCTCTCACATTTTGAATGACAATTACTCAGTCATGCAACACTGTACCCAAATGAAATTTTTGTCCTTTTTTTCCACACAAATAGAGCTTTCTTTTGGTGGTATTTAACCACTTCTCTACTGGGCACTTAAACCCCCTTCCTGTCCAAACCATTTTTCAGCTTTCAGCACTGTCACACTTTGAATGACAATTGCACGGTCGTGCGACGCTGTACCCAAACAAAATTTGCGTCCTTTTTTTCCCACAAATAGAGCTTTCTTTTGGTGGTACTTGATCACCTCTGCGGTTTTTATTTTTTGTGCTATAAACAAAAGAAGAGTGACAAGTTTGAAAAAAAAACACAATATTTTTTACTTTTTGCTATAATAAATATCCATTTTTTGTTTAATTTTCCTCAGTTTAGGCCGATACGTATTCTTCTACATATTTTTGGTAAAAAAAATCGCAATAAGCGTATATTGATTAGTTTGCGCAAAAGTTATAGCGTCTACAAAATAGGGGATAGATTTATAGCATTTTTATAAAAAAATTTTTTTACTAGTAATGGCGGCGATCAGCGATTTTTATTGTGACTGCGATATTGCGGCGGACACATCGGACACTTTTGACACATTTTTGGGACCATTCACATTTATACAGCGATCTGTGCTATAAGAATGCATTGATTACTGTATAAACATGACTGGCAGGGAAGGGGTTAACACTAGGGCACGAGGAAGGGGTTAAATGTGTTTCCTATTAGTGATTCTTACTGTGGGGGGAGGAGGCTGACTGGGGGAGGAGACCGATCTGTGTCCCTATGTACAAGGGACACACCATCGGTCTCCTCTCCCTGACAGGACGTGGATCTGTGTTTACACGGTCCTGTTAGGTTACTGGGCAATCGTGGGTGCCCAGCGCCGCACGCCCCCTAGTAGATTTTAAAGGCGCAACGTCATATGACGTCCGCCCAGAATAACAGTGTCTTCCTGCCGCCGTCTATTGACGGCGGCCGGTTGAAAACTGGTTAATCACCGTTGGGTTTTTTGTTTTTTGCGCTATAAAAGAAAAAAGACTGAAAATTCTGTAAAAAAAATAATTTTTCTTCGTTTCTGTTATAAAATTTAGCAAATTAGTAATTTTTCTTCATAAATTTTGGCCAAAATTTATACTGCTACATATCGTTGGTAAAAATAAGTACAAATTGGTGCATATTATTTGGTCTTTGTGAAAGTTATAGAGTCCACAAGCTATGGTGCCAATATCTGAAAATTGATCACACCTGAAGTACTGACGGCCGATCTCATTTCTTGAGACCCTAACATGCCAGAAAAGTACAAATACCCCCCAAATGACCACTTTTTGGAAAGAAGACATTCCAAGGTATTTAGAAAGAGGCATGGCGAGTTTTTTGAAGCTGTAATTTTTTCCCAGAATTCTTTGCAAAATCAAGAGTTTTTTTTTCATTTTTTTTTCTCACAAAATTGTCATATTAGAAGGTTATTTCTCACACACAGCATATTCATACCACAAATTACACCCCAAAACACATTCTGCTATTACTCCCGAGTATGGCGATTCCACATGTGAGACTTTTACACAGCGTGGCCACATACAGAGGCCCAACATGCAGGGAGCCTTCAGGCGTTCTGGAGCACCGAGGACAATTCTGACATTTCTCTCCTACGTGTAAAAATTATCATTTGTTTGCTAGAAAATTACATAGAACCCCAAAACATTATATATGTTTTTTTATCAAAGACCCTAGAGAATACAATGGCGGTCGTTGCAATTTTTTATCTCACACGGTATTTGCGCAGCAATTTTTCGAACACGTTTTTTTAGGAAAAAAACTGTTTTGTGCTTAACAAAAAACAAAACAGTAAAGTTAGTCCAATGTTTTTGTAGAATGTGAAAGATGAAGTTATGCCGAGTAAATAGATACCTAACATGTCTCCCTTTAAAATTCCACATGCTCGTGGAATGGCGCCAAACTTCGCTACATAAAAATCCCCATAGGCGACACTTTAATTTTTTTTACTGGTTACATGTTTTGAGTTACAGAGGAGGTCTAGGGCCAAAATTATTGCTCTCGCTCTGACATTCGCAGCGACACCTCACATGTGTGGTTTGAACACAGTTTTCATATGTGGGCGGGACTTACCTGTGCGTTCGCTTCTGTATGCGAGCACACGGGGACAGGGGCGCTTTAAAAAATGTTTTTTTTTTTTTTTATTGTTCATTTTACTTTATTTATTTTAATTTGACAAGTTTTTCCCCAAAAAGAAATGTTTTGATCACTTTTATTCCTATTACAAGGAATGTAAACATCCCTTGTAATAGGAATATGACATGACAGGTCCTCTTTACAGTGAGATATGGGGTCAATAAGACCCCACATCTCACCTCTAGGCTGGGAAGCCTGAAATAAAAAAAATAAAAAAACTATCCTGGCTTCCATCGTAGCGGTGAGTCGGTAGCAGCACCGGAGGGCGGCGGGAGGGGGGGACGTCCCCTCTCGCCTCCCGTAGGAACGATCAAGCGGTGGAACAGCCACTATGACCATTACTATGGTGTAGGGAATCGACGGCTGAAAAAGCTGCACCCATCATTCAGATATCCCCACACAAATTCAAGGATGTCAAGGATGGTTAAAACGCATTTTATTTTTTTAACACAAAGTTGTCCATTTATACAATATTTCTAACACATAGCATGTACATACCAAAAGTGACAGCCCAAAATAGATTCTCCTACTCCTCCTGAGTACAGCGATACCACATGTGTGAGACTTCCACAGCCTGGCCACATACAGAGGCCGAGCATGGCAGAGTATGGCAGGGTATTGCAGAGTATTTCAGAGTGTTGCAGGGTATTGCAGATTTTGCAGGGTATTGCAGGGTATTTCAGAGTGTTGCAGAGTATTGCAGAGTATTTCAGAGTGTTGCAGAGTATTGCAGGGTATTGCAGAGTATTTCAGAGTGTTGCAGGGTATTGCAGATTTTGCAGGGTATTGCAGGGTATTTCAGGGTATTGCAGAGTATTTCAGGGTATTGCAGAGTGTTGCAGGGTATTGCAAAATATTTCAGAGTGTTGCATGGTATTGCAGAGTATTGCAGGGCATTGCAGAATATTTCAGAGTATTGCATGGTATTGCAGAGTATTGCAGGGTATTGCAGAGTATTGCAGGGTATTGCAGAGTATTTCAGAGTGTTGCAGGGTATTGCAGAGTGTTGCAGGGTATTGCAGAGTATTGCAAGGTATTGCAGAGTATTTCAGAGTGTTGCAGGGTATTGCAGAGTGTTGCAGGGTATTGCAGGGTATTGCAGAGTGTTGCAGGGTATTGCAGGGTATTGCAGAGTATTGCAGAGTATTTCAGAGTGTTGCAGAGTATTGCAGGGTATTGCAGAGTATTTCAGAGTGTTGCAGGGTATTGCAGATTTTGCAGGGTATTTCAGGGTATTGCAGAGTATTTCAGGGTATTGCAGAGTGTTGCAGGGTATTGCAAAATATTTCAGAGTGTTGCATGGTATTGCAGAGTATTGCAGGGCATTGCAGAATATTTCAGAGTATTGCATGGTATTGCAGAGTATTTCAGGGTATTGCAGAGTATTGCAAGGTATTGCAGAGTATTGCAGAGTATTTCAGAGTGTTGCAGGGTATTGCAGAGTGTTGCAGGGTATTGCAGAGTATTGCAAGGTATTGCAGAGTATTTCAGAGTGTTGCAGGGTATTGCAGAGTGTTGCAGGGTATTGCAGGGTATTGCAGAGTGTTGCAGGGTATTGCAGGGTATTGCAGAGTATTGCAGAGTATGGCAGGGTATTGCAGAGTATTTCAGAGTGTTGCAGGGTATTGCAGGGTATTGCAGAGTATTTCAGAGTGTTGCAGGGTATTGCAGAGTATTTCAGAGTGTTGCAGGGTATTGCAGGGTATTTCAGAGTATTGCAGAGTATGGCAGGGTATTTCAGAGTATTTCAGAGTATTTCAGAGTGTTGCAGGGTATTGCAGGGTATTGCAGAGTATTGCAGAGTATTTCAGGGTATTGCAGGGTATTGCAGAGTATTTCAGAGTGTTGCAGGGTATTGCAGAGTATGGCAGGGTATTGCAGAGTATTGAACGGTATTGCAGAGTAGTGCAGGATATTGCAGAGTATTGCAGAGTGTTGCAGGGTATTGCAGAGTATTGCACAGTATGGCAGGGATGGCCGAGCATGGAAGGATGGATGGCTAGATCTGTGACTGCAATTGTCACAGATCCAGCCCACAGCACTGCTGCCATGATCCGCTCTTTCCCCCTCTCACACTGTACCGATCGGTACAGAGAGAGGAGAGAGGAGTTATGACATGACGCTGGTTTGTTTACAAGTGATCGCTCCGTCATTTGACGGAGCGATCACGTGGTAAACAGCCGCGATCAGCGCCCATTTACCGTGATCTGTGATGCACCGAGTCCTCTGGACCCGGCGGTCACGGACACTCCCGTGTGCGTGCCCCAGGGGGCGCGTGGGAGCGCGATTCTGGGAGGACGTCTATGTACACCCTCCCAGAGTTAACGAACCGCCCTGTAGATGTCTTTTGTCTATGGGCGGGTCGTTAAGTGGTTAACCACTTCCCGTCCCGGCCTATAGCAGAATGATGGACGGGTGGGGGCTTGAGGCCGGGTTCACACTTGTGCGACACGACAGCCGTCCTACTTTGGATCCGACTTTGCCCTGCGACATGAAGCCGACATATGTCCGACTTTCAATGAATGGGGATCCGAATTGGATCCCCGCCAATACCAGGCACTGTGTTTGGTATGAATCTTGAGGGGGAACTCCACGCCAAATTTTAAATAAAAAAAACGGCATGGGTTCCCCTCCAGGAGCATACCAGGCCCTTCAGTCTGGTATGGATTTTAAGGGGAACCCCCAAGCCGAAAAAACGCCCCCCCCCACCCCAAAGCACCCTGCCCCCATGTTGATGAGGACAGGGCCTCTTCCCGACAACCCTGGCTGTTGGTTGTTGGGGTCTGCGGGCGGGGGCTTATCGGAATCCAGGAGCCCCCCTTTAATAAGGGGGCCCCCAGATCCCGGCCCTCCACCCTATGTGAATGAGTATGGGGTACATCGTACCCCTCCCCATTCACCTGGTGGAAAAAAATGTCAATAAAAAACACTACACAGGTTTTTAAAGTAATTTATTACACAGCTCCGGGGGTCTCTTCCGTCTTCGGGGGTCTCCGGTGTCCCCCCAGCCTGCCAGGTTGCGTGCTCGGATAAGGGTCTGGCTTGGATTTTGGGGGGCCCCCACGCCGTTTTTTCGGCTTAGCGGGTTCCCCTTAAAATCCATACCAGACCGAAGAGCCTGGTATGCTCCTGGAGGGGAACCCATGCCGGTTTTTTTATTTAAAATTTGGCGTGGAGTTCCCCCTCAAGATCAGCAGAGCACAAGTCGCATGCCAAAGTCGGATCATGCAAGACTGCGGTCCGACTTTGATCCGACTTCAATGATAGTCAATGGGCTGAAGTAGGATCAAAGTCGGACCAAAGTAGTACAGGGAGCATTTTCAAAGTCGGACCGACTTGTGTCGGACCAGTTAAGACGGCTCCCATAGGGAAACATTGATTTTCACACGTCATGCGACATGAGCTCCCAATGTCGGCGCGTTTGTCGGACAAGTGTGAACCCGGCATTATTGTTCTGAGTGGGCGTCATAATAAGTCCTTCAGAACGGGCCACTCGTGCGCACCCCCAGGGACGTACAGTGCGCTGATTGGTGGTGCGGTGTGTCCCTCGGACACACTTCATCACCAATCATGGTAAAGAGCCTATGACGTAGACTTTTTACCATGTGATCATCTGTGTCCAATCACAGTGCATGAGGAGCGGCATTCCTCAGTGGGGACATCTGCACTGATAATTAGTGCCCTGATTATCAGTGCAGCCCCATCAGTGATGCCTGTCAGTGCCCACCAGTGATGCCAATCAGTGCCCATCAGTGAAGCCTGTCAGTGACCATCAGTGCCTCCTCACCAGAGGCGCCTATTAGTGCAGTCTATCAGTGCCCAACTGCCCATCAGTGCTGCATATCAGTGCCGCATATCAGTGCACATCAGTGCTGCATATTAGTGCCTCCTCATCAGTGCCCCCTCATCAGTGCCCTTAAGTGCCACCTCATCAGTGCCCCCTCATCAGTGCCCATCAGTGCTGCCTATCAGTGCCCATCAGTGCTGCATATTAGCTCGCACGCTCCCATTTGCCAGCGGGGGAGCCAATCAGCAGGTCCGGCGGATTCAATGTCCCCTGGCCAACCTGTGATAGTTACCTGCAGTTAAAGAACAGGGATCTGCCTAGGTAAACAAGGCAGATCTCCGTTCTGACAGGAGAGATCACACAGATCCTGTCTTTTTGCTATGCAGGAAGACGGATCTGTGTGTTTCCCCAGTCACTTACTCTCCCATATAGTTAGAAAACACAAACAGGGAACACATTTAGCCCCTTGATTGCCCCTGATGTTAACCCCTTCCCTGCCAGTGTCATTAGTACAATAACAGTGCATATTTTTAACACCGATTACTGTAATAATGCCACTGGTTCCCAAAAAAGTGTCAAAAATGTCAATTATGTGTCCAATCTGTTCCCCTGCAACTAACAAAAAAATCACTAATTGCCGCCATTACTAGTAAAAAAAAAAAAAAAAAATGACATAAAACTATCCCCTATTTTGTAGACGCTATAACTTTTGCTTAAACCAATCACTATACGCTTTCTGTTTTACCAAAAATATGTAGCAGAATACATATCAGCCTAAACTGATGAATACATTTGGTTTTTTTTTACCTTTTTTTTTTGGAAATGTTTTATAGCAGAAATTAAAATGTATTTTTTTTTTTTTTTAATTTTAGCTCTTTTTTTGTTTATAGCGCAAAAAATAGAAACCACAGAGGTGATCAAATACCACCAAAAGAAAGCTCTATTTGTGGGAAAATCTATTTTGTTTGGGTACAGCGTCGCACAATCACGATGCAGTGCCGTACTGCAAAAAAAAAATGGCCTGGTCATTAAGGGGGTAAATCCTTCCGGGGCTGGAATGGTTATAGTGTTTTACAAGTTCTGCGATAAATCATTTGCTGCAATCTGGGTGTTCTCTGCCACTGCACCACACTGCACTTACCCCACATGTTTCTCTTGAAAGATGCAATCATCAATTCTTTTTTTTTTTTCATTTCAGCAATGCCGATCTCCTCCAACCCGATTCAGACACTTCGGGGGAGATTTACTAAAACTGGAGCGTGCAACATCTGGTGCAGATCTGCATGGGAGCCAATCAGCTTCTAATGTCAGCGTGTTCAATTAAGCTTGGACAAAAAAACCTGGAAGCTGATTGAATTCTATGCAAAGTAAAGCCTCGTACACACGATCGGATTTCCATTGGACAAAGCCGTGGAGGGCGTTGGCCGTGAACTTGTTCTGCATACAGACGGCAGAACTTTTTCAGCCAACATACACAAAACTACGTGGTTTTTCAGCTCTTTAGCGCCACGCTTTGGACAACTTCTGTTAATGTTGTCTTATGGTTAGACTTGGTTCTGAGCATGCGTGTTTGTACTTTGGATTTTTTTCGGACAGACTTGTGTACACACGATCGGATAATCTGACAAGACACATTTGTTGTCGGACAGTTTTAAAGCATGCTATAAAACATTTGTTGTCGAAAAATCTGACAACAATTGTCTGATGGAGCGTACAAACGGTCGGATTTTCTGAGAAAACCCTTCCATCACACATTTGTTGTTGGAAAATCCGATCGTGTGTACGAGGCTTTACACCAGATTTTGCACTCTCCGGTTTTAGTAAATCAGCCCCTTCCTGTCTACATACACACTCTCCAACATAAGCTTCACATCGTTGCTTTGGATCAACTTCCTGATAGTGCCAAAAGATAACCATCTAATATGTGCAAACTTGTGTGGTGTCTACTTGAAGAGTATATGACAAAGTGACAACCTAGGAGAGCAATTGGAAGACTGGGACAAAGTGTTGTCACCCTAGAACAGGAAGTAGAGAGAGAGATTTTCACCGCTCCAGGTGGATACACTCCAACAATCCGTAATGACAGGACTACCGTGGGTGCCAGCAATGCACGTAGCAAATGAAGAGGAAAAAATTAAAAATATGGACAGCCGCACTTCAAAAAACCTTTGACGTTCGCCTTTATTGTAAAAAGATGGAAAATTACACCAAAATTCATCACAGCATAGCCAGGGTAACTGCTTACATGTTTCACACTGAAGGTCAGTGCTTAATCATAGCTGGTGATTAAGCACTGACCTTCAGTGTGAAACATGTAAGCAGTTACCCTGGCTATGCTGTGATGAATTTTGGTGTAATTTTCCATCTTTTTACAATAAAGGCGACCGCCAAAGGTTTTTTGGAGTGCGGCTGTCCATATTTTTTATTTTTTCCTCTTCACTAGAACAGGAAGTGCCTGAGGAAAGACTTTCATGGCAGGATCACCAGTTAGGGTTGCCACCTTTTCTTCAAGCCATGGCAGGATCACCAGTTAGGTGTCACGTTCTTGGTAGGAGGCTGAGATGCTGGGAGGGTGCCCTGAAGATGATACAGGGGGGTGTGGTGCCCACAGAAGCACGGGTTGCCTGGTAATTAGAGCTGGTTGCCAGGAACTTGGTAGGACAGGCAGACTGCAGGGAAGCAGGCATGCTTAGGAGGTCAAAAGGGTAAGGACCAGTGGAATGTTCAGATAGCAGAGTCAGGAGCCAGGCCAGGGGGTCAAACACAGCAAGACAGTCCGAGAACACAGCAGAGCAGAGTCTTAGCACAGAAGACAAGGTAAGCGGAGTCCGTTAGCCAGGCCGGGGTCAGGTACAGGGAGCAGCAGCAGGAAGCCAGGTACATGCCAGGGAATCACGCCAGGAAGTGAGCAGGAGCAGGTCAGGCAAGCCGGGTTTGGTACACAGGAGATCAGACAGGCAGGAAATACAGGGCACAGGAACACAGGGGAAGCTGAAGATAAACCAGCGATGCGCCATTGTCAGCAGCGGGCTTAAATCGGCAGTGGTGACCCCATCACGCCGTGCGTGCGCCGTTGCGCGTGCGCGTGCGCATGACCCTGACGCCGCACGTCTGTCTGGTAGTGATACTTGCACCCCGATGCGCGTTAGCGCGTCCTTGCCTATGCCGGTTTGCCAACCTTGTGGCATTGTGCACAGGGAAGCGCCTGTTACCCTGACATTAGGGTTGCCACTAGAGTTAAGCGGACACCTGGATGTTCAGGTTCGGCCGAACTTCAGGAAAAAAGTTTGAGTTCGGGTCCGAACTTGACCCGAACTTGACCCCGAACCCCATTCAAATCAATGGGGACCCGAACTTCTGAGGACTATTCGCGCTTGTTTCCCGTGCTTAGAACTGTCCCTGCACAAAGTGTAATTTCTGAAGGAAAAAAAGTCATTTAAAAGCACTCGCGGCTATTAATGAATTGTCGGCTCCCGGCAATACATAGAAAAGTCATTGATAAAAAAAAAAAAAATGCGTGGGGGTCCCCCCAAATTCAATTACCAGGCCCTTCAGGTCTGGTATGGATTTTAAGGGGAACTCCACCCCAAATTTAAAAAAAAATGGGGTGGAGTTCCCCCAAAAATCCATACCAGACCCTTATCCGAGCATGCAACCTGGCAGGCCGCAGGAAAAGAGGGGGGGACGAGAGAGCGCCCCCCCCTCCTGAACCGTACCAGGCCACATGCCCTCAACATGGGGAGGATGTTCCATATGTTGATGGGGACAAGGGCCTCACAGACAGACTGAAACCCGGACACATTATTCCAAACCCGGACTGTCCGGGTGAATCCCGGGACAGGTGGCAACCCTTTCACCAGTCGTTATAATGAAAGCTGTAAATTTAAAAAAGATTTTTAAAAATTACTTTTGGATTGCATTAAAAAGTTAAATGTATGAAATTTTGGTAACTGGGTTCACACTAGTGTAACCACACGCATGTAGCGTTTTCTGCCTTGGCTCTCTAAGCTCTGGATGCGTCCGCTTAAAGGGGGGTTCCACCCGCAATTTTTCTTTATTTAAAAGTCAGCAGCTACAAACAGTGTAGCTGCTGACTTTTAATAAGGACACTTACCTGTCCTACTTGCCCGCGATGTCAGCCCCCCCGAGGCCGATCCCTCGGCTCTGGCAGCTCCAGGCGCCGCCATCCTCAATAAGGGAAACAGGCAGTGAAGCCGTGCGGCTTCACTGCCCATTTTCTACTGCGCATTTGCGCGAGCAGCGCGGCGCTTTGTGAATGGGCCAGCTGCTCTCTGGGATACACACAGTTCCCAGAAGGCAGCGCGCCCCATTCACAAGAAGACACTGAGTGTAGGACGAGGAAGAAGATCCACCGCGGAGGATGAAGAGGCAGATTAGGGACTTCCGCATAGCAACCGCTATTTCTGGTAAGTAAAACATTTTATTTTTATTTTTTTTATTAATATTTATTTGTAGATTTTTGGTGAATTTTTTTTTTTTTTAGGGTGGAACTCCACTTTAAGTTTAGTCACATTGTAAACACTGATGTCTGGGGGAAAGGGCGCTCATTGCTGGGCTATGAGTCCACAGGAGGAGGGGGGGGGCATAATTTGCTCTAAGCAAACAGCTTTACCAAGTCAAATACATCCTATTTGCTGACATGCGTTCAGAAATGGCCTTCTTTAAATATGTCTGGGATTTTTTTTTTTTCTCTCTCACATTACATAGCCAGGAAGAAGACATTCTCGGCTCTGGGAGAGGTTGCTGAAGCATTAAATTGCTCTGCTTTAGATCCATGAGGACATTACAGCTCTGGGGAACGTGGACTATGGAGTGGACATGTGCAGAACGAAAAAAAATTGTTTCGTTTCGATTCGTTATTTACATAAATTCGTTCAGTTAAATTCATTTAATTTGTTTTCGGAATTCGTTTTGTTTTTTCGTTTTCAAATTTTTCATATTCAAATTCAGATCGATTTGAAAAGTTTTCGAATCAATTTCTAATAGTATTCTTTCTATTCTTTTCTATTCTGCTGTTTTTTTTTCTCTATACTATTCTGTTATTTTCTGTTTTATTCTAATCTATTCAAAGTTGAATTGATTCTATTTGAATTTTGGGAAATGGTTATATTCTGTCTATGCTATTCTATTGTTTTTTTTTATTATTCGATTCTATTCTTTTCTATTCTATTCTTTTCTTATGTGTTTGAATTCACATTTATTCTATTTTGAAATTTGAATTTTAGAAGATGGTTATATTCTTTCTATGTTATTCTATTCTTTTCTATTTGTTTCTATTATATTCTAGTCTACAGTGGAACCTTGGATTACGAGCATAATCCGTTCCAGGAGAATGCTTGTAATCCAAAGCACTCGCATATCAAAGCGCGTTTCCCCATAGAAGTCAATGGAAACGAGAATTATTTGTTCCACATTGACTTCTATGGCATGCAATACCGCATGTGGCCACTGATGGGGGGCGCCGGAGAGACTCGGAAATACTCGGGAACAGCTCGGCTGAACTCGGAAACCCTCGGAAAGGCTCGGTAACTGAGTATTTCTGCGTATTTCCGAACGGCTCCACGCGGCTTTGCTCAGCTCCGGCGCCCCCGCACCTCTGGCCAAATGCGGTACTGCACACCGCTGTGGCTTGAATCCTGCTCATTTTGCGAGACAACACTCGCAAACCGAGTCAGGATTTCCCCCCAAAAAAAATGCTCGTATTGCGAATCGCTCATTAACCGCGTTACTCGCAATCCGAGGTTTCACTGTAAATCTGTTCCTTTTTTTTCTATTCGATTTTGTTCTGTTTTACTCTATTATCTTCTACACTTCTATTCTTTTATTTTCTGTTATATTCTTTTCTAGTCTATTATTTTTTTTCTATTCTGTTCCTTTATTTTCTACTCTATTTTATTCTCTTTGGAAATTGGAAAACGATTTGAATTAGAAAACTATTCGAAATCTATTCTTTCGTTATCACTATTCAAATCTTTTTTTTCGTTATTTCGGATTCGTTTAAATTCAGTAGGCTTGTGCAATTCGTTTCGTAAACGAATCGAAATTTGTCCAAATTTAGCAACTTTCGGACATTCGGAAGCATTTGAATTTCCGAACAAAGCAATTACGAATAAAACCGAATCCGGAATAAATTATATCGCAAATAGCGAATGCCCGAATGTCTTCGGCATAATTTGTTATGAAAAAAGTTATGAATGTACGAATCCATTCGAAGCACAATAACACTCACTCTGCACTCTGCTTCTCCCTCACCGTGCTGAACTCCCTCTCAAAATGGTGTACAGGGGCGGAGCCTATAGCCGCATGTAAAAAACGAAAGTAAAATACGAGATTTCTAATCGTTACAAATAACCGCAATGTATTTAGAAAAGTACAAATCCATTCGAAGCACATTAGGCATAATAGGCAGCGTCGTTGTGAGAGAGACACGGAAAATTACGAATCAACAAACCCAAAAAAGTTACAAAAGTAGGAGTTGTGTCCAGAATCAACGAAAAACAACGTACTCTACCGAAAAAACGAATTAGTCCGAACGCGAAAAATCCCGTCTAGCAAAATTACGAATCAACAGGACCGAAAAGAAACGAACCGAAACTAAACTAATTTTTCTGTTGTGCACAAGTCTAAAATTCAGTACTATTGTTATTCAGAAATTCGGATACATCTGAATTTCCAAAAAAGGAAAATTTGTCCGAATTTTAATTCGGAACGAAACGAATCGCACATGTCTACTCTGGAGTGGACTATTAAAGCGGAGCTTCATCCAAAAGGGGAAGTTCTGCTTTAAGGCCCCCTCTGCCATCCTCTTTAGGCTGGGTTCACACTATTTGTGGCCGGAGGTAAGTCCCCGTTCAGCGTTTCAGGTCCGAATTCGGTCCAATTTTTGGCTGAATTCGGACCTGAAACGGAGCCAAAGGCGCACAGGACTCTTCTGCTGGACGCTCCACGGCCGCCCCAGAGATGTGTGAACCGGCTCCATAGAAAGCCGGCCACAGTCTCCTGTCATGCAAATTGGATGCAGGGAAACCCACATCCAATTCACAATAGTATGAACATAGCCCAAAAGGCACATTTTTTTGGGAGGGGGATGGGGGGGAGCAGATACCTGGTTTTGACGATCCAAGTGTAAGTTCTGCCCCCCTGCAGTCTTCTGGGACACCTCACAGGCCCCAGAAGACTGCGGGACCATTCACAATACGCAGCGCGGCTCGCGTTTAGAAGTGTTGAATGCCGAAGAGTTTTTTTGCACCCTGAGGGAAGGTAGGAGTCAAGGGCCACCTGAAGCACTCGGAACCACTCGAAAACACTCCGTTCCCGAGTGTTTCCGAGCCTCTCTGAGTGTTTCCGAGTGTACCCGAGCGACTCCAAACGGTTTCCGAGTGTCAGCTTACGGCTTCACAACCTGGTGCCCACTGCGCATGTACAGATACACTTTTCTGGCTGACTTAAGGCGGAACTTCAGTCATTTTTTTATCTTTCCATCTATTAAATCTTCTGCCATTGTTGTTTTAACTTTGGATAATAAAACATTTTTTTTTTCTGCCAGTAAAATACATTATACAACCCACTTCCTGTTTCTTGTCTGGTCATTGGCCTAGGCTTATGACATCTTGCACAGCTCTCTCTCTCTCACTCTCCTGAGAGTTTGCCAGGAAGGGAGGGGGGATGAGTCATAAGAGGGCCAATGAGAGCTGAAGAGCTGGAGGTGTGCCTCTTAGGGTTGCCACATTTTCTTCAAGTCAAACCTGAACACTTTAGCGACGCACAGTAATTTTTTTTTATAGTATAAACTATACATATACTTTGCAATTAAATAAAATTTCTAATCATATGAAGTTAATCACAAGAGTCCCCCTTTTACATCTGAATCCACAGAGTTCCCCTTTTACATCTGAATCCACAGAGTTCCCTTTCACTGTAAGTGGGGACTCTGCAGACTCTGATGTCAGGGAGAACTCTGGGGACTAACATAAGGGATGCTCTGGGAACCCTGATTTAAGGTGGAACACTGAGCACTCTGATGTACGGAGAGGACTCTGATGTAAGGGGGGACACTGTGGCTTCTGGTATAAAGGGGATGTAAGGGGTGCTCTGAGAGCCCTGATTTGCCTTAGTGTACTTACTCAGAGGCAGGAGAGAGAAGGGGGGAGACTTCAGTCACAGACAGGGATGGATGGTGAGCTCACTCACCCCTTGGCAGTCAGCACCTCTCATCCAGATGTATCTGAGGCTGCTGGACTTTAAATTTACGGCCCCAACTTCCCTTTTCTGAGGCACAGGTCCGGGGATTGGAGTGTGGGCAGACACAGAGGGGTAGGGAGGGGGAAGGGGTGCAGATCGATCCCTCTCTCTTCTCCCCTCTGTGTGTGTGTTTGGGGGGGGTTGTTAGTGTTGGCTTTGGACAGTGTGAAAGAGTGTAACAGACACTCTCAGCTTAGACAACTGCAGCCAGCAACCCTGCTGGGAAACCATAGTCCAGTCTGAATAAGGTGTCAGGGTTTCAGGCAGTTTGAAACCCGGACACATGATTCCAAACTTGAACTGTCCGGATGAATCCTGGACAACCCTAGTGCCTCTGTGTAAATCCAGGAAGTGAACAGGCAGCAGCTTCAGTTGTCCACGGTTAAAATGGCTGCAGCCAGACTCAGTGGAGGGAGATTTCTGCAGCATATTTGGCAAATACAGAATCACAGTATATATAAAATAATATGCACAGTGGTTGGAGGGAAGCTTCAGAATGGCAAAGATGTTTTTATTACAAATTATGTGAGCAGATTGCAGTTCCTCTATATTTTTTATTTAAGGATCAAAGTAATAAAATTTGGGTCAGATGGTTGCTGGGACCCCCTACAACTTTCCGCTAGACCTGGACATTTGGGGTAGACAATATTACCTGAACTCTCCACCCTGATTCGTGTTTAATGCTATGTACAGCACCGCAGGAGATGACAGCGCTATAATCATCAATAATATAAATAATAATAAAATTGTTGCATCCACCACCAATATGTTCTGTATCCATCCACGAGATTTCAATGTCTTCTCAGATGTCCATTACTCTTCCTCTCTGGGCTCCACACACTCTGCAAACTTGCATTTCACACGCTGCACTTTTTTTTTATATGCTGCTACAAAGGCCTGGTGACAGCGCGGGCGCCAAGCAGATGTCCACCATCACTCGCCTATTAATGGTCAGTGCTCATTAACATAAGGTGACCAGATTTTTAAAATGAAATCCGGGGACATATTTTTTTTTTTACTAGTAATAGCGGCAATCAGCGACTCTCTGCCCGTCGCCGCTGCCCGCCTTACAGCCTGTCAAGTCTTACTCTCCAGGCCCCGGCTACTACTGGGTGGGGAGCGGAGGAAGATCACTCCACCAGGGAAGGCAAGGAGATAAGCAGGCAGGCGGCTGGCCGAGACTTGAGCCAAGGCAGAAGAACATGCCAGCGGAGCTGAATGGGCATGCGCCCGAAACTGAAGAAATATTCCCTCCGCTCCGACCAGCACATGATCATCAGAAAGGGGCACAGATAATGGAAAAAAATACACCCCCCTAAGCTATTAGGAGCGGTGGAGCAGGGGGGGTGTAATTCTGTTTTTTTTTTTTTTAATTCTGCACTGACTGTCTTTGAAATTGCACAAGCCCCTGTTCAAATCCAATCCGGGGACAAAACCGGGGACAGACTTGGTCCGGGGACAGTGTCCTCAATCCGGGGACTGTCCCCTGAAACCGGGGATGTCTGGTCACCCTACATTAACACTGATCCAAGCCTGCCAGAGGTCACAGACCACACCGATCATACATATAATGGACAGTGCCTGGAAATGTCATGGTGTTTACCAAACCGTCACCTAGATGGTGACATCTTACAAAGGGTTTTATATAAATGTAGCGGGCATATACTTTTCTATCATGTTTAAAACTAGCAGAGACACCAGTGATGTATAGTTCCCTGCGGCCCAGCAGGTGGCGCTGTCCCTGTGGGCTGGGGTTGAACCATCGCTGAGTGCCGTACCCCTTTTTGGCCTCTCTCAGCGGTTGTATGGTGGGGCGGGGATACCCGCCGTGCTTGCTGGGAGAGGGTATAAAGGGGCCGGCCATCTTTGTCACGGGGTGGGAGTCCCAGGCACCTTCAGCCTGAGGGCTGTGGTTCGTGGTTGGTGTCCAGGCAGCCTAGGCCTGGACGCCCGGAGCTCATGTTCCATCCCAGGCACCTTCAGCCTGGGGTGAGGTACTTGGTTTGAGGCCTGGGGCCCAGTTTCCTTCGCTGGGTCCCACGAGGGAAGGATTTCCTAGGGGCCCCGGGAGTGGGGTGCCCGAATCCAGAGGCGTAAGGGACCGGAGGAGTTACTTACCCGAAGACCTGGTGCAGCAGATTGCCAGTGCCGGATGAGCCTCAGGAGACCGCCCGGAGGGGTATCTTTCTGAACAGGGGCCAAGTTCAGTCAGGAGGAAGGTTCACAGTTCACCCGGTCGGTGGCAGCGACCAAAATATTCACAGTTGGTGGCGAAGACCATGCGCCAAGCCTATTCGCTGATAGAGGAATAGGAGAGTTCATTGTGCCTGGGCCTACTCGTATCAACACCCCCTGTCTGTTCGCTGAGGGAGTCCAACTGATTGTGTTTCATCCTGACATTGAAGAATAAAGGAGTGTTGGACTTTTATTGGTGTGGGGCTCATTTACTGGCAGACACTGTTCCACAGAAGAAGCGGAGGCTCCGAATGCAGATCACCGACCCGAAGGTAAAGGAACTTTGCTTACACCACACAAACATCTGCGGTGAGGGCTTGGCGTGGTGACCCCGCACTCTCTCCTCCAAGGTACCCCTAGACAAAAGCCAGAGAGAAAGAAACCAGAGCAAGAGAGAGAGAGTGGAGGGCGCTACATAAATATTCAGAAGTAATGTATGTTTTGTTACTCTAAACCGAGGCAAGGAGGCTTATTTAATAACATATGGCAATGCTAAAGTGTATCCAAACCCAAAAAAACAAAAATGTAATATTTTGCAGCTTACCAATCCTTACCTGTGGTGGCTGCATTCGTTTTCTCGTTGTAGGGTTTTTTCCCTTTATTTTCACCTGGTGGTCCTCCCAGTAACACACTTCCTATCTAAAGCCCCGGAAACACGGTCGGACTTTTGGGCCAACAAACTTCATTTTGAGCAAGTTGGACCAACAATCCGACCGTGTGTACGCTCCATCAGACAAACTTTTTTTGTTTTTTTTTGTGTTTTCATCGGACAAAAGTTGGGTCTGCGAACGGACAAACTTTTGCTCAACAAAAGTCCGGTGGAGCAAAGTCTGACCGTGTGTACAGAAAACCATCGGACTTTTGTCCGATGGACAAAACAACTAATGTTAAAATCAACCAACAATAGCAGAAGTTGATCAAAGGGTGGCGGTAAAGAGCAGAAAAAACACGTGATGGTGCAAAAAGTTTTGGGAAAGTTTGCAGAAAAGTCCTGCCGTGTGCATGCTATGGGTGAGCCCGGCCAACTCCGTTCGGACAAAAATCCAGGGAAAAGTCCGATGGAAGTCCGACCGTGTGTATGGGGCTTAAAGCCTCGTACACACGGTCAGACTTCAAACAAACTTTTCTGTGGATTTTTGTCCTAAGGGAGTTGGCCGGGCTCACCCATAGCATGCACACGGCAGGACTTTTCTGCAAACTTTCCCAAAACTTTCCCAACATCACGTGTTTTTTCTGCTCTTTACCGCCACCCTTTGGTCAACTTCTGCTATTGTTGGTTGATTTTAACATTGGTTCTGGGCATGCTTATTTGTCCATCGAACAAAAGTCCGATGGATTTCTGTACACACGGTCGGACTTTACACCATCGGACTTTTGTTGCCGAAAAGTTTGTTCGTTTGCAGACCGAACATTTGTCCGATGAAAACCAAAAAAGTTTGTCCGATGGAGCGTACACACGGTAGGATTTTTTGTCAAACTTGCTCATTTTGAAGTTTGAAGTTTGTTGGCAAAAAGTCTGACCGTGTGTACGGGGCTATAGACTTTTTAAAGCAGTTGTATACCCGCACAAAAAAAAAGGGAAAAAAACCCTGCAAGGCAAAGGCATAATGAGCCAGTATGCATCGCATACTAGCTCATTATGAAATACTTACCTCAGAATGAAGCCCCCGTATCGGAGCCCGGTCCACGCCGAGGGAGCTGACATCTTGCCCTTGGCGTGTCTTCCAGGTTCGCGGCTCCGGCGCTGTGAGTGGCCGGAGCCGCGATGACGTCACTCCCGCGCAAATGCGCGCAAGAGTTTTCTTCCCAGCAAGGTCCGGCAACGCTGCCGGACCTTAAGCTGGGGCATTCAGAGCGCATGCGCCGCTGACGTCAGCGGCTGCATGCATAGGGAATACCTCCTAAACCGTACAGGTAAGGCCTTATTATAACCTTACCTGTAGGTAAAAGTGTAAAATTTGGGTATACAACCGCTTTAAGCAGTTACAGCTTTTTTTGCCTTTTGGGATAAAGGTTTTACATAAATAAATAAAAGCTGATAATTGTAAGCACACCTGCCGGTGGTAAATGGTTTGTCTCAATCCTCTTATTGCCATTTTTGCTAGACAGCTTGGTCTGCTAAAGCAAGCGTGCCCAACCCCCGGGCGAGTGCAGTAGGCCAGCGGGCGGGCAAGCGAGCAGGCAGAGAGATGACATCATCTCTCACTACTCGCCCTTACTCTGGTTCCCAGCCAATGCACATGTGCTAAAAAGCTGGGGAGAGACTGCAAGAAGCCTCTTCCTCTGCTATCACTGTTGCCTGCCACCAAATTGCCTTTAAATTTAAAAAGTGACAAGCTGCATCTGGTATTTTTTGGTGGCAGGCAACAGTGGGAAGCTTTAGCTGGTGGCAGGATAGTGACAATCCGCATCTGGTGGCAGGCAACGTGGCAAGTGACAATCCGCATCTGGTGGCAGGCAACGTGGCAAGTGACAATCCGCATCTTGTGGCAGACGACGTGGCAAGTGACAATCCGCATCTGGTGGCAGGCGATGTGGCAAGTGACAATCCGCATCTGGTGGCAGACGATGTGGCAAGTGACAATCCGCATCTGGTGGCAGACGACGTGGCAAGTGACAATCCGCATCTTGTGGCAGACGACGTGGCAAGTGACAATCCGCATCTGGTGGCAGGCAACGTGGCAAGTGACAATCCGCATCTTGTGGCAGACGACGTGGCAAGTGACAATCCGCATCTGGTGGCAGGCAACGTGGCAAGTGACAATCCGCATCTGGTGGCAGGCGACGTGGCAAATGACAATCTGCATCTGGTGGCAGGCAACGTGGCAAGTGACAATCCGCATCTGGTGGCAGGCAACGTGGCAAGTGACAATCTGCATCTGGTGGCAGGCAACGTGGCAAGTGACAATCTGCATTTTGTGGCAGGCGATGTGGCAGGCAATGTGCCAAGTGACAATCCGCATCTGGTGGCAGGCAATGTGGCAAGTGACAATCCGCATCTTGTGGTAGACGACGTGGCAAGTGACAATCCGCGTCTGGTGGCAGGCAACGTGGCAAGTGACAATCCGCATCTGGTGGCAGGCGACGTGGCAAATGACAATCTGCATCTGGTGGCAGGCAACGTGGCAAGTGACAATCCGCATCTGGTGGCAGGCAACGTGGCAAGTGACAATCTTCATTTTGTGGCAGGCGATGTGGCAAGTGACAATCCGCATCTGGTGGCAGGCAATGTGGCAAGTGACAATCCGCATCTGGTGGCAGGCGACGTGGCAAATGACAATCTGCATCTGGTGGCAGGCAACGTGGCAAGTGACAATCCGCATCTGGTGGCAGGCAACGTGGCAAGTGACAATCTGCATCTGGTGGCAGGCAATGTGGCAAGTGACAATCCGCATCTGGTGGCAGGCAACGTGGCAAGTGACAATCTGCATCTGGTGGCAGGCAACGTGGCAAGTGACAATCCACATCTGGTGGCAGGCAACGTGGCAAGTGACAATCTGCATTTTGTGGCAGGCGATGTGGCAGGCAATGTGGCAAGTGACAATCTGCATCTGGTGGCAGGCAATGTGGCAAGTGACAATCCGCATCTTGTGGTAGACGACGTGGCAAGTGACAATCCGCATCTGGTGGCAGGCCACGTGGCAAGTGACAATCCGCATCTGGTGGCAGGCGACGTGGCAAATGACAATCTGCATCTGGTGGCAGGCAACGTGGCAAGTGACAATCCGCATCTGGTGGCAGGCAACGTGGCAAGTGACAATCTTCATTTTGTGGCAGGCGATGTGGCAAGTGACAATCCGCATCTGGTGGCAGGCAATGTGGCAAGTGACAATCCGCATCTGGTGGCAGGCGACGTGGCAAATGACAATCTGCATCTGGTGGCAGGCAACGTGGCAAGTGACAATCCGCATCTGGTGGCAGGCAACGTGGCAAGTGACAATCTGCATCTGGTGGCAGGCAATGTGGCAAGTGACAATCCGCATCTGGTGGCAGGCAACGTGGCAAGTGACAATCTGCATTTTGTGGCAGGCGATGTGGCAAGTGACAATCCGCATCTGGTGGCAGGCAACGTGGCAAGTGACAATCTGCATTTTGTGGCAGGCGATGTGGCAAGTGACAATCCGCATCTGGTGGCAGGCAACGTGGCAAGTGACAATCTGCATCTGGTGGCAGGCAACGTGGCAAGTGACAATCCACATCTGGTGGCAGGCAACGTGGCAAGTGACAATCTGCATCTGGTGGCAGGCAATGTGGCAAGTGACAATCCGCATCTGGTGGCAGGCAACGTGGCAAGTGACAATCTGCATTTTGTGGCAGGCGATGTGGCAAGTGACAATCCGCATCTGGTGGCAGGCAATGTGGCAAGTGACAATCCGCATCTTGTGGCAGACGACGTGGCAAATGACAATCTGCATCTGGTGGCAGGCAACGTGGCAAGAGACAATCCACATCTTGTGGCAGGCGATGTGGCAAGTGACAATCTGCATCTGGTGGCAGGTAACAAGGCAAGTGACACCATAACAACCATGACACCATAACAACCATGGTGCCGTGATGATTGAAGCTCCAACACCAACCATTGCCCCGAAAAAAAACTGCCAGAGAAAAAACGCACCCCTATTCCCCAACCCAAAGAATCCCAGCCAAATTGACCTCGTCTCCTTGCCCCCCAGTGATGCCGAACCTGCCCCAAGATGGCTGCCCACAGCTCCCAGATGGCAACAGATTTCTGTAGAACTATCATGGTTACATGGTAAGCCACAACCTGGTCTGAATAATGTGTCCGGGTTTTAGGCGGACTAAAACCCGGACACATGACTCAAAACCTGGACACATTATTCAGACCAGGTTGTGGCTTACCAAGTAACCAAGATAGTTACACAGAAATCTGTTGCCATCTGGGAGCTGCGGGCTCAAAACCCAGACTGTCCCGGTGAATTCCGGATAGGTGGCAAAACCCGGACTGTCCGGGTGAATCCCAGACAGGTGGCAACCCTAACAGAGACCCTAGGGAATCATCCTAGCAAGCAAATTTCTATGGGGGGGGCAGTGGGCAAGGGGGAGGGGCTAAAATGCCGGAGAGGGACCCTAGAAGAGGAGGATTGGGGCTGCTCTGTGCAAAACCACTACACAGAGCAGGTAAGTATGATTTTTGTTTTCCTTTACAATCACTTTAACACCATTTAAAGAAATACAGACAGAATCCCAGCTGACAGGGAGCAGTTTTTACAGACAGGAACACGATTAGATTGGTGACGATTGTGTAGTATTCATATCACATAACACTTACTTTTAGGTGGTGTTTCTTTTTCGTACATCACGGGACACAGAGCGACTTAGTCATTACTAATGGGTTATATAGATTACCTTCAGGTGTTGGCACTGGCCAATTCCAAACCGGAAGTACCCTCCCCTATATAAGCCCCTCCCACCCGGGAGCACCTCAGTTTTTTGCCAGTGTCTAAGGTGTTGGCCAAAGAGTAACATGTGTTTTCACTGGGCTTGCGTACAGGTTCTTTTGGGCCTTAGTAAGCTGTTCCGGATCCCACCAAAAAAGCTTCATAGCTAAACGGTCGGTACCCGGGCCTTGCAGCAGAAGAGCAAGGTTTTGCCTGTAATGCTTCTCTTAGGAGGGCTGGACCCTGGGATCCAGAGCTCTGGTCATACCCACGACCAAGATGTTGTCTGTGCAGGGTGCTATACAGGTCCAGGGGAGTGGAATCCTTGGGAACCCGGTCCCTGAAGGTTTAATTACAATGCCTGCCGTGATAGGTGAAGTTTGGACTTCTGTGGACCAAACAAAGTCCTGCGGCGGGGATCAGGTAAGTGGGGGCCCCCAGGAACTTGGTTCTATTGGGGGACCCCCAAGCCTAATTTGTCTTTCTGTCTGTTACCTAACGGTATTCCCGCTAAATATCTGTGTTTGCCTATAACTACTGAAAATGTAAAATTTTAATAGTCAAGAAAAAAAAAAAAAAAACAGGGACCGCGGTACCTGTGTTAAACCACTAGAGGCCGCTGTAGTCCATTTTTCTTGTCATGTGGATCTTTGGTTTTCTCAAGTCAAAAGATCCAGGCAGCTGGTAAGTTTCTCTGTGGGAATCCACTTCCTCTGCCCTGTTGCTGCGCTCATCCACCGCACAGGCCCTCCGGCAAAAAGGGCCCTGGCTCCTAGTCCCCTGTTTGATTTCGAAAAGGGCGCCAATGGCGCACGGGCGCGCGCGCGGGCGCGTGCACGCGCCTCCTATGAAAAAAAGGGGCGGGGCGGGTGGATGACGCTCGATGCGCGCCGCGGCGCTTCTGCGCATGTGCGGGCGTCCCAGCATGGTTAAAAGACACAGTACAAGTGTCAGCTGCATGCAAACAGAGCTAGCAACAAACAGTGGCACACAGAGGCGGTTGATGCAGGCATCCCCATAGAAAGGCACTTTAGTGGACACCAGCTGGTATATAGCAGCACCTGTGTTAGACTATTACCAGCAAAATTGGTGTATGACGACGGGAATACCTCAGCTTTGTGCTTAAAGGATATGTCGTCCAGACGCTCCGGAAATAGATCTTCCAGGAAGCCAAAGGGGTCTCCATCGGGCTCTGAGGATATTGGGCATGCTTGTACTGCACCAATCTCCCCTGAGAATTCAGAGGTCAGTAGCCGTAGAAACCCCGCAGGAATGCCTGGTGCTGCGGCTGTCCCCAGTCCACCTGCTCCTGTATATATAACAGAGGAGGTTTTATCCTCAACTCTGGGAGGATTGGAAGAGAGATTAACAGCATTGATCGCTGCTTCCCTGTCTCAGGAAAAGCGCGTCCGATCTCCGTCTCCTCCTTCAGAGTGCCTGTTAGTGGAGGAACAGCCCCACACAGAGATCGACCTACCTGAAGGGGATCAGGATGAGGTTGATTCAGTTATGGAGGAATCAACAGTGGAAGAACCTTTCTCAGCTTCTCAGGCTGAAAGATTATGGGTTCAGTCTCTGACTAATATGGTCCGATCAGCATTTAAAATGCCTCTGGCGGAACCACCATCCACTACGGTTTCCTCGCTGGGGTCGCTAAAAGCTCCCCAGGCTGTCTGTTCCTTCCCAATCCACCCTTTATTAGAAGGGCTTATTTACCAGGATTGGGAGCATCCTGATAAAATATTTGCTCCCCCCAAGAGATTTCCGGTGATCTATCCCATGGAGGATAAGTTCATAAGAAAATGGAGGGTCCCTACAGTGGACGCAGCCATCTCTTCTGTTAACAAATCACTGACATGTCCAGTAGATAATGTTCCAATGTTCAAAGACCCAATAGATAAAAAATTGGAGTCTTTACTAAAATCTGCTTTCTCTACAGCAAGTTTGGTGACACAACCTGCGGTAGCAGCGATTGGAGTCTGCCAAGCAGTGAAAGATCAGTTGAAACAAGTCTTAAGGGACTTACCAGATCAGCAGGCTCTTGCCCTAGCTGACCTGCCTAGAGCCTTGTGTTTTGCGGTGGACGCCATAAAGGATACAATCCAACAGGCCTCCCGCTTTACGCTGTCTATAGTACATATGCGTAGGCTTCTGTGGCTCAAAAACTGGTCTGCTGAAGCTCCCTGTAAAAAACTGCTGGTTAGCTTCCCATTTCATGGAGAACGCTTATTTGGAGAAGATCTGGACAAATATATCCAGAAAATTTCTGCCGGTAAAAGTTCACTCTTACCGGTTAAGAACAAGGGTAGAAGTCCTTCTTTTAAGAGGCCTACTTCTCCAGTCCCAGGCACATCGGCTGTGAAGCAGTTCCGACGGCCTCCGCGGTCAAATTCAGGGGGCAGAAATCAGGGACAATCACAGGGTAACAAGAAGCCCTGGATCAAGAGAGGTACAAAACCTCCCCCCAAGGCATGAAGCGTTGCCCCCACTCAATCGGGTGGGGGGAAGACTTCAGTTGTTCACAGAGACCTGGCGGGACACCATCAGAGACAGATGGGTGCTCTCCGCAGTAAGTCTGGGATACAAGCTGGAGTTAAAAGGCACTCCTCCTGCCCAATTTATGAGGTCAAACGTGCCAAGAGATCCCCAAAAGAGAGGATCCCTCCTTCTGGCACTAGAACAACTATTGCTCCAAGGGGTAATCATGAAGGTTCCCCTGGAAGAAAGCGGATTCGGGTTTTACTCGAACCTTTTCACAGTCCCCAAACCAAATGGGGACGTGAGGCCCATATTAAATCTAAAAGGGCTAAACAAGTTCCTAAATATCAGGACTTTTCGGATGGAGTCGATCCGATCGGTGGCCACCGCCCTACAAGGGCAGGAATGGCTAGCCTCGATCGACATAAAGGATGCTTATCTGCATATTCCCATCTTTCCGGCCCACCAGAAATTTCTACGCTTTGCAGTAGAAGGGCGCCATTTTCAGTTCAGAGCCTTACCTTTCGGTCTGGCCACAGCACCACGAGTGTTCACAAAAATTCTGGCCCCATTATTGGCCAATCTAAGAACACAGGGTGTAACGATAATGGCATATCTAGACGACCTGCTACTAATAGACCACTCAGTGGAAAAGCTGGAATTAGCTATTCACAAGACAATCGAGTATCTGGAATATCACGGTTGGATTATCAACCGGGACAAGTCAGCTCTAAGACCAGTCAAAAGTCTGGAATACTTAGGGCTAAGGCTGGATTCAAATCAGAGAAAGATTTTCTTACCTCCAGAGAAGGTGTCGTCTTTAAAAGATTTGACCCACTTAGTGGGTACAAAAAGAAAACCATCCATACGCCTCTGCATGAGGCTGCTGGGAAAGAAAGATGGTGGCTTCATTCGAAGCGGTACCCTACGGTCAATTCCATTCAAGGAATTTGCAAAGGGCCATACTGTCAGCCTGGAACAAAAAAGTTCAGGCTTTAGACTTACCAATGTCCCTGTCCCCTTCCGTTCGCAAGAGCCTCCATTGGTGGTTGGTGCCCCAGAATCTGGAAAGAGGGAAACCCTTCAGTCCGGTTTCTTGGAAGGTGGTCACTACAGATGCCAGCCTCATAGGCTGGGGGGCAGTACTGGAGCAATGGTCTCTCCAGGGCAAGTGGTCAGAAGCAGAAAAGGCCCTGCCCATCAATCTCTTAGAGATACGAGCAGCCCGGTATGCCCTAGTAGCATGGACATCCAAACTCCAAGGGTCCCCTGTCAGAATTCAATCAGACAATGCCACGGCAGTGGCATATATCAATCATCAGGGTGGCACCAAGAGTCGTGCAGCTCAGAGGGAAGCAAATTGCATCCTGGAGTGGGCAGAAAAATATGTCCCAGCCATATCCGCGGTTTTCATCCCAGGAGTGGAAAATTGGAGAGCGGACTTTCTAAGTCGCCAACAATTATGCCCGGGGGAATGGTCTCTTCACCCCGAGGTTTTCCAGGCAATATGCCAGCGGTGGGGAACACCGGATGTAGATCTGCTAGCATCCAGATTCAACGCAAAGGTGGACAGATTTGTGTCTCGCACAAGGGATCCCCTAGCTTGCGGCTCGGATGCCCTAGTGTTCCCTTGGGATCAGTTCAAGCTGATATATGCATTCCCACCGCCACAATTGTTACCGCGATTACTCCGCAGAATCAGGGTAGAAAAGAAACCAGTGATTCTGGTGGCTCCAGCGTGGCCCCGAAGGGCATGGTACGCGGAGATTGTAAAAATGTCAGTGAGGAGTCCTTGGACCCTCCCACATCGTCCGGACCTGCTGTCGCAGGGACCGATATACCACCCTTCCTTACCAGCCCTAGGTTTGACGGCCTGGCTATTGAAGCCCACATTCTGAAAAAGAGAGGGCTCTCTAATTCTGTGGTATCTACCATGATCAATGCCAGGAAACCGGTATCCAGGCAGATCTATTATAGGATCTGGAAAGCATACATTACGTGGTGTGAGGCCAAGAAATGGCATCCACGTAAGTACGTGATAGGGAGGATTTTGGACTTCCTACAGTGGGCTGTAGATAGGAAGCTTGCCTTGAGTACTATCAAGGGTCAGATTTCGGCCTTGTCAATATTTTTTCAAAGGCCCTTGGCTTCGCATTCACTAGTCAAAGCCTTTATACAAGCAGTGATGCGTATTAGCCCTCCGGTTAGTATTCCCATATGTCCTTGGGACCTAAACCTGGTTCTGTCGGTTCTACAGAAACAACCGTTTGAACCATTACAACACATTTCCTTGGTTCTTCTCACCAGGAAATTGATTTTCTTAGTAGCCGTTTGTTCGGCTAAAAGAGTATCGGAATTAGCCGCCTTGTCCTGTAAGGAGCCATATCTGGTTGTCCATAAGGACAGAGTAGTATTACGTCCTCATCCAGCCTTTCTTCCTAAGGTGGTATCGAGGTTTCATTTGAACCAAGATGTGGTTCTTCCTTCTTTTTTCCCCAAACCTAGCTCGGTAGAGGAAAAGTTATTACATTCTTTGGATGTAGTAAGAGCAGTTAAAGCTTATCTAAAAGCCACTGCTCAGATTCGCAGAACGGATTCTTTATTTGTTCTGCCGGAAGGCCCCAGAAAGGGTCAGGCAGCATCAAAATCTACTTTAGCCAAGTGGATTCGACAGGTCATAATACAATTTAGAAGGAAATTGCTAAATTGTGCATCACCACAGGGTGACACTGTGGATGCACCTAGTATAAATGCGCCAACGTCCCGATATTCAATGGGAGAATGTATATTTAAACTAAAGGTGGACTTTAAACGGCACACAGATAGATATTGTAAAAATTCTAAGGGTTTTATTGTTGGTAGAAAAATATAATTGAATTTAGGTAAAAAGTACATTAATACAAGACACTGACATTATGTAACAGTTATCAATAGTTGATATAGGGTCCCATTTACAAGACTCGACACATCTCCCAGGAATTACATTGACATGTAAAATACACAAAGTAGAATGGAATAATGTATAGCCAACAAACACAAATGAGGAGTTGGACGGTATGCACGAGAGATGGCTGGTCTTATTGATGGGTCCGGTAAATTCAAAGATAAAGATCTTGCTTTCGCTCGACTAGTTTCGCGTTCCAAAACGCTTCGTCGGGAGCATAATATTCTGTCAAGATTATACATAAACAGTTCAAAAGAGATACTTCAGTTAATATAATTTTAATACTTGTATCTAGAATAGAACTAATAAAAAACATTTTAAAGAAGAAGCTGATATACATTGATTAAAAGTTTTCGATTGACCACAGAAGGATAAAACACCCACCACCTATACATTGCCAGCACCGAAACCAATCACACAACAGATGGGGCATGAAAAGTAGCTGTGCAAAGTTGTAGAAAAAACATGAAAAAAGGGGGGGGGGGGGAAGGGGGGAAAAGGGGAGGGGAGGGGGGGAAAAAAAAGAACGAAGAAGAAAAGAAACAAGGAATGGGGGAAGGGAATAGAGGGGGGGGGGGGAAGGGGGGAAAAAGAAAGAAGAAGGACTGGAATATGAATTAGTCCATATCCATAGGTACTATTAAAAAAAATTTTTTGAAAATTGAGCAAGTTAGATAGCAGGTGCAAAAATTCTTATAAAACCGTAAGTGAAATAATGTGTCAATAATCACCATCGAGGCAAACCAAGAACAAGAAGGGGAGAACAAGAAAGATGTGACGACGCCTTCCTGTAGGGACACATAAAAACGGTGCACAATGCACTGTGAGGCTGTCCACAGGAGAGGTTCCATCCAGGTCTACCAGCATATAATCCCTGTCAAGCTATAAGGTAAGAACCATCCATCTGGGATACGAGCAGATAGATCTAGGGAAGCGGGTCCTTTCTAAACTTCCTTTTTTGTATTTATGTTTTTCAGCTGGGTCAGTCTATCATTAGGGGTCACCCTAACAGATTACCATTGTGTGGCTCGAGCAAGTGCTCCTGACTGACACACTCCTCTACAGTATTGTCTGGCCTGTTATACCTGGATTTACGTTCCCTACCTATCAGTAGCCTGTGCATAGTTACTTTTTTACTTAAATCACGCATGATTGTTTACCACGGTGAGCCCTTGGATAATAATATATATATGAATAAATTCCCCTCCCTTTCCCCCCCCCCCTTCCTTTCCCCCCCCCCCCCCCACCTCCACTCCCCTCTCTTTAGTTTGTTTCGAAACACCTACTTTTGACACTTATGGGTCACGTTATGTGTTTTACTTTTAGAATGTGTTTATATAATACTGGCACCCTGTGATACACGGATTGCCAGGTAAAAATACCTAGGCTGGTTTCACTACTTAACACGGCCTTGTTCGTAAGTATAGAAACGATTATATATATATATATATATATTTTTTTTTTTTTTTTTTTTCTTTTCTTTCTTGTTCTCCCCTTCTTGTTCTTGGTTTGCCTCGATGGTGATTATTGACACATTATTTCACTTACGGTTTTATAAGAATTTTTGCACCTGCTATCTAACTTGCTCAATTTTCAAAAAAATTTTTTTAATAGTACCTATGGATATGGACTAATTCATATTCCAGTCCTTCTTCTTTCTTTTTCCCCCTCCCCCCCCCCCTCTATTCCCTTCCCCCATTCCTTGTTTCTTTTCTTCTTCGTTCTTTTTTTTCCCCCCTCCCCTCCCCTTTTCCCCCCCTTCCCCCCCCCTTTTTTCATGTTTTTTCTACAACTTTGCACAGCTACTTTTCATGCCCCATCTGTTGTGTGATTGGTTTCGGTGCTGGCAATGTATAGGTGGTGGGTGTTTTATCCTTCTGTGGTCAATCGAAAACTTTTAATCAATGTATATCAGCTTCTTCTTTAAAATGTTTTTTATTAGTTCTATTCTAGATACAAGTATTAAAATTATATTAACTGAAGTATCTCTTTTGAACTGTTTATGTATAATCTTGACAGAATATTATGCTCCCGACGAAGCGTTTTGGAACGCGAAACTAGTCGAGCGAAAGCAAGATCTTTATCTTTGAATTTACCGGACCCATCAATAAGACCAGCCATCTCTCGTGCATACCGTCCAACTCCTCATTTGTGTTTGTTGGCTATACATTATTCCATTCTACTTTGTGTATTTTACATGTCAAAGTAATTCCTGGGAGATGTGTCGAGTCTTGTAAATGGGACCCTATATCAACTATTGATAACTGTTACATAATGTCAGTGTCTTGTATTAATGTACTTTTTACCTAAATTCAATTATATTTTTCTACCAACAATAAAACCCTTAGAATTTTTACAATATCTATCTGTGTGCCGTTTAAAGTCCACCTTTAGTTTAAATATACATTCTCCCAGGTCATAATACAAGCCTATGGCTTGAGAAAGAGACCGCCTCCGTTCAAAGTTAGGGCGCACTCCACGAGAGCAGTTGGAACTTCATGGGCAGTGCATCACCAGGCCTCCCTGGCTCAAGTATGTAAGGCCGCAACATGGTCTTCGGTACACACGTTTACTAGGTTCTACCAGGTAGACGTTAGAAGTCAGGAGGATGTCGCCTTTGGGCGCAGTGTGTTGCAGGCCGCAAAAGATCCTCATGCCTGATGGCGCCCAGCTTATGTATCCCTCCCCTCATTTGGCATTGCTTTGGGACGTCCCATTAGTAATGACTAAGTCGCTCTGTGTCCCGTGATGTACGAAAAAGAAAAAGGGATTTTTATAACAGCTTACCTGTAAAATCCTTTTCTTGGAGTACATCACGGGACACAGAGCTCCCACCCCTCTTTTTGGGACACTTATTGCTTGGCTACAAAACTGAGGTGCTCCCGGGTGGGAGGGGCTTATATAGGGGAGGGTACTTCCGGTTTGGAATTGGCCAGTGCCAACACCTGAAGGTAATCTATATAACCCATTAGTAATGACTAAGTCGCTCTGTGTCCCGTGATGTACTCCAAGAAAAGGATTTTACAGGTAAGCTGTTATAAAAATCCCTTTTTTATTGTATAGAGATAAAGATAACAATGTTCCTGCATTAGCAGCCACAAATGTAATACAGTTATGTTTCTATATCCCATTCCTGGTCTTGCTTCCTTCTTCTGAGTTCCCATAGTCCAGAGTTCCCATAGTCCAGAGTTCCCATAGTCCAGAGTTTCCCATAGTCCAGAGTTTCCCATAGTCCAGAGTTTCCCATAGTCCAGAGTTCCCATAGTCCAGAGTTTCCCATAGTCCAGGCGTCTATCACCCTGCGTTCTCACATTTTCCACAGACTCTTAAGTCATTTACAACTGGCAATCAATAAACCCAAACGCCATCCACACAAGTGACCTGTTACATTTATGGTGAATACTTTGTTGTCAAGTAGACCGTGCCTGTTCCTGGGAGCGCCTTTGAAGTCCTGACTCTTGAACTTCTTACCGGATTTAATCATTTGACCAAAAGCTTTTGAACCCCATAAAACAGAGTCCATAGGAAGAGAGACCTTGACGGAAACTCAGAAATATACCTCCCACGTTTCAGGTTCCCAGGGAGGCTTCATTGGGCCCATTGACACTTGGGTGTGCAGGTATGTGTGGTAGACATGTGCAATTCGCTTCGCTCTGAATTCCTTCTTTTTTTTCATTTTCGGCAAATTCGCTAATTCGAAAATAACCGAATTAACGAAAACCCATTTAACCGATTTTTCCAAATATTCGAATATTCGTACAGTAAATTCATTAATTCGGAAATTTGGAATTCGAAATTCTAAAATACCAAAACTCGAAAATCTGAAATATTAAACTAACTAATAATAACTAACTATTAAATTATAGGTATTGGAATTTCCTTTCTAATTTGGCCGTTAGTGAACGTAACGAATACGGATTTATCCGAAGTGCCGAATTATCCGAAATAACGAATGTCGTATCTAAAGGAATGGAACGTAACAAATTAATAATAATAAATAATACTAAAAGCTTTTTATTATTATTATTATTATTATTATTTATTATTAATTTGTTCCGTTCCATTTTTTTAGATGCAGCATTCGTTATTTCGGATAATTCGGCACTTCGGATAAATTCGTATTTGTTACGTTCACTAACAGCCAAATTTGAAAGGTAATTCCAATACCAATAACCCAGCCAGTGTCATTAGTACAATGACAGTGTATATTATTATCACTGATCACTGTATTAGTGTCACTGGTGATGTCAGTAGCGGTTAGTCAGCTCCCACCCAGTGTCAGTTAGTGTCAGACTGTCCGCCACAGTATCACAGTTCCATTATAAGTTGCTGATCAGTACCACTAGTAGTTTAAAAAAATTTTTTTTACAGTATATTCCATAGTTTGTAGACGCTATAACTTTCACACAAACCAATTGATATACACTTATTGGGATTTCTTTTACCAAAGACATGTAGCAGAATACATTTTGCCCAAAATTGATGAAGAAATTCGATTTTTTTTATATTTTTCATTGGATATGTTTTATAGCAGAAAGTAGCTTTTTCAGTCTTTGTTCATTTACTGTATATTCTCGAATATAAGCCGACCCGAATATAAGCCGAGGCCCTAATTTTACCACAAAAAACTGGGAAAACATATTGACTCAAGTATGAGCCTAGGGTGAGAATGCGGCAGCTACTGTAAGCGGAAAAGAGGGTCAACAATGCCCATTTGCACGCCTCACTGTGCCCATTGCAACCTCACTGTGCCCATTGCAACCTCACTGTCCCCTTTGCAACCTCACTGTGCCCATTACAACCTCACTGTGCCCATTGCAACCTCACTGTGCCCATTGCAACCTCACTGTGCCCATTACAACCTCACTGTGCCCATTACAACCTCACTGTGCCCATTACAACCTCACTGTGCCAATTACCTCACTGTGCTCATTACCTACTCACTGTCCCCATTACCTCACTGTGCCCATTACAACCTCACTGTGTCCATTACAACCTCACTGTGCCCATTACAACCTCACTGTGCCCATTACCTCACTGTGCCCATTACAACCTCACTGTGCCCATTACCTCACTGTGCCCATTACCTCACTGTGCCCATTACAACCTCACTGTGCCCATTACCTCACTGTGCCCATTACAACCCCCGCTGCCTTCTGGGAGACGCACAGCTCCTAGAACACAGCAGGGACCAGTGAAAACGCGCAGCGCAACTCGCACATGCGCAGTAGGGAACCGGGAAGTGAAGCCGCAATGCTTCACTTCCTGATTCCCTTACCAAGTATGTCGGCGGCAGCAGCCGATCCTCGAGCGACAGATCGGCTTCAACTGCGGACATCGCGGGCGACCTGGACAGGTAAGTGTCCATATATTAAAAGTCAGCAGCTGCTTGTACCTGGACCCTGCTCGTGTATGACCTTTTATTAAAAGCCAGCAGCTACAAATACAGCAGCTGCTGATGAAAAAGCGAAAAAGTTTGTCCGATGGAGCGTACACACGGTCGGATTGTCCAATCAAACAGGTCCGTCGGACATTTGTTGTCAAAAAGTCAGATCGTGTGTATGGGCCTTAATGGAGACAGATACTCAGCAAATCAGCAATGGCATGTGCAAGTGCATGCTCTCAGCTTCATATCCTAGTGGTTAAACCTCTTAGTAATTCAGATTCATTTTCTATGCACTTTTCCATTGCTTTGCCTATAAGTTGCCCATTCAAATATTGAAACAATGTAATGCAAGTCTAAAATGCTATATTTTGTGAAAATAGTATATATTATATGTATATTGCATATTGTGTGTGGTGGCTGCATTAGTTTTCTTCCTCTTTGTTTTTTTTTTTTCCCTTTATTTTCACATGGTGACCCTGCAAATAACACTATTCCTTTCCCTAGATGGTTACATTGACTTCTACATATCTATGAAGGGAGTCATGGTTGTCACCTAGGCTGTATTTCAAATATGTCTGCCTCTGTTCATCTCCATTACATGCCACAACATCTACGGACTGGTCAATTGCAATATACAGTGTTACATTCTTGCTTTTGGGAAAATTATCTTAGGGATGAGCTTGGGTTTTGCTCCAGATTCAGTCCAAATTTGGCTCCAGGATTGGTCCGAAAGTCAGTTATTAGTGCCGGTGTCCTACCGAGAATTGTCCCCGGGCGGATAATACCCGCTCTGTACTGCGCAGGCGCAACGCTTGCGCAGTACAGAGCACAACGGACCTCCGAAAATCGACGAAGATGAACACAGCTGTGAATCACCTGTACACGGCGCATGCGCAATGACCACCATATTGTGCCACGCGCTGACGCACGCTCCCGATGCTCGCTCCACTCTGAAAGGGGCGGGTATATTACTACTATATCGTGTAAGGGGCGGGTGTATTACTACTATATCGTGTAAGGAGCGGGTGTATTACTACTATATCGTGTAAGGGGCGGGTGTATTACTACTATATCGTGTAAGGGGCGGGTGTATTACTACTATATCGTGTAAGGGGCGGGTGTATTACTACTATATCGTGTAAGGGGCGGATGGCTACAGCAAGGGGCGGGTGTATTACTATTATATAATAGTAATACACCCGCCCCTTGCTGTAGCTATCCACCCCTTACACGATATAATAGTAATACACCCGCCCCTTACTGTAGCCATCCGCCCCTTATACGATATAATAGTAATACATCCGCCCCTTATACGATATAATAGTAATACATCCGCCCCTTGCAGAGTGGAGCGAGTATCGAGAGCGTGCGGCCACGTCTGTTACAATGTCCTGTTCATTGCGCAGTCTACAGCTGATTCACAGCTCTTCATGTTCTGCAATTTTCGGCGGCTCCGTCTGCTAGAGCGCTGCGCCTGCGCAGCTCAGGGCGGTCATTATCCGCCAGGGGGACACATCTCAGCAGAACACCGGACCAATGAGCGGCAGGCGGGGGATTCTGCACCCCACAGCTAAACCTACGCAAAGGGGTGGGATGCTCATGGCTAGACATGTGCAATTTAGTTTCGTTACTAATTCATTTTTTAACGCGAGATATCCAAATTAACGAAAAGCTGTTTAACGAATTCTTCCGAATATTCGTAAATTTGAATCTTCTAAAATTCGTAAATTCGAAAATTTGGAAATTCGTAAATTCGAAAATTCATAAATTCAAAATTCGGAAATTTGAAAATTCGAAAATCTGAAATAATAATTAACTAATAATAACTTAACTATTACTAACTATTAAATTATAGGTATTGGAATTTTCTTTTAAAATTTGGCTGTTAGTGAACGTAACGAATACGAATTTATCCAAAGTTATGAATTATCCGAAATAACGAATGCCGCATCTAAACAAATGGAACGGAACAAATTAATAATAAATAATAATAATAATAATAAAAAGCTTTTATTATTATTATTGTTATTTATTATTATTAAATTGTTACATTCCATCCGTTTAGATACGGCATTTGTTATTTCGGATAATTCGTAACAAATTGATAATAATAAATAACAATAATAAAAAAACTTTTTTATTATTATTAATATTTATTATTAATTTGTTCCGTTCCATTTGTTTAGATGCGGCATTCATTATTTTGGATAATTCATAAATTCGGATAAATTCGTATTCGCTACGTTCACTAACAGCCAAATTTGAAAGGAAATTCCAATACCTATAATTTAATAGTTATTATTTAGTTAGTTATTCTTTCGAATTCACGAATTTTCAAATTAACGAATATTCGAATTTACGAATTTACACATTTTTTAATTTTAGATTTTACTTATTTTCGAATTTACGAATTGCGATCATAACGAATGACCAGAAAAAAACAAACAAAAAAACCCTGAATTAAACGAAAACTAAAACTAACAAATTTTTCGGCAGTGCTCATGGCGTCATTGACCTCATATGGCCACATGGCTATATTATTTATTTATTAAATAAATAAAAATTAAATGCGCTCAGTGTATGTGAATCAATTCAAATAAATGATGATGTGACAGCAGCACTCACAACATTGTACACAGCAACATCCAAAAGATATATAAAAAAATGTTGCGCTGTCTATAAAAAAAAAAGACTGACATATAATCAATTAAAGTGAATATACCAATACATTGTGACACCAAAGTCTGTGAATTATTAATGTGCAAAAGTCCATTAAATTAGCTAATGCCTCACAGAAAACGTCTATTCAGACGAAACGTACGTCGGCAGGGCAGGAATAGCGGTGACGTCATCACGCTCGCGAGAATGCTGGGACGATTTTTATTCCTAATGCCTGTGATCACTTATCTGTTGTGAGTAGAATTTTAATAAATTGCCCGTTTTTAATTTGGACGCTGCGCAATGAGTTTTTTTTTTTTCCTGTATAACCAATGGTCAGATTGGCTTCTGTGGATACCCTGAGGTTTTACCATTGGCTCGCTTTCACCATTTGGATGATCTGCACCTAATGTGAGGGGTTACAAAGCTCACAGATGTGATTATAGACCTTGATAGGTCTTTGGATCTGGTAAGAAGATATTTTTGCCTGACCTATTCAGAGACTGGGTGATGCACTGATTTTAATGGACTTTTGCACATTATTAATTCATGGACTTTGGTGTCACAATTTATTGGTATATTCACTTTAATTGATTATATGTCAGTTTTTTTTATAGACAGCCGGAACACTTTTTTTTTATATACAGTGAAACCTCGGATTGCGAGTAACACAGTTAGCGAGGGTTTCGCAATACGAGCATTTTTTTACAAAAAATTCTGACTCGGTTGACGAGAACTGTCTTGCAAAACGAGCAGGATTCAAGCCTCTGCGGTGTGCAGTACCGCATTTGGCCAGAGGTGCGGGGTCGCCGGAGCCGATCGGAGCCGTTAGGAAATATTCGGAAACACTCAGAAATAATCCGTTGCCGAGCCTTACCAAGGCTTTACGAGTTCAGATGAGCTGTCCGTGAGTATTTCCGAGGCTCTCCGGCCCCCCCACCTCTGGCCACATGCGGTATTGCATGCCATAGAAGTCAATGCGGAACAAATTATTTTCGTTTCCACTGACATCTATGGGGAATCTCGCTTTGATATGCGAGTGCTTTGGATTACGAGAATTCTCCTGGAACGGATTATGCTCATAATCCAAGGTTCCACTGTATTATTTATTTATTACAGATATTTATTTAGGGCCAACAATGTGCACAGTCATTTACATATTGTACATTCACATCAGGCCCTGCCCTCAAGGAGCTTACTATCTAAGGTTCCTATCTCACAAACATTGGGACCAATTTAGACAGGAGCCAATTAACCTACCAGCATGTCATTGAGCTAATATGACCATGTGGCCATATTAGGTCATTGAAGTAACAAGCATCCCCACCCCTTTGTGTAGCTGCAGCTGCGGGGCAGGGAATGTCCCAGTCATAGCTGCCTTCTGGATTTGACTGAACACCTCCAGGTTGCCATATTGGATTTGACTGAACCCAGGCTCATCACTAGGGATGAGCTTCGTGTTCGAGTCGAACATACGTTCGACTCGAACATCGGCTGTTCGATCGTTCGACGAAGATCGAACGATTTGGGCCGTTCGCGCCAAATTCGAGTGACGCGAATGGCCCACAATGCACTACGCCATCGCAGTGTCATCCAGGCGCTGTGATTGGCCAAGCATGCACTGTGACCCCGCATGCTTGGCCAATCACAGCGCCGGCAGCGAGGAGAGCAATGATTGGCCACAGGCAGGATGCCTGTGGCCAATTATTGCTGAGGGTGTTTAGTACACGCCCCACACTATAAAAGGCCGCCAGCACGGCGGCCTAGTGTAGTGTGTTCCGGAGCAGGGAAAGACAAGCATAGGCAGGGACAGTGACATTTATTTCTTTCTTGCTTAACCTGGATTCCTTTAGTTTAGGGAAAGAGAAGGATAGGTAGGGAGAGTGTCAGTGTGTTTTACTGTGCGAATCCTTGTTTCTAGGGACAAAGAAGGAAAGTGAGGGGAATTCTCCTTGTGCTATAGTGTGCTTTAAAAAAACATTATTTCTAGGGACAGAAAACTCTAGGTAGGGAGAGTGTCAGTTTCTTTCACTGTGCGAGTCCTTGTTTCTAGGGACAAAGAAGGAAAGTGAGGGGAATTCTCCTTGTGCTATAGTGTGCTTTAAAAAAACATTTTTTCTAGGGACAGAAAACTCTAGGTAGGGAGAGTGTCAGTTTCTTTCACTGTGCGAGTCCTTGTTTCTAGGGACAAAGAAGGAAAGTGAGGGGAATTCTCCTTGTGCTATAGTGTGCTTTAAAAAAACATTTTTTCTAGGGACAGAAAACTGTAGGTAGGGAGAGTGTCAGTTTCTTTCACTGTGCGAGTCCTTGTTTCTAGGGACAAAGAAGGAAAGTGAGGGGAATTCTCCTTGTGCTATAGTGTGCTTTAAAAAAACATTTTTTCTAGGGACAGAAAACTCTAGGTAGGGAGAGTGTCAGTTTCTTTCACTGTGCGAGTCCTTGTTTCTAGGGACAAAGAAGGAAAGTGAGGGGAATTCTCCTTGTGCTATAGTGTGCTTTAAAAAAACATTTTTTCTAGGGACAGAAAACTCTAGGTAGGGAGAGTGTCAGTTTCTTTCACTGTGCGAGTCCTTGTTTCTAGGGACAAAGAAGGAAAGTGAGGGGAATTCTCCTTGTGCTATAGTGTGCTTTAAAAAAACATTTTTTCTAGGGACAGAAAACTCTAGGTAGGGAGAGTGTCAGTGTCTTTTACTGTGCGAGTCCTTGTTTCTAGGGACAAAGAAGGAAAGTGAGGGGAATTCTCCTTGTGCTATAGTGTGCTTTAAAAAAACATTTTTTCTAGGGACAGAAAACTCTAGGTAGGGAGAGTGTCAGTGTCTTTTACTGTGCGAGTCCTTGTTTCTAGGGACAAAGAAGGAAAGTGAGGGGAATTCTCCTTGTGCTATAGTGTGCTTTAAAAAAACATTTTTTCTAGGGACAGAAAACTCTAGGTAGGGAGAGTGTCAGTTTCTTTCACTGTGCGAGTCCTTGTTTCTAGGGACAAAGAAGGAAAGTGAGGGGAATTCTCCTTGTGCTATAGTGTGCTTTAAAAAAACTTTTTTTCTAGGGACAGAAAACTCTAGGTAGGGAGAGTGTCAGTTTCTTTCACTGTGCGAGTCCTTGTTTCTAGGGACAAAGAAGGAAAGTGAGGGGAATTCTCCTTGTGCTATAGTGTGCTTTAAAAAAACATTTTTTCTAGGGACAGAAAACTCTAGGTAGGGAGAGTGTCAGTTTCTTTCACTGTGCGAGTCCTTGTTTCTAGGGACAAAGAAGGAAAGTGAGGGGAATTCTCCTTGTGCTATAGTGTGCTTTAAAAAAACATTTTTTCTAGGGACAGAAAACTCTAGGTAGGGAGAGTGTCAGTTTCTTTCACTGTGCGAGTCCTTGTTTCTAGGGACAAAGAAGGAAAGTGAGGGGAATTCTCCTTGTGCTATAGTGTGCTTTAAAAAACATTTTTTCTAGGGACAGAAAACTCTAGGTAGGGAGAGTGTCAGTTTCTTTCACTGTGCGAGTCCTTGTTTCTAGGGACAAAGAAGGAAAGTGAGGGGAATTCTCCTTGTGCTATAGTGTGCTTTAAAAAAACATTTTTTCTAGGGACAGAAAACTCTAGGTAGGGAGAGTGTCAGTGTCTTTTACTGTGCGAGTCCTTGTTTCTAGGGACAAAGAAGGAAAGTGAGGGGAATTCTCCTTGTGCTATAGTGTGCTAAAGCATTCCTCATCAACCATCTTTGAAATCCTTGTTTTTTGGACAGTCAGGGAAATTGTCGTTGTGCTATTCTGTGCAAAAGCAATCATCCTCAACCATATTTAGAAATCCTTAAGTAAAGGGACAGAGAAGGACACCTGAAGGTAGCCCTTATTGCTTTTTTCCCATCTCCCTGCAGGCCATCTATTAGAATGTCTGGAAGGCAAACAAGGAGAGGCAGACAGTCAGGAGGCAATAAAAGAGGGCAAGCAGGCTCTGTGTCTGGGGGCAACCGTGCTGGTCGTGGACGCGGTGCATTGTCATCAGCACATGGCCATGGGACACGCTTGTCCTTCTTTTCGGCAGCTGGACATGTTGAGCCACATCATGCCGAAGACTTGGTAGAGTGGATGACCAAGCCCTCCTCCTCCTCCTCATCCTCTCTCACCCAGGCTCAGGGTACTGGCAAAGCAGCTGCCAAAGCGTCCTCTTCCCTGGTATCAATGTCAGACTCATCATCAGTCACTCCTTCCCTAGACCCACCATGTCCTCCTCCTGAGGAGTCCCCCGAACTGTTTGAGCACAGTGTTGGGTACATGCTCCAGGAGGATGCCCAGCGTTTCGAAGGGTCTGATGATGAAACCCAGCTACAGGAAGGCAGTAGCGTGAGAGCAGACAGAGGGGATGCTCAAGAAGGACACCAATCTGGCAGTCATGTTCCAGCAGCTGCAGCATACTGCCAGATTGGCTCCAGTGATGAGGAGGGAGGGGATGATGAGGTCACTGACTCCACGTGGGTGCCTAATAGGAGAGAGGAGGAGGAGGAGGATGAGGAGGAGGCACATCTCCAACGAGGCAGGATGCCCTTTGGTGGCCAGCGTAAGGGCAGTACACCGACGGAATCACACCGCAGAGCTCCGCCTGTGCAGGGCGCTGCCTCTGCCCGTCATTCAAAAAGTTCCTTGGTGTGGGCCTTTTTTGAGGCTAGTGCATCAGATCGCACAGCTGCTGTTTGCAACATATGTCTCAAGCGTATATCGCGTGGCCAAAACATCAGCCGCTTGGGTACCACATGCCTGACCAGACATATGTTGACCTGCCATGCAGCTCGTTGGCAAGCCTACCTCAAAGACCCACACCAAAGAACAAAGCGGACCTCTCCTTGCACCGCATCAGCTGGGATCTCCAACCCCACTATAACTTCAGTCCTCTCTGAAACATGCACTGAGAGGAATGAAGGTGTAGAATTAGGTGTGTCACAGCCAAGTACTTGCGGCCACTCTGCTAGCAGTACACCGACGTCCGATTCTAGCAGGCAAATTTCCCTGCCCCAGCTGCTGGACCGTCGAAAGAAGTTCACTCCCAGCCATCCACATGCCCAGCGGTTGAATGCTAGCTTGGCTAAATTGCTAGCGCTTCAACTGCTGCCTTTTCAGTTGGTAGACTCGGCCCCCTTCCGTGAGTTTGTGCAATGTGCGGTTCCTCAGTGGCAGGTTCCCAAACGCCACTTTTTCTCACGGAAGGCTATTCCGGCTCTCTACCGGCATGTGGAAGGCAATGTCTTGGCCTCGCTGGACAGGGCGGTCAGCGGTAAGGTGCATATTACCGCTGACTCATGGTCCAGCAGGCATGGACAGGGACGTTACCTTTCTTTCACGGCCCATTGGGTCACTCTTTTGGCAGCTGGGAAGGATGCAGGACAAGGTGCAGTAGTGTTGGAGGTTGTTCCACCGCCACGCCTCCAAAATGCTACTACTGGTTGTGACACACCTCTCTCCTCCACCCCCTCCTCTTCTTCTTCCTCCATGGCCTCTTCCTGTGGTTTGTCCTATGAACCAGCGGTGCTCCGTAGCCGTTCACGGGGCTACGCAAGTACGCAGGCAAAAAGATGCCATGCCGTGCTTGCGCTGGTGTGTTTGGGGGACAGAAGCCACACTGGGGCAGAGGTCCTGTCTGCTCTGCAGGGCCAGGCCGAGAGGTGGTTGACGCCACGCCAGCTTAAGCCAGGAATGGTGGTTTGCGACAATGGCACCAACCTCCTCTCCGACCTCCGACTGGGACAACTGACCCATGTGCCCTGTGTGGCTCACGTCCTTAACCTGGTGGTGCAGCGGTTCTTGGGCAGGTACCCGGGCTTACAGGATGTCCTGAGGCAGGCCAGGAAAGTCTGTGTGCATTTCCGCAGATCTTATAATGCTAGTGCTCGCCTGGCTGAGCTGCAAAAGGAGTTGAACCTGCCCAAGAACCGCCTTATATGTGACATGCCCACCAGGTGGAACTCAACGTTGGCCATGCTGCAGCGGCTGCACACGCAGCAGAGGGCCATCAATGAGTACCTGTGCGACTACGGCACCAGGACAGGGTCAGGGGAGCTTGGTTTTTTTTCTCCACGCCAGTGGGGCATGATCAGGGATGCATGCACTGTCCTGGCACCATTTGAGGAGGCCACGAGGATGGTGAGCAGTGACAGTGCATGCATCAGTGACACTGTACCTCTTGTCCACCTGTTGGAGCACACGCTGCGTGGAATAATGGACAGGGCACTTGAGGCAGAACAGAGGCAGGAAGAGGAGGACTTCCTTGCCTCTCAAGGCCCCCTTTACCCAGACAGTGTTCCTTCTGTCCCACCCATCGCACAGGAAGAGGAGGAGGAGGAGGAGGAGGATTGTGTCAGCATGGAGGTGGAGGCTGGCACTCAGCATCATCAGCAGCAGTCTTTTAGGGATGATTTACAGTCCCAAGAAACCAGTGGACTTGTACGTGGCTGGGAGGAGGTGGCTGCGGATCATGTCGTCCTTAGTGACCCAGAGGACTCCGGAGCGAATGCCTCAGCAAACCTACGCTGCATGGCCTTCCTGATCCTGCAAAGTCTGCGGAAGGATCCTCGTATTCTTCGGATCAAGGAGAGGGACCATTACTGGCTGGCCACTCTCCTTGATCCACGGTACAAGGGTAAGGTTGCGGACCTTATGTTACCTTCGCAGAGGGAGCAGAGGATGAGACAACTCCGGGAGGCCTTGCAGAAAGGTCTGTGCAACGCGTTCCCAGAGACTGGGAGGTTACAAACTCCTGGTCCTGGACAACGAGTTGCTGAGGCTTCGGCCAGTCAAAGAAGGAGCGGTGGGGAAGGTGGCCGTCTGACCGATGCGTTCAGACAATTCTTTAGTCCGCAGCCCCAAAGTATGATCGGTTCCAGCAACCATCGCCAGCGTCTGATAAACATGGTGCAGGAATATCTAGGGGCAAGGTCAGACTTGGACACCTTCCCCACCGAAAATCCTCTGGCTTACTGGGTCTTGAGGATGGATCACTGGCCAGAGCTTGCACAGTATGCAATTGAGCTACTGGCCTGTCCTGCATCCAGCGTTCTTTCGGAACGCACATTCAGTGCTGCTGGAGGATTTGTCACGGATCACAGGGTGCGCCTGTCCACCGACTCGGTTGATCGACTGACTTTCATCAAGATGAACCAGTCTTGGATCACCACCAGCTACCACACACCTGATGCTGATATAACAGACTAATTGATTTTAACATGTCACATCCCTTCAAGACTGATGCTGATGCTGAGTGCCTGTGCTGTTATGTTGACTGGCTATCCTCCTCCTCCGAGTCCTCAATGATACGATTGATGATGATAGCTTGGAAGATCATTTTTGTTTATGGGTGCCGCCACCAGTGGCTAAGGCCCAATTTTTCAGCCCCTGTTTTACAGGGGCGTGTAATTACAATTTTTTTAGCAATAATTTGCCATAGGGCTCATTGCTGTGCTCCAAGTACAGTATCTGTGAGGGGTTGGAGTGTTGTGGCACCAGTGCCTAAGGCCCAATTTTTCAGCCCCTGTTTAAAAGGGGCGTGTCATTACAATTTTTGAAGCAATACTTTGCAACAGGGCTCATTGCTGTGCTCCAAGTACAGTATCTGTGAGGGGTTGTAGTGTTGTGCCACCAGTGCCTAAGGCCCAATTTTTCAGCCCCTGTTTAACAGGGGCGTGTCATTACAATTTTTGAAGCAATACTTTGCAACAGGGCTCATTGCTGTGCTCCAAGTACAGTATCTGTGAGGGGTTGTAGTGTTGTGCCACCAGTGCCTAAGGCCCAATTTTTCAGCCCCTGTTTAACAGGGGCGTGTCATTACAATTTTTGAAGCAATACTTTGCAACAGGGCTCATTGCTGTGCTCCAAGTACAGTATCTGTGAGGGGTTGTAGTGTTGTGCCACCAGTGCCTAAGGCCCAATTTTTCAGCCCCTGTTCAACAGGGGCATGCAATTACAATTCTTGATCTAATAATTCACAGCAGGGCCCATTGCTGCACCCACCAAGAGTAACTCTGAGGGCTTACAGTGTTGTGGCAACGCCACCACCACCACCACCACGAAAGGCCCAATTTTTCAGCCCCTGTTCAAAAGGGGCATGTAATTACAATTCTTGATCTAATAATTCACAGAAGGGCCCATTCCTGCACCCACCAAGAGTAACTCTGAGGGCTTACAGTGTTGTGGCAACACCACCACCACCACCACCACGAAAGGCCCAATTTTTCAGCCCCTGTTCAACAGGGGCATGCAATTACAATTCTTGATCTAATAATTCACAGCAGGGCCCATTGCTGCACCCACCAAGAGTAACTGTCAGGGCTTACAGTGTTGTGGCACCAGCACCACCATCAAAGGCCCAATTTTTACTACCACTGTTCAACAATTATATGTAATTAAAATTCCTGATATAATAGTTGACAGCAGGGCGTTCCAGCACCAACCAAGAGTAACTGTGAGTGCTTACAGTGTTGTGCCAACACCAACAACTAAGGGGCCTATTTCTGCAGAGTATATACGGCAGGTCCCTACTTTCAAACATCCAACTTACAAACGACTCCTACTTGCAAACGCAAGAAGACAACAGGAAGTGAGAGGAAATCTACCACTAGGAAGGAAAATTCTCTCCTGTAAGAATAAATATGGGAGAAAGGTGTCTCCTCTGTACTGATGCTTTATCAGCAATCCTTGTTTCAAGAAAAACACCACATTTCAAAAACAGTTGTCATTGGGACGGAAAGTGAGGTGAAATGTTCTGAACAGGGGCACAGACAGCAAAACAAATGTTACAGGGGTGATAACCCTTACCTATGTTTTCCAAAAAGTTTAAAAATAGATTTTTGGGCTGGAGCTACACTTCAACAATGTACCTGTTCAAAATTACAAACACATTCTACATAAGAACAAACCTACAGTCCCTGTCTTGTATGCACCGCCTGTATACGGCTGTTCAGAGTATATAGGGCCTTTCTTATTTTATGTGCGGGGTTCCCCTTAATATCCATACAAGACCCAAAGGGGCTGGTAATGGGCTGGGGTAGGGGGGGGGGTCATGGGGTAGCTATGCCATTTTTCTTAAAGATTTTCATCCATATTACCGGGACCAGACATTACATTAAAGCCGCAAGCAGTTTTAAATGGCTTTTTTTTCCTTTAGAAGTGTCATTTTGTGCAGGGACAGTTCTAAACACGGGAAACACGTGGCACTTCACAGGCATACTTTAGACACCCCCCAGGTACGATATTTAAAGGAATATTTGACTTTTTTTTTTTCACTTTATGCATCATTAAAATGACTGCTCCCGAAAAACGACCGTTTTTAAAACTTCTTTTTGCATTGATACATGTCCCCTGGTGCAGAACCCGGGTTCCCAAACCCTTTTTAGGATAATAACATGCATAATAGTTGTTATAATTAGCACTTTAGAATTCGAACGTTCGCATCCATTGTATTTAATAGGGTTCTAATGTTCGTACGAACTTTCGGTCCGTTCGCGGGTTCTGGTGCGAACCGAACCCGGGGGTGTTTGGCTCATCACTACTCATCACTAATTCTGACTAGCTTAAGATTGTTCTGCAGTACTTTTATATTGTTCAGTGTATTGCTCTGGCCATGTGCACCTTCCATCTTGCTCGTTATTATTTGATACAAATGGCTGCCTTTGTTGGATTTGGTACAGAGATACACTGGAGGTCCCCAAGTGCCTTGACCAAGACTGAGCTTCTGGTATGTTGTTGTAACTAAAGTCCACTTTGCTTACCTCCGATCTGGTAAAGCTTCATCCCTGAGCTGCGTTGTCTCTGCTGGCTACTTCGCCGGGTTGCCGGGTCTTCTCCCAGGATTGGCATCTTTGGCCACGTTAATTTGCCTGGAAAGCAATAATCCTGGCATGCAGATCACTGGAGTCCCTTTAAGCCTCGTACACACGACCCGTTTTCTCGGCAAGAAAACTGCTGGGAGAGCTTTTTGCCGAGAAAACCGTTCGTGTGTATGGTTTCTCGGCAGGAAAACTGCCAGGAATCTCGACGAGAAAAATAAAGAACCTGCTCTCTATTTTTCTTGTCGGGATTCTCTGCAGAGTGTTTCCTGCCGAGAAACCCGGTCGTCTGTATGCTTTCCTGTCCCAGGTAAGCCCGCACATGCTCGATGAGACTTCGATGCATGCGCGGTAGCATACAAGGGTAGTGTAGGATGTAGCAAGATGGCGGAGACGGCATCGAATGTGACGAGCGCCGGCTCGTCGTAGTCGATGACGTCACTGCGTTCTTGCCATTCAAAAGAACAGTGGTTCTTTTGAATGGCCGTCAGTACACAGGGCTTGGCAAGACAAGCTTGCCAGGAATCCGTCAAGAAAACCAATGTTTTTTTCGACAGGATTCTCACCCGTGTGTACAGGGCTTCAGTCTGGCACACCTCTACTTCAATGTTCTCTATAGCCAGAAGGATGTGTGGGTGCTAAATGGTACGATTGGTATCAGCTTTACCTGCTTGACCAGTCTCTGGAGGTCACAGGTCAGACCAGTTCCAACACCAGGCGTAATTCTAAATTTTCTAAAAATGTTAAAAAATGTAATGCAATATGGCAACCTGGAGGTGTTCTCTACACTGCTGGTGTACAGAATGTCCCCCAGAAATGTAATTTACTGCTTGTGTGATTGGCTTACTGATTTTCTCAGATGTCTTCACTAGTGATGAGCCGAACACCCCCGGGTTCGGTTCGCACCAGAACCCGCGAACGGACCGAAAGTTCGAACGAACATTAGAACCCTATTAAATACAATGGATGCGAACGTTCGAATTCTAAAGTGCTAATTATAAAAACTATTATGCATGTTATTGTCCTAAAAAGGGTTTGGGAACCCGGGTTCTGCACCAGGGGACATGTATCAATGCAAAAATAAGTTTTAAAAACGGTCGTTTTCCGGGAGCAGTCATTTTAATGATGCATAAAGTGAAAAAAAAAAGTCAAATATTCCTTTAAATATCGTACCTGGGGGGTGTCTAAAGTATGCCTGTGAAGTGCCACGTGTTTCCCGTGTTTAGAACTGTCCCTGCACAAAATGACACTTCTAAAGGAAAAAAAAGCCATTTAAAACTGCTTGCGGCTTTAATGTAATGTCTGGTCCCGGTAATATGGATGAAAATCTTTAAGAAAAATGGCATAGCTACCCCATGACCCCCCCCCCTACCCCAGCCCATTACCAGCCCCTTTGGGTCTTGTATGGATATTAAGGGGAACCCCGCACATAAAATAAAAAAGGCCCTATATACTCTGAACAGCCGTATACAGGCGGTGCATACAAGACAGGGACTGTAGGTTTGTTCTTATGTAGAATCTGTTTGTAATTTTGAACAGGTACATTGTTGAAGTGTAGCTCCAGCCCAAAAATCTATTTTTAAACTTTTTGGAAAACATAGGTAAGGGTTATCACCCCTGTAACATTTGTTTTGCTGTCTGTGCCCCTGTTCAGAACATTTCACCTCACTTTCCGTCCTAATGACAACTGTTTTTGAAATGTGGTGTTTTTCTTGAAACAAGGATTGCTGATAAAGCATCAGTACAGAGGAGACACCTTTCTCCCATATTTATTCTTACAGGAGAGAATTTTCCTTCCTAGTGGTAGATTTCCTCTCACTTCCTGTTGTCTTCTTGCGTTTGCAAGTAGGAGTCGTTTGTAAGTTGGATGTTTGAAAGTAGGGACCTGCCGTATATACTCTGCAGAAATAGGCCCCTTAGTTGTTGGTGTTGGCACAACACTGTAAGCACTCACAGTTACTCTTGGTTGGTGCTGGAACGCCCTGCTGTCAACTATTATATCAGGAATTTTAATTACATATAATTGTTGAACAGTGGTAGTAAAAATTGGGCCTTTGATGGTGGTGCTGGTGCCACAACACTGTAAGCCCTGACAGTTACTCTTGGTGGGTGCAGCAATGGGCCCTGCTGTGAATTATTAGATCAAGAATTGTAATTACATGCCCCTGTTGAACAGGGGCTGAAAAATTGGGCCTTAGGCACTGGTGGCACAACACTGCAACCCTTCACAGATACTGTACTTGGAGCACAGCAATGAGCCCTGTTGCAAAGTATTGCTTCAAAAATTGTAATGACACGCCCCTGTTAAACAGGGGCTGAAAAATTGGGCCTTAGGCACTGGTGGCACAACACTGCAACTCCTCACAGATACTGTACTTGGAGCACAGCAATGAGCCCTGTTGCAAAGTATTGCTTCAAAAATTGTAATTACACGCCCCTGTTAAACAGGGGCTGAAAAATTGGGCGTTAGGCACTGGTGGCGGCACCCATAAACAAAAATGATCTTCCAAGCTATCATCATCAATCGTATCATTGAGGACTCGGAGGAGGAGGATAGCCAGTCAACATAACAGCACAGGCACTCAGCATCAGCATCAGTCTTGAAGGGATGTGACATTTTAAAATCAATTAGTCTGTTATATCAGCATCAGGTGTGTGGTAGCTGGTGGTGATCCAAGACTGGTTCATCTTGATGAAAGTCAGTCGATCAACCGAGTCGGTGGACAGGCGCACCCTGTGATCCGTGACAAATCCTCCAGCAGCACTGAATGTGCGTTCCGAAAGAACGCTGGATGCAGGACAGGCCAGTAGCTCAATTGCATACTGTGCAAGCTCTGGCCAGTGATCCATCCTCAAGACCCAGTAAGCCAGAGGATTTTCGGTGGGGAAGGTGTCCAAGTCTGACCTTGCCCCTAGATATTCCTGCACCATGTTTATCAGACGCTGGCGATGGTTGCTGGAACCGATCATACTTTGGGGCTGCGGACTAAAGAATTGTCTGAACGCATCGGTCAGACGGCCACCTTCCCCACCGCTCCTTCTTTGACTGGCCGAAGCCTCAGCAACTCGTTGTCCAGGACCAGGAGTTTGCAACCTCCCAGTCTCTGGGAACGCGTTGCACAGACCTTTCTGCAAGGCCTCCCGGAGTTGTCTCATCCTCTGCTCCCTCTGCGACGGTAACATAAGGTCCGCAACCTTACCCTTGTACCGTGGATCAAGGAGAGTGGCCAGCCAGTAATGGTCCCTCTCCTTGATCCGAAGAATACGAGGATCCTTCCGCAGACTTTGCAGGATCAGGGAGGCCATGCAGCGTAGGTTTGCTGAGGCATTCGCTCCGGAGTCCTCTGGGTCACTAAGGACGACATGATCCGCAGCCACCTCCTCCCAGCCACGTACAAGTCCACTGGTTTCTTGGGACTGTAAATCATCCCTAAAAGACTGCTGCTGATGATGCTGAGTGCCAGCCTCCACCTCCATGCTGACACAATCCTCCTCCTCCTCCTCCTCCTCCTCCTCCTCTTCCTGTGCGATGGGTGGGACAGAAGGAACACTGTCTGGGTAAAGGGGGCCTTGAGAGGCAAGGAAGTCCTCCTCTTCCTGCCTCTGTTCTGCCTCAAGTGCCCTGTCCATTATTCCACGCAGCGTGTGCTCCAACAGGTGGACAAGAGGTACAGTGTCACTGATGCATGCACTGTCACTGCTCACCATCCTCGTGGCCTCCTCAAATGGTGCCAGGACAGTGCATGCATCCCTGATCATGCCCCACTGGCGTGGAGAAAAAAAACCAAGCTCCCCTGACCCTGTCCTGGTGCCGTAGTCGCACAGGTACTCATTGATGGCCCTCTGCTGCGTGTGCAGCCGCTGCAGCATGGCCAACGTTGAGTTCCACCTGGTGGGCATGTCACATATAAGGCGGTTCTTGGGCAGGTTCAACTCCTTTTGCAGCTCAGCCAGGCGAGCACTGGCATTATAAGATCTGCGGAAATGCACACAGACTTTCCTGGCCAGCCTCAGGACATCCTGTAAGCCCGGGTACATGCCAAAGAAGCGCTGCACCACCAGGTTAAGGACGTGAGCCACACAGGGCACATGGGTCAGTTGTCCCTGTCGGAGGGCGGAGAGGAGGTTGGTGCCATTGTCGCAAACCACCATTCCTGGCTTAAGCTGGCGTGGCGTCAACCACCTCTCGGCCTGGCCCTGCAGAGCAGACAGGACCTCTGCCCCAGTGTGGCTTCTGTCCCCCAAACACACCAGCGCAAGCACGGCATGGCATCTTTTTGCCTGCGTACTTGCGTAGCCCCGTGAACGGCTACGGAGCACCGCTGGTTCATAGGACAAACCACAGGAAGAGGCCATGGAGGAAGAAGAAGAGGAGGGGGTGGAGGAGAGAGGTGTGTCACAACCAGTAGTAGCATTTTGGAGGCGTGGCGGTGGGACAACCTCCAACACTACTGCACCTTGTCCTGAATCCTTCCCAGCTGCCAAAAGAGTGACCCAATGGGCCGTGAAAGAAAGGTAACGTCCCTGTCCATGCCTGCTGGACCATGAGTCAGCGGTAATATGCACCTTACCGCTGACCGCCCTGTCCAGCGAGGCCAAGACATTGCCTTCCACATGCCGGTAGAGAGCCGGAATAGCCTTCCGTGAGAAAAAGTGGCGTTTGGGAACCTGCCACTGAGGAACCGCACATTGCACAAACTCACGGAAGGGGGCCGAGTCTACCAACTGAAAAGGCAGCAGTTGAAGCGCTAGCAATTTAGCCAAGCTAGCATTCAACCGCTGGGCATGTGGATGGCTGGGAGTGAACTTCTTTCGACGGTCCAGCAGCTGGGGCAGGGAAATTTGCCTGCTAGAATCGGACGTCGGTGTACTGCTAGCAGAGTGGGCGCAAGTACTTGGCTGTGACACACCTAATTCTACACCTTCATTCCTCTCAGTGCATGTTTCAGAGAGGACTGAAGTTATAGTGGGGTTGGAGATCCCAGCTGATGCGGTGCAAGGAGAGGTCCGCTTTGTTCTTTGGTGTGGGTCTTTGAGGTAGGCTTGCCAACGAGCTGCATGGCAGGTCAACATATGTCTGGTCAGGCATGTGGTACCCAAGCGGCTGATGTTTTGGCCACGCGATATACGCTTGAGACATATGTTGCAAACAGCAGCTGTGCGATCTGATGCACTAGCCTCAAAAAAGGCCCACACCAAAGAACTTTTTGAATGACGGGCAGAGGCAGCGCCCTGCACAGGCGGAGCTCTGCGGTGTGATTCCGTCGGTGTACTGCCCTTACGCTGGCCACCAAAGGGCATCCTGCCTCGTTGGAGATGTGCCTCCTCCTCATCCTCCTCCTCCTCCTCTCTCCTATTAGGCACCCACGTGGAGTCATTGACCTCATCATCCCCTCCCTCCTCATCACTGGAGCCAATCTGGCAGTATGCTGCAGCTGCTGGAACATGACTGCCAGATTGGTGTCCTTCTTGAGCATCCCCTCTGTCTGCTCTCACGCTACTGCCTTCCTCTAGCTGGGTTTCATCATCAGACCCTTCGAAACGCTGGGCATCCTCCTGGAGCATGTACCCAACACTGTGCTGAAACAGTTCGGGGGACTCCTCAGGAGGAGGACATGGTGGGTCTAGGGAAGGAGTGACTGATGATTTGTCTGACATTGATACCAGGGAAGACGACGCTTTGGCAGCTGCTTTTCCAGTACCCTGAGCCTGGGTGAGAGAGGATGAGGAGGAGGAGGAGGGCTTGGTCATCCACTCTACCAAGTCTTCGGCATGATGTGGCTCAACATGTCCAGCTGCCGAAAAGAAGGACAAGCGTGTCCCATGGCCATGTGCTGATGACAATGCACCGCGTCCACGACCAGCACTGTTGCCCCCAGACACAGAGCCTGCTTGCCCTCTTTTATTGCCTCCTGACTGTCTGCCTCTCCTTGTTTGCCTTCCAGACATTCTAATAGATGGCCTGCAGGGAGATGGGAAAAAAGCAATAAGGGCTACCTTCAGGTGTCCTTCTCTGTCCCTTGAAACAAGGACTTTCACAGTGAAAGAAACTGACACTGTCCCTACCTAGAGTTTTCTGTCCCTAGAATAAATGTTTTTTTTAATCACAATATAGCACAAGGACAATTCACTCAATGTCTCTCCAGGTCCCTGGAAACAAGGACTTGCAGAGTGAAAGAAACTGACACTGTCCCTACCTAGAGTTTTCTGTCCCTAGAATAAATGTTTTTTTTAAGCACAATATAGCACAAGGACAATTAACTCACTGTCCTTACAGGTCCCTGGAAACAAGGACTTGCAGAGTGAAAAAAAAAAAACACTCTCCCTACCTACAGTTTTCTGTCCCTAGAAAAAATGTTTTTTTTAAGCACAATATAGCACAAGTAAAATTAACTCACTGTCCTTACAGGTCCCTGGAAACAAGGACTTGCAGAGTGAAAGAAAAAAAACACTCTCCCTACCTACAGTTTTCTGTCCCTAGAAAAAATGTTTTTTTTAATCACAATATAGCACAAGGAAAATTAACTCACTGTCCTTACAGGTCCCTGGAAACAAGGACTTGCAGAGTGAAAGAAACTGACACTGTCCCTACCTAGAGTTTTCTGTCCCTAGAATAAATGTTTTTTTTAATCACAATATAGCACAAGGAAAATTAACTCACTGTCCTTACAGGTCCCTGGAAACAAGGACTTGCAGAGTGAAAGAAACTGACACTGTCCCTACCTAGAGTTTTCTGTCCCTAGAATAAATGTTTTTTTTAAGCACAATATAGCACAAGGACAATTAACTCACTGTCCTTACAGGTCCCTGGAAACAAGGACTTGCAGAGTGAAAGAAAAAAAACACTCTCCCTACCTACAGTTTTCTGTCCCTAGAAAAAATGTTTTTTTTAAGCACAATATAGCACAAGTAAAATTAACTCACTGTCCTTACAGGTCCCTGGAAACAAGGACTTGCAGAGTGAAAGAAAAAAAACACTCTCCCTACCTACAGTTTTCTGTCCCTAGAAAAAATGTTTTTTTTAATCACAATATAGCACAAGGAAAATTAACTCACTGTCCTTACAGGTCCCTGGAAACAAGGACTTGCAGAGTGAAAGAAACTGACACTGTCCCTACCTAGAGTTTTCTGTCCCTAGAATAAATGTTTTTTTTAATCACAATATAGCACAAGGAAAATTAACTCACTGTCCTTACAGGTCCCTGGAAACAAGGACTTGCAGAGTGAAAGAAACTGACACTGTCCCTACCTAGAGTTTTCTGTCCCTAGAATAAATGTTTTTTTTAAGCACAATATAGCACAAGGACAATTAACTCACTGTCCTTACAGGTCCCTGGAAACAAGGACTTGCAGAGTGAAAGAAAAAAAACACTCTCCCTACCTACAGTTTTCTGTCCCTAGAAAAAATGTTTTTTTTAAGCACAATATAGCACAAGTAAAATTAACTCACTGTCCTTACAGGTCCCTGGAAACAAGGACTTGCAGAGTGAAAGAAAAAAAACACTCTCCCTACCTACAGTTTTCTGTCCCTAGAAAAAATGTTTTTTTTAATCACAATATAGCACAAGGAAAATTAACTCACTGTCCTTACAGGTCCCTGGAAACAAGGACTTGCAGAGTGAAAGAAACTGACACTGTCCCTACCTAGAGTTTTCTGTCCCTAGAATAAATGTTTTTTTTAATCACAATATAGCACAAGGAAAATTAACTCACTGTCCTTACAGGTCCCTGGAAACAAGGACTTGCAGAGTGAAAGAAACTGACACTGTCCCTACCTAGAGTTTTCTGTCCCTAGAATAAATGTTTTTTTTAAGCACAATATAGCACAAGGACAATTAACTCACTGTCCTTACAGGTCCCTGGAAACAAGGACTTGCAGAGTGAAAGAAAAAAAACACTCTCCCTACCTACAGTTTTCTGTCCCTAGAAAAAATGTTTTTTTTAATCACAATATAGCACAAGGAAAATTAACTCACTGTCCTTACAGGTCCCTGGAAACAAGGACTTGCAGAGTGAAAGAAACTGACACTGTCCCTACCTAGAGTTTTCTGTCCCTAGAATAAATGTTTTTTTTAATCACAATATAGCACAAGGAAAATTAACTCACTGTCCTTACAGGTCCCTGGAAACAAGGACTTGCAGAGTGAAAGAAACTGACACTGTCCCTACCTAGAGTTTTCTGTCCCTAGAATAAATGTTTTTTTTAAGCACAATATAGCACAAGGACAATTAACTCACTGTCCTTACAGGTCCCTGGAAACAAGGACTTGCAGAGTGAAAAAAAAAAACACTCTCCCTACCTAGAGTTTTCTGTCCCTAGAAAAAATGTTTTTTTAAGCACAATATAGCACAAGGACAATTAACTCACTGTCCTTACAGGTCCCTGGAAACAAGGACTTGCAGAGTGAAAGAAAAAAAACACTCTCCCTACCTAGAGTTTTCTGTCCCTAGAAAAAATGTTTTTTTTAATCACAATATAGCACAAGGAAAATTAACTCACTGTCCTTACAGGTCCCTGGAAACAAGGACTTGCAGAGTGAAAGAAAAAAAACACTCTCCCTACCTACAGTTTTCTGTCCCTAGAAAAAATGTTTTTTTTAATCACAATATAGCACAAGGAAAATTAACTCACTGTCCTTACAGGTCCCTGGAAACAAGGACTTGCAGAGTGAAAGAAACTGACACTGTCCCTACCTAGAGTTTTCTGTCCCTAGAATAAATGTTTTTTTTAATCACAATATAGCACAAGGAAAATTAACTCACTGTCCTTACAGGTCCCTGGAAACAAGGACTTGCAGAGTGAAAGAAACTGACACTGTCCCTACCTAGAGTTTTCTGTCCCTAGAATAAATGTTTTTTTTAAGCACAATATAGCACAAGGACAATTAACTCACTGTCCTTACAGGTCCCTGGAAACAAGGACTTGCAGAGTGAAAGAAAAAAAACACTCTCCCTACCTACAGTTTTCTGTCCCTAGAAAAAATGTTTTTTTTAATCACAATATAGCACAAGGAAAATTAACTCACTGTCCTTACAGGTCCCTGGAAACAAGGACTTGCAGAGTGAAAGAAACTGACACTGTCCCTACCTAGAGTTTTCTGTCCCTAGAATAAATGTTTTTTTTAATCACAATATAGCACAAGGACAATTAACTCACTGTCCTTACAGGTCCCTGGAAACAAGGACTTGCAGAGTGAAAGAAACTGACACTGTCCCTACCTAGAGTTTTCTGTCCCTAGAATAAATGTTTTATTTAAGCACAATATAGCACAAGGACAATTAACTCACTGTCCTTACAGGTCCCTGGAAACAAGGACTTGCAGAGTGAAAGAAAAAAAACACTCTCCCTACCTACAGTTTTCTGTCCCTAGAAAAAATGTTTTTTTTAATCACAATATAGCACAAGGAAAATTAACTCACTGTCCTTACAGGTCCCGGGAAACAAGGACTTGCAGAGTGAAAGAAACTGACACTGTCCCTACCTAGAGTTTTCTGTCCCTAGAATAAATGTTTTTTTTAATCACAATATAGCACAAGGACAATTAACTCACTGTCCTTACAGGTCCCTGGAAACAAGGACTTGCAGAGTGAAAGAAACTGACACTGTCCCTACCTAGAGTTTTCTGTCCCTAGAATAAATGTTTTTTTTAAGCACAATATAGCACAAGGACAATTAACTCACTGTCCTTACAGGTCCCTGGAAACAAGGACTTGCAGAGTGAAAAAAAAAAAACACTCTCCCTACCTACAGTTTTCTGTCCCTAGAAAAAATGTTTTTTTTTAAGCACAATATAGCACAAGTAAAATTAACTCACTGTCCTTACAGGTCCCTGGAAACAAGGACTTGCAGAGTGAAAGAAAAAAAACACTCTCCCTACCTACAGTTTTCTGTCCCTAGAAAAAATGTTTTTTTTAATCACAATATAGCACAAGGAAAATTAACTCACTGTCCTTACAGGTCCCTGGAAACAAGGACTTGCAGAGTGAAAGAAACTGACACTGTCCCTACCTAGAGTTTTCTGTCCCTAGAATAAATGTTTTTTTTAATCACAATATAGCACAAGGAAAATTAACTCACTGTCCTTACAGGTCCCTGGAAACAAGGACTTGCAGAGTGAAAGAAACTGACACTGTCCCTACCTAGAGTTTTCTGTCCCTAGAATAAATGTTTTTTTTAAGCACAATATAGCACAAGGACAATTAACTCACTGTCCTTACAGGTCCCTGGAAACAAGGACTTGCAGAGTGAAAGAAAAAAAACACTCTCCCTACCTACAGTTTTCTGTCCCTAGAAAAAATGTTTTTTTTAAGCACAATATAGCACAAGTAAAATTAACTCACTGTCCTTACAGGTCCCTGGAAACAAGGACTTGCAGAGTGAAAGAAAAAAAACACTCTCCCTACCTACAGTTTTCTGTCCCTAGAAAAAATGTTTTTTTTAATCACAATATAGCACAAGGAAAATTAACTCACTGTCCTTACAGGTCCCTGGAAACAAGGACTTGCAGAGTGAAAGAAACTGACACTGTCCCTACCTAGAGTTTTCTGTCCCTAGAATAAATGTTTTTTTTAATCACAATATAGCACAAGGAAAATTAACTCACTGTCCTTACAGGTCCCTGGAAACAAGGACTTGCAGAGTGAAAGAAACTGACACTGTCCCTACCTAGAGTTTTCTGTCCCTAGAATAAATGTTTTTTTTAAGCACAATATAGCACAAGGACAATTAACTCACTGTCCTTACAGGTCCCTGGAAACAAGGACTTGCAGAGTGAAAGAAAAAAAACACTCTCCCTACCTACAGTTTTCTGTCCCTAGAAAAAATGTTTTTTTTAAGCACAATATAGCACAAGTAAAATTAACTCACTGTCCTTACAGGTCCCTGGAAACAAGGACTTGCAGAGTGAAAGAAAAAAAACACTCTCCCTACCTACAGTTTTCTGTCCCTAGAAAAAATGTTTTTTTTAATCACAATATAGCACAAGGAAAATTAACTCACTGTCCTTACAGGTCCCTGGAAACAAGGACTTGCAGAGTGAAAGAAACTGACACTGTCCCTACCTAGAGTTTTCTGTCCCTAGAATAAATGTTTTTTTTAATCACAATATAGCACAAGGAAAATTAACTCACTGTCCTTACAGGTCCCTGGAAACAAGGACTTGCAGAGTGAAAGAAACTGACACTGTCCCTACCTAGAGTTTTCTGTCCCTAGAATAAATGTTTTTTTTAAGCACAATATAGCACAAGGACAATTAACTCACTGTCCTTACAGGTCCCTGGAAACAAGGACTTGCAGAGTGAAAGAAAAAAAACACTCTCCCTACCTACAGTTTTCTGTCCCTAGAAAAAATGTTTTTTTTAATCACAATATAGCACAAGGAAAATTAACTCACTGTCCTTACAGGTCCCTGGAAACAAGGACTTGCAGAGTGAAAGAAACTGACACTGTCCCTACCTAGAGTTTTCTGTCCCTAGAATAAATGTTTTTTTTAATCACAATATAGCACAAGGAAAATTAACTCACTGTCCTTACAGGTCCCTGGAAACAAGGACTTGCAGAGTGAAAGAAACTGACACTGTCCCTACCTAGAGTTTTCTGTCCCTAGAATAAATGTTTTTTTTAAGCACAATATAGCACAAGGACAATTAACTCACTGTCCTTACAGGTCCCTGGAAACAAGGACTTGCAGAGTGAAAAAAAAAAACACTCTCCCTACCTAGAGTTTTCTGTCCCTAGAAAAAATGTTTTTTTTAAGCACAATATAGCACAAGGACAATTAACTCACTGTCCTTACAGGTCCCTGGAAACAAGGACTTGCAGAGTGAAAGAAAAAAAACACTCTCCCTACCTAGAGTTTTCTGTCCCTAGAAAAAATGTTTTTTTTAATCACAATATAGCACAAGGAAAATTAACTCACTGTCCTTACAGGTCCCTGGAAACAAGGACTTGCAGAGTGAAAGAAAAAAAACACTCTCCCTACCTACAGTTTTCTGTCCCTAGAAAAAATGTTTTTTTTAATCACAATATAGCACAAGGAAAATTAACTCACTGTCCTTACAGGTCCCTGGAAACAAGGACTTGCAGAGTGAAAGAAACTGACACTGTCCCTACCTAGAGTTTTCTGTCCCTAGAATAAATGTTTTTTTTAATCACAATATAGCACAAGGAAAATTAACTCACTGTCCTTACAGGTCCCTGGAAACAAGGACTTGCAGAGTGAAAGAAACTGACACTGTCCCTACCTAGAGTTTTCTGTCCCTAGAATAAATGTTTTTTTTAAGCACAATATAGCACAAGGACAATTAACTCACTGTCCTTACAGGTCCCTGGAAACAAGGACTTGCAGAGTGAAAGAAAAAAAACACTCTCCCTACCTACAGTTTTCTGTCCCTAGAAAAAATGTTTTTTTTAATCACAATATAGCACAAGGAAAATTAACTCACTGTCCTTACAGGTCCCTGGAAACAAGGACTTGCAGAGTGAAAGAAACTGACACTGTCCCTACCTAGAGTTTTCTGTCCCTAGAATAAATGTTTTTTTTAATCACAATATAGCACAAGGACAATTAACTCACTGTCCTTACAGGTCCCTGGAAACAAGGACTTGCAGAGTGAAAGAAACTGACACTGTCCCTACCTAGAGTTTTCTGTCCCTAGAATAAATGTTTTTTTTAAGCACAATATAGCACAAGGACAATTAACTCACTGTCCTTACAGGTCCCTGGAAACAAGGACTTGCAGAGTGAAAGAAAAAAAACACTCTCCCTACCTACAGTTTTCTGTCCCTAGAAAAAATGTTTTTTTTAATCACAATATAGCACAAGGAAAATTAACTCACTGTCCTTACAGGTCCCGGGAAACAAGGACTTGCAGAGTGAAAGAAACTGACACTGTCCCTACCTAGAGTTTTCTGTCCCTAGAATAAATGTTTTTTTTAATCACAATATAGCACAAGGACAATTAACTCACTGTCCTTACAGGTCCCTGGAAACAAGGACTTGCAGAGTGAAAGAAACTGACACTGTCCCTACCTAGAGTTTTCTGTCCCTAGAATAAATGTTTTTTTTAAGCACAATATAGCACAAGGACAATTAACTCACTGTCCTTACAGGTCCCTGGAAACAAGGACTTGCAGAGTGAAAGAAACTGACACTGTCCCTACCTAGAGTTTTCTGTCCCTAGAATAAATGTTTTTTTTAAGCACACTATAGCAGAAGCACAAAACACACTGACACTCTCCCTACCTATCCTTCTCTTTCCCTAAACTAAAGGAATCCAGGTTAAGCAAGAAAGAAATAACAGTCACTGTCCCTGCCTATGCTACTCTATCCCTGCTCCGGAACACACTACACTAGGCCGCCGTGCTGGCGGCCTTTTATAGTGTGGGGCGTGTACTAAACACCCTCAGCAATAATTGGCCACAGGCATCCTGCCTGTGGCCAATCATTGCTCTCCTCGCTGCCGGCGCTGTGATTGGCCAAGCATGCGGGGTCACAGTGCATGCTTGGCCAATCACAGCGCCTGGATGACACTGCGATGGCGTAGTGCATTGTGGGCCGTTCGCGTCACTCGAATTTGGCGCGAACGGCCCAAATCGTTCGATCTTCGTCGAACGATCGAACAGCCAATGTTCGAGTCGAACGTATGTTCGACTCGAACACGAAGCTCATCCCTAGTCTTCACTAAGTAACATTTTAGGCATCCCATGCAACAGGATTTTCCATTTTGGTAGGATACAGTAGTACCTTGGATTACGAGCATAATTCGTTCCAGAAGCATATGCTTGTAATCCAAAGCATTCGTATATCAAAGCGAATTTCCCCATAGGAATTAATGGAAACTCAGATAATTTGTTCCCGTGTCACTGCTAGTGTATGCAGTACCGCATGTGGCCAGAGGCGGGGAGGCGCCTGAGACACTCGTAAACGCTCGGAGACACTCGGAGACGCTCTGAGACACTCGGGAACAGAGTGTTTACGAGTGTCTCCGAGCACATCCGAGTGTCCTTGAGTGTCTCCGAGTGTCTCTGAGCGTCACCGGTGCCCCCGCACCTCTGGCCACATGTGGTACTGCACACCCCAGAGGCTTGAATCCTGCTCATCTTGCGAGACAAAGCTTGCAAATCCAGTCAGTTTTTTAAAACATCTCGTATTGCAAAACGCTCGTAAACCGCGTTACTCACAATCCAAGGTTTTACTGTACTTCCAAAAGGTTCACTACTTCTAAATGGGTTCAGACACTACAGCTTTCCTCAAAAAAGAACACTAAAAGTGCACCAGGTGGTTTACAATGAACCTGACCCTCTGATTCAGGAATCAGTCTGGAAAGAATTGGTGGAACAAACAGCTTTTTCTTCAGAACATGAAGCGGTAGGAATCTGCTAGAAAGTTTGTCAAAATTCCTAAAATGTACCTTGATCGCCCAGAGGGGATTGTTTTGTTCTCAACAAAAGTGGAGTTACACTTTAAGAAATGACTACTACAAATAACTTTATATATATTTGTTTTCTGTATATCCTAGTTTAAAGCAGCATGACAAATTAAACATTGCATATGCTGCATATATATTGTGAGGGGGCTAGCTCGGCAGCGGGTATGTGTGACCCCCGGGATGGGCTCCCCACCCAAAACAGGCCCAGCAGACGGAGGTTGTGGTTTTCAAAATCAAAAAGGTGCGGTTTATTTTCTATTTACAGTGACAAAAACACAGCAAGGCAAAAAAAACATAAACAAAATAAATCCTGGTCAACTTGACCTCTGACTAAACTTACAGGTTTCCTAACTAACGACTGGGATCAGCCTAGTGCTGTCCTAGTCCCTGGTTTTAAATGTCCAAGCAAAATATAGCCACACAGGCTTTCTCTCACCGCACAGGGGTTCACTCTCCCTAGACAGTCCACACAGGTCTGCTTCCAGGCATGAGCTAACATCTAATGAAGCTGGGAGTTTTTATAGAGGCCTTAAACGAACTGACAGGCTTCAGCTGGTCTCATCAACTCCCTGCCTGCACGACGCCCAGCCCTCTCCCTAGAGGTATGAGTCATCAATGAGCCCACTAGTCTCAGCTGGGCTTATACAACTCTCCACCTAGCTGTATAAGTCAGCGTAAAGCCTGAATCTGGGCGAAATATATCTACCCCCCTGGATGCAACCAGGTGACTTTACCTTCCTGCTGTCACATACCCCCCCCTCTTGTTTTAACCTCGGGGTTGGAACACCAGCAATCAGGCATTCATGTACTCGAGACAAAGCATCCACATTCCCCATTTGAACGCCAGGGCGATGCTTTACTGTGAAGTTGAATTCCTGGAGGGCCAGGAACCACCTATTCACTCTTCTATTTGTTTCCTTGTTTTGAGCCATCCACTTTAACGGAGCGTGATCCGTAACCATGTCAAAGTGCCTACCTAGCAGGTAGTACCGAAGGGAATCTAGAGCCCACTTCACCGCTAAACACTCCTTTTCAACGGTGGCGTAATTTACCTCATGGGACTTCAACTTCCTGCTGAGGTAAATGACTGGGTGCTCTTCCCCGTTCCAGACCTGGGACAATACTGCTCCTAACCCCACATCTGACGCATCACTTTGTACGACAAAGTCTCTAGAGAAGTCGGGTGAGTACAACACTGGCTGGCTACATAAGGCTTGTTTCAAGAATTGGAATGCTGCCTCAGCCTCGGGGGTCCATTTTCCGCTGGAATGTGGCCGGCGCATTCTGTAACCCGAACGGCATTCTTTTATATTGGAACGCCCCGTCTGGGGTTACAAATGCGGTTTTCTCTTTGGCCGACTTGGCCAGGGGGATTTGCCAATACCCTTTTGTGAGGTCAAGAGTCGTCATGTATCGGGCTGTTCCCAGCCGGTCGATCAACTCATCTATACGTGGCATGGGGTAGGTGTCAAATTTTGTAACTTTGTTCAACTGACGAAAATCGTTACAAAATCGCCAGCTCCCATCCGGTTTAGGCACCAACACAATGGGACTAGACCAATCACTTTGGGACTCCTCTATCACCCCTAAGTTCAGCATTCTCTGTACTTCCTCCCGTATTGCCTCCCGTCGGGCCTCTGGGATCCGATAGGGTTTTAACTTCACCCTTTCACCGGGCGGGGTAATAATGTCATGCTCTACCCCAGATGTTTGTCCCGGCAGCTCAGAGAATACCTCCTTGTTGCGAAGTACAAACTCCTTAACCTCCTGTTGTTGGGGTTGTGACAAGGTGGCTGCGATTCCAACCTCAGGAATCACGCAACCAGTTTGAGCTGGTGACCAAGTGTCTGCGACTAGGGACTCTCTATCCCTCCAGGCTTTCAACAGATTAACGTGATAGATCTGTTCGGGCTTTCGCCTTCCTGGTTGTCTGACCTTGTAATTCACTTCGCTCACTTTTTCCATTATCTCGTAGGGGCCTTGCCATTTGGCAAGGAATTTACTTTCAACCGTAGGGACAAGTACCAATATCCTATCCCCCGGGGAAAAGGTACGGGTCTTGGCTCCACGGTTGTACACTCTCTGCTGTGCCAACTGCGCTTGGGCCAAATGTTCCTTCACGATGGGCATTACCTGTGCAATTCGATCTTGCATCAGGGCGACATGCTCAATCACACTCCTGTGGGGAGAACTCTCACTTTCCCAAGTTTCCTTGGCAATATCCAACAGCCCTCTTGGGTGTCTCCCATACAGTAACTCAAAGGGGGAGAATCCCGTAGAGGATTGGGGCACCTCCCTAATAGCAAACATCAAATAAGGAAGTAGACAGTCCCAATCCCTTCCATCTCTATCCACCACTTTCTTCAACATTTGTTTTAGGGTTTTGTTGAATCTTTCAACCAGCCCATCGGTTTGGGGGTGATACACAGATGTACGCAATTGCGTCACTTTGAACAATTTACACAGCTCTTTCATAACCCGGGACATAAAGGGTGTACCTTGGTCCGTAAGCAGTTCTTTACAAATACCCACCCGGCTAAAAACAAGAGATAGCTCTTTGGCTATGGTTTTGGCCGAGGTATTTCTGAGAGGGATCGCTTCTGGATAACGGGTGGCATAGTCCATTATAACCAATATGTACTGGTGCCCCCTAGCGGACTTGATTATAGGACCTACCAAATCCATTGCGATTCTCTCAAACGGTACCTCAATGATGGGTAGAGGGACCAGCGGGCTACGGAAATGTGGCATCGGGGCCGACCTCTGACACACAGGGCAGGAGGAACAATAATTTTCTATGTCCTTCATCACCCCAGGCCAATAGAATCTCTGTAATACCCTCTCTCGGGTTTTCTCTGTCCCCAGATGACCTCCAAGAATGTGCCCATGGGCCAACTCCAACACCAACTTCCTGTAAGGTTTGGGCACCACAAGCTGCTCAACGGTTTCTTCTGCCCTTTTTGCCACCCGATACAGTAGGTCCTTCTCTACGCTGAAGTATGGGTAAGTGCCAGTATTATCTGGGTTCACTAACTCGCCATCTATTTTCACTACGTTTTCCCGTGCCTTTATTAGGGCGGGGTCTTTCAACTGTTCTGTGGCAAAGTTTTCCCTGTGAACCTCAAGATCAGAAAACTCCACAGACGGTAGGTTTTCGTCTGAGGAGGTGGGCTCCTCTCCAGTTTCTTGAGTCTCCCCTGCCAATACTGACAAGGGAAATTCCGGAGAGTCCTCACCACTCTCAGGGGAGTTCTGGCTATCACATTCCTGGTACATAGGGGCACCAGTGGGGGGCTCAGGATCATCCCACAGTTCCCAGAACTTCGGAAAATCCCTTCCCACAATGGCGTCATGCGGTAACTGAGATACTAAGCCCACTGGATGAGAGAGGGTACCTTTGGGGGTCTCGAAACACACCGTAGTCACTGGATACTCTCGGGTGTCCCCATGCACACAAATAACGGCTACCTTGCTATTCCCAGAGACCTCTGTTTTAACTAACTCAGCCTTTATCAGGGTCACAAGGCTACCTGAATCCAGCAATACCACAACATTTCTACCATTAATACACATTTTGCATAAATGTTTCTCAGTTCCCCGAATGGCAGTGCATGCGACTGTCGCACACAGCGACTGACGTCTGCCCGTCAGAAAGTCACACTGCATGGGTTCCTCCACAACCGGGCAATTTGCTGCAATATGTCCCGCTTGCCGGCAGCGGTAGCAAACGATCCTTCTTGCGGCCTCTTGAGCCGCTGATTTCCCAGGCTGTTCTCGCCAAACTTGGGGTAGAGCTCCCACCCTCTCACTCTCTCCACCCTCACCCCTTGGAATCCTCTTATCCGCCCCTGGGGATGGTCTGGTCTTAGGGTGGAAAGTCCGAGTGTCTCTGGAAGAGGCCGTCAGGTTCTCTGTAGCCAAGTATTTCTCCACACGATCCACAAGACCATCGGCCGTCTCTGGGTCTCCATGGCTTACCCACCTCTGGATGGCAGTAGGAAGAGCTCTCAAAAACCGATCCATTACAACACGTTCCACAATCTTTGGTGCGGACAAAGTCTCTGGCTGTAGCCACTTTCTGCTCAGGTGAATGAGATCATACATTTGAGACCTGGGGGGTTTTCCAAGCTGGAAAGTCCAGTTATGCACACGCTGAGCCCGGACAGCCAGGGTGACACCCAGCCTTGCCAATATTTCAGCTTTTAGCATCACATAGTCTTTTGCTTGGTTAGGCTCTAGGTCATAGTAAGCTTTCTGCGATTCACCAGTTAACAGAGGAGCCACTAGTCCAGCCCACTGCTCCTCAGGCCACTTTTCTCTTTCAGCGGTCCTTTCAAATGTGGTCAAAAATACCTCTGGATCATCCTCTCCAGTCATTTTTGTCAATAAACGACTCACCCCAAAGGACGCGGTATTAGTGGGACGGCTTTCCTCACTGGTCTGCGGACGTTGCTGCATTACTGCTTCCATCTGTTGTTGTAGTCTCTGCTCTTGCTTCTGCAACAGGTCTATGAAGCGGGCCTCAGATTGCTGTTGGGCTTGTTGCTGAGCCTCCAGACTCTGTTGTAAAGTTGCAAGGCTCTGTTGATGAGCTTGCTGCTGGGCTGCAAGGCTCCTTTGCAAACCTGCATTTGTCTGCTGTTGATTGGCATTTGCTAGAGCCAGCTGTTTCAGTATCTCCTCCATGCTGGCTTAAAAAAAAACTGCCACTGGTTCTCCACCAACTGTGAGGGGGCTAGCTCGGCAGCGGGTATGTGTGACCCCCGGGATGGGCTCCCCACCCAAAACAGGCCCAGCAGACGGAGGTTGTGGTTTTCAAAATCAAAAAGGTGCGGTTTATTTTCTATTTACAGTGACAAAAACACAGCAAGGCAAAAAAAACATAAACAAAATAAATCCTGGTCAACTTGACCTCTGACTAAACTTACAGGTTTCCTAACTAACGACTGGGATCAGCCTAGTGCTGTCCTAGTCCCTGGTTTTAAATGTCCAAGCAAAATATAGCCACACAGGCTTTCTCTCACCGCACAGGGGTTCACTCTCCCTAGACAGTCCACACAGGTCTGCTTCCAGGCATGAGCTAACATCTAATGAAGCTGGGAGTTTTTATAGAGGCCTTAAACGAACTGACAGGCTTCAGCTGGTCTCATCAACTCCCTGCCTGCACGACGCCCAGCCCTCTCCCTAGAGGTATGAGTCATCAATGAGCCCACTAGTCTCAGCTGGGCTTATACAACTCTCCACCTAGCTGTATAAGTCAGCGTAAAGCCTGAATCTGGGCGAAATATATCTACCCCCCTGGATGCAACCAGGTGACTTTACCTTCCTGCTGTCACAATATATATACTTGTACTTTTCAATTTCTCTGATCCAGCTGCAGAAGATCTATTATCACAGAAGATAAATCTGATTAGGTGACAGTGACCTTGCAATGTTACAAGGTAAAGAATCTTAACAAAAGAATTACTGGATATTGAGTAGCTTTTGCCGCCCACGCGTTTCACAGGCCTCCTCATTCATTACTTCCTCACATTGATCTGAGAGGCATCTGCTTAAGGAATTTAGGTTGCTTGGTCACAAAACACTGAAATATTTCTTGTTATTGGAATAAGTTTCTAAACAATCTTTTCATGTCTTCGATGTTTCTGTCACTTAAAATAGCTAAATGCAGCTCTGTAAATAGTCAAGCAATCAGCAGCATTGCTTCCCTGTTCATCCAGCTAGAATAGAGTTTAACCCGTGTTACTCTGCAAATGAACACAATGGGGGTTATTTACGAAAGGCAAATCCACTTTGCACTACAAGTGCAAACTACAAGTGCAAAGTGCACTTGAAATTGCACTGAAAGTACACTTGGAAGTGCAGTCGCTGTAAATCTGAGGGGTAGATCTGAAATGAGGGGAAGCTCTGCTGATTTTATTATCCAATCATGTGCAAGCTAAAATGCTGTTTTTTTTATTTTCCTTGCATGTTCCCCTCGGATCTACAGCGACTGCACTTCCAAGTGCACTTTCATTACACTTTCAAGTGCACTTTGCACTTGTAGTTTGCTCTTGTAGTGCAAAGTGGATTTGCCTTTCGTAAATAACCCCCATTGTGTTCATTTTCAGAGCCCCGCTCTCCTCTATGGGGAGATCGGATGAAAATGGACAGTCTGTCCATTTTCATCTGATCCCATCTGATGGACGGATGGTAAACGTATCGCCATATGTCTGTTTTCAGCGGATTTTGGCGGATCGGATGCCAGGCGGGTGTCAGCGGACACGCTGACATTCGTCTCCCCATAGAGGACAATGGGTGGCCCGATCGGGTCCATCTGAAAAACGGACAGACGGACTCGATCGATCCGATTGTGTGAAAGGGGCCTAACACAATGGTCACATTGCTTTGTTTATTAACAAGGCCGGACTTTCCATCGTGAAAACCTCCGTCGGAATTTCCGACAGAAAAATAGAGACACTGCTCTCTATCTAAGTCCGTTGGAAATTCCGATGGGGCATACACACGGTCGGAATATCCGACCAAAAGCTCCCATCTGACTTTTTCCATCGGAAATTCCGACCGTGTGTACGCGGCATCAGGCTTCATTTACACTTGCATGTTCAGACTGCTCTTCAGAGAGAATTTGACAGGCTGTGAGGATTGTATCGCCTCCTCCCCGCATGCTTTAATCCTCTATATGCCGGACTACCACATCGCAACTGCATGCATTGTGTGTGGTTGCGGTGTGTTCACAGCATGACCCCATTCCCTTGACAGTGGGTATAATTCCTGCTGCGGCCCTGAAGCAAAGCCTCGCAGTCATGGCACTTGTACATCCCCAACAACTGCCTTTCTGGCTAAAATTGGAGTGGTTGAGGGGCAGTAAACCCACAGCTTAATCACCTGTTTTTACTGCCCCCCAACTGCTAGTGTAAACCCTTAATAAATAAAAAAATAATTGAGTTTCCGTTTGACTCCAATGCATTGTATTACAATGTCAAAATTTTGGCAAAATTCCCACTTTTGTTCATACCCAATAACAATGTCAGCAAGAGGGTGGGTTGGGATCTCAATCCAGTCCAGAGTGGAGTTGAGAACTCAATCCAGTCAAGGACGGAGTTAGGAACTCAATCCAGTCGAGGGCAGAGGTGGGAGCTCAATCCAGTCGAGGGCAGAGGTGGGAGCTCAATCCAGTCGAGGGAAGAAGTGGGAGCTCAATCCCGTCCAGGACGAGGTTGGGAACCCAATCCATTTGAGGGCAGTGGTGGGAACTCAATCCAGTCCAGGACGAGGTTGGGAACCCAATCCAGTTAAGAGCAGAGTTGGGAATTCAATCCAGTCCAGGACAGGGTTGGAAACCCAATCCAGTGGAGGGCAGAGTTGGGAACTCAATTCAGTCAAGTGTGAAATTGGGAACTCAATCCAGTCAAGAGCAGAGTTGGGAACTCAATCCAGTCCAGGGTGGGGTTGGGAACTCAATCCAGTTGAGGGCAGAGTTGGGAACTCAATCCAGTTGAGGGCAGAGTTGGGAACGCAATCCATTTGAGGACAGAGTTCAGATTGCAATCCGTTTGAGGGCAGAGTTGTGAACTGAATCCAGTCGAGAGCAGAGTTTAGAACTCAATCCAGTCCAGAGTGGGGTTGGGAACCTAAACCAGTCGAGGGTAGGGTTGGGAACCCAAACCAGTTGAGGGTAGGGTTGGGAACCCAATCCAGTTGAGGGCAGTGTTGGGAACACAATCCAGTCCAGGTTGGGGTTGGGAACCCAATGCAATTGAGGGTAGGGTTGGGAACCCAATCCAGTTGAGGGCAGTGTTGGGAACTCAATCCAGTCCAGGGTGGGGTTGGGAACCCAATCCAGTTGAGGGCAGCGTTGTGAACTGAATCCAGTCAAGGGCGGAGTTGGGAACTCAATCCAGTTCAGGGCAGAGTTTGGAACTCAATCCAGTCCAGGGCTGGTTTGGGAACCCAAACCAGTCAAGGGTGGGGTTGGGAACCCAATCCAGTTTAGGGCAGAATAAGGAATTCAGTCCAGTTGAGGGCAGAGTTGGGAACTCAAACCAGTCTTCCCGAGAAATTACTTAACCAGCCTGCATTCACCGAAAATTGAAATATCGGATTTGATGGACATAACATTTAATTAATCTATCGTGATTCTTTTTTTTCTTTTCTTAAAGCCAGAACCCCCTTTTAGGAATCCAATATTTGCTCCCGGTAACCTTCTCCTTTTTGTGGCATTTAGCAAAGTATTTAATTTCCTTTGAAGTTGGTTGATTGACTACAAACTTAGAAAAGATGTCAAGGGGGTTAGGATGAGGTACAGAGAAACGACACACGGTCATGACAAAGCACAGGTAAATGGACCACGGGAGGGTAGACCTTTCCCCAAGGCTAGCCATCAGATGGAGCTACTGTCAAACCTCCACTTGTGTGAGTGGAAAGGAATGTTCTTGTCACTAGCAGAGCTGAAGGCAAATTTTGAACTTCACCTGTTGTGTTAATGCCCTGTAACACAAAGGAGTGCATTCTTTCTTGGTTTGCAGTTTACTTAACTTGGCCATTGTCGGCCTTCTTCTGTTGTTTGACACCCATTATCCACTTGAGAATAACACGTGAGCCCCCTGCCCAAGCAAACACCTTTCCCACCAATACAAGCATCACATTTATTGTGAGCTCCGGGTGGTTTCAGACCGCAAACTCCAACACACGACTTACTGTGGAACTTTTAGCCAAACAAAAGCTACAGTTTATGAGACATGCTGGGACTTTATTAAAATGGATCTGAAGCCAAAACATTTTTTTTTGCTTTTGGATAGAGTGGAGAGGGATTAAAAGCTCTGTAAGGCTAGGTTCACATTAGTAAGGTCAGGGCCCCTGATAGAGGGGGGCCACCAGTCCTCCTGTAGGGGGCCTGGGCACACGGGGGGGCCCGAATAACAGAAGGAATTGGTGTGGTTGGGCAGAGGGGCAATTACATAAAGATGCCCTGTGTGGCTCTCTGCAGCAGATGAAAGACGGTTTCTCTCTCTCCCGCCGGCTCACAGCTGCTGCAGGGAGAGACAAACACAGGGCATCATGCCTACTTCTGATCCCCCACACCAGTGTGCCCCCCTGTCACTGTGCGGAGCCCCCCCCCCCCCCCCCGTGGCACTGCAAGCTTCCCTGTCCTGTAAAAAATAAATAAAAAATGTAACATTGTAATAAACAATTTTTAAAAATGGTAAAATAAAATAATTTTTTTAAATGTAAAAAAAACAGTACATTTTAAAAAATAAAATAAAAAAATAAACGTAAAAAAGGGCTAATTCACACAGGTTCTCTGTTATGTTTGTGTCCGCCAATAATAATTTTAGTGTATTTTTAATGAAAATATTGTTTTAAAATATTGTGGGAGTGCTAGGCTGTACGGGGCCCCATGATTTCTAACAGCAGCCCTGAGTACGGTGCCACCTTGCGTGCATGCATTTTTCATGTGTTCCTGCATGTTGCGTGTAAGGCTGCCCATTCATTTTAACAAGAGAAATGCAGAGAAAAAAGTCCCCGACTGATTTGTAAAATTGCGCCGCTCCAAACCGCATATTTGGCGTGTGCTAAAAAAAAGCATAAACTTGCAGAATTATGTTTCTGCGCATGTTGGGAAATCGCATGATTTTTTACACGTTCCTGACATGTATAGATGTGAACCAAGCCTAAAGTATTCATTGCTGTGCGTGTTCCCTCTCTATCTGTCCTGGTGATCTATCTGTTCTAATGCACACTGTAAGATGCGTACAAAAAAAGCAGGACACAGCAGCGCCTGGGGTTATATATACAGTATCTGTAGATTTTACACATGCATGCATACACACATTAAGTCATTAGACTTCATTCACATTGCCATAGGTGTATTTTCTGCATGGAATACAGGTTATCGCTGGCAGAGCTAGCAAAAGAACCTGTTTAAATTATGCATGAAAAGTACCTGCGTTTAGACACGTACAATTCTTCTAACGACTTTACGTGTGTATGTAAAAATCTTTAGCTGGACTGACAGGAAAAGCAGCAGCACTTCTGGCTGGAAATCTCTCCTCCTGGGGAAGAAACCTGCTTTCTGAGGCACCAAACTATTTATGCACTCCCCAACCACCATCTGGGCACACCTCCCCATGGATTGGCTGGAGCTGCAGAATTATTCAAGCTGCTCATTCGATTATCCCACCCACTATATTTTGGAAGCCTCCAGAAGGCAGGGAAGCAATCAAACGTGCAGCCTGTAAAGACCAAGCAGACCAAAGCAATCCCATGCTGCTCTGCTTATTACAGAAATGCAACAAACTAAATGTGCCTAATCCTCTCTGGTAGCCTATCTGGGAGGGTGCTACATCTGTCTAAGCCAGTGTAAAGGCAGCCCGACAGGTCATGTTTTCAGGCTTCCCATTATTTTGCACAGGTGATTTGATCAGTTTCACTGCCTTAGTAATTACCACAGCTGTTTAATCTGAGGGAAATCCTGAAAACATGACCTGTTGGGGCGCCTTGAGGACTGAAGTTGAGAAACACTGGTCTAAGCACATATACATACCTCCCAACTTTTTGAGATGGGAACGAGGGACACCTATTAGCAAAAGTATGTAAGCATAGGACACACCCCCTGCCACACCCCCTTAAAGGAGATATATACAAAAAATATATATATTAGTTAAGCAATTCCCTCCCGGGCACTTTCACCCCCCTCCTGCCCAGGTCAATTTTCAGCTTTCAGCGCTGTCACACTTTGAATGAGAATTGCACGGTCATGCAACACTGTACCCATATGACATTTTTATCATTTTTGGAGACAGATAGAGCTTTCTCTTGCTATTATTTAATCACCACTGGGTTTTTTATTTTTTGCTAAACAGATAAAAAAAAATGTGAAAAAAAAAAGAAAAAAAAGTTTTTCTTAGTCTCTGTTATAAAATTTTGAAAAAAGTAATTTTTCTAATTCACTAATGTGCGCTGATGAGGCTGCACTGATATGTGGCACTGATGGGCACTGATAGGAGACACTGATAGGTGACACTGATAGGTGGAACTGATGGGCACTGATAGGAGACACTGATAGGTGGCACTGATAGGCAGCACTCATAGGTGGCACTGATGGGCACTGATTGGCATCACTGGTGGGCATTGACAGGCATCACTGATGGGAACTGACAGGCATCACTGATGGGCACTGATTGGCAGCACTGATGAGCACTGACAGGCATCACTGATGGGTACAGATTGACAGCACTTTTGGGCACTGTTGGGGCTGCACTAGAGCTGCACGATTCTGGCAAAAATGAGAATCACAATTTTTTTGCTTAGAACAAAGATCACGATTCTCGCGGTGTAACATCATCATTCACATTATACCAAAAAATTGGACTAACTTTACTGTTAAGGTTTTTTTTTTATTTATTAAAGTGTAGTTTGTTTGAAAAAAAATGCATTTGAAAGACCGCTGCGCAAATACCGTGTGACATAAAATATTGCAACAACTGCCATTTTATTCTCTAGGGTCTCTGCTAAAATAAAATATGTATATAATGTTTGGGGGTTCCACGTAATTTTCTAGAAAAAAATAATGATTTTAACTTGAAACCAACAAGTGTCAGAAAAAGGTTTAGTCTTTACGTGGTTAAACTTCCCTCATTTACAGACCGAAGTTCATTCCTTTGATCTAAAGAATAAAATGTTGCAATGTTTATAGTTAGCTCAGTGGCTGAGGAATGTTGTAAAACTTGGCAGACTGCCTGTTTTTTTTTTGTTTTTTTTAACAACTGTCAGCTTGAGCAGACAACGCAAGGGGGGGAAAATCGCGATCTTGATTCTTAATGAATAATCGTGCAGCTCTAGGCTGCACTGATAATCAGGACACTGATGATTGGTGCCCCAATTATCACTGTAGATGTCCCATATGTGGATTTTTACCAGTTATATAGATCAGATCAAAATGAGGGACAAATAAGGAGAAAAGAGGGACAGAGGGACTTTGTCCCAAATAAGGGACAGTCCCTCCAAATCAGGGACAGTTGGGAGCTTTGGATATAAGAAGCCTAATTACATCACAGAAAAATTAGGGCTCCTACCCATCCAGACAGGGCTTATACTGTGTGGCAGAGCTGTGTAAATCGAAAGACTGGATGGGCAGAAATACTAATCCTTTGGCAGGCAAACAGCTCCAGGACAAGTTCCACTCAGAACAGGCCTCGCCATGTTTGACCAAAGAAGTTGAGGTCACGTGCTCAGCGTCATATCCAGAGGTTGTCTTTGGGAAATAGACGTATGAGTGCGGCCAGCATTGCTGCAGAGCTTGAAGGGGTGGGGGGTCAGCCTGTCAGTGCTCAGATCATACGCCGCACACTGCGTCAAATTGGTCTGCATGGCTGTCGTCCCAGAAGGAACCCTCTTCTAAAGATGACGCACAAAAAAGCCTGCAAACAGTTTGCTGAAGACAAGCAGACTAAGGACATGGATTACTGGAACCATGTCCTGTGGTCTGATGAGACCAAGATAAATGTATTTGGTTCAGATGGTGTGAAGCGTGTGTGGTGGCAACCAGGTGAGGAGTACAAAGACAAGTGTGTCTTGCCTACAGTCAAGCATGGTGGTGGGAGTGTCATGGTCTGGGGCTGCATGAGTGCTGCCGGCACTGGGGAGCTACAGATCATTGAGGGAACCATGAATGCCAACATGTACTGTGACCAGGGCCGGCCCAAGACATTGCGCTGCCTGGTACCAAGAATGAAATCCTGCCCCCCCCCCCCCAAAAAAAAAATAATCACGCCCACCAAAAGGCCCCCACATTCATAATTTTATATCATGATAATTTAAGAGGACCTGTCATGGCTCTATACATGTATAGGAGTATAAAGAGGACCGGTCATGGCACTATACGTGTATATATAAGTATAAAGAGGACCTGTCATGGCTCTATACATGTGTATAGGAGTGTAAAAGGAAATGTCATGGCTCAATACATGTATGTAGGAATATAAAGAGGACCTGTCATGGCTCTATAAAAAAGGACCTGTTATGGCTCTATTCTTGTATAGGAGTATAAAGAGGACCGGTCATGGCACTATACGTGTATATATAAGTATAAAGAGGACCTGTCATGGCTCTATACATGTGTATAGGAGTGTAAAAGGAAATGTCATGGCTCAATACATGTATGTAGTGTGACAGCAGGAAGGTAAAGTCACCTGGTTGCATCCAGGGGGGTAGATATATTTCGCCCAGATTCAGGCTTTACGCCGACTTATACAACTAGGTGGAGAGTTGTATAAGCCCAGCTAAGGCTAGTGGGCTCATGGATGACTCATACCTCTAGGGAGAGGGCTGGGCGTCGTGCAGGCAGGGAGTTGATGAGGCCAGCTGAAGCTTGTCAGCTCATTTAGGCCTCTATAAGAACTCCCAGCTTCATTAGATGTTAGCTCATGCCTGGAACCAGACCTGTGTGGACTGTCTAGGGAGAGTGAACCCCTGTGCGGTGAGAAAAAGCCTGTGTGGCTATTTGCTTGGACATTTAAAACCAGGGACTTAGGGACTAGGACAGCACTAGGCTGATCCCAGTTGTTAGTTAGGAAACCTGTATGTTTAGTCAGAGGTCAAGTTGACCAGGATTTATTTTGTTTATATGTTTCTTTTGGCTTTGCTGTGTTTTGTCACTGTAAATAGAAAATAAACCGCACCTTTTTTTTTGATTTTGAAAACCACAACCTCCGTTTGCTGGGCCTGTTTTTGTGTGGGGAGCCCATCCCGGGGGTCACACACACCCGCTGCCGAGCTAACCCCCTCACAGTTGGTGGAGAACCAGTGGCAGTTTTTTTTAAGCCAGCATGGAGGAGATACTGAAGCAGCTGGCTCTAGCAAATGCCAATCAACAGCAGACAAATGCAGGTTTGCAAAAGAGCCTTGCAGCTCAACAACAGAACTTCGCAGCCCAGCAGCAAGCTCATCAACAGAGCCTTGCAGCCCAGCAGCAAGCTCACCAACAGAGTCTGGAAGCTCAGCAACAAGCCCAGCAGCAATCTGAGGCCCGCTTCATAGACCTGTTACAGAAGCAAGAGCAGAGACTACAACAAATGGAAGCAGTAATGCAGCAACGTCCGCAGACCAGTGAGGAAAGCCGTCCCACTAATACCGCGTCCTTTGGGGTGAGTCGTTTATTGACAAAAATGACTGGAGAGGATGATCCAGAGGTATTTTTGACCACATTTGAAAGGACTGCTGAAAGAGAAAAGTGGCCTGAGGAGCAGTGGGCTGGACTGGTGGCTCCTCTGTTAACTGGTGAATCGCAGAAGGCTTACTATGACCTAGAGCCTGACCAAGCAAAAGACTATGTGATGCTAAAAGCTGAGATATTGGCAAGGCTGGGTGTCACCCAGGCTGTCCGGGCTCAGCGTGTGCATAACTGGACTTTCCAGCTTGGAAAACCCCCCAGGTCTCAAATGTATGATCTCATTCACCTGAGCAGAAAGTGGCTACAGCCAGAGACTTTGTCCGCACCAAAGATTGTGGAACGTGTTGTAATGGATCGGTTTTTGAGAGCTCTTCCTACTGCCATCCAAAACTGGGTAAGCCATGGAGACCCAGAGACGGCCGATGGTCTTGTGGATCGTGTGGAGAAATACTTGGCTACAGAGAACCTGACGGCCTCTTCCAGAGACACTCAGACTTTCCACCCTAAGACCAGACCATCCCCAGGGGCGGATAAGAGGATTCCAAGGGGTAAGGGTGGAGAGAGTGAGAGGGTGGGAGCTCTACCCCAAGTTTGGCGAGAACAGCCTGGGAAATCAGCGGCTCAAGAGTCGGCAAGAAGGATCGTTTGCTACCGCTGCCGGCAAGCGGGACATATTGCAGCCAATTGCCCGGTTGTGGAGGAACCCATGCAGTGTGACTTTCTGACGGGCAGACGTCAGTCGCTGTGTGCGACAGTCGCATGCACTGCCATTCGAGGAATTGAGAAACATTTATGCAAAATGTGTGTTAATGGTAGAAATGTTGTGGTATTGCTGGATTCAGGTAGCCTTGTGACCCTGATAAAGGCTGAGTTAGTTAAAACAGAGGTCTCTGGGAATAGCAAGGTAGCTGTTATTTGTGTGCATGGGGACACCCGAGAGTATCCAGTGACTACAGTGTGTTTCGAGACCCCCAAAGGTACCCTCTCTCATCCAGTGGGCTTAGTATCTCAGTTACCGTATGACGCCATTGTGGGAAGGGATTTTCCGAAGTTCTGGGAACTGTGGGATGATCCTGAGCCCCCCACTGGTGCCCCTATGTACCAGGAATGTGATAGCCAGAACTCCCCTGAGAGTGGTGAGGACTCTCCGGAATTTCCCTTATCAGTATTGGCAGGGGAGACTCAAGAAACTGGAGAGGAGCCCACCTCCTCAGACGAAAACCTACCGTCTGTGGAGTTTTCTGATCTTGAGGTTCACAGGGAAAACTTTGCCACAGAACAGTTGAAAGACCCCGCCCTAATAAAGGCACGCGAAAACGTAGTGAAAATAGATGGCGAGTTAGTGAACCCAGATAATACCTGCACTTACCCATACTTCAGCGTAGAGAAGGACCTACTGTATCGGGTGGCAAAAAGGGCAGAAGAAACCGTTGAGCAGCTTGTGGTGCCCAAACCTTACAGGAAGTTGGTGTTGGAGTTGGCCCATGGGCACATTCTTGGAGGTCATCTGGGGACAGAGAAAACCCGAGAGAGGGTATTACAGAGATTCTATTGGCCGGGGGTGATGAAGGACATAGAAAATTATTGTTCCTCCTGCCCTGTGTGTCAGAGGTTGGCCCCGATGCCACATTTCCGTAACCCGCTGGTCCCTCTACCCATCATTGAGGTCCCGTTTGAGAGGATCGCCATGGATTTGGTAGGTCCTATAATCAAGTCCGCTAGGGGGCACCAGTACATATTAGTTATAATGGACTATGCCACCCGTTATCCAGAAGCGATCCCTCTCCGAAATACCTCGGCCAAAACCATAGCCAAAGAGCTATCTCTTGTGTTTAGCCGGGTGGGTATTTGTAAAGAACTGCTTACGGACCAAGGTACACCCTTTATGTCCCGGGTTATGAAGGAGCTGTGTAAATTGTTCAAAGTGACGCAATTACGTACATCTGTGTATCACCCCCAAACCGATGGGCTGGTTGAAAGATTCAACAAAACCCTAAAACAAATGTTGAAGAAAGTGGTGGATAGAGATGGAAAGGATTGGGACTGTCTACTTCCTTATCTGATGTTTGCTATTAGGGAGGTGCCCCAATCCTCTACGGGATTCTCCCCCTTTGAGTTACTGTATGGGAGACACCCAAGAGGGCTGTTGGATATTGCCAAGGAAACTTGGGAAAGTGAGAGTTCTCCCCACAGGAGTGTGATTGAGCATGTCGCCCTGATGCAAGACCGAATTGCACAGGTAATGCCCATCGTGAAGGAACATTTGGCCCAAGCGCAGTTAGCACAGCAGAGAGTGTACAACCGTGGAGCCAAGACCCGTACCTTTTCCCCGGGGGATAGGATACTGGTACTTGTCCCTACGGTTGAAAGTAAATTCCTTGCCAAATGGCAAGGCCCCTACGAGATAATGGAAAAAGTGAGTGAAGTGAATTACAAGGTCAGACAACCAGGAAGGCGAAAGCCCGAACAGATCTATCACGTTAATCTGTTGAAAGCCTGGAGGGATAGAGAGTCCCTAGTCGCAGACACTTGGTCACCAGCTCAAACTGGTTGCGTGATTCCTGAGGTTGGAATAGCAGCCACCTTGTCACAACCCCAACAACAGGAGGTTAAGGAGTTTGTGCTTCGCAACAAGGAGGTATTCTCTGAGCTGCCGGGACAAACATTTGGGGTAGAGCATGACATCATTACCCCGCCCGGTGAAAGGGTGAAGTTAAAACCCTATCGGATCCCAGAGGCCCGACGGGAGGCAATACGGGAGGAAGTACAGAAAATGCTGAACTTAGGGGTGATAGAGGAGTCCCAAAGTGATTGGTCTAGTCCCATTGTGTTGGTGCCTAAACCGGATGGGAGCTGGCGATTTTGTAAAGATTTTCGTCAGTTGAACAAAGTTACAAAATTTGACACCTACCCCATGCCACGTATAGATGAGTTGATCGACCGGCTGGGAACAGCCCGATACATGACGACTCTTGACCTCACAAAAGGGTATTGGCAAATCCCCCTGGCCAAATTGGCCAAAGAGAAAACCGCATTTGTAACCCCAGACGGGGCGTTCCAATATAAAAGAATGCCGTTCGGGTTACAGAATGCGCCGGCCACATTCCAGCGGAAAATGGACCAGATGCTGAGGCCCCATCGGAAGTATGCTGCGGCTTACCTGGATGACGTAATTGTCCATAGCACAGATTGGGCCTCACATCTGCCAAAAGTGCAAGCAGTCCTGGACTCTGTTCGGGAAGCGGGGTTTACGGCTAACCCCAAGAAGTGTACCATTGGGCAGGAGGAGGCCAAATATCTTGGGTACACCATTGGGAGGGGAGTAATAAAACCCCAACTCAACAAAGTCGAGGCCATCCAGAGTTGGCCACGTCCCAACAGCAAGAAGCAGGTACGAGCCTTTCTGGGAATCGCTGGGTATTATCGGCGATTCATTCCCCACTTTGCTTCTAAGGCTGTGCCCCTAACCAACCTAACGAAGGGGAAAGGGTCGGTCATGATTAAATGGACCCCCGAGGCTGAGGCAGCATTCCAATTCTTGAAACAAGCCTTATGTAGCCAGCCAGTGTTGTACTCACCCGACTTCTCTAAAGACTTTGTCGTACAAAGTGATGCGTCAGATGTGGGGTTAGGAGCAGTATTGTCCCAGGTCTGGAACGGGGAAGAGCACCCAGTCATTTACCTCAGCAGGAAGTTGAAGTCCCATGAGGTAAATTACGCCACCGTTGAAAAGGAGTGTTTAGCGGTGAAGTGGGCTCTAGATTCCCTTCGGTACTACCTGCTAGGTAGGCACTTTGACATGGTTACGGATCACGCTCCGTTAAAGTGGATGGCTCAAAACAAGGAAACAAATAGAAGAGTGAATAGGTGGTTCCTGGCCCTCCAGGAATTCAACTTCACAGTAAAGCATCGCCCTGGCGTTCAAATGGGGAATGTGGATGCTTTGTCTCGAGTACATGAATGCCTGATTGCTGGTGTTCCAACCCCGAGGTTAAAACAAGAGGGGGGGGTATGTGACAGCAGGAAGGTAAAGTCACCTGGTTGCATCCAGGGGGGTAGATATATTTCGCCCAGATTCAGGCTTTACGCCGACTTATACAACTAGGTGGAGAGTTGTATAAGCCCAGCTAAGGCTAGTGGGCTCATGGATGACTCATACCTCTAGGGAGAGGGCTGGGCGTCGTGCAGGCAGGGAGTTGATGAGGCCAGCTGAAGCTTGTCAGCTCATTTAGGCCTCTATAAGAACTCCCAGCTTCATTAGATGTTAGCTCATGCCTGGAACCAGACCTGTGTGGACTGTCTAGGGAGAGTGAACCCCTGTGCGGTGAGAAAAAGCCTGTGTGGCTATTTGCTTGGACATTTAAAACCAGGGACTTAGGGACTAGGACAGCACTAGGCTGATCCCAGTTGTTAGTTAGGAAACCTGTATGTTTAGTCAGAGGTCAAGTTGACCAGGATTTATTTTGTTTATATGTTTCTTTTGGCTTTGCTGTGTTTTGTCACTGTAAATAGAAAATAAACCGCACCTTTTTTTTTGATTTTGAAAACCACAACCTCCGTTTGCTGGGCCTGTTTTTGTGTGGGGAGCCCATCCCGGGGGTCACACACACCCGCTGCCGAGCTAACCCCCTCACAGTAGGAATATAAAGAGGACCTGTCATGGCTCTATACATGCATGTAGGAGTATAAAAGGACCTGTCAGGGCTCTATACATGTGTATATAGGAGTATAAAAGGACCTGTCAGGGCTCTCTACATGTGTATAGGAGTGTAAAAGGATGTGTCATGGCTCAATACATGTATGTAGGAATATAAAGAGGACCTGTCATGGCTCTATACATGTATATAGGAGTATAAAAAGGACCTGTACGTGGCCGCAATGTCAGCCGGTCACCCACGTTTGCTCAACAGACAGGCAGAACGGGGATCTGTCAATGTAAACAGACAGATCCCCATTCTGACAGGGGAGGAGAGACAGATCTGCTGTTCCTAGTAATTAGGAACAGAGATCTCTCTCCTCCTTCAGTCAGTCCCATCCCCCCAGTTAGAAACACCTCCCAGGGAACACATTTAACCCCCTGCCTGCCAGTGACATTTATACAGTAATCAGTGCATTTTTATAGCACAGATCGCTTTATAAATGTCACTGGTCCTAAAAATGTGTCAAAAGTGTCCAATCTGTCCACCGCAATGTCGGAGTCTTGCTGAAAATCGCAGATCACCGCCATTACTAGTAAAATAATAATAATAATAAAAATGCCATAAATCTATCCCCTATTTTGTAGACGCTATAACTGTTGCGCAAACTAATCAATATACACTTATTGTTTTTTTTTACCAAACATAAGTACAGTAGAAGAATACATATTGGCCTAAACTTATGAAGAAAAAGCACCAACAGAAAGCTCTATTTGTGAGAAATAAAGGATGTAAATTTTGTTGCACGACCGCACAATTGTCAGTTAAATCAACGCAGTGCCGTATCGCGATTTTTTTTTATTGAAGTGCATTATTTCTATTATTACATTGTTATATAATATAAAATAGTTCAACTCACCATAATGCAGAATCAGTGGGAGCCTGAGCGTGTCACTTGCCACGTCACCTGCCTTCAGATGCGGATTGTCACTTGCTGCGTCACCTGCCACCAGATGCGGTTTGTCACTTGCCACATGTTGCGGATTGTCACTTGCCACAACGTCACACATTGCGGATTGTCACTTGCCACAACGTCACCTGCCACACATAGCGGATTGTCACTTGCCACGTCACCTGCCACACATTGCATATTGTTACTTGCCACAACATCACTTGCCACATGTTGCAGATTGTCACTTGCCACAACGTCACCTGCCACAAGTAGCGGATTGTCACTTGCCATGACGTCACCTGCCACACGTTGCAGATTGTCACTTGCCACTTCACCTGCCACACGTAGCGGATTGCCACTTGCTGTGTCCCAGAGTGAAGGAAAGCAGCAGAGAGATGATGTAATCTCTCTGCTGCTGGCGGCTGCACAGTGAGGGCAGAACTGCAGTTAAGCAGGGCGGGCGTGAGAGATGATGTCATCTCTCTGCTCCCCCGCCCACCGATTGGCCAGGAAGCCCGCTCACGCCGACTGTCTCGCCCCTTCATTCTGCCACCGACCCGCCACCTGACTAATCCCCTGTTCTGCCCGCACGCTCCCGTCACCTAGGCGCCAGGCTCCTCGTTAAGGTTGCCACCTTTTCTTCAAGCCAAACCCGAACACTTTAGAGGTGCATGGCAATTTTTTTTTGTGCTATAGGGTTTTAAAAATACCTGGAGGAGAGCAATAATGCAGCACGCTTTGCAGTTGGTGTGGCCAATTTGCGTTAACAGGTGGCAACAGATTGGTGTCTGACATTCTCGGTTACTTGGGAAGCCACAGTCCGGTCTGAATAATGTGTCTGGGTTTAAGGTAGACAGAAATCCAGACACATGATTCAAAACCTGAGCTATTCAGGTGGACCCCAGACAGATGGCAATCCTAGGCATCATAATACAGGGGTCAGTGTCACCCCCTTTGTAATGCAGGGGTCAGTGTTACCCCCCCCCCATAACACAGGGTCAGTGTCACCCACTTAATATAAGGGTCAGTATTACGCCCTCCATAATACAGGGGGCCCCCCATAGAGGAACCCATTAGATCAGAATCCCCTTATATCAGTGCTCCCCTTAGAGACCGAAAAAATAAAAATTTTAAAAATGCAGCACAACCTCAATAATTGTGAATGATGGTGGAAACCTCCAAGGATAATCCAAGTATTAATACACTCCAATCTTATTTAAACATACATATTGTTCAATCTCCACACACATACAATACTGTATGAATAGTGGTGTAAATCCATTCCAAAATGTGTTGTGCTAATATCCAATTTATAAACTCCTTTTGAGTTAGATACATTGGATAGTAACACAGCACATTGTGGAATAAATTTACACCACTATTCATACACTATTATATGTGTGTGGAGATCGAACAGTATGTATTGTATGTTTAAATAACATTGGAGTGTATTAATACTTGGATTATACTTGGGGGTTTCCACCATCATTCACATTTTTTTTTACATTTGAATTAATATAATTATAGGGGGAGGTTGCGCTGCATGTTAAAAAAAAAAACAGCTAAAAATTTTTTTTTAATCTCAGAGTCCCCTATATCCGATTCCCTTTAGAGACCAGTCTCTAAGGGGGGTGTTGATGTAAGGGGACTGTGAAATAATGGGTGTCTCTAAGAAGGGGGGTGATATAATGACATCCTTATATCATAATGTGGGTCTCTAAAGGGGTGCTTATATAAAGAGAGTTTCACTTATCTAATAGAGGTCTCTAAGTAGGGGGTGCTGATATAATGGGGGGTCTCTAAGTGGTCAACAGCAGTCAGAATCCCCTCCTCCCTACAGACTCCCCCCATTAGCTCAGATTCCCCTTCCCTTATATTTCCCCCACTCGATTAGATCAGGGACCCCCCATCCATGTCCCCTGCCCTGAAAGACCCCCATTAGACTGCCTTACCGAGAGCCACTTCAAGCCAGGAAGTGTGGGAGCTGGAGTTTGAGGTGGAGCTCCTCTACTGTGGTGCTATTTTCCTTTCTTCCTTGGGGAGAAGTGTTTCAGCAAGACACAGGAATCAAGACACATCCGAACTGGTGCTGTTAGAAATTATTGGGGCCCCGTACAGCCTATCTTATGGGGCCCCCACCCCCTGAGGAGGGAAAGAGGGAGGTGAGAGGAGGAGGTGAGAGAGAGGCAGTTGTGAGGGGGGTGAGAGAAATTGGGGAGGAGGTGAGAGAGAGGTGAAAGAGGGGGTCTGACAGAAGAGGGGGGTCTGACAGAGAGGAGGGGGGAGCTGACAGAGAGGAGGGGGTCATACCGAGAGGAGGGGGTCAGACAGAGAGGAGGGTGGAGCTGACAGAGAGGAGGGAGGTCTGACAGAGAAGAGGGAGGTCTGACAGAGAAGAGGGGGGTCTGACAGAGAAGAGGGAGGTCTGACAGAGAGGAGTTGGGGCAGCTGACAGAGCAGATGAGAGAGACGGACCTCAGGAGACAGTGACACACAGCGCGAGTTAGGACTCCGGGAGCATGCAGGGCTGGCGCGATTACCCACAGACACAGTCCAGCCCTGCATCCACATTTGTCCAGCTCCTCCAGGCAAATCACAGAGCCTCATGTCCGCCATTCATCCCGCACGTGACCTGCTCAGCCAATCACAGGACACACGCCGCTGCCCATTGCTGAGCTTGGCTCAAACACAGAGTGCACCGATGTTTAGGCAGCAGTGTGAACATTGATAGCAGGCACGGGATGATCATGCACCCCTCTAGCCAGAGATCCGGCTGCCACAGGACGGGTATTTGTGCCCGGGTGTGTGCACATAAGCAGCGGACGGGTGGAATGGGCTGGCTGGCTGGCGGGCGGCAATTTGCCGCCCCCCTGAAAGTGCCGCCTGGGACCGAGGTACCATCGGGTCCCATGGTAGGGCCGGCCCTGACTGTGACATACTGAGGCAGAGCATGATCCCCTCCCTTCGGAGACTGGGCTGCAGGGCAGTATTCCAACGTGATAATGACCCCAAACACACCTCCAAGATCACCACTGCCTTGCTAAATAAGCTGAGGGTAAAGGTGATGGACTGGCCAAGCATGTCTCCAGACCTAAACCCTATTGAGAGTCTGTGGGGCATCCTCAAACGGAAGGTGGAGGAGAAGCAAGGTCTCTAACATCCACCAGCTCTGTGATGTCATCATGGAGGAGTGGAAGAGGACTCCAGTGGCAACCTGTGACACTCTGGTGAACTCCATGCCCAAGAGGGTTAAGGCAGTGCTGGAAAATAATGGTGGCCACACAAAATATTGACACTTTGGGCCCAATTTGAACATTTTCACTTAGGGGTGTACTCACTTTTGTTGCCAGCGGTTTAGACATTAATGGCTGTGTGTTGAGTTATTTTGAGAGGACAGCAAATTTACACTGTTATACAAGCTGTACACTCACTACTTTACATTGTAGCAAAGTGTCATTTCTTCAGTGTTGTCACATGAAAAGGTAGAATAAAATATTTACAAAAAATGTGAGGGGTGTACTTACTTTTGTGAGATACTGTGTATATTTAATTTGTGTATTTCGCTGTTTGCCCAGCATATAGCTTTAAGGGCAAGTGGGTGGTTTAATGGATATTCGTGGTGCTGTTGAACGATCAATTGATAAATCATTTATGGAAAACAAACAATTTTTTGTGCCGCAGCCCTCATAGAGAAGAACATAGGACAAAACACCGCACACTGCACAATAACAGAAAGATTGCGCCCAAGACATCTCCTTCATGTGTCGCCACGTGACGCCGGCCGGTTTTCCCAGTTTTATGACACGCCGTACGTCGCTCTCAAACCTTTTCATGTCACACAATGACCCCGGCACCGCACAATAATGTGTCTAGCACCAGCTCAGCCGACATCATGAATTTATTCCAGTCTGCTACTTCTTAGGCCCCATGCACACGAGACGCAGGTGCAAACTCTGCTGAACACACGTTTTTAAACGCTGAAACCGGCGTTTAAAAACGCGTGTTTGGCCGCGTTTGCAGCCGCGTTTATTGGCGTTTAGCGGCGTTTTACCGCGTTTGCGTTTATAAGCGTTTCATCATAAGACCCTCCCTAAGCTCAAAAAACAGTACATTTTAACCATTTCAGCCAGTTTGTGAGACCAGAGTGAGTAGCAGCAGCTGAGAGAGCCGCAGTGTACTTGTATTTAGCGTATCACCTGCCACGTCACCTGGCCACGTTACCTGCCACGTCACCTGCCACAAGTTGTGGATTGTCCACTTGCCACGTCACCTGGCCACGTTACCTGCCACGTCACCTGGCTACGTCACCTGCCACAAGTTGTGGATTGTTCACTTGCCACGTCACCTGCCACGTCACCTGGCCACGTCACCTGGCCACGTTACCTGCCACGTCACCTGCCACAAGTTGTGGATTGTCCACTTGCCACGTCACCTGGCCACGTTACCTGCCACGTCACCTGGCTACGTCACCTGCCACAAGTTGTGGATTGTTCACTTGCCACGTCACCTGCCACGTCACCTGGCCATGTCACCTGCCACGTCACCTGGCACAAGTTGTGGATTGTCCACTTGCCACGTCACCTGGCCACGTCACCTGGCCATGTTACCTGCCACGTCACCTGGCCACGTTACCTGCCACATCACCTGGCCACGTCACCTGCCACAAGTTGTGGATTGTCCACTTGCCACGTCACCTGCCACGTCACCTGGCCACGTCACCTGCCACGTCACCTGGCCACGTCACTTGGCACAAGTTGTGGATTGTCCACTTGCCACGTCACCTGGCCACGTCACCTGGCCATGTTACCTGCCACGTCACCTGGCTACGTCACCTGCCACAAGTTGTGGATTGTTCACTTGCCACGACACCTGCCACGTCACCTGGCCACGTCACCTGGCCACGTTACCTGCCACGTCACCTGCCACAAGTTGTGGATTGTCCACTTGCCACGTCACCTGGCCACGTTACCTGCCACGTCACCTGGCTACGTCACCTGCCACAAGTTGTGGATTGTTCACTTGCCACGTCACCTGCCATGTCACCTGCCACGTCACCTGGCCACGTCACCTGGCACAAGTTGTGGATTGTCCACTTGCCACGTCACCTGGCCACGTCACCTGGCCATGTTACCTGCCACGTCACCTGGCCACGTTACCTGCCACATCACCTGGCCACGTCACCTGCCACAAGTTGTGGATTGTCCACTTGCCACGTCACCTGCCACGTCACCTGGCCACGTCACCTGCCACGTCACCTGGCCACGTCACCTGGCACAAGTTGTGGATTGTCCACTTGCCACGTCACCTGGCCACGTCACCTGGCCATGTTACCTGCCACGTCACCTGGCCACGTTACCTGCCACATCACCTGGCCACGTCACCTGCCACAAGTTGTGGATTGTCCACTTGCCACGTCACCTGCCACGTCACCTGGCCACGTCACCTGGCCACGTCACCTGGCACAAGTTGTGGATTGTCCACTTGCCACGTCACCTGGCCACGTCACCTGGCCATGTTACCTGCCACGTCACCTGGCCACGTTACCTGCCACATCACCTGGCCACGTCACCTGCCACAAGTTGTGGATTGTCCACTTGCCACGTCACCTGGCCACGTCACCTGCCACAAGTTGTGGATTGTCCACTTGCCACGTCACCTGGCCACATCACGTGCCACGTCACCTGGCCACGTTACCTGCCACGTCACCTGGCCATGTCACCTGCCACAAGTTGTGGATTGTCCACTGACCACGTCACCTGGCCACGTCACCTGGCCACATCACCTGACACAAGTTGTGGATTGTCCACAATGCAATGCAAGCAATTACAGTTTTCTTTTATATTTTTTAATAGTTTTTCATCATTTGCCATCATTTTAGAGATTTCTAATGTTAAAAAATAGGTCACCTTTAAAAACGCTTATAAACGCAAACGCGGAAAAACGCCGGTACCGCGTTTAGCCGCGTTTAGCCGCGTTTAGCATCTGAAACGTGAAAACTTTTGCGTCTGAACCCATTTTTTTGCTTCTGGAAAAACGAGGTTAAACGCAACTGCTTGTAAACGCCAAAAAACGAGAGTGTGTGCATGGACACATAGGATAACATTGAATGGGTTCAGGAGCAGTTGAAAAAAGCATCCAACTGCCTCTGAACGCGCGTTCAACAGCAAATAACAGCGTCTCGTGTGCATGGAGCCTTAAGGCTCGCTGAATCTTTAATAGACGGTGGAAGAGATTTTTATTCCCCTTCATTATTGAAGCGCTCCGGTTTGATTAATCTTAGGTTTTATTGGTTTAATTGTCCGACGCCTAAACAGGACTCTGTTTGTTTACGGGTTTTACAAGCCCAATATATAAAAAAAAAATAAAAACCTTTGAAAATTGTTCTACTAAGTCTGCAGCGGCATGTTCTGCGGTTTATTAGACAGGAATATCAGACATCAAATGAGCGCTTGTATTAAACGGTTAGCCTATGACATCATGTAGAGGCGAGCTCAGTTCTCAGCAGGGATGGGGAGTGGCAATTGTCTTAAAGGGGTTGTAAAGGTTCGTTTTTTATTTTCTAAATAGGTTGCTTTAAGCTAGTGCATTGTTGGTTCACTTACCTTTTCCTTTGATTTACCTTCTAAATGTTTTTTTCTTTGTTTTCTTTGTCTGAATTTCTCACTTCCTGTTCCTCCTCAGTAAGCTGTTCAGTAAGCTGTTCTGGCTGACTCCACACCACTCGGATGATGGTGTGAAGTTTACTGAGGAGAAACAGGAAGTGAGAAATTCAGACAAAGAAAACAAACATTTATGCAGCGTACACACGATCGTTTTTCATGCCATTTTTTAAACCAACGTTTTTCTTGTCGTTTTTTTTCATGTTTCCTCTCAAGCCTGTCTTGCGTACACACGATCATTTTAAAAAACGTTCAAGCAAAGCGCGGTGACGTACAACACGTACGACGGCACTATAAAGGGGAAGTTCCATTCGGATGGTGCCACCCTTCATGTTAGTAAAGTTTGTTGAGCGACGATTCGCGCTTTTCAGCCTTGTGCTTTTCAATCCGTTACAGCTTGACGAATGTGCTATCTCCATTACGAATGCTAGTTTTACCAGAACGTGCGCTCCCGTCTCATACTTGATTCTGAGCATGCGCGTTTTTTTTCACCTCGTAAAAGCCTACACACGATCGGTTTTAATGCCCATTTTTAAAAATGGCATTTTTAACGGCATGAAAAACGATCGTGTGTACGCGGCATTAGAAGGGAGATCGAAGGAAAAGGTAAGTGAACCAACAATGCACGAGCTTAAAGGAACCTATTTAGAAAATAAAAAACAAACCTTTACAACCCCTTTAAGGCCCGTACACACGATCGGACGTTTTGCCAACAAACTTCAAAATGAGCAAGTTTTCCAAAAAATCAGACCGTGTGTACGCTCCATCAGACAAACTTTTTCGGTTTTCATCGGACAAAAGTTTGCTCTGCAAACGGACAAACTTTTCAGCAACAAAAGTCCGATGGTGCAAAGTCCGACCGTGTGTACAGAAATCCATCGGACTTTTGTCCGAAGTACAAATACACATGCCCAGAACCAATGTTAAAATCAACCAACAATAGCAGAAGTTGACCAAAGGGTGGCGGTAAAGAGCAGAAAAACCACGTGATGTTGAAAAAGTTTTGGAAACGTTTTGGAAAAGTTTGCAGAAAAGTCCTGCCGTGTGTATGCTATGGGTGTCCCCGGCCAACTCCCTTCAGACAAAAATCCACGGAAAAATTTGTTTGAAGTCTGACAGGGTCGCTATGTTGGGGAGAACTTGTCCTACATTCAGTGGAGGGTAAACGGGGTAAAAAGAGGGCTTCCGGTGACCATAAGGCTAAGGCAAGCCACAGATGATGCAATTTTTTTTCAGGTTGCAGGAAAGAAAATCGCTTGCTTTCCCCAGCGACTCACTTATTGTGTTGATGGGGGGATCCCTCACACAGCGCTTTTGTGTGCTTTTGTGTGCTTTTGTGTTCTGAAAGGAAAGGTTACGTAATGTTCTAGCTATATGGAATAGTAATGAGGAGGTACCAGGGCGGATGTCCTTTTTACTCCCTCTGAGTCAACCAATTAGCTGTGAGAGCTGCTCCATATAAACACGGCAGCGTGTGTCACTGGTCTACGCCCACAGATGATGTCACGTAACGACAAAACGCGTTTGGGTTGGCTACAGTGACTGCCAATCATAGTGACGTCACAACGCTGCTCGCCGCAATTGGACGCTAATAGACCGGAACTATCGAACAGAGGCTGGAGACGCCGCTCTGATACCTCGTAGTGTCCGTGAGTGATATCACCTAATGCGATGTATGATTTTATATAGTGTAAGTGCGGTTGTTTACAGCGGATTGTATTAATAAAATTGATTGCGGAATTACACTATTGTGGCCATTTCCTTTTTCATGATATATGAGCACCTGATTGGATATCAGCACTTATCGTTCAGTACCTACCGTTCGGTTTTGAGTGATGAGGATTCCATCTATAATTAATCAAGGTGTTTGATCCAGCGCCGTCTGGTAAGAGAAATTACAACAGGGGTGGTCCACATCCCCCCGCTATTTCTCACGAGTGGTGGTGCTGGTGTTAGAAGGAGATTGCTTTATCAACTGAAACTACTTCCTTCAAGCTCTTTTTTTTTCACCGACTGGCTCTTGGATCTTTTCATTCATTTTTTCTGATTAATGGACTCATATATATTAACTGACTTCCCGTGCTAATATTTACTGCAATAGCGCTGCCCAGTATATATTGTACTGTATATTGTTTGTTTCTATGTTTTTACCTGCTTTGACAGGATTAGGCAGCTGCTTTACCTGCAATTGGTAGTAGGAGGGAGGTGTTTTGTAGTACCTCTCCCTGCATTTCTTATTCTGAGTGTTTTATTCTCCTCCATGAGCGCTTGTTCTTGGGAAGGGCCACTACACATATTTTTTGCTTAGTATGTTTTAGAAACAGAAAGCAAAAAATATAGTGTTTTTTTTTTTTCAAAATTGTCGGTCTTTGTTTATAGTGCAAAAAAAAAAGGTGATCAAATACCACCAAAAGAAAGCTCTATTTGTGGCAAAAAAAGGACAAATGTTTTGTTTGCGTGCAGCGTTGCATGATTGCGCAATTGTCAGTTAAAGTAACGCAGTGCCGTATCACAAAAAATGGCCTGGTCAGGGAGGGGGGTAAATCTTCCAGAGGTCAAGTGGTTAAAGGTTAAAAAAAAAAACATCCTTTGTGTCTCTGTGTAATGGTTTTGCACAGACTAGCCCTGATTCTCCTCTTTTTGGGTCCCCTGCCGGCGTTCCTGGCTCCTCCTCTTTTTCGAGTGTGCCCATAGCAAGCCGCTTGCTATGGGGGCATTTGTGCAGGCTTGCTCCTGAGCCACGCTCTGTGTGTCCACAACACACAAACAACGGGGCTTGGCCCCTCTCCGCTCCCTTCTCACTGGCTGTGATTGACAGCAGTGGGAGCCAATGGTTCCTGCTGCTGTCTCTCAGCCAATGAGGAGGCAGAGACCTGGGCGAGCAGCCGCTGTCGTGCACATTGCTGGATCAGGATCAGGTAAGGTTTGGGGGGGGGGGGGCTGCACACTAAAGTTTTTTTTACCTTCATGCATGGAATACATGAAGGTAAAAAAAACTTCAACCGTTAGAACCACTTTAGGTTAGGACGTGCAGTTAGGAAGTTGAAAAAAATGTGTGGTAGAGCCGCGTTGCTAGTACTTCCAAACGTCCCCCTTTAGGCAGCAATGGCAGCAGATAGCTGCACAGAGTCCTGACCTCAACCCAATAGAACACCTTTGGAATGAATTAGAGCAGAGACTGCAAGCCAGGCCTTCTCGTCCAACATCAGTGCATGACCTCACAAACACACTTCTGGAAGAATGGTCAAACATTCCCATAGACACTCCTAAACCTTGTGGACAGCCTTCCCAGAAGAGTTGAAGCTGTTATTACTGCAGAGGGTGGGCCAACTCAATATTGAACCCTACAGACTAAGACTGGGATGTCATTAAAGTTCATGTGTGTGTAAAGGCAGACGCCCCAATACTTTTGGTAATATAGTGTATGTGCGACTTAGAATCGCAGCGACTTCATAATAGTTCACGCACTATTTTGGTCCGAATTTCATGCAACTTGAGGGCCAGAGGCTTCAATGTTAACCCTCAAAAGTTGCATGAAAATCATAACTGAATGTTATACAATGCAACAGTTGATCATTATCATTAGTCAAAGCCAATGTCTTATCCAAGTTGCACCCATCCAAAACTGTGTCAAAGTTGCACCAAAGTTGCACTCCAAAGTCGTGCAACTTTGGAGTCCTATAAGTGGTAATGGAACCTTAAAAAGGTTCCTGCACTACATTGATGTGACTTGAGTGCGACTTGAGTGCAATATACTGCATGAAATAATCAATGCGACAGTTGTGCAACAGTCAAAGCCAAAGTCAACGTCGTTTCCAAGTGGCACCAATCCAAAGTTGCATCCAGTGGCAGCCCGTCCATTAGGGGCGCAAGGGGCCACCCCCCCTATCCATGCATCCAGCTTCCTAATCTACATGTAGGGTGCCGGACGCATGAATTCCAATGGGGGGGGTTTGAAGCACATGATTAGAGCCAGAGGCTCTAATAGGCTTCGAAAAAGGGTGGGCTCGGGGCGCAGAGCACTACGCTCCGAGCCCACCCAGTTGTGTGAGAATAGCGAATGAATATTCGCTATTCTCACACTGTTGTATGGGGAGAAAGGGAGGCTTCAATGGACTATATCGGCACCATATATAAAACTGATAGACTGTTCAAGGTATAAGTATAAAAAGTTTTTTTATTACAAAAGTATTGAAGAAAAAGTTTTTACCATGTACATATTCATAGATAAATAGTTTTGTGACAATCAACAATTCATACCATTGTGACACAATGGGAAATAATACAGATATAGTTACATAGTATGCAGTGCTCAACATGTTTCGCGTTAATGATTCCAAGGGAATCCGCTTCTTCAGGAGCTAGATACAAATATTATTTTCAATCGATAAAAGCATGAGTTGTCACGTGACTATAAATAAAAAAGGACATGGTTAATATAAAATCGAAAAAATGTGGATATACATAATTAATTTCACAAGTAGAAAAAATGAATAAACAAAAATATAATCTGAACCATAAACCCAGATTGGACCTAAATTCTCACCATGGGAGCCGGGCCAAACGGCCGCGACGTGGATCAAGGATCCAGGTGTGTCCACGGGGACATGGGCCCGCTATTCTCACACTGATCCTCCTCCCGGCCAATCAGAAAGTGGGTCATGAGACCCGTCACACGATTGGCTGAAAGGACAGGCGATCCTATTGGATGCCTAGGAGGAGGAGGGAGGAGACACACGGCAGAAGCCGCTGTGATGCAGAGAAGGAGAAGACACCCGCCTGCCGCCTGTCCCCCGTAGGAGCGCTGCCCGGGGTAAATGCGGGGCTGGATGACTGACCAATCGGGAGCGGGGGGTGCAACCGGCCGACTGGGGGGAGGGTGGTTGTTTGCCGCCCCCCCCCCCAAAAAAAAAGAAAACCACCAGCCGCCACTGTTTGCATCAAAGTTGTGTCAAAGTTGCAATGTAAAGTTGCAATGGAAATTGCACAACTTTGAAGTCGCACAAGTGTGAATGGAGCCTTAACTGTTCATTGCCGTTGCCTTTTTTTGTTATTACTGCCTTGTTGGGTATGTAGCCCAAATAAATCTGCCTTGGTGTGCCCAGAGGACGTGGCATCGCCGGAAGGGTCCTTGCCATCCGGAATCAGGGGACCCTACAAATATGTTATTTTTGATGAATATACAGTATGCCAGCATCAATGTGTTTGCGGTCTTATATCTGCCTGTAGTCCAACTTTATAAATCAGTTTGCATAAAGCTCGGTGGGGAAAAGAGGAACCGGGGGAGGCAAAATATAAGCAGATTAAACTTAAAGTTTTATTTTAGGAGAACCTTTTAGATCTGCCTAGACTTTTGCTTTAAGCTGGAGATTTTCTATCCTCTCCCGAGTGAAAAATGCAGAATTCATTTGGCAAAAAGATATTCCCTTCTGAAACATTCAGCTTTACCCAGAAAAATAAAGTCAGTGCGAGTTTTTGTAACATCTCCTGGCAGGAATCGTGAGAAGCCCCACACTGGTAATATTATGTGCTGTTTCCGTTTTCTTCATTATCATGGGCCCTTTATTGAGCGAGTGCGGCTCTTATCCCTAGCAGACTCCTCGCAGGATTATGTAATAACGCTTACACAAGAAAAGTCTTGCATAACCGCGTCCTCAACTGATTGCTACATCTGCAAGTCAACAACACCTTTCCCATCGATGTAATAATCACTGTTATTGTACACTTAACAAAAAAATAAATGACCCTCGTGCACAGAAACAATACATCACATTGGTGCAGACAGACACACAATATAAGGGCGGGGGGGTTCTTAATGATACAAAGGGGCTGTGGAAATAATACAATTTTCGTGTGTTTTTCAGGAGACTGGAAAAAAAAATTATTAATTTCTTAGAGTGTTTTGCAGGAGTTAAAAAAAAAAAAAAGATAAAAAAAGATATAAATTTTAAAGCCCGTGTCCACTTTAACCACTTAAAAAACAAGCCTATTCTGACATTTCAATCCTACACTTTAAAATCTGTATTTAGAAAACGACTTAGAACCCCAAACATTATTTTTATTTTTTTTAAAGCAGAGAATAAAATGGTGGGTGTTACAATTTTTTAGGTCACAGGGTACTTGTGCAGCATTATTTTAAAGGCAATTTTTTGGGGGAAAAAATACACTGAAGAAGGCTGAAGAAGGAGGATTTATTTGGGCTACATACCAAACAAGTAATACATTTTAATGTACAAAAACACTATATAATACCCAATTGTTTTGTAAAATATAAAAGATACACCAAGTAAATAGATACCAAACATGTCACCAGTGGGGCGCCATTAGGGGCTCAGGGGGGCCACCCCTCAAATCCATGCACCCGACCCCTAATCTACATGCAGGGCGCCGGATGCATGGATTTCAATGTTTTTTTTTTTTTTTTTGAAGCACATGATTAGGGCCTGAGACTCTAATTGGCTTCAAATAAGGGTGGGCTCGAGGCGCAGAGCACTGCACCCTGAGCCTACCCAGTTGTGTGACAATGGCAAATTAATATTCGCTAGTGTCTTCCTGCTACTCCTCCTGGTCAATCGGGACCCGATTGGCCAAGAGGAGAAGCGACCATATTGGCCACCAAGGAGGAGATGCAGGGGGGAAGCTGCCAAGAAGGAGACACAAGGGGGAAGCTGCTGAAGCTGCCTGCTACCTAGATGGGGTAAGTGCGGGGCTGGTGAGCGGACAGGCGAATGATGGGGGGGGGGGCGGTTTGCCGATCGACCGAGTGACAGGGGGGAGGGTGGGGGATTTTGACTGATGGACTGAACAAACGGGGGGGATGTTTTGACTATGTAAACATAGGCAGTGACAAGTCCTCTTTACTGAGACATCTAGGGTCTATTAAGCCCCAAATGTTTCCTCTGTCCTTAAAAGCTTCTAATTCTCTGTTCTTCTGTGCTGCTAGACCGGTCTCCACAGTGTCTTCTCCTCCATTCTCCAATGGTCTAAGGTCCTGACATCATCAAGGGTCCATAGCCCTGCAGTGGAAGTGATAACGCCTAGGTAAAATCTACCACCAAAGCATGGGGAGTGCGTTCTGCCAGGGCAGCGGAGAATCAAATAAGTAAAAGTACGTTTACACTCAGTGGATTACAAATGTAGCTTTTGTTTTTTGATCCATGAATAGGTGGACTTCCACACGGGCACACATTCCTATTCTGCAGTATCTGTTCTGGCCAAGGCTTCCTCCTAGGATAATCTATAGTATGTTAATTTGGGCTTGGTACACAACTTCATATTAAGCAAGATAACCTCATAGCTCCCAAATTGCCATCACTCCAAGGGATACAGTCTTCTATTCTGATACATGGGTAATAATTGTCCAGCAACCGGTTTTGCTGCATATTTTCCAGCATTATGCCGCGTACACACGATCGTTTTTAATGTCATTGAAAAAAACAGCATTTTTCTCAACGTGATTCTTCTCAAGCCTGCCTTGCCTACACACTATCGTGGAAAAAAATGCTTGAGTAAAGCGCGGTGACGTACAACACGTACGACGGCACTATAAAGGGGATGTTCCATTCGGATGGCGCCACCCTTCATGTTAGTAAAGTTTGTTGAGCGACGATTCGCGCTTTTCAGCCTCGTGCTTTTCAGTCCGTTACAGCGTGACGAATGTGCTATCTCCATTACGAACGCTAGTTTTACCAGAACGAGCGCTCCCGTCTCATACTTGATCCTGAACATGCGCATTTCTTTCACGTCATTAAAGCCCACACACAGCCGTTTTTCATGACGAGAAAAACGACGATGTGAAAAACTACGTGAAAAATTAGAGCATGTTCCAATTTTTTCATGGCCATTTTTCACATCGTGAAAAATGCTCTGAAGCCCACACACGATCATTTTTAATGACCATTTTAAAAAATTGCATTTTTCTCGTCATTAAAAACGGTCGTGTGTACGCGGCATAAGTCTTGGGAAATGTTGCGTTTTGCCTATGGCAACTGGACCAGTTTTTTGTTGGTGGCTGATTAGGGAAGCTGTCTCTTTTAAAAGCATTTTTGCTGATGCTGTCCATTTAAGATGTCCATTAATGCATTAAAACATGTTTTCCTCATGAAGTATTGATGGCATGTCTGTTTTTCTTTTCTCTTTCAAATGACAGTTTTTATTTTCATTTTTTTTTCTTTCTCCAAGACAACAGATTTTATTTGATAGCCTTTTATGATTTTTTTTAGGGCTGAAGTTTTGTTCCAGCTGGTCGCAGTATGTTCAATTGAGTAATGTAGAATTATAATGTATTTTAATATTAATGTATGAAATTTAATGTAACTAATTTTAAGACAAACAAATGGAAGGTATCTTATAATTATGTAAAGGGTGAATGTTCTCCCATGTTTTGTTTTTTTGGTACTAGGTGTGGTTTCACAAGTGAACTCAGAGCTGTTACTGGTTATCATGCAATTGGTTGGAGGCCAAAATGACAAGAGGGCTTTCCTTACACCTCTGGTCCAGATATCTCTCGAGTGTAGCACAGGGAGTGAGAGGGCACAGAGTGGCATGAGTGTCAGAAGCCTAGTATGGCAAAGTCCACTTCTGGAGGCTGGCTAGGCTGTGAGGTGCTTGCGCAAACCAACAGAAGGGTCCCAGGAATCGGTTGACCAGAAGGCAGATGGCTGGGACACTGGAACGCAGAGCAGATTGGATAGCTGAGGAGACAGATAGCAGTTAGGGTAGCAGAGAGTCGTTATCAGGAGGTAAGTCAAAGAAAAACTAAAGGGTCAGCAGAGACAAGCCGTGGTCAGAAAGTAGCTGAGGTCAAACCAGGAATCAGCAGAGACAAGCCATGGTCAAGAACTAGCCAAGGTCAAACAAGGAATCGGCAGGGACAAGTCATGGTCATGATGAACTAATGGGGGATAAACCAGGAATTGGCAGAGACAAGCCATGGTTAAGAACTAGCCAGCCAAGGTCAAACCAGGAATTGGCAGAAACATGCCATGGTCAAGAACTAATGGGGGTCAAACCAGGAATTGGCAGAGACAAGCCATGGTCAAGAATTAGCCAAGTTCAAACCTTGATTCGGCAGAGACAAGCCATGGTCAAGAACTAGCAAGGTAAAACCAGGAATCAGCAGACACAAGCCATGGTCAAGAACTAGCCAAGATTGAACAGGGAATTGGAAGAAACAAACCATGGTCAAGAACTAGCTGAGGTCAAACTGGGAATCGGCAGAGACATGCTGTGGTCAAGATCTAGCTGAGGTCAAACTGGGAATCAGAAGAGACAAGCCATAGTCAAGAACTAGCTGACGTCAATAGCAGGTAGTCAGAGGAGAGACAAGTCCAAGCCCAGCTGGATATGTAATCAGAAAGTAGATTTCAGGAACAGTTACAGGATTCAAGATGGTGACAGCCAGACACCATCCAGCAGCTTACTGCCTTAGCTCAAATAGGCCGTCTTGTGGCAAGACTGGGATTGGGCATGCATGCCTGTGCACCTGTTTGCACAAAATATCTGGAAAGCATGTTTGCATGAATTAACATGCTCATGTAAACATGCATGTGTAGCACCCGTGGCTCCTTTTACCTTCCCTTTGGCTCACTTGCAGGAAAGGCACACCATGCTACCTGCCCGTACCCTCTTGTGTGAAGAGGTTGAGCGGTGTCACAAACTAGGGTCCTGCAGCAAGGTTTTCCCTTTAGTTGGTTCCCGTCTCTGAGAATGTAAGGACAAGTGTTTATATCCCCAAGTAACTCCAAGGTCCACACCAGTAGTAAACTCCAACGTAGAGTTTATTTCTTTATATGCAAATTCAATGGATAGAAAAGGGTGGATAGAAGACAGGACAGTAAGAGTTTGGATATAAGTCCAGGCACAAGACAAATTATGAATTTACTACTTATTCTTCAAGTAGGCTTAGCTCACCCGGATAGTTCCCTATGAAAGCGGATCCTAGCAGCCGAAGTGATGCTCGGACGATTATTTAGCTTTCCCTTTTTAGATGCGACTAGGAGATTCTCTGCCACAGAACCGTTAATCCCAATCCTCTGGTGTTGGATGGATCTAATCCCTCCAGAGAGTTACCAGGCCCTTCTTTCTCCTTGAACTTTTCACTGGTCCTTCAGAAGAGTCCTCCCCCGGCCTCCTCATCTCAGAACGGGTCCCCATGCCAGAGGTACCCTGGGATTTCTCCTTCCAGGACACGGGTCCCAGCTAAAGGTGCTGGGCCCAAGGTTGTTGCTGCAGCCCCAGGGGTAAAGATGCCTGGGACTGATGCGTACGTGGGCCCCTGGCCAGGAGGGCCATGTACCACGTACCAGGACTCCAACTCTGGAACGAAAACCCCCTGCAAGCAGCATCTGCCCCTTTTATATCCTCTCCCGGCGTGCACAGCAGGCCGACCACACCCACCACACAACCGCCGAGAGAGGACATCCAAGGCACAGCACTATACCAGCGGTTCAACCCTGGCCCATTATGGCAGCGCCACCCACAGGCCACAGGGAACTACACACCAGTATACTACCTGCAGTGCAAAATAGAATGTCCTAACAATTAAGGTGGTCTGAGCCCAACTATAGCTCAAACCTTCTCCTAAATTTGAGTATAGCGGGGTTAAATTTGGGGACCCCGCTACACATGCATATGCAACTGGCTGGAAATTACCTTTGTTCTGTGTATTAGCTCACAGGCACATGATCTTCTGATGCCACTGACAACACTGCCATTGGATTGAGTTGGGATACTAGTAGTTTACTAGTAGAATTTGATGCAAAGTGGTCATCTGCAAGAATGGACATACCGGCATCATGTGGATATGAAGTTTAGTACCCGTCAAAGATCTATATGCGTTCCCCTATTCCCTTATATATCTTAACTTTCTCTTTCTAAAGATGGCTTTTTTTTCAACTATGGAGATGGAGGAGAGAGATTTGCAAGGATGGAGGTTTCAGGCTGGGTTCTCCGCATCCAATTCGCAATAGCAGGTGAATTTGACCGGCTCTCTGTGGAGTCGGTTCACATATCTCCACTGCGGCTCAGGTGCAAATTTGCACAGGAGCCCTGTGCGTCTTTTGGTCCATTTCAGGTCCGAATTCAGCAAAAAATTTGGGCTAAAATCGGACCTTAAAAGGTGAACCAGGACGCACCGGACCCCTGCTGGGAGCCGCATGCGGCGATGGTGTGAACCCAGCCTAAAGCAGGACTGTAGTCCCCTAATTAAAAAACAAAATAGCCAGAGTTCTGCTTTAAAGGGTTATAGCTAAGAATTTTTTGTTGTTGTTTCCTAAGCAATAATTGTGTCTTTCTTCTTTCCATAGAGCTGGGAGGTATGTAATCCTTCTTCTGTAATAGTAACCTACAGCCCATGATGTCATCCTGGGTGCTCCCTATTGTCTATGAACAGGTGGCGTGTGTCGCTTATTACTATAATTATTATTTACTGTGAATGATCTTTATATATCCTCATTATGTTCTGTAACACTTTACAGACAAGGTGCTCAATAACCATCTATTCACTGTGGGGCATTAAAGTCCAGGCTTATTTATTTATTCATTTTTACTTGTCTTTACTCTTTCTTTTGCAACCGCCTTAAAGTTACCCTGTCACCACAGTGTCATTTAAAAAAAAAAAAAGGCTCCATCTGTAAAAGAAGCATTTATTTACTTTCTTCCAGTGGCCATTATAAAGGAAAGGCCATCGTTTGTCAAGTCACTTTACAGCTGCTGCAAAATGACAGTTGAAAAATGAGTAACCATCTCCATACTGCCGTATTATTTTTTAAAAAGCAGCGCGGTGGACTATTATTTCTGGATAGCCATTAATAAATAGTGTTTCAGAAAAACATCCAACCATGCACCTGTGAATTGCTGTGGTCTGAGCTGTCGATGTACAGAGTCAATCAGAGTGGCTCTGTACCTGTGAATTGCTGTGGTCTGAGCTGTCGATGTACAGAGTCAATCAGAGTGGCTCTGTACCTGTGAATTGCTGTGGTCTGAGCTGTCGATGTACAGAGTCAATCAGAGTGGCTCTGTACCTGTGAATTGCTGTGATCTGAGCTGTCGATGTACAGAGTCAATCAGAGTGGCTCTGTACCTGTGATTGCTGTGAACCAATCACAGTTATCACAGGTGTAAACACTAGTAGTGTTTACAAATATTCAGCTCTTTTACAACAGAGAATGCATCCCTTTCCTCCGGTGTGAGTGGGCTGAATGATTTTAAACACAGCAAAAAGGAGAATCAGCAGATCAAAGGTGAAAGTTGAGGAAGAAGGGTTCTCAAAGTGCCACTGACCAAAACAAATAAAAATGGGACCATTTTTTAAAGGTGGAGGATTAGTGCCACTGACCACTAATGATGATATTAATGGACTCTTTTTACATGAGCCATTTTGTTTACAGTTTTCCACATATGTGTAGCACTACCTCCGCAGGAGCTGCTGGTTTAATTTTGGGCCTTGCCGTTACCTTACTGCTCCACCGTGTCCGTCATAGGGGTCCCATTGACGAGTTGTTTACAGATGTCAGCACCAACACATAGTCTCTTTTTCAATGGGTTTTATTTAACAAAGTCAGTTAGAGGGATGGAGGGTTGGGGGAGATTCAGGTACCTTGTATTTGCGGATCATGGGTACTTCTCTTGATCCAGAGGACAAACAGTTTCCTGGATCTAGCAACCACCGGATAGGCCTCTCTCACTGACCTAGCAGCCGGTGCGGTGCTCGGTCATAGTCTCTGCCACAGACTTGAAGAATACACATAGTCTCTGCCCAATCCTCTGCCACAGGATTGTATGATCCAGAACTTTTGCAAAGTCTAAGTACAGTCACACAGTACCAGTTTCTTTCAGCCAAGCCGGCAACACTGTGAGGTAGATGGGCCGGGATGCGTCCTCCAATTGAGTCTCCAATTGTTCGGCTTTTTCCCGCAGGTAAGACAGCACGGGACCACCCCTGGACCGATAAGCCCCAGAAACTCCTGGGCCTACTATCAGTAACAGAGCCTCTGGCCAGCCGGCCCCGAGACAGAAGAACTGTTACGGCACACCTTAGGCCAGGAGGGCCATCAGGTCAGAGAGACCTGGAAAAGGGTGTCTGTCCCTTAAGTACCCTCTCCCAGAATGCACAGCGGGGGGCCACTCCCACTGGGCTGCTTCTGGGTAAAGGGCACCCAATACACCCAGCCTGCTGCATTTCCAACCTTGACCTGTGGTAACAGCGACACCTACAGTCATGTGGGAAAAACGCAACACAACTGGACTGGAACAGAAACCAGCAATTTAACACAATCTTTCTGAGCCAAACTACAGCTCAGATAACTTACATTTAAACATAGCGCCTACTCAATAGGAGCAGGGCGCTAGACATGTTTTGCACATGAACTGGTTCCTCTTTTGTTTGGACACTGTCTGCAGAGCTAAGTGCCCACCTTGCGCCAATAATTACCCATTTTCCTTGTGCACATAGGTGTGCGCAGCCCATTGCATTAGGGTGTGTACCCCAAAGCTCAAACACATGCCTTTCTCTGCAGCCTCAATGAATGAATGGGAAGTGCTCTGTGCTGAGCGGCTTCCTGTTCATTCACAAACTGAAGCATAGTTAACACTGCTTACTATGCTTCAGTTAGGCTGCATTCACACCTGAGCATAGTGTCTTTGAGCCTTTTTTACGTCTTTTTTTCACACGTTTTTTCCACGCGACTTGCGCGTTTGTATGCAGCAGTTTTGGGCTTTGCCGGGTTTTTTTTTTATTATCCAATAGCGAAAACTGTTATCTGTTGCATCATTTGGTGCTAGGTATTTCAGCTTTTTTTAGCTTTTACATTATTTTCCATTTATTATTATTATTCTTCATTTATTATAATGTTTTTACATTAGGGTAAGGGGCTCGAGTTCAGTTTAGGTTAGGGTTTGGATTGGGAGTTGGGGTTAGGGTTATTTATGATTTTTTTATTTTTTTATTTTTTATTTTATGTATTCATTTATGAATAATAATGAATGAATAAATAAATCTAAAATAAATACACAAATAAATAAAAATCCTAAATAAAAAATAAATAAATTCAATAAATTAATACTAAGTAACAATAAATAAATAATTAACCCTTACCCAGGTAGGGGATTAGAGTGATCAAGACACAGATTCAAATAGTAGGCACCATTGTCCCTTATAGTAAACTTTAAGGGTGCTTATTACTACAAATGGATTTGCCACAATAGATTTAGTAAAAGATATGTATTTTTAATTCAAAATAAAATAACATTAAAATAGTCACTTCCTTCATGTAATTTTCTATGCAACCGTTTTACATGTTTTGCCTTGCGGCTTCTTCAGGAAATACATATTTTTTACTAAATCTATTGTGGTATATCCATTTGTAGTAATAAGCACCCTTAAAGTCACATATTCCCCAATATGTTTTTTCTTCTCCGTTTAACTCTTACCCCATAAAAAATAAAATAATAAATAACTAAACACCCTAAACCTAACACAAAATAAATTATTATTATTATTATTAATGTATTTTTTTGTTCGAGTTTGGGTGTTTATTGTTATTTTATTATTATTATTATTATTATTAATAATAATAATAATGTATTTCATATTTTTTATGGTTAGAGGTTAATTATTATTTATTAATGTATTATTACATATTATTGTATTTAACTTATTTATGATGATTTTTAGTTATTTGTGTATTTGTTTTACATTTATTTATTCATATATTATTACTATTTTATTAGTAAAAATTTTAATTTGAGCAGAAAATCGCACAAAACGCACAAATGGCGTGTTTCCATTCATTTATATGAGAATAGAAATGTGCCAAAAACGCCCGATTTGAGCGACAAAAAAAGCTCCAGAACTTGTTTGAGCTTCAGGCAACATGGAGTGAAGATGAAAACCATCTCCATCGAGAATCATTGATATTTATTTTCTCCTCCAGCATTTTTTGAGCTTCAAGCTTCAAGCTACAAAATGCTCAGGTGTGAATGCAGCCTTATAAATGGACACAGTAAGCGAGTGTGTTCACTGTGTCCATTTAGAAAGGAAGGGGCCAAAAAAATGACATATTTACTAGCCCCTTCCCCCCACTCTCTATCCTGAAACATCTCCCGCAGCAGCCCGGGAAGAGGAGAGGTGGGAAGCCAGCAGCACTTCAGTGCGGTGGCAACACTGGGGGGAAGCCTAGGCAGTAGGGGGAATCGACATCGCACGTAGCGATTAGGGTGTGCCCAGGCACACCTGGCACACCCCCTGCGCATACCTATGGTTATGCAGGTTAGTACTGAAATGGTTATAGAGTAGGGTGACCAGACATCCCCGGTTTCAGGGGACAGTCCCCAGATTGAGGACACTGTCCCCGGACCAAGTCTGTCCCCGGATTGGATTTGAACAGGGGCTGGGGCAATTTCAAAGACAGTCAGTGCAGAATAATAATAAATAAAAAAAAAAATCTGAATTACACCCCCCCCCCCCGCTCCTACTAGCTTAGGGGGGTGTAATTTTTTCCATTATCTGTGCCCCTTTCTGATGATCATGTGCTGGTCGGAGCAGAGTGAATATTTCTTCAGTTTCTGGCGCATGTCCATTCAGCTCCGCTCGCATGTTCTTCTGCCTTGGCTCAAGTCCCGGCCAGCCGACTGCCTACTTATCTCCTTGCCTTCCCTGCGGATCTTCCTCCGCTCCCCACCCAGTAGTAGCCGGGGCCCGAAGAGTTAAGCCCCGTACACACGATCGGATATCCTATGGATTTTCGTCCGATGGATTTGACCATCGGAAATCCGATGAAGCTGACTTCCATCAGTCTTGGCCACACACCATCAGTCAAAAAACTGACCGTTCCAAACGCGGTGGCGTAAAACACTCCGATGAGCAGAGAAAAATGAAGTTCAATGCTTCTGAGCATGCGTCGACTTGATTCTGAGCATGTGTGGGCTTTTTAACCGATGGACTTGCCCATAGACGATCGGAAATTACCATCGGTTTTTTATCCATCGGAAAATTTTAAAACAAGTTCTATTTTTTCCAACCGATGGAAAAAAAAAACGATGGGTACCATACACGATCGGTTGGTCTGATGAAAACCATCCATCGGACGTTTTTCATCAGTCAAACCGATCGTGTGTACAGGGCTTAAGACTTGATAGGCTGGGAGGCGGCGGGCAGGGAGTCGCTGATTGCCGCCATTACTAGTAAAAAAAAAATGTCCCCGGATTTTATTTGAAAAATCTGGTCACCTTATTATAGAGTGGTTATATACAGATGAGTATCACAAAATATCTGCAATGTCGGGTGTGCTTTCCCTTATGCGAAACAGGCTTAAGAGGTGAAGAAAAGTGTCTTGGTGGCTAACAGTTGTTGTTTTACAAATACAGACATAAGAATGTAGCGGCCTCACCCCGACCTCGTTAGCTAGGGGTATGTCGAGCGACAGAGTGAGGTGCGCCACGGCCCATGTCCTCCCCATGGCTGTGGGTGAGGTGAAGGCCAGTATTAATCTTTTCTTCTCGGGCCAAATGTGTGCTGGTTATGAGGGTCAGTCCTTCCGTGCCGGAATCTCCCTTTGTTCCCATCAACAGAGTCCATACACCCATCAAAGTCCAAACTCAGGTTTATTGCGTATCTCCACATACAGTCAAATGCAACGGCATGATACGATGGGGAAGCAGGTCGAGGCACTGTACAGGTTCCTAGTCCCTACACTCCCTGTGCTATGACCAGGGGTTGCAGGAATCTTGATGAAAGCTCCTCCGCTACGCTGTAGCCCATATCAGGGGAAGATGTCCTCCGAGGGAGTTACCGAAGGCCCATCCGTCACCGGGTTGACACTGCACCGGGTCTTCGGACGGGTGACCTCCCCAGCCTCCTCACCTCAGATGCGGGTCCCCTCGCAAGGGGCGCCCTGGAGCAACTCCACCCTCGTGGGACCCAGCCGGAGTCACCGGGTCCCAGGCCTCCTTAATAGTACCTCACCCCAGGCTGAAGGTGCCCGGGATGGACTCCATCTTCGTTCCGGCCAGGCCTTGGGCGCCTAGGCCGGAACCTTGAACCGCCCGCACCCAGGCCTAAGGTGCCTGGGTGCGTGAAGACACGACCTCCTCCCTCCGGACCGCGCCTCGTGGCGAGGGCGTCTCCCCCTTTTATATCCCCCCCATCGACACCACGGCGGGTTCCCCGCCCCGGCCGCACCATCTCCAGGAAGGGACCAAGAAGGGTAGCCCTCTGGCAGTGAATCTACCTCGAGCCAGTAGGTATACTGACACCCACTGGTCAAAGAGAATATTACACCACCCAATCCTCCACGAACAAAAATAAAAGGGGTCTGAACCCTGACATAATTACACACCTGGGTCTCTCTACCCCCAGGTGTATCCCACTAACTTTGAAGACCCCGCTACAAGAATATTAAAAGAACAGCTAGAAGATCCTGATTGGGTGACTTGTCTATCTGCATTCTGCAAGGGAATGCTGAGACTTGTAGTACTTCTACACCTGGAAGTGCCAGAGGTTACCCATTTGCACCTACAGAGAGATGATGAGGGTACAACTGCCTAGCACACAGTACAAAAGTGCACAAGGAGTGCCAATTGGCACCAACCGCATAAAATGATTAACCCCATTAACTCAAATAGCAGAGCGGACCAACCCTGCATACCTGGCACTGCCAACTGACACAACACAAAAGGCTTTTTTACTTCTCTTTTGAAATTCCGAAATGACGCAGAGAGAAAAAAAATGCAGGAAGAATGAACACAGCAAGATTCCTTGTCATTTCAGGTCAACTTCACTTTTTTGGGGGGGAAAAAAAACGACTTATTAGTAGAGTAGTTGTGTGCTGCTCAGATTTCTGTTTGGCTAAATAATAGCTTTACAAAGTGCATTGGGATTAGCCGGCCAACAGACGTTTCTGAACTTTCAACATGAGCTGTCTCCTGTCGGTTAGGGTGACCACGTGTCCCGGATTGCCCAGGACAGTCCCGCATTTTGCAGGTCTGTCCCGGGCACATTCATTCCAGGACAATACAGTGTCCTGGAATGAAACTGACACAGCCACCCCCCGGGCCAATCTGATGCCCCCAAAAAGGCCGCCACATCAACGCTTTACTCACTGACAGTACTTGTCCTGTCCGGGAATGCTTGGAGGAGCACAATCCCATCCCCTGCTTGTGATTGGAGAAATCCTAAATCCCGCCTCTTGTGTCCAATCACTGTGCTGTGATTCATTACAGCACAAACTGATTTTTGGGAGGGGGGGTGTCCCTGAATGGTAGTTTGGAAATGTGGTCACCCTACTGTCGGTGCTGGACGGATTGATTAGAGAGTGGAATGGTGCAGAGCCTGTCACTTAGGGTGGCAGTCAGTGGCTACTTTGATTGACAAGCCCTGCACAGACATCGTCATCCCCACTAGACCTGCCACTGAGGTGCTGCTTTAGAAAAATATCAGAAATCCATGGAAAAATAATAAAATCTCTAGAGCAGAAATAAAATCTATAAAAAGCTTATAATAATAATAATATAAATGTTAAAGCTTTTTCTAGATTGTCCTTCGATCAAGAGAAAATGGGGACACTAGTTCTGGTGACAACTAGGGGGTCCCTCACTTTGGAGGGATTTCCTCTCACTTCCTGTTATGACAATGGGAAAGGAAGTGAAGGGAAATATCCCCGGAAAGCAAAAAGAAAAAAAAATTGACAGGGGTTATAACCAGTGGCAGCCCGTCCATAAGAGCACTTCGCCCTGGGCCCACCTAGTTGTGTGACAATAGTGAACTAATATTCGCTATTGTCTTCCTGATTCTCCTCCGGGCCAATCAGGAAGTGGGTCTTAAGACCTGATTGGCCAAGAGGAGAATCAACCGTATTGGCCGCCGAGAAGGAGGAGACGCAGGGTGAAGCCGCCATGAAACCGCCAAGGAGGAAGCTGCAGAGGAGGAGGACAAGCAGGGTGAAGCCACTGAGGAGGAGGAGGAGACGCTGGATGAAGCCACAAGGAGGAGGAGGTCACGCAGGGTGAAGCTACCGAGGAAAAGAAGACGCAGGATGAAGCCACAAGGAGGAGGACACACAGGGTGAAGCCACCGAGGAAAAGGAGACGCAGGGTAAAGCCACTGAGGAGGAGGAGACGCAGGGTAAAGCCACCATGAAGCCACCCAGGAGGAAGCTGCAGAGGAGGAGGACACGCAGGGTGAAGCCACTGAGGAGGAGGAGGAGACGCATGATGAAGCCACAAGGAAGAGGAGGACACGCAGGGTGAAGCCACCGAGGAAAAGGAGACGCAGGATGAAGCCACAAGGAGGAGGACACACAGGGTGAAGCCACCGAGGAAAAGGAGACGCAGGGTAAAGCCACTGAGGAGGAGGAGACGCAGGGTAAAGCCACCATGAAGCCACCCAGGAGGAAGCTGCAGAGGAGGACACGCAGGGTGAAGCCACTGAGGAGGAGGAGGAGACGCATGATGAAGCCACAAGGAGGAGGAGGACACGCAGGGTGAAGCCACAGAGGAAAAGGAGACGCAGGATGAAGCCACAAGGAGGAGGACAGGCATAGTGAAGCCACCGAGGAAAAGGAGATGCAGGGTGAAGCCACTGAGGAGGAGGAGATGCAGGGTGAAGATGCCATGAAGCTGCCAAGGAGGAATCTGCAGAGGAGAAGTACACGCAGGTTGAAGCCACTGAGGAGGAGGAGACGCAGGGTGAAGCCACTGAGGAGGAGGAGACGCAGGGTGAAGCCACTGAGGAGGAGGAGATGCAGGGTGAAGATGCCATGAAGCTGCCAAAGACGAAACTGCAGAGGAGAAGTACACGCAGGTTGAAGCCACTGAGGAGGAGGAGACGCAGGGTGAAGCCACCGAGGAGGAGGATATGTAGGGTGAAGCCACTGAGGAGGAGGAGACACAGGGTGAAGCTGCCATGAAGCAGCCAAGGAGGAAGCTGCAGAGGAGAAGTACACGCAGGTTGAAGCCACTGAGGAGGAGGAGACGCAGGGTGAAGCCACTGAGGAAGAGGAGACGCAGGGTGAGGCCACTGAGGAGGAGGAGACGTAGGGTGAAGCCACTGAGGAGGAGACGCAGATTTAAGCTGCCATGAAGCCCCCCAAGGAATATTTTTTATTGTGTTAGTTTTATGTCACTTGTTATATTTGTTCTTTTTTACCCATTTGCATCTGTAATCTGCAACTACTAATATTACTAATTTGCAAGCTAAGGATGTCTGTTATTGGTTACGGAGGGGTTAACACCAGTCTCCATGTCAGTATTCTGGCCCCTCCCCTTCCATCACCCCTCCCATTGCCATTGTGCTTATATTGTTGGGCCTATCCTTCCTCCCGTGACTTTGAAAAAGCGTAGCAAACGCGAAACATGTCAGTCACGGCCCTCCATCCATGCTACTACATTGCCACTGGTCTGTGAATCATTGAGTGACATCCATATTTCCGCTGACGCCATCATCAGTGCACCTGGGTCCCTGATTCGCTGACACCTCTACCTCCAACCATATTGGACAGCACTGATGCCTACATTGCCCTCCGTGTTTCCTGCAGAGCTGCCTATCCATCCACCCCCTCGGAGCCTCCGGTGTAGGGTCTACTGCATCCATCCGTCCCCAACAGGCTAGTCCCTCGGAGCGGTCCGCCTGCCCGCTATCTGCTGTGACATCTGCAATCCCTGGGACCCCAGCTCTACGCTTCAACATCTCAGTGGTCGGGCATGACCTCACTCAAGCAGGTACACTAGCTATTACACCAGGCACTTACTCCACCTATCACGGTGGCTATTACTACTTACTACATTGTTCTGATGTTAACCCCTCTTTCCCAAGATTCCGCAGTGGCATCAGCATTATTTACTACCACCATAAACATTGCTCACTAACTGAAGATCTCTCTTATATTTTTTATATTTTTTTTATATACCTATATATATGGATTTTAGTGTCTCTAGCTATTTGTGCAATCTTATATAATTTTATGCAATTTTTAATTTTAAATTTATTCATCTATTTTAACAAGACTATAAAGTTTTATGTCAGTTTCATCGAGCGCTGCATTTGTGTATTTTTTTGTGTGTTTCTATCCCCCCCAAGAAGGAAGCTGCTGAGAAGAAGGAGACATAGGGTGAAGCCGCCAAGGAAGAGGAGATGCATGGCAAAGCCACCGAGGAGGAGGAGACCCAGGGGGAAGCCACGGAGGAGGAGGATACCCAGGGGGAAGCCACAGAGGAGGAGGAGATGCAGGGTGAAGCCGCAGAGGAAGAGGAGATGCAGGGTGAAGCTGCCGTGAAGCCGCCGAGGAGGAGGAGAAGTAGGGTGAAGCTGCGGAGGAGGAAGCCACAGAGGAGGAGGAGAAGTAGGGTGAAGCGGAGGAGGAGGAGGAGACGCAGGAAAGAGCAGAAGCTGCCCGCGACCTAGATGGGGTAAGTGTGGTAAGGGATTTTAGTAGGGCCCATAATGTGACAGAGTTATAGTGTTTTCCCATCTCAGCTGACCAACCCATCCTAAAGACCACACGCCCTTGTCCTGATTGGAGAACAACATAACCAATCAGAGAGAAGACGGGCAACTGTTATGTGGCCTTGGAACAAAAAGTCCCCATACTTTCTTAGGGGCCCCTTATAGGATTCTTGGAACCTTACTATCACCATTGGAGAGAATGCAGCCAATTTCCTGCACATGGTACTCAGTAAATAAAGTGATTTGTTGAAGGTTAATCGATATATATATAAAGCGTTTAATCTCCATAATGAGTTCTTCCCTGAATTTATCAGTACGAGGATAGCTGTAAACCATTTATTAATGTTATGATTACCCTGTAACATTACATTAGCAGAACAGTTATTAGTTCTGGGTCATTAAAACTATTTTGTTTGTCGCCAAACACAGCAATGTGCCCGCTCATCAATTCCCAACAAGAGATAATGAAACGCGCTGCGGTGTCTCCTTTGTAAACAAGACTGATATAACCGATCACAAACTACTGCACCCTGCTGAAACAATGCCAAACTTATCTTAAAGGAGAACTGTCATAAAAGAAGTGGATGCTTTTAGGCAGCCTAACCAAGACCTGTGCAGAGAATTACACCGGAAAGAAATACCATTAACCCTTTCTCTGCCAGAGCCGTTTTTTTGCACAAATGTTTTAAAAAAAAAAAAAACACGTAGGCCTGAAAAAAGTCCCTATACTTTCTTAGGGGCCCCTTATAGGATTCTTGGAACCTTATTATCACCATTGGAGAAAATGCAGGCAGTTTCCAGTACATGGTACTATAATAAAGTAAATAAAGTGACAGGGCCACTGGGCACATAAACCCCCTTCCTGCCCAGACCAATTTTCAGCTTTCAGCGCTCTCACTCTTTGAATCACAATTGCGCGGTCATAATACACTGCACCCATATGACATTTTTATCTTTTTATCTTTTTTTTTTCACACAAATGGAGCTTTCTTTTGGTGGTATTTAAACACTGCTGTGTTTTTTTTTTTTTTTGCTAAAAAAAAGACCAAAATTTTAGAGAAAAAAAACATAAACTGTTTCATAGTTTGTTATGTAATTTGGAAAACGGGTATTTCTTATCCTTCCTTGATGTGCGCTGATGAGGCTGCACTGATAGTCTGCACTGATGGGCACTGATAAGGTGGCACTGATGGGCCCCCGATAGGTGGCACTGAGAGGTGGCACTGATGGGCACTGATGGTTGGCACTAATGAGCCGCACTGAAGGGTACTAATAGGTGGCACTGAAGGGGACTGATAGGCAGCACTGATAGGTGGCACTGATTGGCACTGGTGATCACTGATGAGTGGCACTGATGAGCACTGGTAGGCACTGGTAGGTGACACTAATAGGCAGGACTAAAGGGTGGCACTGATGATGAGGCACTGATGGGCATTGATTGGCAGCACTGGTGGGCATTGAGAGGAGGCACTGGTAAGTGGCAATGGTGGGTACTGATAGATGGCACCGGTGGACACAGATGAGGCAGCCATAGCTCTCTGTGTAGGGTTGCCACCTCATTCCGTTAAACCCGAACACATATGAATTACACAGGTTCTGAGGCTAATTTAATGCAGATAAGGCACCAAGTGAGTTTAATTACCACCTTAATCAGCCACAGATCCTGTGTAATTCATATGTGTGATCGGTTTTAAAGGGATGAGGTGGCAACCCTATCTCTGTGTGAGGGACCGATGTCCCTCTGACAGAAGCCGGCGATTGGCTTTTTTTTCCCCTCACGCTGAAGGCCCCCAAACATTATATATTTTCTGAAAGCAGACACCCTGGAGAATAAACGGCGGTAGTTCCAATTTTTCATGTCATGCAATGTTAGCGCAATGGTATAGGCAACACATAATTTCAGTAAATAATACATTAAAGTTAGTTTTAGGGCACATAATATATTATTAGCCAATTTTTTGATAAAATATAAACTATGAGGTTGTGCCAAGTAAATTGATGCCCAACATAAGGCTTAAAATTGTGTGTGCCTATGAAACAGCGATAAACTTCAATACCCTGTTACTTTGGACATGTATACCAAGGAACCAGGGAAATCAAGGGCACCACATCCCATAGTGAATAATACATAGAGAAAAAGATACCAAGGGATTTTTAAGGAGCCAGACAATCACACTTTATATAGATAAAAATACCAAATTTTCTTTGAATATGCAATAAAAAGATGAAATATAAAAAATCCACCAAGCAAATGTTTTTTTATGTATGAGTGCATGTCATGTATGAGTTTTAGGGCTGGGTTCACACTAGTGTGAATTGGAAGTGGGTTTCCCCGCATCAAATTTGTACACCAGGAGATTGTGACAGGCTCTCTATGAAGCCCTTTTAACATATCGCCGCAGCGGCTCTGATGCGATTTGCACAGGGGTCATGTGCGTCTTTTGGTCCGTTTCAGATCTGAATTCAGCCAAAAACTTGGGCTAAAATCGGACCTGAAACGGTGAACGAGGACACACCGGACCCCTGCTGGGAGCCGTTGCGTGCTCATATGTGAACCCAGCCTCAATGTTCTCTTCTCCTATCACCTTCCAGGATGACACACCTGAGAGATGAGAGGCTCCTCCCCACCGGAAACACAATCACTTGACAGCTGTTGTAAGTCCCCACCCTTCCTCTTGATCCTCTTTTTTTATTGTGTTTCTCCCTACACAGCGAAACATTTGATTTTTTCTTCTAACCAGATGACCGGGGGTTGGATGGTAACCCTGTGAGACAGATATAGGCCGGGGGGCTGAAATATTCTGGAGGCTGAGTCCTTCTCACAGGTGGCCCAGAAACTGTATCAGCTAGACATGTGCAATTTGTTTCGTTCCAAATTTGTTTTTTTTACAAAATTTTCGACAAATTCGTTAATTCTGAAATATCCGAATTAACAAAATTCTGTTTACCAAATTTTTCTGAATATTCGTAAATTTGAATATTCGAAAATTTGTAAATTCGAAAATTGGTGAATTCGTAAATTAAAAAATTAAAAAATTCGAAAATTTGGAAATTCAGGAATTCGAAAATCTGAAATGATAACTTACTAATAATAACTTAAAAAAAGAAGTGGCAAATTAGTGGGACTTTTAATGAGGATAGATGGGCCATTCAATCCCCTCCTCCATCCCTGAGTTAGGTGATTGATAAAGACCAGAGAGTGGGACTTTTGTGAGACACATGAAAGCAAATATAAATATACAATACAAAATAACTTTAATTGGTCAGAATGACTGTTTCTGCGTGTACATATACATGTCATTTCAAAACTGTATGCATTTTGCTATACGTAAAGATACATTGGGTCAGACCAAAAAGAGCATGATAAAATCATTCCAACAAGGAGTTTATAAGGTAAAAAGAGTTCAAGGGTCACATTTACAGGGAATGTTCAACATAATTTAGCAATCAAACATTTTTTTGGGGAAAAAATGAAATAGCTGTCAGAAGAATTTGAATGGATTGAATAGAACGTCCGTGTTACATAGAGTAAAAAGTAGACTAGTCAGTCGATGTGAGTTCTACGCGTTTCAGGGCCTTAAAGCCCCTCATCAGGAACAAGACCGTAGTCAGTATCTGCGAGTGAAGAGGGTAAGAGTTATTGTTCGGTCCTTAAGAAATGTGGGTAAGTATAAGAAGTGATGGTCCCCCATCCATCACACAAACACTCAACCCACTAACTTACATGTATGTCTGAGCAATAGCCGCGCGGCCGTGATGACGATGAGCCAAACAAGGAATGCCACGGATGGGAGCTGAGGAGGCGGGGTGGGCGGCAGCCGGACCACAGGGCGTGCACCCCAACAGAGTCATAGTAGTGGTGTAAAAGGAAAGCTGGTGAAAAAGACCCCAAGGGAAGGGAAATCTAGGGAAAAAGGAAAAAATGTGTGATGAAAAAATGTAATGTGAAAAAGTTGTAAAAAATAAATAGATATGTATGAAATGGAATAAATAAAATGAATAAATAAAATAAAATACAATTAGGATGAAATTGAGATTGTAAAATTTCAATCAACATTTTTTCACGTCTACATCTATATTTACATTAATTATTTTATTTATGTTTATTTATATTTTATATTTCTTATTTTTTATTTTCTACTTTAAATTTACCCACCCACTTACCCACATTTCTTAAGGACCGAACAATAACTCTTACCCTCTTCACTCGCAGATACTGACTACGGTCTTGTTCCTGATGAGGGGCTTTAAGGCCCTGAAATGCGTAGAACTCACATCGACTGACTAGTCTACTTTTTACTCTATGTAACACGGACGTTCTATTCAATCCATTCAAATTCTTCTGACAGCTATTTGATTTTTTCCCCCAAAAAATGTTTGATTGCTAAATTATGTTGAACATTCCCTGTAAATGTGACCCTTGAACTCTTTTTACCTTATAAACTCCTTGTTGGAATGATTTTATCATGCACTTTTTGGTCTGACCCAATGTTCATTTGTATCTTTACGTATAGCAAAATGCATACAGTTTTGAAATGACATGTATGTGTACACGCAGAAACAGTCATTCTGACCAATTAAAGTTATTTTGTATTGTATATTTATATTTGCTTTCATGTGTCTCACAAAAGTCCCACTCTCTGGTCTTTATCAATCACCTAACTCAGGGATGGAGGAGGGGATTGAATGGCCCCATCTATCCTCATTAAAAGTCCCACTAATTTGCCACTTCTTTTTTCAAACAACCAGGGATGGAGACACATGAAATGCCTAAAATTTAAAAATTTAAAAATGCAGTTTCTTTTTATCATCTATTATTCCAAATGCGCGCCCACTAGCTCGCATTATAATTATCTAATTTTGTTTTCCCTCTGCATTATCTCTCTGCAGACCCCCCCTTTTTTGCTCTCTCCATATTCCCTTGTTACAATATACCAATGCATGATGCCTGTGCATCGCCGCAGTCGGCCCTGTTTGGTTGCTGGGCTGGGCTTCTTGTATCACGTTTGGGGGCTGCGACGCGCACTGGGTGTCCCCCCTCCGCCCCGATCTGACACGGGGTGGGCGGGGGCTACGCCACTGTGTGTCGACGTCACGCTCCCCGCCGGAGGTGTGCGGCGTCCTCATGACGCCGCGGTCCCCTCCTTAGGCGGTGTTTTCACCATCTGTCAGCACACCGGGAGTGATCTCGGTCATGGCCGGCCCTCCCCCTGTGCTTTCGCGTGATGTTGGAGGCGGGGCTGTGGCGGCGTCGCCTATATGGGCTTCCCCCTTGCAGAGTCTCACATCCGGTTATATCACCTCATCCCTCACCAAGGACCCACACATGCAGCTGCTGTGCACTATCTGTTCACAGCTATCAAGTATTAAGGTATACATCTATTCATTTCTTTTCACTTTATCCTGCTCTCTGCAGGCTTTCCTTCACTCTTTTTTCATGGTTAGCCCTTTTTTTTTTTTGATTGCCTGATATATCTTTTTCGTACATTCCATTATCTTCATGCACCACCACTCACATTTTTTCACCTCATACCCCATATTCAATCAACATTTTTTCACGTCTACATCTATATTTACATTAATTATTTTATTTATGTTTATTTATATTTTATATTTCTTATTTTTTATTTTCTACTTTAATTTACAATCTCAATTTCATCCTAATTGTATTTTATTTTATTTATTCATTTTATTTATTCCATTTCATACATATCTATTTATTTTTTACAACTTTTTCACATTACATTTTTTCATCACACATTTTTTCCTTTTTCCCTAGATTTCCCTTCCCTTGGGGTCTTTTTCACCAGCTTTCCTTTTACACCACTACTATGACTCTGTTGGGGTGCACGCCCTGTGGTCCGGCTGCCGCCCACCCCGCCTCCTCAGCTCCCATCCGTGGCATTCCTTGTTTGGCTCATCGTCATCACGGCCGCGCGGCTATTGCTCAGACATACATGTAAGTTAGTGGGTTGAGTGTTTGTGTGATGGATGGGGGACCATCACTTCTTATACTTACCCACATTTTTTAAGGACCGAACAATAACTCTTACCCTCTTCACTCGCAGATACTGACTACGGTCTTGTTCCTGATGAGGGGCTTTAAGGCCCTGAAACGCGTAGAACTCACATCGACTGACTAGTCTACTTTTTACTCTATGTAACACGGACGTTCTATTCAATCCATTCAAATTCTTCTGACAGCTATTTGATTTTTTCCCCCAAAAAATGTTTGATTGCTAAATTATGTTGAACATTCCCTGTAAATGTGACCCTTGAACTCTTTTTACCTTATAAACTCCTTGTTGGAATGATTTTATCATGCTCTTTTTGGTCTGACCCAATGTTCATATGTATCTTTACGTATAGCAAAATGCATACTGTTCTGTCTCAACTACAAAGCGATAAAGTTCATCTCCAGGTTTAAGTAGGCCTTACTCAAGCTGGTTTGATATTATCCCTTGCATCGATACAGGCAGTTTAACTCAATGAATAAACTCACAGTTAGGATGACAGACGATGAATCCTTTCGAATGTTCCGTTTAATGATGGATATTCATAGGTAGAAAAACGTTGCAGTTGTAAGCCACATGTAAGATGTTTAGCATGGAAGATATACAGGAGTAATGACCAGAATCAGGAAGTGGAGGAGATATATAAAGAACTACGGTGAGAGAGAGAGTTCAGCTAGAAAGAAGGGGACAGATCTTAAAGACACAGAGCAAGAATAATCACATAGTGTAACACAACACTCCCCATCTGAAATCTTTAGATTTCATAACCTTAAACTAAAATATATATTTTCAAAAAGTCCAATACTGACGAATGTCCTGGAACCTGTAATGAAAAACATGCAACAAGCAAATAATAAACGTAAGTTCAACAGGATGAAGAACATAAAGTCACAGTACGATGTCTTCAAATAATTCCAAAGTTCTGAGTAGAACCTGTAGATGGCAGCAATGTACTCCCCGCCATGCCAACAGCATGGCTAGTCCTTGCACAAGTCACTCACTTGGCAAAAGGAGTATTAACTCTGTAATTGGTCGACTAAAGGTTCGTGTCGATCCTCCCTTGGTTACCTTGACTTCTACCTTCCGGACTTTGTTATCGTCGCTGGGCATAACTTTAGTAATAAGACCCATAGGCCACTCATTCCGACAAACTTCCTTGTCTTTTAGAAGGATGAGGTCTCCAACCTTAAGATTCGGCTTAGATGCTTGCCATTTGTTACGACCTTGAAGGTGATGAAGATACTTTTTCTTCCAGCGATGCCAGAACACATTGGCTAAATGCTGCACCTGCTTCCATTGATGCCTGTAATGGTGTGACCGCAGCTTCTGTTTTGTACTTACAGAAGTGTGGAGTGAGGTGTTCACAGTTCTTATTTTCTTATCATCTTCAGGGTTTACTAGCCCATAGGTGGTGTCAATAGGGAGTAAGTAAGAGTCCTCACGCAGAAACCTTGGAGGTGACAGCCATAAGCTGTCCTGAAGAGCGGCAGGTGACACGGCTCTGGTCCCACAGTCAGCTGGGTTGAGTTCAGTGGGAACGTGATGCCATTGACTTGGTAGAGAGAATCTCTTGATACGTTCAACCCTGTTGCTGACGTACACACAAAATTGTTTTGTTTGGTTGTTTGTGTAACCAAGTACTACCTTACTGTCTGTATAGAAGGTGAAAGAATCAATTCTAGTGTCCATTTCACTTCGTATGACCTCGGCAATTTCTACTGCTAGCACGGCTGCACAAAGTTCAAGTCTTGGTTTGGTATGTGCAGGCTTGGGTGTGAGTTTTGCCTTGCCTAGGACAAAACTACAGTGTGATTCTCCATTCAGTTCAGAGGTCTTCAAATAGGCTACTGCAGCAATAGCTTCAACTGATGCATCAGAGAAAATATGAATCTCTCTCCGGTTAGCGGTTGAAGTGGATCCTGGAACATAGCAACGGGGAATCTGAAGTTTTTCTAGTGACTTCAAAGAATATCTCCACCTTTCCCACTTGTGTTGATTCTCACTAGGCAAGGGAGTATCCCAGTCTATGTTCTCAGTAGACAACTGTCTTAGTAAAATCTTACCTTGAATGGTAACTGGAGCAAGGAAACCCAGTGGGTCATAGATGCTATTCACCATGGACAGGACTCCTCTCTTAGTGAAGGGTTTGTCACAAGTTGACACTTGGAAGGTGAATTTGTCTTGCTTGATGTTCCACAACAAACCCAGACTTCGCTGTACAGGAGGCACATCTGTACCTAAGTCAAGGTTTTTTAGACTAGTGGCATAGTCCTCAGAGTGAAAGGCATTCATAAGTTCCTGGCTGTTGGATATAATCTTGTGCAGTCTAAGGTTTGCTACAGACAGCATCTCCTTTGTTCTGGTGAGAAGATCAATTGCTTCTTTAGCAGTTGGAAAGGACTTAAGTGCGTCGTCAACGTAGAAGTTTCTTTCAACAAATTGACGGGCATCAGATCCATATTCAACTTCTCCAGTCTGAGCTGTTCTCCTTAGCCCATAAGTTGCCACTGCTGGGGAAGGACTGTTACCGAAGACATGTACCTTCATGCGATAATCTATAACTTCCTTGTTGAGGTCATTGTCCTTGTGCCATAGAAACCTGAGGTAGTTTCTGTTGTCTTCTCTGACGATGAAGCAGTGAAACATCTGTTGAATGTCGGCCATTACTGCTACAGGCTCTTGTCTGAAACGAATCAAGACTCCTATTAGACTGTTGTTCAAGTTGGGTCCCGTAAGGAGCATGTTGTTAAGAGAAACACCTTCGTGCTGAGCACTGGAATCGAAGACAACTCTGATTTGGTCTGGTTTGCGTGGGTGATACACGCCAAAGGATGGAAGGTACCAGCATTCTTCTCCCTCCTTTAGTGGGGGAGCAGGCTCTGCATGATCTCTGTCAAATACATTTTGCATAAAGTCCACAAAGTGCTTTTGCATCTCTGGTTTCCTGCTTAAGTTTCGCTTTAAGGAGGAGAATCTACTGATGGCCTGCTGTAAGTTGTTGGGCAATCTCTCTCTTGGGAGACAAAAGGGTAGGGGTGCTACCCAGTTATTGGAGTCATCTTGAAAGAACTCATTGTCCATTACCTTGATGAATTCTTTGTCTTCCATTGAAGGAGCCAGTATGTCATCTTCACTGGTTGCATTAAACACTGTAGAGCCGAAGTCGCCATCATGGCAGGAGAAAGGGCTTGTGTCACCTGAGATACCATGTTGCCATTCGTGGCTGGCTATCTTCTCTTTCACCCAGTAGTGATGTGGGCATGGCTCAAAGTAAGTGTTTCGGCCATTTGGCAGAACATTTGTCTTGAATGACGAAATGTTGGTAGGTCTTTTCATTTTGCCTATGCAGACATTGCCTATGATGACCCACCCTAGATCTGTGCGCTGGGCAAATGGGGCATCTGGGGGTCCACTGACTTGTCTGTGTACCTTGTGAACTCTTAGAATGTCTCTTCCTAACAGAAGAAGGATCTAAGCATCTTTGTCAAGCGGCGGTATCTCATTTACTATTACCTTGAGGTGAGGGTGATGGAAAGCAGCAGCTGGAGTAGGGATTTCTTCCCTGTTAGCAGGTATCTGATTGCACTCAACAAGTGTAGGTAAGGGTAATTGCAAGTTACCTTTGAGAGAAGATACCATGAGTCCATGAGCCCTTCTTCCAGAAACCTCTATAGTTCCACTACAGGTACCCAAGGTGTAAGGATGAGCTTCGCCTTTTATTTCAAATAGATTGAACAATTCCGATTTTGCAAGTGATCGATTGCTCTGATCGTCTAAGATAGCATATGCCTTTAGAGACTTTTCTGGTTGATCCTTGTGGTATATGTTCACCAAGCATATCTTAGCACACGACTTACCACAGCGGTCTTCTCCACAAACTTCAGTGCAGGATGAAGAAATGATGGTAGAATTAGGCACTTGGTCTGTATTCTCCCCGCCATGCGTTAACCTGGGAGGAGTGTTGGCAGGTTGTGCAGAGCTGGGCTCAAGAGGATGGAGGGCTTGCACATGTTCTTCAGAGCCACACTCTATGCACTTGATGGACACATTACAGTCCCTTGCAAAATGTTCTGTAGAAGCACAGCACCTGAAACATACCCTAAATGTCTTTAAAAGCTTCTTGCGCTCTTCCAGAGGCTTTTTCCTAAAGCCGATACATTTATTGAGGGGGTGTGGCTTCTTGTGTATGGGACACTCTCTGTTAGGGTTTTCAATCTTCCTACTCTGTTTGTTCGTGGCCAGAACTGTGGTAGGAGTGGGAAGGATGTCAGTCTTTTTCACGGACACTGGGCCTCTATGGTTTCTGTAGTTGCCCTGAAGACTGGTACTCTTAGGAAAGGGTGAGAAGAGACTGTACTCACCGTAGGAAAAACTTGGATCGTTCTTGGTCTCTGCAATTTCCCTGATGAATTCACAGAAGAAAGAGAATGGAGGGAAGGAAACCTTGTTCTCTCTTTTGTATGATGACCCTAGTGCAGTCCATTTCTCTTGCAAACCATACGGGAGCTTGGAGACAATTGGGTTTACCCCTCTTGGAGTGTCAAGGTAACTGAGTCCAGGTAGTTTTGGGTCTGTCTCGGCTAGCTGAAGCTCAAGGAGAAGGTCACTCAGTCTCTGGAACTCCTTGTTGTCCTTACCGGATATCTTTGGGAAAGTTTCCAGACGCATGAACAAAGCATTTTCTATAGCTTCTGGACTGCCATAACTTTGCTCTAGTCGCTCCCATGCAGCTGTGAGGCCTGCAGCAGGATTGTCCATGAAAACCGATCTTAATGGCTTAACACGTGTGGCAGATAGAGGACCAAGCCATTTGATCAGCAGATTCAATTCTTGATCAGCTGTAATGCCAATATTGCTGATTGTAGTTCTGAAGGCACATTTCCAACTTCTGTAGTTCTCAGGTTGGTCATCAAAGCTTGTAAGACCAGTCTTTGTGAGCTCCCTGCGAAGCATGTACCTCACAAACTCTTCAGTTTCAGTTGTCTCCGCCTTTATGTGAGATGCTGTTGGCTGTATGGTGCTGATTGCGTTATCTTTGACATTGTTGTTAAAGGACACCTGGAAATATGGTGCAGCAGATGCATCCAGGTGAGTTGCTTGCTTGAAGTCAGTTGTTCCAATGGTACGTTGATTCAAGGCTGTACCGATGACTGGAGATTGATGACTTGCTTGAAGCTTGTGCTGATGCTCTGAGACGTATGAAGGCAGGCAAGGTAGGCAGGTAGGTAATGCAGTGGAGTGATTTTGAGTGCAGGAAGTTGCTGGAACCTCTTTAACTTGAAGCTGTGAAGGAGTCTCTATGTATTCGGGAGCATTGGAGACAATGGAGTGTGAACTGCAGTGGCTTAGGACATAGTCTTTAGTGCGTTTGAGGGAGTCTTCCATATCTGCTATGTTTAGGTTAATGCTGTCTTTCTCACTTGCACCTTCGTCTGCACTGATAGCTTGCTGTAGGACCCTTAGCTTTGCCATAGCTGCGTCATGTTTACACTGTTCATTTAAGGTTTCCATTGTTGCTGTTTGTCGTGCTGACTGCGCTTCCAACTCTGCCCTTTGAGCTTCCAACTCTGCTCTTTTTTCTGCATATGCCACCTGCACTTTGCTGGCTTCCACTTCAGCGCGGGCATTAATAAGCCACTCACTGAGTGTTGAGTATCTTGAACTATGGGATCTTGACGAGTTTTTAGAACGTCTGGTGGAAACAGATCTGTGAGATGCAGTGTCCTTTAACAGCTTTATTTTTGCTTCTGCCTTTAATCTGGTTTGCTGGATAAAGCTGTCTCTTTCAATATTGAGAGCATTGACGCGCTTTAATTGCATCATCGCACTTTCTGTATTCATGTTTTGTAAGACATTAGTGAATTTGCTGCTGGTAAGCTGATAAAGCTCATATGAGGCAGAAAGTTGTTTAATGGCGCCCTCTAGTGTCAGTAGTTCACGTTCAACAGACACTGTATTGGCTTCAGCAAGGATTTTCTCCCAGACTAATTCCAAGCTATTTGACAATTCAGTCCTTGAAGCTTCATAATTCTCCATTACTTTCCAAGTGGGTTTAACTGAGCGTTTGGGTAACTCAGTTTCTTCAGGAACTTGTGGGGAGGTAGATGTGAGTTCACATGCAGAAGCTTGGTCACTCATGATAGCAGACTGACTGTGAAAGCAAGCAGGATCTGTGTGCTGAAATATGACACTGTGCAGATTGTCTCAGGCTATAAGGCTGCCATGTGCTGCTCTGTCCCTTCTGTCTTGCTATGAGGGCAGTAAATCTTGTCTGTTTCAGTACTGACATGCAGAAATCTTGTAATTAGGCTGTGAAACTCAGTTTTTCTACTGTTCTGTCTCAACTACAAAGCGATAAAGTTCATCTCCAGGTTTAAGTAGGCCTTACTCAAGCTGGTTTGATATTATCCCTTGCATCGATACAGGCAGTTTAACTCAATGAATAAACTCACAGTTAGGACGACAGACGATGAATCCTTTCGAATGTTCCGTTTAATGATGGATATTCATAGGTAGAAAAACGTTGCAGTTGTAAGCCACATGTAAGATGTTTAGCATGGAAGATATACAGGAGTAATGACCAGAATCAGGAAGTGGAGGAGATATATAAAGAACTACGGTGAGAGAGAGAGTTCAGCTAGAAAGAAGGGGACAGATCTTAAAGACACAGAGCAAGAATAATCACATAGTGTAACACAACACATACAGTTTTGAAATGACATGTATATGTACACGCAGAAACAGTCATTCTGACCAATTAAAGTTATTTTGTATTGTATATTTATATTTGCTTTCATGTGTCTCACAAAAGTCCCACTCTCTGTTCTTTAATAATAACTTAAAGTGGAGCTCCACCCTAAATAGCAACTTTTGCTATTTGGAACCCTCCCCCCCTCCGGTGTCACAATTGACACCTTTCAGGGGGGAGGGGGGTGAAGATACCTGTCTAAGACAGGTATTTTCACCCACATCCGGGAGTCCTGTCTCCGGGAATCTGCGGGAGTTACGTCACTTCCCGCAGACTTCCCTTGGTGTTCTGGGAGACACTCGGCTCCCAGAACACAGGAGCACCAATCAGAACGGCGCAGCGCGACTCGCGAATGCGCCGTAGGGAACCGGGCATGAAGCCGCAGGGCTTCACTTCCTGGTTCCCTCAGCGAGGATGGCGGAGGGAGCAGCAGAGCGACGAGCGGTCGCTCGTCCTCTGCTGCGGACGTCGCTGGACTCCAGGACAGGTAAGTGTCCAAATATTAAAAGCCAGCAGCTGCTGTAGCTGTAGCTGCTGGCTTTTAATTTTTTTTTTCCGGCGGAGCAACCCCTTTAACTATTACTAATTATTACATTTTATCAAAATTTGTCTGTTAGTGACCAATCCGAATTTATCCAAAGTTACGAATTATTTAAAATAACGAATGCCGTATCTAAACGAATGAAACATAACTAATTAATAATATTAAATAACAATAATAATAAAAACGTTTTATTATTATTATCATTATTATTTATTATTAATTTGTTCCGTTTCATTGGTTTAGATGCGGCATTCGTTATTTCGGATATTTCGTAACTTTGAATAAATTCGTATTCGTTACGTTCACTAACAGCCAAATTTAAAAGGAAATTCCAATACCTATAATTTAATAGTTAGGTATTATTAGTGAGTTAGTTATCATTTAGAATTTCAGGATTTTCGTTCTTCCCAATTTTTGGATTTTCTTTCTTATTTTCGGATTTTCTAACTTTCGGATTTATGAATTTTAAAATTTACGAATTTACGAATTGTGATCATAACGAATGACCCGAAAAACAAACAAAAAAAAACAAAAAAAAAACAATGAAACGAAAACTAACAAAGTGCACATGTCTAGTATCAGCGATCCGGTCACAGTGGAATGTGAACCGCCGCTGCAAAACACCGCTCAACAGTCTCTGCCTCTCGCGATCCTTCTGTCTTCCTCCTAAGCAGAGGACGGTGGTGCGACCCTGGGAAGGGGCAGCGTTGGAGGAGACACCGACCCACGTGGCGGCTGAAGAGAGAGCTCAAAGAGGCACCAGTGTCTTTTATGTCCAATATTTACTGCCTTATCAACTGCATATCAGAAAAACACCACAGTGAGGTGTGTTTTGTTTGTTCTGTTTCTCATTGTTTTACCTTGCTGCTCTTTAGGGATACACAGCAGGGGGTTGTTGGCTGCACACCAGGGAGACACGGCATTGGGGGCCCTTTTGCACTTGTTTGACCTCGAAGTCGCACGATTTTTCCTACGACTTGAAGTGGTACCTGTGTAATCTTGAGGTCTACGGACCTGGGGTCACACCAAGGTCGAACCAGAGTAGTGCAGGGACTGCTTGGAGTCGCACAGACATGAATGGTACTCATTGGAAATCATGGAGTATGACTTGTCATGCGACTTTGCAGTCCCAAGTCACGGGCGGGTTGCACGAGTGTGAAGGGGGCCTTAAGGTTATTTGTCCCTTATGGTTTATGTTTTGCTGCACAGCAGAAATACATCTTATTGAGTTATTTTTGCGGCACACCAGAGGAACACAGCTGTGAAGGCTGTCTGTTTTTCTTGTTCTATGTTTTGCTGCCCAGCAGAAATACTCAACATTGAAGGTTGTTGGTGTCTTCTGTTTCATATTGCCTTACCTTACTGCACTTCAGAAAAGCACAATGCTGAAGGTTGCTTGTGTCCTTTCTCAGTTTTGGTTCTATCTAACTGCACGTCAGAACTACATAACAGTAAAGAGTGTCTTGTGTTTCATATTATTTTACCCTGTGGCACATTAGAAATGCAGGGCAAGGGAGTTGGTGTCTATTCAGTGTTCATATTGGTCTTATAACTGTATTTGGTTGCTGGTCAAAAATATGCAACATTGAAGGTTGGGTTGTGTCTTTCTGTTTTTTATTAATGGCCTTATTTTGCTGTACATCAATAAAACACCACAGTGAAGGGGGTTCCCGTCCTTTCTGTATTTATATTGTTTATTACTTAGCTAGCTGCACTTCAGAAATACGCAGCATTAAGGTTTTGTTGCTGCACTTCAGATACACAACATTGTTGTCTTTGCTGATGTCAGAGGCGTCGGGAGGGGGGTGTTTGGGGGGCTGGAGCCCCGAATGGGTTCCCGAAAAAGCGCCGGGTCTCAGGAATGTACCGTCCAAACGGGGACCGATCTGATCCCGAGCACCGCCAAGTGCGGCCGAGTGACATAGCAGGTTCCGCCTTCTGGAGCCTGCAGCGCCTATGATGGACGTCCCACCGGTCCAATGCCGGGACTGTGGGACGTGTGACGTTCATCATAGGTGCTGCAGGCTCCAGGAGGCGGGAATTACAATGCCGCCACATCACTGTGAAATCCCCACTCGGCGCTTGGGCGGGCAGCTCTCCTCTCCTCCACTGGCTGCCTGAGTGCGGTGACACATGATGGGCGAGCCGCACACCGCACACTACGGCTGAGGCTGAGCTGTGAACTGCAGGACACATGAAGTCTGTCTCCTGGTCAGGTAGGTGACGGTCAGTGTCTGTATGTCAGGTAGGTGAGGTCAGTGTCTGTATGTCAGTTAGGTGAGGTCAGTGTATGTATGTCAGGTAGGTCAGTGTCTGTATGTCAGGTAGGTGAGGTCAGTGTATGTATGTCAGGTAGGTCAGTGTATGTATGTCAGGTAGGTGGGATCAGTATATGTATGTCAGGTAGGTCAGTGTATGTCAGGTAGGTCGGTGTATGTATGTCAGGTAGGTGAGGTCAGTGTATGTCAGGTAGGTCAGGCTATGTTTGTCAGGTAGGTCAGTGTATGTATGTCAGGTAGGTCAGTCTATGTATGTCAGGTAGGTCAGTCTATGTATGTCAGGTAGGTGAGGTCAGTGTATGTCAGGTAGGTCAGTGTAAGTATGTCAGGTAGGTGAGGTCAGTGTATGTATGTCAGGTAGGTCAGTGTATGTATGTCAGGTAGGTGAGGTCAGTGTATGTATGTCAGGTAGTTGAGGTCAGTGTATGTCAGATAGGTCTATGTATGTCAGGTAGGTCAGTGCATGTATGTCAGGTAGGTCAGTGTATGTATGTCAAGTAGGTGAGGTCAGTGTATGCATGTCAGGTAGGTGAGGTGAGGTAGGTCAAGTAGGTGAGTTTAGTGGTCATCATTAATGGGCACTGGTGAGCAAGGCAGCAAGTGAGTTTACCTCTGCCACACAACCCCACCGCCAAGCCAAAAAACCCTGCGTCACGACCACCCCGGATCTCCCCCCCCCCCCTCTGTGCCGGCCTCGGACTTCAGGCTGAAGCCCCCGGTCTTTTTGCCACCTAGCAACGCCCCTGGCTGATGTCCCTCCTGTCTAAATCTATTTCTTGTGCTGTGCACACAATCTATGGCCTTTATAATTGTGATATTAATAATACATGTATCACTTTTTATTTAAGACTTTCTTTTCCCATGGAGGGGCCAGTAGTGGCTACAGACGTCAGAAAGCCTCAGCCCCTTACATTGCCAGAATCCTTTCCGGTGGCTGAAACCCGGTAGGGTTATAGGACTCTGGAGGAAGGTTATAAAAATCACCCTTTTTAGTAAGAACTTGGGAAGTTCTGTTCATAGGAGTATTATGGCCTGTAGATTAAGTATAAGAATTTATCACCTGACCTGTTTACCCGACTGAATAGGATTACGGCTTGGTAGATAAGCTTCATATCACCCTCCTAGCAGAACTAGATGTAGCAATATGAGTGTTCTGCTCCTGCTATAGACTTAATCTTCTGAAGTAGGCATTCAGGTGTAAGGAAAGCCAGGGGTTGGGTGTGCCTTCTAAGCCCAGGGATTAAGTTTCCGTTAATCTATTACCCTTAAGTGGGCTTCCCTTTAGTCTTCACAAATTTAAAGATAGAAATGAATAAAAAGGGGTTACAAGGGTTGTCTGTCAGGGAGCCCTTTTCAGAATCAGTCGCCTGAATAGAGTCGTTTTAAAACAGACTCTCTTATTGATCAATGTAGTGTCCTTGTCTTACAAGATGAGTCTTTGATAAGTCTTTTTAGCAGTTCTAAGTAGCACTTACAGGCACAATAGGCCATGGTTGCTAGATGACTGAGACAGGCAACATTGCTAACCTACAAGTTTAACATGCTTTCTGATTTCATCTTTAAGAGCCCACTCCACCTAGATCCTGCATCCGAACCAGAGAAGGCAGGGACATCAGTGGAGCAGACCTGCATGATCCAGCTAAGATACCGTCATCAGGCATTATGGTGTGGAGGTAAAGCTCACTGCAGAACTAAGCATTCACCAAGAAGGTCTTGCAGACAGTGGTCCCACCCTAAGGTAGGCCTGAGGTTTACTTGCTTATCCTCTCAGGTGTGCCGTCCTGGAAGGTGATAGGAGAAAAAGACCTACGTTACTTACTAGTAACGTTGTTTCTAGGAACCTTCCAGGACAGCATGCCTACTTCCTGCCCATTGGAGGAGGGAAAATTGTTAAACACTAAATGGTGAGTACCTATGAGGAATGATTCCCCTTATGAACGGGGTTCAGGAGTTACTTCTCTACAAACTGAGGATCGAGGGTAAGGGTGGGGACTTAAAACAGCTGTCAAGTGATTGTGTTTCCTGTAGGGAGGAGCCTCTCATCTCTCAGGTGTGCCGTCCTGGAGGGTTCCTAGAAACAATGTTACCGGTAAGTAACGTAGGTCTTTTTTTTGTTTTGTTTTTTCCTATCTTTTTTTCTCGATTGTTTTTTTTTTTTGCAATTCATTCATTTGTAAACTATCTAAAATGAATTAAAAAAATTCAGGCAGCAATAGGGATAAAAAAAGAAAAAAGAAAAGATGAAATATAAAAATGTATCAAGAAACGCCATAAGATAACGCCATATGATGTAGGGTTTAGGTCTGGAGACATGCTTGGCCAGTCCATCACCTTTACCCTCAGCTTCTTTAGCAAGGCAGTGGTCGTCTTGGAGGTGTGTTTGGGGTCGTTATCATGTTGGAATACTGCCCTGCGGCCCAGTCTCCGAAGGGAGGGGATCATGCTCTGCTTCAGTATGTCACAGTACATGTTGGCATTCTTGGTTCCCTCAATGAACTGTAGCTCCCCAGTGCCGGCAGCACTCATGCAGCCCCAACCATGACACTCCCACCACCATGCTTGACTGTAGGCAAGACACACTTGTCTTTGTACTCCTCACCTGGTTGCCACCACACACGCTTGACACCATCTGAACCAAATAAGTTTATCTTGGTCTCATCAGACTAAGGGTAAAATTTCAGTAATCCATGTCCTTAGTCTGCTTGTCTTCAGCAAACTGTTTGTCGCTGTCGGCTTTCTTGTGCATCATCTTTAGAAGAGGCTTCCTTCTGGGACGACAGCCATGCAGACCAATTTGATGCAGTATGCGGCGTATGATCTGAGCACTGACAGGCTGACCCCTCACCCCTTCAACCTCTGCAGCAATGCTGACGGCACTCATATGTCTATTTCCCAAAGACAACCTCTGGATATGATGCTGAGCACGTGCACTCAACTTCTTTGGACGCCTATGGCGGGGCCTGTTCTGAGTGGAACCTGTCCTGTTAAACCGCTGTATGGCCTTGGCAGCTCAGTTTCATGCTCTTGGCAATCTTCTTATAGCCTAGACCATCTTTATGTAGAGCAACAATTCTTTTTTTTAGATCCTCAGAAAGTTCTTTGCCATGAGGTGCCATGTTGAACTTCCAGTGACCAGTATAAGAGAGTGAGAGCGATAACACCAAATTTAACACACCTGCTCCCCATTCACACCTGAGAACTTGTAACTCTAACGAGTCACATGACACCGGGGAGAGAAAATGGCTAATTGGGTCCAAATTGGACATTTTCACTTAGGGGTGTACTCACTTTTGTTGCCAGCGGTTTAGACATTAATGGCTGTGTGTTGAGTAGGGATGAGCTCAGTGTTCGGGTCGAACATAGGTTCGACTCGAACATCGGCTGTTCGCGCGTTCGGTGAACAACGAACGATTTGAGTGACGAGTGACGCGAACGGCCCACAATACACTGCGCCATCGCAGTGTAATCCCGGTGCTGTGATTGGCCAAGCATGCACTGTGACCCTGCATGCTTGGCCAATCACAGCGCCGGCAGCGAGGAGAGCAATGATTGGCCACAGGCAGGATGCCTGTGGCCAATTATAGCTGAGGGGGTTTAGTACACGCCCCACACTATAAAAGGCTGCCAGCGCGGCGGCCTTGTGTAGTGTGTTCCGGAGCAGGGAAAGTGAAGGATAGGCAGGGACAGTGTCAAATCTTGTCAAATCTATTATTTGCTAAACCTTGTGTGTAGGCGACAGAGAAGGATAGGCAGGGAGAGTGTCAGTGTCATATACTTTGATAAACCTTGTGTGCAGGGAGAGAGAAGGATAGGCAGGGGACAGTGTCAGTGTCATATTCTTTGCTAAACCTTGTGTGCAGGGAGAGAGAAGGATAGGCAGGGAGAGTGTCAGTGTCATATACTTTGATAAACCTTGTGTGCAGGGAGAGAGAAGGATAGGCAGGGAGATTGTCAGTGTCATATACTTTGATAAACCTTGTGTACAGGGAGAGAGAAGGATAGGCAGGGGACAGTGTCAGTGTCATTGTTGCTAAGCCTCCTGCACATTATACACCTGAAGTTAGCCCGTATTGCTGCTTTTTCCTGGTGTGTTACACCAACAGGATTTTGCGGCACTTACAGCGGGCGGAGTGTACCTCCTGACCATATTACACCTTAACTTAGCCTGTATTGCTGCTTTTTAGGCTTGTGCAATTCGTTTCGTAACGAATCGAAATTCGTCCGAATTTAGCAACTTTCGGACATTCGGAAGCATTCGAATTTCTGAACAGAGCAATTACGAATAAAACCGAATCCGAAATAAATTATACCGCAAAATAGCGAATGCCCGAAGGTCTTCGGCATAATTTGTTATGAAAAAAGTTACGAATGTACGAATCCATTCGAAGCACAATAACACTCACTCTGCTCTCTGCTTCTCCCTCACCATGCTGAACTCCCTCTCAAAATGGTGTACAGGGGCGGAGGCTATAGCCGCATGAAAAAACGAAAGTAAAATACGAGATTTTGAATCCATTCGAAGCACAATAACACTCACTCTGCTCTGCTCTCTGCTTCTCCCTCACTGTGCTGAACCCTCTCAAAATGGTGTACAGGGGCGGAGCCTATAGCCGCATGTAAAAAACGAAAGTAAAATACGAGATTTCGAATCGTTACAAATAACCGCTATGTATTTAGAAAAGTACAAATCCATTCGAAGCACATTAGGCATAATAGGCAGCGTCGTTGTGAGAGAGACACGGAAAATTACGAATCAACGAACCCAAAAAAAGTTACGAAAGTAGGAGTTGTGTCCAGAATCAACGAAAAACAACGTACTCTACCGAAAGTACGAATTATAAAGCAACAAAAAATTCAACGAAAAATGTCGCTTGCAAAAATACGAATGAGTCCGAACACGAAAAATCCCGTCTAGCAAAATTACGAATGATTACGAATCAACAGGACCGGAAAGAAACGAACCGAAACGGAACGAATTTTTCCGTTGTGCACAAGTCTACTGCTTTTTCCTGGTGTGTTACACCAACAGGATTTTGCGGCACTTACAGCGGGCGGAGTGTACCTCCTGACCATATTACACCTTAACTTAGCCTGTATTGCTGCTTTTTCCTGGTGTGTTACACCAACAGGATTTTGCGGCACTTACAGCGGGCGGAGTGTACCTCCTGACCATATTACACCTTAACTTAGCCTGTATTGCTGCTTTTTCCTGGTGTGTTACACCAACAGGATTTTGCGGCACTTACAGCGGGCGGAGTGTGCCTCCTGACCATATTACACTTTAACTTAGCCTGTATTGCTGCTTTTCCCTGGTGTGTTACACCAACAGGATTTTGCGGCACTTACAGTGGGCGGAGTGTGCCTCCTGACCATATTACACCTTAACTTAGCCTGTATTGCTGCTTTTTCCTGGTGTGTTACACCAACAGGATTTTGCGGCACTTACAGCGGGCGGAGTGTGCCTCCTGACCATATTACACCTTAACTTAGCCTGTATTGCTGCTTTTCCCATTTCCCTGCAGGCCATTAGAATGTCTGGAAGGCAAATAAGGAGAGGCAGACAGTCAGGAGCCAAAAAAAGAGGGCAAGCAGGCTCTGTGTCTAGAGACAACAGTGCTGGTCGTGGACGCGGTGCATCGCCATCAGCACGTGGCCATGGGACACGCTTGTCCTTCTTTTCGGCAGCTGGACGTGTTGAGCCGCATCATGCCGAAGACTTGGTAGAGTGGATGACCAAGCCCTCCTCATCCTCCTCATCCTCTCTCACCCAGGCTCAGGGTACTGGCAAAGCAGCTGCCAAAGCGTCCTCTTCCCTGGTATCAATGTCCTCATCAGTCACTCCTTCCCTAGACCAACCATGTCCTCCTGAGGAGTCCCCCGAACTGTTTGAGCACAGTGTTGGGTACATGCTCCAGGAGGATGCCCAGCGTTTCGAAGGGTCTGATGATGATACCCAGCTAGAGGAAGGCAGTAGCGTGAGAGCAGAGAGATGGGATGCTCAAGAAGGACACCAATCTGGCAGTCATGTTCCAGCAGCTGCAGCATACTGCCAGATTGGCTGCAGTGATGAGGGAGGGGATGATGAGGTCACTGACTCCACGTGGGTGCCTAATAGGAGAGGGGAGGAGGAGGAGGAGGAGGATGAGGAGGAGGCACATCTCCAACGAGGCAGGATGCCCTCGGGGGGCCAGCGTAAGGGCAGCACACCGACGGAATCACACCGCAGAGCTCCGCCTGTGCAGGGCGCTGCCTCTGCCCGTTATTCAAAAAGTTCTTTGGTGTGGGCCTTTTTTGAGTCGAGTGCATCAGATCGCACAGCTGCTGTTTGCAACATATGTCTCAAGCGTATATCGCGTGGCCAAAACACTGAATCACGGAAGGCGATTCCGGCTCTCTACCGGCATGTGGAAGGCAATGACTTGGCCTCGCTGGACAGGGCGGTCAGCGGTAAGGTGCATATTACCGCTGACTCATGGTCCAGCAGGCATGGACAGGGATGTTACCTTTCTTTCACGGCCCATTGGGTCACTCTTTTGGCAGCTGGGAAGGATGCAGGACAAGGTGCAGTAGTGTTGGAGGTTGTTCCACCGCCACGCCTCCAAAATGCTACTACTGGTTGTGACACACCTCTGTCCTCCACCCCCTCCTCTTCTTCTTCCTTCGTGGCCTCTTCCTGTGCTTTGTCCTCGGAACCAGCGGTGCTCCGTAGGCATTCAAGGGGCTACGCAAGTACGCAGGCAAAAAGATGCCATGCCGTGCTTGCGCTGGTGTGTTTGGGGGACAGGAGCCACACTGGGGCAGAGGTTCTGTCTGCTCTGCCGGGGCAGGCCGAGAGGTGGTTGACGCCACGCCAGCTTAAGCCAGGAATGGTAGTTTGCGACAATGGCACCAACCTCCTCTCCGCTCTCCGACAGGGACAACTGACCCATGTGCCCTGTGTGGCTCACGTCCTTAACCTGGTGGTGCAGCGGTTCTTGGGCAGGTACCCGGGCTTACAGGATGTCCTGAGGCAGGCCAGGAAAGTCTGTGTGCATTTCCGCAGATCTTATAATGCCAGTGCTCGCCTGGCTGAGCTGCAAAAGGAGTTGAACCTGCCGAAGAACCGCCTTATATGTGACATGCCCACCAGGTGGAACTCAACGTTAGCCATGCTGCAGCGGCTGCACACGCAGCAGAGGGCCATCAATGAGTACCTGTGCGACTACGGCACCAGGACAGGGTCAGGGAAGCTCGGGTTTTTTTCACCACGCCAGTGGGGCATGATCAGGGATGCATGCACTGTCCTGGCACCATTTGAGGAGGCCACGAGGATGGTGAGCAGTGACAGTGCATGCATCAGTGACACTGTACCTCTTGTCCACCTGTTGGAACATACGCTGCGTGGAATAATGGACAGGGCACTTGAGGCAGAACGGAGGCAGGAAGAGGAGGACTTCCTTGCCTCTCAAGGCCCCCTTTACCCAGACAGTGTTCCTTCTGTCCCACCCATCGCACAGGAAGAAGAGGAGGAGGAGGAGGATTGTGTCAGCATGGAGGTGGAGCCTGGCACTCAGCATCATCAGCAGCAGTCTTTTAGGGATGATTTACAGTCCCAAGAAACCAGTGGACTTGTACGTGGCTGGGAGGAGGTGGCTGCGGATCATGTTGTCCTTAGTGACCCAGAGGACTCCGGACTGAATGCCTCAGCTAACCTACGCTGCATGGCCTCCCTGATCCTGCAAAGTCTGCGGAAGGATCCTCATATTCTTCGGATCAAGGAGAGGGACCATTACTGGCTGGCCACTCTCCTTGATCCACGGTACAAGGGTAAGGTTGCGGACCTTATCTTACCGTCGTAGAGGGAGCAGAGGATGAGACAACTCCGGGAGGCCTTGCAGAAAGGTCTGTGCAACGCGTTCCCAGAGACTGGGAGGTTACAAACTCCTGGTCCTGGACAACGAGTTGCTGAGGCTTCGGTCAGTCAAAGAAGGAGCGGTGGGGAAGGTGGCCGTCTGACCGAAGCGTTCAGACAATTCTTAAGTCCGCAGCCCCAAGGTATGATCGGTTCCAGCAACCATCGCCAGCGTCTGATATACATGGTGCAGGAATACCTAGGGGCAAGGTCAGACTTGGACACCTTCCCCACCGAAAATCCTCTGGCTTACTGGGTCTTGAGGATGGATCACTGGCCAGAGATTGCACAGTATGCAATTGAGCTACTGGCCTGTTCTGCATCCAGCGTTCTTTCAGAACGCACATTCAGTGCTGCTGGAGGATTTGTCACGGATCACAGGGTGCGCCTGTCCACCGACTCTGTTGATCGACTGACCTTCATAAAGATGAACCAGTCTTGGATCACCACCAGCTACCAAACACCTGAAGCTGATATAACAGACTAATTTATTTTCAAATGTCACATCCCTTCAAGACTGATGCTGATGCTGAGAGACTGTCCTGTTATGTTGACTGACTATCCTCCTCCTCCTCAATGATCCGATTGACGATGATAGCTTGGAAGAACATTTTTGTTTCTGGGTGCCGCCACCAGTGGCTAAGGCCCAATTTTTCAGCCCCTGTTTAACAGGGGTGTGTTATTACAATTTTTTATGCAATGCTTTGCAGCAGGGCTCATTCCTGCACTCCAACTAGAGTATCTGGGAGTGGTTGCAGTGTTGTGGCACCAGTGCCTAAGGCCCAATTTTTCTGCCCCTGTTTAACAGGGGCATGTAATTACAATTCTTGATCTAATAATTCACAGCAGGGCCCATTCCTGCGCCCACCAAGACTAACTGTGAGGCCTTACAGTGTTGTGTCAACACCACCACCACCACCAAAGTCCCAATTTTTCAGCCCCTGTTCAACAGGGGCATGCAATTACAATTCTTGATCTAATAATTCACAGCAGGGCCCATTCATGCGCCCAACAGTGTTGTGGCAACACCAACATGTAAGGGGCAAATTTCAGCTGAGTATATACGGCAGGCCCCTACTTTCAAACATCCAACTTACAAACGACTCCTCCTTGCAAACGAAAGGATACAACAGGAAGTGAGAGGAAATCTACCCCTAGGAAGGCAAATTCTCTCCTGTAATGCCGCGTACACACGATCGTGATTCACGGCGGTGAAAACACCGCCGTGAATCACGGCATGAAAAAAAATGAAAAACGAGGGAACGGCATGTTCCCCCACACACGACCGTTTTTCCCGTCATTTTTTTCTTTGTCGAGAAAAACGACTGTCTGTGGGCTCCGCGGCAGTGTCTCCCTATGGGAAAACTGCCGCGGAAAAAAATGATGGAAAAAACGATGAGAAAATTTAGAACATGTTCTAATTTTTCTCGTCATTTTTTCTGCCATTTTTCTCAACGAGAAAAACGACATAAAGCCCACAGACGATCGTTTTTGTCGGCGAAAAAAAAAAATGTCATTTTTCCCGACGGGAAAAATGATCGTGTGTACGCGGCATAAGAGTTAATATGGGAAAAAAAGTGTCTCCTCTCCACTGATGCTTTATCACCAATTCTTGTTTCAATAAAAACCCCAAATTTTCAAAAAACATTTGTCATTAGGACGGAAAGTGAGGTGAACTGTTCTGAACAGGTGCACACTGCACAGACAGCAAAACAAATGTTACAGGGGTGATAACCCTTCCCTATGTTTTCCAAAAAGCTTAAAAATATATTTTTTGGCTGGAGCTACACTTAAACAATGTACCTGTTCAAAATTACAAACAGATTCTACATAAGAACAAACCTACAGTCCCTGTCTTGTATGCACCGCCTGTATACGGCTGTTCAGAGTATATAGGGCCTTTTTTATTTTGTGTGCGGGGTTCCCCTTAATATCCATACAAGACCCAAAGGGGCTGGTAATGGGCTGGGGTAGGGGGGGGGGGGGTTGATGGGGTAGCTATGCCATTTTTCTTAAAGATTTTCATCCATATTACCGGGACCAGACATAACATTAAAGCCGCAAGCAGTTTTAAATGGCTTTTTTTCCTTTAGAAATGTAATTTTGTGCAGGGACAGTTCTAAACACGGGAAACACGTGGCACTTCACAGGCATACTTTAGACACCCTTCAGGTACGATATTTAAAGGAATATTTGACTTTTTTTTTTCACTTTATGCATCATTAAAATGACTGCTCCAGAAAAACTGCCGTTTTTAAAACTTCTTTTTGCATTGATACATGTCCCCTGGTGCAGAACCCGGGTTCCCAAACCCTTTTTAGGACAATAACATGCATAATAGTCGTTATAATTAGCACTTTAGATTCCGAACGTTCGCATCCATTGTATTTAATAGGGTTCTAAAGTTCGTGCGAACTTTCGGTCCGTTTGCGGCTTCTGGTGCGAACCGAACCCGGGGGTGTTCGGCTCATCACTAGTGTTGAGTTATTTTGAGGGGACAGCAAATTTACACTGTTATACAAGCTGTACACTCACTACTTTACATTGTAGCAAAGTGTAATTTCTTCAGTGTTGTCACATGAAAAGATAGAAGAAAATATTTAGAAAAATGTGAGGGGTGTACTCACTTTTGTGAGACACCGTATATATATATATATATATATATATTGTGAGGGGGCTAGCTCGGCAGCGGGTATGTGTGACCCCCGGATGGGCTCCCCACCCAAAAACAGGCCCAGCAGACGGAGGTTGTGGTTTTCAAAATCAAAAAAAGGTGCGGTTTATTTTCTATTTACAGTGACAAAAACACAGCAAGGCAAAAAAAACAAACACAAAATAAATCCTGGTCAACTTGACCTCTGACTAAACTTACAGGTTTCCTAACTAACGACTGGGATCAGCCTAGTGCTGTCCTAGTCCCTGGTTTTAAATGTCCAAGCAAAATATAGCCACACAGGCTTTCTCTCACCGCACAGGGGTTCACTCTCCCTAGACAGTCCACACAGGTCTGCTTCCAGGCATGAGCCAACATCTAATGAATCTGGGCTTTCTTATAGAGGCCTAAATGAGCTGACAAGGTTCAGCTGGACTCATCAACTCCCTGTCTGCACGACGCCCAGCCCTCTCCCTAGAGGTATGAGTCATCAATGAGCCCACTAGTCTCAGCTGGGCTTATACAACTCTCCACCTAGCTGTATAAATCGGCGTAAAGCCTGAATCTGGGCGAAATATATCTACCCCCCTGGATGCAACCAGGTGACTTTACCTTCCTGCTGTCACATACCCCCCCCTCTTGTTTTAACCTCGGGGTTGGAACACCAGCAATCAGGCATTCATGTACTCGAGACAAAGCATCCACATTCCCCATTTGAACGCCAGGGCGATGCTTTACTGTGAAGTTGAATTCCTGGAGGGCCAGGAACCACCTATTCACTCTTCTATTTGTTTCCTTGTTTTGAGCCATCCACTTTAACGGAGCGTGATCCGTAACCATGTCAAAGTGCCTACCTAGCAGGTAGTACCGAAGGGAATCTAGAGCCCACTTCACCGCTAAACACTCCTTTTCAACGGTGGCGTAATTTACCTCATGGGACTTCAACTTCCTGCTGAGGTAAATGACTGGGTGCTCTTCCCCGTTCCAGACCTGGGACAATACTGCTCCTAACCCCACATCTGACGCATCACTTTGTACGACAAAGTCTTTAGAGAAGTCGGGTGAGTACAACACTGGCTGGCTACATAAGGCTTGTTTCAAGAATTGGAATGCTGCCTCAGCCTCGGGGGTCCATTTAATCATGACCGACCCTTTCCCCTTCGTCAGGTTGGTTAGGGGCACAGCCTTAGAAGCAAAGTGGGGAATGAATCGCCGATAATACCCAGCGATTCCCAGAAAGGCTCGTACCTGCTTCTTGCTGTTGGGACGTGGCCAACTCTGGATGGCCTCGACTTTGTTGAGTTGGGGTTTTATTACTCCCCTCCCAATGGTGTACCCAAGATATTTGGCCTCCTCCTGCCCAATGGTACACTTCTTGGGGTTAGCCGTAAACCCTGCTTCCCGAACAGAGTCCAGGACTGCTTGCACTTTTGGCAGATGTGAGGCCCAATCTGTGCTATGGACAATTACGTCATCCAGGTAAGCCGCAGCATACTTCCGATGGGGCCTCAGCATCTGGTCCATTTTCCGCTGGAATGTGGCCGGCGCATTCTGTAACCCGAACGGCATTCTTTTATATTGGAACGCCCCGTCTGGGGTTACAAATGCGGTTTTCTCTTTGGCTGACTTGGCCAGGGGGATTTGCCAATACCCTTTTGTGAGGTCAAGAGTCGTCATGTATCGGGCTGTTCCCAGCCGGTCGATCAACTCATCTATACGTGGCATGGGGTAGGTGTCAAATTTTGTAACTTTGTTCAACTGACGAAAATCGTTACAAAATCGCCAGCTCCCATCCGGTTTAGGCACCAACACAATGGGACTAGACCAATCACTTTGGGACTCCTCTATCACCCCTAAGTTCAGCATTTTCTGTACTTCCTCCCGTATTGCCTCCCGTCGGGCCTCTGGGATCCGATAGGGTTTTAACTTCACCCTTTCACCGGGCGGGGTAATAATGTCATGCTCTACCCCAGATGTTTGTCCCGGCAGCTCAGAGAATACCTCCTTGTTGCGAAGCACAAACTCCTTAACCTCCTGTTGTTGGGGTTGTGACAAGGTGGCTGCGATTCCAACCTCAGGAATCACGCAACCAGTTTGAGCTGGTGACCAAGTGTCTGCGACTAGGGACTCTCTATCCCTCCAGGCTTTCAACAGATTAACGTGATAGATCTGTTCGGGCTTTCGCCTTCCTGGTTGTCTGACCTTGTAATTCACTTCGCTCACTTTTTCCATTATCTCGTAGGGGCCTTGCCATTTGGCAAGGAATTTACTTTCAACCGTAGGGACAAGTACCAATATCCTATCCCCCGGGGAAAAGGTACGGGTCTTGGCTCCACGGTTGTACACTCTCTGCTGTGCCAACTGCGCTTGGGCCAAATGTTCCTTCACGATGGGCATTACCTGTGCAATTCGATCTTGCATCAGGGCGACATGCTCAATCACACTCCTGTGGGGAGAACTCTCACTTTCCCAAGTTTCCTTGGCAATATCCAACAGCCCTCTTGGGTGTCTCCCATACAGTAACTCAAAGGGGGAGAATCCCGTAGAGGATTGGGGCACCTCCCTAATAGCAAACATCAAATAAGGAAGTAGACAGTCCCAATCCTTTCCATCCCTATCCACCACTTTCTTCAACATTTGTTTTAGGGTTTTGTTGAATCTTTCAACCAGCCCATCGGTTTGGGGGTGATACACAGATGTACGTAATTGCGTCACTTTGAACAATTTACACAGCTCCTTCATAACCCGGGACATAAAGGGTGTACCTTGGTCCGTAAGCAGTTCTTTACAAATACCCACCCGGCTAAAAACAAGAGATAGCTCTTTGGCTATGGTTTTGGCCGAGGTATTTCTGAGAGGGATCGCTTCTGGATAACGGGTGGCATAGTCCATTATAACCAATATGTACTGGTGCCCCCTAGCGGACTTGATTATAGGACCTACCAAATCCATTGCGATTCTCTCAAACGGGACCTCAATGATGGGTAGAGGGACCAGCGGGCTACGGAAGTGTGGCATCGGGGCCGACCTCTGACACACAGGGCAGGAGGAACAATAATTTTCTATGTCCTTCATCACCCCAGGCCAATAGAATCTCTGTAATACCCTCTCTCGGGTTTTCTCTGTCCCCAGATGACCTCCAAGAATGTGCCCATGGGCCAACTCCAACACCAACTTCCTGTAAGGTTTGGGCACCACCAGCTGCTCAACGGTTTCTTCTGCCCTTTTTGCCACCCGATACAGTAGGTCCTTCTCTACGCTGAAGTATGGGTAAGTGCAGGTATTATCTGGGTTCACTAACTCGCCATCTATTTTCACTACGTTTTCCCGTGCCTTTATTAGGGCGGGGTCTTTCAACTGTTCTGTGGCAAAGTTTTCCCTGTGAACCTCAAGATCAGAAAACTCCACAGACGGTAGGTTTTCGTCTGAGGAGGTGGGCTCCTCTCCAGTTTCTTGAGTCTCCCCTGCCAATACTGACAAGGGAAATTCGGGAGAGTCCTCACCACTCTCAGAGGAGTTCTGGCTATCATATTCCTGGTACATAGGGGCACCAGTGGGGGGCTCATGATCATCCCACAGTTCCCAGAACTTCGGAAAATCCCTTCCCACAATGGCGTCATGCGGTAACTGAGACACTAAGCCCACTGGATGAGAAAGGGTACCTTTGGGGGTCTCGAAACACACTGTAGTCACTGGATACTCTCGGGTGTCCCCATGCACACAAATAACGGCTACCTTGCTATTCCCAGAGACCTCTGTTTTAACTAACTCAGCCTTTATCAGGGTCACAAGGCTACCTGAATCCAGCAATACCACAACATTTCTACCATTAATACACATTTTGCATAAATGTTTCTCAGTTCCCCGAATGGCAGTGCATGCGACTGTCGCACACAGCGACTGACGTCTGCCCGTCAGAAAGTCACACTGCATGGGTTCCTCCAAAACCGGGCAATTTGCTGCAATATGTCCCGCTTGCCGGCAGCGGTAGCAAATGATCCTTCTTGCCGCCTCTTGAGCCGCTGATTTCCCAGGCTGTTCTCGCCAAACTTGGGGTAGAGCTCCCACCCTCTCACTCTCTCCACCCTTACCCCTTGGAATCATCTTATCCGCCCCTGGGGATGGTCTGGTCTTAGGGTGGAAAGTCCGAGTGTCTCTGGAAGAGGCCGTCAGGTTCTCTGTAGCCAAGTATTTCTCCACACGATCCACAAGACCATCGGCCGTCTCTGGGTCTCCATGGCTTACCCACTTTTGGATGGCAGTAGGAAGAGCTCTCAAAAACCGATCCATTACAACACGTTCCACAATCTTTGGTGCGGACAAAGTCTCTGGCTGTAGCCACTTTCTGCTCAGGTGAATGAGATCATACATTTGAGACCTGGGGGGTTTTCCAAGCTGGAAAGTCCAGTTATGCACACGCTGAGCCCGGACAGCCAGGGTGACACCCAGCCTTGCCAATATTTCAGCTTTTAGCATCACATAGTCTTTTGCTTGGTCAGGCTCTAGGTCATAGTAAGCTTTCTGCGATTCACCCGTTAACAGAGGAGCCACCAGTCCAGCCCACTGCTCCTCAGGCCACTTTTCTCTTTCAGCGGTCCTTTCAAATGTGGTCAAAAATACCTCTGGATCATCCTCTCCAGTCATTTTTGTCAATAAACGACTCACCCCAAAGGACGCGGTATTAGTGGGACGGCTTTCCTCACCGGTCTGCGGACGTTGCTGCATTACTGCTTCCATCTGTTGTTGTAGTCTCTGCTCTTGCTTCTGCAACAGGTCTATGAAGCGGGCCTCAGATTGCTGTTGGGCTTGTTGCTGAGCCTCCAGACTCTGTTGTAAAGTTGCAAGGCTCTGTTGATGAGCTTGCTGCTGGGCTGCAAGGCTCCTTTGCAAACCTGCATTTGTCTGCTGTTGATTGGCATTTGCTAGAGCCAGCTGTTTCAGTATCTCCTCCATGCTGGCTTAAAAAAAAACTGCCCGCATTCTCCACCAACTGTGAGGGGGCTAGCTCGGCAGCGGGTATGTGTGACCCCCGGGATGGGCTCCCCACCCAAAAACAGGCCCAGCAGACGGAGGTTGTGGTTTTCAAAATCAAAAAAAGGTGCGGTTTATTTTCTATTTACAGTGACAAAAACACAGCAAGGCAAAAAAAAAAAACACAAAATAAATCCTGGTCAACTTGACCTCTGACTAAACTTACAGGTTTCCTAACTAACGACTGGGATCAGCCTAGTGCTGTCCTAGTCCCTGGTTTTAAATGTCCAAGCAAAATATAGCCACACAGGCTTTCTCTCACCGCACAGGGGTTCACTCTCCCTAGACAGTCCACACAGGTCTGCTTCCAGGCATGAGCCAACATCTAATGAATCTGGGCTTTCTTATAGAGGCCTAAATGAGCTGACAAGGTTCAGCTGGACTCATCAACTCCCTGTCTGCACGACGCCCAGCCCTCTCCCTAGAGGTATGAGTCATCAATGAGCCCACTAGTCTCAGCTGGGCTTATACAACTCTCCACCTAGCTGTATAAATCGGCGTAAAGCCTGAATCTGGGCGAAATATATCTACCCCCCTGGATGCAACCAGGTGACTTTACCTTCCTGCTGTCACAATATATATATATATATATATATATATAAACACAGTATACACACATATGTGTTGGCTTCGGGGTGCACACCCTAATGCAATAGGAGGCGCACACCTATGCCCTTGACCCTTACTGAAAGTAAAATAGTATCTGGACCTTTTAGCAATGGTGTGGTGCTTCAATTCACATTTGTGTAGCAATTAAAACCTGAAAGGGATTCTAATCCCTCTACTCTATCCAAAATAAAATTGAAAAAAAAAATTGGCTATATTCCTATACGCCTGTAACGTGACTAGTGAGGTCTAGTGCTGGTGAGTAGAGTTGATTCCAGACTCGGAAAAAAAAAATGCAACTTACTTTTTTTATTAATTAAACTTTCTTTTACATGCCTTGTGTAACTGCTCATAATCCTTCTTCATTTTAAATTCCCATTATGCCCTGCACACTTGCTGAAAGATCAGACTGACAGCTGGAGTGCTTAACTGACTGTTCGAATTTGGGAAAAAAAAAGGAAAAAAGTGAGGCTGAATGACACAGATCACATCTGCAGCTGAAGTTCGTCTTTTAACTGTTCCACATTGGTGCTGTCAGCGCAGGATCTAATAGGTGGGTGTTACTGGGATTAGCTGTGACCGGTTGTGGGACGTGTAGAGAATGTCGATCCCTCTTTTGGAATGCATACATGAATTTGTATTTAGATAGCTCCAGTTTGCACTTTGCATGGCAGGAATTTGCATTATCAGTCTCTGGCCTTATTTGCATTGCAAATATTCCCTTTTCACATTCAAGCGGTGTGATTCCCAATCAATCAGATCTTAAAGATATCCGCACAGACTTTTTCATCTTTGTGAGCATTCTCAGAAATAGGTAAACCAAATGCTGGTCTTTGAGTGGAATTGTTAAAGCTGAACGCTAGGCACACAAACCGTATTCTATATATAACAGTTACAGAGGATGTGAATTCACACCACTTCCACCAAATGACTACAGTCTGACGAGAATCACGAAGAGAAAAATGAGACTCCCGACGAGAAAAAAAAAGCAGGTTTTCTTTTTTTCTCGTCGAGATTCACAACAGTTTTCTCGACGAGAGACCATACACACAAACGGTTTTCTCGGCAAGAAAGCTCTCCCAACAGTTTTCTTGTTGTTTCTTGACGTAGAAAACCGGTCGTGTGTACGAGGCCTGAGGCTCTAATTGGTTTCAAATAAGGTGGACTCGGAGTGCAGTGCATTGCGCCCGGAGCCCACCCAGTTGTGTGACATTAGCAAATTAATATTCACTAATGTCTTCCTGTTTCTCTTCCCAGCCAATCAGGAAGCGGGGTCCTGAGACCCGATTGGCCACGAGTCCTAAGTCCTGATTGGCTGGGAGGAGAAGCGACCGCCGGGACTCGGGAGGAGACACAGGGGGGAAAGCCACCAAAGCTGCGACATGGATGGGTTAAGTGCGGGGCTGGCGGGGGGCCTGGGGGGCACAGGCTAGCGATGAGGCGATCGAGCGATGGGGGGGAGCAGCGATCAAACGCCAGGGTGGGGGTGGTTGGTTGGCTGGCTGGCTGGGGGGGCCGTGGGCTGACCCCCCCCAAGAAAATTGAGCACCAGCCACCACTGAGTTGGAGTGACCCTAGTGTAAATTTAATGTTGGCAGCTAGGCTGTAGTCAGCCTGAACTCAGATTGTTCATGCTATCTGGATTTGTTGGGTTTTCCCCAAGCCGGGGACATTGCTTTCTTCTGTCTGTTCCTGAGGGGTGTTCTCCAGTAGAGTAAGTAGAGTGAGAAGACAATACCTATAAATGTTCTTTAATTACTCATAAAAATGTAGCACTCCTCCCAATATTTGGGGTCGCTATGTACAAATTTAGGGTGTAGTCTGAGCCAATAGTTAGGCTCAGACCAATTACATTTTCAATTATTTGCTTCTGCTCTGGGTGTGATGCTGCCTGGCAGTACAGTTCCCTGTTGCCTGCGGGTGGCACTGTCACCGCTGGCTCATGTTGAACCACAGGGGGTATCACAGCACCATTTGGTGTTCTTTCTCGGCAGCCGTACAGTGGGAGTGGTCAACCCGCTGTGCATGCTGGGAGAGGGTACATAAGGGGCAGAGGCCATTAGGCATGAGGTATTCCAGGGGACCCCTTGGTCCTGGAGGATGTTCGGCACGTACCCCACCTCTTGTGGCCCTCATGGCCAGGGGTGCGTGCGTGTGTTTCAGCCCCGGCACCTTTGCGGGAGGCTGCATCACTGCTTGGTAGGCCCAGCTCGGCTGGCTAATGAATACACCTCACAGAAGGATCCCAGGCTGCCCATTGGAAGGGGGCCCAACTTTAGGAAAGCAGTTCCAGGGGAAGATCAGTCCTGTCGGAGATAGCGACGATACTGCTGTCTCGGGGAGAGGCCTGGAGGCCTACCTAAAGAGGGATCCATCATCATTGATACAAGCCCTGCAACACCCTAAAGGTTTCTCTCATTGTTGCTGGGCTGGGAGGTTTGGGACTGGATAATCCTGTGGCAGAGGATTCCTAATCGCATCCCCATTTCATAAAGGACAGATTGATTCGTGCTCTACTCCAGCTACTAAAAAGGGACTATCCGGGAGAGCAAAGCCCACTCAGGCTTGAGTGGCGACGGTACTGAGTCTTAAGTGTTGTGTGCCTGAACCTTTTCCCTACTTCGTCTATTCTCTCTCTCTCTCTCTCAAAGTTTTACCTCAAGATAAAATAATAAAACCTTGCTGCTTAGGTTTTACACCTGTGTGGACATTGGCTTTATTACAAAGGGACTTCCGCCTAGACAACGGAGACCAGGAATCCACTCGTAAGAGGTATTTTGCTGCAGACCCAAAGGTAACTAAACAGTGGATTTTCACACTTTAACAAAGTGTGGATCCGGCGTAGCCGCAGGGGAGGAGGGGGAGAGAAAGGGTAGTACCCCCGGAAGGGAACGCCACACTCACCACTCCACCCCGCAGGGAGCTACAACAAAAAAATCAGGTCTCCTGCCCTGACAGACAAAGCTGTGCTGTTGGGCAGAGCTAAGTAGATCTCAGAACTGGAAGGACAGGAATATGTATTTTATCTGTTTATGTATCTCTTTCCCTGAATTTCATACCTAAACAAACTTTACACCTTTCTAATGATATCTTGAACGCCCCACTGTCATATCTGTTGTCGCTGAGTTCTGGAATCAGTGCTTCCTCAGAAACAGTGTTTTGTTTGTTGGCATTCCTTTTCAAGCCTTTAATGATACACTAAAGATACACATTTTTTGTATGTCCATTCCTAGCTGTGAGGAATCCCATCCTTGTGACCTTTTACCCATTGAGATGCATTTCAGGACCCCCAAGCACCAGAGGGATTATCCCTGCACAGAGGTCTACAATAAAGAAGCTTCTTCAATCTCCCGGCTGACAAGTCCAATAGCCATCCTTCAATCATACATCCATGCTGCCATGAGGACTTATGTATCTCCACGTCCTTGACATTTGGACAAATAAATTGGTGACTGTACACTGTACCTGGAGAATGTTTTTCCTAGAAGTCTGCTTTATGTAGAGTCTGTACTATTTGCTCCCTTATCGAGTAATAAAAAAGATAACTGAACAAAGATTGCAATGCCTTGCCAGAGACACGGAACTTTCTAATCGAATAACACGGGAGATTAGTGGTGTATAGAGGAGTTGTCTGGGAAAGTGATGCCAAATGTTGAGATGTCGCCATTCTAGAACTAATATGGTAATAATTGCGCTATATAAAGTGTCAACAACACCCGTGATCAAATAATAACTGTGCAGATAACAAACAGACAGAATTAAGCTGCCATGGCAACAGAAATGACTCCCCAAACTTAATATTGGCCTTCCGACTTCAAGGAACCAAGGTCGCCTGCCTTCCAAAAATCATTGATGCGTTGTATTGGTCTCAGGGAATCCCTGCTATTAATTATTATAGCTACAGCTCACTGGACACTAGTGTGATGGTCACTTGAAAGAATGCTTCTTATATTTGTGGTCGATGGGAGGAATGCCCATTACAGATAGCTAAAAAGATCATTGGTGCCAGTAATTACCTTCAGATTTTAAGCTCCTTGATGGTAACGGACTGATGTGAATGTACAATCTACACTCGCCAGCCACTTTATTAGGTACAGCTTGCTAGTAACCGGGTTGGACCCCCTTTTGCCTTCAGAACTGTCTTAAAGTGGAAGTAAACCCTCCTACTGTTTTCAGCCAAGGAAGCTGCCATCTTGGCCTCTGTTTAATCTGCAGCTGCCATAATGCTGCACATGTGATTCATTATGACATCGGTCATTGGATGGTTTGACAGTTTGGTTGAGAGCACAACCAATGTGGCAGCTAGCATTTCCGACATGCCGGGAATGTTAACTGTTTTTTGAAACTATAAAATAGATGGGTTTACTTCCACTTTAATTCTTCATGGCACATATGTAGCGCACTAACCCCCTTCTCCTTTTCTGTCTCGGCTCCTCCTAGGAGAAAGGGGCACACCGCACCATAAGCCCGTATCGCCCCGTGTTAAGAGGTTAGGCGGTGTTGTTTTTGGGCCTTGTCTGCAGCCGGCGCATAAAGTCCTCCCGAGAATGATTCCACAGTGTGTAGATGCAAGTCCTTGACTTCCCCAGGAACGTAAATTTCCACACCAGCTGAAAGTCCAACTCAATCTTTATTTTCCACTTGCACAACACATTTTTCTCTTGGATGAACGAAAGGTTGGAATAAAGACACAGGATAGCTTTAAGGTGTGGAGGAGGTCCAGGCACAAACGTAGCTCAAACTTTTAGGACTGTTTAGATTCTCAAACAGTTTTGGCGCATGGTCTCTGCCACAGACCTGGTGGATAAGGTCACTGCCACTGACCTGGCAAACAGGGTCACTGCCACTGACCTGGTGGATATTGATTTCCTTCCTAGGACATAGCCCCTTTCAGGGAGAAGACATCCCCCCAGAGAGTCAACAGACCCCCTCCTTCACCGTGTCCACAGCACCGGTCCTTCGGAACAGGATCCTCCCTTCTCTTAGGGTGCGGGTCCCCCCGCAAGGCGGCACCCTGGACTCCTCGATCCCTTGCGGACCCCAGCCGAAGGCTGCTGGGCTCCAGGCTGTCACCGCAACTCCTGGGCCTCCATGCCCAGGCGAACAGGAGCGGTGAGATAGTACCTCACCCCAGGCTAAAGGTGCCTGAGGTGGAACCGGAACAAGGCCTCCGGGCCTAGGGCACCCGGAGATGACGAACCACACTCCCACACACCCAGGCTGAAGGTGCCTGGGCGTGGACGGACGAAGACCCTTCTCAGAACATGTCCGCCCCTGTTATGTCCTCTCCCGGCATGCACAGCAGGTTCCCCGCCCTACCGTACGGCTGCCGAGAGGGGACACAAAAGGTACAGCACTGCGCTCGCGGTTCAACCCTGGCCAAGAATGGCAGCGCCACCCACCGGCCACAGGGAACACATCACCAGCATTAACCCCTGAGAACAAAAAAATGGTCCATGAACCCTATTAATTTAATGTGCCTGAGCCTAGTTACCACTCAGACACTTCCCTTAAATTGAACACCCCGCTACACATAGATTCAACAAAGTGTTGGAAACGTTCCTCAGAGATTTTGCTCCATAGTGACATGATGGCATCACACAGTTGCTCCAGATTTGTCGGCTGCACATCGATGATGCGAATCTCCCGTTCCACCACATCTTAAAGGTGCTCTATTGGATGAGATGTGGTGACTGTGGAGGCCATTGGAGTGCAGTGACCTCATTGTCCAGTGGTGAGATGATTGGAGCTTTGTGACATGGTGCATTATCCTGCTGGAAGGAGCCATCAGAAGATGGGGACACTGTAGTCATAAAGGGATGGACATGGTCAGAAACAATACTCAGGTCATGGAGTTTAAACGATGCTCAATTGGTACTAAGGGGTCCAAAGTGTGCTAAGAAAATACCCCCCACGCCATTATGCCGTGTACATACGATCGGTTTTACAGATGAAAACAGTCCGATGGACTGTTTTCATCGCACAAACCGATCGTGTGTGGGCCCCATCGGTCTTTTTTCCATGGGTGAGAAAAAATAGAACACGTTTTAAATTTATCTGATGGAAAAAAAACGATAGCAAATTCCGATTGTCTGTGTGGAACTCCATCGGAGAAAAAACTCACGCATGCTCAGAATCAAGTCGACGCATGCTCAGAAGCATTGAACTTCATTTTTCTCGGCTCGTCTGAGTGTTTTACGTCACAGCGTTTGGGACGGTCAGATTTTTGACTGATGGTGTGTAGGCAAGACTGATGGAAGTCAGCTTCATCGGATTTTCGATGGAAAAATCCATCGGATTTGAATCCATAGGAAATCCGATCGTGTGTACATGGCTTTACACCACCACCAGCCTGAAACTTTGATACAAGACAGGATGGATCCAAGCTTTAATTGTTTACGCCAAATTCTGATCCTCCATCTGAATGTCGCAGCTGAATTTGAGACTCATCAGACCAGGCAACGTTTTTCCAATCTTCTATTTTGGTGATCCTGTGCGAATTGTACCCTCAGTTTCCTGTTCTTAGCGGACAGGAGTGGCACCCAGTGTGGTATTCTGCTGCTGTAGCCCATCTGCTTCAAGGTTTGATGTGTTGTGCATTGAGAGATGGTATTCTGCATACCTTGGTTGTAACGAGTGGTTATTTGAGTTACTGTTACCTTGTTATCATCATAAATTAGTCTGCCCATTCTCCTCTGACATCAACAAGGCCTTTTCCTCCACACAACAGCCGCTCACTGGAGATTTTCTCTTTTTTGGACCATTCTCTGTAAACCTGAGAGAGGGTTATGTGTGAAAATCCCAGTAGATCAGCAGTTTTTGAAATACTCAGACCAGCCCATCTGGCACCAACAACCATGCCACGTTCAAAGTAATTTAAATCCCCTTTCTTCCCCCATTCTAATGCATGGTTTTATCTTCAGCAAGTCGTCTTCACCACGTCTAGATGTCTAAATGCATTGAGTTGCTGCCATGTGATTGGCTGATTAGCAATTTGTATTACCAAGCAATTGAACAGGTGTACCTAATGAAGTGGCCAGTGAGTAATTATGTGTGAAGCACTGTGTAAATTGATAGTGCTAAATAAGTACCTATAATAAAATAAATAAATAATTATCTGAGAGGCAAAAAATGCTCATCACCCAAAGAACCCCTAACAACCTCTGGAGGAACCCTAGGGTCCATGGAACCCTGGTTGAGAAAGGCTGGTCCAGAGGATAGGAAGGTTTGTAGCAGTCATCATTAAAGCCCATCTTCGATCAAAAAAAATTCCCATGTAGTGGGGCTGTGCCCACATTGCACGGGTCAACTGCTTGTTTTGTCTAGGGTTGAGGAGAAAGTTTATACTCATCCGATCTTTCATTACACCTGAAAATGGTGCTCCCCCACGGTCCAGCAATGGACTATTCCTGGTCTATGGAGCATGCGCTGGGCTTGATGACGTCAGGAACAGTCCACAACTCAAGATCGATGGAGTGTGGGGGTGCAGGACCAGTCTTGTGCTGGGAGAATCGGAGGATTAGGTAAGTAAGTCTTTCTCCTTTCATGTAGACAAGAACGAGCAGTTAAAGTGGTTGTAAACCTTTTACAACCACTTTAACCTACAGGTAAGCCTAGATTAAGGCTTACCTGTAGGTGCAAGAAATATCTCCTAAACCTCCACAGTTTAGGAGATATTTACAAAAATCACGGGCGCTGATGTCTACGGCGCATGCGCCGTAGACGACGGCGCAGGCACACTTTAGCAACGGCGATCGTGCCATTCCTAAAGGAGGCCATGCCATGACTGGCAGCTCCCACGTGCATGTGCGGGAGTGACATCATCGCGGCTCCCGCCAATCACAGCGCCGGAGCCGGAAGTAACACCCGGGAAAGATGTCGGCCGCCCGACGCCCGAGCGGTATACGAGGACGGCTGTGGGGGGCTTCGATCGGACGTGAGTATTACATAATGAGCTAGTATGCAATGCATACTAGCTCATTATGCCTTTGTCTTGCAGGTGGTGTTTTTTTTTTTTATAGTGGGTTTACTTTCTCTTTAACTCGTACAGTGAGGGCACAGCCCTACTGCATAGGAAAACTTTTTTATTTGCCCGGAGATGGGCTTTAATAATCTGGGAGTTATCATTAGTAATCTATTGACAGTTCCTATTCTCTCTGCTACACCATTGATGGTAAGAGATTCTTTCTTATATACATAATGCTCAAAAGCTTGTTGGCAGCACATAAAGTGTATGTATATCAGGACTCTCTTTTCAGTTTGAGGGCCACATTATATATTTTATTAATATTCTTGGGTGAAAAAGAAAAATCAGTTTTAGGAATGAAATTTGAATGAATGAATATGTTTAGCTTGGAGATGTTTTGTAATCAACATGATTGGATATAGAACAAGACAGAAAAAAACGTCAGTAAAGCAAAGCATACAAATTTCAAATGAACTTGAGCCAATCAGAAGGGGATACTTCAGGCAGTGGAGCCATAGGCTCCTGCTGCCATCAGTCAAATTGCTTTGAGGATGGAGCAGGGGCATGACTTTCCAGGCACTGTGTGTGTCTATGGATGCACACAGCACTAGCCAGGAGCATACACAAATGGGTGTCACCTTAACAGCCCACCACCTAAGGTGACACTAGTGAAAAGGCAGAGGTTCCAGCAGTTTGGGACCCATTCTTAGGATCACAAAAATTATTTTTAAAGGGAACAATCAGGGTTGAATGTCACTTTAAACAGGAAACCAGGGACAATTCTAAGAAGGTAAATTTTCAATATTTTAAATTTCCTGGAAATCGGGGGACCTGCAAGGAGTAGTCACTCTAATGCCCTGTACACACGATCGGATTTCCAATGGAATAAAATCCGATGGAATTTTCCGTCGGAATTCCGATGAAGCTGACTTTCATCAGTCTTGCCTACACACCATCAGACAAAATTCCCTCCGTCCAAAACGCGGTGACGTAAAACACTCAGACGAGCCGAGAAAAATTAAGTTCAATGCTTCTGAGCATGCGTCGACTTGATTCTGAGCATGCGCGGGTTTTTTCTCCGTTGGAGTTCCACACAGACGATCAGAATTTTCTATCGTTTTTTTTCCCATCGGAAAAATTTAAAACATGTTCTATTTTTTGACACCGATGGAAAAAAGTCAGATGAGGCCCACACACGATCGTTTTTTTCAATGAAAAAAGTCCATCTGACTTTTTTCATCGGAAAAAACGATCGTGTGTACAGGGCATTAAGCTGACTATACGCTTTAAGAGTTTTTCTATTTAGCCCCCAGTCCAGAATGAGAGAATTCTATTGATTCCCCCCATCCAATCTAAACAACATGGATGGAGGAGTCCTTATATTGACAACCGGCGCCCGATGCCACCCGAGGCTCTCCCATTGGATTCAGGCACTATTCAGCCGACAAATGTCTACCCGGTTTCAGATTAAAGGATATTAGGGGAAGGGTGCCAACACAGCCACCCATGGTTTGAAGGATTAGGGTCACCAGGAACTAGACAACATTCACGATTGAAGTTCAAAAAGGAGAGTGGAGTGGGACGTTAATTGTGCCTCGGTGGAGTATGAACAAAAGATATAAATACCACAATTGTAAGAAAATAGAAAAAGTTTTATTTGCCAACCATGGGCAGAGACCTATTAAAATCTATTACAGTATAAGACAAAATACAGTCTGCTATATCTTGTATCCAGGATGTGCAGGTCCTGGTGAGAGATGTCAGAAGGTATGGCCTACGGGTTTCGCAGGAACCCCCGCTTCGTCAGGGCCTTAGAAATAGAACAAATAAGTCATCATATAATATTAAATTATCAAAAACATCAGATAAAATTGACATAGATTTAAGTGAGTAATAAATGAATGTATGAAGTTCTTTGAAGTCCAAGATACAAGATATAGTAGACTGTATTTCGTCTTAAATTGTAATAGATTTTAAGAAGTCTCTGCCCATGGTTGGCAAATAAAACTTTTTCTATTTTCTTACAATTGTGGTATTTATATCTTTTGTTCATACTCCACCGAAGCACAATTAAAGTCCCACTCCACTCTCCTTTTTGAACTTCAATCGTACACATTTGGGGATGGTGCCTCTGTGATAGTATATTTGTTTCATGCCTACCCCAACCCCTACACATAGACAACATTCACGTTGTGTATGGTCAACTTAAACCATATTTGCTCCATACAGATGGTGAACCCCACCAGGACAGCATGGCAGCCTACACTCAGACATGGTGTCTATCTTCTTATCCATCATTCCTTTATCTCTCACCCTCAGATTACAGCCACACGTCACATGTGTCTGCCAAATGGTCACATGCAGCTTACGCCATCACGCTGATGGCCCTCTGTCTTCTCCATCCGTCTCCTCAATGCTTTGCCTTTGGCAAGATTTTAGTTGACAAGCAACTTTTATCCATGTCAACCAAACCCTGTACAATCAAGATGTCATCTGACAGTCTAAAATGTTTCCTTCACTAAGAGGTCAAAGGGCATAACCCCATCCAGGCTGCAAAGAGTCACTAATGAGCAGAGAAAAATACATTGGGGGGAAAAGGAATGAAGCCTGATGGGGTCTGGACATAAAAAGTTACAGTATTATAAATGACTAGTTACATTGTTTTATTAAAGTCAAAATGCTCTGCACTGGGAGCTCTGCACCAAAAACGACCCAAACGTATCCCCAATTTTTGAACTATATAGTTGCCAAGAATCCCAATGCAGGGTATTTGGGAGGGGGGATTTTTCTGATTGTGCACTGTCCCAATTTAACTTGTTTGGGGGGTGGGGGGGGTCCTTTTGGTTGTGCACTGTTCTAATGCAGCTTATTTGATGGGGGGAATTCTTCTGATTGTGCATTGTTCCAGTGTGGTATATTTGGGTGGAAGGGGGGCAGTATATTTGGGGGGGGGGGGGTTCTTCAGATTGTGCTCTGTCCCAATTCAACTTATTTGGGAGGGGGGGTTGGTGTGCACTTTCCAAATGCAGTTTGTTTGGAAATATACTGCCCCCCCTTCCACCCACATATTTCCAAACTGGAACAGTGCACAATCAGAAGAACCCCCCCCCCCATCAAATAAGCTGGATTGGGACAGTGCACAATCAGAAAATTCCCCCCTCCCAAATATCCTACATTGGGACTCTTGGCAACTATACAATTCAAAGATTGGGGATATGTTTGGGTAGTTTTTGGTGCAGAGCTCCCAGTGCAGAGCATTTCCACTTTAATAAAACAATGTAAGTAGTAGGGTGACCACATTTCCAAACTACCATTCAGGGACACCCTCCCTTCCCAAAAATCAGCTTGCGCTGTAACGAATCACATCACAGTGATTGGACACAAGAGGCGGGATTAGTGATTTCTCCAATCACAAGCAGGGGGCGGGATTGTGCTCCTCCAGGCATTCCCGGCCAGGACAAGTACTTTCAGTGAGTAAAGAGGGAAAGTGGCTGCCTTTTTTGGGGGCATCAGATTGGCCCGGGGGGGTTGGCTGTGTCAGTTTCATTCCGGGACACTGTATTGTTCTGGAATGAATGTGCCCGGGACAGACCTGCAAAATGCGGGACTGTCCCGGGCAATCCGGGACATGTGGTGACCCTAGTAACGAGTCGTTCATAATACTGTAACTTTTTATTTCCAGACCTCATCAGGCTTCATTCCCTTTCCCCCAATGTATTTTTCTCTGCTCATTAGTGACTCTTTTGCAGCCTGGATGGGGTTATGCCCTTTGACCTCTTAGTTTATTTGATGGGGGAGAGGGAGTCCTTCAGATTGTTCACTGTCCCAGTGCAGTATATTGGGGGGGGGGGGGTCTTCAGATTGTTCACTGTCCCAGTGCAGTATATTGGGGGGGGGGGTCTTCAGATTTTACACTGACCCAGTGCAGTATATTTGGGGGGGGGGGTCTTCAGATTGTACACTGAGCCAGTGCAGTATATTTGGGGGGGGGGTCCTCAGATTGCTCACTGTCCCAGTTCAGCTTATTTTAAATGGGGGATCTTCTGACTGTGTACTGTATTACTTCAGTTTATCTGGGAGGATTTTTTCTGATTGTGCACTATAGCACACGATCGGAAATTACGACAAGAAAAGTTGGATGTGAGCTTTTGGTCGGAAATTCCGACCGTGTGTAGGCTCCATCGGACTTTTTCCGTAGGAATTTCCGTCAAGAAAAATTTGAGAGCTGGTTCTTAAATTTTCTGACAAGAAAAGTTCTTGTAGGAAATTCTGATTGTCTGTATGCAATTCCGACGTGCAAAAAAAACATGCATGCTCTGAATCAATTTGACGCATGCTCGGAATCATTGAACTTAATTTTTCTTGGCTCGTTGTAGTGTTCTACGTCACCGCGTTCTTGACGGTCGGAATTTGGTGTGACCGTATGTATGCAACACAAGTTTGAGCCAACATTCCGTCGGAAAAAAATCCACGGTTTTCTTCTTGGAATTTCCGATCGTGTGTACGTGGCATTAGGGGCCCTATGAAATTTTGCTATGAGGCCCTGTTATCCCTAGCCCACATCTGTGCTACTTGGGAAAGAGCTAGATCTTTCCAGTGACCTGCACGAATCGGTCATGGCCTACCTACCAAGATGTTGAATAAATCCTCCTGTGATCCACTCAGGCCTGTTGTGCTATAGCAACACTATCCAAGGAAGAGGTCAACATGTCTGTGAAAATTCTCATTTATTCAGGTCATTGTATATCTAGTAGAAGTTTGTCACATTCAACTGGACTTGTTCTGTAATGTTGAAGAAGTTTCATGGCTTCTCTATGCCACTTTTTCAGTTCTTGGCCAAGAAGTGGCTTGGTAAGACTACAGAACATCTCATTGAATGTGAATTACTACTACGAGAGGAGGCATTCTGCAGACTCCATGCAAATATGCCCTCTTCATTTGGTGTACCAGTCAACATCACCTTCTCTATCTGATAAGTCCTTCAATGGTTCGCCCAACCCTTTAGCTTACAAAGCAGTTATTCCCACCAACAGCCTGATTTCAGCTTTTAACTTGGGCATGGCAACACGGTGTAGCACCCTGCTACTTTTGAACAGGCGCTATTCTGTAAATTTAGTTTATCTGAGCTGTAATTAGCTCAGAGTGATTATGTAAATTGTTGGTTTCTGTTCCAGCTTTGGCTGTTTGTGCGCATTTCCCACTGTTGCCAGTAGGTGTCACTGTTGTCACAGACCAGTGTGAGAAATACAGCCAGCTGAAGTGTATTGGATATTCTTTCTCTAGAAAACAGCCCAGTCAGGAGCTTCTTTGTAGCTGGGCATGCTGGGGGAAGGATATTTAAGGGGCAGTGCCATGTGCTCCGGGGGTTCTTCTCGCCTCATGGCCCTCCAGGCCGGAGGCTATGCTGCTGTGTTTGCAGCAAGTAGGCCCAGAAGCCTGTCTGGGGCCTACTTAACTGAAGGTGGTCCTGTGCTGTCTGTCCTGCGGAAAGAAGCCACCCAAGCGGAGAATATTCCAGGGGAGGACCTTACTGGAGAGGACCAAGCTGATGGCTGGTATCTCAGGAAGGGCCTGGTGACTCGTTTGGAGGATGCACCCAAGTTAACCTACCTCACAGTACTGCCAGATGGCTTAAAGGTTCAGGTACTGTGCAGCTGACATAACTAACAGACTACTGGCTAAACAATCCTGTGGCAGGGAATTGTCCAGGAGTTTCCATTTTTCACTCAAGTCTGTGGCAGAGACTTTGTCCGTGCTTCATACCGGCTGCTAGGTCGGTGTGAGAGGCCTATCCGGTAGTCGCAAGAACCAGAGACAGAAAGCTGTTGTCATCTGGATTCAAGAACCCCATTAGTGATCTGCAAAACCAAGGTATCTGAACTTCCCCTAACCCTCTATCTTTCTACCTGAACTTGTTTAATAAAGCAATTGAGAAAAAGACTGATGTGACTGGCAATCACCTCTATTCTAATTATCACATAGACTCTTAAAGAGATAGTAACCCCCCCCCCCCCGAAAAAACGGGATAAAATAAGACCCTGCAAGAGAAAGGCATAATGAGCTAGTATGCATAGCATACTAGCACATTCTGTAGCACTTACCTGAAATCGAAGCCCCCGAAGTCCTCCTCATTCACCTCCGCCACCATGTCCCCTCTGAGCTTCTTCCTGGTATCGCCGCTCCGGCGCTGTGATTGGTCGGAGCGGCGATGACGTCATTCCCGCGGGACCGCCACGATCCCGCGCTTGCGCACGGGACGGGTATAATCCCGGCATGTCCCATTCATTATGCCGGGACGTTTAGTGCGCCTACGCCGTTGTCTACGGCGCGCATGCGCCGTAGACATCGGTGTAGTGTTTTCTGCAAATATCTCCTTAACCGTGTAGGTTAAGGAGATATTTCTTGCAACTATAGGTAAGCCTTAATCTAGGCTTACCTGTACAGTAGGTGCAAGTTGTCAAAGTGGGTTTACAACCACTTTAAGTTCTGGGACAGTGAAATGTGGGGTAACGGCAGGACCAAAAATTAATCCAACAGCTCCTTCGGGGGTATCACTACAACAGTGTAAAAGGCAGATTATTTTATTAGTTGAACCTAGAAATGAATATATGGCCCTTGAAGGAATCTTTTTTGAAGCATTTTATGCATTTGCCTGAAGCTATTTTTTAGAATGGGTATAAGAATTTCCTCTGTGCACAACTTTTAAGGAAGTTTTGGTTTTTCGCTCTGTATTGGTGGCGACCAGTCTCCACAGTATGAATGGCGTGTTTCTATGTCCTTAAATCATCGGTGAAGTCTGCGGTTCCCATTTTTTAGGCTCCATTCACAAATCACTCTGTGACAGTATCATTCGGGGACAGAGCTGTCTGCCTTCCTTCACTGGTGACTTTTGTCAGCCACAGGCTAGTCACTGTCTGAAAGGGAACCACTTCTCCCTCTACACAGGATGCTGCTCTGAGTTCTGCATTCTCTCTACACACGCACACAGTCATGCACAGCCTAGGACAGAAACATGAGATCGGACCAGTCCATCCAAAAGTGGCAGTGTAGTGGTTTTTTTTTGGTAGATGCTTTTTTTTATATATATATACACTGAGCAAAATTATAAATGCAACATTTTTGTGTTTGCCCCTATTTTTTATGAGCTGAACTCAAAAGATCTACGACTTTTTCCATGTACACAAAAGGCCTATTTCTTTCAAATATTGTTCACAAATCTGTCTATATCTGTGTTAGTGAGCACTTCTCCTTTGCCAACATTATCCATCAACCTCACAGGTGTGGCATATCCAAATGCTGATTAGACGGCATGATTATTGCACAGGTGTGCCTTAGGTTGGCCACAATAAAAGGCCACTCTGAAATGTGCAGTTGTACTGTATGGGGGGGTCCGAAAACCAGTCAGTATCTGGTGTGACCACCATTTGCCTCACGCAGTGCAGAACATCTCCTTCACAGAGATTTGATCAGGATGTTGATTGTGGCCTGTGGAATGTTGGTCCATTCCTCTTCAATGGCTGTGCGAAGTTGCTGGATATTGTCAGGAACAGGAACACGCTGTCGTATACGCTGATCCAGAGCATCCCAAACATGCTCAATGGGTGACATGTTCGATGAGTATGTTGGCCATGCAAGAACTGGGATGTTTTCAGCTTCCAGGAATTGTGTACAGATCCTTAAAACATGGGGCTGTGCATTTTCATGCTGCAACATGAGGTGATAGTCGTGGATGAATGGCACAACAATGGGCCTCAGGATCTCGTCACGGTATCTCTTTGCATTCAAAATGCCAGCAATAAAATACACCTGTGTTTATTGTCCATAGCATCCGCCAGCCCATACCATAACCCCACCGCCACCATGGGCCACTCCATCCACAACGTTGACATCAGCAAACCGCTCACCCACACAACGCCATCCACGCTGTCTGCCATCTGCCCTGTACAGTGAAAAACGGGATTCATCCGTGAAGAGAACACCTCTCCAAAGTGACAGACGCCATCGAATGTGAGCATTTGTCCACTCAAGCCGGTTACGACGACGAACTGCAGTCAGGTCGAGACGCCGATGAGGACGACGAGCTACAGATGAGCTTCCCTGAGACGGTTTCTCAAAGTTTATGCAGAAATTCTTTGGTTATGCAAACCGATTGTTGCAGCAGCTGTCACGGTGGCTGGTCTCAGACGATCTTGGAGGTAAAGATACTGTATGTGGAGGTCCTGGGCTGGTGTGGTTACACGTGGTCTGCGGTGCTGAGGCCGGTTGGATGTACAGCCAAATTCTCTGAAACGTCTTTGGAGACAGCTTATGGTAGAGAAATTACCATTTAATTCAAGGGCAACATGTCTGGTGGACATTCCTGCAGTCAGCATGCCAATTGCACGCTCCCCCAAAACTTGCGACATCTGTGGCATTTTGCTGTGTGATAAAACTGCACATTTTCAAGTGGCCTTTTTTTTGTGGCTAGCCTAACGCCCACCTGTGCAATAATCATGCTGTCTAATCAGAATCTTGATATGCCACACCTGTGATGTGGATAGATTATCTTGACAAAGGAGAAGTGCTCACTAAGAGCCGGTTCACACTAGGGCAACACGACTTCCAGCGCGACTTTACAAGGTAACTTCGAGGCAACTTCGAGGCAACTTCAAGGCAACTTTGAGGCAACTTTGAGGCAACTTCGAGGCAACTTCAAGGCAACTTCAAGTTTCCTTCAGGACAGGCGACTTTGCCAGTGGCCAATCAAAGAATAATCAGCTCTGTGGAAGGGAGGGGTTTGCCTGAGAAAACTATTTTCTCTTCCTGTAAAGTTGCTTCAGTTAAGACACTGATCCGACTTTGGAGGCGACTTCCATTGAAATCAATGGGTACAAGTCGCCTAAAAGTCGTTTTCAAGTAGTACAGGAACCTTTTCTGAAGTCGGAGCGACTTCTGTAGTGTGCATAAAGACGGCTCCATAGACTAACATTACAGCGCGACTTGGGGCGTCTCGGGGCGACCTGAAGTCGGATCCTGAGTCGCCCTGGTGTGAACCGGCTCTAACACAGATTTAGACAGATTTGTGAACAATATTTGAGAGAAATAGGCCTTTTGTGTACATAGAAAAAGTTGTAGATCTTTCAGTTCAGCTCATGATAAATAAGGGCAAACACATAGTTTTGCGTTTATAATTTTGCTCAGTATAAAATTAACAATACATAGCTCAGCAGGTGTTAAAATAAAAAAAAAAATCAGTGCTGGACCTTCTCTCCGGCATTCCTGAAGATTCACCTTTCCAAGGTCCATCACTGGTTCTCTTCGGGGTAAATAATGGCTATTATAATTAATCTGACTTCCTGTGAACCCAGACTGTCATGGACCCTCCTCTTACAGTGATGTGGCCTTGGCTCACAGTGCGGCTAGACACAACAGTACGTATGTAGCACCATTCTCTGCAGGAGTAAGGACCTCTGACTGATGTAGCTTGAGGAGAACGAGGACCCTTGACATCATGGTACCCGGTGGGCAAAACCAGGGTCGCAAAGGTCGCACTTGGACCCTGGCTTTCCACCACTGTGGGGGGGGGGGGCAAAATGCCAGGAAGGGGGCCTGCTACAGAACATATGAAAGGGTAACACTGCTTGAGGTGGACACTATTTGCTACACTGAGCGTGTCACCCTATACATTCAGTATATGCGCTGCTGCCGACGTCGTCGGCACATGCGCACTGAAGAAACGGGCCGTTGGTGCCATTTCCCCAGGAGTCATGCTGTGACCGGCGGCTCCCACGTGCATGCGCGCGAGTGACGTCATCGCGGCTCTGGCCGATCACAGCGCCAGAGCTGCGAACCCGGAAGTAACTCCAGTGGAAGATGTCTGCGCTGTAATCAGAGGGCCGACGCCAATCCAGGGCATCGTTCTAAGGTAAGTATTTTTTAATGAGCCAGTATGCGATGCATACTAGCTCCTTATGCCTTTATCTTGCAGATTTTTTATTTTTTTTTCACAAGGTTTACAACCACTTTAATGCTTTCCAGAAGAATAAACATCCCAATGTAAACACCTTTGCGGGTGATGTATGTGTGTTATTGTAGAGTGGTGTAGCCCATTGTCCCCTTTGTTGGGCTTGTTGTCCTTTGTGCACTCAGCAAAGCTTTTTTGTGATTCTCACCGTTGAACATCAATCAGTTTTGCTGATGGCTATACAACCCTTTTTCTTTTTTTTTTCTACAATTCATGTCAGTGCAGAGCGTACTGCGGCTCATGTACACGCTCCCCCCCGCAAGAGGCTCAACAGATTTAAACGGATTCGGATTGTTTTTGTGATCAAACTTGGAAGGTTTCCATGTCTTATTTTAACCAGCGAAAACATTCCTAATAAAACACCAATTAGTGTAACTCCCGGGTAAACGTTCAGGTTAAATCAGCTGAAAGCATTAGAGATGCATCACAACAAAAGGTGTGCAGTCTTGACTTTTGGATTGTTTTGTAAAAGGCAGCCGCATCCCGAACAGAAAAAGCCTATTCCCTGCCAGTGTAGTTTTGAGAAGGACTGTATGGAAACAATGGTCCCTCTGCAGAGGTCTGACACACCCCCATTCTGAGTCAGAGCCAGAGCTCTCCAATCAGTGGAGAGCATGGGTTTGCTGATTGCAGAGCTATAAGTCTGACACAGCAGGGGGCATGTTGGACCTCAGCAAAGAGACCACTGCTTCAACACATAGATCATGGGTCCCACCTAGAGCTAGATCTCTCTAGTCAACAGGGAGCATGAGTTTGTTGATTGCAGAGCTATAAGTCTGATTTAGCAGGGGGGCATATTGGACCTGTGCAAAGAGACAACTGCTTCCCAGTAGAAAATAAGGGTCCCATCCAGAGCTAGATCTCTCCAATCAACAGGGAGCATGAGCTTTGCAGACTGCAGAGCTATAAAGCCTCGTACACACGGTCGGACTTCAAACAAACTTTTCCGTGGATTTTTGTCTGAAGGGAGTTGGCCGGGCACACCCATAGCATACACACGGCAGGACTTTTCTGCAAACTTTCCCAAAACTTTTCCAACATCTCGTGGTTTTCCTGCTCTTTACCGCCACCCTTTGGTCAACTTCTACTATTGTTGGTTGATTTTAACATTGGTTCTGGGCATGCTTATTTGTCCATCGGACAAAAGTCAGATGGATTTCTGTACACACGGTCGGACTTTGCTCCATCTGACTTTTGTTGGTGAAAAGTTTGTCCGTTTGCAGACCGAACTTTTGTCCGATGAAAACCAAAAAAGTTTGTCCGATGGAGCGTACACGCGGTTGGATTTTTTGTCAAACTTGCTCAAAATGAAGTTTGTTGGCAAAAAGTCAGACCGTCCGGCTTTAGAGTCCGGCTTTAGAGGCTTAAGTCTGACTCAGCAGGAAGCATGTTGAACCTCTGCAATAAGACCATTGCTTCAACACAGAGAATAAGGGTCCCACTGGTGCTAGATCTCTCCAATCAGAAGGGAGAATGAATTTGCTGATTGCAGAGCTATAAGAATGACTTAGCAGGTGGGGCATATTGGACCTGTGCAGAGAGACAACTGCTTTCCAGCAGAGAATAAGGTTCTACCTACAGCTAGATCTCCTCAATAGTAGGGAGCAGGGCTTTTTTTCAGCGGGAACGCGGGGGAACGCAGTTCCGGCACCTCCAACACTGAATGTATATAATGGCAAGGGGTGCTGGGGTGTGCTGGAGAGTCTATTAATGCTGGCTGCTGGGGAAACTATTGTTGCTGGAGGGGATATATTTTTGTGTGGCAGTCTATTGTTGCTGGCTGGGAACTATTATTGTTGGAAGAGATCTACTGTTGAGGGAGGGGTCTTTCGTTGCTGGGTGCTGGAGAGTCAATTGATGCTGGCTGCTGGGAGATCTGTTGTTGCTGCTGGGGTGGTATTTTGTTCTGGGGGTACATTATTGCTTGGGGGTCTATTGTTTCTGGGTGAATCTATTGTTGTTGGGGGGGTCTATTGCTGCTGGCTGTGGGGATCTATTTAGTACTTTTCTTGCTATCATTAACAAATTACGTACAATTTACTTACCAACGCAAAATTATACTTGGCTCTGTATACTCTAAGGGGGGCACTACTGGGAGGTGGGTAGGGGGTGGAACCAAGGAACAGTGCTCAGAGGTGGGTAGGGGGTGGAGACAAGAAGTGACTTAGAAGGGGGGAGTTCCTGCACCTAATCTCTGAGAAAAAAAGCCCTGGTAGGGATCATGAGCTTTGCTGATTGCAGAGCTACAAGCCTTACTCAGATGTGGGGATGCAGAGATTGGAGAAAGGATCCACAGAGTGTTGCAGGCAGACATAAGTATCTGACACTTCTGGAAGTCTTGAGGGCGCATATACAGTGTTGCTTTTTAATAGTATGCAACATAAAATCGTATATCTAACTTTCCATTAATAATAAAAATAGTATCTGTTCCCACCACGTCCTTTTAAAAAAATATGACATATTTTTTCTGCATTTGAAATGCATTGGGAGGCCCATAGAAGTCAATGGCAGCACTTAAAAACCCATATAACATCCATTGTGATGCATTGTTCTTAGAACGTTAGTTTTATTTTCTATTGGTTACTGTTGGTCAAATCGATGTTTGTTTTCAACCACAGTGATGAGAAAATTTGAAGGCGCAGGATAGATAATTCCTCTTAAACAAAATAATTTCTAGAATGTGGTTTTTGTTTGGAGGAGTCCATTCGTTTTAAAATGTTAAAAGCAAACATTCTTTGAAGTACTTTTGAACGACCTTCGTCCTGTCATCGAATGTACTGATGAGAGTTTTTATAGGAAAGTTCATTGGAAAAGCTATGATTGTATGGCCAGCTTACGGTTGCATTCACACCTGAGCGTTGCGTTTTTGAAAGTATTTTGGGGCGTTTTTACAGGCGTTTGTGTGGGAGTTCTAGAGCGTTTTTGTACGGCGGTTTTGAGCTTTGGAGTTTTTTTATTAGACAATAGAGACAAATATAATCTGTTTCATCATGTGTTGCTATGTTTTTCAGATTTTCATCCACTTTTATTTATTATATCTTTTATTAATGTTTTTAACTTTTTTTGTAAGGGTTAAAGCTTGGGATTAGGGGTTAATTTATTTATTTGTTTTATTATTATTTATTTACTTATTATTATTATTATTTATTTTGTTAGGTTAGGGGTTAGGGTTAGGATTAGGGGTTAATATTAGGGGTCAAAGTGACACTAAAGTCTCCTCTTTTGTTTAAAAATAACAATCATATTATACTTACCTGCTCTTTGTAGTGGTTTGGCACAGAGCAGCCCAGATCCTCCTCTTCTCGCCGGCGCTCCTGGCCCCTCCCTCCTGCTAAGTGCCCCCACAGCAAGCAGTTTGCTAGGGGAGCACCTGAGACAAGCCGCTGCTTTGTGTGACCATATAGACATGCTGCCGTGACTTGGGCCCGTCCCCTCTCTCTCCTCATTGGCTCACTGACTTTGATTGACAGCAGCGGAAGCCAATGGCGCCCGTTGCTGTGTCTCAGACAATCAGGGGGGAGAGTCCCAGGCAGCCGAGGTGTTAGTGTCCCAGAAGACTGCACGAGGGAGGGAGGGAGGCGAACTTCCGTTTCTGAGCGCCACGGTGCACGGAACAGAAGTGGGAAGCCGGTACCTGCTCCCCCCCCCCCCCCCCAGCTCCTCAAAAGTGCCAATTGTTCAAGAGGAGTGGGGAACAAGTCTTTAAATCCGATTGCCTCTTGGGGGATCAGGAAGGAATTTTTTCCCCTGCTGTAGCAAATTGGATCATGCTCTGCTGTTTTTTTTTGCCTTCCTCTGGATCAACTGTGGGTATAGAATTGGGTATATGGGATTGTACGATATTTTTTATTTTATTTTTTTTATTTTTAGTTTTTTTTTTTTTTTTTATGGTTGAACTGGATGGACTTGTGTCTTTTTTCAACCTGAATAACTATGTAACTATGTAACTATGTAACTATTTAAAGCGGAACTTCCCATTTTGGGTGGCGCTCCGCTTTAAGACCAAAAAAATAACACTTTAGCATTAGGGGTTGGAGTTATGGTTATTTTATTTATTTATTTATTTCTATCATTATTTCTTTTTTATTTATTTTTTATGATGATGATTATTATTATTTTATTTATAATTTATTTAATTATTTTTCTTATTATTTATTTTTATTTAATTATCGCATTTGAGCTCAGAAACACTCGACAAGACACGTTAAAACACTCAAACACACGCAAATCAAGATCAAAGCTTCCACGCAGTGCTATGGAACAAAAAATGCTTCAAAAACACACCAATCTGCCCGATTCGAGATTCGAGCTCCTGAACTTTTTAGATTTTCAGGCGTTTGGCGTCAGGCGAAATGGAATGAAGATGTGAACCAACTCTATAGCAGTGGCGGCCGGTGGAAAACATTTTTGGGGGCAGCGGCAAACAGTATGCCGATCCCCTCCGCCGGTTGGTAGCACTTACCCCATCACCAGCGGCTTCCCCCTGCTCGGCAGCAGCCTCACGTTCTCTTGCTTTCCACAGGTCATCACAGTGACGGAGGCGGCGGTTTCCGTTTCCTCCTTCCTCCTCAGCGGCCAATCGAGAGTCTTCTCTTTTCGGACAATCGGAAAACGGGTCTCACACCCGCTTCTGTTTGACCAGATTGAGGATCAGCGCTTCAACAGCGAATATTTATTCGCTATTGTAACACACCTGGGTGGGCTCCGTTCGCATTCTCTGCAACCCGAGCCCACCCTATTTTGAAGCCTATTAGATCTTCTGGCACTAATCAGGTGTTTAAAAAAAAAAAACCCTGGCCGCTGTAATTCATGCACCCCGGTGCCCTGAATAGGGGATGGCCAAGGCGGCCATGGATAGATTCATGCTATGCATATAGGGGGTGGCCTGGAGAGAGGGGGCGGGGTTCGGGTGCCACTAATGGACGGGCCACCCCTGCTCCATAGAGAATAATTGATTTTTATTCTCCTCCAGCGTTTGGAAGCTTTGAGCTTTCAGCTACAAAACAATGAGGTGTGAATGGGGCCTAATAGTCGAAGGCATGGGCTGCTGAAGAGTGGAGTTAACTGGTTCTTCTATTGCAGAGAACTGGCATTTTGAGTTCTTGCAGGATACCTTTAAATTCTGAATGTTCTATGTCCACCGTTATATTACCGTTATAATGACGGTATTCACCTCCTTCGCTCCAGTAATTATGACTCATGGCTGAAAGAACAGATATCACCGAGTTCAGAGAATCCTCTGCATTCAGCAATCCTCCTACATGTAGAATAACAGACCCATACACTCACAGCCTATGAACTTCTCATTCCTGTTGGTGGTTTCCACATACCAGCCTCACCCTGACCAAGAATTACAGAATAATACTGCTGCAGGACATATTTTTTAATATGTGAATGGCTTATGTATACAATGGGATTTTAGCAAGAGTTTTAATTATCACCCAGTTCTGCTTAAAGAGGAAGTAAACCCTCATTCATTTATTTTTATTTTTTTAAATCAACCCTGCAAGAGAATGTCATAATGAGCTAGTATGCATAGCATTATGATCGGCTTACCTGAGATCGAAGCCCCCGAAGTTCTCCTCTGTACCTTCCCCGCCGCCGCCATCTCTCCGACAATCTTCTTCCTGTTATCGGCGCTCCGGCGCTGTGATTGGCCCGGAGCGGCGATGACGTTGCGTGCATGCGCGCTCGGGCTGGCAAGATCCATTCAGAAAACCGGCAACAGAGGCGGCCCGCTAGTGCCCATGTGCATGACGTCATCGGCGCATCGCTTTATAGCAAATATCTCCTTAACCGTGTAGAGTCAAGTGTTCGGTTTGATTTCTCTATATAGATCTTTACTTATCACTAGAGGGGTCACCAGCAGGAGGAAAGAGATCCTGATTCCTCTATATAGATCTTTAGTTATCACTAGAGGGGTCTCCAGCAGGAGGAAGGAGGTCCTGATTCCTCTATATAGATCATTAGTTATCACTAGAGGGATCTCCAGCAGGAGGAAGGAGGTCCTGATTCCTCTATATAGATCATTAGTTATCACTAGAGGGGTCACCAGCAGGAAGAAGGAGGTCCTGATTCCTCTATATAGATCTTTACTTATCACTAGAGGGGTCACCAGCAGGAGGAAGGAGGTCCTGATTCCTCTATATAGATCTTTACTTATCACTAGAGGGATCACCAGCAGGAGGAAGGAGGTCCTGATTCCTCTATATAGATCTTTAATTATCACTAGAGGGGTCACCAGCAGGAGGAAGGAGGTCCTGATTCCTCTATAGAGATCTTTACTTATCACTAGAGGCGTCACCAGCAGGAGGAAGGAGGTCCTGATTCCTCTATATAGATCTTTACTTATCACTAGAGGCGTCACCAGCAGGAGGAAGGAGGTCCTGATTCCTCTATAGAGATCTTTACTTATCACTAGAGGCGTCACCAGCAGGAGGAAGGAGGTCCTGATTCCTCTATATAGATCTTTACTTATCACTAGAGGGGTCACCAGCAGGAGGAAGGAGGTCCTGATTCCTCTATAGAGATCTTTACTTATCACTAGAGGGGTCACCAGCAGGTGGAAGGAGGTCCTGATTCCTCTATATAGATCTTTACTTATCACTAGAGGGGTCACCAGCAGGAGGAAGGAGGTCCTGATTCCTCTATATAGATCTTTACTTATCACTAGAGGCGTCACCAGCAGGAGGAAGGAGGTCCTGATTCCTCTATAGAGATCTTTACTTATCACTAGAGGGGTCACCAGCAGGAGGAAGGAGGTCATGATTCCTCTATATAGATCTTTACTTATCACTAGAGGCGTCACCAGCAGGAGGAAGGAGGTCCTGATTCCCTATATAGATCTTTAGTTATCACTAGAGGAGTCACCAGCAGGAGGAAGGAGGTCCTGATTCCTCTATAGAGATCTTTACTCATCACTAGAGGGGTCACCAGCAGGAGGAAGGAGGTCCTGATTCCTCTATATAGATCTTTAGTTATCACTAGAGGAGTCACCAGCAGGAGGAAGGAGGTCCTGATTCCTCTATAGAGATCTTTACTCATCACTAGAGGGGTCACCAGCAGGAGGAAGGAGGTCCTGATTCCTCTATATAGATCTTTAGTTATCACTAGAGGGGTCACCAGCAGGAGCAAGGAGGTCCTGATTCCTCTATAGAGATCTTTACTTATCACTAGACGGATCACCAGCAGGAGGAAGGAGGTCCTGATTCCTCTATATAGATCTTTAGTTATCACTAGAGGGGTCACCAGCAGGAGCAAGGAGGTCCTGATTCCTCTATAGAGATCTTTACTTATCACTAGACGGATCACCAGCAGGAGGAAGGAGGTCCTGATTCCTCTATATAGATCTTTTGATAGAACTCATTTAGATTGCCCATTGCTACATTTTAATTCAACAGATGTTAAGGTGAAACACCGCAAACGTGTTAAATCAGAAATAAACCCAACATTCCTACCCCACAAAATACAGAGACTCATTGGGAAAGACAAAACAGTCCTTACACCATTATTATGATCCATACTCCCACCATGGCGTTTAAGGAAAGAAGGGGGATTTGTGGGAGAAGAGTGGCCTGGCAGAAATTATTTAAGCAAGGCAAGGTTCTCTGCAGTTCTCAGCACAGGTTGGGTGCAGGGATTAAGTTTTACAATGTGCATGCACAGGTGAAGTCACAAGACGTTATTACACAGACATAGAAGCCTTGGGAAGATTCCATTGTGCTTTATGTTAATGAAATACAATAAGCTCGCTGATGGGCAAAAGTGTAAGGGCCGTTGCGGCACAGCCTTATTCACTTTTTGGTTTTCACCAGTGCAGTAATAGAGGGGACATTTTACAATGAGGACACCAGTTCTGGTGACAGCCATTGATTAATTTCACTTTAGAGGAATTTCCTCCCACTTCCTGTTTTGGTTATGAGACAGGAAGTAAAGGGAAATCTCCCCAATGGGACATAGATGGCAAAAAACTGTAATGCCACGTACACACGTTCGGAATTTCCGACAACAAAACCGTGTTTTTTTTTCCATCTGATTCTCGCTCAAACTTGTCTTGCATACACACGTTAAAACAAATGTTGCTCGGAAATTCCAAACGTCAAGAACGCGGAGACGTACAACACTATGACGAGCCGAGAAAAATTAAGTACAATGATTCCGAGCATGCGTAGGATTTTTGTGTTTGGATACACACGATTGGAATTTCCAACAAGAACTTTTGTTGTCGGAAAAATTGAGAACCTGCTTTCAAACATTTGTTGTCGGAAATTCCGACAGCAAATGTCCGATGGAGCATACACACGGTTGGAATATCCGACCAAAAGCTCACATCGAACATTTGTTGTCGGAAATTCAGATCGTGTGTACGCGGCATAAGAGGATTATAACCTTCCCTTACTTTATCCAAAATGAAAACAAGTGTAGCGCCCTACCCCAATGGTTGGGACGCTATTTCAAATTTAAGGGTGTCTGAGCCAATAGTTGGGCTCAGACTGTCGATTTGTATCTAAATTTGCCTCTGTTCTGGCTGTGGTGCTGCCTGATAGCATTTTCCCTTGTTGCCTGTAGGTGGCGTTACCACCTCAGGCACCTGTTGGAAAGCAGGCAAACCATGGTGCATTGAGTGACCCTTCTCGGCAGCGGCTCAGTGGGTGTGGTCGACCCGCTGTTCCTGCTGGGAGGGGATACTTAAGGGGCAGACGCCATTGTTGGGGGTTCGTTTTCACCTCGTGGCCCTCCTGGCGCGAGGTATGTGTGTGTGATCCTGGTCTCGGGCCACGTTGGCCCGAGGCTGCATCGCTATCGAGTAGGCCCGGCTATTCCGGTTGGGGCCTACATCCCAAGAGGGGATCCCAAGCTGTCTGTCCAAAAGGGAGGAAGCTGTCTTGATGAAGTAAATCGGGGGGAGGACCTGCCCTGGAGGAGACCGGCAAAGTGTGGACATTGCGTGGACATTGCATTTACTACGGACTTTCCTACCCTGACAACGAAGCTAAAGAGGTAACGTGCAAATCCAAAACAAACCAGCAGCTCCTACGGGGGTAGTGCTACACAAGATTTGCCTTTAGTTCCACTTTAATTGACTGAATAAGTCTGAGTGGACCCTTGGAAATTTAAAAAAAATGACTATAAAAATGAGAAAACAATACACATGAAATTACTTTGTGCATTAGTCTTTTGTGAATTGACACATATCCGAGGAATATTGAAGAACATTTACGCTTGCACTGTAAATCCTATGTGAAGGGAGGAGGACACACCTTGCGTCTCACGACTGTCCAAGCAAGGTGACCATCTACAATGATCCCCAATTATGGAGTAAAGGTGACAGCTTAACTTGTCATGCAATGAGATTTGACAATTCTGGTTTGAGAAAAAAGGGAGAGGGAGCCTGAGAAATGGGCTTGTTTTTAGAGGGCGGCTCGGTTGATCTTAAATAGTAATCTCAGAGAAAGTGGCACATCCTGTCCTCTGACACTGCGGGAATAATGACCTGTATAAACACAAACATGGTTGACATCTGAAAGTATGTCAACACGGCCCATTTCCCAAAAAGCAAGTTAAATAAAAAAGCTTTTCACTTGACAAGTTCATTCTAAGGAGTCACACAAAGGAGTCAAGCAGGTTTGGTTTAGGAGGAACACCACTAGGGAGATTGCCTTAGGGCTCCAACTGTAGATGGCTTTCTGCTAGTGCCTTGCCTATATTTTAAGTGGTGTTTTTATGTCTGGAATGTGTAGAGATTTAAAGTGGATCATTTAGTAACTTCACAAGATCCATGCTTGCCATCTTTCAGAGCATGCTTGATGGTACATACATGCTTGGGGTGTACCTTGAAACATGGTCAGCATATGAGCCAATCAACTTACAGGATTACAGGTTCTTCTCCCTGCCAACTCCTGTTATCCTTGAAAAACAGCAAAGCCACACACAGCCGCGTTATTCATTCACAGTAAGTTGAGAATGAAAAAACGACATGTCCCATCTTCCACTGCGTCAAAAAGACTGTAGTAGTTCTCAATGGAGCACACGTGCATTGACGTCAGCACACTTGTAGTAATGAATAAGCGCACCTGTTAGTGTGTGAAACTAGTCTACCTTGTGCACAGCGTCTATGTGGCGATGCCAATCCTAGGTTCCCCGTACGCTGGTACCTCCTCTATCCACTGGAATTAGATACACCTCTTCTGGATGATTTGCGTTGCCTGAGGAATGGTATGTAGTGGAGTGAAGGGGTAGGTGGATACTCTGTTTGATTGGTGGGTGTGGCAGACTGTGGTGGGTGTCTACTTAGACATGTGACTGTGAGCACTTATAGAGGGCCTTGGGGAGGTCTTGATACTTATGCTGTGGCTTTGAGGAAGAGGGTCCCCCCTCGCAACACGGAAGCCGTGATTGATGCCGTCTGGTTCCCCCGGTCATCTGGTCTCAGGCATCTTGAGACATCATTCGCTACTGTCGGAGGGTTGTTAAGCCATATTTTAAAGCTCATTTGTGAGTAGTTATTTTATCTGTACATTTTATGAATAAAACCTTTCCATTGGTAATGCACAAGGTTGGTGCGCCCTTCTTTTCTTTTTATATGAAACTAGTCTACCTGCCTGTCTGTTTGTAACACTTGGGATGTTCGGACATTAAAGAATTTTGATTGATCTTGGAGTGCAGCCATCTCTTTCATTGTTGACACTTGTAACCCCAACTTCAAACCTGAAGGTTCTTGGCTCTGTACCGACCATGGCCTGGAGGAGCCATAGCATTGCACCTGTGATCCACTGATTGTAGTTTCAATGTTTTGCAGGGACCAACACAAAAGAAAAAAGTGTGAGACCTGGAGAAAAGCAAATAAACAGAGGGTCTTCAGGACTAAGGGGAGGGAGGGGAGGGACAGATCATAAAAGGGTTAATAAAAATGTGAGTTCAGTGTAGGGGTGTAGGTCTTATCTAATTGGGGGTTGAAGGTCTGCCAGGCAGGGAAGAGCCATGAGGGTCGTTCCTGTAAAAGCTGCTGGGTAGTCATTCCAGAAGAGGAAGTTTCTCCAACCACCAATCCACCCTTGACTTGCCCTCTTTCTGCACCTGCTCATTACGGCTCCATAGACTGCTATGGGACCACTTCCCTTCATTTCTGGCCTGGGAACACAGCCCCATAGCCGCTATGGGGCTGTAATGCCCAGGCGCAGCCAGGAGTAGGAGATATGCAGAGATGTGTGTAAACAAACAATGGAGGCTGTGGATGTTGGTTTGGCGTAAGCATACATCTGTGAATGGGGAAAGTGGGTTAATTTAGGTTAGATCGGGTCAGGGGAAAGGGCAAGAAGAATAAATTCACTTATCCTTTAGTCCCCTTTCACGCCTGAGCAATTTGTTGGTCAATATGAAGATTTGCATTATATTCAGTAGTGCCTGGTCACACCTGAGTGTCTTGCTGCTGCTTGTTAAACAAAAAGGTGCAAAATTAAGTGTTTTTGGCCCCATACAGTTCAAAGGGAGTGCCTAAAATTGCACAAAACAAGTGTTTAAAGCTATTTTGTAAATTCTTGCACCTAAGTACTAGTCGCTGACACCTAGAAACTGTCAGGTCACCTGTGGCCAGATGACAGATGCACACCGTTGGGTGTCAGGAGTGCACCACAAGGTAGTGAACCCTATGGCTGACTGCTGCGGATGGGAAACTGGGTGGTTGTGGAAAGCGGGACCAGTGGAGCACAACAGGGATCCACAGGGAGCTAGAGCCCAAGATTCCCCAGGGTGCGGAGTTTACAATTCAGCAGGTTTTTACCAGAGCCTCTAGCGGTGAGGATGGCCTACGCTGCAGCTGGGTCCAGGTCGTGGCCCCCAGAGTCCCCTAGCTCACGCTCCGTAGGGTAAAGAGGATAGAGGGGAAGCAGCAGCACAGGATACAAGAATAGTGAGTGGAAAAGCCAAGGTCAGGGCAACAAGCAGACAAGGATAAACGAAGGACAAGCCAAAGGTCAAGGTCACTAGCAGACAGGGATAGTCGGGAACAAGCCAATATCGTAACACAGAGACAGGCGTAGCACACGACAGGCAGGAACCCAACACACACAATGCTTAACAAACACGTTAATCAGCAAGGCAGACTTGCAGTGCACAGGTTAATATAGAGTTCTGTAATAGGGCCTGGGGTGGAGCCAGGCTGGGAGGAGAGATTATAAAAGCAGCCAGGTGAGAGAGTCTGGCCTCTAAGGTGAACACCAGAGGAGGAAGGTAAGATGGCAGAGAAACATTACTGCATATCCATGACAGAAACCTCAGGCCAGAGAACACAATGGAGGATCCAGGAGTGTCCATGCTGGATGTGAAGACTTTCATCCACCAGTATATTCATATAAAAGAACATCTGGGTAGCAGTGACCATAATATGATTTTATTTAATGTTAGCTGTAAGCAACAAACACATACAGAAAAGATAAAAACACTTAACTTTAAAGCCCTGTACACACGTCCATTTTTCCCCTCGCAAAAAAAACTTCGGTTTTCCCGACGGTATTCCTGCCCAGCTTGACGGGATTCCTGCCGTCGCCGCCATCTTGCTACACCCCACACTAACTTTGTATGCTACAGCGCATGTGTCAAAGTGTTATCGAGCATGCACGGTTTCGTTACCCTTCAGGTAAGCATCGTTTCTCGTCGGGAAACAGTTCGACAGGAATCCCGACGGGAAAATAGAGAGCAGGTTCTTTATTTTTCCCGAGCAGTTTTCCTGTCGGGAAAACTGCTAGGGAGCATACACACGACCGGTTTTCCCCGCCAAAAGCTCTCCTGGCAGTTTTCTTGTAAGGAAAAAACTGATCGCGTGTACGAGACTTAAGAGAGCAAATTTTCTAAGAATGAGGGCTGCTCTCCAGGACTTAGACTGGGAGGGAATATTGGCATTGATGAACACAGAACAGAAGTGGGAATTCTTCAAAAAGACTGTTTGTGAACTCACTGCAAAATACATTCCCATGGGCAATAAGTTTAAAAGGCTAAAAATAAAACCTATGTGGCTCACGGCCAAAGTTAAAAAAGTTCTAAATAATAATGCCGCGTACACACGTCCAGACCGAGGGGAAAACCGAGGACCGGCTCGGTCACCTTTCCCCCTGTACACACGGTCGGTTTTTCCGACAGGTTTTTCCTTGGTCGAGAAAACCGGCCGTGTGTATGTTCCACCGCAGTGTTTCCCAATAGGAAAACTGCCGAGCAAAAAACCGCCGCAATTCGCAACGGGAAAATTTAAAACATGTTCTAAATTTTCCCGTCGTGTTTCTCTGCAGTTTTCTCGTTGGGAAAACTGCTATGGAGCCTACACACGGCCGGTTTTCTCGTCCAAGAGAAAACATGACAGTTTTCCCAACGAGAAAACTGATCGTGTGTACGCAGCATAAGAAAAGAGCTTTTAAAAAATATAAAAATGAAGGAACACTACTGTATCATTGTTTAAATGTTACAAAGAATATAACAGAATATGTATAAAGGAAATCAAGGCCGCAAAGATTCAAAACGAGCGTCAGATTGCAAAAGATAGAAGGATAACCCCCAAAAATTATTTAAATATATTAATAGTAAAAAGATCAGGTCTGAGCATGTAGGCCCTTTACAAAATAATCTAGAGTGGGTGACTGGGGACAAAGAGAAGGCAAATTTATTAAATACTTTCTTCAGCTCTGTGTATACAAAGGAGCATGGGGGAGCTCATGTCCAAAATGGGGGTGATAGTGACACAGCCCCAAATCCACAATGGCTCAAAAGTGATATGGTCCAGAAATATTTAGACAGAATAAAGGTGGATAAAGCACCTGGACCAGATGGCATACACCCACGGATCCTAAAAGAATTGAGCTCTGTAATTTCAAAGCCATTGTATCTAATTTTTAGGGACTCATTAATGACAGGAATAGTACCACTGGATTGGCGCAGGGCCAATGTGGTGCCTATATTTAAAAAGGGAACAAAGTCTTTACCAAGTAACTATAGACCTGTTAGTTTAACTTCCATAGTTGGGAAGATACTGGAGAGATTAATAAAATACCACATAGATGAGTTCTTGCTGGAAAAAAACATTTTAAGCAACAGACAGCATGGATTCATGAAAGACAGAAGTTGTCAGACAAACCTGATTTCTTTTTATGAAGAGGTAAGTAAGACCTTGGACAGAGGGGTGGCGGTGGACGTGGTATACTTGGACAGAGGGGTGGCGGTGGACGTGGTATACTTGGACAGAGGGGTGGCGGTGGACGTGGTATACTTGGATTCTGCAAAAGCGTTGGATACAGTTCCCCACACACGGCTCACGTGTAAGGTAAAGTCTACAGGATTGGAAATATCAGTTTGTAAATGGATAGAAAACTGGCTAAAAGACAGAATTCAGAGAGTCGTGGTTAATGCTTCTTACTCTGAATGGTCCAAGGTTATCAGTGGTGTACCCCAAGGTTCAGTGCTGGGACCCTTACTTTTTAATATCTTTATAAATCATATTGGGTCTGAGATCAAAAGTAACATTTTAGTGTTTGCACCAAGCTATGCAGTGGAATAACGTCCTTACAGGATGTCTCCAACTTACAAGCCGACCTCAATGCTCTGTCTAATTGGGCGACTATGTGGCAGATGAAGTTTAATGTTGATAAATGTAAAGTTATGCACTTGGGGGCTAAGAATATGAATGCATCATACATACTAGGTGGAGTACAACTGGGGGGGGGGGGGGTATTTGGGGGTTTTGGTAGATCATAAGCTCAATAATAACATGCAATGCCAAGCTGCGGTTTCCAAAGCGAGCAAAGTCCTTTCTTGTATTAAGAGAGGTATGGTCTCCAGAGAGAGAGATATCATTTTGCCCCCCCCTGTACAAATCATTAGTAAGACCTCATCTGGAATATGCAGTTCAGTTTTGGGCCCCAGTTCTCAAAAAGGATATTGGGGAACTGGAGAAAGTGCAGAGAAGGGCAACCAAACTGATAAGAGGAATGTAGGAACTCAGCTATGAGGAAAGATTAGAGGAATTGAATTTATTCTCTCTTGAAAAGAGGAGATCAAGGGGGGATATGATTAACATGTACAAATACATAAGTGGTCCATATAGTGAACTTGGTGTTGAGTTATTCACTTTAAAGGGTAAGTTCACCTCTATACACTTTTTTTTTTCTAAATTCCAGCTCCCCTATGCACTAATATAGCATTCCTTTCGTTTTTTTTTTTTTCAAAAATATCTACAGTCACTTACTTTTCTTGTCCTAATCCATGTTTCCAGATGTTGCCATTAGTAATGTCTTTCTTCCTGATCAGACTTTAGGTTATGACACAGGAAGGAGTTGACCAGCTGACCTCATTAGTACACACCCTGCATCATCCACCTTCCCATTCCCAGGTGCATGTTTTTTTAAATGAAATGCAATCAACTAGTAATCACCCTTCTCACTAAATACACAATCAGATTGCATAGTGTATGGCCATCTTTATACAAGTACATAGGAGGGAGTGGACAGAAGCACTCAGCTGTCAAGCCCCATTCACAACTCTGCATAGCGGGAATTCACATTCCCATGTGCGTTTTTTTGTTTTTTGCGAGGGGGGATGCGTTTTGGAGCATTTTTACTCATCACATATAGGGCAGCCCATCCACCTGAATGGGCTGCCCTACACACAACAATTGCCCCAAAGAAGCTTCAGAACTTTTTTTAGAGTTGAGCTTGGTGCGTTTTTTACTGCAATTTTTTGTGCAGCGCGTTTCTGAAATGCAAGAAAACGCCCAGATGTGAATGGAGCCCCATTGTTCTTGTGTTATCGCACCAATTTCACTTTCAGGCCCCATTCACATCTAGCATAGTGGGAGCGCACATTTTGTGGCCCGTTAATCCTGTGACACGCATAGGGCAGCCTGTTGATTTCAATTGGCTGCACTACATGTGGTCAATGGCACATTTTGGTGTTTTGTGGGTTGTGTGTTTTTTGCATGTGCGTTTTGTAGCATTTGCCCCTTGTTTTTTCACATGGCAAAATGTGTGTTTGTTTCTGTGTTTGGTGTGCCGTTAATAATTAATTACACTGAAAGCAAAACTAGAAATTTTAGGTGTATAAACATGGCCATACATGCAATCTGATTGTATATTGTGTATTTAGTGAGAAGGGTGATCACTGGCTGATTGCAGTTCATTTAACCATTTCCCATCTCGCGTATAGTCATATGACGGCAGCAAGGTGGCTCTGCCATCCCGGGCAGCCGTCATATGACGTCCTCAGCTTCCCGGCCGCTAGGGGGCGCGTCATTGGCTCTTTATAGAGATCGGGGTGGTGTGTAGTCCCAGGGACAGAGTGTGCCCATGGTCGCTGTGCTGTGTGCCCCCGTGGGCTTGCGAGAGCGATGAGACTGGGGCGACGTCATGTGATCATCCCAGAACGAGAGAGGGGATCCCGTCCGCCATCATTTGACTATACAGTGGCAGGAGGTGGTTAAGGGAGATTAAGAGAGACTGCCTTTTACACATTGGAATTTCAGTCCTAATCAAGGAGTATGACTGATCCTAAGTTGTGTTTCATATGAGAAACACTGCTTAATAAGAAAAAATTCAAGTACCTTCGTCCTATTATATAGAAAAATGGGATATTGTGGAGGCAATATGGACTTTCGTGGTACGGTATGAATTACCCATACCACGAAAGTCCATATTGCCTCCACAATATCCCATTTTTCTAAGTTGTGTTTCAGTGGAGTCTTACATTAAACATGAACTTTGATACATACAGTATACTATGACCGCGCTAAAGGATATTCTAACAACACAGGGTTGTGATAATAATAGGTAGTGACATATCTACTAGTGAATAGTCCCATTTAACTGGACTTGTTCTGTAATGTTAAAGACATTTTGTAGCTTCTCAAAGCAATATTTTTTGTTCACCAGACAGCACTGACACCATAGTCCAAGCACCATGAAAAGGCGGATGTTGATTGTCCAAGAACTAGATGGGAGGTACAAAAATTGTGGGACCACCATGTTGTAGCAATATAACACCATCCTTGGGGCCAATCATTTGATTTTCATGGCTGAAGGTGTGAATTATTATCTTAACCAAGGGGAAGAACTATTACAATTGTATTACATATGGATGACAGATGATGTCGAAGGTCCCCACTCCTGTTCAAGGATGGTTCTTCCAGTTTACCGTAGATGGACCCTCTCACGGATATTTGCTGGGGTGTGTTCTCACCATAAGTGGCTTTGAGAACCTACGATAAGTCATTAATGCGGAGGCTCACCGGATTTTTTTTTTTAAAAGCCAGCAGCTTCAAATATTGCAGCTGCTGACTTTTAAAAAAAGGACACTTACCTGTCCAGGTCGCCCGCGACGTCGGCAGCCGAAGCCGAGCTACCACTCGGCTCTCGGCTTCCCCCGCCGCCATCCTCGGTGAGGGAATCGGGAAGTGAAGCACTGCGGCTTCACTGCCCGATTCCCTACGGCGCATGCGCGAGTCGCGCTGCGCCGTCCTCACTGGTCCCCGTTGTGTTCTGGGAGCCGAGTGTTTCCCAGAACACAACGGGGGGGTGACGCGAAGGGGCGGTACTCCCGTGGGAGTCTTCTCCCGGAAGTGGTGCAAATACCTGTTTTATACAGGTATCTGCACCCCCTCCCCCCTGACAGGTGCCAAATGTGACACCGGAGGGGGGGAGGGTTCCGAAAAGCAGAGGTTCACTTTTGGGTGAACCTCCGCTTTAACACTGTATTTGCATGGAGTCTGCAGAATGGCAGCTTTTGATAACTGTTGGCCTCCTCTAGTAGTAGTAATTCACATTCAACAAGACATTCTGTAATGTTCAAGACATTTTGTAGCTTACCAAGCCACTTCTTGGCCAAGAACTGAAAAAGTGGCTTGGAGAAGCTATGAAAAGTCTTTAGCATTACAAAAAAGGTCTAAATATGACCAACTACTACTACATATACTATGACATAGAAAAATAAGAGCTTTCACAGGCCTAAGGTGTGACTCTTTTAAAGAGATATAATATGATCCTTTAAAGATCCACTATAGAGAATATGCCCTGAGGTAGTGGGGTACACTCAGAATAATGAAGACAGATCTGTCTATTTTGTGGTTGGTACAAAAGAGTTTTTGTATTTTGATACATTTATTGAGTATTTTTGCTCATTATTAGATATGAATAACTTTTTTCTAAATAAAAATGTACTCTTTGAATGCATGAATACTGTGTTTTAGTCAAATGAAGGAATTTAAATAATACATGTACAAAATCCACTTAAAGGACTAGGACTTTTCTGGCACTTTTTGTTTACATTATATATACTATATATATATATATATATATATATATATATATATATATATATATATATATATATATATATACAGTATATATATATATATATATATATATATATACAGTATATATATATATATATATATATATATATTTTTTTATATATATATATTTATATATATATATATATATATATTTTAGCAGAGACCCTAGAGAATAAATGCAGTTTTTTTAATGCAAAAAAATACAATATATAACCCAGTTTTTTTGGTAAAGTTTAAAAGATGACATTACGACGAGTAAACAGATACCTAACATGTCACAAAAATTGCGCACGCCCGTGGAATGGCGTAAAACTATGATACTTAAACCTAGACCGGAAGTGATGTTATGACATCGCTCCGGTCCTCCTAGATCATAGAGGTGATCTGAGACGATCTGGTCTCTCTTCACCTCTATGACCAGCCGCACGAACCATCGGAGGGTTTCCCGGGATTGCCGGTAAAAACGGTACGCCTGAGAAACACCCGCGAGGGGTGGGAGTTGGGTGGGAGGAGGGGTGACGAATTTAATTAGCCGCTCGGAATGCTTTTATGAGAAAAAGAATCGCCGGCTGAATAAAAAAATACCGGGGTTGAGGCTGATAGCTTCAGCCCTAACCCCAGTAAACCACTTCAAAGCCTCAATGTATGTATACGTATTTTGGTCGTAAAGTGGATATAATACATAGACAAATACATATTAACTTGAGTATTTAAATGCAAACATCTAAAAAATGTCTATTAAATTAATTATATGTGTATCTCAACTGAACTGTGTGTTGATTCAAAAGTCTTTTTAGCTTAGCATCTTTTTTGATAAAAAAATTATGTGTATTTCTCATTTTATTTTTAAGTTAGACAGGGATTTACTTTTCCTCTGGCGGTAATGCTACGTAAGACAAATAATCCCAGTTTGTAAACCAATTTTTGGTCTAAATGCTTCTTATTTTTTCTCTTTCTGCATGAGAAGAAGCACAACAGCAGCGTTTAATTGAATTTTTTCGGAGCGAGGGCCGTAATGACAGGACCAAAATTTATCTCTGCCGAGTAAAGGCGAGGAAATAAAACTGAATCACATCAAGTCGCTAGATAATCCAACAGCATTGAACCACCCTTCTGATTGTCTCCTTTAACTCATGCAATTTGATCAGATTGCTATCCGTGTTGTGTGAAAATGGATCGATTTTCATATGTGGCTCATTGTTCAATATTTTCGATCCTTTGATGGATCACTTGGATCAAATCTAATCTTGATACGAACAAATCCTTTTAAAAATTGCAGCAAAATTAATACAAGCGAGGTGCACTTTACACTCCTAATTTTGATGATATGGTCTTAGGTTCACCTTACTTCTTGTGGAACCTGTCCTTAGTCCAAGATAACTGTATAAATGGCCACAAAAGCTGTCTATACCTACCTTTCCTTTGATCCCCTGCAGCTCTATTCACTTAGGGAACTGTGCCAAACACGTTGCCTCTTAACCGCTTCAGCCCAGGAAGATTTTACCCCCTTCCTGACCAGAGCACTTTTTACAATTTGGCACTGCGTCGCTTTAACTGACAATTGCGCGGTCGTGCGACACTGTACCCAAACAAAATTTGCGTTCTTTTTTTCCCACAAATAGAGCTTTCTTTTTGTGGTATTTTATCACCTCTGCAGTTTTTATTTTTTTGTGCTATAAACAAAAGAACAGCGACAATTTTGAAAAAAAACACAATATCTTTTACTTTTTGCTATAATTAATATCCCACATTTTTTTTTAAAAAAAAACAATTTTTTTTCCTCAGTTTAGGCCGATACGTATTCTTCTACATATTTTTAGTAAAAAAAAAAATCGCAATAAGAGTATATTGATTAGTTATAGCGTCTACAAAATAGGGGATAGAATTATGGCATTTTTAATTATTATTTTTTTTTTTTACTAGTAATGGCGGCGATCAGCGATTTTTATCTGGACTGCGACATTATGACGGACACATCGGACACTTTTACACAATTTGGGACCATTGACAATTTTACAGCGATTATAGTGCTATAAAAATGCCCTGATTACTGTAAAAACGAAAAGAAGGTTAGTCCATGGGACTTTAAATTAGTTGATCATAGAGGTCATAACAAGTGAGTGGAGTACATTAATTAGAATTTATTAAAATTCCAATAACATAATCATAAATGAGCATAAAAACATCATGAAGCATACAGCTAGTGACCATAAATATGTTCAATACAATATTGGAGATTCATGATATACATATACATCTTTTGTACTCAACACGTTTCGCGAGCTCTGCTCGCTTCCTCAGAAGTTGATGTATGTACAAGATATCTAAAAAATAGTAAATATCGGTAAGATATAGCATTCAATGATGATTGGAAATAGAGAAGAAGCATGTGACCTCTATGAGGTACTCCATACTCACATTATGGTCAATTGGTCCAAAGGACTGATCCCAAATGGCGACAGCAGAGAGTGCTCCAACCGGGAGCTGAAGCGGCAAGACCCGTAGCTGACAGTCGAGGGTCCAGTGGAGGGTGACCATGGCGAAGAGAAAAGATGAAACAAAGTATGTGTTCTGAATCGCCCCATTGGTCATATGTGTCATGACAACTGTAATGAAGATATATATGTATAAATGAGTATCACTGATTACTGTAAAAATGTCACTGGCAGGGAAGGGGTTAACACTGGGGGTGTTCAAGGGATCGATTGTGTTCCCTCTGCATGTTCTAACTGAAGGGGGGATGGGACTGACTAGGGGGAATGGCAGATCGCTGTTCATACATTGTATGGACAGACGATCAGTCATTTCTCGCCTGAGAGAACCAGGATCTGTGTGTTTACACACACAGATCCTGGTTCTCACTGTGTCACAAGCGATCGCGGGTGCCCGGCGGTCACTCGCATCGGCTTCGTAGGTGAGCAGCGAGCACGTGCGGGTGCCTCCGGCGGCGCGCGCGCCCTTAGTGGCCACAGTGCGAAGCGATGTAGCATAACGTAGTTTCGCCCAGCCGAGCCATGCTGCCGCAGTAAAATTGCGGAGGCTGGTCGGCAAGTGGTTAAATGGAATCATTCTGTTTTCCACATCTTAAGGGGACTGCATCATAAGGGCCCCAACTAAACCAACAAAAGAATTAACCATCCAGATTGTTTGTGCTCAGAGACTATATTTCTTAGAAGTACTGGTGTGCAGGAGATTTGACAGATTTTCTAGTGCTTAAACCTAGAATCTCCTGACAGAGGGCCTACAATTCCCAGCCCAATTCCCTGCTATTCATACATGTCTCACCTGGGGAGTAATCTCTCAGTTGGAGGGCTATTGTTTATAGCCTCAGTCATGCAGGACGGGTCATCACACTTTAAAGAGTATTTCTTGCTTATAGTATTGTACTTGTGCTGATTCATTCAGCCTACTGTTTAACCATTTTCTTTATTTTTATTAATACAACTTGGTCGTTTATGTTATCACAGTGTGTGAATATTTTTCTTGTGTGACTGCCGAAAGTCTCCCCAGCCAGGGTCATTTGGCTGTGTCAGTAGCAGTGGTGGCTCATGGTTTTTTGTTTGGGGGGACGGCAAACAAACACCACCCCCCCCCTGCGCGGCACCTCAAAGACCCCCACCCCCCCGACGCTCGCTGTCTACCGGTCGGTCCACTTACCCCATCTAGGCAGCGGGCATCGGGCAGCAGCGGGGGTCGAGCAGCGGCTAACATCAAGGAGCAGCGGGAATTGGGGCAACGACAGACATCAGGCTGCGGCGGGCATCGTGTAGCAGCTCTTATGTCTATTCCTCCTCCCTCCTCCTCGCTTCCCCCGTGCGTCTCCTCCCCTCCTCCTAGGTCTCCAATAAGATCGCCTGTCCTTTTAGCCAATCGGGTGATGGGTACCAGACCCGCTTCCCGATTAGCCGGGAGGAGGATCAGTGTTGCAACAGTGAATATTTCTTCGCTGTTGTAACACCTGGGTGGGCTCGTAGTGCAATGCTCTGCAATAGAGCATCGCATCGCAAAATAGCTAGAAGGTGGAGGGGGTGGCGGCCATGGATAGAGGGGGCCTGTGCTCGGGCATCCCTAATGGATGCGCCGCCACTGGCCAGTAGGAGTAGGGCTATGTTTAGGGCCAAGTGATGAACAGAGGACCCAAATATACCAATGGCCACTTTGGGTGTAGTGCTACATTCGTTAAGTGCCAGAGACTAGGGATGAGCCGAACACCCCCGGGTTCGGTTCGCACCAGAACCCGCGAACAGACCGAAAGTTCCCTATGTGACAGCAGGAAGGTAAAGTCACCTGGTTGCATCCAGGGGGGTAGATATATTTCGCCCAGATTCAGGCTTTACGCCGACTTATACAACTAGGTGGAGAGTTGTATAAGCCCAGCTGAGGCTAATGGGCTCATGGATGACTCATACCTCTAGGGAGAGTGTGGGGCGTCGTGCAGACAGGGAGTTGATGAGACCAGCTGAAGCTTGTCAGCTCATTTAAGCCTCTATAAGAACTCCCAGCTTCATTAGATGTTAGCTCATGCCTGGAACCAGACCTGTGTGGACTGTCTAGGGAGAGTGAACCCCTGTGCGGTGAGACAAAGCCTGTGTGGCTATTTGCTTGGACATTTAAAACCAGGGACTTAGGGACTAGGACAGCACTAGGCTGATCCCAGTTGTTAGTTAGGAAACCTGTATGTTTAGTCAGAGGTCAAGTTGACCAGGATTTATTTTGTTTATGTTTCTTTTGCTTTGCTGTGTTTTGTCACTGTAAATAGAAAATAAACCGCACCTTTTTGATTCTGAAAACCACAACCTCCGTTTGCTGGGCCTGTTTTTGTGTGGGGAGCCCATCTCGGGGGTCACACACACCCGCTGCCGAGCTAACCCCCTCACAGTTGGTGGAGAATGCGGGCAGTTTTTTTTTAAGCCAGCATGGAGGAGATACTGAAGCAGCTGGCTCTAGCAAATGCCAATCAACAGCAGACAAATGCAGGTTTGCAAAAGAGCCTTGCAGCTCATCAACAGAGCCTTGCAGCTCAACAACAGAACTTCGCAGCCCAGCAGCAAGCTCATCAACAGAGCCTTGCAGCCCAGCAGCAAGCTCACCAACAGAGTCTGGAAGCTCAGCAACAAGCCCAGCAGCAATCTGAGGCCCGCTTCATAGACCTGTTACAGAAGCAAGAGCAGAGACTACAACAAATGGAAGCAGTAATGCAGCAACGTCCGCAGACCAGTGAGGAAAGCCGTCCCACTAATACCGCGTCCTTTGGGGTGAGTCGTTTATTGACAAAAATGACTGGAGAGGATGATCCAGAGGTATTTTTGACCACATTTGAAAGGACTGCTGAAAGAGAAAAGTGGCCTGAGGAGCAGTGGGCTGGACTGGTGGCTCCTCTGTTAACTGGTGAATCGCAGAAGGCTTACTATGACCTAGAGCCTGACCAAGCAAAAGACTATGTGATGCTAAAAGCTGAAATATTGGCAAGGCTGGGTGTCACCCAGGCTGTCCGGGCTCAGCGTGTGCATAACTGGACTTTCCAGCTTGGAAAACCCCCCAGGTCTCAAATGTATGATCTCATTCACCTGAGCAGAAAGTGGCTACAGCCAGAGACTTTGTCCGCACCAAAGATTGTGGAACGTGTTGTAATGGATCGGTTTTTGAGAGCTCTTCCTACTGCCATCCAAAAGTGGGTAAGCCATGGAGACCCAGAGACGGCCGATGGTCTTGTGGATCGTGTGGAGAAATACTTGGCTACAGAGAACCTGACGGCCTCTTCCAGAGACACTCGGACTTTCCACCCTAAGACCAGACCATCCCCAGGGGCGGATAAGAGGATTCCAAGGGGTGAGGGTGGAGAGAGTAAGAGGGTGGGAGCTCTATCCCAAGTTTGGCGAGAACAGCCTGGGAAATCAGCGGCTCAAGAGGCGGCAAGAAGGATCGTTTGCTACCGCTGCCGGCAAGCGGGACATATTGCAGCCAATTGCCCGGTTGTGGAGGAACCCATGCAGTGTGACTTTCTGACGGGCAGACGTCAGTCGCTGTGTGCGACAGTCGCATGCACTGCCATTCGAGGAACTGAGAAACATTTATGAAAAATGTGTGTTAATGGTAGAAATGTTGTGGTATTGCTGGATTCAGGTAGCCTTGTGACCCTGATAAAGGCGGAGTTAGTTAAAACAGAGGTCTCTGGGAATAGCAAGGTAGCTGTTATTTGTGTGCATGGGGACACCCGAGAGTATCCAGTGACTACAGTGTGTTTCGAGACCCCCAAAGGTACCCTCTCTCATCCAGTGGGCTTAGTATCTCAGTTACCGCATGACGCCATTGTGGGAAGGGATTTTCCGAAGTTCTGGGAACTGTGGGATGATCCTGAGCCCCCCACTGGTGCCCCTATGTACCAGGAATGTGATAGCCAGAACTCCCCTGAGAGTGGTGAGGACTCTCCGGAATTTCCCTTATCAGTATTGGCAGGGGAGACTCAAGAAACTGGAGAGGAGCCCACCTCCTCAGACGAAAACCTACCGTCTGTGGAGTTTTCTGATCTTGAGGTTCACAGGGAAAACTTTGCCACAGAACAGTTGAAAGACCCCGCCCTAATAAAGGCACGGGAAAACGTAGTGAAAATAGATGGCGAGTTAGTGAACCCAGATAATACCTGCACTTACCCATACTTCAGCGTAGAGAAGGACCTACTGTATCGGGTGGCAAAAAGGGCAGAAGAAACCGTTGAGCAGCTTGTGGTGCCCAAACCTTACAGGAAGTTGGTGTTGGAGTTGGCCCATGGGCACATTCTTGGAGGTCATCTGGGGACAGAGAAAACCCGAGAGAGGGTATTACAGAGATTCTATTGGCCGGGGGTGATGAAGGACATAGAAAATTATTGTTCCTCCTGCCCTGTGTGTCAGAGGTCGGCCCCGATGCCACATTTCCGTAGCCCGCTGGTCCCTCTACCCATCATTGAGGTCCCGTTTGAGAGGATCGCCATGGATTTGGTAGGTCCTATAATCAAGTCCGCTAGGGGGCACCAGTACATATTAGTTATAATGGACTATGCCACCCGTTATCCAGAAGCGATCCCTCTCCGAAATACCTCGGCCAAAACCATAGCCAAAGAGCTATCTCTTGTGTTTAGCCGGGTGGGTATTTGTAAAGAACTGCTTACGGACCAAGGTACACCCTTTATGTCCCGGGTTATGAAGGAGCTGTGTAAATTGTTCAAAGTGACGCAATTACGTACATCTGTGTATCACCCCCAAACCGATGGGCTGGTTGAAAGATTCAACAAAACCCTAAAACAAATGTTGAAGAAAGTGGTGGATAGAGATGGAAAGTATTGGGACTGTCTACTTCCTTATCTGATGTTTGCTATTAGGGAGGTGCCCCAATCCTCTACGGGATTCTCCCCCTTTGAGTTACTGTATGGGAGACACCCAAGAGGGCTGTTGGATATTGCCAAGGAAACTTGGGAAAGTGAGAGTTCTCCCCACAGGAGTGTGATTGAGCATGTCGCCCTGATGCAAGACCGAATTGCACAGGTAATGCCCATCGTGAAGGAACATTTGGCCCAAGCGCAGTTAGCACAGCAGAGAGTGTACAACCGTGGAGCCAAGACCCGTACCTTTTCCCCGGGGGATAGGATACTGGTACTTGTCCCTACGGTTGAAAGTAAATTCCTTGCCAAATGGCAAGGCCCCTACGAGATAATAGAAAAAGTGAGCGAAGTGAATTACAAGGTCAGACAACCAGGAAGGCGAAAGCCCGAACAGATCTATCACGTTAATCTGTTGAAAGCCTGGAGGGATAGAGAGTCCCTAGTCGCAGACACTTGGTCACCAGCTCAAACTGGTTGCGTGATTCCTGAGGTTGGAATAGCAGCCACCTTGTCACAACCCCAACAACAGGAGGTTAAGGAGTTTGTGCTTCGCAACAAGGAGGTATTCTCTGAGCTGCCGGGACAAACATCTGGGGTAGAGCATGACATCATTACCCCGCCCGGTGAAAGGGTGAAGTTAAAACCCTATCGGATCCCAGAGGCCCGACGGGAGGCAATACGGGAGGAAGTACAGAAAATGCTGAACTTAGGGGTGATAGAGGAGTCCCAAAGTGATTGGTCTAGTCCCATTGTGTTGGTGCCTAAACCGGATGGGAGCTGGCGATTTTGTAACGATTTTCGTCAGTTGAACAAAGTTACAAAATTTGACACCTACCCCATGCCACGTATAGATGAGTTGATCGACCGGCTGGGAACAGCCCGATACATGACGACTCTTGACCTCACAAAAGGGTATTGGCAAATCCCCCTGGCCAAATTGGCCAAAGAGAAAACCGCATTTGTAACCCCAGACGGGGCGTTCCAATATAAAAGAATGCCGTTCGGGTTACAGAATGCGCCGGCCACATTCCAGCGGAAAATGGACCAGATGCTGAGGCCCCATCGGAAGTATGCTGCGGCTTACCTGGATGACGTAATTGTCCATAGCACAGATTGGGCCTCACATCTGCCAAAAGTGCAAGCAGTCCTGGACTCTGTTCGGGAAGCGGGGTTTACGGCTAACCCCAAGAAGTGTACCATTGGGTAGGAGGAGGCCAAATATCTTGGGTACACCATTGGGAGGGGAGTAATAAAACCCCAACTCAACAAAGTCGAGGCCATCCAGAGTTGGCCACGTCCCAACAGCAAGAAGCAGGTACAAGCCTTTCTGGGAATCGCTGGGTATTATCGGCGATTCATTCCCCACTTTGCTTCTAAGGCTGTGCCCCTAACCAACCTAACGAAGGGGAAAGGGTCGGTCATGATTAAATGGACCCCCGAGGCTGAGGCAGCATTCCAATTCTTGAAACAAGCCTTATGTAGCCAGCCAGTGTTGTACTCACCCGACTTCTCTAAAGACTTTGTCGTACAAAGTGATGCGTCAGATGTGGGGTTAGGAGCAGTATTGTCCCAGGTCTGGAACGGGGAAGAGCACCCAGTCATTTACCTCAGCAGGAAGTTGAAGTCCCATGAGGTAAATTACGCCACCGTTGAAAAGGAGTGTTTAGCGGTGAAGTGGGCTCTAGATTCCCTTCGGTACTACCTGCTAGGTAGGCACTTTGACATGGTTACGGATCACGCTCCGTTAAAGTGGATGGCTCAAAACAAGGAAACAAATAGAAGAGTGAATAGGTGGTTCCTGGCCCTCCAGGAATTCAACTTCACAGTAAAGCATCGCCCTGGCGTTCAAATGGGGAATGTGGATGCTTTGTCTCGAGTACATGAATGCCTGATTGCTGGTGTTCCAACCCCGAGGTTAAAACAAGAGGGGGGGGGTATGTGACAGCAGGAAGGCAAAGTCACCTGGTTGCATCCAGGGGGGTAGATATATTTCGCCCAGATTCAGGCTTTACGCCGACTTATACAACTAGGTGGAGAGTTGTATAAGCCCAGCTGAGGCTAATGGGCTCATGGATGACTCATACCTCTAGGGAGAGTGTGGGGCGTCGTGCAGACAGGGAGTTGATGAGACCAGCTGAAGCTTGTCAGCTCATTTAGGCCTCTATAAGAACTCCCAGCTTCATTAGATGTTAGCTCATGCCTGGAACCAGACCTGTGTGGACTGTCTAGGGAGAGTGAACCCCTGTGCGGTGAGACAAAGCCTGTGTGGCTATTTGCTTGGACATTTAAAACCAGGGACTTAGGGACTAGGACAGCACTAGGCTGATCCTAGTTGTTAGTTAGGAAACCTGTATGTTTAGTCAGAGGTCAAGTTGACCAGGATTTATTTTGTTTATGTTTCTTTTGCTTTGCTGTGTTTTGTCACTGTAAATAGAAAATAAACCGCACCTTTTTGATTTTGAAAACCACAACCTCCGTTTGCTGGGCCTGTTTTTGTGTGGGGAGCCCATCTCGGGGGTCACACACACCCGCTGCCGAGCTAACCCCCTCACACCTATTAAATACAATGGATGCGAACGTTCGAAATCTAAAGTGCTAATTATAACGACTATTATGCATGTTATTGTCCTAAAAAGGGTTTGGGAACCCGGGTTCTGCACCAGGGGACATGTATCAATCCAAAAAGAAGTTTTAAAAACGGCCGTTTTTCTGGAGCAGTCATTTTAACCACTTAAGCCCCGGACCATTTGGTAGCTAAAGGACCAGAGGTGAATTCAGAATTTTGCACTGCGCTGCTTTAACTGTAAATTGTGCGGACATGCAATGTTGTACCCAAACGAAATTTGCGTCCTTTTCTTCCCACAAATAGAGCTTTCTTTTAATGGTATTTGATTGCCTCTGCGATTTTTATTTTTTGCGATATAAACGGAAAAAGACCGAAATTTTTTGTTTTGTTATAAGAAAAAATTGTCTTTTTTCCGCAACTTGTGTCAACATATAAAATATTCCATGGACTCGACATGCCTCTCAGTATATAGCTTGGGGTGTCTACTTTCCAAAATGGGGTCATTTGGGGGGGTTTTGAACTGTTCTGCCATTTTATACACAACATTAGGAAGCTTACATCCACTCTTCTAACCACTTGAAGACAAAGCCCTTTTTGACACTTTTTGTTTACATGAAAACATATTTTTTTTTGCAGGAAAATTATGTTGAACCCCCAAACATTATATATATTTTTAAAGCAAAGGCCCTACAGAATAAAATGGTGGGTGTTGCATTTTTTTTTTCTACACAGTATTTGCGCAGCGATTTTTCAAACACATTTTTTGGGGAAAAAATACACTTTTTTTAATTTTAATGCACTAAAACACACTATATTGCCCAAATGTTTGATGAAATAAAAAAGATGATCTTAGGCCGAGTACATAGATACCAAACACGACATGCTTTAAAATTTCGCACAAACGCGCATTGGCGACAAACTACATACATTTTTAAAAGCCTTTAAAAGCCTTTACAGGTTACCCCGTTAGATTTACAGAGGAGGTCTACTGCTAAAATTACTGCCCTCGATCTGACCTTCGCGGTGATACCTCACATGCATGGTGCAATTGCTGTTTACATATGACGCCAGACCGACGCTTGCGTTCGCCATTGGGCAAGAGCAGGGCAGGACAGTGGTGCTTTTTTTTTTTTTTTTTTTTTTTTTTATTAATTTTGCTTTTTTATTTTATTTTTAAATTGTTCCTTCCATATTTTTTTTTTTTTAATCATTTTTATTGTTATCTCAGGGAATGTAAATATCCCCTATGATAGTAATAGGTAGTGACAGGTACTCTTTTTTTGAAAAAACTGGGGTCTAGACCCTAGATCTTTCCTCTGCCCTCAAAGCATCTGACCACACCAAGATCGGTGTGATAAAATGCTTTCCCAATTTCCCAATGGCGCTTTTTATATCCGGGGGGGGGACATTCCCTCCCACTGCTTGTAAAAGCAGTCCAGAGGCTAATTAGCCACTAGGATTGCTTTTACATGAAAGCCGGCCGCTGGCTGAAAAGAATGATACCAAGATGATACCTAAACCCGCAGGCATCAATCTGGTATAACCATTCAAAGTCCAGCAACATACCAGTACGTTGCTGGTCCTTGTTGGACATGTATTGTAATCTTTTTTTTTCATGCAGCCAGGTGACTGAACGAAAAAAGAGATTGATCGGTGGGTATGCCCACCATTAGAATACCGCCCTTCATCCATCCACTTCTAATGATGGGCATACATGCACCATTTATATATGCCGAAGCATGGGGGCATCCTCCCGCAAAAAAGTTATGCCGCACACACATGGTCAGACTTTTCCACGGGCAAGCCTCCGTCGGAATTTCGACCGTATGTACGCGGCATTAGGAGCAAAATCAGTCCTCCGCCCCTGCTGCCCCAATGCTTCGGCATATTTGCTTTTTTTTTTTAACTGCGGTGGTGAAATCACCTCCTACAGCACTGGAGTCGCAGGGATCAGGCCTGTCTCTGCGAACGCTGCAGTTATGTGTGTTGTGTTTTGTAAGTGACAGTGATCGATCGATACTGCACTTGGGTGGCCTGGGCTGGACAGAGGGGCAAAACGCAGGTGCCAGCAGGTATCTGGGCTGATCCCGCTAACACTGCGTTTTTGGGAACCCTAAACTGCTGGGGACGCTAGTATAGATCTGATCAGATCAGATATTGATCTGTTCAGATACTATACCACTGAGGGGGGTGTATGCTTCCCGTGTGGGTGTTAGCGTTACTAGCACTAACCTGACGCTGCCTGGGGTGTGACGCAGACCCTCTCTGACGCTAAAACCTAATTGATATCACCCGCCGGGCGATCAGGGGGTTAAACCTTTATTGGGTTATATACGGCGGGTGCCCTGACACTATAAAAAGCAAACTAACTAACCAGCGTCACCCGTAACACTTATATGATGATTACTGGTGAAAGGGTTAACTAGGGGCAATTAGGGGGTTAAAACCTTTATTAGATAATATATGGGGGTACCTGACGCTATAAAAACCTGCGGCGAACCTAAAAACAATTACTGGCTACCGATCTGCATCACCGACGCTAAGACAGCGATCAGAAAAATGATCGCTTAGCGACAGTGGTGATAGGGGGTGAAAAGGTTACCTGGGGGGCGATCAAGGGGGTTAAACCTTTATTAGATAATTTATGGGGGTACCCGACGCTATAAAAACCTGCGGCGAACCTAAAAAAAAAATACTGGCTACCGATCTGCATCACCGACGCTAAGACATCGATCAGAAAAATGATCGCTTAGCGACAGTGGTGATAGGGGGTGAAAGGGTTACCTGGGGGGCGATCAAGGGGGTTAAACCTTTATTAGATATTTTATGGGGGTACCCGACGCTATAAAAACCTGCGGCGAACCTAAAAAAAAAATACTGGCTACCGATCTGCATCACCGACGCTAAGACATCGATCAGAAAAATGATCGCTTAGCGACAGTGGTGATAGGGGGTGAAAGGGTTACCTGGGGGGCGATCAAGGGGGTTAAACCTTTATTAGATAATTTATGGGGGTACCCGACGCTATAAAAACCTGCGGCGAACCTAAAAAAAATTACTGGGTACCGATCTGCATCACCGACGCTAAGACAGCGATCAGAAAAATGATCGCTTAGCGACGGCGGTGCTAGGGGGTGAAAGGGTTACCTGGGGGCGATCAAGGGGGTTAAACCTTTATTACATAATTTATGGGTGTACCCGACGCTATAAAAACCTGCGGCGAACCTAAAAAAAAAATACTGGCTACCGATCTGCATCACCGACGCTAAGACATCGATCAGAAAAATGATCGCTTAGCGACAGTGGTGATAGGGGGTGAAAGGGTTACCTGGGGGGCGATCAAGGGGGTTAAACCTTTATTAGATAATTTATGGGGGTACCCGACGCTATAAAAACCTGCGGCGAACCTAAAAAAAATTACTGGGTACCGATCTGCATCACCGACGCCAAGACAGCGATCAGAAAAATGATCGTTTAGCGACGGCGGTGCTAGGGGGTGAAAGGGTTATCTGGGGGGTGATCAAGGGGTTAAACCTTTATTAGGGGGGGTTAGGGGGCTACACTGGACCTAAAACTAAATGTAGTGACACTTTTACAGTCACAAATGTCACTGATTGCAGTGATGAGTAAATAAATGGTCACTGCAATCAGTGACACTGTGACTGGGGGCTGGGGGGTGATCTGGGGGGGCCTGGGGGGGCGATTTATGTGCCTATGTGTGCTGGTGTTAGTGTAGTGTTAGTGCACTGACCTGTGTGTCTTCTCTTGTACGGCGCTCTGTATATGTGAGCGCCGCACAGGAGATGACATCACTTCCTCCTGCTTTCTCTGTCTGTGTGTACATTCCACAGACAGAGGGGGCATTTCTATTCGCCGGGAGCGATCGCGGGGGGGTGGCCGTAATCGAACGGCCGCCCCCCATCTCGGAACGCTCCCAGACGAATTCCGACCGCTCACTGTACAGAAGGGGGGTCCGATTGGACCCCCCAACTGTACAAAGGCAATCACGTACACTCTACGTGATTGTGCCTGTCGGTGCCATTGTGCCGACGTATATATACAGTGAGCGGTCGTTAAGTGGTTAATGATGCATAAAGTGAAAAAAAAAAGTAAAATATTCCTTTAAATATCGTACCTGGGGGGTGTCTAAAGTATGCCTGTGAAGTGCCACGTGTTTCCCGTGTTTAGAACTGTCCCTGCACAAAATTACATTTCTAAAGGAAAAAAAGCCATTTAAAACTGCTTGCGGCTTTAATGTAATGTCTGGTCCCGGTAATATGGATGAAAATCTTTAAGAAAAATGGCATAGCTACCCCATCACACACCCCCCCCCCCTACCCCAGCCCATTACCAGCCCCTTTGGGTCTTGGATGGATATTAAGGGGAACCCCGCACACAAAATAAAAAAGGCCCTATATACTCTGAACAGCCGTATACAGGCGGTGTATACAAGACAGGGACTGTAGGTTTGTTCTTATGTAGAATCCGTTTGTAATTTTGAACAGGTACATTGTTTAAGTGTAGCTCCAGCCAAAAAATCTATTTTTAAGCTTTTTGGAAAACATAGGGAAGGGTTATCACCCCTGTAACATTTGTTTTGCTGTCTGTGCAGTGTGCACCTGTTCAGAACAGTTCACCTCACTTTCCGTCCTAATGACAAATGTTTTTTGAAAATTTGGGGTTTTAATTGAAACAAGAATTGGTGATAAAGCATCAGTGGAGAGGAGACACTTTTTTTCCCATATTAACTCTTACAGGAGAGAATTTTCCTTCCTAGGGGTAGATTTCCTCTCACTTCCTGTTGTATCCTTCCGTTTGCAAGGAGGAGTCGTTTGTAAGTTGGATGTTTGAAAGTAGGGGCCTGCCGTATATACTCTGCTGAAATTTGCCCCTTACATGTTGGTGTTGCCACAACACTGTGAGCCCTCACAGTTACTCTTGGTGGGCGCATGAATGGGCCCTGCTGTGAATTATTAGATCAAGAATTGTAATTGCATGCCCCTGTTGAACAGGGGCTGAAAAATTGGGCCTTTGGTGGTGGTGGTGGTGGTGGTGTTGACACAACACTGTAAGGCCTCACAGTTACTCTTGGTGGGCGCAGGAATGGGCCCTGCTGTGAATTATTAGATCAAGAATTGTAATTACATGCCCCTGTTAAACAGGGGCATAAAAATTGGGCCTTAGGCACTGGTGCCACAACACTGCAACCCCTCACAGATACTGTACTTGGAGCACAGCAATGAGCCCTGTTGCAAAGTATTGCATCAAAAATTGTAATTACACGCCCCTGTTAAACAGGGGCTGAAAAATTGGGCCTTAGCCACTGGTGCTGGTGCCACGACACTGCAACCACTCCCAGATACTCTAGTTGGAGTGCAGGAATGAGCCCTGCTACAAAGCATTGCATAAAAAATTGTAATAACACGCCCCTGTTAAACAGGGGCTGAAAAATTGGGCCTTAGCCACTGGTGGCGGCACCCAGAAACAAAAATGTTCTTCCAAGCTATCATCATCAATGAGGAGGAGGAGGATAGTCAACATAACAGGACAGTCTCTCGGCATCAGCATCAGTCTTGAAGGGATGTGACATTTGAAAATAAATTAGTCTGTTATATCAGCTTCAGGTGTTTGGTAGCTGGTGGTGATCTAAGACTGGTTCATCTTTATGAAGGTCAGTCGATCAACAGAGTCGGTGGACAGGCGCACCCTGTGATCCGTGACAAATCCTCCAGCAGCACTGAATGTGCGTTCTGAAAGAACGCTGGATGCAGGACAGGCGAGTAGCCTATCCTTCTCTCTCCCTGCACACAAGGTTTATCAAAGTATATGACACTGACACTCTCCCTGCCTATCCTTCTCTCTCCCTACACACAAGGTTTAGCAAAGAATATGACACTGACACTCTCCCTGCCTATCCTTCTCTGTCCCTACACACAAGGTTTAGCAAAGAATAGATTTGACAAGATTTGACACTGTCCCTGCCTATCCTTCACTTTCCCTGCTCCGGAACACACTACACGAGGCCGCCGCGCTGGCGGCCTTTTATAGTGTGGGGCGTGTACTAAACCCCCTCAGCTATAATTGGCCACAGGCATCCTGCCTGTGGCCAATCATTGCTCTCCTCGCTGCCGGCGCTGTGATTGGCCAAGCATGCAGGGTCACAGTGCATGCTTGGCCAATCACAGCGCCGGGATTACACTGTGATGGTGCAGTGTATTGTGGGCCGTTCGCGTCACTCGAATTTGCCGCAAACGGCCCAAATCGTTCGTTGTTCGCCGAATGCGCGAACAGCCGATGTTCGAGTCGAACCTATGTTCGACTCGAACACCGAGCTCATCCCTACCAGAGACATATTCTCAAGTATTTACAGACACCTAGGGGCCTATTTAACCACCAAAAGGCATAGTCCCCCTTTTGCAACAAAATGTAATTATTGCATTGAAGCATGCAGACCATGGGAAATGTGATCAGCGTGCTCCAGGAGCAATGTAAAGGATCCTGCATTGTTCTTTTTCTGCTATGGAGCTGAAGTAAACAATGGACTAAAAGCATGAGGGCATTGCCACACTTGTGCCATTGTGATCTATAAGTGCCTCTGCTATGGTGCGGAGAAGCACCCCGTAATTCAGGTAAGTGGGTGGGGGGTGCTTAACCTCCCTGGCGGTATGATTCTGTCAGATTTTAGGTGCTGAAAGCGGCACAGTTATTTTGCATGGAAATTTGGTGTTATGTATTGTAGGCCTGCAATTCTTAGGAATAACTCACTTAAATCTGTCCCAACAAGAGTCTAGTAGACATCCCGGGTATGATAACGTTTGAAACACAAAATCATAAATTATAATATAATAAATAACTATAAAATATTATAACAAATAATAATATAAAAATAATAAAAATTATTCAATAATGTAATCAAATCAAAAACACTGAAATTTGCTCAGTTGCAGAATTGTCGCTGTCATTACTTTCAGTGTTTGATGACGAATTTCCCCACAAATCGCTATCGCTCAATTCTGCAAGTGATTCTAATTTATTATCGCTGTTTTCTAGCTGGTCTAAAACCACTTTTGACATAAAGGGACACTTTTTGGTTGCTATGGACAATCTCCAAATTCCAGGCAGAAAGAACAGTTTTTATAATATAAAAGTGCATGCAGGACACTGGACAGACCACTAGGGACAAAGGGGGTGTGTAATTATTTGATACAGTACTGTAATCTGTAAGATTACATTATACTGTATCTATACTGTCTTTTTCACTTTTTGAATTTGGCGCCGAACTCACCGCAACGTCGCAGGGAACGGAGCTCGGCACTCGGCAGTGTGAATCGAGCGAGGAGACACGGCTCGCACACACTGCGGGGAGACATCGCAGGATCCAGGGAACAAGGTAAGTAACTCTCCCTGGATACTGCGATGCAGCCCAAGTCTGGCTCGGGGTTACCACTTTTGGTTGTAAAAACTCACCCCGAGCCTGACTCAGGATTACCGCCAGGGAGGTTAAGGGTTGGGGGTTGGAGAATGTGATTATGTTATTAATAAATAAAGGGTGTAATATGAAAAATTGTGGCCAAGGTGGAGTATGCCCTTAAGCTACAGACATCATATAAAAACTGAAGCTGAGACAAGAGTTCTCTGAGCCAATACCATTCAGTTTAACAGCTATGAACAGGACTGGTGATAGTTGGTGCTGGATCTGTTGGTTGTAGTCAAAGCCCGGGTCCAGACCATAGTCCAGGAGCTCAGCTTTGGGGTAATATTTTAAGTGGTTCTATGCATTAAAGTGTTACTAAACCCACAACAGTAAAAATCAGTCTGTATATGCTGTAAAGCCTGCTTGTTATACTCACTGTGGAATCTAAGGGGTTAATCCTATGCATTGTGTAAAAAGTCTGCTTGATCCTGTCTACTCTGAGTCTCCCCTTCTTCCACTGTCCCCAATCCATCTCCTAACAGAACAGAGCCTTGGGGGCACTCTTCACATGCTCAGTTTGGTGTGTATTGCTAGAGAGTTTTTTTTCCTTGGGAGGGTGCATGTGATCAGCACAGGGCCAATCAGCACTGTCTAGACAGAGGGTCAGGGGACATGCATCCTCATAGGACAGTCAGGGGAGGATGAAAACTCCTCCTACAAGATTTAACCAGACACTGATAGAAGTCACAAGACTTCTATATACTGTTGTTAAAAAAAGGTATTTAGCAGTTTAAAATAACTAAAATTATTGCATTTCCATGTTCTGTGTACTGTGGGAAACCAGATATAGTGAATACAGGGTCCTGGGTTTAGTACCACTTGAAGGTAGAAAAATACATTTGCATTCAGCCCCACCTAAATACTTACCCGAGCCCGATCTTGATCCAACAATGTGCAGAGCCCTGGAAGAGAGGTGAACATTGCAATGAATATTTGATATTTTTTATTTAAAAATAATATATATATATATATATATATATATTTTTATTATTATTATTTTTAAATAAAAATTAAATATATATATATATAAAATAAAGGGATGCAATATCCATAGACTGAAGCCTGTATTTGTATTGAAGATTTATACTGATAAGACAAATTGGCTGTTCACGTTGCAAGGGAATTTGCAAGGATATTTTTCCCTTAGCTTAGCGAATGAGGTGAAGCTCTGCTGACTTCCATCATCCAATCATGTGCTAGCAAATGTTTTGAGTATTCTTTGCAATACATTCACCAGAATAATGGAAAATTCCCCTGCAAAGTAATCCACCTATTTGCCTTTAGTAAAAAAACGCTGTGGGGGGAGATTTATTAAAGCTGGTGCACTCAGAATCCGGTGCAGCTGTGCATGGTAGCCAATCAGCTTCTAACTTCAGCTTGTTCAACTAAGTTTTGACTATAAAACCTGAAAGCTGATTGGTTTATATGCAGAGTGGCACCAGAATTTGCACCCTCCAGCTTTAGTAGATAACCCCTTAAGTGTCTGTTAAAAAGAGAGTAAGGTCTGATACTACCCATGACATACCTCCATCCCTAAATAATGCAACGAAAGGAAAATAGCCCATGAGATTTTAAATGAGGCAAGCATGGGGGCCAACAAAGTAGAGTAAAGCATAGTAACATGGTTTATTAAAACCTGAGTAAATACATAGACATAAAAGCCAAGCTGTTAGCATGATGACACATTGCTTAAAAGCATGCACATGTTATTGTATACAATGTCAGTGTTGTACTGGCATCTATAACTCAACGCGTTTCACGGGCCACTGCTCACTTCCTCAGGAGTAGATCATTAGGTGCAGTATCTCTAGAAAAACAAAGTATGTATTGAGAATACGTATCACATAAAATATATTTTTGCAAATAAAGGCCCAAGTGGAGCCCCATACTTACAAAACGGCAAAGCCGAGGTTCCAAAAAAGTGATCTGACTTATGTAGGAGCAATGACGTTTTCTACAAGACTCCTCCACCAACTTTAAAGTGAAACTCCAGCTTTATATATAAAATGCTGCTTTGATGAATGCTTTTTAGCCTAAACGCGTCAGCCTGTACCCGTGTACCCATGTAAGTAATAAAGTACTTTTATTCAAGAGCATCCAAGTTGCCAGCCTTCACGATTTAAGTACATATAAAATAAAACATTGTAAATCCACCCATATATTTTTGGAGAAGTTGAAACTACTTAAAAAAATAAATAGAAGGCTGAGAGATTTGAGTTTTACACTAAAAGACAGAGCAACTATAATGTGGAGAACACTAATAGAACCAAGGACTGTCTGCATAGAAATGAATATATTTCGCAGCTGGGCACTTCCTATTGTAACTGCTTGAAAACAAGCTTTCTCAATGTTTTTAGTGTATTTCCCGAAATGTTTACTGCTCAATCCGTAAAGTTCAGTGAACGGTATAGACAGCCCATCCTTTATGTCATTGCAGCTCATTTGCATAATAGGCAGTTGTGCCTTATACATTGTGCAGAGTCGTAGATGGTGGGGCCGCCCCTTTCATCCCAGTACAAAGCAATCTTCCCCTTGATTACCCAAACAGCTGCTGCTAATTGTCCTAATTATCCCCAAAGAAAATGCTGTTGAAATAAAAAGCTTCTCTAAAGTCTAAAGTCAAAACTATTTTTAAAAAATATTTTGGATAGAGAAAGAGATGGTTAAACTCCCCCCAGGTTTTTTTTATGCCATCTAAGTCCCATTAGGGAGAATTAGCCATACTTCCTGTCCCAGACAAACAATAGGAAGAGAGATGAAATCTCTCTAAATTGGGGAAACTGCCCTCTCCAGAACAAGTGTCCCATTGGAAGAAAACCTCACTATTCCTCTTATGGTGGCAACTCAACTTTGAATTTTTTCTTTGTTTACAGTTCCAAAAAATAGAGAGTAAATCTACAGACAGTGATAAAAAAAAACCCTGACAGTGTTTCTAACCACTGGCCTCTCTATACAAAACTAAAAAAAAAGTTTTGGGCTTTATACTTTTAAGGGAAAGTCTAGCATCATTGGGTATACATTTTGAGTTTCTTTAGAAGTTCCTTCAGAAACCAACGTATTCTTTTTTTGAGAAAGTGTTGCGCCTAAGAGCCCATTCACACGGGGGCGGCACGACTTGTGCCGCGACTGTGCTGGGCGATCTCCACACGACTTCAAAGCAGACTTCCAAACTGACCCATGGATTGAAGTCAATGGAAGTCGCCTTGAAGTCGTCTTGAAGTAGTACACTTCAGTCGCTCCGCTTAGAACGGTTCCATTGTACAGAATGGGACGCGACTCGTCAGGCGGCTGAGACGCCTGACGAGTCGCCCCTGTGTGAATGGGGTCTAACAGGAAATGCGTCAGTATTGGTAAACACAAGATAGAAAGATCAACATTTGCCTCTCGGAATGTGGTGCTCCTTTAGGATGTTCCTTTAGGATGCTGCAATGAATTGTTCTGGTGGACATGAGCCGATCCGACACCTGAAATGGGGTTATGAAGTGTGGAATGAAATCTGACCTGGATCGACATGTGGTACGTGTCAATCTTCAGGATCTACTACCATGTCGTGTGGTGACTTGGGGAATGGCAGGAGGGACCACTGGGGGAGAGGGGAACCAGGGAAGCTGCACCTCCAGAAGTGTTGATTTATGAAGAACCTTCAAGCGTCATGGAGCAGAGGGTGGTAGGAGAAATAAGTACTGTATATACTCGAGTATAAGCCGACCCGAATATAAGCCGAGGCACCTAATTTTACCACAAAAAACTGGGAAAACGTATTGACTCGAGTATAAGCCTAGCGTGTCCATCTGCATGCCTCACTGTGCTTCACTGTGTCCATGTGCATGCCTCACTGTGTCCATGCCTCACTGTGTCCATGCCTCACTGTGTCCATGCCTCACTGTGTCCATGACTAGACTGATGTTTAACATGGGAGTCTATGGAAGGGGTGCCCAGATTTGAAAAATCAGTGCTCCCTGGCCGTAGGTTCCCCAGACAACAAACCTTGTACACTTGTAGAGAAGATATGGGGCTACATGTGTGCCAAGATTCGGGTCCAGGGGACCTACGACCGGCCGGTACCTGGTCCCCAAATTCACCGGAGAAATTACCGTTTAACATGGGAGTCTATGGAAGGGATGCCCGGTTTTGAAAAATCGGTGCTTCCTGGCCGTAGGTCCCCCAAGCGAAAAACTTTACACACTTATAGAGGAAGAGTGGAGCTACATGTGTACCGGGTCCCCAAATCCTGGGAGATCAGGCGCAAAAAAGGTGACCCGAGTATAAGCAGAGGGGGGGGGGGGCATTTTCAGCACAAAAAAATGTACTGAAAAACTTGGCTTATACTCGAGTATATACAGTATTTACTTTCTTATTTACAGGGAACACTTTCCTCGAGATTCTCAGTTTGGCTAAGAAGTTGCCCGCAGGACAGGAAGTAATGAGAAATCCAAAATTTTGTTTAGTTGTCACTAGGACAAGAGATGGGGAAATTAGACATATGTGATTCGTTCTGTTACTAATCGAAATTCAGACAACATTTTCGTTATTCGGAGAGTGGGATGTGTCTGAATTTTCGAATTACATAATTAACGAATTACAATAAATCTGAAGTAAATTATAACGAAAGAAAAAAAAACCTAACAAAATAATGAATTTGAGAACTTCGAAAAATGAATTTTAAAAATGTGAAAATGAATTTGAAAAATGTGAAAATAAATTTGAAATGGAAACATATTACAATAAGGTATAAACGTGAAATAAGATGACGATAAGATTAGAATAGATTAGAATACAATAAAACGAATATAGCCCTCTTCCGAAATTTTAATTGATTAGAAAATAACAAATATATTAACCAAATTTGATTATATGAAACAAATTCCGAAAACAAATTATTCTAACATAAGGAATATGACGAAACAAAATTATTAACTTAAAGCGGAGTTCCACCCAAAAATGGAACTTCCGTTTTTTGGATTCCTCCCCCCCTCCAGTGTCACATTTGGCACCTTTCATGGGGGAGGGGGGAGCAAATACCTGTCTAATACAAGTATTTGCTCTCACTTCCGGGCATAGATCGCCGCAGTATCCACATCTATCTACGCCATGTCCGGTCCCTCCCCTGGCCCCCCAGCTGTCTTCTGGGAGACACACAGGTCCCAGAAGACAGCAGGGACCAGTGAGATTGTGCAGCGCGACTCGCGAATGCGCATTAGGGAACCAGGAAGTGAAGCCGCAAGGCTTCACTTCCTGATTGCCTTACCGAAGATGGCAGCGCCTCCACCCGGGAGCCGAGGGATAGATCGGCTTCGGGTGAGGACATTGCGGGCGGGCGGAACTCCGCTTTAACAAACAAATCCGAAACGAAAACATTTTTCTGTTGTGCACATCTCTAGGGGAAAATCTTCTATTGGGAAAACCTAAACCTAATGCCGCGTACACACGATCATTTTTCACGTCGTGAAAAATGAAATTTTTTGTTTTCAACAGGAAAAACGACCGTGTGTGGTCTTTTTGTCATTTTTCACGACGTGAAAAACGGCATTAAAAACGACGAGAAAAATTAGAACATGTTCTAATTTTTCTCGTCGTTTTTCCTGACATTTCTTCCGCGGCAGTGTTTCCCATAGGGAAACACTGCCGCGGAGCCCATAGACGATTTTAAAAAATGACGAGAAAAATGACCGTGTGTGGGGAACAAGCTGTTCCCTCGTTTAAAATGTCATTATTCACTGCGGTTTTTTAACCGCCGTGAATAATGATCGTGTGTACGCGGCATCATACTCAAAGATTAACTACATCTGATTGGATGCAGTCCCTGTTCGGCCAACACATTTCTACCCAGCTCTCCTTTGGTTTTTAACTGCGGTTTGTAAAGCTTGGTGGTGCCAACATAGCTCAAATAATGCTTGATTCAGCAGGAATAAAATAAAATAAAAATTAAGACATGTATTGGTGTAATAGAGGATCTTCCGTCACTTTAAAGAGATTTTCTCTCATTTTCTGTTGCATCTTCAGGACAGGAAGTAGAGAAATCTCCCCAAAGGGACAAACACAGTAACAAATAAACAGACATGGGCTTTAACCCTTCCCTACTTTATATAAGTTTTCGCCAACGTATACTTTAAATTGTCTTTGGCTGAAATGCAAAGGCTAATATAATACATGGGTAGAATTCCGAACAAATTTTCTTTTGAAAATCAGAAAGTTTGTGCCTTTTGTGACCTGATGGTGAAACAATTGATTTTGAAATTCTACCAACCAAGCCTTCAATTTCACCTGATGTTGCTACAGAAAAGAATTTTCGTGGCTGGGAATCTGTGCATTTGTTTTTATATTTCTCGCATCATTGATGAGAAATTCATTTGTTTTTCAAAAAATTTGCAACATGCCCGATTACTCAAATTCGATGGCCGCACAAAAATGGACCGTTGCTGCAGCCCACTAATGGTGCGAAATTCAAACAAAGATTTTTAGTTACGATTTTCGAAATAAATTTATTTTTGAATTTGACCCATGTATGGCCGCCTTAACTGATTCAACCACTGTATAAAAAAATTAGATGATATCTTTCCCCCAGCTACCTCCTACAGCACCTAGGTATGGGTGATGTCATGCTCCTTCTGGCCAGATCTCAGAGAATGTTGAGTAGCATAAATCTCACGAGAAGACAATCCTGCGCTGTGTTGCATAGAGATTTGGGCTACTCCACATTGCCCAAGATCTTGTTGGCCGGAAAAGGATGTCACCCCTGCACTACAAAAGTAATTTCATGCAGCGTTTAGGGAAGATGAGGAACATTGAATAGGCGGACCTTGCCTGAAATTCAAGGTGCACTTTAAGGCAATGTCCACACTAGCCCATTCCCTGAAAAGCAATCCACGGTGGAGTGCCACCACCTGAATGCCTATTTTTTTCCTGTGTTTATGACTATTTATAATGTGACCAACACATACGTTTGGCTTGTGGCATGACACCTATTGACTTGAATGGCCAAGTTTGACAGGCGGTGCAGACTGTGAACTCCAAATCCCATGTTAAATTTTCCACGTCAAGTGAACTGTCCTCCCAGTCGAGGGGGAGTTTAAGGATTTGTAAAGGTTCGTTTTTTATTTTCTAAATAGGTTCCTTTAAGCTAGTGCATTGTTGGTTCACTTACCTTTTCCTTCGATTTCCCTTCTAAATGTTTTTTTTTTCTTTGTCTGAATTTCTCACTTCCTGTTTCTCCTCAGTAAGCTTGCCCCCATCATCCGAGCCATGTTTGGTCAGCCAAAACAGCTTACTGAGGAGGAACAGGAAGTGAAAAATTCAGACAAAGAAAACAAAGAAAAAAAAACATTTAGAAGGGAAATCGAAGGAAAAGGTAAGTGAACCCACAATGCACTAGCTTAAGAACCGGTTCACACTGGGGCAACACGACTTCCAGCGCGACTTTGGAAGGCAACTTGGACATGACTTGAGTATGAATCACACGCGTCATGAGGCAACTTACAAGGCAACTTCAAGTTGCCTCCAGGACAGGCGACTTTCCAGTGGCCAATCAAACAATAATCAGCTCTGTGGGAGGGAGGGGGTTGCCTGGAAAACTATTTTTACTTCCTGGAAAGTTGCTTCAGTTAAGACGGGGGATCTGACTTGGAGGCGACTTCCATTGATATCAATGGGTACAAGTCGCCTAGAAGTCGGATTGAAGTAGTAAAGGAACCTTTTCTGAAGTCGGAGCGACTGCAGTAGTGTGCATTAAGACGGCTCCATTCACTTCCATTACTTTTCTAAACCGCGCGACTTGGGGCGACCTGAAGTCGGATCCCAGGATGCCCCTGTGTGATCCGGCTCTAAGGCCTCTTTCACACTGAGGCGTTGCAATAACGCGCTAAAAACTATTAGCGTTATTACCGTGTTTTTACCGCGTTTTTACAGTGTTAGTGTTAAAAATAGCGCTAACGCCTATGTGTTTTTACTGCTTTTTTACTGCGTTAGCGCTATTTTTATCGCTAACACAGTAAAAACGCATAGGCGTTAGAGCTATTTTTAAAAATAGCACTAGCACCTATGCGTTTTTACCGCATTTTTACCGCGGTTTTACAGCGGTACTCATTCATTTCAATGGGGATAGGCGTTTTTACAGCGCTATTTTATGCGCCCCAAAGATGCTCCAAAAAAGCTGTTTGCAGGATTTTTTCCAACGCACAGCCAGCACAACGCCTCAGTGTGAAAGCCTTTTTTATGTGAGCTTGCATGGTGATGAGTTCTTGCGGGCGCGCTCCCGTGATACAGTCAGCGGCCATAGCCGCTGACTGTATCACTCGGCCCTGCCCCCCAGCACGCCGCATCATTGGATGTGATTGACAGCAGCGCGAGCCAATGGCTGCGTTTCTTTCAATCAACCAATAAATGAGCCGAGAAGCCTGGTCGAGAAGCAAGCTCGTTCACGGTGCGGGACTTTCGAGAGGTCAGGTAAGTAAACGGGGGGGGGGGCTCAGGCTAATTCACAGATGTTTTTTCACCTTAATGCATAGAATCATTAGAATGCATTAAGGTGAAAACACTTTTACCTTTACAACCCCTTTAAAAACTGCGACTCAACCGCCTGTCTGCCTGTGTGAAAAGAGAGGCCTAGCTTTCTACAGAAATATTTAAATGTATTTCAAAACGTAAACCACCGCTTGAGTTTCGGAACAGCTGGTAAATGTTTTGTAACGTGGGACAGGGCGCTTTGGGTTTGAAATGGGAAATAAGGTTATCAGGTCTGGTTCTCTTCAGGAAACAGCAGGTTGCTGGCACTTGGACAATCTTAAAAGTTCATCCAAAAATGTAAATCTTTAATTCATTTAGATTAAAAAAGATGTTCACGTTTTTAGGAAAATCTCCCACTGCTTCAGAGCTCTCTCAAAAGAGATAAACATGGTTATATCACCAAAAATGATGATACTTAGAACATACGTTGTTCAGTTTTGAAGTATGCTCCTGCACTGGAGGACATCTGCTGTGGAGCCAACAAAACCCAATGGATGGCAGAACTAGTCTCAGATATATTACTTATGCTAAGTAATTTGTAAGTGTAACCGTTACGCCCCCTGACAATGCCGTCATCAGTTTTTCACTCCAGAAGAACAGAGCCATCTTTGTTCGACCATCATGCAAGGTCACTATCTACTTCCTGGACTGATAAGCTGACTCAGAAATGACAAGATCATGTAAATCCTATGTAGTTCTTGGCTGTGTTTTCCCAAATGACTGACACAGATCAGTCCCTGCTGCAGCTTCTCACCTTATGAAATGCTGCAATATTAAACTGACCATACACTGTTATGCCTTGTACACACGATCAGATTTTCCATCCGGATAAACTCTGACGGATTTTTCCGACGGAATTCCGTTCAAGCTGTCTTGCTTACACACTAACACACCAAATTCCGACCGTCAAGAACGCGGTGACGTACAACACTACGACGAGCCGAAAAAAATGAAGTTCAGTGCTTCCGAGCATGCGTCAACTTGATTTTGAGCATGCGTGTTTTTTTCTCAGACAGAGTTTCATACAGACGAACGGAATTTGTTCTCTTTCTAAATTCCGATGGGAAAAAGTCAGATGGGGCACACACCGATCGTGTATACAAACCATCAGACTTCTTTTACATAGTTTTGTGTTAAATAATTCAGCGCCAATGAATATAATTAATACTATGTATAAATTTGTATAAACAATAGTAATAATAATATAAAAATATAAAAGCTGCTTCCCTGCAGATGGAGTAATTAGATCTCCTATCTGAGATTAGTTAATGTATGGAAGGGGGCGCTATTCACACTTGATTGATTTTAGATGCTCTGTGACAACATGTATCTTTAAATTAATAAAGTGGAAACCGTGTATAATAGAAACACCACAGTGATGTGATATTTGATATAAACTTAGAAAATAATTATAACAATCACCATACAAAATTAATTGAACAATAATTATGATTGTATAGTACTCAGTCCTAATAGTGATGATTGACGTGCTCCCACAAAAAAATCAATCAAAAAAGATTATATACATAAGAAACTATATATAAAAAATAGATAAATAAGAAGACCATACACTGTTTATCTGTGAAAAAATAAATGACGGTGTTGCTTCAAATCCGACAAGTGAAAACAACTTCAATAAAGTTCGTACTAAACAGTGACTCTTCCTTCAAAGAAGTGCACAAAATTCACCAAACCTTCCAATGAAGACATACACCCAAAGTGCACAGGTAGTGGATTGCGCTTACCAAATGAAGTGGACCTCTTTAATTAAAAAGATGGTCACAAACAGCTTGAGCAGGATTGTGCCTGCACACATACGGACACAAACTGGTGATTATGAATCTCCTTCCTCGGTCTCAGGCAAAGGATATGAAACACAAAACAAGATACTCCATAGTGCAACCCATATATTTATTTAAAAAACAGTAGAAAATATATAAAAAGAACATATGGCCTGGGTGGCCTCTTACATTAAAAAGTGCCCATCCCGGCACTGGGGCTGCAAGCGTGTGGTATGGAGCCAGCGGCTCGTGACCCTGTATAAGCGGCGTGCATCAAAGCAACCGTTCGCTGCAGCCAGAATCACGGATGAAGCGTTCTGTGTGTATCACGTGACCAGGCTACGCCGCCGACGTACGTTTCGTGTTGATTACGTCTTCAGGGGGGCGTGTTCTTTTACATGGGCCTGACTGACTCGTGAACAATGGTGGGTCATGTTGTCAGCATAGGGCAGGGGCGGATCCAGAGTCTTTTTTCGGGAGGGGCACTGCCAAAAAATGTGTTTTTTTTGTGGGAAATTTACCGGGGAATGGCTGGTGTCGGCGCTTCAATCATCCCGGCACCATGGTTGTTATGGTGTCAGGATAATTGAAGCACATTATTTATATTATTACATTGTAATATAAAATTAAATAGTTCAATGCAGAATCAGTGGGAGCCCCGAGTGTGTCACTTGCCACCGTCGCCTGCAATTAGTGGGAGCCCTGAGCGTGTCACTTGCCACACGTTGCGGATTGTCACTTGCCACGTCAACTGCCACATCTTGTGGATTGTCACTTGCCACATCACCTGCCACACCTTGCGGATTGTCACTTGCCACGTCACCTGCCACACCATGCTGATTGTCACTTGCCTGCCACCAGATGCAGATTGTCACTTGCCACGTCACCTGCCACAATTTGCGGATTGTCACTTGCCACGTCACCTGCCACAATTTGCGGATTGTCACTAACTTGCCTGCTAAGGTGTAGTTTTGGTTGTCTCTTGCTGTGTCCCAGACTCCCAGAGTCAGGCAGCAGAGAGATAATGTAATCTCTCTGCTGCCTGCACAGTGGGGGCGGAAGTCACTGCAGGAATGCAGGGCAGGCATGGGCGGTGAGAGATGATCTCATCTCTCTGCTCCCCCACTCCTGGCTAGCTGATTGGCCAGCTGCCACACTGAGCCTGCTCTCTCACTGTCACCTGTGCTGCCAACACACTGAGCAGCACTGTCTGCCCACGAACCGCGCCGCTCACCCACAAACCGCGCCGCAAGCGGAGCCGCCCGCTTTCTTACCCGTCTGTGGAGCCACACGCTATCGCACTTGCCCGCAGAGCGGCCCGACGTGACTCACTGACGTAACTCATTGCTAGACGCCAAGCGGCCCAGGCGTTAGCAACAAGTGCAGGGAAGAGGCTCCACCCACCTCCTCCTCCGCTCCTGGTATCGTGTCAGTGCACCGCGTAACTACATTAGACGAGTCTCTCTCTCGGCGCCGCTGATCGGCTGATGTGAGAAACTGAGAGAGAGACTCAGAGAGGCAGCGGCAGCCGCAGAACAAGTACTGTATATACTCGAGTATAAGCCGACCCGAATATAAGCCGAGGCACCTAATTTTACCCCAAAAAACTGGGAAAACGTATTGACTCGAGTAAAAGCTTAGGGTGTCCATCTGCATGCCTCACTGTGCCTCACTTTGCCTCACTGTGCCCATGCTTCACTGTGCCCATGACTAGACTGATGTTTAACATGGGAGTCTATGGAAGGCGTGCCCGGGTTTGAAAAATTGGTTCTCCCCGGCCGTAGGTCTCCTAGACATCAATCTTTGCACACTTGTAGAGGAGACATGGGGATACATGTGTGCCAAGTTTGGGGTCCAGAGGACCTACGACCGGCCAGTACCGGGTCCGCAAAGTCACCGGAGAAATTACCGTTTTACATTGGAGTCTATGGAAGGGGTGCCCGGCTTTAAAAAATCCGTGCTCCCCGGCCGTAGGTTCCCTAGACACCAAACTTTGCACACTTGTAGAGGAGACTTGGGGCTACATGTGTGCCACGTTTGGGGTTCAGGGGACTTATGGCCGGCCGGTACCGGGTCCCCAAAGTCCGGGAGATCAGGCGCAAAAAAAAAAAACAGAGCAAGCGAGTGTGACAGATGGTCTCGGGGGAGGGGCAATTGCCCTGTTGCCCCCCCTGGATCCGCCCCTGGCATAGGGTTGCCACCTTTTCTTCAAGTCAAACCCGAACACTTTAGCGGTGCACAGCAACGTTTTTTTATAGTATAAACTATATTTTGCTATTAAATAACATTTCTAATCATATGAAGTTAAAGGGGTTGTAAAGGTAAAAGTTTTTTCACCTTAAAGCGGAGTTTCACCCTAAATTTCAAGACTATATCATGCTGATCATCCCACCACATACATCTACATAAGCCAAAAGATTTTTTATTATGTGTTTACAATACCGTATATTCGATGTATAAAAGTTTGACTTCCGGGGTTTTCTCCCGCGGGAGTAGGCGTCTCCACTCTTCCCCAGCGCCGCAATGTCTCCTGGGAGGACGGTGTCATGCTTCCCAGTAGACAATGCGGAACGCCGTCCAGTGAATGCCATCACAATGGGGCGTGTACTTTCAATGGCGTCGACCGTTGTGATGGCAACCATTCACCGCTTCCCGGAAGTCAGTGCTTGTGGGCTTCACAATGCCCACAAGCAAAATGGGAAATGCCAGCATTGGGTTTTATAACTTTATGTTATCTAAGAAAACGGACGGGGGATGCTTTTTGGCACTGTACAAGTGAGTACATACTTGTAATCTAAAAGCCATTGTATGCAAACGAAAAAAAAAAAAAGATTGGCCGCGGAACCTCCGCTTTAATGCATCCTATGCATTTAGTTCCGCTTTAAGATGACAAAAGGTGTAAGGTGTATGTACCAATCTCAACTTTCTTATTAACAGCGTTTGCCTGATACTCTCTGCTCCTCCCTGCCTCTCCGCACAGATTTCATGAATGCTCACCCATGCTGAAAATTTGTGTTTGCTGCAGCACTGGAGAGCAATCAGATCCGCCTTGTCTGCACAGCCAATCACACACCTGAGTTCCAGCTTCTATTGATAAAGATAGGTGGAATTTATTTATTTTACCCCAGAAAGTGATCGGGCTGATGACTTCAAGCACACTCTAATGCAAATACACAACAGTGTACACTATGTGCACCTAGGAGATAACCCCCTAAAGTGTGCATACGCTCTGCACATCAATATAAATATAGTGTTTCTAAGAATTTCACACTTCAGCTTCCTGGGAGGGTGTCATTGAGATTTCCTGGAAGATAAAGGTGAAACGCACTTACCGAGGAAACAGTACTCTTAAGTTTGTATTTTCAAGATCATTTTCATGCCGTGAAGCCTTCTCTATACAGTACACAGCTTTTTTTTTTTAAGTAAAAGTGATATTAAATTATATGTTTAAAAGCCAAAACTTTCAGTTTTTAGACAGAATATGGAAGGACTGAAATCTATTTTTTTTTTTATTTCTGTTAGCGTGGCCCATTGAGATTTGCCTTCCCGTCCCATAAACACAACAGGAAGCTGGAGGAAATCTCCCTCTAAATTAGTTGTCACCACAACGTATCACCATTGAAAGATTTCCATTCGATTCCCGTTTCCGATTCCAAACCTTTTTGTACTCTATTCAAAACTCACAAATAAGTTTTGGCTTCAGACCAGCCATTCTCAACCAGGGTTCCACGTAGGGTTGCCACCTCATCCCTTTAAACCCGAACACATATGAATTACACAGGTTCTGTGCAGTGGCGGTGCGTCCATAGAGGGCGCCGGAGCGCCGCCCCCTCTCGCTCCTGCACCGCCACTGAAAAACAATACATAGGTTTATGCATTGCATGAACCTATGTATTGTCACCGCTGCCGCACCGCCCACTATTCAGATGGCCGGCCCCCTGGCGAGCGCCGGCCATCTGAATAATGGCAGCTAGTTGGCTGTGGAAGTGTCTATCAGAGCCAGAGCCGATCTGATTACCGGTAACCTGATTGGCTGAAGCGACATCGAGGGCGGGAGAAGACATCGAGGATGGAAGAAGACGTGAAGGAGCGTGGAGGAGGATGGCGCTGACCCGAGGAAGGTAAGTGCGGGCTGGGGACAAACTGGCTGCATTTGGGGACAAACTGCCTGTATTTGGGGACAAACTGGCTGCATTTGGGGACAAACTGCCTGTATTTGGGGACAAACTGACTGTATTTGGGGACAAACTGACTGTATTTGGGGACAAACTCGCTGCATTTGGGGACAAACTGGCTGTATTGGGGGACAAACTGGCTGCATTGGGGGACAAACTGGCTGCATTGGGGGACAAACTGGCTGCATTTGGGGACAAACTGCCTGTATTTGGGCGTTTAATGGGCACAGTGGCGGCAATTGATGTTTTTTTTTATTTTTCGGTTTGTTTGCGCCCCCCCAAAAATTTTGAGCACCAGCCGCCACTGGTTCGGTGGCTGATTAAGGTGGTAATTAAACTCACTTGGTGCCTTATCTGCATTAAATTAGCCTCAGAATCTGTGTAATTCATATGTTTTCGGGGTTTAAAGGGATGAGGTGGCAACCCTAGTTCCACGAAAGGTTGCTAGAGGTTTTTTGAACTGTGGTCGATTGACCTCCCATTTGATGGTGTCTCCATAGTTCCAGTGCTAAAGCCACCTGCCAGAGCCGGCTTCATAAACCCAGCTCCAAAACCCAATGGTCTTTTTAGCTATTTGTAAGGGTGGCATTCTGACCACCACTGTATAGTAGTGATGAGCCGAACACCCCCGGGTTCGGTTCGCACCAGAACCCGCGAACGGACCGAAAGTTTGTACGAACATTAGAACCCTATTAAATACAATGGATGCGAACGTTCGAATTCTAAAGTGCTAATTATAACAACTATTATGCATGTTATTGTCCTAAAAAGGGTTTGGGAACCCGGGTTCTGCACCAGGGGACATGTATCAATGCAAAAAGAAGTTTTAAAAACGGTCGTTTTTCGGGAGCAGTCATTTTAATGATGCATAAAGTGAAAAAAAAAAAAGTCAAATATTCCATTAAATATCGTACCTGGGGGGTGTCTAAAGTATGCCTGTGAAGTGCCACGTGTTTCCCGTGTTTAGAACTGTCCCTGCACAAAATGACACTTCTAAAGGAAAAAAAAGCCATTTAAAACTGCTTGCGGCTTTAATGTAATGTCTGGTCCCGGTAATATGGATGAAAATCTTTAAGAAAAATGGCATAGCTACCCCATGACCCCCCCCCCCCTACCCCAGCCCATTACCAGCCCCTTTGGGTCTTGTATGGATATTAAGGGGAACCCCGCACATAAAATAAAAAAGGCCCTATATACTCTGAACAGCCGTATACAGGCGTTGCATACAAGACAGGGACTGTAGGTTTGTTCTTATGTAGAATCTGTTTGTAATTTTGAACAGGTACATTGTTGAAGTGTAGCTCCAGCCCAAAAATCTATTTTTAAACTTTTTGGAAAACATAGGTAAGGGTTATCACCCCTGTAACATTTGTTTTGCTGTCTGTGCCCCTGTTCAGAACATTTCACCTCACTTTCCGTCCCAATGACAACTGTTTTTGAAATGTGGTGTTTTTCTTGAAACAAGGATTGGTGATAAAGCATCAGTACAGAGGAGACACCTTTCTCCCATATTTATTCTTACAGGAGAGAATTTTCCTTCCTAGGGGTAGATTTCCTCTCACTTCCTGTTGTCTTCTTGCATTTGCAAGTAGGAGTCGTTTGTAAGTTGGATGTTTGAAAGTTTGGCCCTGCCGTATATACTCTGCAGAAATAGGCCCCTTAGTTGTTGGTGTTGGCACAACACTGTAAGCACTCACAGTTACTCTTGGTTGGTGCTGGAACGCCCTGCTGTCAACTATTATATCAGGAATTTTAATTACATATAATTGTTGAACAGTGGTAGTAAAAATTGGGCCTTTGATGGTGGTGCTGGTGCCACAACACTGTAAGCCCTGACAGTTACTCTTGGTGGGTGCAGCAATGGGCCCTGCTGTGAATTATTAGATCAAGAATTGTAATTGCATGCCCCTGTTGAAGAGGGGCTGAAAAATTGGGCCTTTCGTGGTGGTGGTGGTGGTGGTGGTGTTGCCACAACACTGTAAGCCCTCAGAGTTACTCTTGGTGGGTGCAGGAATGGGCCCTGCTGTGAATTATTAGATCAAGAATTGTAATTGCATGCCCCTGTTGAACAGGGGCTGAAAAATTGGGCCTTTCGTGGTGGTGGTGGTGGTGGTGGTGTTGCCACAACACTGTAAGCCCTCAGAGTTACTCTTGGTGGGTGCAGCAATGGGCCCTGCTGTGAATTATTAGATCAAGAATTGTAATTACATGCCCCTTTTGAACAGGGGCTGAAAAACTGGGCCTTTCGTGGTGGTGGTGGTGGTGGTGATGGTGGCGTTGCCACAACACTGTAAGCCCTCAGAGTTACTCTTGGTGGGTGCAGCAATGGGCCCTGCTGTGAATTATTAGATCAAGAATTGTAATTGCATGCCCCTGTTGAACAGGGGCTGAAAAATTGGGCCTTTCGTGGTGGTGGTGGTGGTGGCGTTGCCACAACACTGTAAGCCCTCAGAGTTACTCTTGGTGGGTGCAGCAATGGGCCCTGCTGTGAATTATTAGATCAAGAATTGTAATTGCATGCCCCTGTTGAACAGGGGCTGAAAAATTGGGTCTTTCGTGGTGGTGGTGGTGGTGGTGGTGGTGTTGCCACAACACTGTAAGCCCTCAGAGTTACTCTTGGTGGGTGCAGCAATGGGCCCTGCTGTGAATTATTAGATCAAGAATTGTAATTGCATGCCCCTGTTGAACAGGGGCTGAAAAATTGGGCCTTTCGTGGTGGTGGTGGTGGTGGTGGTGTTGCCACAACACTGTAAGCCCTCAGAGTTACTCTTGGTGGGTGCAGCAATGGGCCCTGCTGTGAATTATTAGATCAAGAATTGTAATTGCATGCCCCTGTTGAACAGGGGCTGAAAAATTGGGCCTTAGGCACTGGTGCCACAACACTCCAACCCCTCACAGATACTGTACTTGGAGCACAGCAATGAGCCCTATGGCAAATTATTGCTAAAAAAATTGTAATTACACGCCCCTGTAAAACAGGGGCTGAAAAATTGGGCCTTAGCCACTGGTGGCGGCACCCATAAACAAAAATGATCTTCCAAGCTATCATCATCAATCGTATCATTGAGGACTCGGAGGAGGAGGATAGCCAGTCAACATAACAGCACAGGCACTCAGCATCAGCATCAGTCTTGAAGGGATGTGACATGTTAAAATCAATTAGTCTGTTATATCAGCATCAGGTGTGTGGTAGCTGGTGGTGATCCAAGACTGGTTCATCTTGATGAAAGTCAGTCGATCAACCGAGTCGGTGGACAGGCGCACCCTGTGATCCGTGACAAATCCTCCAGCAGCACTGAATGTGCGTTCCGAAAGAACGCTGGATGCAGGACAGGCCAGTAGCTCAATTGCATACTGTGCAAGCTCTGGCCAGTGATCCATCCTCAAGACCCAGTAAGCCAGAGGATTTTCGGTGGGGAAGGTGTCCAAGTCTGACCTTGCCCCTAGATATTCCTGCACCATGTTTATCAGACGCTGGCGATGGTTGCTGGAACCGATCATACTTTGGGGCTGCGGACTAAAGAATTGTCTGAACGCATCGGTCAGACGGCCACCTTCCCCACCGCTCCTTCTTTGACTGGCCGAAGCCTCAGCAACTCGTTGTCCAGGACCAGGAGTTTGTAACCTCCCAGTCTCTGGGAACGCGTTGCACAGACCTTTCTGCAAGGCCTCCCGGAGTTGTCTCATCCTCTGCTCCCTCTGCGACGGTAACATAAGGTCCGCAACCTTACCCTTGTACCGTGGATCAAGGAGAGTGGCCAGCCAGTAATGGTCCCTCTCCTTGATCCGAAGAATACGAGGATCCTTCCGCAGACTTTGCAGGATCAGGGAGGCCATGCAGCGTAGGTTTGCTGAGGCATTCGCTCCGGAGTCCTCTGGGTCACTAAGGACGACATGATCCGCAGCCACCTCCTCCCAGCCACGTACAAGTCCACTGGTTTCTTGGGACTGTAAATCATCCCTAAAAGACTGCTGCTGATGATGCTGAGTGCCAGCCTCCACCTCCATGCTGACACAATCCTCCTCCTCCTCCTCCTCCCCCTCCTCCTCCTCTTCCTGTGCGATGGGTGGGACAGAAGGAACACTGTCTGGGTAAAGGGGGCCTTGAGAGGCAAGGAAGTCCTCCTCTTCCTGCCTCTGTTCTGCCTCAAGTGCCCTGTCCATTATTCCACGCAGCGTGTGCTCCAACAGGTGGACAAGAGGTACAGTGTCACTGATGCATGCACTGTCACTGCTCACCATCCTCGTGGCCTCCTCAAATGGTGCCAGGACAGTGCATGCATCCCTGATCATGCCCCACTGGCGTGGAGAAAAAAAACCAAGCTCCCCTGACCCTGTCCTGGTGCCGTAGTCGCACAGGTACTCATTGATGGCCCTCTGCTGCGTGTGCAGCCGCTGCAGCATGGCCAAAGTTGAGTTCCACCTGGTGGGCATGTCACATATAAGGCGGTTCTTGGGCAGGTTCAACTCCTTTTGCAGCTCAGCCAGGCGAGCACTGGCATTATAAGATCTGCGGAAATGCACACAGACTTTCCTGGCCTGCCTCAGGACATCCTGTAAGCCCGGGTACCTGCCCAAGAACCGCTGCACCACCAGGTTAAGGACGTGAGCCACACAGGGCACATGGGTCAGTTGTCCCTGTCGGAGGGCGGAGAGGAGGTTGGTGCCATTGTCGCAAACCACCATTCCTGGCTTAAGCTGGCGTGGCGTCAACCACCTCTCGGCCTGGCCCTGCAGAGCAGACAGGACCTCTGCCCCAGTGTGGCTTCTGTCCCCCAAACACACCAGCGCAAGCACGGCATGGCATCTTTTTGCCTGCGTACTTGCGTAGCCCCGTGAACGGCTACGGAGCACCGCTGGTTCATAGGACAAACCACAGGAAGAGGCCATGGAGGAAGAAGAAGAGGAGGGGGTGGAGGAGAGAGGTGTGTCACAACCAGTAGTAGCATTTTGGAGGCGTGGCGGTGGAACAACCTCCAACACTACTGCACCTTGTCCTGCATCCTTCCCAGCTGCCAAAAGAGTGACCCAATGGGCCGTGAAAGAAAGGTAACGTCCCTGTCCATGCCTGCTGGACCATGAGTCAGCGGTAATATGCACCTTACCGCTGACCGCCCTGTCCAGCGAGGCCAAGACATTGCCTTCCACATGCCGGTAGAGAGCCGGAATAGCCTTCCGTGAGAAAAAGTGGCGTTTGGGAACCTGCCACTGAGGAACCGCACATTGCACAAACTCACGGAAGGGGGCCGAGTCTACCAACTGAAAAGGCAGCAGTTGAAGCGCTAGCAATTTAGCCAAGCTAGCATTCAACCGCTGGGCATGTGGATGGCTGGGAGTGAACTTCTTTCGACGGTCCAGCAGCTGGGGCAGGGAAATTTGCCTGCTAGAATCGGACGTCGGTGTACTGCTAGCAGAGTGGCCGCAAGTACTTGGCTGTGACACACCTAATTCTACACCTTCATTCCTCTCAGTGCATGTTTCAGAGAGGACTGAAGTTATAGTGGGGTTGGAGATCCCAGCTGATGCGGTGCAAGGAGAGGTCCGCTTTGTTCTTTGGTGTGGGTCTTTCAGGTAGGCTTGCCAACGAGCTGCATGGCAGGTCAACATATGTCTGGTCAGGCATGTGGTACCCAAGCGGCTGATGTTTTGGCCACGCGATATACGCTTGAGACATATGTTGCAAACAGCAGCTGTGCGATCTGATGCACTAGCCTCAAAAAAGGCCCACACCAAAGAACTTTTTGAATGACGGGCAGAGGCAGCGCCCTGCACAGGCGGAGCTCTGCGGTGTGATTCCGTCGGTGTACTGCCCTTACGCTGGCCACCAAAGGGCATCCTGCCTCGTTGGAGATGTGCCTCCTCCTCATCCTCCTCCTCCTCCTCTCTCCTATTAGGCACCCACGTGGAGTCAGTGACCTCATCATCCCCTCCCTCCTCATCACTGGAGCCAATCTGGCAGTATGCTGCAGCTGCTGGAACATGACTGCCAGATTGGTGTCCTTCTTGAGCATCCCCTCTGTCTGCTCTCACGCTACTGCCTTCCTGTAGCTGGGTTTCATCATCAGACCCTTCGAAACGCTGGGCATCCTCCTGGAGCATGTACCCAACACTGTGCTCAAACAGTTCGGGGGACTCCTCAGGAGGAGGACATGGTGGGTCTAGGGAAGGAGTGACTGATGATGAGTCTGACATTGATACCAGGGAAGAGGACGCTTTGGCAGCTGCTTTGCCAGTACCCTGAGCCTGGGTGAGAGAGGATGAGGAGGAGGAGGAGGGCTTGGTCATCCACTCTACCAAGTCTTCGGCATGATGTGGCTCAACATGTCCAGCTGCCGAAAAGAAGGACAAGCGTGTCCCATGGCCATGTGCTGATGACAATGCACCGCGTCCACGACCAGCACTGTTGCCCCCAGACACAGAGCCTGCTTGCCCTCTTTTATTGCCTCCTGACTGTCTGCCTCTCCTTGTTTGCCTTCCAGACATTCTAATAGATGGCCTGCAGGGAGATGGGAAAAAAGCAATAAGGGCTACCTTCAGGTGTCCTTCTCTGTCCCTTTACTTAAGGATTTCTAAATATGGTTGAGGATGATTGCTTTTGCACAGAATAGCACAACGACAATTTCCCTGACTGTCCAAAAAACAAGGATTTCAAAGATGGTTGATGAGGAATGCTTTAGCACACTATAGCACAAGGAGAATTTCCCTCACTGTCCTTCCCTGTCCCTAGAAACAAGGATTCGCACAGTAAAAGACACTGACACTCTCCCTACCTATAGTTTTCTGTCCCTAGAAAAAATGTTTTTTTAAAGCACACTATAGCACAAGGAGAATTTCCCTCACTTTCCTTCTTTGTCCCTAGAAACAAGGATTATCACAGTGAAAGAAACTGACACTCTCCCTACCTAGAGTTTTCTGTCCCTAGAAAAAATGTTTTTTTAAAGCACACTATAGCACAAGGAGAATTCCCTCACTGTCCTTCCCTGTCCCTAGAAACAAGGATTCGCACAGTAAAAGACACTGACACTCTCCCTACCTATAGTTTTCTGTCCCTAGAAAAAATGTTTTTTTAAAGCACACTATAGCACAAGGAGAATTTCCCTCACTTTCCTTCTTTGTCCCTAGAAACAAGGATTATCACAGTGAAAGAAACTGACACTCTCCCTACCTAGAGTTTGCTGTCCCTAGAAAAAATGTTTTTTTAAAGCACACTATAGCACAAGGAGAATTCCCTCACTTTCCTTCTTTGTCCCTAGAAACAAGGATTATCACAGTGAAAGAAACTGACACTCTCCCTACCTAGAGTTTTCTGTCCCTAGAAAATTTTTTTTTTTAAAGCACACTATAGCACAAGGAGAATTCCCTCACTGTCCTTCCCTGTCCCTAGAAACAAGGATTCGCACAGTAAAACACACTGACACTCTCCCTACCTATCCTTCTCTTTCCCTAAACTAAAGGAATCCAGGTTAAGCAAGAAAGAAAGAAATGTCACTGTCCCTGCCTATGCTTCTCTTTCCCTGCTCCGGAACACACTACACTAGGCCGCCGTGCTGGCGGCCTTTTATAGTGTGGGGCGTGTACTAAACACCCTCAGCAATAATTGGCCACAGGCATCCTGCCTGTGGCCAATCATTGCTCTCCTCGCTGCCGGCGCTGTGATTGGCCAAGCATGCGGGGTCACAGTGCATGCTTGGCCAATCACAGCGCCTGGATGACACTGCGATGGCGTAGTGCATTGTGGGCCGTTCGCGTCACTCGAATTTGGCGCGAACGGCCCAAATCGTTCGATCTTCGTCGAACGATCGAACAGCCGATGTTCGAGTCGAACGTATGTTTGACACGAACACGAAGCTCATCCCTACTGTATAGGTTCCATTTTTCTTACTGACCATAAATGTAAGGGGCATTTTTCTCACTGACCCTCAATGAACTGGTTTTAGTAAGGGTTCTCTGATACCTTAAAATTATTCTAGGGGTTCTTCTGGGGTAAAAAGCTTGGGGAAAGGCTGCTTTAGACACACTTTGCGCTAATTGTAAGGAGTCCATCATCATTAGATTGCAGAATTTCTTATGAGATTGCAGGATTTCTTTGGATTTGCGTTGCAGTTTTTGTTTTCTTTGACACTTTGACATTAGATATTAGAGTTCTTGGGTTATAACCTGTCCTATTATCTTTGGTGAAGATCTTATATCATATTGGCTTTGAGACAATTTTATGTGATTTTTTTTAAGTTTATATTTTTAACTTTTTGAAGTTTTTAAGGAGTCCATGTACCAAAGTGAGTTTTACAGCTTCCAGAGTACTTTTATTCATCATAGAAGCCATGTAACAAAAGAGATCTATTGAGGTGGAGTATTTCACTTCGGCATAGCAAAACAAGACTGATTCTTCAGATATGGTTATCTCACCATACCACTTGTAATTTTTTGCCAATCTTCATAGTAAAAATTGAATACATGACAAAAGATTCCCAAAGCACTCTGGGTTATTTAAAACAGCAGTAGCAGTCTGCCTTGTGGCTGGATTTGTCAGCTTGAAACCTCAGTCTGTACACATCTTATAAGGGTGGAGTCGCATGCAGGAGTCATCCAGTTCTGTGAATAAATTGCAGCTTGAGTTATGGAGATCTGTTAACAACAAGCTTTTTTAACATAGTGCTCAGTAGTTTATTGCAGCTTGAGGTATGGAGACCATCTGCAATAAGTCCAGGTTTGACAGTTTGAATTGAAGTGACTATAAAGATTCATTAAAAAACAAAAAAACAAACAAACAAACATGTCATATTTACCTGCTCTGTGTAAAAGTTGCACGGACCATTCCCGATCCTCTTCTTCTCGGGTCCCCCGCCGGAACTCCTGGCTCCTCCCCCTTGACCAGTGCCCCCATAGCAAGCCGCTTGCTATGGAAGCACTAGTACGTGCTCATTCTCAAACCCCACTCTATGCGTCTGTAAGACACATAGTGCTGTAGCTCGCCCCTGCCCCCTGCTCTCTCCTCATTGGTTTACTTGCTGAGATTGACAGCACGGCTTCCCACGGTTGTGTCTCAGCCAATGAGAAGAGAGACACCTGGGACAGTCGAGGCTCGTGGCACATCGTTGCATTGAGAGGGGGCTCAGGTGAGTATTGGGGAGGCTGTGGGGGGAGATGCACACAGAAGGTTTTTTTACCTTCATGCATAGAATGTGTGAAGTTAAAAAACCTTCAGCCTTTACAACCACTTTAAGCCCTCAGCATAGATGTGCACAGCCTATTGCATTAGGGTGTGCACCCCAAAGCTCAAACACATATGCGTGTGTGTGTGCATGTGTATATATACCAATGGTGTCAGTAGAGCAGGCATGTCCAAAGTCCGGCCCGCGGGCCAATCGCGGCCCGCGTTCCGGATTCGGACAGCCCGCCTGGTCATTTTGACATGTATATCTTTTGTGGCCCCCACCGAATCCCCGAGCGCCGGGGGCCACAAAGGAAATACATGCTGGCTGCCGGGGAGGAGGCATACAGGAGAGGAGTATTTCCTGTTTACACGGTGACCTCTGTAAAAGGAAGTCCCGTCTCCTTCGCTGCCATTGGACGACTGTTCTGTCCATCACAGGAGGCGGGTCTTTCTATTAAAGAGGCCGCCAATAAAACAGGAGTTTCTCCTGTATGTCTGTCGGCGCTTGTCCCGCCCCCTCCCTGTCTCCTCCAAGGCTGCAGATGGACATGAATCAGGCTGCACTGTGGGCAATGGTGAGTCTGCATTCATGTCTAGAGGGGTGCAGCATTCAGGGCAAGGGGGGTGCTGCATTCAGGGCAAGGGGGGGTGCTGCATTCAGGGCAAGGGGGTGCTGCATTTATGGCAAGGGGGTGCTGCATTCATGGCAAGGGGGTGCTGCATTAAGGGCAATGGGGGTGCTGCATTAAGGGCAATGGGGGTGCTGCATTAAGGGCAATGGGGGTGCTGCATTCATGGCAAGGGGGGTGCTGCATTCATGGCAAGGGGGGTGCTGCATTCATGGCAAGGGGGTGCTGCATTCAGGGCAAGGGTGTGCTGCATTCAGGGCAAGGGAGGTGCTGCATTCAGGGCAAGGGAGGTGCTGCATTCATGGCCAGGGGGTGCTGCATTCATGGCAAGGGGAGTGCTGCATTCAGGGCAAGGGGGTGCTGCATTCATGGCAAGGGGGTGCTACATTCATAGCAAGAGGAGTGCTGCATTTAGGGCAAGGGAGTGCTGCATTCAGGGCAAGGGGGGTGCTGCATTCATGGCAAGGGGGTGCTGCATTCATGGCAAGGGGGGTGCTGCATTCAGGGCAAGGGGGGTGCTGCATTCAGGGCAAGGGGGGTGCTGCATTCAGGCTAAGGGGGTGCTGCATTCATGGCAAGGGGGGTGCTGCATTCATGGCAAGGGGGGTGCTGCATTCATGGCAAGGGGGTGCTGCATTCATGTCAAGGGGGTGCTGCATTCAGGGCAACGGGGGTGCATTTATGGCACTTGTGAGGCTGCATTGATGGGCAGTGACCCTTATTTTGCTTCACAGTTCTTTATTTAAAATGTAAGATTTTTTAAAGTGAAGGTGCGTGTCATATGCCGATAAATATGGTATATCCAAATAACACGCCTGAGCTCATCTCTTCACCACACACAGCCACAAAGGCAAGTGTTGGGCAGTGTATTGGTGCTCGGACGAACACACTTAGACCACATTTTAATGGTTCACAGAATGGCAGGCAAAATGGTCGGCCCTCACGATGTTCACTTCATCAAACTGGCCCTCTTTGAAAAAAGTTTGGACACCCCTGCAATAGAGCAATGGACAGTGTCAGTAGGGCAGAGATTGGTGTCAGTGGTGTTTATTTTTATTTAATTTTTTTATATTTTTTACAATTTTATTTCTTTTATTGTTATTTTTTTTTTCAGAAGCTCCATTAGGGGGCTTTGGTGAAATATCAAGGGTCTTAACGGGGAATCTGCACCACACAGGGTAATTAGGGTGTGCCCAAGCACACCTGGCACACCCTGTGCAAACGCCTATGGCCCTCACATATGGTGCCTTGAAAAAGTATTCATACCCTTTGAAATTTTGCCCAAAATGTTTTCTGCTACATGTCTTTGTTAAAAAAAAATCACAATAAGTGTATATTGATTGGTTTGGGTGGAAGTTGCAGCGTCTACAAACTATGGCTTGAAAAATTATTCATACCCCTTGAAATTTTTCACATTTTTTCATGTTACAACCAAAAACATAAATGCGGAGTTCCGCCGAAAAATTTTTTTTTTAAAAGTCAGCAGCTACAAATACGGCAGCTGCTGACTTTTAATATATGGACACTTACCTGTCCGTACTTACCTTACTGGCGCCCGCGATGTCGGCACCCGAAGCCGATCTGTCCCTCAGCTCTCGGGGTGGAGGTAAGGGAATCAGGAAGTGAAGCCTTAAAGCGGTTGTATAGTCTTTTTTGTAACTTTTACCTACAGGTAAGCCTATACTAAGGCTTACCTGTAGGTAAAAGAAATATCTCCTAAACCTTTACGGTTTAGGAGATATTCCCCTTGCACTGCGCCGCTGACTGTAGCGGTGCATGCGCACAGGGGATTCTCGGCTGAAGGCCCGGCGGACGCTGGACCTTGCCGGAAAGAAGTCTCCTGCGCGCATGCGCGGGAGTAACGAATCGCGGCTCCAGCCACTCACAGCGCTGGAGCTGCGATACCCGGAAGACACGCCGAGGCATAATGTCAGCTGCCTCAGCGTGGACCGGGAGGGACACCGACGCCTCATTCTAAGGTAAGTATTTCATAAAGAGCTTGTATGCTGTGCATACAAGCTCATTATGCCTTTTCCTTTACAGGTGTATAAAAAATTTAAAAAAAGTCAGCGGGTATACAACCACTTTAAGAGTGGGGGGTTGGGGAATGCAAGAATGTTTCATGTAACATGGTCACAAAGGTGGACTATGCAGGGAAAGAGGTGTATAAATCACAAAATTGGGCAGACAGAATTACAAATCTGTTAGTAGATGAGACGGCTCACATACGTGTGTTTCGGCTCTATATCCAGTTGTTTTTGGCTTTAATGGCGACAATTCAAAGAGTGAGTTCCAGAAGCAAGTAATACCCCATATGGGCACCTAGCTGTCTCACGCTGCGGACTTTGAACTGTTAACGAGTGTCTAAATAGAATGAGATTTTCAGCATTGTGAATTCCCCACAGGCTGGTTTTAATCTGCACTCAATGAATTTCTTTTCTTGCGGGGTACGGTTCGTAGCCGGCCGTGAAGCCAGCGCCGGTGGAAGGCTGCGAATGTAGGCTAATTACAGATGCAAATGTATCTCCCTCTCAGGGATTGACACAGTTAGGGCGAACTACCTGTTTAATGATTCTTTGTCTACAAACTGACTGACAGCGAGAAATCTGCATTAGTAATTCCTTCCAATTGGTCTCCTGCCATTTCTGCGAGCTTGGCAATTTGGAGAGGGAATGTAATCAGTGTCCTGTCCATTATCTTATGGAAAGTAATTGTGAGCTACATTTAAAAGGCTACTCCAAGCAAAGATCTAATTGCACAGTTTTAGATCTCGCATCTCTAGGAATGGAATTACCTGCCCAAATATTAGAGCGGTACCCTACCATCAACTAATTACTGAGTTCGCTTAAAGCGGCCCACTGCCCCAGCAATGCAAACATAATGTAGCCCATTGGCACTGGCGTAACAGATATGTGCGATAGACAAAGAGCGGATACTTCTCTGCAGGCCCCCACCGTTAACATACCCAACAGATATCAGCCACTATAAAGCCTCATGCGCAGTTGAGCTCAAATATGCCTATTTTACTAGCATTTTTTTTCTGCATCTAAACGCCCCTCCATGTTAACCTATGTGTCCATGCACACTATAGGCACTAGGCGTTAATACGTTCTAATCGCCAGAATAAATTTTGGCCAACAGAATGCCCCTGATTACGTCACATATAATGTAACGTGTAGGGAGGAGCTGGAACACACATCACTGCACATGCGCCAACCAGCCACAGCCATCTTGGTTTTGGTAAAATTGACTATCCACGTGATGGGCAGGGCATTTAGAGGCAGCAAAAACCCATCACTTGCATATTACAAAGAGGAGCGTTTGGGCTATAAAGCAATGCAAACGCGCATAAACGTACTTTAACGCTAGGCGTTAATATGTTCTAAGCACCAGAATAAAGTCAGGCCGATAGACTGCCCCTGATTACGTCACATATGACGTAACGCGTAGGGAGGAGCCGGAACACACATCACTGCACTTGCGCGAACCAGCCACTGCCATCTTGGTTTTGGTAAAACTGACCATCCAAGTGATGCGATATGTTTGTATAACATCTACTCATTATAAGTGTATTTACCTGTATTAAATATTACTACTGTTTTACACCATGGAGATAATTTTTTCCTTTTTCTATGACATCATTCCTGCATGGAGCTTTTTTTTGCATATTGATTTGTGGGGTACATCGTGGTGTAATTGCCTGACAAGACTCTTGAAGGAGGATGGAGGTTCTCTGGAATATTAAACAAGCGCTGTTTGACCTTTCCTTAGTGAGGGTCATTCGAGTCTGGTATGCCTATTTGCCTATGTCATATTGCTGAGAAGCTTTGAGGCTGTTGGGATTCACAATCTATTTTTTTCCTCTGTTATATATAAGATTCCTCAAACTATTTTCTGGCTTTCCATTGGGACTTTTTGGTTTGTACAGCCTACCTGACAGGCCCCCACCACCTAGCTCTAGGGTCACGACGATCAGCAAAGAGTAGAAGTGTCCAGATACTGATTGAAAACAGCAGGAAGAGAGTTACCAGCAACACTCCATACAAAGACAGGATATCCTGGATCAGCTCCCAGTCACGTGATTGCTGTGATAGCCTGCAATTGGTTATCAAAGTGATGACTCAGTAAAACCTGCTCCTGTACTTTTGTACCTCCTTCTGGGCACTACCCGTGCAGTATTGATGCAAGTAGTAGGCAGTAGACATGTGCACTGCCGAAAAATTAGTTTGTTTTCGTTTTATTCATTTTTTGGTTTTTCGAAAATTCGTAAATTCGAAAAATTCGTAAATTGAAAAATTCAGAATTCATAAATTTGAAAATTTGAAAATTCAGAATTCGTAAATTCGTAATTTCGAAAATTTGGAAAATCGGAAATTCAAAATTCGGAAATTCTAAATTCGGAAATTCAGAATTCGGAGATTCGAAAATTCGGAATTCTAAAATTAGAAATTTGGAAATTCGGAAATTTGATAATCCGAAAATCCAAAAATAAGAAAGGAAAATTCCAAAATTAGAAAGAATGAAAACCCCAAAATCCCAAAATTTGAAATAATAACTAACTAACTAACTAACTAACTATCTAATATTAACTAACTATTAAATGATAGGTATTGAAATTTCCTTTCAAATGTGGCTGTTAGTGAACGTAACGAATACAAATTTATCTGAAGTTACCAATTATCTGAAATAAAGAATGACGCATGTAAACAAATGGAACCAAACAAAATAATAATAAATATTAACAATAATAATATTTTTTATTATTATTATTATTGTTATTTATCATTATTAATTTGTTATGTTCCATTCGTTTAGATACTGCATTTGTTATTTTGTATAATTCATAATTTCGGATTCATTTTTATTTGTTACGTTCACTAACAGCCAAATTTGAAAGGAAATTCCAATACCTATAATTTAATAGTTAGTAATAGTTAAGGTATTATTAGTTAGTTATTATTTCAGATTTTCGAGTTTTTGTGTTTTTGAATTTTTTGGATTTTTGTTCTTATTTTCGGATTTTCGTTCTTATTTTCGGATTTTCATTCTTATTTTCGAATTTCTGAATTTCCGAAATTTAGAATTTGCGGATTTTAGAATTTCCGAAACGTAGAACTTTCGGATTTTCGAATGTCGAATTTTCGAATTTCCGCATTTTTTAATTTCCGACTATTTGGAAAAATTTGGAAATTCGAAAATTTGGATTTTTCAGAATCAACAAATTTTGTCTAAATTTGTTAAAAAAAAACAATTTTGGAACTAAAAAAATTGCACGTCTAGTAGGCAGAGCAGTGCACTTCATTTGTTGAACTGTAGACTGTGAAGAGTGCCACCTTCTTCGTAATAAGAGGCCTTGTAGCACACCAGTACAGGATACAATTATTTTTATGTATTATTATTATTATTATTACTAATATTATTGTAAGCAACCTGGTTGGTGTGGGCAGAGACTGCAGTGCTGGATCGCCAGTAATGACACACAGATTTGACCTGGTATCAGCCTAATGCAGTCCCTGTACAGCAGAGCTCAGGCTGGGGGAAAGAGAAGCAGAACAAGGAGCCAATTAGTTCTGCTACAGTTGAAGAAGCATGCTCATAGGCGGAGAGAGCAAAGTGACAGAGAGATGAGATCATCAATTTTCTACTTCTTCTTTCACTGTTCAGTCCCAGGGTGGGGGAAGAACTGCAGCAGAGAGAAATCAGGTCTCTTGCCCTGGCACAGAGGGCTGTGCTGTGTGGCAGAGCTGTGTAAATCTTAGGACTGGATGTACATGAATACAGATTTGCTCCCTCATTTGTAGCTGGGAGCTACCTGGAGTTTCGATGTAACAGGGAGAGCCTAATCACTTACATTCTTATGTTGTAACCCAGTGTAAGGAATTATTAACAATGAGGTTAAAATACTTTCTAAAGCAGGTGAAAATCCGAGTCATAAATCTTATACATCAAGCCGTGGACTTTTTGGTGCCGCCCACGCAGCAGCTCAGTGTGACGCGTAAAATGTTTACCTTGTTATGAGAAAGGAACAAAGAAACCCCACATGTTATCTATCGTTCCACAGTTCCTTTTTCAGAAGGATCTCTTGAGAATAGCGCGCTGCACTGATCACCCCCTGATAGATACTCACTCTGGCTTATTTTTTTTTCCATATCTAAAAACTCCCTCTACTTCACCTAAGTGTATCATATGAAATATGTTTTTTTTCTCTATCCAGTCCTCTTCATAACCTGAAACCTTAAGCTGCTACAAACCAGCTAAAATCAGTGATCAGCAGGGGCCGCTGATAATACAGTACAGTCAGACCTCCTGTACTGCGCCCGGGCCCCATCAGTTTAAACAGGGGGGGGCGGCGGCACCTGCTGAGCAGGAGGGCTGGCTGTACTGTATTATTGCAGACACCGATCCTCTTCTGTTTTCCCCTGCAATGCTGCCAGCTTCTTCCTCCGACTGCACTGCAGGGGAGTGGTTCTAATATGCACCCCTTTCATGGGCTGTCCGGCCCCCCTTGTGTGCCTCTTTCCCCCGCAGCGCTTCCCTCCTCTCCTGCCAGCAGGGATGTTTCAGGGTGGAGAATGGGAAAATGGACCAGTAAATATATAATTTTTTGGCCCTTTCCTTTCCTGAATGAACACAGTGAGTGATCGGTATCAATCACTCCTGTGTCCATTCAGCGCTGAAGCATAGTAAACTGTGTTTCAGCTTGTGAGTGAGCAAGAAGCTTCAGAGCGCTTCCATTTCATTTTTCTTTGCAAACTGAAAAAGAAAGGGACTGATAAAACAATATCCTCAGTCGCTGCAGGCAGGGCGGGGGAGGCCCATTCAGGTAGTCTGTATGTGGCCCCATGATTTCTAACAGCGGCCCTGGTGATCAGGCTTGCAGTGGGAATGTCCACTCTGCAATCTGGTAAGCAGGAGTGGCGTGTTTAGTTGGGCATCACCAGTGCTGTATTGCTGCAGGTAGTAGCCAGGGCAGTGGCACAATGTTTGTAGCACTGTAGATACCTGAAGAGTATCACCTTCTTCATAGCAAGTGGCCTTGTAGCACAGCATAGGAGGCATAGGTGTGCGCAGCCCATTGCATTAGTGTGTGCACCCCAAAGCTCAAACACACATGCGTGTATGTGTGTGTGTGTCTATATACAGTATATGGCCCTGGCACATTGATATCCCTGCCAGCACAGTGAAAGAGAGGTGCAATAAAACTTCTCTTATAGCAGAATCGGTAAGAGGGAGATTTTTCCCATCTCCCCACTGTTACACAGAGCGGTAATGCTAATGCACACTAGGTGATTAGAGTGTGCCCAGGCACACCCGGCACACCCTGTGCGCACGCCTATGATTGGAGGGTAAAATTATTTGCATTATTATTTATTATTATTGTACAGGGTTTATATAGCACAAAAAGTTTGCTTTAAAGAATAGAGTACAGTTACAATACATTTTGATAAAAGGAGGGCCATGCTCACGAGAGCTTACAATCTAAAATGGGAGGGGCAAGTGATACAAAAGGTAATGACTGTAAGGGATGAGCTGATGGAGAACCTAGAAACATAGGCTTACCTGATGAGTTTTCAAGGATTGCCTAAACATGGCCAGAATAAGAAATAGCCAGATTGGGAAAGGAGTTCCAAAAAATGGAGGAGGCTCTGGAGAAGTCCTGGAGGAAAGCTAGGAAGGAGGTGAAAGAGAGCTAGAGATTAGGAGGTCTTGAGAGGAACAAAGAGGACAGTTTGGGTAATATTTTGACATGTGATTGGCGATATAGCTTGAGGCAGAGTTGTGGATGGCTTTGTATGTGGGATTCCTAAGTGCATAGTTGGCCATGGATACTGAAGAACAGATCAATATGTCACAATGTTCCTGGGCTCCTGAGCTGCTCCTGTTAAAGCGGTTGTAAAGCCGCTGACTTTTTTTTTACACCTGTAAAGGAAAAGGCATAATAAGCTTGTATGCACAGCATACAAGCTTATTATGAAACACTTACCTTAGAACGAGGCATCGTTAACTCACCTGGTCCACGCCGAGGGAGATGACATGTTGCCTCGGCGTGTCTTCCGGGTATCGCGGCTCCAGCGCTGTGAGTGGCTGGAGCCGCGATGTCTCACTCCCGTGCATGCGCGCAGGAGACTTCGTTCCGGCGAGGCTCGGCGTCTGCCGAGCCTTCAGCCCGAGAATCCCCTGTGCGCATGCGCCACTGCTGTCAGCGGCGCATTGCGAGGGGAATATCTCCTAAACCGTAAAGGTTTAGGAGATATTTATTTTACCTACAGGAAAGCCTAAAGCCCTGTACACACGATCGGATAACCTATGGATTTTCGTCCGATGGATTTGTCCATCGGAAATCCGATGAAACTGTTTTTCATCAGTCTTGGCCACACACCATCAGTCAAAAAACCGACCGTTCCAAACGCGGTGACGTAAAACACTCCGATGAGCCGAGAAAAATGAAGTTTAATGCTTCTGAGCATGCGTCGACTTGATTCTGAGCATGCGTGGGTTTTTTAACCGATGGACTTGCCCATAGACGATCGGAAATTCCCATCGGTTTTTTATCCATCGGAAAATTTTAAAACAAGTTCTATTTTTTACAACCGATGGAAAAAAGACCATACACGATCGGTTGGTCTGATGAAAACTGTCCATCGGATGGTTTTCATCAGTCAAACCGATCGTGTGTACGGGGCTTTAGTGTAGGCATACCTGTAGGTTAAAGTAAAAAAAAACACTTTACAACCGCTTTAAGGGCAATCAAAGAAAGAAACAAAACCACACACCACAACCTTGGCCTCGTAGATAACAACAGCAAGAGGACAAGGTCTTCTAACCTGCCCAAGCATTTGGATACCAAAGGTTGAATGAAAGAACCGAATCTACAAGAATAGGGCTGGACATGTTCATAGTAAATCGCCATTCAGCATTGGGTGAATGTCCAGCTGTAAAGATCTGTAACTCAGGGCAAAGTTGTGGATGTTTTTTTATGTTGGATTTCTAGGAATATAATTTGGCTATGAACATTGAAAAGATCAATGTTTCAAAATGTCTCCTGGCCTCCTGAGGACTCTAGTTGCTCATGTTTAGGGCAGTGGAAGAAAGGAGTCATAAACCACAGCTGTCTGGGAACAAACCTGAGGAGACATGTCCAGAGACCTGGCATGTTAGCCAATACCCAACATGGCTGCACCCGTTTGTGCAGAAATGCACGCACACGTAATTGGAACAAACGGGTGCACGCAGGTGTGCCACGGAGCACGCTTGTGCGTGTCGGTGCACGCCACCTAGGGTGACCACGTGTCTCGGATTGCCCGGGACAGTCCCGCATGTTTCAGGTCTGTCCCGGGCACATTCATTCCAGGACAATACAGTGTCCCGGAATGAAACTGACACAGCCACCCCATGGGCCAATCTGATGCTCCCAAAACAGGCCGCCACATCATCGCTTTACTCACTGACAGTACTTGTCCTGGACCGGAATGCCTGGAGGAGCACAATCCCCGCCCCCTGCTTGTGATTGGAGAAACCATAAATCCCGCCTCTTGTGTCCAATCACTGTACTGTGATTTGTTACAGCACAAGCTGATTTTTGAGAAGGGAGGGTGTCCCTGAATGGTAGTTTGGAAATGTGGTCACCCTAACGCCACCTGTGCTAGATTCTGGCACCCTCTGGCCTTTAAAAGATTGCCTGTTGCTCACAGACACCAATGACTTGTCTTAAGCTTCCTGTTTCCTGTTACCCTGTGTGCTATTGCTTGTGTACTACCCGATAACCGACCGGGCTTGCTCTTGGATACCTCTTGTCTCTCCGGACTTTTGCCCTCAGCTTGTCCACAGATCTGCTCCTGTCTCCTGCCCTGTGTATGACCCTGAATTGTCTGACCACATGTCTGATCTTCTGTCTTCCGACCACCGACCACCTGCTCTCTGACCTTTGCTACGATCTCTGAGTTTGCCTCCTGTCTTGCCCTGCCTGCTGTGATCCACAGGAGGTGCCCTCCTGCTGTACCCGGCTGCAGTACTTACCTGTTGTCCCAGACTGCGATACTTACCTGCTATGACCAGCCTACTGCACTTACCCGCTGCAACCTGCTTCCTGCTGTGTGCAGTCTGCACAACCACCAGTTCTCCTGGGTCCTGCTGCTCTTCTCATCATCCTGGAGTTTAGGCAGGTTTGCTCTTAAATTTTAATTTACCAGCCAGGTATAGCTACCTTGGCTAATTGTGAGGATCAATTGATTTCACTCTAAGTCTGTAATTGCTGCATTTCTCTCTTTTGTCACTAGGTGGCTGGCAGGGGCTTCGGGAGGGGGTGGCTAGGGGGGGATGGAGCCCCAAATGGGTCCCCAAAAAGCACAGTCTTGTATATCTCATGTAGAATTATTAGCCCCGAGTGTAAACATCCAGTGATTGATGGGCAAGCGGGGGCGTGCGGCCGCAGTGAGAGTGGAGCTGTCAAAACGAAGCACTGATGTCAGGGATGGGCGGGGCCGATATGCAGGGCCCCGCCCATCTCCGACATCAGTGTTTAGATTTGACAGGTTCACTCTCACTGCAGCCGCATGCCCCGATACCGATGTGCGGGGCCCCTTCGTCCAGTACATAGCAAACACTGCCTGTATACACTCTGACTGCTGGCTGGGCAGGAAGGTGGTGGCCTGGCGGGACCCGTTGCAACTACTGCACGTGCACGGTTCCAGTGCAGGCTGCAGAGTATCGCTGCTGGAGGGGGTGCATAGTGGGTGGAGTGCATGTGCAGGGTGACAACAGTGAACCTGTTGAACAACCTGCCTGGGTGTCCTCTTCTCTCCCGTGTACCTCCTCCTTCCCCCCACCGCCGCTTTCATCCTGACAATAAGCAGGTAGAAGACAAAATGTCCAAGCAGCTTTGCTGAATTGACATCCTTTACTACAAGGCTCCGGTCAGCTCCTTGACACATTAGTGCAACCCTTGTTTTCCTTAATGAGATTTTCCTAATTAAAATCAATCAGTTGAAACATTCAGAAGACAATTTTTTTTTATATATAAGCAGATAAATGAACCTGTTTAACCCCTTCATGCCTGAGCCTTTTTCTGACACTTGTTGCTTACAAGTTAAAATCAGTATTTTTTTGCTAGTAAATTACTTAAAACCTGCAAACATTTTATATATATATATATTTCTTTAGCAGAGACCATGGAGAATAAAATGGCAATTGTTGCAATATTTTACGTCACACCGTATTTGCAGAGCGGTCTTTCAAATGCAATTTTTTTGGAAGAAATACATTTTCATGAATTAAACAAAAAAAAAAAAAAAACAGTAAATTTAGCCCATTTTTTTTTGTGTAATATGAAAGATGATGTTAAGCCGAGAAAATAGATACCTAACAAGTCATGCTTTAGAATTGTGCACCTTTGTGGAATGGCAACAAATTACGGTACTTAAAAATCTCCATAGGCAACGCTTTAATTTTTTTTTTTACAGGTTACCTGTTTAGAGTTACAGAGGAGGTCTTGCACTAGAATTATTGCTCTCTCTCTACTGATGGGGTGCTCTGCACATCTAGTCTTACAGATACAACCGGCCCTTTGAGGGCAACCATAATGCTGATGCGACCCACAATGAAATTGAGTTTGACACTCCTTCTCTATAAGGCTCTGAAGGTCCTTCAAGCTGAACTCCAGACACACATGAATGGGGCTCTGAAACCATTACTCAATGAATTTTTTTTTTTTATTTAAGCAAATAAGTAAGTAAGTAGTTGAATCTGACCTGGTATCAGCCTCTTGCAGTCCATGTACAGCAGGGCTGGAGTGTGGGAGGAAGAAGCAGCACAAGGAGCCAATCTGTTCATGTGCTGACAAGAAGAATTCTGATAGGAGGAGAGAGCAGAGTGATGATCTCATCACTGTGCAGCTTTTCCTTTCACTGTCCAGTCACAGGCTGGGCATGGGATGGTGAGCCGTAAGTTCAGCCCCCTCCCCGCAGAGGGCCCATTCACAGAGCGCAGCACGATTCACGCATGCGCAGTAGGAAACCGGCTGTGAAGCACCAGCACCCGAGAGCTGATTCAAGAATCGGCTCGGGTGAGGACACCGATGGATCCCTGGACAGGTAAGTGTCCTAATAGTAAAAGTCACCAGCTAAAGTATTTGTAGCTGCTGATTTTATTTTTTGAGGGGGGGGGCGGAACTCAGTTTTAAGGGCTTGGTCAGCAGAGATCAGTGGACAGATTCCCCACTAAACAAGCGGACTCCTGGTGGAGTCCACCCTGTGTGCAAGGGGCCTAATATTTGCCACATCCATGGCATGAGCGGCAGCATGCCCTTTCTTAGGTGGATTGTTGGGGAGCAGTAAAACTGTGACTCAACCGCCTTCTTTTACATCCCCTGCCCCCCCCCCCACTTTCCCCAACTGCCAAACTGAACAAGCCCTTATTGAAACTGTTATAGTGGCTGTAAAAAAGAAACCCTGTATGTGATTGCATTGGCTGTCCAGCCATGACGTGTTCAGCCATAGCCTGGGGTACTGGCCTGTTCTCAGCTCCAGCATTTTTAATGGCCGGTAGTATCTCAGTGGTGTGCCAGAGATCATCATTTCCTAATCTTCCTTCAGGAAATATTCCACCGGCTGGTTTTACAAAGAAAAAAATGACCACAGGACCCCCAGGCCGGGAGGGGGGGGTGATTTTTTACTGACAGGCCGTCCTCAGGGGAGGAGCAGGAGTCCATGCTGGGTTAATAAATGGCTTGCATGATACTTAATTGTCCCATTGTGTTCCTGTGTTTCCTCAGTTGGAGGTCTAGCTTCAGGTCAGTTCATCTTAGTACATGGAGTCTCTTTAGTAATTAGGCCCTGGGTACCCCGATGGTGCAAATCGGCATGTAGGTTCATAGAAGGGCATACATGGCGTTATCATGCTTGGTGCCCAGGGCCTAATTACTAAAAGCGATAATTACTCCAATACATTGCGATCAGTGATGAGCTGAGCATACCTGGGTTCAGTTTGGGGCATGCTTGGCAAAATAATTCAATTCAATTTAAATTCAAAATACTAACAACTACCTACAAAGCCACCCACAACTCTGCCCCCAGCTACATCACTGACCAATACTCAAAATACCAACCTAATTCTCTTCGTTCTTCTCAAGACCTCCTGCTCTCTAGCTCTCTCATCACCTCCTCCCATGCTTGTCTCTAGGACTTTTCCAGAGCCTCTCCAAGCCTATGGAACTCCTTACCCCAATCTGTCCGATTATCTCCAACTCTATTAGCTTTTAGACGATCCCTGAAAACCCTCCTCTTCAGAGAACCATATCCCTCCCACACCTAACAACTGTATTTTCATCTTGTCCATCTGATCATCCCCCACAGCTACTACCCTTTGTTCCACTTGACCCTCCCTTCTAGATTGTAAGCTCTAACGAGCAGGGCCCTCTGATCCCTCCTGTATTGAATTGTAACTGTACTGTCTTCCCTGATGTTGTAAAGCGCGGCGCAAACTGTTGGCGCAATATCATAGGTGTGCGCACAGGGTGTGCCAGGTGTGTCCAGGCACACCCTAATCAACCTGTGCAGCACAGATTCCCCCTACTGTCCTGGCTCCCATCTTCTCCCCCCAAAGCGGTGCCAGCTTCCCTCCTCCCCCATCGGCTGTTGTTGCTGGGATGTTTTAGGAGTGGGGAAGGGGCCAGTAAATATGTCATTTACCGGCCCCTTCCCTTTCTGAATGAACATTGTGAGTGATCGGTAGTGTGAGTTTGGGCTTTGGGGTGCACACCCTAATGCAATAGGCTGCGCACACCTATGCGCAATATAAATCCTGTATAATAATAATAACTCCAAACCCCATTGAAACCAACGGAAGTGGGATGTTAACAAAAAGTAAGGGCCATTTATTAGGCAAGAGACTGTCAAACAAATGGCATGGTTGGGAAGTGCGGTTGGGGTCTGGGCACTGCCCTGTGGGACCAGGGCCATCTTTAATATTGATTAGACCCTGAGCAAATATTTTTTTTGCCCACCCCAAGCCCCCACTTTGAGACATACAATAAATAGCAGCTAGACTCAAAATTAGTTCACTGCAGCAGATCAGGCAGTGATTGGTTGCCAGAGGTTACAGCGTATCATTACTGCTCATTGACTGGTTGCTAGAGGTTATAGCACACATTACGGCTCAGTGATTAGTTGCTAGAGCTTACAGCACATCATTTCTGCTCACTGATTGGTTGCTAGAGGTTACTGCACTTCCTTACCACTTACTGATTGGTTTCTAGAGGTTACTGCACATTATTACTGCTCACTGGTTGGTTGCTAGAGGTTACTGCACATCCTTACCACTTACTGATTGGTTTCTAGAGGTTACTGCACATTATTACTGCTCACTGGTTGGTTGCTAGAGGTTACTGCACATCCTTACCACTTACTGATTGGTTTCTAGAGGTTACTGCACATTATTACTGCTCACTGATTGGTTGCTAGAGGTTACTGCACATTTGAGCGGCCGACCGGGAGAGGAGTGCTGTCACTTGTAAATACAGATGCAACGCTTCTGTATTTACAAGTGACGGAACTGAGCAGCGCCGAAGGTGGCTGAACTCCGGCTGAAATAAAATCCTGGCGGGCACCACAGGGTTAGGAGGGAATCTCTTTTGGGCCCCCCAACAATGACTGGGTCATGGGCAACTGCCCTTTTTGCCCTGCGGTAAAGACGGCCCTGTGCGGGACATTCCTGTGCGTACCAAATTCTAAAAAGGTGGGTAGTGGGGATTTTAGTAATGCATAAAGTGAAACATTAAAAATCCAAAACTCCAAATTCATGCTAGGGCCTTGGCCTTGTCACGCTTACCCCTAACGCAGGTGGTTCAGACACTATAGCTAGCTTCTGTAGTCACCTATAGAGCCCCCTTTCCCATAAGGCAAGCAGGCCTACCGGTACTCAGTTGCCCCCAGGACTTATACACAATGCTATAGTGCCTAGCGACCACGCTGGGACAGGCACCAACTGAGCAAAACAAGCACGTACTTGCAGTTGGCAGAGACAGGCAAAGAGGTTCAATAATAGTCCAGGTACAAGGCAGGCAAGGTTCAGAGTAGTTAGGGTCCAATCCATAGTCAAAAGGCAGGCAGAATTCAGAGAATAGTTGATATCCGATCCGAGCTCATAAACAGGGGAATCCAATCAGCATAGCAGACAAACGGAGAGCTTGGAGCATGTATTACACATACAATATCAGAAGCCTGAGACTGCAGGCTTGTCTGGCTTAAATCAGGTTTGTTCTCCACCTAGAGTCTGGCCACATCAATCACTTTGCAAGTGGATAGACAGAGAGAATGACACAGCCAAAACGAGGATACTGGAATGAGGAGCAGGAGTGTTACATGCTCCTGACAGTCCTTCAAATCTGCAAAGGATAGAACTATAGGTAAAACTTTTATTTTTATTTTGGATAGAAGAAAGGAGGGTTATAACCCCTGTCAAAAAAACTGGACACGGAGTGGCACGGCGCCTGTAGAAAGTCCTGGCCAGCAGAACAACGGGATCTTGCGGTGAAGCAGAAGCTAAAAAGCAGGAACTGTTGGATGTCAGCAATTATCTTGAGCCTTGCAGTGCTTTAAAGTGTCCACTGGGTGTTATAAATCCATTCAACATGCACACTCATGGACATATGCCTCAGCACAAAAATGTGGACTTGTGTACGGCCTAGAGTTGCCACCTCATCCCTTTAAACCTGAACACATATGAATTACACAGGTTCTGAGGCTAATTTAATGCAGGTAAGGCACCAAGTGAGATTAATTACCACCTTTAATAAGCCACAGAACCTGTGTAATCAATATGTGTTCGGGTTTAAAGGGATGAGGTGGCAACTCTAGTACGGCCCTGATTCTGTGCATAGGTTTATGGGCCATTTTGTGCACGTGCATTTATTCAGGCAGGAACACAAACTCAGTTTTCCTGACAGATGCTGATGTAGCGGACCCCACTCTCTCTCCTTCTGCCTTTAATGGCTTCTCCGGCTCTTGTCTAGGGGTACCTGGGAGGAGAGAGAGGGGCGGGGCACTACGCCAAGCTTTCACCACAGATGTAGTAGGTGTATGCAAAGTTCTGTTACCTTTCGGGCCGGTGTCCTGCAGTAAGAGCTCCTTCTCTGGAACAGTGTCTGTATTAAAAGAGCCCCACACCACTAAAGTCCAACACTCCTTTATTTCTTCAGCATAGAATGTCACACAATCAGTTGGACTTCCTTTAAACGAACAGGGGGTGTGGATACAAGTAGGCCCAGGCACAGTGAACTCTCCTATTCCTGTAGTGAGTCGAATAGGCATGGCGCACGGTCTCTGCCACCGACCGTGAAGTGGTAGCTGCCACCTACCGGGTGAACTGTTGCAGCCCCTGCCACAGGCCTGTAGGTAACGGTCATTACTTGCGACCTTTAAGAAGAATGTCTCTGCCAGATCTTTCCTCAATAGAACCACCTTCCGCGTGTATCAGCCCCTGTTTGAGAGGGCATCCCTCCAGACGGTCTCCGGAGGCCCTCACCCGTCACCGGCAGTCTGCTGCACCAGGTCTTCGGAGAGGCCACCCTCCAGTCCATTGCGTCTTAGATTCGGGTATCCATCCCCCGGATACCCTAGGACGATCCCCCCTGGGCGGAACCCAGTGGAAGAAGCTGGGCCCCAGGCTAGGACAAGTACCTCACCCCAGACCGAAGGTGTCTGGGATGGCTCCCGAACTCCCGGTGTCCAGGCCTAGGCCACCTGGACACCGCCCACGGACAGCAGCCCTCAGGCTAAAGGTGCCTGGGACTCAAAGAACCCCGTGACCAAGATGGCCGGCCCCTTTACACCTTCTCCTGGCAAGCACGGCGGGTTCTCCGCCCCACCATACCGCTGCCGAGGGAGGACAAAAAGGAGGTACGGCACACAGCAATGATTCAACCCCAACCAAGGGCGACAGCGCCACCCACTGGGCTGTGGGGAATTACACATCACTAATGTCACTTCCAAGTTCAAATTTACACCCGGGAAAGTACATACCCGCTACACTGACAATGCAGCTTTTCTCAGTAGAACACTGAGCGTGCACCAGGTGATTATAATGAACCAAACCCTCCTATTCAGAATCAGTCCGCAAAGAACATGGTGAAACAAACAACTATTTTTTCAGAGCAACACAGCATGGGAATCTACTACAAAGTTTGGTAAAATCCTTGCTTTGTCAAATGATCACCCAGAAAGGATTGTTTTTTTTTTCTCCGAAAAAGTGGAGTTTCTTTTCAAGCTCACCCAGCTCTGCCTAAAACATAAAATTTCGTTAGGCTCACTGTTTATCTTACCATCATCTATTAGAATTGAAAAATCTGTTTTAGTAGGATATATCTATGTGTATATATATATATATATATATATATATATACAGTATTTCACAAAAGTAAGTGACATTTTCAGTTATTTTGAGGGGACAGCAAATGTACACTCACTACTTTACATTGTAGCAAAGTGTCATTTCTTCAGTGTTGTCACATGAAAAGATAGAATAAAATATTTACAAAAATGTGAGGGGTGTACTTACTTTTGTGAGATACTGTGTATATAAATCCTAAGTTTATTTTTACGACATACCCACAGTAAAAGCATTTGTAAATCCAGCCTTAACTGGTGTATTTATTGTACAGGAAGCCATAGATCTTCTTCCAACAGCTGAAGCCAATACTACCAGATGGTTCAAATTCAGCCAGGTCACCTCAGGGCCTAATTATCACCTAAGTGACAATAAATGATAGCAGCAATCAAGGAGAACTGTAATGTAATGACTGCTCAACAATAACCCAAGTACACATACGACTCGGAATAAAGGTCCTGTATTGTATTTAAGATTACTAGGTACTATTACTCTGTGCTTTACTGGACTCTCAAAGTACCGGTAATCATTACATGGCCACGTTTCTGGAACTTTACTTGGCAGCGATGATATTTAGCATCCATAAAGCTCACTTACTCGTTAATAGCACATTAGTTGCAAAAAAAAAAAAAGCACAACTTGAAGTTTTAAAAGGACCAAAGAGGACAATTAAGATAATTGTCAACAGAAGATTGTCTGGAAGCTTCTGGGTACCGTTGTGTTTCGTGAAACTTTAAAGTAGATCTATACCCAACCACTAAAGTTTCATATAAGCTTTGTATAACTTCCAAAGCCTTGTTATTTTAAACAGTCACATAAGTTTTGATTACATTTGCATAGCAACGTAATCAATTCCATTCATAAAAACATACTTTTCTACATTAGCACTGCATCCTCTGCATTTCTTGACCAGTGTAATCGAGATATTCCCAACACTTTACCCATACCAATCTTCCCCCCTTGTATTACATACCCCTTATCTTAACCAATCTATAATAATTAGACCACACCGGAGTTGGAGTATAACTGGCCATAACAGACTTTTTATTAACACATAATTAAATAAATAACTCCAATAAAATAATAACTTTCACTTAAATAACTTTTAATAACACATCTACCATTTTAAATAACACTTTAACTCCCAGTCTGTTGGTCTCTGACGGCACCCCAAACTTTAAACACTTTTCCACCAATACACTGCGGGACCAAAATGTTACCATACCAGGCCTCCAGCCGTGTCACAGCTCGGAGACAACACCTTCCCGCAGTGCAACCATTACCGTATTCCAGCAGACACCGTTCCACTGGAATACACCAGAGGGGCACATACCACCGATGAGCCCCCCACCACTTCCATCACATCTGTTTTATGCCACCGTCAAAGACCAAAGACACCGCCATTCCACAGCTGTTATGACGACCCAAATCCATACGACCTGCAATACAAGGAAACAGACAAACAAGACAAACACCAAAACAATAGGGAGGGTGGGTGAGAAAACTTCCGCTCCCTGACTGTCCCTTCTAAAAATGTTCCCAAGCGTTCCCGCCCCTTCCTATTTAAGGCGCTTATCCCATCCAGAACATATTAATCCTGTCTCCTCCCTCTCCAACCTGCTCAGATACTGTATTTATTGGTGTATAACACTCACTTTTTTACCCTGAAAATAGAGGGTAAACTGTGCCTGCGTGGTATACGCAGGGGGCTTTGGAACGTTTTTTTCCTGAAACTTCCCTCTTAAAGTTAGGGTGCGTGTTATACGCCTGTGCGTGTTAGACACCGATAAATTCTGTATTTTAACCCTCTGTTGCCTCTACTCTCCACCTCCTCATGCCCGGCCCTCCATTACTCTTTCTTTTTGTCTTTTCATTCCGGGCCTCCCTTTGCACAACTTCCCCGAACTTCCTGCTGGGGAGAGTGCACTAATAAGACTAGTACCATTCTTCAGGGTGTGTTCATTAGAACTAGATATCCCATTATGCATTGTGCCAGCACACATGCTGCATTGCCATGTTCAGAAATGTAAAGCCAGTGTAAGGATGATGCCTGAACCCACATGTCCTCTTTGGGGTCATGCACGTAAGGGGATGGAGCCACCCTAACTTAGAAATGTATTGCCGAAGTAGGGATGATGCCTTTACCAATGCGCCCAGTAGTCCTCCTTGGGAGCACACATGTGAGGGTGGCTCTACAGTATAAGACCCTGCAAGGGGAAGGAGCCACCCTAGCTAAGAAACATATAACCACTGTAAGGATGATGCCTGTACCCATGTGCCCAGTAGTCTTCCTCTATGTGCATGTAAGGGTGGGTCCATAGAACGCTGCAAGGCGAAGGAGCCATACTAGATCAGAAATGTATTGCTAAAATAAGGATGATGCCTGTACCAATGCACCCAGTCTTCCTTTGTGAATGTGAGGATAGGGTCAATAGGACCCTGAAAGAGCCATTGTAGCTCAGAAATGTATTGCTGCATTGAGGATGACACCTATACCCATGGGCTGAGTTGTTCTCCTCGGGAATGCACATGTAAAGGTGGCTCCATAGGGCCCTACAAGATGAAGGAACCACCCTAGCTCAGAAATGTATAGCCAATGTAAGGATGATTCCTATACCCATGGGCCCAGTAGTTCTCCTCAGGCATGCACATGTATGTGTGGCTCAATAGGACCCTACAAGTGGAAGGAGCACCACAGAAATGGAGGCCGAGGCCAGTGCACCACAATCTGGATAAAAGGAGAACTAAATAAGAAGATACATTGTATGTATCTACACAATTTATCCTTAAATAGGATCTTTAGTACCCCCAACTAGGGTTGCCACTTTTTCTTCAAGCCAAACCCAAACACTTTAGCGGAGCACCTCAAAAATATTTTTTTTAATATACACTATAGGATTGTAACAGACCTGTGACACCTTCGGGTGCTCCAAAGAGAATAATAATGCGGCGCACATAGTGCCCTCCCACTCTCCTATCTGGCCCTGTTCTGAGTCACATTCCTTTCTGAATATTGTGTCCGGGTTTCAGATGGACTAAAACCTGGACACATGATTCAAAACCCGAACTGTCCGGGTGAATCTTGGACAGGTGGCAACCCTACCCCCAACCCCCAAAAAAAGTACTGTAACTTATGACTTTTATTATTTACAGTTACCTGTCCAGGGATCCAGCGTTGTCCTCAACCAGGCCTGTTCCTCACCGGCCTTCAGGTCCCTGGCTCCGGCATGTTTCCTAAACGAAGTCAGCTATGAGTCCTAGTGGCTTCACAGCTGGTTTCCTACTGTGCTTGCACCTACCTTGTAGACAGGAATGAGCCGAACACCCCCCTGTTCGGTTCGCAGGGGGCATGTATCAATGCAAAAAAAAGTTTAAAAATTGAAGTTTTTACAGGAGCAGTGATTTTAATAATGCTTAAAATGAAAAAAAAAAAGTTAAATGTTCCTTTAAATTTTGTACCTAGGGGGTGTGTATGATATGCATGTAAAGTTGCGCATGTTTCCCGTGCTTAGAACTGTCCCTGCACAAAGTGTCATTTTTGAAGGAAAAAAAGTCATTTAAAACTCACTCGCGGCTATTAATGAATTGTCGGCTCCCGGCAATAGAAAAGTCATTGATAAAAAAAAAAGCATGGGAGTCCCTCCAAATTCAATTACCAGGCCCTTCAGGTCTAGTATAGATATTAAGGGGAACCCCGACGCAAATTAAAAAAAAAAATGCGTGCGGTTCCCCCCAAATATCCATAACAGGCCGTTCAGATCTGGCATGGATTTTAAGGGGAACTCCACCCCAAATAAAAAAAAATGCCATTTTTTTTTAAATTTGGGGTGGAGTTCCCCTTAAAATCCATGCCAGATCTGAAGGGCCTGATATGGATATTTGGAGGGAACCGCACGCATTTTTTTTTTAAAATTTGCGGCGGGGTTCCCCTTAATATCTATACCAGACCTAAAGGGCCTGGTAATAGCATTTGGGGGGACCCCACGCTTTTTTTTTTTTTTTTATCAATGACTTTTCTATGTATTGCCGGGAGCCGACAATTCATTAATAGCCGCGAGTGAGTTTTAAATGACTTTTTTTCCTTCAGAAATGACACTTTGTGCAGGGACAGTTCTAAGCACGGGAAACATGCGCCACTTCACATGCATATCATACACACCCCCCAGGTACGAAATTTAAAGGAATATTTCACTTTTATTGTTTCACTTTAAGCATTATTAAAATCACTGCTCCCGAAAAAACGGCAGTTTTTAAAACTTCTTTTTGCATTGATACATGTCCCCTGGGGCAGGACCCGGGTCCCCAAACACTTTTTAGGACAATAACTTGCATATAAGCCATTATAATTAGCACTTTAGATTTCTCCCATAGACTTTTCGAATTTGCCCCGAACACCCCAATTTGTTCGCTGTTCGGGCGAACAGGCAATGTTCGAGTCGAACATGAGTTCGACTCGAACTCGAAGCTCATCCCTACTTGTAGACATGTGTGTCGTCAATAAATTTGTTTTGTTTCGTTCCATTTCGTTTCATTTTAGACGAAAATTTGTATTTCGTAATTCATGTCCGAAATTCAATTTGGATTTGTTTCGTATGAAATACAAATTTTCGTTAGATTCGTTAACTTTTCGTAACAATTACGAAAATTCGTTATGATTAATTTAAAAAGCAAAAAATACCTTTCTCAATATGGCAGTCGTCGACTTATTATGCTCATTATGAGGGGCTCCCATCATCCCTGTGCTGTGCTGACTTCCTGGGTTTGTAGTAGCACGTTAATTCGTATTTCGTAATTCGTGCCTGAAATTCAATTTGGATTCGTACGAAATACGAAAGTTAACAATTACGAACATTCGTTATGAGGGGCTCCCACCATCCCTGTTCTGTGCTGACTTCCTCCTGGGGCTGTATCCCTGCGGTGCTCATTATGAGGGGCTCCCACTATCCCTGTGCTGTGCTCATTATGAGGGGCTCACACCATCCCTGTGCTGTGCTCATTATGAGGGGCTCCCACCATCCCTGTGCTGTGCTCATTATGAGGGGCTCCCACCATCCCTGTGCTGTGCTGACTTCCTCTTGGGGCTGTACCCCTGCGGTGCTCATTATGAGGGGCTCCCACTATCCCTGTGCTGTGCTCATTATGAGGGGCTCACACCATCCCTGTGCTGTGCTCATTATGAGGGGCTCCCACCATCCCTGTGCGGTGCTCATTATGAGGGGCTCCCACCATCCCTGTGCTGTGCTGACTTCCTGGGTTTTTAACTTCATCATAACGAATAATCGTAATTATTATGACAATAATAAAATGATATTACTGAACATTCTTATTTTGTCCAACTCTGAATCTCCCATCGACTAACAGTACCAGTCTGAGCAGTCTCCCCCTCCCGAAACAAAATTCGTCAACGAAATTTCGTATTTCGCATAAAATTTGTAAGAATAAAAATTTGTATTTAGGATTGTTCCGAATGTACGAATTTTCGGAAATTCGTACAAATTTTCGATTCGTACGAAACAAATCGCACATGTCTACTACCTTGCACTGACCCCGTGGTCCACTCACTGATCGTGGTTGCAATGCTTTGCAGGTCTCCTGGTTGAGGCTACTGGTGGTTGTGTTGAGAGACATTGCTAAGGGCATGATCCACTATTCTCACTATCACAAACCACTTTCCCTAATAAGAAAGAGGGACATCTTTGAGCACGAAGTATAAATGTAAAGAACAAATCCCTTCTAATCCCCAATTATGCGAACCATAAAAAAATAATATGGAAAAAAAAAATGGTTAAACCAAACAAGCTTTTACCACTCGATTTTTCATTATTTTGAATTTTTAGGATAACAAATGCAATCATTTAGAGATTGGATGAAAGGGTTAAAGTGGTTGTAAACCTTCTAAATAAGAGAATGAACAGAGCCACATCATCCATTTACAGGATCTGTGAATGTATGACCAGGGCCGTCACAACAGGACAGGCAAAACAAGCAATTGCTTGGGGCCCCGAGCTGGCCTGGGGGCCCCAGCCTAGGGTGCCTGTCACTGTCCTGGATTTCCGCCCTGGATCATACAGTATGACTATAAGTCCCATATTAAACCGTGGCAGAGGGACTCATAGATTGCAATAGCTTACAAGCGTGGTGACGTCACCGCACTCGTAGTTCATTCATACGTTCTCCAGCCCCATAACGATAGGCCCATACCTCTGCAAGAGCATGTGCATTGAAACCGTGATTCACCAATCATGGTTGCAATGCTTTGAAGCTTTCAATGCAATTTTTTTTTTTAAATACCCTATTTTAATTAATGTGAAAGTATTTATTAAATAATTGGAAAAGGTAGAAATTGCATTTAAAGGAAATTATGGCGTAAAACAAGCTAAAAATAGCTCATATCCTCAAAATGTCAATTTTGCTTTCTCATTTGAAACTTTCCATCGGCTCCTGGGCATTTACAACCTGCTTGTTTCCCTTCCTCACACAAGTCAACAAGTCCCTGACCTAAATTGGTGCGTCTTATGTAATTATGTTTCTATGTGTTCCATTCTTTGAGTGTCTAAGGGGGTTTTGTTAACAGTGATGATGGTGGTAAAGGGTAGCTGAGATAAAAATCTGTCCTCATCACACAATCTGGCTGCTTTCAGACATCAGTTGTAGAAGATCTTTGGAAACTGGGTCATTTATAGGTTTCTAATCTAAATAAAACAAGGGCCACCATCCACCAACCTCCAACTGTGCTTGAATTTATCGAATGTGTCTGGTTTCATTAAAGGGTAACTCCACTTTCGTGGGGGAAAAAAATAGCAAATAAATGAAAAATAATGTGGCGTATACAATTGCGACACAAATCATATTGTAATTGAATGTTATTAGAAATTACCTTTCCTTTTCAATCTGCAGCCACTGTAATTTTCTGAGAATTCATTGCAATATGGCTACCTGGAGTTGTTCTGTACACAGAGTGTGTGCTGACCACTCCCCAGAAACATCATTTCCTGCTTGTGTGATTGGCTCACCAATTTTCCCAGGTGTCTGCCTAAGATACAAGTCAGATTTCAGGCATCCCCTGCAACAAAAATGTCATTTTTGGAGAGATACTTTCAATAGGAGCACATCTAAAGGGATGCAGACCCAGCAGATTTCCTCATTAGTGCCCTGCAGCTGCACACCTGACAGTTAATTATGAAATCACTCCCATTAGACCCACTGTGCACAGAGGCACAGACAAACACAGAGGGATTTCTTCAGATTAACAAAAGGTAGGAATCTGCAACAAAGGTTGTTATAATCCTTGCAATGTACATCGATCACCCAGAGGGGAATGTTTTTTTCTCAACAAAAGTGTGCTTTAATCTTCTGTGCATAATGTTGAATCATATGTGGTTTACGTCCGTTTTGAAGATTTGAAGGTTTAAAGGAGACACAAAGTCAGTGAGATGTCTTTTCATATTTTTTTATTTATTTTTTAAGCACATGATTAGAGCCTGAGGCTCTAATTGGCTTCAAAAAAGAATGGGCTCGGGGCGCAGAGCACTGTGCCCTGAGCCCACCCAGTTGTGGGACAATAGCAAATTATTCTTCGCTATTATCTTCGTGATTCTTCTCCTGGCCAATCAGAAAGCAGGTCCCGAAACGCGATTGGCTGATAAGAGAAGCGATTGTATTGGCCGCCGGGGGAAGCCGCCAAGGAGGAAGCCTCCGTGAAACCCGAGACGCAGGGGAGGAGGAGATGCAGGAAGGAGCCTAAGCTGCCCACAACCTAGATGGGGTAAGTGCGGAGCCGACAGAGGTGAGGGGTGGGGTGGATGCTAAGTGCGGGGCCGACCGACCAACCAGCCGCCACTGGTGAGTAGGGATGAGCTTCGTGTTCGAGTCGAACATACGTTCGACTCGAACATTGGCTGTTCGATCGTTCGACGAAGATCGAACGATTTGGGCCGTTCGCGCCAAATTCGAGTGACGCGAACGGCCCACAATGCACTACGCCATCGCAGTGTCATCCAGGCGCTGTGATTGGCCAAGCATGCACTGTGACCCCGCATGCTTGGCCAATCACAGCGCCGGCAGCGAGGAGAGCAATGATTGGCCACAGGCAGGATGCCTGTGGCCAATTATTGCTGAGGGTGTTTAGTACACGCCCCACACTATAAAAGGCCGCCAGCACGGCGGCCTAGTGTAGTGTGTTCCGGAGCAGGGATAGAGTAGCATAGGCAGGGACAGTGACTGTTATTTCTTTCTTGCTTAACCTGGATTCCTTTAGTTTAGGGAAAGAGAAGGATAGGTAGGGAGAGTGTCAGTGTGTTTTGTGCTTCTGCTATAGTGTGCTTAAAAAAAACATTTATTCTAGGGACAGAAAACTCTAGGTAGGGACAGTGTCAGTTTCTTTCACTCTGCAAGTCCTTGTTTCCAGGGACCTGTAAGGACAGTGAGTTAATTGTCCTTGTGCTATATTGTGCTTAAAAAAAACATTTATTCTAGGGACAGAAAACTCTAGGTAGGGACAGTGTCAGTTTCTTTCACTCTGCAAGTCCTTGTTTCCAGGGACCTGTAAGGACAGTGAGTTAATTGTCCTTGTGCTATATTGTGCTTAAAAAAAACATTTATTCTAGGGACAGAAAACTCTAGGTAGGGACAGTGTCAGTTTCTTTCACTCTGCAAGTCCTTGTTTCCAGGGACCTGTAAGGACAGTGAGTTAATTGTCCTTGTGCTATATTGTGATTAAAAAAAACATTTATTCTAGGGACAGAAAACTCTAGGTAGGGACAGTGTCAGTTTCTTTCACTCTGCAAGTCCTTGTTTCCAGGGACCTGTAAGGACAGTGAGTTAATTTTCCTTGTGCTATATTGTGATTAAAAAAAACATTTTTTCTAGGGACAGAAAACTGTAGGTAGGGAGAGTGTTTTTTTTCTTTCACTCTGCAAGTCCTTGTTTCCAGGGACCTGTAAGGACAGTGAGTTAATTGTCCTTGTGCTATATTGTGCTTAAAAAAAACATTTATTCTAGGGACAGAAAACTCTAGGTAGGGACAGTGTCAGTTTCTTTCACTCTGCAAGTCCTTGTTTCCAGGGACCTGTAAGGACAGTGAGTTAATTGTCCTTGTGCTATATTGTGCTTAAAAAAAACATTTATTCTAGGGACAGAAAACTCTAGGTAGGGACAGTGTCAGTTTCTTTCACTCTGCAAGTCCTTGTTTCCAGGGACCTGTAAGGACAGTGAGTTAATTGTCCTTGTGCTATATTGTGATTAAAAAAAACATTTATTCTAGGGACAGAAAACTCTAGGTAGGGACAGTGTCAGTTTCTTTCACTCTGCAAGTCCTTGTTTCCAGGGACCTGTAAGGACAGTGAGTTAATTTTCCTTGTGCTATATTGTGATTAAAAAAAACATTTTTTCTAGGGACAGAAAACTGTAGGTAGGGAGAGTGTTTTTTTTCTTTCACTCTGCAAGTCCTTGTTTCCAGGGACCTGTAAGGACAGTGAGTTAATTGTCCTTGTGCTATATTGTGCTTAAAAAAAACATTTATTCTAGGGACAGAAAACTCTAGGTAGGGACAGTGTCAGTTTCTTTCACTCTGCAAGTCCTTGTTTCCAGGGACCTGTAAGGACAGTGAGTTAATTGTCCTTGTGCTATATTGTGATTAAAAAAAACATTTATTCTAGGGACAGAAAACTCTAGGTAGGGACAGTGTCAGTTTCTTTCACTCTGCAAGTCCTTGTTTCCAGGGACCTGTAAGGACAGTGAGTTAATTTTCCTTGTGCTATATTGTGATTAAAAAAAACATTTTTTCTAGGGACAGAAAACTGTAGGTAGGGAGAGTGTTTTTTTTCTTTCACTCTGCAAGTCCTTGTTTCCAGGGACCTGTAAGGACAGTGAGTTAATTTTACTTGTGCTATATTGTGCTTAAAAAAAACATTTTTTCTAGGGACAGAAAACTGTAGGTAGGGAGAGTGTTTTTTTTCTTTCACTCTGCAAGTCCTTGTTTCCAGGGACCTGTAAGGACAGTGAGTTAATTGTCCTTGTGCTATATTGTGCTTAAAAAAAACATTTATTCTAGGGACAGAAAACTCTAGGTAGGGACAGTGTCAGTTTCTTTCACTCTGCAAGTCCTTGTTTCCAGGGACCTGTAAGGACAGTGAGTTAATTGTCCTTGTGCTATATTGTGCTTAAAAAAAACATTTATTCTAGGGACAGAAAACTCTAGGTAGGGACAGTGTCAGTTTCTTTCACTCTGCAAGTCCTTGTTTCCAGGGACCTGTAAGGACAGTGAGTTAATTGTCCTTGTGCTATATTGTGATTAAAAAAAACATTTATTCTAGGGACAGAAAACTCTAGGTAGGGACAGTGTCAGTTTCTTTCACTCTGCAAGTCCTTGTTTCCAGGGACCTGTAAGGACAGTGAGTTAATTTTCCTTGTGCTATATTGTGATTAAAAAAAACATTTTTTCTAGGGACAGAAAACTGTAGGTAGGGAGAGTGTTTTTTTTCTTTCACTCTGCAAGTCCTTGTTTCCAGGGACCTGTAAGGACAGTGAGTTAATTGTCCTTGTGCTATATTGTGCTTAAAAAAAAACATTTATTCTAGGGACAGAAAACTCTAGGTAGGGACAGTGTCAGTTTCTTTCACTCTGCAAGTCCTTGTTTCCAGGGACCTGTAAGGACAGTGAGTTAATTGTCCTTGTGCTATATTGTGCTTAAAAAAAACATTTATTCTAGGGACAGAAAACTCTAGGTAGGGACAGTGTCAGTTTCTTTCACTCTGCAAGTCCTTGTTTCCAGGGACCTGTAAGGACAGTGAGTTAATTGTCCTTGTGCTATATTGTGATTAAAAAAAACATTTATTCTAGGGACAGAAAACTCTAGGTAGGGACAGTGTCAGTTTCTTTCACTCTGCAAGTCCTTGTTTCCAGGGACCTGTAAGGACAGTGAGTTAATTGTCCTTGTGCTATATTGTGATTAAAAAAAACATTTATTCTAGGGACAGAAAACTCTAGGTAGGGACAGTGTCAGTTTCTTTCACTCTGCAAGTCCTTGTTTCCAGGGACCTGTAAGGACAGTGAGTTAATTTTCCTTGTGCTATATTGTGATTAAAAAAAACATTTTTTCTAGGGACAGAAAACTGTAGGTAGGGAGAGTGTTTTTTTTCTTTCACTCTGCAAGTCCTTGTTTCCAGGGACCTGTAAGGACAGTGAGTTAATTTTACTTGTGCTATATTGTGCTTAAAAAAAACATTTTTTCTAGGGACAGAAAACTGTAGGTAGGGAGAGTGTTTTTTTTCTTTCACTCTGCAAGTCCTTGTTTCCAGGGACCTGTAAGGACAGTGAGTTAATTGTCCTTGTGCTATATTGTGCTTAAAAAAAACATTTATTCTAGGGACAGAAAACTCTAGGTAGGGACAGTGTCAGTTTCTTTCACTCTGCAAGTCCTTGTTTCCAGGGACCTGTAAGGACAGTGAGTTAATTTTCCTTGTGCTATATTGTGATTAAAAAAAACATTTTTTCTAGGGACAGAAAACTGTAGGTAGGGAGAGTGTTTTTTTTCTTTCACTCTGCAAGTCCTTGTTTCCAGGGACCTGTAAGGACAGTGAGTTAATTGTCCTTGTGCTATATTGTGCTTAAAAAAAACATTTATTCTAGGGACAGAAAACTCTAGGTAGGGACAGTGTCAGTTTCTTTCACTCTGCAAGTCCTTGTTTCCAGGGACCTGTAAGGACAGTGAGTTAATTTTCCTTGTGCTATATTGTGATTAAAAAAAACATTTATTCTAGGGACAGAAAACTCTAGGTAGGGAGAGTGTTTTTTTTCTTTCACTCTGCAAGTCCTTGTTTCCAGGGACCTGTAAGGACAGTGAGTTAATTGTCCTTGTGCTATATTGTGCTTAAAAAAAACATTTTTTCTAGGGACAGAAAACTGTAGGTAGGGAGAGTGTTTTTTTTTTTTCACTCTGCAAGTCCTTGTTTCCAGGGACCTGTAAGGACAGTGAGTTAATTGTCCTTGTGCTATATTGTGCTTAAAAAAAACATTTATTCTAGGGACAGAAAACTCTAGGTAGGGACAGTGTCAGTTTCTTTCACTCTGCAAGTCCTTGTTTCCAGGGACCTGTAAGGACAGTGAGTTAATTTTCCTTGTGCTATATTGTGATTAAAAAAAACATTTTTTCTAGGGACAGAAAACTGTAGGTAGGGAGAGTGTTTTTTTTCTTTCACTCTGCAAGTCCTTGTTTCCAGGGACCTGTAAGGACAGTGAGTTAATTGTCCTTGTGCTATATTGTGCTTAAAAAAAACATTTATTCTAGGGACAGAAAACTCTAGGTAGGGACAGTGTCAGTTTCTTTCACTCTGCAAGTCCTTGTTTCCAGGGACCTGTAAGGACAGTGAGTTAATTTTCCTTGTGCTATATTGTGATTAAAAAAAACATTTTTTCTAGGGACAGAAAACTGTAGGTAGGGAGAGTGTTTTTTTTCTTTCACTCTGCAAGTCCTTGTTTCCAGGGACCTGTAAGGACAGTGAGTTAATTTTCCTTGTGCTATATTGTGATTAAAAAAAACATTTTTTCTAGGGACAGAAAACTGTAGGTAGGGAGAGTGTTTTTTTTCTTTCACTCTGCAAGTCCTTGTTTCCAGGGACCTGTAAGGACAGTGAGTTAATTTTCCTTGTGCTATATTGTGATTAAAAAAAACATTTTTTCTAGGGACAGAAAACTGTAGGTAGGGAGAGTGTTTTTTTTCTTTCACTCTGCAAGTCCTTGTTTCCAGGGACCTGTAAGGACAGTGAGTTAATTGTCCTTGTGCTATATTGTGCTTAAAAAAAACATTTATTCTAGGGACAGAAAACTCTAGGTAGGGACAGTGTCAGTTTCTTTCACTCTGCAAGTCCTTGTTTCCAGGGACCTGTAAGGACAGTGAGTTAATTTTCCTTGTGCTATATTGTGATTAAAAAAAACATTTATTCTAGGGACAGAAAACTCTAGGTAGGGACAGTGTCAGTTTCTTTCACTCTGCAAGTCCTTGTTTCCAGGGACCTGTAAGGACAGTGAGTTAATTTTCCTTGTGCTATATTGTGATTAAAAAAAACATTTTTTCTAGGGACAGAAAACTGTAGGTAGGGAGAGTGTTTTTTTTCTTTCACTCTGCAAGTCCTTGTTTCCAGGGACCTGTAAGGACAGTGAGTTAATTTTACTTGTGCTATATTGTGCTTAAAAAAAACATTTTTTCTAGGGACAGAAAACTGTAGGTAGGGAGAGTGTTTTTTTTCTTTCACTCTGCAAGTCCTTGTTTCCAGGGACCTGTAAGGACAGTGAGTTAATTGTCCTTGTGCTATATTGTGCTTAAAAAAAACATTTTTTCTAGGGACAGAAAACTCTAGGTAGGGACAGTGTCAGTTTCTTTCACTCTGCAAGTCCTTGTTTCCAGGGACCTGGAGAGACATTGAGTGAATTGTCCTTGTGCTATATTGTGATTAAAAAAAACATTTATTCTAGGGACAGAAAACTCTAGGTAGGGACAGTGTCAGTTTCTTTCACTGTGAAAGTCCTTGTTTCAAGGGACAGAGAAGGACACCTGAAGGTAGCCCTTATTGCTTTTTTCCCATCTCCCTGCAGGCCATCTATTAGAATGTCTGGAAGGCAAACAAGGAGAGGCAGACAGTCAGGAGGCAATAAAAGAGGGCAAGCAGGCTCTGTGTCTGGGGGCAACAGTGCTGGTCGTGGACGCGGTGCATTGTCATCAGCACATGGCCATGGGACACGCTTGTCCTTCTTTTCGGCAGCTGGACATGTTGAGCCACATCATGCCGAAGACTTGGTAGAGTGGATGACCAAGCCCTCCTCCTCCTCCTCATCCTCTCTCACCCAGGCTCAGGGTACTGGAAAAGCAGCTGCCAAAGCGTCGTCTTCCCTGGTATCAATGTCAGACAAATCATCAGTCACTCCTTCCCTAGACCCACCATGTCCTCCTCCTGAGGAGTCCCCCGAACTGTTTCAGCACAGTGTTGGGTACATGCTCCAGGAGGATGCCCAGCGTTTCGAAGGGTCTGATGATGAAACCCAGCTAGAGGAAGGCAGTAGCGTGAGAGCAGACAGAGGGGATGCTCAAGAAGGACACCAATCTGGCAGTCATGTTCCAGCAGCTGCAGCATACTGCCAGATTGGCTCCAGTGATGAGGAGGGAGGGGATGATGAGGTCAATGACTCCACGTGGGTGCCTAATAGGAGAGAGGAGGAGGAGGAGGATGAGGAGGAGGCACATCTCCAACGAGGCAGGATGCCCTTTGGTGGCCAGCGTAAGGGCAGTACACCGACGGAATCACACCGCAGAGCTCCGCCTGTGCAGGGCGCTGCCTCTGCCCGTCATTCAAAAAGTTCTTTGGTGTGGGCCTTTTTTGAGGCTAGTGCATCAGATCGCACAGCTGCTGTTTGCAACATATGTCTCAAGCGTATATCGCGTGGCCAAAACATCAGCCGCTTGGGTACCACATGCCTGACCAGACATATGTTGACCTGCCATGCAGCTCGTTGGCAAGCCTACCTCAAAGACCCACACCAAAGAACCAAGCGGACCTCTCCTTGCACCGCATCAGCTGGGATCTCCAACCCCACTATAACTTCAGTCCTCTCTGAAACATGCACTGAGAGGAATGAAGGTGTAGAATTAGGTGTGTCACAGCCAAGTACTTGCGCCCACTCTGCTAGCAGTACACCGACGTCCGATTCTAGCAGGCAAATTTCCCTGCCCCAGCTGCTGGACCGTCGAAAGAAGTTCACTCCCAGCCATCCACATGCCCAGCGGTTGAATGCTAGCTTGGCTAAATTGCTAGCGCTTCAACTGCTGCCTTTTCAGTTGGTAGACTCGGCCCCCTTCCGTGAGTTTGTGCAATGTGCGGTTCCTCAGTGGCAGGTTCCCAAACGCCACTTTTTCTCACGGAAGGCTATTCCGGCTCTCTACCGGCATGTGGAAGGCAATGTCTTGGCCTCGCTGGACAGGGCGGTCAGCGGTAAGGTGCATATTACCGCTGACTCATGGTCCAGCAGGCATGGACAGGGACGTTACCTTTCTTTCACGGCCCATTGGGTCACTCTTTTGGCAGCTGGGAAGGATTCAGGACAAGGTGCAGTAGTGTTGGAGGTTGTCCCACCGCCACGCCTCCAAAATGCTACTACTGGTTGTGACACACCTCTCTCCTCCACCCCCTCCTCTTCTTCTTCCTCCATGGCCTCTTCCTGTGGTTTGTCCTATGAACCAGCGGTGCTCCGTAGCCGTTCACGGGGCTACGCAAGTACGCAGGCAAAAAGATGCCATGCCGTGCTTGCGCTGGTGTGTTTGGGGGACAGAAGCCACACTGGGGCAGAGGTCCTGTCTGCTCTGCAGGGCCAGGCCGAGAGGTGGTTGACGCCACGCCAGCTTAAGCCAGGAATGGTGGTTTGCGACAATGGCACCAACCTCCTCTCCGCCCTCCGACAGGGACAACTGACCCATGTGCCCTGTGTGGCTCACGTCCTTAACCTGGTGGTGCAGCGCTTCTTGGGCAGGTACCCGGGCTTACAGGATGTCCTGAGGCAGGCCAGGAAAGTCTGTGTGCATTTCCGCAGATCTTATAATGCCAGTGCTCGCCTGGCTGAGCTGCAAAAGGAGTTGAACCTGCCCAAGAACCGCCTTATATGTGACATGCCCACCAGGTGGAACTCAACGTTGGCCATGCTGCAGCGGCTGCACACGCAGCAGAGGGCCATCAATGAGTACCTGTGCGACTACGGCACCAGGACAGGGTCAGGGGAGCTTGGTTTTTTTTCTCCACGCCAGTGGGGCATGATCAGGGATGCATGCACTGTCCTGGCACCATTTGAGGAGGCCACGAGGATGGTGAGCAGTGACAGTGCATGCATCAGTGACACTGTACCTCTTGTCCACCTGTTGGAGCACACGCTGCGTGGAATAATGGACAGGGCACTTGAGGCAGAACAGAGGCAGGAAGAGGAGGACTTCCTTGCCTCTCAAGGCCCCCTTTACCCAGACAGTGTTCCTTCTGTCCCACCCATCGCACAGGAAGAGGAGGAGGAGGAGGAGGAGGAGGAGGAGGAGGATTGTGTCAGCATGGAGGTGGAGGCTGGCACTCAGCATCATCAGCAGCAGTCTTTTAGGGATGATTTACAGTCCCAAGAAACCAGTGGACTTGTACGTGGCTGGGAGGAGGTGGCTGCGGATCATGTCGTCCTTAGTGACCCAGAGGACTCCGGAGCGAATGCCTCAGCAAACCTACGCTGCATGGCCTCCCTGATCCTGCAAAGTCTGCGGAAGGATCCTCGTATTCTTCGGATCAAGGAGAGGGACCATTACTGGCTGGCCACTCTCCTTGATCCACGGTACAAGGGTAAGGTTGCGGACCTTATGTTACCGTCGCAGAGGGAGCAGAGGATGAGACAACTCCGGGAGGCCTTGCAGAAAGGTCTGTGCAACGCGTTCCCAGAGACTGGGAGGTTGCAAACTCCTGGTCCTGGACAACGAGTTGCTGAGGCTTCGGCCAGTCAAAGAAGGAGCGGTGGGGAAGGTGGCCGTCTGACCGATGCGTTCAGACAATTCTTTAGTCCGCAGCCCCAAAGTATGATCGGTTCCAGCAACCATCGCCAGCGTCTGATAAACATGGTGCAGGAATATCTAGGGGCAAGGTCAGACTTGGACACCTTCCCCACCGAAAATCCTCTGGCTTACTGGGTCTTGAGGATGGATCACTGGCCAGAGCTTGCACAGTATGCAATTGAGCTACTGGCCTGTCCTGCATCCAGCGTTCTTTCGGAACGCACATTCAGTGCTGCTGGAGGATTTGTCACGGATCACAGGGTGCGCCTGTCCACCGACTCGGTTGATCGACTGACTTTCATCAAGATGAACCAGTCTTGGATCACCACCAGCTACCACACACCTGATGCTGATATAACAGACTAATTGATTTTAAAATGTCACATCCCTTCAAGACTGATGCTGATGCTGAGTGCCTGTGCTGTTATGTTGACTGGCTATCCTCCTCCTCCGAGTCCTCAATGATACGATTGATGATGATAGCTTGGAAGATCATTTTTGTTTATGGGTGCCGCCACCAGTGCCTAACGCCCAATTTTTCAGCCCCTGTTTAACAGGGGCGTGTAATTACAATTTTTGAAGCAATACTTTGCAACAGGGCTCATTGCTGTGCTCCAAGTACAGTATCTGTGAGGAGTTGCAGTGTTGTGCCACCAGTGCCTAAGGCCCAATTTTTCAGCCCCTGTTTAACAGGGGCGTGTCATTACAATTTTTGAAGCAATACTTTGCAACAGGGCTCATTGCTGTGCTCCAAGTACAGTATCTGTGAAGGGTTGCAGTGTTGTGCCACCAGTGCCTAAGGCCCAATTTTTCAGCCCCTGTTCAACAGGGGCATGTAATTACAATTCTTGATCTAATAATTCACAGCAGGGCCCATTGCTGCACCCACCAAGAGTAACTGTCAGGGCTTACAGTGTTGTGGCACCAGCACCACCATCAAAGGCCCAATTTTTACTACCACTGTTCAACAATTATATGTAATTAAAATTCCTGATATAATAGTTGACAGCAGGGCGTTCCAGCACCAACCAAGAGTAACTGTGAGTGCTTACAGTGTTGTGCCAACACCAACAACTAAGGGGCCTATTTCTGCAGAGTATATACGGCAGGTCCCTACTTTCAAACATCCAACTTACAAACGACTCCTACTTGCAAACGCAAGAAGACAACAGGAAGTGAGAGGAAATCTACCACTAGGAAGGAAAATTCTCTCCTGTAAGAATAAATATGGGAGAAAGGTGTCTCCTCTGTACTGATGCTTTATCAGCAATCCTTGTTTCAAGAAAAACACCACATTTCAAAAACAGTTGTCATTAGGACGGAAAGTGAGGTGAAATGTTCTGAACAGGGGCACAGACAGCAAAACAAATGTTACAGGGGTGATAACCCTTACCTATGTTTTCCAAAAAGTTTAAAAATAGATTTTTGGTCTGGAGCTACACTTCAACAATGTACCTGTTCAAAATTACAAACAGATTCTACATAAGAACAAACCTACAGTCCCTGTCTTGTATGCACCGCCTGTATACGGCTGTTCAGAGTATATAGGGCCTTTTTTATTTTATGTGCGGGGTTCCCCTTAATATCCATACAAGACCCAAAGGGGCTGGTAATGGGCTGGGGTAGGGGGGGGGTCATGGGGTAGCTATGCCATTTTTCTTAAAGATTTTCATCCATATTACCGGGACCAGACATTACATTAAAGCCGCAAGCAGTTTTAAATGGCTTTTTTTTCCTTTAGAAGTGTCATTTTGTGCAGGGACAGTTCTAAACACGGGAAACACGTGGCACTTCACAGGCATACTTTAGACACCCCCCAGGTACGATATTTAAAGGAATATTTGACTTTTTTTTTTCACTTTATGCATCATTAAAATGACTGCTCCCGGAAAACGACCGTTTTTAAAACTTATTTTTGCATTGATACATGTCCCCTGGTGCAGAACCCGGGTTCCCAAACCCTTTTTAGGACAATAACATGCATAATAGTTTTTATAATTAGCACTTTAGAATTCGAACGTTCGCATCCATTGTATTTAATAGGGTTCTAATGTTCGTTCGAACTTTCGGTCCGTTCGCGGGTTCTGGTGCGAACCGAACAGGGGGGTGTTCGGCTCATCACTACTGGTGAGGACCATCTTTCACCAAAGCACACATTGTTTTATTTTTTGTAAATAAATTATTATTGTGAAAATGTCCTTATATTGTCTGTTTATGTTGCTGTGTCCAATGGTTTGTTCTCTCTGCAGAACTTCATAACAGACAGATACATCACCTTCCTGACCATAAAAAAACATGTCCCCACGACATACAAGTGGGCGTTCCTACCTCCTTCATCGCTTGCAGGGAGATAATGTAACAACGCAGTGTACCTGGACACTTGTAGTCTCTGTACTGTTTCATATGCCAATATATGCAATGACATCCTGTACCTCCTAAGCCTAGTCTGTGTGGACAGTATGGCCACTTGCTGACTTGCCAGAATCCACAGGCAGCTTAAAGCGGAGGTCCCACTAAAAAAAAAAAATATTAAAAGGCAGCAGCTACAAATACAGCATCTGCTGACTTTTAATATATGAACACTTACCTGTCCAGGTCGCCCGTGATGTCGGCAGCCGAACCCGATCTGCCGCTCGAGGATCGGCAGCCGCCGCCGCCATGCTCGGTAAGGGAATCAGGAAGTGAAGCGTTGCGGCTTCACTTGCTGGTTCCCTACTGCGCATGCGCGAGTTGCGCTGCGCTTCTTCACTGGTACCCGCTGTGTTCTGGGAACTGTGTGTCTCCCAGAAGGCAGCGGGGGTACAGAGTAGGCCCTGGAAGTGGCGTAGATCACCGAGCTGATCTATCTGCTCCCCCCCCCCCTGAAAGGTGCCAAATGTGACACCGGAGGGGGGGAGGGTTCCAAAAAGTGCAAGTTCCATTTTTGGGTGGAACTCCACTTTAAAGTGATTCCAAAGATAAGAATTAAAAATAATAAAAAACCAAACAAATTATACTTACCTGCTCTGTGTAATAGTTTTGAACAAAGCCACCCCGATCCTCTTTTTTTTTGGGTCCCCCACCAGCAGTCCTGGCTCCCCCCCTAATAGCAAGAGTCTTTCTATGGGGGCACTCAAGCAGGCTCCCTACCGAGCCGCGCTCTCTGTGTTCATTCACACACAGAGCACAGCTCTACTCTCTCCTTATTGGCTCACTGGCTGTGATTGACAGCAACAGGAGCAAATGGCTCCCGCTGCTGTGTGAGCCAATGAGGAGAGGGAAACCTGGGAGAGCAGCTGCTCTCATGCAGATTGCTGAATCGAGATAGGGCTCCGGTAAAGGGAGGGCTGGGGAGGGAGAGCTGCACCCAGGAGGTATTTTACCTTAATGCATTAAGGTAAAAAAACGTAAAGTGGTTCTACAGTCAGAAGATTTTTTATCTTCATGCATTCTATGCATGAAGATAAAAAGCCTTCTGTGTGCAGTCCCCCTCAGGCTCCCTAATACTCACCTGAGCCCCATCTCGATCCAGCGATGTTGCACAAGAGCCTCGGCTGTCTGAGACTCTCCGTCCTGATTGGCTGGGACACAGCAGCGGGTGCCATTGGCTCCCGCTGCTGTCATTTAAATTAGTGGGCCAATGAGGAGAGAGGGGGATGGGGCCAAGCCACAGCTCCATGCCTAAATGGACAAACAGAGCAGCGACTCAACTCAAGTGTCCCCATAGCAAGCTGCTTGCTGTGGGGGCAGGAGGGAGGGGCCAGGAGCGCTGGCGGGGGACCCCAGAAGAGGAGGCTCTGGGCTGCTCTTTGCAAAACCATTACACAGAGCAGGAAAATATAACAAGTTTGTTATTTTAGCCTTAAGAACCACTTTAAAGCAGTACTAAACTGTATCTAAACTTCCCAACCAAAAAAACACTATTTATTAATTTATAATATTCAAAACTAACTCACTATCTATCTTTTCCTCCAAGCTTTATTTTGTTAAGAAATCGCTTTGAAAAACACCCCCCTAGCATTTCTAGTCACGACCATCTTGAGTAAGGGCAGATGAATCATGTAGCATTTATTTCCTGGAATCCATCTGCCCTTAGCTGAGTCGTGCAGGCAGTGCCGGGACAAGGTCATCCAGTGCCCAGGGAAAAGATTCCAAATTGCGCCCCCCCCCCCCCACTCCCTTAGGGCTAGGGTCAGAGCACTCCATTCGTGCAATAAACCATTGCACCCAGGGCAGCCGTCCCTTCTGCCCACCCCTTGTCCCGGCCCTGCATGCAGGCAGGAGGGTGAGCTTAGCTGCAGAAGCTCCTCTTCCTCTCTTTCAGATGAAAAAAATTAAATGCCCATGAAGACTCCTGGGATGTACTGTAGGACAAAATTTTGGCCTAGGCTAGAAACCAGGAAGCAGCTGCAGAAATGTAATAAAAAAAGTTTAAAACAAGCAAATATAATATACCTGTCAGCATAAGAATAAAAAAAATAGTTCATGTTGATTTGGAGAGTTTAGTTCCACTTATAAGAAACAGAAGTTCAATCCATCAGAGTCTTACTTTGGATAAGTGTAGTGCAGGGGATGTTATTCGGGTGCTTTAAAGTGTAAAGAATACAGTGACTGTAAAAATCACATGTCAAGTCGGCGGCGATGACACCGACCTGCATTTGCGGCGCCGCACCGATTTCAAAAAGTGGTTTCTGTACTACTTTTTGCGATTTCGGGGTGCGATTTCCATTGACATTTGTGCAGAAACCCGCACAGATGTCTGTGAAATCGCGTCCGAAACTTTGACTGACATGCGGGAGTGAAATCATCGTGCGAGTTCAGCTGAACACTCGCGCGGCTTCATTCCCGCAGCTCAGTGTGAACCTGGGCTCAGTGCCAACTTTGTAAAGTGGTTGTAAACATTCATTTTCTTTGTAATTAACCACTTCACCTCCGCAAATTTTACCCCTCCCCTTCATAGCCAGGCCATTTTTTGCAAAATGGCACTTTGTTACTGTAAAGCCCTGTACACACGATCGGATTTCCTATGGATTCTAATCCGATGGATTTTTCCATCGGAAATCCGATGAAGCTGACTTCCATCAGTCTTGCCTACACACCATCAGTCAAAAAAAAAACGATCGTCCCGAACGCCGTGACGTAAAACACTCCGACGAGCCAAGAAAAATTAAGTTCAATGCTTCTGAGCATGCGTCGACTTGATTCTCAGCATGCGTGGGTTTTTTATCCGATGGAGTTCCCCACAAACGATAGTAATTTGCTATCGTTTTTTTTTCCCATCGGATAAATTTAAAACATGTTCTATTTTTTAACACCGATGGAAAAAAGACAGATGGGGCCCATACACGATCAGTTTGTCCGATGAGAAAAGTCCATCGGACTGTTTTCATCAGTAAAACCGATCGTGTGTACACGGCTTTACTGACAATTGCAAAGCTGTACATTAATGCATGTTATGTAATTTTCTTCCCACAAATAGAGATTTCTTTTGGTGGTATTTGATCACCTCTGCGGTTTTTATTTTTTGCGCTATAAACAAAAAAAGACCCACATTTTTGAAGAAAGAAAAAACAATATTTTTTACTTTCTGCTATAAAACATATCTAAAAAAAAAAAAAAAAAAATCGAATGTCTTCATTAATTTAGGCCAATATGTATTCTGCTACAGGTTTTAGCATATATTGATAGTTTGCACAAAAAAGTTGTAGTGTCTACAAACTATGGGATTTACTGTATACTGTATACTGGAATTTTTTTTTTTTTTTTATACTAGTAATGGTGGCGATCAGCGACTTATAGCGGGACTGCAATATTGTTGCGGACATTCTGACACTAACTGACACTTTTGACACTTTGACGGAACCAGTGACACTAATACAGTGATCACGGCTAAAAATATGCACTGTCACTGTACTAATAACACTTACTGGGAAGGGGTTCTAGGGCTTCTAGGGCGATCAAAGGGTTAAATGTGTACCTAACTAGTATTAGTGTACTATGCGTGGTGTTTTTACCAAGGGATGTGATAGATTTTCTTCTAGTGCTTTGCAGGGAAAGAAAATCCATCACATCCCTGCTGTCAGGATGGAGCTCTGCTTTGTTTATATAGGCAGAGCTCACCCAGCCTCTCTTCCTGCCAATCAGCGGGTGCCGGCCAATGGATGTCCACTGGCACCCGCTGATCGGCTTCTGTTGTGACTAATCACAGCAGAAGCGGTGCGTCCCCTATGCAGAAGTGCAGAATATATACGTATTACGTATAAATATATACGTGATTCTGCACAGAACGGCCATCCTGTAGCACTAAATCTGCTATAAGGCCGTCGTTAAGTGGTTAAGCTAACAAACATGTCATACTTACCTGATCTGTGTAATGGTTTTGCACAGAGCAGCCCCGATTCTCTTCTTCTCGGGTCCCCTACCGGCACTTCTGGCCCCCTCCCCCCCCCCACGAGTGCCCCCATAGCGAGCTGCTTCCTATTGAGCCACTTGAGCATGGCATGGCCCCACCCCCTTACTCCCTCTTCACTGGCCTCCATTGACAGCCAATAGCTCCCGCTGCTGTGTCTGAGCCAATGAGGAGGGAGAGAGCTGAGCGAGCCTCTGCTCTCGTGCACATCATTGGATTGAGTTTGGGCTCACATTGCACCTGCCCCAGGAACTGGTAAGGACTTGAATTTAGATTTTTAGCTGCTGACTTTTTGTAAACCTCCAGAACTTTAATAATTTTGGGAAAAACAATTGAGTTCTGCCTTAAAGCAGAACTCCCCAGTTCCACTTTATGCCCCCCTCTTCTATTTTTGGCCCTTTTTTTGGGGGGGGGAGTGGGTACCTGGTTTTGATTTTGACAGGTACCCGCTCCCACGTCCAGTCGGATGACCGCTGCTTTTCCACCAGAAGTTCTCCCCTCTCCTCACTGCCCGCAACCTTCTGAGGCACGTCACAGGTCCCCGAAGGCTGCAGGACCATTCACAATGTGCAATGCGGCTTGCACATGTCCGTCAGCTTCCCACAGTAAACATGCCAGCGCCGGGGACCCCTGGACAGGTAAGTGGTCTTTTATTAAAAGTCAGCAGCTGCAATATTTGTAGTATTTTTAATAATTTTTATTTTTCTCATACAGATTAAAGCTCCTCTTTAAAGCGGAGTTCCAACGACATTTTTTTTTTTAAATGCATTTCTTAGATTCACTACATTCACTTATGTTGTTAATTTCGCCGCTATATTGAAGATTATAGATTAATAAATGCCTTATATTCTGCTGTCTTGACAGTTCCCATATTGCTTGTGGGCATGTGAAGCCCACAAGCAGAATCTTCCGGGATACGGTGCAGCTGAGCGACCAGCATGCACCGCCCGTTCTTGCGCATGCGCAGTATGTTCGGCTCGCAGCGCCGTAAAAATTACTGACGTTGCCATCACAACGTGCGGCGTCGTTGGAAGTGCCCTCCCCGTTGTGATGGCAACAAAGAAATCTCGCAATTAAATCTCGCGATGCTGAGTGGCAGCGATCCACACGGACTCCTGGGAATTATGACACCAAGCTCCCAGGAGACACTGCGCCACCAGGAAATTACGTTATCAGCCACGGGTGGGAGAAGGAGGAAGTAAAATGAAAAAGGTTATAAACATGGTAAGGTGACAGAAAAAAAAAAAAAAAAAACGATCGATGATGAAACTATTGTCATATACAGTGAAACCTTGGATTACGAGCATAATCCGTTCCAGGAGAATGCTTGTAATCCAAAGCACTCGCATATGAAATCGAGTTTCCCCATAGAAGTCAATGGAAACAAAGATAATTCATTCCGCATTGACTTCTATGGCATGTAATACCGCATGTGGCCAGAGGTGGGGGGGGGCGCCGAAGAGAGCCTCGGAAATACTTGGGGACAGCTCGGCTGATTTTGGAAAACCTTGGAAAGGGTCAGAAACACTCGGGATCTGAGTATTTCCGAGTATTTCTGAGTGATTCCGAGTATTTCCCAACGGCTCGGAATGTCTCTGAACCGTTCTGAGTATCACCATCGCCTCCGCACCTCTGGCCAAATGCGGTACTGCACACCCCATTAGCTTGAATTCTGCTTGTTTTGCGAGACAACAAACCTAATCAAAATTTAGAAAAAAAAATAGCTTGTTATTCAAAACGCTGGTTAACCGTGTTACTCGTAAACCAAGGTTCCACTGTATATGGTACATATATATGTAATGCCAATTGTTCAGGTTTTTGCATGAGTCCAGTGGTGACCGGTTCTCTTTAAACTCATTCTTCCTTCAGTTTGTCCTTTCCCATGACTCGGTGAGGATAGGTTCAGTACACAATGCACTTACTGAACGGCAAACATCTGACAGATCGCCAGAGAAGCAGCAAGGATTACGTAGCGGGTGCTGAAAGGGCCAAAAAAAGATACCAGAAAAAGAAAAAAACTGGCTTTGCCGGTCTTGTTTTAGCACAGGAGTTGACACACAGGAAGGAGCCGATGGGGTTCAGGTAGAATGGAGGACAGACTAATGCGGCTGATGTGAGAAAGTCACTGAGGCGTAACACTATTGGCCTTGGAAATGGAGGCTGTTGTTAAGCCTATCCATAGTTTCCGCTTGTTGAACCTGCTAGCATTTACTTAGTGATCTGCAAATGTTCAGATCCGAGGGAAAAAAAAAAATTCTCAGCCTGCCTTAAAGTGGAATTTTGTCTGAAAAGAAAAATGCTAACAGGATTTGCAGAAGAGACATACTGGACCCAATTAGTGGCTACGTGTCCAATATGCATGCAATCTTAATCGCTTGCCTACTGGGACAAATTTTTTTTTTAAAACACGTGGTAAATCTGCCATCTTTGTTGGAAAATGATGTAGAACCCTCAAACATTATACATTTTCTGAAAGCAGAGGCTCTAGACCAGGCATGTCCAAAGTCTGGCCCGCGGGCCAATTGCAGTCCCGGTTCCTGTTTAATGTGGCCCCCTGGTAATTTGGATATATATATATCTTTTGTGGCCCCCAGGGCTACAAATGATATATACACTATTTATCAGCGCTGCCTCAGAGGAGACAGGGAGGGGGCGGGACGAGCGCCGTCAGATTATATACAGGAGAATCTTCTGTATACGCGGTGGCGGCGTCTGTAATAGAAAGTCCCGTCTCCTGGGCTGCCATTGGACGACTGTTCTGTCTATCATAGGAGGCGGGACTTTGTATTAAAGAGGCCACCGTGTAAACAGGAGATTCTCCTTTATGTGATCTGTTGGCGCTCCTCCCACCCCCCTCCCTGTCCCCTCCGAGGCTACAGATGGGTATCAATAAGGCTGCACTAATGGCAATGGTGAGGCTGCACTGATGGCAATGGTGAGGCTGCATTCCTGGCAATGGTGAGGCTGCATTCCTGGCAATGGTGAGGCTGCATTCATGGCAATGGTAAGGCTGCATTCATGGCAATGGTGAGGCTACATTAATGGCAATGGTGAGGCTGCATTAATGCAATGGTGAGGCTGCATTCATGGCAATGGTGAGGCTGCATTCATGGCAATGGTGAGGCTGCATTCATAGCAATGGTGAGGCTGCATTAATGGCAATGATAAGGCTGCATTCATGGCAATGGTGAGGCTACATTCATGGCAATGGTGAGGTTGCAGATGGGCACTAATTAGGCTGCATTGATGGGCATTGACCCTTATTTTTCTTCACAGTTCTTTATTAAAAATGTAATTTATTTCCTGAAACTTCCCTCTTAAAGTGAAGGTGCGTGTTATACGCCGATAAATACGGTATATCCAAATAACACGCCCAAGCTCATCCTTAGTCCTGAGCGGTGCTCTAGGATTCGTTAGGGCCACAAAAGATATATATATCCAAATAACACGCCCAAGCTCATCTCTTCACCACACACAGCCACAAAGGCAAGAGAATTTTTGTTGGGCAGTGTATTGGTGCTCGGACGAACACATTTAGACCGACTTTTAATGGTTCAAAGAATGTCAGGCAAAATGGTCGGCCCTCACGCATGTTCACTTCATTAAATCTGGCCCTCTTTAAAAAAAAGTTTGGACACCCCTGCTCTAGAGAATAAAATGTTAGCTGTTTTTCTTTTCTTTTTTTTCTTTTTTCTTTTACATAATATTTGTGCAGCTGTTTATCAAAGATACATTTTCAGGAAAAAAATACACTTAAATGAATTTTAGTGCACATAAACACAATCTATCTCCCAATTTTAAATATAAAAGATGTTGCAACAAGTAACTAGATACCAGACATATAGAAGGAATTTTGTATTGAGGCTACATTGGACTTTAATGGTACCTGAACACATGGAATACAAAAAATAGATAAAAAAAGTCGAATTTTATTTAATTTACATTGGACTTTAATTTTAATTAATTAATAAAAAATACTAATATATTAATATAATTAAAAAAAATATATTAATATACATTTTAATATATTAAAAATAAATAAAAAAGGTTAATTGAATTTAATTCACATTGGACTTTAATTTTATTTAATTTACATTGGACTTTAATGGTACCTTAACACTTGGAATACAAAAAATAGATAAATAAGTTAAATTTTATTTAATTTACAACAACATGTTAAAAAACAAACATGATTATGTGAAAGAAATTTCTCTACATTCAAACATACAGTGTGTGACTGAAAAGACTGCTATTACCAGTTCACCCTGTAATAATTATATTGGCACGCTCGACATGTTTCGCGAGAAAGTTCACTGCTTCTTCGGGAGCTTTATTTGCATACATATGATGTTATAGAATAGAGATCATATATCATACTACAAAATAGAAAATAAAAAAAGACACATTAATCATAACAAGGACAATAAGACATTTAAGGTCATTATTTAAAATGACTAAGTATCAACAGTGTAATAACATGTGTGGTGTCACCCCTCATAGGCCCCCTTACCCAGAGCAAGATCATGCACAGCAGTCCAGAGGGGATAGGTCCGCCCCGGCGGGTGTGGGAGCCCCCACAGACAAAAAAAAGGGGAGAATGATGGTATAGTCTGATGAAGAGATTTGATAAACAATGTTATGGATTAGGCTCAGAAAAAAGAAAGTATATATTTCTTAGGGCCATGCAGTTGTATAAATTAATTAGACTAATTCAAAAATGGAAAAAGCAACATCATGCCTTTACCTTGGGAGTCCCGTCCATCATATTGAATTTTTGAATTAGTCTAGTTAATTTATACAACTGCACAGCCCTCATGCCGCGTACACACGATCGATTTTTTCGACGGTGAAAACACCGTCGAGAAAATCGACGTTAAAAACGAGGAACAGCTTGTTCCCCCCACACACGGCCATTTTAAATGTCATTTTTTTTTTGGTCGAAAAAAACGACCGTGTGTGGGCTCCGCGGCAGTGTTTCCCTATGGGAAACACTGCCGCGGAAAACATGTCGAAAAAAACGACAAAAAAAATTAGAACATGTTCTAATTTTTCTTGTCGTTTTTAATGCCGTTTTTCTCATCGAAAAAAACGTCAGAAAGCCCACAGACTATCGTTTTTCTCGTCGAATGGGAAAAAATGTCCTTTTTCTCGACGAGAAAAAACGGCCGTGTGTACGCGGCATAAGAAAGATATACTTTCTTTTTACAGTATATGGTGGCTGCTGCTGTTTAAACTCTTTAGATATCCACAAAGTTTTATCCCTGGTAGGACTTGCCTTAGATTGCTGTACCCGCCGTCACGGTGGGTTATCAGCTATCAGTATGGACTGATTTAATTCTGCTTTTTCTGGTAGTTTTTTCTGGGCCTAATCCATAACAGTGTTCATCAAATCTCTTCATCAGACTGTAGCAAAGTCTCTGGCCTCCTCCAGTCTAACGAGAACCTTCAGGGCCAAAGATAGCTGACATCCTTCTGCATGTGGTGGGTTGTGAGGCATAGTGGGTGCAAGTTGGATAAGTCATTGGGCGCCAGACACTTCTTGGATGTAAAAGAGATTTTATTTCTCATTACAGTCCTTTTTATATTTTGAGGGGAAAGAGGGTTGAGTTGAGTTGAGTTGAGAGGTATCTTGATATAGCACAGTCTTACCCCGAAGGGTACTGACGCGCTTACAAACACCCTGGGGCCGTCAGGTTATGGCAGGACACCCTTAAGCAGTTGCAATTTCAATTGGCAGACTTCAATAGGAGGACAGCCGTACAGGAAAAGGCCCCCAGCAAGGCGCCACATCTGAACGTGCAGGATTGCTGTCTCCTATGGCAACGGTCTTTAACAGTTCCTACCATAAATCGTTACAGTCCTTTTTACTTCACTTGTAGTTCTTAAGCCCCTTGAGCTCCTGTTCTCTCACTGGACCCTCTGATTCACTGACTCTGAATCCCTGGAGCTCCTTAAAGCTTTGCAGTGGTATCTCCCTCAAGCATCACCCACACTTCCCTGCTGGGTCCCTAGCTTGGCACTCCAGATACTTCTCAAGCTTCATCCCCGCTAACCGTCTCGGTCCTTGGCTTGACTCACAAGGCTGCTCTGCAAGCGTCACCTCCGCTGGTAGGGCCCCTGACTTCATCACCGCCTAAAGTTTCCAGATTCTCCACTAGGGATGAGCTCAGTGTTCGAGTCGAACATACGTTCGACTCGAACATCGGCTGTTCGATCGTTCGCCGAACAACGAACGATTTGGGCCGTTCGCGCCTAATTCGCGGCCCACAATGCACTACGCCATTGCAGTGTCATCCAGGCGCTGTGATTGGCCAAGCATGCACTGTGACCCCGCATGCTTGGCCAATCACAGCGCCGGCAGCGAGGAGAGCAATGATTGGCCACAGGCAGGATGCCTGTGGCCAATTATTGCTGAGGGTGTTTAGTACACGCCCCACACTATAAAAGGCCGCCAGCACGGCGGCCTAGTGTAGTGTGTTCCGGAGCAGGGAAAGAGAAGCATAGGCAGGGACAGTGACATTTTTTTTTCTTGCTTAACCTGGATTCCTTTAGTTTAGGGAAAGAGAAGGATAGGTAGGGAGAGTGTCAGTGTGTTTTACTGTGCTAATCCTTGTTTGTAGGGACAGGGAAGGACAGTGAGGGAAATTCTCATTGTGCTATACTGTGCTAAAGCATTCATCATCAACCATCTTTAAAAAAACATTTTTTATAGGGACAGAAAACTATAGGTAGGGAGAGTGTCAGTGTGTTTTACTGTGCTAATCCTTGTTTGTAGGGACAGGGAAGGACAGTGAGGGAAATTCTCATTGTGCTATACTGTGCTAAAGCATTCATCATCAACCATCTTTAAAAAAACATTTTTTATAGGGACAGAAAACTATAGGTAGGGAGAGTGTCAGTGTGTTTTACTGTGCTAATCCTTGTTTGTAGGGACAGGGAAGGACAGTGAGGGAAATTCTCCTTGTGCTATACTGTGCTAAAGCATTCATCATCAACCATCTTTAAAAAAACATTTTTTATAGGGACAGAAAACTATAGGTAGGGAGAGTGTCAGTGTGTTTTACTGTGCTAATCCTTGTTTGTAGGGAGAGGGAAGGACAGTGAGGGAAATTCTCATTGTGCTATACTGTGCTAAAGCATTCATCATCAACCATCTTTAAAAAAACATTTTTTATAGGGACAGAAAACTATAGGTAGGGAGAGTGTCAGTGTGTTTTACTGTGCTAATCCTTGTTTGTAGGGACAGGGAAGGACAGTGAGGGAAATTCTCATTGTGCTATACTGTGCTAAAGCATTCCTCATCAACCATCTTTGAAATCCTTGTTTTTTGGACAGTCAGGGAAATTGTCATTGTGCTATTCTGTGCGAAAGCAATCATCCTCAACCATATTTAGAAATCCTTAAGTAAAGGGACAGAGACACCTGAAGGTAGCCCTTATTGCTTTTTTCCCATCTCCTTGCAGGCCATCCATTAGAATGTCTGGAAGGCAAACAAGGAGAGGCAGACAGTCAGGAGGCAATAAAAGAGGGCAAGCAGGCTCTGTGTCTGGGGGCAACAGTGCTGGTCGTGGACGCGGTGCATTGTCATCAGCACATGGCCATGGGACACGCTTGTCCTTCTTTTCGGCAGCTGGACATGTTGAGCCACATCATGCCGAAGACTTGGTAGAGTGGATGACCAAGCCCTCCTCCTCCTCCTCATCCTCTCTCACCCAGGCTCAGGGTACTGGCAAAGCAGCTGCCAAAGCGTCCTCTTCCCTGGTATCAATGTCAGACTCATCATCAGTCACTCCTTCCCTAGACCCACCATGTCCTCCTCCTGAGGAGTCCCCCGAACTGTTTGAGCACAGTGTTGGGTACATGCTCCAGGAGGATGCCCAGCGTTTCGAAGGGTCTGATGATGAAACCCAGCTAGAGGAAGGCAGTAGCGTGAGAGCAGACAGAGGGGATGCTCAAGAAGGACACCAATCTGGCAGTCATGTTCCAGCAGCTGCAGCATACTGCCAGATTGGCTCCAGTGATGAGGAGGGAGGGGATGATGAGGTCACTGACTCCACGTGGGTGCCTAATAGGAGAGAGGAGGAGGAGGAGGATGAGGAGGAGGCACATCTCCAACGAGGCAGGATGCCCTTTGGTGGCCAGCGTAAGGGCAGTACACCGACGGAATCACACCGCAGAGCTCCGCCTGTGCAGGGCGCTGCCTCTGCCCGTCATTCAAAAAGTTCTTTGGTGTGGGCCTTTTTTGAGGCTAGTGCATCAGATCGCACAGCTGCTGTTTGCAACATATGTCTCAAGCGTATATCGCGTGGCCAAAACATCAGCCGCTTGGGTACCACATGCCTGACCAGACATATGTTGACCTGCCATGCAGCTCGTTGGCAAGCCTACCTCAAAGACCCACACCAAAGAACAAAGCGGACCTCTCCTTGCACCGCATCAGCTGGGATCTCCAACCCCACTATAACTTCAGTCTCCTCTGAAACATGCACTGAGAGGAATGAAGGTGTAGAATTAGGTGTGTCACAGCCAAGTACTTGCGGCCACTCTGCTAGCAGTACACCGACGTCCGATTCTAGCAGGCAAATTTCCCTGCCCCAGCTGCTGGACCGTCAAAAGAAGTTCACTCCCAGCCATCCACATGCCCAGCGGTTGAATGCTAGCTTGGCTAAATTGCTAGCGCTTCAACTGCTGCCTTTTCAGTTGGTAGACTCGGCCCCCTTCCGTGAGTTTGTGCAATGTGCGGTTCCTCAGTGGCAGGTTCCCAAACGCCACTTTTTCTCACGGAAGGCTATTCCGGCTCTCTACCGGCATGTGGAAGGCAATGTCTTGGCCTCGCTGGACAGGGCGGTCAGCGGTAAGGTGCATATTACCGCTGACTCATGGTCCAGCAGGCATGGACAGGGACGTTACCTTTCTTTCACGGCCCATTGGGTCACTCTTTTGGCAGCTGGGAAGGATGCAGGACAAGGTGCAGTAGTGTTGGAGGTTGTTCCACCGCCACGCCTCCAAAATGCTACTACTGGTTGTGACACACCTCTCTCCTCCACCCCCTCCTCTTCTTCTTCCTCCATGGCCTCTTCCTGTGCTTTGTCCTCTGAACCAGCGGTGCTCCGTAGCCGTTCAAGGGGCTACGCAAGTACGCAGGCAAAAAGATGCCATGCCGTGCTTGCGCTGGTGTGTTTGGGGGACAGAAGCCACACTGGGGCAGAGGTCCTGTCTGCTCTGCAGGGCCAGGCCGAGAGGTGGTTGACGCCACGCCAGCTTAAGCCAGGAATGGTGGTTTGCGACAATGGCACCAACCTCCTCTCCGCCCTCCGACAGGGACAACTGACCCATGTGCCCTGTGTGGCTCACGTCCTTAACCTGGTGGTGCAGCGGTTCTTGGGCAGGTACCCGGGCTTACAGGATGTCCTGAGGCAGGCCAGGAAAGTCTGTGTGCATTTCCGCAGATCTTATAATGCCAGTGCTCGCCTGGCTGAGCTGCAAAAGGAGTTGAACCTGCCCAAGAACCGCCTTATATGTGACATGCCCACCAGGTGGAACTCAACGTTGGCCATGCTGCAGCGGCTGCACACGCAGCAGAGGGCCATCAATGAGTACCTGTGCGACTACGGCACCAGGACAGGGTCAGGGGAGCTTGGTTTTTTTTCTCCACGCCAGTGGGGCATGATCAGGGATGCATGCACTGTCCTGGCACCATTTGAGGAGGCCACGAGGATGGTGAGCAGTGACAGTGCATGCATCAGTGACACTGTACCTCTTGTCCACCTGTTGGAGCACACGCTGCGTGGAATAATGGACAGGGCACTTGAGGCAGAACAGAGGCAGGAAGAGGAGGACTTCCTTGCCTCTCAAGGCCCCCTTTACCCAGACAGTGTTCCTTCTGTCCCACCCATCGCACAGGAAGAGGAGGAGGAGGAGGAGGAGGAGGATTGTGTCAGCATGGAGGTGGAGGCTGGCACTCAGCATCATCAGCAGCAGTCTTTTAGGGATGATTTACAGTCCCAAGAAACCAGTGGACTTGTACGTGGCTGGGAGGAGGTGGCTGCGGATCATGTCGTCCTTAGTGACCCAGAGGACTCCGGACCGAATGCCTCAGCTAACCTACGCTGCATGGCCTCCCTGATCCTGCAAAGTCTGCGGAAGGATCCTCGTATTCTTCGGATCAAGGAGAGGGACCATTACTGGCTGGCCACTCTCCTTGATCCATGGTACAAGGGTAAGGTTGCGGACCTTATGTTACCGTCGCAGAGGGAGCAGAGGATGAGACAACTCCGGGAGGCCTTGCAGAAAGGTCTGTGCAACGCGTTCCCAGAGACTGGGAGGTTACAAACTCCTGGTCCTGGACAACGAGTTGCTGAGGCTTCGGCCAGTCAAAGAAGGAGCGGTGGGGAAGGTGGCCGTCTGACCGATGCGTTCAGACAATTCTTTAGTCCGCAGCCCCAAAGTATGATCGGTTCCAGCAACCATCGCCAGCGTCTGATAAACATGGTGCAGGAATATCTAGGGGCAAGGTCAGACTTGGACACCTTCCCCACCGAAAATCCTCTGGCTTACTGGGTCTTGAGGATGGATCACTGGCCAGAGCTTGCACAGTATGCAATTGAGCTACTGGCCTGTCCTGCATCCAGCGTTCTTTCGGAACGCACATTCAGTGCTGCTGGAGGATTTGTCACGGATCACAGGGTGCGCCTGTCCACCGACTCGGTTGATCGACTGACTTTCATCAAGATGAACCAGTCTTGGATCACCACCAGCTACCACACACCTGATGCTGATATAACAGACTAATTGATTTTAACATGTCACATCCCTTCAAGACTGATGCTGATGCTGAGTGCCTGTGCTGTTATGTTGACTGGCTATCCTCCTCCTCCGAGTCCTCAATGATACGATTGATGATGATAGCTTGGAAGATCATTTTTGTTTATGGGTGCCGCCACCAGTGGCTAAGGCCCAATTTTTCAGCCCCTGTTTAACAGGGGCGTGTAATTACAATTTTTGAAGCAATACTTTGCAACAGGGCTCATTGCTGTGCTCCAAGTACAGTATCTGTGAGGGGTTGGAGTGTTGTGCCACCAGTGCCTAAGGCCCAATTTTTCAGCCCCTGTTTAACAGGGGCGTGTCATTACAATTTTTGAAGCAATACTTTGCAACAGGGCTCATTGCTGTGCTCCAAGTACAGTATCTGTGAGGGGTTGGAGTGTTGTGCCACCAGTGCCTAAGGCCCAATTTTTCAGCCCCTGTTTAACAGGGGCGTGTCATTACAATTTTTGAAGCAATACTTTGCAACAGGGCTCATTGCTGTGCTCCAAGTACAGTATCTGTGAGGGGTTGCAGTGTTGTGCCACCAGTGCCTAAGGCCCAATTTTTCAGCCCCTGTTCAACAGGGGCATGTAATTACAATTCTTGATCTAATAATTCACAGCAGGGCCCATTGCTGCACCCACCAAGAGTAACTCTGAGGGCTTACAGTGTTGTGGCAACGCCACCACCACCACCACCACGAAAGGCCCAATTTTTCAGCCCCTGTTCAAAAGGGGCATGTAATTACAATTCTTGATCTAATAATTCACAGCAGGGCCCATTCCTGCACCCACCAAGAGTAACTCTGAGGGCTTACAGTGTTGTGGCAACACCACCACCACCACCACCACCACGAAAGGCCCAATTTTTCAGCCCCTGTTCAACAGGGGCATGCAATTACAATTCTTGATCTAATAATTCACAGCAGGGCCCATTGCTGCACCCACCAAGAGTAACTGTCAGGGCTTACAGTGTTGTGGCACCAGCACCACCATCAAAGGCCCAATTTTTACTACCACTGTTCAACAATTATATGTAATTACAATTCCTGATATAATAGTTGACAGCAGGGCGTTCCAGCACCAACCAAGAGTAACTGTGAGTGCTTACAGTGTTGTGCCAACACCAACAACTAAGGGGCCTATTTCTGCAGAGTATATACGGCAGGTCCCTACTTTCAAACATCCAACTTACAAACGACTCCTACTTGCAAACGCAAGAAGACAACAGGAAGTGAGAGGAAATCTACCCCTAGGAAGGAAAATTCTCTCCTGTAAGAATTAATATGGGAGAAAGGTGTCTCCTCTGTACTGATGCTTTATCACCAATCCTTGTTTCAAGAAAAACACCACATTTCAAAAACAGTTGTCATTGGGACGGAAAGTGAGGTGAAATGTTCTGAACAGGGGCACAGACAGCAAAACAAATGTTACAGGGGTGATAACCCTTACCTATGTTTTCCAAAAAGTTTAAAAATAAATTTTTGGGCTGGAGCTACACTTAAACAATGTACCTGTTCAAAATTACAAACACATTCTACATAAGAACAAACCTACAGTCCCTGTCTTGTATGCACCGCCTGTATACGGCTGTTCAGAGTATATAGGGCCTTTTTTATTTTGTGTGCGGTGTTCCCCTTAATATCCATACAAGACCCAAAGGGGCTGGTAATGGGCTGGGGTAGGGGGGGGGGGGGGGTCATGGGGTAGCTATGCCATTTTTCTTAAAGATTTTCATCCATATTACCGGGACCAGACATTACATTAAAGCCGCAAGCAGTTTTAAATGGCTTTTTTTTCCTTTAGAAGTGTCATTTTGTGCAGGGACAGTTCTAAACACGGGAAACACGTGGCACTTCACAGGCATACTTTAGACACCCCCCAGGTACGATATTTAAAGGAATATTTGACTTTTTTTTTTCACTTTATGCATCATTAAAATGACTGCTCCCGAAAAACGACCGTTTTTAAAACTTCTTTTTGCATTGATACATGTCCCCTGGTGCAGAACCCGGGTTCCCAAACCCTTTTTAGGACAATAACATGCATAATAGTCGTTATAATTAGCACTTTAGAATTCGAACGTTCGCATCCATTGTATTTAATAGGGTTCTAATGTTCGTGCGAACTTTCGGTCCTTTCGCGGGTTCTGGTGCGAACCGAACCCGGGGGTGTTCGGCTCATCACTATTCTCCACTGTGCCCGTTTGGTGAGAATGCTGCTCCGGTACTTGCTTAAGTTACTCACTGTGGTCCCTGGTAAAGGTGATTGGTCCCTTTGTGGCGACAGCTTCCCTTCTACCTCCGACCATTGATATATTGATAGGTTCTCTGGCCTGCATAATTGTCGCTTATGGTTTGACTGCAAGCCACAATCCCAACCCTGCGCTGCCCTCTTACTTCTGGATAGGCCCTCAGACAGCCTGGCAGCCAGATGTCCCTGGGATAGGCCCAATCTCCGGCCTAGCAGCCTGGGGCGTACAACACACATCCACCCAGACAGCCGTCCAGGTGGCACAGAACACCTGACCTCACCCGAATATATAGGTTCTCCCAGCATGCCAAGGGATTCAAGAAAACCCTTGCCCATTGGCTGAGATACCCCATATACCCATAACCTGACCTTGGGTTGCCCTTCTCATATCTAGTACCACCAAGTACCCGGTCACCTAGCGGTAGAAGAGAAAAGTGCAACAAGGCCAAACTTAGGGAGAAATCAATGGATCTCTATCAATTGACCAGGGTAACTACTCCTGGCAAGTAAATTTGTGAGGAGCTCCCTGACTAAACCCCAGGGCGCTACAAGACTATACTATCTTTCCCCCCCTTTTTTTTCTGTGGGGGCTCCCACACCCAAAGATGTATATCCCAAACTGGGAATGCCCACACCCTGTGAGGGAGACGCACAAACACGACGGTGACCGGTACCTGACAGACTCCTTAATGTCGTTTTGTCCTTGTTATGATTATTTTGTCTTTTTTATTTTCTATTTTGTAGTATAATATATGATCTCTGTTCTATGAACATCATATGTATGCAAATAAAGCTCCTGAAGAAGTGGTGAACTTTACCGCAAAACATGTTGAGCATGCCAATATAATCGTTACAGACTGAACTGGTAATATCAGTCTTTTCAGTCACACCCTGTATGATTGAATTTACAGAGCTTTCTTTTAATTAATCATGTAGGTTTTTTAACATGTTGTTATAATAAATCTATATGGCACTCCATTTAACAATTAGATACCAGACATGTTAAGATTTAAAACTGCACACACCTGTGTGAAAAACGTCAGTACCTAAAATTGTCCATAGGTAACGCTTTAAAAGTCTTTACAGGTTACCAGTTTGAAGTTTATTGTAAATTATGGACCTAGAATTATTGCTCTCACTCCAATGTTCGCATCGATACCTTACAAGTGTGATGCAATCATAATTTACATAGCCGTGCTGGACCTACGTGCATGCTTGCATTTGCGTGTATAAGCGAGGCTGTTTTGAATATTTTTTTGAAAATATATTTTTTAGTAACTTTATTGAAATACTTTACACTTTTGTTTGATTTAACTTTATTGCTATCACAAGGGGGTTAACAGGAGCAGTGAGACATATTGTACAACAGATTGATTACAGCTTCAGTCATTAATTCCTCCTCTGGCTGCTCCAAAGTTGCACTGTGACTAAATTAACCCTGACCCTGACCACTTCTTAACTACGCATCTGTTTAGAGCAAAAATCTGTCTCAATTTTGGTAATTAATTTGTTGCAGATATTACAAACTTGGCCCAAAAATTCAAATGCGCGGTCGCATATACACAATAATTATGTCGCATAGATTTGCGAAGTGAGATGCAGGCTGATTTGCATCTGTGTCCCCAATTTAATTGATAAATGTCCTGGTAGATTGCTTTTTAGAGGTGGTTTGCAGGCGTTCAGAAAGGTGATACTGCAGCCTACTGAGAAATTAAAGCACCTCGTTGAAAGTTAACAACCAGATATAAAATTTTCTTTCAATATTTTTTTTAAAGATTTAGGATATAATCCAGAGTAAAAAAGATTGCTATTTTAATCAAAACATAGTCCACCATTACACTAACAAGATTGTGTAGAGCAACTCCAGAAATAAGCACAAAGAGAGAGTCCACAGAATCACGAAGGCTGCACAAAAAATAGTAAAGTGACCACCGTAAGGCTCATATGTGTAATGGGGTACGGTATCAACATTGCCAGAATATATAACAATTAACAGAAGAAGCAGAGGAAAGAAAGGTAAGATGGGAAAATAGAGAGTGGCAAAGAGAGGAAGAAGATACCCAGTGGACTGTGCGGGCAAACAAAATGTGAAGCCCACAAATAAGGGATTTAGAGGTCAAAGCGCATATAGCGGGCCCATGGACTCCAAACCCTTCTAAAACGGTTGCCTGTGTCTTGAGGGATGCTGAAAAGTTTTGTGTGGGTCTGGGCCATGATCCACAATATTTTTTGCCATACCTGAGAAATGGGTACTGAAGTCTTTTGCCACGATCTAGCTAAAAATATAAAGAATATCAATCTCTGGGTGGTCCAAGTAACTTTCTCGAGTGGCTCATTCAACCGAGCTACACTTGGGGATTGCGGAGTGAAGCCTCCAGTAACCCATTTCAGTAGGGCAAAAACTATATTTCAAAATCCCTGGAGTCCTGGACACTCCCACCTTACATGGAACATTGTACCTTGGATTTGGCACCCCCTAAAACAGAGACCAGGAGGTCGTATAGAGTTTCGTCAAGCGAGAGGGGGCCAGGTATCATCTGGTAAGGACTTTTACGTTGGCCTCAATCAATGCTACATTCAAGATGCCCTTATAAGACAATTGGAAATAAATGTGCCAAGACTCTCTTTTTCAGATGCTAGGTCAGTATCCCAGTCTCTCATATAAGATAGTTTGGCTGGGGTGTCCAATAAGAGCCCCTAAATAGAGGATATTTCCCCCCTCTCTGGCCCATATCTCATGTGCACAATTTTTCACACGCCATGACTGTAGGGCCCATGGCAGTATCTGGCCACAATGAGTGTAGGAAGTGGGATATTTGATAGAATCTGAAAATTTTCAAAATTTCAGCACTCTCCCATAGCGGAGAGTAAACAGCACAACCAGATATGTATTTATTCCCCGACAGGGCTGCTGTTAGAAATCACGGGGCCCCCTACAGCCTACCTGGCAGGGCCCCCAGGGCCCCCCCCCCCCCCCCTCTCCGAAATTTAGCAAAACAATATTTTCACCAAAAAATCATTAGCAGACACAAACATAACAGAAATTGTGTAAATTAGCCCTTTTTTAAAAATATTTTTGTAAAATCTTTAAAAAAAAAATTATAGTTTAAAAAAAGTTTACATTTTTTAAAATGATTTTATTTAACAATTAAAAAAAATATTTTTTTACAATTTGTTATTTTAGTACGAAACAAGTGGGGGGGCAGCACAGTGACACACAGGGGAATCAGAAGCAGGCAGAACACGGAGGGGGAAGCAATTACAAGAACAATTCCCTGTGTCTGTGATCCTCCCTGCAGCAGCTGAAAGCCAACAGGAGGGAGAGAACCCGTCTTTCAGCTGCTGCAGAGAGATGCACAGGGCATCCTTCTGTAATTTCCCCTCCAGCCGACTACACTAATTCCCTCTGCTGTCTGGGCCCCCCTGTGTACCTGGGCCCCCTACAGGAGGACTGGTGGTCCCCCCCTATCAGCGGTTCTGTTCCCCGATAACTTAAGTCAGAGAACACCACCTTCTTTAGGGCTACAAAATAATACAAACGATGTATAAATAGGTACAATTAAAATGTAGACAATTTTTATTATATTGCATGCACTTTATGACTCTTTAGGTTCGGTTCACATATATGCAGTTTGCGATTGATGCGCTCTACAGTGCATTTTGCAGTTTGTTTTGCGTTTTTGTACACACCTTCTTGATGTTTTTTATGTGTTTTTCATGTGTTTCACTATTTTTTTTCTCTTTAATCAATCTGTGTATAGCTGGTTGTTAAGGAGCGGGCTGGGAAGCTGGCTGCCACATCCTTAACAACCAATGAGTCATCAGCTGTCAGCGGGTATCCCCGCTGACCCCTGAATGTAAAAACAAGAATTGTTGGCAATAAAAAAATCATCCAAAAAATGGCGTGTGCCCCCCCCCCCCCCCCGGCAATCTATACCAGGCCCTTCAGGTCAAAATTTTAAAAAAAATGGCGTGGGGTCCTCCCCAAAATCCATACCAGACCTTTATCCGAGTATGCAGCCCAGCAGCTCAGGAAAGGGAGGGGACAAGCGAGCACCCCCTTCATGGGGTGCTTTGGGGCAGGGGGGCTCTGTCCCCCCCAAAGCACCTTGTCCCCATGTTGATGGGCACAAGGGCCTCTTCCCCACAACCCTGGCTGGTGGTTGTGGGGGTCTGCTGGCAAGGGCTTAATCGGAATCTGGAAGCTCCCTTTATGAAAGGGGGCCCCCCCGGATCCCGCCCCCCTATGTTAACGAGTATATGGTACATTGTACCCCTACCCATTCACCCCAAAAAGCAGTGAAGTGTTAAAAAAGCAAGAGATGGTTTTTGACAAATCCTTTATTAAAAATGAAAAATGTTCTCCATCTTAACTCCCTATCGTTCCCCGTCATAGCTCCAACGAGTCTTCTTTCTCCGGTACCGATGTCTTCGTTCTCCAGTATTTTCTTCTCCCTCCCTGTCTTCTTCCTCGTCGCTGTTTACCCGCTAAAAACAAAAAAGCCCCAAAGTACCCCCCCTGTGTTAAGGGCATGTGACCTGGTATGTTCAGGAGGGGGGGGGGTGCTCGCTTGTTCCCTCCTTTTCCCTCCTTTTTTTTCTCCTGCAATTAAAATATCCTCTTATAATCATATTAAGGATGTATAAAGTGCCTGATGCTGGTGAATCAGATTATAATAAAAAGTATAATTACAAAATTACTATTAAAAAAGTCAAACATATATCAATTAAAGTGTTAACAACAGTAAAATCAGTCTGTATATGCAGTAAAGCATGCTTGTTATACTCGCTGCGGAACCTAAGGGGTAATCCTCTGCATTGTGTAAAAAGGCTGTATGATCCGGTCTTCTCTGATCCTCCCCTTCTTCCACTGTCCCCAAACCATCTCCTGATAGAACAGAGTCTTGGGGGAAAACTGCACATGCTCAGTTTGGTGTGTATTGCTTGAGAGTTTTCTTTTTTTTCTTGGGAGAGTGCATGTGATCAGCACAGGGCCAATCAGCACTGTCTAGACCAGGGGTGACCAACCAGTGGCCCGGGGGCCACATGTGGCCCGCGGAGCCCTCTGATGTGGCCCGTGACCTCCTGCTCTGGGATGGAATAAAATAGAATAGAATACTGTTATTAAAGGTATTACTATAATCACAGTGTATATATGGACATATCTGTTCTGCAGAGGTTACTGGGCTGCTTTCAAAACTGATCCATAGGTGCAGAGCATTGCACCTGAGGGTTACCTGTACTGAGCCATAGACTTCTATTACCTGCAAGTTTGGTGCGCTTTCTGAAAGTGCACCACACCTACAGGATATAATAGAAGTCTATGGCAAAGTGCAGCTAACCTGCAGGAAAGCCACAGGTGAACTGTGCTGCACCCGCAGTGCAGGTAAACAACAGTGCATCAGTGTGAAAGCAGCCTAAGGCCCCTTTCACACGGTCAGTCCGACCCAATTGGACCCTCCATTCACCTCTAAGGAGTCGAAGATGTAAATGGACTTGTGTCCGTTTACAAACGCCTACCTCCAATCCAATCCGCAAAAAAAATAAAAAAAATAGTAGAGATAGTAGAGTGGGCTCTATAGAGTAGAGTGGGCTGCCATCCACCCGCTCCGCTCATTGTGGCCCACGACCGGTTACCAAGTTGCTTAAGTGGCCCTCGCTCTTCAAAAGACACAGGGGTGATGCAGCCTCATAGAACAGCCAGAGAAGAATGAAACCCCAGTGCTCTGCCGGACGCTGATAGAAGCCACAAGACTGCTATATACTGCTGATGAAAAAAGGTATTTAGCAGTTTCTATTTACTAAAATAATTGCATTTCCATGTTCTGTGTGTTGTGGGAGACCAGATATAGTGAATGCAGGCTCCTGGGCTTAGTAACACTTTAGATTTTTATTTATGTTTACAACACAGAGTTATTGACAATAATAAGTAACATAATAATTGATAATAAAATTCATTGATAATAAAAGTAATTATTATTTATTGTTTATTTTGTATTATTATTATTATTATTATTATTATTATTATTATATGTATTTATTTATTTATTGATAATAGTAGTAATTATTATTGTCAAAATTGATAATGAAAGTAACCCTTTAAATGAACATCGTGAAATGACATGAGATTTATCCTGCAGTTCATTTAGTTGATAAACATTTATCCTGCAATTCATTTTATTGATTTCAATTAAAATCACTTTTTTAATTATACATTTGAATATGATCTGATTCACCAGCATCAGGTATGTTACACATTCTTTATATGATTATAAGACCATATTTTAATTGTACCTACTTATACATCTTATATTTATTAGAGGTACTTACAGTATATAGTGCTGGTAATTCACACAGTGCTTTACATTTGTATTATACATTCACATCAGACCCTGCCCTCAAGGAGCTTACAATCTAAGGACACTAACTCACATTCATACATAACACATACTAGGATCAATTTTGACCGTAGCCAATCACCTACCAGCATGTCTTTGGAGTGTGGGGGGAATTTGGAGTACCCGGAACTGGCACAGGGAGAAGATTCAATCTTGGGATTTGAACCGACAACCCTAGTGCTGCGAGGCGGAATTGCTAACCACTTAGCCACTTGTAGCCCTGATGAAGGGGTTGCTTCCCTGACTCCTGAAACATGTTGTTTTTTTGGTTCAAGTCTTATATTTTATTTTGGCCGGTTATCTTTGGGTGTGACGCTTCAATCTCACACTCTGTGATCTAGCTGCTGTAACATCTTCCATCCATCGGCCATATGTGAAGCGCCCTGCCAATGAATATCCTTTGCTTTGTTTATTTTCAATCAATATCTCAATTGAATAGAAATTGCGTTTTTATTTTATTAAAGATGACTCATTTCATTTTCAGCTTTACATGTTCCTACAGACTTGCAGCCTCCGGGAGAGAGCAATTGGCGGAAGACTTTGTGGTATGTACACTGATCTCTGGGTCTTATCTTTTCAGCACACTAATGAGGGTAATGAGCAATGGGATCATTTCTGCACTTTGAGTCTTTTTTTTGCAAATATTTTGGAGATTATATAAAGCTGCAGCTGTGATAAACTTCTCAGTTCTACGGAGAATAAAATATATTCATAAAGATTAAAGATAAAATATATTTATAAAGATTAAAGATAAAATATATTTATAAAGATTAAAGATAAAATATATTTATAAAGATTAAAATGTAGAGCGTATTTTTAGTGAATGTAGATTTTGGGTTATTATTGGCTGTGTTTATCTTAAAGCCCAACTCCGGGCAACTTAAAAAAATCAACCTTTGCAGTAGGGCTGTGTCTGCACAACTCGTTTCGATCTAGGGGAATAAAAAAAAAAAGAAGATTTACTTACCCAATCCTCCGCTCCTCTCGCAGCTAGACCGGTCATCACAGCCTTTTTACTCTCCTGCTCTAGCAGTCTAGGATCAAGATGTTATCAAGACCACAGCAGGGTCTATAACCCTGCATTGGACTTTAGTGGCGGCTGGTAGAATCTTTTTTGGGGGGAGTGGCAAACAGTATGCCACCCCCCCTCCCGTTGGTCAGTCGGTGGCACTTATCCCATCACCGGTGGCTTCCCCCTGCTCGGCGACCTCCCCTTCTCCTGCTCTCTACGGCGGCAGCCTTCCGTTCTCCTGCTCTCCACAGGGGCGGCTTCGTTTCCTCTCTCCTCCTCTGGAGTCTTCTCTTTTCGGCCAATCGGAAAAGGGGTCTCACACCCGCTTCTGATTGGCCGGATTGAGGATCAGTGTTTCAATAGTGAATACCGTATATACTCGAGTATAAGCTGACCCAAATATAAGCCGAGGCACCTAATTTTACCACAAAAAACTGGGAAAATGTATTGACTCGAGCATAAGCCTAGGGTGTCCATCTGCATGCCTCACTGTGCCTCACTTTGCCTCACTGTGCCCATGCCTCACTGTGCCCATGACTAGACTTACGTTTAACATGGGAGTATATGGAAGGGGTGCCCGGGTTTGAAAAATTGGTGCTCCCAGGCCGTAGGTCCCCCAGACAGAAAACTTTTCACACTTGTAGAGGAGAACTGGGGCTACATGTGTGCCAAGTCCAGGGGCCTTACGGCCGGCCAGTACCGGGTCCCCAAACTTACCAGAGAAATTACAGTTTAACATGGGAGTCTATGGAAGGGGTTCCCGGATTTGAAAAATCGGTGCTCCCTGGCCGTAGGTCCCCCGGACAAAAAACTCTGCACACTTGTAGAGGAAGAGTTGGGCTACATGTGTGCTATATGGGGTCCAGGGGTCCTATGGCTGGCCGGTACCGGGTCCCCAAATTCTGGGAGATCAGGCGCAAAAAGGTGACTTGAGTATAAGCCGAGGGGGGCATTTTCAGCACAAAAAAATTTGCTGAAAAACTTGGCTTATACTGGAGTATATACGGTATTCATTCACTGTTGTAACACTCCTGGGCGGGCTATAGGTGCAATGCTCTGCAACCTGAGCCCGCGCGATTTTGAAGCCTATTAGAGCCTCTGGCTCTAATCAGGTGCTTCAAAAAAATTCCCGTCACTGTAATTCATGCGCCCGGTGCCCTGAAAGGGGCCGGACGCATGAATAGAGGGTGGCCGCGGTGGCCATGGGTAGATTTATTCTATGCATGAATCTATCCATTATGCATATAAGGGGTTGGCGTGAGAAAGGGGGCGCCCCTAATGGACGGAGCTGCCACTGTTGGACATGTTGACGAAGAGGAACAGTGCACCACTGGAGGGTGTCGGAGTGGCGCCTGCTTGGGGGGGGGGTTGGGAGTGGAGAATCGGGTGAGTAAAAATGTATCTCCTCTCCCGTAGACAAAACAAGCAATTGACTCTTGCAGTCAGGGTTGCCAACCGTTAGTAAATATACAGAATTTGTAAAAATCTGTGAATGTTGGAGGGTCTATTGATGCTGACTGCTGGGGATTTATTATAGCTGAGGGTTGTAGTGTTAGTGGAGAGATATACTGTTGCAAAGGGATCTATTGTTGCTGGCGGGGGATATTTTTCACTGGGCTTCCATGGGGGGGGCACTGTTGAGGGGGGAGTAATTATCGATGATGGCTGCTGGGGGTTCAAATGTCAGCAGGGGTCTTTTGTTGCTAGGGCAGATCTATTGTTGCTGGTGGGGATCTATTGTTGCTGGGGGTGTATTTTGTTTCTGGGGGATGGTCTATTGTTGCTAGGAAGGATCTGTTGTTGCTGGAGGGAGGTGTTTATTATCATTAACCAATTCCATACAAAAAAAAATAACTCCACAAATTAAAAGGAGCGGTACTAGGAGGTGGATAGGGGGCAAAAACAAGGGACGGTGCTCAGAGGTAGGTCAGGGTGGAGAGAGTACCTGCACCTATTGTTTGAGAAAAAAAAAGTTCTGGTTAATTTCTAATAACAGACAACATCATACATGTCATTCTGACCTTTCTCTAAAGTTTTACTTTATTAATGATGGTTGTTAACCTCAAATTAACAGTCAGCAAATCGGATTATCACTTTATACTTTGTAGTCATTTAGAGACTTGCTGAACACACTTACAATTTTCATTATGACAAAGTATGGACTCTCATGTTTTTGTTTTCCGTTTGTTGGCCAGCTTCCTCCACCGAAACAAACTGACATTTTCATTGTTCTACAGTAATGACTACCACTCGCTGTAATTAATCCATCCATAAATGGTATCGTAGCTTCTTTGTGGTTAAAGAGAGCCTCAAACTCAAAAATAATCACATTTTCATTCTAATGGGGTGTTTGTGGCCAGAAACCCCCCCCCCCCCCCCAAAAAAAAAAAGCTGCACCTATATGGGGAAGGTGCAGATCTGCTGGGAGTGAAGATGGCCGAAAAGTTAGAGGGGCTTTTGAACTAGGTAATGGGGGGAGGGTCCAGAGGTAGAGATAGTCAGCGCGGAACATATTCCAGAGGGTAGTATTGGGTGCATTAGTGGTAGGTTGACTAAAGCACCTAAACCCGAAATAAGTATAATAACAAGTCCTATTTGCAACCCCAGAGCACCCCATAAGGAGATAAAATGCGACCGGTCTAAACTACGCGGCATGTTCACCGATGCCAGGAGCCTGGCGGACAAGATGGGAGAACTAGAGATACTGTTGTACAAGGAGGATTTCGATTTTGTAGAAATTACAGAGACTTGGTTTGACAGCTCTCAGGTATGGCTGGAAACCATTCAAAGGTATTCCCTATATCGCAGGGATAGAGAGGGTAAAAAAAAGGGGGAGGGGTATGCCTGTATATCAAAAATTATGTACAAGTGAATGTGAGAGATTACATCACTAAGGGAGCAAGCGAGGAGGTGGAATCCTTATGGGTAGAGCTACAAAGGGAGGAAACCAAGGGCAAAGTAATACTGGTCTGGGAGTATGCTATAGGCCCCCTTACCAGAGGGAGGAGGCTGAGGCGGGCCTCCTATCACAATTTGGATTAGCGACAAGAATGGGAAGTGTCATTATAATGGGGGATTTTAATTATCCAGACATAGACTGGGTGGAAGGAATTGCACACTTATCTAAGGCCCCTTTCACACTGGGGCGGTGTGTGCGGTGGCGGTATAGCGCCGCTATTTTTAGCGGCGCTATACCATCGGGATTGTTGAGCTATTCGGCCGCTAGCGGTGTGGTTTTAACCCCCGCTAGCGGTCGAAAAAAAGGGTTAATACCACCCGCAAACCACGGCTACAGCCGCGGTTTGCGGGCGGTATTACCGCGGTATCCCATTCATTTCAATGGGAAGGAGCGGTGTAGGAGCGGTAAACACACCGCTCCTCTCACCGCTTCAAAGATGCGGCTAGCAGGACTTTTTTTTAAGTCCTGTTAGCGCACCGCTCCAGTGTGAAAGCCCTCGGGGCTTTCACATTGGAGAGAAAGGAGCCGCTGTTTAGGCTCGGTTTGCAGGCGCTATTTTTAGCACAATAGCGCCTGCAAACCGCCCCAGTGTGAAAGGGGCCTAAGGCTCACCAATTCCTGAATGTCTTGTAGGACAATTTCATGGGTCAGATGGTAAATGCACCAACTAGAAACAAAGCGTTACTAGACCTACTGATTACCAACAATACAGACCTGATCACGGATGTGGAAATTCAGGGCAATTAGGAAACAGCGATCACAAGTCAATTTGTTTTAGTATACATCACACAAATAGAAAACACAAGGGTAATTACAAAGACACTGAATTTCAAAAGGGTCAACTTCCCTAAATTTCGATCCTTGCTAGAAGATAGTAATTGGGATAAAATCTTACTAACAAAGAACACGGAGGAAAAATGGGGATGTTTTAAGAGCATATTAAATAAGGGCATTAGCCAGTGCATCCCAATGGGTATTATATTTAAAAGAGCTAATGAAATTCCTGGGTGGCTTAACTCCAACGTAAAAATGCATATAAAAGCAAAGGAGAAGGCCTTTCAAAAAATACAAGGCTGAAGGATCATCATCAGCATTCCAACATTACAAAGTATGCAACAAGAAATGTAAGGGTGCAATTGGGACAGCTAAGATAGAACACGAAAGGCACATAGCGGAGGAGAGTAAAAAAAATCCCAAGAAATTCTTTAAGTACATAAATGGTAAGAAAGGGAGGTCAGATCATATTGGTCCCATAAAGAATGAGGAAGGATATCTGGTTACAAAGGATGGAGAGATGGCAAACGTATTGAATTTATTCTTCTCCTCAGTCTTCATGAGGGAATCGGGGGGCTTCAGTAACTAAAACTGCAGTGTTTATCCTCATGAGTCATGACACATCACAGGAAGCACCCTCATGGCTAACAGAGGACAGAATTAGAAATAGACTTGAAAAAGTTAACATTAATAAGTCACTGGGACCAGATGGCTTGCACCCGAGAGTCCTTAAGGAACTCAGTAAAGTAATTGCCACACTATTGCTCCTAATTTTTAGGAACAGTATACTGACTGGAATGGTCAGAGGCGTTGCTAGGGGGGTGTGGGGGGTGCGGTCCGCCCCCGGGTGACACCCGCTAGAGGGGTGACACCCTCCCTTTTTTTTTTTTTTTTTTTATTTATTTATTTTTTTTTAATTTTTTTTAATTTTTTTTTATTTTTTTACAGCTGACCCATTCATTGATTAATTTCACCCCGCTGGGCTGGAAGCCTGGAACAACACCTCCAGTGCCGCGGCCGCGCCTGGTGTGTGTCCTCCGGCTCCTTATTCTTCCTATTCCTAAATTCCAATCCTCCTCCCTACCCTACAGAGCCAGCGAGCGACTCAGCCTGTCACATCATCACACTGCACTGTGATGATGTGACGACACGTCACTGCAGCACACACACAACTTTCTCCGCCCGGGCGGCGCGGCTGCTGTGTGTGACGGTCGCTGCCCACAGTGCCCAGCCCTCCTCCTCTCCACTCTCCAGGAGTACAGACTGTCTGAGACTCCAGCTGGCGGCGGCGCGGCGCACAGAATAAGAACAGGTGGGGGGGGGTTCTCCACCGTCGGCCCGCCGGAGCACAAGATGAGGTGTGTGTATGGGGGGGGGGGGGTTGCCTTTGTAAGAGAGCTAGTGTGGGACAGTGGGAGGACTCAGTTTCAGTGTCTGGCGCCCTGCCCCTGACGGCCTGTATATGATATGATAAGGAAGGGAGGGGGGATGCAAGGTGGTCTGCTGCTAGACACAGCTATAGATTTTATATATATATATACTATGTAATATAGCTGGTCCAGCCGCCCCTCCCCCCACCAGACCAGCTAACTCCTGTGCTACTGTGCCTATTATATGTAATATAATATATCTGTGTCCAGCAGCCCCCCCCCCATTATCAGACAGCCAACACTCACAATATAATTTATATTAGCTGACTGAGACACCCCCAGCCTGAGCTGGTCTGATGATGATGATGATGGGGGGGGGGGGAATGCTGCTGGCCACAGATATATTATATTAGATATAGGCACAGTAGCTGAGTGACACACCTACCCACCCTGAGCAAGCTGGTCTCATGGGGGGGGGGTGCTCTGTGTCACCAGGTATGATAGCTGAGCGGAGCCGCCCTAATCTGGCCTGATAAGGGGGGGGTGTCCACAGACCACAGCACAGGTGTAGGCAGACAGTGACCCACACCCACATCAGATCCATCCAGCAAGCAGAAGGTCACAGCAGCATCTTCTCGTCTTCTCTGTGGCCATCAGATCCGGTCCAAGCAAGCAACACGCCTTGTTGTCAGCAGGTCACAGCATCTTCTCGTCTTCTCTGCGGCCATCAGATCCAGTCCAAGCAAGCAACACGCCTTGTTGTCAGCAGGTCACAGCATCTTCTCGTCTTCTCTGTGGCCATCAGATCCGGTCCAAGCAAGCAACACGCCTTGTTGTCAGCAGGTCACAGCATCTTCTCGTCTTCTCTGCGGCCATCAGATCCGGTCCAAGCAAGCAACACGCCTTGTTGTCAGCAGGTCACAGCATCTTCTCGTGACGAGAAGATGCTGTGACCTGCTGACAACAAGGCGTGTTGCTTGCTTGGACCGGATCTGATGGCCGCAGAGAAGACGAGAATCTCGTCTTCTCTGCGGCCATCAGATCCGGTCCAAGCAAGCAACACGCCTTGTTGTCAGCAGATTACAGCATCTTCTCGTCTTCTCTGCGGCCATCAGAACCGGTCCAAGCAAGCAACACGCCTTGTTGTCAGCAGATTACAGCATCTTCTCATCTTCTCTGCAGCCATCAGATCCGGTCCAGCAAACAACACACCATTTCAGCAGGTCAGTTCCAAAATCCAAATCATGCCAATGATGCCATTATCTGCTGTCCCCAGGGACAGATCCGATCCAGAGATCACCATACAGTGGGATCTCTGGATTGGATCTGTCCCTGGGGACAGCAGATAATGAAAAGTGTGGGGGCAGAGCTGCGATGAAGTCACTCATCGTGTTGGAGCCCTCGGTTAAGCCCCTTTTACACTGGGGCAGTTGGTGCGTCGGCGGCGCTTTACCATCAATTTCACGGCGCTTTTAACCCCCGCCAGCGTCCGAAAAAGGGTTAAAATCACACACAAAGCGCCGCTGCAGCAGCGCTTTTCCGGTGGTATAGCCGCAGTGCCCATTCATTTCATGGGGCAGGAGCGGTGGAGAAGCGGTATACACACCGCTCCTTCACCGCTCCAAAGGTGCTGCTAGCAGGACTTTTTTTAGCATCCGGCCAACGCACCGCTCCAGTGTGCGGAGCGGCTCTTTTAGGGTGCTTTGCAGGCGCTATTTTTTGCGTTATATCGCCTGCAAAGTGCCTCAGTGTGAAAGGGGTCTTACAGCACAATACTCTGAAAGTCCGGCGCGGTATGCTGGACCTTCAGAGTGCATACGCCAGTGACGTTGCCGGATGCATCTAGTATGAATATGTCCTAAACGGTGCCCGTTTAGGAGATATTCATTTTACCTACAGGTAAGCTTTATTATAGGCTTACCTGTAGGTAAAAATCACAAAGCGGTCTTTACTAGGCTCCCTTTCTTTAGTACTGCACTGTTTTTTATCTTTAAAATGTTATATCTTATATTGTTTTCCAGCAATATTGTGTCAGCAGCTTTACTAAGTTGAATTTTAGGTAACCCTAGTGCAACCTAATTTGTGTATTATATAATTGCCACTGGGATTGATTACAGTAAAATATTATAAATAAGAAATTATGGCTACACATTCATCACACATGATTAAATTACACAGTGCAGACATTTTTTTTCATACATTCAATGTGTAATGGGACCATCCAAAAAGGATGTGTGAAAAAATTCCGTGCACTTTAATAATTAGCCATAATATATTATAGTTTACTTATGATATGTACTAATGTGTAGCCAAAATGTATTATATATAATATTTTATTGTAAGCAATTCCAGTAGCAGTGTCTAGGCCTGTCACTCAGCTCACTGGAATTGATTACGCTAAAATTGTTATATATAATTATACTCTTACTAAATACATCAGACTTTCTACTTTACAAAAAGGTCATTTGGGGGGTATTTGGACTGTCCTGGTGTTTTCGGGTCTCAAGAAATGAAATAGGCCGACAATACATCAGGATTGATCAATTTTTACATAAATTCCATAGATTGTGGACTATAACTTTTCACAGACTAAATAATATACTCTGTTTTGGGTTATTTATTTTCACCAAGAAAATGTGGTCATGATGCAAATCTCCCGGTCACATCCCAAAGGGTCTCTATTGGATGAGATGTGGTGAGTGTGGAGTCCATTGGAGTACAGTGACCTCATTGTCCAGTGGTGAGATGATAGGAGCTTTGTGACATGGTGCATTATCCTGCTGGAAGGAGCCATCAGAAGATGGGGACACTGTAGTCATAAAAGGATGGACATGGTCAGCAACAATACTCAGGTAGGCCGTGGTGTTTAAACAATGCTAAATTGGCACTAAGGGTCCCAAAGTGTGCCAAGAAAATACCCACCCACACCATTACACCACCAGCCTGAACCAGTGATACAAGGCAGGAAGGATTAATGCGCCAAATTCTGACCCCACCATCTGAATGTCGCAGATGAAATTGAGACTTATCAGACCAGGCAACGTTTTTCCAGTCTTTTATTGTCCAATTTTGGTGAGCCTGTGCAAATTGTAGCCTAAGTTTCCTGTTCTTAGCTGAGAGGAGTAGCACCTAGTGTGGTCTTCTGCTGCTGTAGCCCATCTGCTTCAAGGTTCAAGGTCTACCCATTCTCCTCTGACATCACCAAGGCATTTTCCTCCAAACAACTGCTGCTCACTGGATATTTTCTCTTTCCCACCATTCTCTGTAAACCGGAGATATGTTGTGCATGAAAATCCCAGCTGATCAGCAGTTTAAAAAAAATATTTAGACCAGCCCATCTGGCACCAACAACCGTGTCACGTTCAAAGACACTTAAATTCCTTTTCTTCCCAATTCTGATGCTCAGTTTGAACTTCAACAATTCATCTTCACCACGTCTAGATGCCTAAATGCATTGAGTTGCTACCATGTGATTGGCTGATTAGCAATTTGTGTTACCAAGAAATTGAACAAGTGTACCTAATAGAGTGGCCAGTGAGTATATCATACTTTATTGTAATCACATCGCTGAGATTGACAAGGCAGGCCATAGGGCATATAGCCTGGTTAATGACACTGGGTCTTCTCAGGCATAATCTGAAATACAGAATATATATCTGAACAGAATATGTTGATATTTACAGCAGGAATGCCACATGGAGTACACAAGTCAAAGAGACAAAGTGGATACCAGCAAAGGAAAGCAAAGGAGGCAAAAATGAAATCGATAAAAACACTTGCGGGATCCATGCTTCAATATGTGAAAAGACCAGATGATGGGCAGGGTTCATCAAAAGACCCTGCTTGTCAGTCTCCACTTGAAGCTGATTCTTCTGATGCTTTTGCTAGCATGCATTCTGCAGAAGAGCAAGAAGTTGAAATGGCAGAATCTGATGCAGAAGTGCAAGAAATGGAAATGGCAGAATCTGAAGCAGAAGAGAGTTCTGAGAGTGACTCTAGCCACAGTCATGATACTGTAAAGGAGATGAGTGCCATTCAGAAGAAAGATTTCCAAATGTTATCTGATGTTTCTTTCTGGGAGATACCAGTTCAAGATCATGTTCGGGTTGAAATAATCAAACAGGGAAGTGCTTCTTTCCAGAACAAGGAGGGCCCTTTCAGTGTTGCAAAAAGGCAAGATACAAAAGCTGCAACAAAGGGACACGTGCGGCAACTTTCAAAAGAGTGGTTTTACAAGGTGATGCCAAATGGTGAAAAAATTTTGCGGTCATGGATGGTTTACTCACCTGTCAGTGAGAATTTATATTGTTTTTGCTGCCGACTGTTTGCCATTTGTACTCTAGATACAGCATCCAAATTTGTGACTGGGTTTCAAAAATGGTGGAAGCTAAGCCCGAAAGTACACAATCATGAGACCTCCGAAGAACACCTAAACTGCCTTGAAAAATGGAAAACCTTGGCAGCAGGACTTAGGCTGCACCAAACTATTGATGCTGGAGCTATTACTGTGATGGAGAATGAGAAGAAAAAGTGGAGGGATATCTTACACAGATTGCTTGACATCACATTGTTTCTTGCCAAGCAGAACCTAGCATTCCGTGGCCACAAGGAAGATGAGTGCTCATTTAATAAAGGGAACTTTCTTGAGATGGTTGAAATGCTATCAAAATATGATTCAGTACTCAAAGAACACCTAATTAGATTGAAGCGGAGCACCTGTAAACTTAAAGTATCGGTCTCATATCTTTCTCCACAAACTCAGAATGAGTTTATAAGTGTCCTGGCAAATCACGTGAAGGAGAAGATTGTCATGGACATAAAGTCTGCAAAGTACTTTGGAATCATGTTTGATAGCACACCCGACATATCACATACTGACCAGATGTCCGAAGTGATCAGATATGTGAACATCAAGAATAGGAAAGTTGAAGTAAAAGAAGTGTTTCTAGGATTTTTCCCTTTAAAGGGGAAAAAAGCTGCTGATCTCAGTGTGGATATCTTTAAAAAATTAGAGAGTGATGGACTGGACATAATGATGTGTCGTGCTCAGGGTTCTGATAATGCTGCTACTATGGCTGGAATTCATGGAGGTGTACAATCCATTATTAGGGAAAAAACAAAAAAGCGATTTTTAATGGCTGTGTGGACCATTCACTGAACTTGTGCGGTCAGCACTCTTTTGCTGAGAATGCTTCATGTGTGACATTTTTTGGAACACTTCAGTCAATGTTTTCTTTTTTTGCTGCATCCACCCATCGATGGGATGTGTTAATTCACCATACTGGAGTGTCAGTGAAAAGATTATCAACAACACGCTGGAGTGCTCATCATGCTGCAGTTAAGCCAGTAAAAGAAAAATTGAATATGTTTGTGTCTGCAATCGAAGCGCTTTGTGATCCTTCTGAAAATATGGACACAAGAGGAGCAGCAGAATGTCTACTGCCTGCTGTCTGTGATTTTACGTTTTTGTGCTACCTATACTTCTGGGGTGATGTACTTCAAGAAGTTGATGTTACACAACAGTACCTGCAGACCAAAGGCTTAAGTCTGGACAAGGTGGTGACAAAGCTAGAGTCACTAAGACTTTTTCTGTTTGAAGAGCGCAGTCACCTAGTGGAACATGCAATTAAGCAGGCACATTTAAAATCTAAAAATTATGGAATTGCCGTAGAGAGAAGAGCCAGGTTTAAGAAGAGGATGGCAGGGGAACATGCACGTGATGCTGGAGGCATAAGTCTACAAGACGAGAACAAGAGGGCAATGCTTGAGTGCATTGATCGCTTCCATTCTGAACTCCAGATCAGATTAAGAGCCATCATGGAAGTTGCAGCCATGTTTGAGGCTGTTCAAGCAAAGAGTCTCATATATGAAACTGAAGAAACATTAAAGGTGTCCATTCCAAAACTGACCACTTTTTATGACGAAATATCTGAGAGTGAGCTGTTAATGGAAATACCCAGACTGAGGAGACATCTCAAAGCAGCCAAGATCAACCTAGAAGAAGTCAAAGATTGGTCGGCTTTACAAGTTTTGACCTTCATAGCAGAATGGGACTTCATTGAATCTCTTCCAACCCTTTCACTATGTCTAAAAATATTTCTGACAATCTGTGTGTCTGTGGCTTCATGTGAGAGGAGCTTTTCAAAGTTGAAGCTGATAAAAAACTATTTGCGTTCAACGATGGGACAGGCAAGGCTTTCTGATCTTGCAATATTATCAGTTGAAAGTGAACTAGCGAAATGTATTGATTTTGATGATGTTGTTCACAATTTTGCAGCTGTCAAGGCTAGAAAAGCAAAGTTTTGATTTAGATGTTAACTAAATGCTTTCATATTTGTTCCTGTTTTTGTGTTATTTATTTATTAATTCAGTAAAGTTTAAAGTTAAAATAAATACAGTTCTTTAACAGTTTAAGCTTTGATTTCTATTATTTTCATATGATTTTGTTATTCAAATTTGCTAGTTGATTGATAGTTATTAACGGCACTACTGTTGCCAATATATGCAGTGTTATTAGGGTGAAAAAAATTATTGGGGGGGGGGGGGGGGGGTGACACCATGTTATACCGCACCAGGTGACACCAACCCTAGTGACGCCACTGGGAATGGTACCAGCAGATTGGAGAAAAGCCAATGTAGCACCAATATTTAAAAAAGGGCCAAGATACATCCCTGGGAATTACAGACCAGTTAGCCTAACATCAATAGTATGCAAGCTCCTGGAGGGGATGATAAGGAATTATATACAAGATTTTAGTAATGACAATAGTATCATTAGCAGTAATCAGCATGGATTCATGAAGAATCGTTCTTGCCAAACCAATCTATTAACCTTCTATGAGGAGGTGAGCTGGCAACTAGATAAAGGAAGGCCCGTAGACATGGTGTATCTGGATTTTCAAAAGCATTTGATACAGTTCCCCTATAAACGTTTACTGTACAAAGTAAGGTCAGTTGGCATGGACCATAGGGTGAGTACATGGATTGAAACCGGGCTACAGGGGCGAGTTCAGAGGGTGGTGATAAATATGGAGTACTCGGAATGGTCTGGGTGGAAAGTGGGGTCCCCCAGGGTTCTGTGCTGGGACCAATCCTATTTAATTTATTCATAAACGACCCAGAGGATGGGGTAAACAGTTCAATCTCTGCATTTGCGGACGATACTAAGCTAAGCAGGGCAATAACTTCTCTGCAGGATGTGGAAACCTTGCAAGAAGATCTGAACAAATTAACCACTTAACGACCGCTCACTGTATATATACGTCGGCACAATGGCACCGACAGGCACAATCATGTAGAGTGTACGTGATTGCCTTTGTACAGTTGGGGGGTCCAATCAGACCCCCCTTCTGTACAGTGAGCGGTCGGAATTCGTTGGGGAGCGATCCGACATGAGGGGACGGCCGTTCGATTCCGGCCACCCCCCGCGATCGCTCCCGGCGAATGGAAATGCCCCCTCTGTCTGTGTAATGTACACACAGGCAGAGGAAGCAGGAGGAAGTGATGTCATCTCTTGTGCGGCTCTCACATATACCGAGCGCCGTACAAGAGAAGACATCAAGGTTAGTGCACAAACACTACACTAACACCAGCACACATAGGCACATAAATCGCCCCCCCCAGGCCCCCCCAGATCACCCCCCAGCCCCCAGTCACAGTGTCACTGATTGCAGTGACCATTTATTTACTGATCACTGCAATCAGTGACATTTGTGACTGTAAAAGTGTCACTACAGTTTAGTTTCAGGTCCAGTGTATCCCCCTAACCCCCCCTAATAAAGGTTTAACCCCTTGATCACCCCCCAGATAACCCTTTCACCCCCTAGCACCGCCGTCGCTAAGCGATCATTTTTCTGATCGCTGTCTTAGCGTCGGTGATGCAGATCGGTAGCCAGTAATTTTTTTTAGGTTCGCCGCAGGTTTTTATAGCGTCAGGTACCCCCATAAATTATCTAATAAAGGTTTAACCCCCTTGATCGCCCCCCAGGTAACCCTTTCACCCCCTATCACCACTGTCGCTAAGCGATAATTTTTCTGATCGATGTCTTAGCGTCGGTGATGCAGATCGGTAGCCAGTATTTTTTTTTAGGTACGCCGCAGGTTTTTATAGCGTCAGGTACCCCCATAAATTATCTAATAAAGGTTTAACCCCCTTGATCGCCCCCCAGGTAACCCTTTCACCCCCTATCACCACTGTCGCCAAGCAATCATTTTTCTGATCGCTGTCTTAGCGTCGGTGATGCAGATCGGTAGCCAGTAATTTTTTTTAGGTTCGCCGCAGGTTTTTATAGCGTCAGGTACCCCCATAAATTATCTAATAAAGGTTTAACCCCCTTGATCGCCCCCCAGGTAACCCTTTCACCCCCTATCACCACTGTCGCTAAGCGATCATTTTTCTGATCGCTGTCTTAGCGTCGGTGATGCAGCTTAGTAGCCAGTATTTTTTTTTTAGGTTCGCCGCAGGTTTTTATAGCGTCAGGTACCCCCATAAATGATCTAATAAAGGTTTAACCCCCTTGATCGCCCCCCAGGTAACCCTTTCACCCCCTATCACCACTGTCGCTAAGCGATCATTTTTCTGATCGCTGTCTTAGCGTCAGTGATGCAGATCGGTAGCCAGTATTTTTTTTTAGGTTCGCCGCAGGTTTTTATAGCGTCAGGTACCCCCATAAATTATCTAATAAAGGTTTAACCCCCTTGATCGCCCCCCAGGTAACCCTTTCACCCCCTATCACCACTGTCGCTAAGCGATCATTTTTCTGATCGCTGTCTTAGCGTCGGTGATGCAGATAGGTAGCCAGTAATTTTTTTTAGGTTCGCCGCAGGTTTTTATAGCGTCAGGTACCCCCATATATTATCTAATAAAGGTTTTAACCCCCTAATTGCCCCTAGTTAACCCTTTCACCAGTGATCATCATATAAGTGTTACGGGTGATGCTGGTTAGTTAGTTTGCTTTTTATAGTGTCAGGGCACCCGCCGTATATAACCCAATAAAGGTTTAACCCCCTGATCGCCCGGCGGGTGATATCAATTAGGTTTTAGCGTCAGAGAGGGTCTGCGTCACACCCCAGGCAGCGTCAGGTTAGTGCCAGTAACGCTAACACCCACGCGTGAAGCATACACCTCCCTTAGTGGTATAGTATCTGAACAGATCAATATCTGATCTGATCAGATCTATACTAGCGTCCCCAGCAGTTTAGGGTTCCCAAAAACGCAGTGTTAGCGGGATCAGCCCAGATACCTGCTAGCACCTGCGTTTTGCCCCTCCGTCCAGCCCAGGCCACCCAAGTGCAGTATCGATCGATCACTGTCACTTACAAAACACAACACACATAACTGCAGTGTTCTCAGAGACAGGCCTGATCCCTGCGACTCCAGTGCTGTAGGAGGTGATTTCACCACCACAGTTAAAAAAAAAAGCAAATATGCCGAAGCATTGGGGCAGCAGGGGCGGAGGAGCGATTTTGCTCCTAATGCCGCGTACATACGATCGAAATTCCGACGGAGGCTTGCCCGTGGAAAAGTCCGACCATGTGTGTGCGGCATAACTTTTTTGCGGGAGGATGCCCCCATGCTTCGGCATATATAAATGGTGCGTGTATGCCCATCATTAGAAGTGGGTGGATGAAGGGAGGTATTCTAATGGTGGGCATACCCACCAATCAATCTCTTTTTTCGTTCAGCCACCTGGCTGCATGAAAAAAAAAGATTACAATACATGTCCAACAAGGACCAGCAACGTACTGGTATGTTGCTGGACTTTGAATGGTTATACCAGATTGATGCCTGTGGGTTTAGGTATCATCTTGGTATCATTCTTTTCAGCCTGCGGCCGGCTTTCATGTAAAAGCAATCCTAGCGGCTAATTAGCCTCTGGACTGCTTTTACAAGCAGTGGGAGGGAATGTCCCCCCCCGGATATAAAAGGCGCCATTGGGAAATTGGGAAAGCATTTTATCACACCGATCTTGGTGTAGTCAGATGCTTTGAGGGCAGAGGAAAGATCTAGGGTCTAGACCCCAGTTTTTTCAAAAAAAGAGTACCTGTCACTACCTATTGCTATCATAGGGGATATTTACATTCCCTGAGATAACAATAAAAATGATAAAAATAAATAAATATGGAAGGAACAATTTAAAAATAAAATAAAAAAGCAAAATTAATAATAAAAAAAAAAAAAAAAGCACCCCTGTCCTGCCCTGCTCTTGCCCAATGGCGAACGCAAGCGTCGGTCTGGCGTCATATGTAAACAGCAATTGCACCATGCATGTGAGGTATCACCGCGAAGGTCAGATCGAGGGTAGTAATTTTAGCAGTAAACCTCCTCTGTAAATCTAACGGGGTAACCTGTAAAGGCTTTTAAAGGCTTTTAAAAATGTATGTAGTTTGTCGCCAATGCGCGTTTGTGCGAAATTTTAAAGCATGTCGTGTTTGGTATCTATGTACTCGGCCTAAGATCATCTTTTTTATTTCATCAAACATTTGGGCAATATAGTGTGTTTTAGTGCATTAAAATTAAAAAAAGTGTATCTTTTCCCCAAAAAATGCGTTTGAAAAATCGCTGCACAAATACTGTGTAGAAAAAAAAATGCAACACCCACCATTTTATTCTGTAGGGCCTTTGCTTTAAAAATATATATATTGTTTGGGGGTTCAACATAATTTTCTTGCAAAAAAAATATGTTTTCATGTAAACAAAAAATGTCAAAAAGGGCTTTGTCTTCAAGTGGTTAGAAGAGTGGATGTAAGCTTCCTAATGTTGTGTATAAAATGCCAGAACAGTTCAAAACCCCCCCAAATGACCCCATTTTGGAAAGTAGACACCCCAAGCTATATACTGAGAGCAGAGGCGTTGCTAGGGGGGTGCGGGGGGTGCGGCCCGCCCCCGGGTGACACCCGCTACAGGGGTGACACCCTCCCGACGGTGAGATTTATTTTATTTTTTTCATTTTTTTTTCATTTTTTTTTTCATTTTTTTTTCATTTTTTTTTTATTTCCCGCGGTCAGTGTCCCCAAGTTGGCGGGGTGAGCGGGCTGGTAAAGGATAGACATCTTCCTTTTACTGCGCTGCGGTGTAGAGGAGGTGGAGGCGGAGCTGCAGGGCCGGCCGCTGCTGAACCCGCCAGGAGGTAGGGGGCGGGGCGGACTGAGCGGGGGGGCAGGGAAGGCTAAAAATGGCGCTTGCTCTGAAGACAGTTGTCAGCCGTGACACCCGCCGGCCGCCGGTACACTGTCTGCAGCAGAGCGAGTATGATGTGAGTGAACCGACCGCCTGACCGACGCATTCACTTCCCTGTCAGGCAGAGTGATCTCCGCCCGACAGGAGCTTCCTAGTCCCGCCCGGCGTGATGTCATTCAAACCGGGAGGCGGGAAGAAAGAGGTGAACAGACAGAGAGCTGCTGTGAAGACCTGCGAGGAGCCAGTGAAGCCCCGTGCAAAAGTGCAAGTAAGTTTGCAGAAGCTGAAAAGGCAGTGTTGTCAACCTGCCTGAAGTATTTGACTCTTTGGGGGGGGGGGGGGATTTTCATTGGTATTTGTATTATGCAGCATGGAGGGGGTTATTGCATTACTATACATTAGTGACCACTAGCGGTTAATTAACCCCCTTGTGCTGCATTTGTGGTACCGGTATCAGAGTTAATTAACCCCTATATGGTGCAGCATCAAAGGGTTCACAAACTCTGATACCGGTGCCACTCATGCAGCACAAAGGGGTTATTTACTGCCACTGGTCACTAATCCATCAGTGGTCAGTGGTGTATTTGATACTACCCACCTATATACACTTCACACCCCTCTCATGTACATACTACCCCCCACCATACACTCCACACCCCTCTCATGTACATACTACCCCCCACCATACACTCCGCACCCCTCTCATGTACATACTACCCCCCACCATACACTCTGCACCCCTCTCATGTACATACTACCCCCCACCATACACTCTGCACCCCTCTCATGTACATACTACCCCCCACCATACACTCTGCACCCCTCTCATGTACATACTACCCCCCACCATACACTCTGCACCCCTCTCATGTACATACTTCCCACCTATATACACTCTGCACCCCTCTCATGTTCATACTACCCCCCACCATACACTCCGCACCCCTCTCATGTACATACTACCCCCCACCATACACTCCGCACCCCTCTTATGTACATACTACCCCCCACCATACACTCTGCACCCCTCTCATGTACATACTACCCCCCACCATACACTCCACACCGCTCTCATGTACATACTACCCCCCACCATACACTCTGCACCCCTCTCATGTACATACTACCCGCCGTCATACCCTCCACTTTCCTCTCCTACTTAAGTTTACCGCCATTGTACAGTAGGGGCCCACCATACTAGGGAGAGGGTGACCCGTGCCATACAGAAATATTTGTATGTGTGGCTAAATTATGCTACGTATTGGGCATGGCTTTTTAGTTTGATTAAAAATTGTAGTCTTTTTTTTTTTTTTACAATCTTTTTATTTATTTTTTTAAGTTTTTTGGTTTCTTTGGTGAGATATCAGGGGTCTAAACAGACCCCTGAAGTCTCACTTTTGAGACAGAGAAAGAAAATGAGGAAAAGCATTCCCCAGTTCATTTCTCTGTTGCCTCAGCTGCACTGCAGATGAATGAACAGGAGACAGAAGCTCCTGTTAATTCATAAACTAAAGCTTAATAAACACAAATCAGTTCCAATCACTCACTGTGTTCTTTTAGAAAAGGTAGGGGCCGTTTTACGGCCTCCATCCTGCAGATCCCCCACAGCTGGCACAGCAGTCAGCGGGAGGGCAGAGATGGGTAGTCGGCAGCGCTGTAGGGGGGGCACACTGTTATTTTTTATCGTTTGAATTATTTTTCCCATTATGGACGTGAGTGGGGCCTCATGTCTAAGATTTGCCTAAGGCCTCACAAAGCCTAGAGCCGCCTCTGGACACATTCATTAACTTCACCCCGCTGGGCTGAAAGTTGCCTGGAACAACACCTCCAGCGCCGCGGCCGCGCCTGGTGTGTGTCCTCCGGCTCCTTATTCTTCCTAAGTTCCTCCTCCCTACCATACAGAGCCGGCGAGCGACTCAGCCTGTCACATCATCACACTGCACTGTGATGATGTGACGACACGTCAATACAGCACACACACAACTTTCTCCGCCCGGGCGGCGCGGCTGCACGCCGCTGTGTGTGACGGTCGCTCGTCGCTGCCCAGCCCTCCTCCTCTCCAGTACAGACTGAGGCTCCAGCTGGTCGGCGCCCAGAATAAGAACAGGTGCGGGGGGGGGTCTCCACCGTCGGCCCGAGCACAAGATGAGGTTTGTGAGTGTGTGTGTGGCGCCCTGCCCCTGACCTTGGTGGCTGTATGATATGATGGGGGGGGGGGTGTCTCCACTCTCCACCGCCGGCCCGAGCACAAGATGAGGTGTGTGTGTGTGTGGGGGGAGCGGTTGCCATTGTAAGAGAGCTAGTGTGGGAGGACTCAGTCTCAGTGTCTGGCGCCCTGCCCCTGATGGCCTGGCCTGTATATGATATGATAAGGAAGGGGGGGTGGTGCAAGGTGGTCTGCTGCTAGACACAGCTATAAATTTTATATATATATACACTACGTAATATAGCTTGTCCAGCCGCCCCTCCCTCCACCAGACCAGCTAACTCCTGTGCTACTGTGCCTATTATATGTAGTATAATATATCTGTGTCCAGCATCACCCCCCCCCCCCCCCATTATCAGACAGACAACACTGACTATATAATTTATATTAGCTGACTGAGACACCCCCACCCTGAGCTGGTCTAATGATGATGGGGGGGGGGGGTGATGCTGGACACAGATATATTATATTACATATAATAGGCACAGTAGTTGAGTTAGCTGGTCTGGTGGGGGGAGGGGAGGATATATATATATAAAATCTATAGCTGTGTCTAGCAGCAGCAGACCACCTTGCACCCCATGATGGAGTCCTAACCTGGCACCATACCACCCCAGCCTGCCTATGCCACCGCAACCTGCCTTATGCCACCACACCCTGCCCTATGACACCGCAACCTCCCCTATGACACCGCAACCTCCCCTATGCCACCGCACCCTGCCCTATGACACCCCAGCCTTCCCTATACCACCCCAACCTGCCCCATGCCACCGCAACCTGCTCTATGCCATCACACGCTGCCCTATATAACCCCAACCTGCCCAATGCCACCCAGCCTGCCATATACCACCCCAACCTGCCCTATGCCACTGCAACCTGCTCTATGCCATCACACCCTGCGCTATATAACCCCAACCTGCCCAATGCCACCCAGCCTGCCATATACCACCCCAATCTGCTCTATACCACCCCAACCTGCTCTATACCACCCCAGCCTTCCCTATACAACCCCAACCTGCCCTATGCCACCCCAGACTGCACTATACCACCGCAACCTGCCCTATATTAGCCCAACCTGCCCTATATCGCCCCAGCCGGCCCAATACCACCCTATACTTTAATTTACAGGGGTCATTTGGGGGTGCGCCTCGTGACTGTGAGCTGCCTGCAGGGCGCTGGGCAGGATAGACAGGAGGGGGGTGACACCATGTTTTGCCGCACCAGGTGACACCAACCCTAGTGACGCCACTGACTGAGAGGCATGTCGAGTCCATGGAATATTTTATATGTTGACACAAGTTGCGGAAAAAAGAAATTTTTTTTTTTGCACAAAGTTGTCACTAAATGATATATTGCTCAAACATGCCATGGGCATATGTGGAATTACACCCAAAAATACATTTTGCTGCTTCTCCTGAGTACGGGGATACCACATGTGTGAGACTTTTTGGGAGCCTAGCCGCGTACGGGACCCCAAAAACCAATCACCGCCTTCAGGCTTTCTAAGGGTGTACATTTTTGATTTCACTTCTCACTGCCTATCACAGTTTCGGAGGCCATGGAATGCCCAGATGGCACAAAACCCCCCCAAATGACCCCATTTTGGAAAGTAGACACCCCAAGCTATTTGCTGAGAGGTATTGTGAGTATTTTGCAGATCTCACTTTTTGTCACAAAGTTTTGAAAATTGAAAAAAAAAAAGAAAAAAAAAAATTTTTCTTTCTTCATTTTCAAAAACAAATGAGAGCTGTAAAATACTCACCATGCCTCTCAGCAATTTCCTTGGGGTGTCTACTTTCCAAAATGGGGTCATTTGGGGGGGTTTTGTGCTATTTTGGCATTTTATGGCCTTCGAAACTGTGATAGGTAGTGAGGATTCAAATCAAAAATTTGTGCCTAGAAATCCTGGAGGCGGTGCTTGGTTTCCGGGGTCCCGTACGTGGCTAGGCTCCCAAAAAGTCCCACACATGTGGTATCCCCGTACTCAGGAGAAGCAGCAAAATGTATTTTGGGGTGCAATTCCACATATAACCATGGCATGTGTGAGCAATATATCATTTAGTGACAACTTTTTGTATTTTATTTTTTTTGTCATTATTCAATCACTTGGGACAAAAAAAAAAAATATTCAATGGGCTCAACAGGCCTCTCAGCAATTTCCTTGGGGTGTCTACTTTCCAAAATGGGGTCATTTAGGGGGGTTTTGTACTGCCCTGCCATTTTAGCACCTCAAGAAATGAGATAGGCAGTCATAAATTTAAAGCTGTGTAAATTCCAGAAAATGTACCCTAGTTTGTAAACGCTATAACTTTTGCGCAAACCAATAAATATACGCTTATTGACATTTTTTTTACTAAAGACATGTGGCTGAATACATTTTGGCCTAAATGTATGACTACAATTGAGTTTATTCAATTTTTCTTATAACAAAAAGTAGAAAATATCATTTTTTTTCAAAATTTTCTGTGTTTTTCCGTTTATATCGCAAAAAATAAAAATCGCAGAGGCAATCAAATACCATTAAAAGAAAGCTCTATTTGTGGGAAGAAAAGGGCGCAAATTTCGTTTCGGTACAACATTGCATGTCCGCACAATTTACAGTTAAAGCAGCGCAGTGCAAAATTCTGAATTCACCTCTGGTCCTTTAGCTACAAATTGGTCCGGGGCTTAAGTGGTTAATGGGGTGGGAAACTACATGACAAATGAGCTTCAATGTAGAAAAATGTAAAATAATGCATTTGGGTGGCAAAAATATGAATGCAATCTACTCACTAGGGGGTAAACCTCTGGGGGAATTTAGGATGGAAAAGGACTTGGGGGTCCTAGTAGATGATAGGCTCAGCAATGGCATGCAAGCTGCTGCTAACAAAGCAAACAGAATATTGGCATGTATTAAAAAGGGGATCAACTCCAGATATAAAACACTAATTCTCCCTCTCTACAAGACTCTGGTCCGGCTGCACCTGGAGTATGCTGTCCAGTTCTGGGAATCAGTCCTCAGGAAGGAAGAGAAGAGATGCTTGAGAGGGGATATAATTTCAATTCACAAATACCATACTGGTGACCCCACAATAGGGATAAAACTTTTCTGCGAAAGGGAGTTTAATAAGACACGTGGCCACTTATTAAAATTAGAAGAAAAGCGGTTTAACCTTAAAATACGTAGAGGTTTCTTTACTATAATGCCGCATACACATGGTCGGAATTTACGACAACAAATGTTCGATGGGAGCTTTTTGTCGGAAATTCCGACCTGTGTAGGCCCCATCGGACATTTTCTGTCGGCAACAAAAATTTGAGAGCTGATTCTCAAATTTTCCGACAACAAAACTTGTTGTCGGAAATTCCGAGCGTGTGTACACAATTCCACGCATGCTCGGAATCAAGCAGAAGAGCCGCACTGGCCATTGAACTTAATTTTTCTCGGCTCCTCGTACGTGTTGTACGTCACCGCGTTCTTGACGTTCGCAATTTCCCACAACATTTGTGTGACCGCGTGTATGCAAGACAAGTTTGAGCCAACATCCGTCGGAAAAAAATCCACGGTTTTGTTGTCGGAATGTCCGATCGTGTGTACGCTCCATAAGAGCGGTTAGGATGTGGAATTCCCTTTTACAGGCGGGGGTCTCAGCGGGGAGCAACGATAGTTTTAAAAAAACTATTAGATAAGCACCTGAATGACCACAACATACAGCGATATACAATGTAATACTGACATATAATCACACACATAGGTTGGACTTGATGGACTTGTGTATCCCCCCCCCCCTGCCCACTTCCCATTGGTGCTCATCCAGCAGGTTCACTAAAGAAAAGGCAGTTGGGTCCAGTGGTGGGACAGGGTCCTTTAGCACTAAGAGCGAAAGGGCCAAAGTGCACTCCCTATTCACATGAGCTGTAAATTACTTTAGCAGCATAGGTTAAGGTGACTAGATTTTTAAAATGAAATCCGGCGACATATTTTTTTTTACAAGTAATGGCGGCAATCAGTGACTCTCTGCCCGTCGCCGCCGCCGCTCACAGTCTGTCAAGTCTCACTCTCCGGGCCCCGGCTACTACTGGGTGGGGAGCGGAGGAAGATCAATCTGCCAGGGAAGGCAAGGAGATAAGCAGGCAGGCGGCTGGCCGGGACTTGAGCCAAGGCAGAAGAACATGCGAGCGGAGCTGAATGGGCACCCGAAACTGAAGAAATATTCCCTCGGCTCCGACCAGCACATGATCATCAGAAAGGGGCACAGATAATGAAAAAAAATACCCCCCCTTAGCTAGTAGGAGCGGTGGAGCGTGGGGGGTGTAATTCAGATTTATTTATTTTTAATTCTGCACTGACTGTCTTTGAAATTGCCCCAGCCCCTGTTCAAATCCAATCCAGGGACAAAACCTGGGGACAGACTTGGTCCGGGGACAGTGTCCTCAATCCGGGGACTGTCCCCGGAACCTGGGGATGTCTGGTCACCCTAGCTTAGGTTGCCAGTCCTGCCCTTTTTGCACCCCACTCCTACTGAATCACTCAAGGTAGCTGCCTATTCTACCTACCTCCCGGCTCGGCCTTGGTTGGGATACCACACTAAGCCAGTCAGACTTCTTTGCTTTGCACAATGATTGTCAGCCTGGACATGGTGACAGGAGAGGAGATCAGGGGTGAGGAAGTAGAAATTCAGCAGGTGTTTCTTTTTCCTTTAGCCATCCATTAGTTGGGTGAGCCCATTTACTTTATACCATGATTTTAAATGGGGATAGGATGCTGATTTGTACACATGGAGGATGCACTTAGTATTTGTGTATGGCAGGATGAATATGTGGTATATGTGGGGAATATGTGGGGTTATGAGACGCTTGCCCCTTGGAAGGAAAGCAATGGCAAACCTAGACAACATAAGCTTTATGCCCCATACACACGATCGTTTTTCATGCCGTTAAAAATGGCATTTTTAAAAATGGGCATTAAAACCGATCGTGTGTATGCTCCAGAGCATTTTTAACGATGTGAAAAACGGCCATTAAAAATTTCGAACATGCTCTATTTTTTCACGTCGTTTTTCATGTATTTTTTTTTAACAACGTGAAAAACGATAGTGTGTATGCTTTTACGAGGTGAAAAAAAACGTGCATGCTCAGAATCAAGTATGAGACGGGAGCACTCGTTCTGGTAAAACTAGCGTTTGTAATGGAGATAGCACATTCGTCATGCTGTAACGGACTGAAAAGCATGAGGCTGAAAAGCGCGAATCGTCGCTCAACAAACTTTACTAACATGAAGGGTGGCGCCATCCGAACGGAACTTCCCCTTTATAGTGCCGTCGTACGTCACTGCGCTTTGCTTGAACGTTTTTTTTAAATGATGGTGTGTAGGCAAGACAGGCTTGAGAGGAAACATGAAGAAAAACGACGAGAAAAACGTTGGTTTAAAAAATGGCATGAAAAACGATCGTGTGTACGCCGCATGAAGTTGCAGAAATGCATAGAATTAAAGTGGTGTTCCGGCCGAAATTACACTTTTTAAATAAAAATACCCCTAGAATACACCATTTTAATGTATTCTAGTAAAGTTAGTCTGTAAACTGAGGTCCGTTTTGTTAGGTTATTACAGCATTTAGATAGTGTATAAACTAGAAATAGGCCGTGGCCATTTTAAGTGTGGGCATCTGAAGCCAGACTGCATATGTCTTCCTGGATATCACAAGCAGTGTAATCGGTTTCACTTTCATGTTACATTTTCTCTCCAGTTTCATAGCAAGTTGCCGCCCCCTATTTATGTAAACATCTCCTCCCCTCCTCCCCTCCAGTATGTACAAGCAATAATATTCTAGAAATACAGAAATCTGTTGCTAAGGGTAAGAGCTTTAAAAATGTCCTAATTGTAAACGAAATCATTTGTTTCTGTGCAGATATATCTACATTATATATATATAATCTTATTATGTAGATATATCTGCACAGAAACAAATGATTTAGTTTACAATTAGGACATTTTTAAAGCTCTTACCCTTAGCAACAAATTTCTGTATTTGAAGGTGAGGGATGAGGGACGAGAAGGCCGAAGGTGAGGGATGAGGGACGAGAAGGCCAAAGGTGAGGGATGAGGGACGAGAAGGCCGAAGGTGAGGGATGAGGGACGAGAAGGCCAAAGGTGAGGGATGTGGGACGAGAAGGCCGAAGGTGAGGGATGAGGGACGAGAAGGCCAAAGGTGAGGGATGAGGGACAAGAAGGCCAAAGGTGAGGGATGAGGGACGAGAAGGCCAAAGGTGAGGGATGAGGGACGAGAAGGCCGAAGGTGAGGGATGAGGGACGAGAAGGCCAAAAGGTGAGGGATGAGGGACAAGAAGGCCAAAGGTGAGGGATGAGGTGTATGTGTGTGTATCAATCACAGCACATTGCATTACCCCAGCACATCAAATCGCATCATTTACAGCACATTGCATCACCCCCAGCACATCGAATCGCATGGCCCACAGAACATTGCATCACCCCAGCACATCGAATCGCATCACCCCAGCACATCGAATCGCATCACCCCAGCACATCGAATCGCATCACCCCAGCACATCGAATCGCATGGCCCACAGAACATTGCATCACCCCAGCACATCGAATCGCATCACCCCAGCACATCGAATCGCATCACCCCAGCACATCGAATCGCATGGCCCACAGAACATTGCATAACCCCCAGCACATCGTATTGCATCACTCACAGCACATTGCAACACCCCCAGCATATCGAATCGCATGGCCCACAGAACATTGTATAACCCCCAGCAAATCGAATCACATGGGCCCACAGCACATTGCAACACGCCCAGCACATCGAATCGCATGGCCCACAGAACATTGCATAACCCCCAGCAAATCGAATCGCATCACCCCAGCACATCGAATCGCATGGGCCCACAGCACATTGCAACACCCCCAGCACATCGAATCGCATGGGCCCAATGCACATTGCAACACCCCCAGCACATCAAATCGCATGGCCCACAGAACATTGCATCACCCCCAGCACGTCAAATCGCATGGGCCCACAGCACATTGCAACACCCCCAGCACATCGAATCGCATGGGCCCACAGCACATTGCAACACCCCCAGCACATCGAATCGCATGGGCCCAATGCACATTGCAACACCCCCAGCACATCAAATCGCATGGCCCACAGAACATTGCATCACCCCCAGCACGTCAAATCGCATGGGCCCACAGCACATTGCAACACCCCCAGCACATCGATTCGCATGGCCCACAGAACATTGCATCACCCCCAGCACATCAAATTGCATCATTTACAGCACATTGCATCACCCCCAGCACATCGAATCGCATCTATGCAGACATAGTACAGGAGATGGTCAGAGACTGCAGTTCCTTTGGACGTTAGTAGATAATGGCCGATTGGCCCTCTCACCTGACCCAGCGATACAGCAACAACGGTTCCTTTGATCAGGAGTCGGCTCACTCTGAATTGCCCGTGGCGACTCCACTGGGTAGAGCCCAGATCTGTATTCTGGCAATGACTCCATTCCTTTCTCTGCCAGGGATGGCGCCAGGCTGTGTGGCTTTCCTCCCCCCCTCCATTAGTACAGAACCCCCAGAACAAACCACCCCCTCCATTAATACAGACCCCCCAGAACAAACCACCCCCTCCATTAGTACAGACCCCCCCAGGACAAACCACCCCCCTCCATTAGTACAGACCCCCCAGAACAAACCACCCCCCCTCCATTAATACAGACCCCCCAGAACAAACCACCCCCCTCCATTAGTACAGACCCCCCTCAGGACAAACCACCCCCCTCCATTAGTACAGACCCCCCAGAACAAACCACAGCCCTCCATTAATACAGACCCCCCCCCCAGAACAAACCACCTCCCTCCATTAGTACAGACCCCCCTCAGGACAAACCACCCCCTCCATTAGTACAGACCCCCAGGACAAACCATCCCCCTCTATTAGTACAGACCCCCCCAGAACAAACCACCCCCCTCCATCATTAGTACAGACCCCCCAGAACAAACAGAGTTTTCAGCGGCCGCGGCGGGAGATACAAAAAGAGTCCCAGCAAAACGTGAGTTTTAAAAACAAAAAATTAAAATATGCCAATTGTTCTTAAGGGGACATTCATAGAGAGGATGCAGCAAAGTTCAAAAAGAGGGTGGAACTCCACTTTAATTAAGAGAAAAACAACCTTCAGCCTTTAGAACCACTTTAATAACTTCTGGACCTTGCCTGCAATGTACTGCATGGGGGGGGGGGGGGCGGATCCCGCTTTGATTGTACACAGCGGGAGTCTGTCAGCAAGTCCCAGCCAATGATTCCCAGCCAGGGTTCTGTACAGAGGGAACAATCTCTCTGTTTCTTATTCCTGCAAAGCAAGGATAAGAAACAATGAGAAGCAGCACATAATACACACATTACATATTTGTTAGGCACACATTAAACCCCATGATCGCCCTAGATGGTAACCCCTTCCCAGCCAGTGTCATTACTACAGTGACAGTGTATAGTATTATCACTGATCGCAGTATAATGCCGCGTACACACGACCGTTTTTCATGACGAGAAAAATGCAATTTTTAAAAATGGTCGTGAAAAACAATGGTGTGTAGACTCCAAAGCATTTTCCCGCCGAGAAAAATGCCTGAAAAAAATTAGAACCTGCTCTATTTTTTCTCGTTGTTTTTCACGTTGTGAAAAACGGTCGTGTGTATGCTTTTACGAGGGGAAAAAAACGCGCATGCTCAGAATCAAGTAAGAGACAGGAGCGCTCGTTCTGGTAAAACTAGCGTTCGTAATGGAAATAGCACATTTGTCACGCTGTAACGGACTGAAAAGCACGAAGACTGAAAAGCGCAAATCGTCTCTCAACAAACTTTATTAACACAAGGATCAGCAAAAGCATCCCAAAGGGTGGCGCCATCCGAATGGAACTTCCCCTTTATAGTGCCGTTGTACGTGTTGTACGTCACCGCGCTTTACTCAAGCGTTTTTTTTTCATGAATGTGTGTATGCAAGGCGGGCTTGAGAGGAAACATGAAAAATCACGTCGAAAAAAACATTGTTTTTTTCCATGACATGAATAACGGTCGTGTGTACGCGGCATTAGTGACACTGGTGATGTCAGTGGCAGTTATTCAGATCACCTCTCAGGGTCAATTAGTGTCAGATTGTCCGCCGCACTATCACAGTTGCATCATAAGCTGCTGTTCACTGCCATTGCTAGTATAAAAAAAACAATTCCAGTATATATCATAGTTTGTAGACGCTATAACTTTCACACAAACCAATCAATATACACTTATCGGGATTTTGTTTTTACCAAAGACATGGAGTAGAATACATTTTGGCCAAATTTATGAAGAAATGTGTTTGTTTTGTTTTTTTACCGGATATGTTTTATAGCAGAAAGTAAAAAATGTTGATTTTTTTCCCAAATTTTTGTTCTTTTTTACATTTATATCACGAAAAATTTAAAACCCAGTGATGATTCAATACCACCAAAAAAAAGCTCTATATGTGTAAAAAAAAAAAATGATATAAATTTTGTTTGGGTAGAGTGTCGCATGACCGTTCAATTGCCTGTTAAAGTAACGCAGTGACGAATAGCAAAAAATGGCCTGATCATGAAGGGGGGTAAAATCTTCCAGAGCTGAAGTTGTTAACTGGAAAATGAAAATATCCTGTTCAAGTAAGCTTGGCACAAGAACAAGAACATTTATAGCAGAATCTCCAGGGATTATTTTAATAAAAGCTACAAAAATATTGAAAGGACAGCTGTCAGGTTTCCCCCCATCCACTGTCCATTGAGGAGATTTCCCTTCACTTCTTGTCCTGTAGAGACAAAGGGAAGTGAGCAGAAATCTCTCTGTTATTGAAAGTTTTTCCCTCTATTCCTGTTCTGGTGACAACTAAAAATGTTGGGTTCTCTTTCGCTTACATTGCATGAGATGGTGGTCACCAGGACACGTCACTAAATAAAATGGTTACCTTACAGTCCTGTTCACACAGCACCTGCAGCTTTTGAGAGCCTTTGTTTCAGCTTTACCTGTGCTTTGTTTTGGAGGTATTGCAGGTATGAAATATCCCAGGATGCACTGGGAAACCAACAAGCAAACTGGAAAGACATCAGCAATCACTTTGGGTTCATGTATATATATTCTGGGAGTGTCTGGTGCAGATGTCACATCTGGTGTGCAGTGTTGAGCAGCAGGAAGGTGAGCGGGGTCCAGACTGGAGCGGGTCAGCAGACGGCAAACGTGGTGTGCAACATAGGAACGCTATAGTGGAAGGTGAGCGGGGACCAGAGAGAGAGGACTGAGTGGCAAAGGATCAGCAGAGCAGGGGGACTGGAGCAGGAGAAACTAGCACTGTCACTTGTGGTGTGCAGCATGAGAGCAATATAGTGGGAGGTGAGCAGGGACTAGAGAGAGAGAGAGAGAAGGATCAGAAAACCAGAGGATCAGCAGAGCTGGGGTTACCCCTGAGTAAGGGATCAGTAGAGCTGGGGGTTACTACTGAGTAGGGGATCAGTAGAGCTGGGGGTTACTACTAAGTGGGGATTAGGTGAGCTGGGGGTTACTACTGAGCGGGAGATCAGTAGAGCTGGGGGTTACTACTTAGTGGGGGGATCAGCAGAGCTGGGGGTTACTACTGAGCAGGGTATATGCAGAACAAGAGTACTAATAAGCTGGGGATCTGCTGAATGAGAGTACCAATGAGCTGGGGATCTGCTGGAGAGGGGTACTAATGAGCTGGGGATCTGCTGAGTGGGGGTACTACTGAGCTGGTGTTCTACTGGGCCCCTTTCTGAGAGTGTCTGGTGCAGACATCACATCTGGTGTGCAGCAAGAAGGTGAGCGGGGTCCGGACTGGAGCGGATCAAATAGCAGACGGCACAGGTGGTGTTCAACATGGTAATGCTATAGCGGAAGGTGAGTGGGGACTGGAGAGAGATGACTGATTGGCAGAGGATCAGCAGAGCTGGTGGAATGGAGCAGGAGAAACTAGCAATGTCACACATGGTGTGCAGTGTCTGAAAAATATTGCGGGATGTGAGTGGGAACCAGAGAGAGAGAAGGATCAGCAAACCAGAGGATCAGCATAGCTGGGGGTTACACTGAGTAGGGGTTCAGTAGAGATGGGGGTTACTACTGAGCGGAGGGATCAGCAGAGCTGGGGGTTACACAGAGTGGGAGTTCAGTAGAGCTGGGGGTTACTACTGAGTGGGGGGATCAGTAGAGCTGGGGGTTATTGCTAAGCAGGGTATATGCTGAATGAGAGTACTAATAAGCTGGGGAACTGCTGAACGAGAGTAACAATGAGCTGGAGATCTGGACAGGGGTACTAATGAGCTGGGGATTTGCTGAGTGGGGGTACTGCTAAACTGGGGTTCTACTGGGCCCCTTTCTGTGAGTGTCTGGTGCAGACATCACATCTGGTGTGTAGCAGGAAGGTGAGTGGGGTCCGGACTGGAGCGGATCAACTAGCAGAGGGCACATGTGGTGTGCAACAACGCTATAGTGGAAGGTGAGCGGGGACCGGAGAGAGAGGACTGAGTGACAGAGGATCAGTAGAGCTGGGGGAACGGAGCAGTAGAAACATGTGTGCAGCGTGGGAGCATTATAGCAGGAGGAGAGCGGGGACCAGAGAGAGAGAAGGATCAGCAGACCATAGGATCAGCAGAGCTGGGGGTTACTACTAAGTGGGGGTTCAGTAGAGCTGGGGGTTACTACTGAGTGGGAGGATCAGCAGAGCTGGGGGTTACTACTGAGTGGGGGATCAGTAGAGCTGGGGGTTACTATTGAGTGAGCCAACAGTAGAACTAGGGGTTACTATTGAGCGGGGGGATCAGTAGAGCCGGAGGTTATTATTACTGAGTGGGGGGATCAGCAGAGCTGGGGGCTACTACTGAGTGGGGGGATCAGCAGAGCTGGGGGTTACTATTGAGTAGGGGGATCAGCAGAGCTGGGGGTTATTACTGAGTGGGGGGTCAGCAGAGCTGGAGGTTACTACTAAGAGGGGGGATCAGCAGAGCTGGGGGTTATTACTGAGTAGGCGATCAGCAGAGCTGGGGGTTACTACTGAGCGGGGGGGGGAATAACAGAGCTGGGAGTTACTACTGAGAGGGGGGATCAGCAGAGCTGGAGGTTACTACTGAGAGGGGGGATCAGCAGAGCTGGGGGTTACTACTGAGCAGGGTATTTACTGAACAAGGGTACTAATAAGCTGGGGATCTGCTGAACGAGAGCAACGATGAGTTGGGGATCTGCTGAACAGGGGTACTAATGAGCTGGGGATCTGCTGAGTGGGGGTATTACTGAGCTGAGGTTCTATTGGGCCCCTTTAAAACAAATCGAAAATCAACACATACACAGGGCATTTGCCAAGCTTCAAAAAAGCGAAGCATCAAAAACAGAGCAATAAAGCATGTTGAAGCGATAGGCACTTTAATGTTGAAGTTAGTATAAATGAGCCCTAATAGAGACACATACAGCAATAGAAATCCAACACCGACCACAATAAAAGATTTGGCTTTAGATCTACTTGAACACATAAAGGTGTAATTGGATGGTCGGTATATAAAGATCTGAGTGGTCCCGACCTTCCAACCTTTCGGCAGAGCAGAGAGAGCTGGCGGAGGGAGGGCTGGCTGCAGACGGCGGTAATCTTCTATTGAACAGGTAGAGGATGACAATAAACAGCGTAGACATTGTGTGTCAGCAGACTGTGCTCTGCCCTAAGCACCCATTCAGACGAATGTCCATAGCTTTCAGCAAACATTTGCTCACCCATCTTGGAAACGGCAAGCAATCCATTTAAATGGGTTCACGTGAGCGCTGAGTGATGCTATTCCGGGAACAAGTCACAACAGACCCGGCTCTGCAAAGACAGATGTTCCCGGCTGAGGCGAGGAGGGCCAGAATTAATGGATTTACCTGCCTTTTCTTTGCAGCAGCCTATCCTTCTCCCGATCCTTTCACCTGACTCACAAGTGAAGCCACAAAGGATAAAGTGTTATTGGGGATGGTTCCAGCCAAATAAACGTAAAGCTGAACTCCAGCCTTATCTTCAGTCTTGTACAGTTGTATCGGCTCCTCTCCTGTACTGAAATAACTTACTCTGATTTCACTGCACACTTTGAGCATCTCGCAGTGTGCATGAGAAGCTTATTCTTGTATCTAGCTCTTTCCACCCAAGCCTGACTGTCCCTGACCCACCCCATTCATTCATTGGACTTCAGGTCTTTCAATCATGGAACCTCGGCATCCCATGTCGAGGAAATAATGTTACCCTCACTCAACTGCAACACACGGCATCCTGTGGTTGGTCCAGTGCTCTGGCCAAAGTGTCTCCACACTGGAACAACAGGAGTAAAAGTAAATTTCAGCCAGCAACTCAGTATAATACAGTAATACATGGTAAAGAATAAATGTAACAGGCTAACATGTTTCGGCCCTAAAGGCCTTCCTCAGTGCTATGAGGAAGCCTGACACAGGTGAAACACGTTAGCCTGTTACATTTGTGCTTTATCATGTAGCAAATAAAGTATTGCACTTTTTTAGATTATATTGAGTAGCTGGCTGAAATTTACTATTAATTCTGCCAAAATTTTAGCCAGCCAGCCAGCCAGGCCCCTTAAACCTCCCCCCAGTCAGCCACCAACCACATAACCCACCCTCCCCCGGCGCTCGCTTGATCGCCGCTCCCCCCCTCCATCACTCGATCGCACGCCCATTGCCCGCCAGGCCCCCGCCAGCCCCGCACTTATCCAATCCAGGTCATGTCTTCGGCAGCTTCCAAAGCCGTGTCTCCTCTCGAGTCCCGGCGGTCGCTTCTCCTCCCGGCCCATCAGGAGTTAGGACTCGTGGGCAATCGGGTCTAAGGACTCCCAGCCAATCAGGTCTCAGGACCCACTTTCTGATTGGCTGGGAGGGGAAACAGGAAGACATTAGCCAATATTAGTTTGCTAATGTCACACAACTGGGTCTAATCATGTGCTTCTAAAAAAAATAATCCATACGTCTGGAGCCCTGTATGTAGATTAGAGGCTTGGCACATGGATATGCATGAGCGGCCGCCACTGATCTTCATCCTAAAGTGATAGTGGGGTGCACGCTTATCAGATTCCCATGATCACCTAGATCTAGGATGGTCACAAGGTGCTTGTGTAGTCTCCTTGGGGGAGATAGTGTTCCTCCACACTATCCTCAATATCCAGGAACACCGTCACTCGGATACACATGGTCCTATTCTCAGTATGATATTTCATGTAAAGCAAGAGGAAAATTCCTCTCCATAGTGTAATACCTTTTTAAAATGCTTTATGGTATAAAAGAATTGCACTTACACCAACTGGGAAAAAAATGTGCATGTATAAACAATCACTGGACCGACATGGTACGCGATGACATCAGTGGAAGGCTCCGCTCAATGCGTTGCGTCATCAAAAGATGTCTTCCGGTGTAATACACTTATTATTTGTTATCACATAATTCTTGCATTTACAAAAATCATTAGCATGCTAATAAGGTGTAAAGGAGAAATCAAGGAAGGCAAAATCTAAGCAATTAAAGTGGAACTTTAGTCAGAAAATTTAATCCTGCTAGATGACTTCAGGCAGGCCCCTTTTGCAGGTATAGTAAAACATGTAAAAAGAAAAAAATATCACCCTGCTCAGTTGCTCCCTATTTTTGGCAATGTGCCCGAAAATAAGAGCCTCTAGAGGCAAATCTGCTGCCAGGCTAAAGATTTTCTGCTGCTCAGGGGCAGGAACAGGAGCAATGCTGGAGGCAATTTACAGAACACACTAATTTTGAAAGCATAATTATTAATGTGGAATGCATGGTCCTTTTCTAAAGAACATTATTTTTTATCACGTTATTTTGGGTAAAGTTCCACTTTAAATTTGAGATTTTTTTTTTATGTAATCTTTATTTAAAAAGATATATTCAAATGACAAACAGAGAGACAATAGACAAAGTAGAAAGATTTGCAAAATACAGCATTATAGGAGGAGCCCTCCACCATGGACAAACAGTTAGTGGTAAAGCCAATCATGGAAGCATACGGTGTAACAACCATATCTGGGGGAATAATAATCAACATATGAGCAGCGTGATATGAGTTCAAACAGACATGGATCCCCCCATCCGACTCCGCCTGGCATACCCCTATCGAGGATGCCATCCCACTCCCAAAAATTTGGAGTAGGCTGGGTCCACAGTTAGCAGGCTGAAAACTTAGGGGCAGTAACCTCAATGAAAAGTTAAATAAAGACAAAAACTAAAAAGGAGGGTGAAGGGTGGGGCAAGAAACAAAAAAAAAAAAAAAAAATCAGGGGAAAAGGTGACACCAACCAAAGTATTACATAAGTTTAAGCTTCTGCAGGTTTGTGAAAGTTCCTCACTCCCCTCAGAGACCGCCCCGCAACCCCCATGTCTCCCCTCCGACCCCGCCCCCTACGGGGGCGGGGTCGCAGCCGCAGAGAGGGACCCGGGGCACACAAAGCAGGCGGGCTTGCATAGTTTATCCAAATGGCCCATACGGAATAGAATTTCGCGTACCGATCTTTACACTTAGCCATCCATTCCTCAGCAGCCATGATATTATTCACTAACTTTACCCAATCCGCACGGGAAGGCACCCGAGGTGTCTTCCAGTGAATCGGTATCAGCCTCCGAGCCGCATTAAGCAGATGGGGCAGGATGGATTTGCTATATTGGCCGAGGGGAATGGTGGGAAAGTGCAGCAAGGATTCCAGCGGGGAATCGGGTAGCTCCAGATCCAAGATCAGTTTGATCTGTGCATGGATATCTAACCAAAAGGGCCTCAGCTTAGGGCATTCCCACCAGATGTGAAGGAACGAGCCTCTGAGGCCACAGCCTCTCCAACAATCATCTGAAAGAGAGGGGTAAATCTTAGCAAGTTTGGATGGTACCCTGTACCACCTGGACAGTACCTTGTAACTATTCTCCTGCATCCTGGTATCCACTGTGCTCGAGTGTGGCAAGCTATATAAGTGCACTAGTTGAGGTTCAGTAAAGGTGCGCCGGAGGTCTCTCTCCCACTCACCAATGAATCCCGGTTTCCCTTCAGTATGCATGGATTGCAGCAAGTCATACAGCACCGAAATGGCACGGGGAACAGCGGAGTCAGACATGCATAAGCGTTCAAAGGGAGAAGCCGAAGTGGGGGACCTAACCCCCTGGGGCAACCCGGCGACAAAATGCTGGAGCTGCCTGTAACGCCACTCATCCATGGGGTAGGGGCCGTATTGGTCCCTTAGAGTGGCCAGTGGCAATAGGCCATGGTCCTGAACAAATCTGCCGCATCTGGACTCACCATCCGCCGCCCACGTCCGAAAGAAGGAAGGGTGTTCCCCCGGAGCGAACCAGGGGAAGCCTCCTAGGGGCGCCAACGGAGAGACCGGGGGTGCAAGCAGCCCCAATTTATTCAGCCTGTCCCAGGTCGCCAGGGCGTGAGCAGCAAACGGAGAGACCAGCCCCGAGAGACCTCTATCTTCTCGGGGAACCCATGGGGCGTGCGACAGGTTGCGGCCCGCTAAAAACTTATCTAGGGGTACCCATAGTTTATACCGGACATTGTGGTGCCAGTCCAGAATACGCTGCAGGGCTATTGCTTCATAGTACCTGCGGATCACTGGAACCCCCAACCCCCCCCTATTCTTAGGGCGCTGGATAGTGCGAAGGGCTAACCTGGGGCATTTCCCCCCCCCAAATATAGTGTATGAACAGGCTATTGAGGGTTGAGAAGAACGTCTTGGGCAAAGTAATCGGCACCATCTGTAGGAAAAACAGGATACGGGGTAGCACATTCATTTTAAGTACACTGACTCGGCCCATCCATGAAAACGCCGCCCTATCCCAACGTTTCAAATCTATTCTGACAGTGTAAAGCAACGGAGCAAAGTTACAGTCATAAAGCATCGAACCTTTCGTGGGCAAATATATCCCCAAGTATTTTAAGGAGGTTGGGCACCAGGTAAATGGAAACGCTGTTTGCAGCCGTGTACGCAAATCCGTGGGGACATTCAAAGACAGGATTTCTGATTTATCATAGTTAATTTTAAAGTTAGACAGCAGGCCAAAGTCCCTCAGCTCCGCCAGGATGTTAGGCAGCGATATCAAGGGATCGGAAACATAGAATAGGACATCGTCTGCGTAAGCCGATAGTTTGTGTTCCGTCGGACCGACTGTGAAACCGTTGATATCATTGTTAAGGCGAATTTTGTTAAGCAATGGTTCTAGGGTCAGAGCGAAACTGAGAGGGGACAGCGGGCATCCCTGGTGTGTCCCATTGCCGATCGGGAAGGGCTCGGACATTAGCCCGTTCACCTTCACCCTGGCAGTCGGAGAGCTATAAAGGGAGGATATCCACGCCATCATGCTTGAGCCCAAGCCAAGCCTGGCCAGAACTATCTGCATATAAGTCCAGTCCACCCGGTCAAACGCCTTCTCCGCATCGGTGGAAAGCAAGAGACAGGGGCGAGACTCCACCCGTGACCCCACCCAATGAATCAGCTGGAGTGCTCTGTTGGAGTTATCCCTGGCTTCCCTGCCCATGATAAACCCTGTCTGGTCCGGGTGGATGACCGTTGGGAGTATCGGCATAAGTCTATTAGCCAAGATTTTGGCCAAAATCTTGACGTCTGTGTTAATAAGTGAAATAGGCCTATAGCTGCCCGGTAGGGTATGATCTCTACCATCCTTCGGGAGGACCACAATGTGTGCCATCAGTGCTTCAGGTGGTATCGCCGTGCCGGATGCCAGCGCCGTGAAATAGGTACACATGGGACCAGAGAGCACCTCAGAGTATTTTTTGTAGTAGGTATTTGTGTAACCATCAGGGCCAGGGCTTTTCCCATTGGGTAGGTCTTTCACCACCTTCTGAATTTCAGCAGTAGTGATGGGTGAGTCCAACCGCTTACATACAGACGCCTCCAGCTGCGGGAACTTGGCCTCTGTGAGGTATTGATGAATGCGGTCCACCCGTCGGGATTCTGTCGCGCCATGTAAAGTATCAGGGAGATGGTACAAGCGGGCATAGAAGTCCCTAAAGACATTAGCAATTTTTGAGGAGTGGACGACCGGAAGTCCCGTCGAGGAGGCAAGCTTGTGGACATGTCCTGAGGCACGTCGGCTTTTAAGGGCCCTAGCCAGTAACCTCCCACATTTATCGCCGAATTCATAGAATTTGTGCGCCAAATGTCGAACGCGCGCCTTAATTTTGGTGTCTAACAGTGCAGCCAACTCCTGTCGCAGGGAGTGTAATTTAGATGTCAAGTCAGGGGTTAGTTTCCGTTTATGCAGCAGCTCAGCTGCATGTATTTTGGTCAAGAGGGTCTGCAGTTCCCCTTCCCTGGCCCGTTTCAGTCTCGTACCCTGAGATATCAGCTCCCCCCGAACCACCGCCTTATGCCCCTCCCATACAGAGCCCATGCTAACTTCCCCCGGTTTGTTCTCTGAGAAATACAGGGAAATGGTATCTGACACTCGCTTCTGGGCGACCGCATCATCTAGGATGCCATCATTTAGACGCCAGCTCCACGACCGTGCCTCCATTGACAGAGGATGCAGGGAGATGGAGACCGGCGCATGGTCCGAAATAGTAATGGACCCAATAGAGGCGTTAGCAAGGGAATCAAGCGAGAACTGGTCCATTACCAGAAGGTCAATGCAGGTATATACGCTATGCGTGGCAGAGAAGTAGCTATAATCCCTACCCGTAGGGTGGAGAAGTCTCCAGCAGTCGACCAAATGGTGCTCTTGTAGGGACTTTCTAAAGTGTTTCAGGAAGGCAAAGGAATGAGTCGAGTGGCCCGAGGACGTATCCACGTGTGGGTCAGGGCTAACATTAAAGTCCCCCCCCAGGATGAGCTGTCCCTCCCGGAAGGTGGACAGGGACTCCAGGACCGAGTCCAGGAAGGTAAGCTGTTTGCTATTCGGGGCGTACACGGCTGCAAAGGTGAACATGCGGGTATATATGGTGCCTTTGACCAACACAAACCGACCCTCCGGGTCGAGCAATTGGTCCGTCATCACAAAAGGGCAATTTTTATGTATCGCTATAGCCACTCCCCCCGATTTAAGACGGGGGGAGTTGCTAAGATACCAGGAGCTATATAAATGGTTGGGAAGGCGGGGGACCGAGTCAGGTCGGAAGTGCGTTTCCTGCAAAAAAAGGATGTGTGCCCCCATGCGTTTCATCTCAAGCCACAACTTACTGCGTTTCGACGGGGAGCCCAGGCCACGAACGTTGTATGACACGACTTTCAGAGCAGCCATAATGAGAGTTCGACGGGTGCGGCCATTAGGCCGGCGGCAAGAGGGAAGAGAGACCCACAGCACAACAGGCCTGCAGCGAAGGACACCAGGAGCACAGGGATTATCCACAGGAGCCTAAAAAACAAATCAAGGTTATAGCAGGTGTCATAGAAATTAAGACATAGAAAAAAAAAAACGGGGAGGGAAAAATACAGGAAACAAAAACACAAACACAAATAACAAGCCCAAAGGGCGCAACAAAGTGCAACATTGCCACCAGTCGGGGGCCTCCATCCCCCCCCTCAAGACGAGGAGACGGTGAAGGCCAGCGAGCAGAGGCTTTCCCAAAATGGGACACGTAACTCCAAGGAGTTGACCTATTGGGGGGAAGTGGTAAGGCACCAAGAGCAAGTCCGCATGAGGACCCGCAAGTAGTTAAAGGTGCTCATCTACCCCTCGGCCAGGGGCAGAAAGGTGATACGGCAGCTAGGGGGAAGTCAAAAAAGTGAAACAAGGACGTCTCAGGAGCCAGCAAAAAGCAGATCATTTGTTCAGTCTTCTCCCTGCGGGGGGCGAGATGGAGGCGCCGAGCCAGGGGGACCTCGCCTGGGTCCGCGGCGACGTCTCCGGCGGGCGGGCTGCCACGTTTCAGGGCGTGCGGGAAGAGAGATGTCAGACGGCGACCTCCAGTCTGGGATGTCGACCTGAGGCAGGTCTAGGGATTCCAAGAATCGGGGCAAATCATCCCTGCTCCGTAGTGTGGCCTGTCTGCCATCTTTAGTTGCGGAGAGGCTAAACGGGAAACCCCACCGATAGGGAAGCTGGGCATCCTGTAGAGCCGCCAACAGTGGCTTAAGAGCTCGGCGTTGCATCAGTGTGCGTCTGGAGAGATCTGGAAAGAAAGTCAGCCTGGCCCCGTCAAAGTCCACAAATCTGACTCCCCTAACTTGATTCATGATGCGTTCTTTAAGCGAGTATTTGTGCAGCTTGCAGATAATGTCTCTGGGTTTATCAGGATCATCAGAGGGGGGCCGCAAGGCTCTGTGGGCCCGGTCGATTTCAAAATGTTCAGGTGCCTGTCGGCCTAGAATTTGCTTAAAGATCCCTTGCAGGGTGGGGATGATATCTCTGGGGCCAGTGGCTTCGGGCAGGCCTCTGATGCGGATGTTAACCCTGCGACTCCTATTTTCAAAATCATCCATTTGATCTAGCAGGGCCTCAAGCCTGCGATCTTGTTGTTGGCAGTGATCAGAGAGGGCCTGCAGGGTTGGAGCAGTCTCATCCCACTGTGCCTCCAAAGTCTCCACTCTATCACCCAAATGTGCAGTGTCAGCCTGCAGGGCCTCAATGTCCTTTTTAAAAGCCATCTCCACTCTGCTAGTAAACCTCTCCAAGTCAGCCTTAGTGGGGAGGGAGAGGATATGGGCACAGATATCTTTATCATCCCAGGGATCACCTCCATGTGCAGGCTCTTCCATGCTTTCAGAGCCGGAGAGAGAAGGAAGGGAAGGCAGGGTGTGCACAGGCAAGTGCGGGGAGCTGTTGGGGGAGGCAGCCCTAGCAGCGTGGGCGCCGGACGCCATCTTAGCTTTACCTGCCGTTCTGCTGCGGGTCTCAAAGAAGTTATCTAGTGATCCGGATCGGCCTCGAGGTGTCTGCTGTGGGTGCGGGGATGGTTTGCGCTTTGCAGGCATCCGAGCAGCGGTGTATTTCCCCCACTAGAAGCCGCCGAATGTGCCGATTAGAGCGCGGGCCTCACGGAGCTCTAAGAGAGCACGTCCTCACTCGTGCATGCCGTAGCCACGCCCCTAAATTTGAGATTTAACACATGGAGTAGGTAGGCGTTTTGTCCCTGCATGCTTTGGTGCACCCATTCCGTGCAAAGCAGGGAAAGAAAATTCATGACTTCCCTTAGTAAAAGCACCTCACACAGTACACACAAACACTGGCTAGGCACACATTTAACCCTTTAATCATCCTAAATGTTTCACCGCTACCCAGCCAGTGTCATTAGTACAGTGACAGTGCATATTTTCAGCACTGATCACTGTATTAGTGTCATTGTTCCCCGGAAAGTGTCAAAAGTGTCAGTTAGGGGTTTATTTATTAAAGTTAGAGAGTGCAAAATCAGGCTCACTTCACTTCTGCATAGAAACCAATCAGCGTCCAGGTTTTATTGCAGAAGCTTAATTGAACAAGCTGATGTTAGAAGCTCATGGGTTTCTATGCAGAAGTGAGCCTGATTTTACACTCCTCAGCTTTAGTAAATAAACCCCATGGTGTCAGAATGTCCGCCACAATATCGCAGCCTATCTATGAGCTGCTGATGGCCGCCATTACTAGTAAAAAAAAAAAAAATCCAGTATACTGTATATGCCATAGTTTTTAGAAGCTATATCTTTTGCGCAAACCAATCAATATACGCTTATTGGGATTTTTTTTACCAAAAATATGTAGCAAAATAAATTTTGGCCTAAATTTATGAAGATTTTTTTTTTTTTTTATTGGATATGTTTTATAGTAGAAAATAAAAACTATTGTTTTCTTTCTTCAAAAGTATCAGCCTTATTTTGTTTATAGCGCAAAAACCCCCCAAAAAACGCAGAGGTGATCAAATACCACCAAAAGAAAGCGAACGCATACATAAGTCGCGCCCGCATATGAAAGCGGTGTTCAAACCACACATGTGAGGTATCGCCGCGATCGTTCGAGCGAGAGCAATAATTCTAGCACTAGACCTCCTATGTAACTCAAAACTGGTGGTAACCTGTAGAAATTTTTAAACGTCGCCTATGGAGATTTTTAAGGGTCCAAGTTTGTCGCCATTCCACGAGCGGGCGCAATTTTGAAGCGTGACATGGGACAGCATTGGATAGGAGGTGCATATTGCAATGAAAGCTTCTTTATTTGATTATTTTACTGAAGAGTTTTTTTTTTTCCAATGGTTTTAATAAGCATCATTTTCCTTTAATCACTTCACCCCCGGAAGATTTTACCCCCTTTCTGACCAAAGCACTTTTTACAATTTGGCACTGCGTCGTTTTAACTGGTAATTGTGCGGTCATGCAATGCTGTACCTAAACTAAATTTGCTTTTTTTTTACCTACAAATAGAGCTTTTTTTTGGTGCTATTTGATCACCTCTGCTGTTTTTATTTTTTGCGCTATACACAAAAAATATATATATTTTTTACTTTTTGCTATAATAAATATCTCCAAAAATGTTTTTAAAAAACACATTTCTTCATCAGTTTAGGCCAATATATATTCTTGCAATATAAATTGCAATAAGTGTATATTGATTGGTATGCGCAAAAGTTATAGCGTTTACAAACCATGGGAAAGATTTATGGCATTTTTATGGCATTTTTATTATATATAGATTTTTAACTAGTAATGGCTGTGATCTGCGATTTTTAGCGATACTGCGACATTGCAACGGACAGATCGGGCACTTTAGACACATTTGTGGGACCATTGACATTTATACAAAGATCGGTGCTATAAAAATGCAGTGATTACTGTATAAATGACACTGGTAGGGAAGGGGTTAACACTAGGGGGCGATCAAGGGGGTAAATGTGTGTTCCCTCAGTGTGTTCTAACTGCATGGGGGGGATAGGACAGAGTAGAAGAGGAGACATATCGCTGTTCCTACGTACTAGGAACAAACGATTAGACATGTGCAATTCGTTTGGTTACGAATTTGTTATTCGTCAAAATTTGTTATATTCGTTGATTCGTAAACATACGAATAAACGAACGGTTTGATAAAATTACAAACGAACAACGAATTACCGAAAAGAACAAATATGGAAAACAACGGAAATACGAATTTAGTAAATTTGAAACAGCCAAAATATGAAAAAGTAAAAAACGAAAACATAAAAACAACGAAAATACCGAACAAAGATCAAAAAATAACGAAAATCAAAATGAACGAAAACACGAAATTACGAATATTCGGAAAACGTAAAACAAAACAACAAAAATAACGAACAAAGATCCATATTACCGAAAATCAAAATGAACGAAAAATTTTTTACGAACCTTCGGAGAACGGAAATCAGAACAACGAAAATTCGAAAAAACTTCAATTCTATTTCGTTAGTTCTGAATTAGTTCTGGAGGTTGGCCAATGGCCAATAAGCTTGTTCCTTCCCCTGAAGAGGTTGTCTCTTCCCCCAATGAGCTTGTTTCTTATTCCCTTGTGTGTTTTTCTGTGTTAGACTGCAGTGCATTCCATCCACAGTCCAGATTAGTGATGAGCCGAACACCCCCGGGTTCGGTTTGCACCAGAACCCGCGAACGGACCGAAAGTTTGCACAAACTTTAGAACCCTATTAAATACAATGGATGCGAACGTTCGAATTCTAAAGTGCTAATTATAACAACTATTATGCATGTTATTGTCCTAAAAAGGGTTTGGGAACCCGGGTTCTGCACCAGGGGACATGTATCAATCCAAAAAAAAGTTTTCAAACCGGCCATTTTTCGGGAGCAGTCATTTTAATGATGCATAAAGTGAAAAAAAAAAAGAGTCAAATATTCCTTTAAATATCGTACCTGGGGGGTGTCTAAAGTATGCCTGTAAAGTGCCACGTGTTTCCCGTGTTTAGAACTGTCCCTGCACAAAATTACATTTCTAAAGGAAAAAAAGCCATTTAAAACTGCTTGCGGCTTTAATGCAATGTCTGGTCCCGGTAATATGGATGAAAATCTTTAGGAAAAATGGCATAGCTACCCCATCAACCCCCCCCCCCCCCCCACCCCAGCCCATTACCAGCCCCTTTGGGTCTTGTATGGGTATTAAGGGGAACCCCGCACACAAAATAAAAAAGGCCCTATATACTCTGAACAGCCGTATACAGGCGGTGCATACAAGACAGGGACTGTAGGTTTGTTCTTATGTAGAATCTGTTTGTAATTTTGAACAGGTAAATTGTTTAAGTGTAGCTCCAGACAAAAAATCTATTTTTAAGCTTTTTGGAAAACATAGGGAAGGGTTATCACCCCTGTAACATTTGTTTTGCTGTCTGTGCAGTGTGCACCTGTTCAGAACAGTTCACCTCACTTTCCGTCCCAATGACAAATGTTTTTTGAAAATTTGGGGTTTTTATTGAAACAAGAATTGGTGATAAAGCATCAGTGGAGAGGAGACACTTTTTTTCCCCATATTAACTCTTACAGGAGAGAATTTGCCTTCCTAGGGGTAGATTTCCTCTCACTTCCTGTTGTATCCTTCCGTTTGCAAGGAGGAGTCGTTTGTAAGTTGGATGTTGGAAAGTAGGGGCCTGCCGTATATACTCAGCTGAAATTTGCCCCTTACATGTTGGTGTTGCCACAACACTGTGAGCCCTCACAGTTACTCTTGGTGGGCGCATGAATGGACCCTGCTGTGAATTATTAGATCAAGAATTGTAATTGCATGCCCCTGTTAAACAGGGGCAGAAAAATTGGGCCTTAGGCACTGGTGCCACAACACTGCAACCCCTCACAGATACTGTACTTGGAGCACAGCAATGAGCCCTGTTGCAAAGTATTGCATCAAAAATTGTAATTACACGCTGAAAAATTGGGCCTTAGGCACTGGTGCTGGTGCCACGACACTGCAACCTCTCCCAGATACTCTAGTTGGAGTGCAGGAATGAGCCCTGCTGCAAAGCATTGCATAAAAAATTGTAGTAACACGCCCCTGTTAAACAGGGGCTGAAAAATTGGGCCTTAGCCACTGGTGCTAGTGCCACGACACTGCAACCTCTCCCAGATACTCTAGTTGGAGTGCAAGAATGAGCCCTGCTGCAAAGCATTGCATAAATTTTTTTAATAACACGCCCCTGTTAAACAGGGGCTGAAAAATTGGACCTTAGCCACTGGTGCTGGTGCCGCGACACTGCAACCTCTCCCAGATACTCTAGTTGGAGTGCAGGAATGAGCCCTGCTGCAAAGCATTGCATAAAAAATTGTAATTACATGCCCCTGTTAAACAGGGGCTGAAAAATTGGGCCTTAGCCACTGGTGGCGGCACCCAGAAACAAAAATGTTCTTCCAAGCTATCATTGTCAATCGGATCATTGAGGAGGAGGAGGATAGTCAGTCAACATAACAGGACAGTCTCTCAGCATCAGCATCAGTCTTGAAGGGATGTGACATTTGAAAATAAATTAGTCTGTTATATCAGCTTCAGGTGTTTGGTAGCTGGTGGTGATCCAAGACTCGTAAATCTTTATGAAGGTCAGTCGATCAACAGAGTCGGTGGACAGGCGCACCCTGTGATCCGTGACAAATCCTCCAGCAGCACTGAATGTGCGTTCTGAAAGAACGCTGGATGCAGGACAGGCCAGTAGCTCAATTGCATACTGTGCAAGCTCTGGCCAGTGATCCATCCTCAAAACCCAGTAAGCCAGAGGATTTTCGGTGGGAAAGGTGTCCAAGTCTGACCTTGCCCCTAGGTATTCCTGCACCATGTATATCAGACGCTGGCGATGGTTGCTGGAACCGATCATACCTTGGGGCTAGGGATGAGCTTCGTGTTCGAGTCGAACATACGTTCGACTCGAACATCGGCTGTTCGATCGTTCGACGAAGATCGAACGATTTGGGCCGTTCGCGCCAAATTCGAGTGACGCGAACGGCCCACAATGCACTACGCCATCGCAGTGTCATCCAGGCGCTGTGATTGGCCAAGCATGCACTGTGACCCCGCATGCTTGGCCAATCACAGCGCCGGCAGCGAGGAGAGCAATGCCTGTGGCCAATTATTGCTGAGGGTGTTTAGTACACGCCCCACACTATAAAAGGCCGCCAGCACGGCGGCCTAGTGTAGTGTGTTCCGGCGCAGGGAAAGACAAGCATAGGCAGGGACAGTGACATTTATTTATTTCTTGCTTAACCTGGATTCCTTTAGTTTAGGGAAAGAGAAGGATAGGTAGGGAGAGTGTCAGTGTGTTTTACTGTGCGAGTCCTTGTTTCTAGGGACAAAGAAGGAAAGTGAGGGGAATTCTCCTTGTGCTATAGTGTGCTTTAAAAAAACATTTTTTCTAGGGACAGAAAACTCTAGGTAGGGAGAGTGTCAGTTTCTTTCACTGTGCGAGTCCTTGTTTCTAGGAAAAAAGAAGGAAAGTGAGGGGAATTCTCCTTGTGCTATAGTGTGCTTTAAAAAAAAAAAATTTCTAGGGACAGAAAACTCTAGGTAGGGAGAGTGTCAGTTTCTTTCACTGTGCGAGTCTTTGTTTCTAGGAAAAAAGAAGGAAAGTGAGGGGAATTCTCCTTGTGCTATAGTGTGCTTTAAAAAAAAAAATTTCTAGGGACAGAAAACTCTAGGTAGGGAGAGTGTCAGTTTCTTTCACTGTGCGAGTCCTTGTTTCTAGGAAAAAAGAAGGAAAGTGAGGGGAATTCTCCTTGTGCTATAGTGTGCTTTAAAAAAAAAAAATTTCTAGGGACAGAAAACTCTAGGTAGGGAGAGTGTCAGTTTCTTTCACTGTGCGAGTCCTTGTTTCTAGGAAAAAAGAAGGAAAGTGAGGGGAATTCTCCTTGTGCTATAGTGTGCTTTAAAAAAAAAAAATTCTAGGGACAGAAAACTCTAGGTAGGGAGAGTGTCAGTTTCTTTCACTGTGCGAGTCCTTGTTTCTAGGGACAAAGAAGGAAAGTGAGGGGAATTCTCCTTGTGCTATAGTGTGCTTTAAAAAAACATTTTTTCTAGGGACAGAAAACTCTAGGTAGGGAGAGTGTCAGTTTCTTTCACTGTGCGAGTCCTTGTTTCTAGGAAAAAAGAAGGAAAGTGAGGGGAATTCTCCTTGTGCTATAGTGTGCTTTAAAAAAAAAAAAATTCTAGGGACAGAAAACTCTAGGTAGGGAGAGTGTCAGTTTCTTTCACTGTGCGAGTCCTTGTTTCTAGGAAAAAAGAAGGAAAGTGAGGGGAATTCTCCTTGTGCTATAGTGTGCTTTAAAAAAAAAAAAATTCTAGGGACAGAAAACTCTAGGTAGGGAGAGTGTCAGTTTCTTTCACTGTGCGAGTCCTTGTTTCTAGGAAAAAAGAAGGAAAGTGAGGGGAATTCTCCTTGTGCTATAGTGTGCTTTAAAAAAAAATTTTTTCTAGGGACAGAAAACTCTAGGTAGGGAGAGTGTCAGTTTCTTTCACTGTGCGAGTCCTTGTTTCTAGGAAAAAAAGAAGGAAAGTGAGGGGAATTCTCCTTGTGCTATAGTGTGCTTTAAAAAATTTTTTTTTCTAGGGACAGAAAACTCTAGGTAGTGTGACAGCAGGAAGGTAAAGTCACCTGGTTGCATCCAGGGGGGTAGATATATTTCGCCCAGATTCAGGCTTTACGCCGACTTATACAACTAGGGAGTTGATGAAGCCCAGCTGAGGCTAGTGGGCTCATGGATGACTCATACCTCTAGGGAGAGGGCTGGGCGTCGTGCAGGCAGGGAGTTGATGAGACCAGCTGAAGCTTGTCAGCTCATTTAAAGGCCTCTATAAAAACTCCCAGCTTCATTAGATGTTAGCTCATGCCTGGAACCAGACCTGTGTGGACTGTCTAGGGAGAGTGAACCCCTGTGCGGTGAGGCAAAGCCTGTGTGGCTATTTGTTTGGACTTTTACTAAACCAGGGACTTAGGGACTAGGACAGCACCAGGCTGATCCCAGTTGTTAGTTTAGGAAACCTGCATGTTTAGTCAGAGGTCAAACTGACCAGGATTTATTTTGTTTATGTTTCTTTTTGGCTTTGCTGTGTTTTTGTCACTGTACATAGAGAAATAAACCGCACCTTTTGATTTTGAAAACCACAACCTCCGTCTGCTGGCCCTGTTTTTGTGTAGGGAGCCCAACCAGGGGGTCACACACACCCGCTACCGAGTTAACCCCCTCACAGTAGGGAGAGTGTCAGTTTCTTTCACTGTGCGAGTCCTTGTTTCTAGGAAAAAAGAAGGAAAGTGAGGGGAATTCTCCTTGTGCTATAGTGTGCTTTAAAAAAAATTTTTTTCTAGGGACAGAAAACTATAGGTAGGGAGAGTGTCAGTTTATTTCACTGTGCGAGTCCTTGTTTCTAGGAAAAAAGAAGGAAAGTGAGGGGAATTCTCCTTGTGCTATAGTGTGCTTTAAAAAAAAATTCTTTCTAGGGACAGAAAACTCTAGGTAGGGAGAGTGTCAGTTTCTTTCACTGTGCGAGTCCTTGTTTCTAGGGACAAAGAAGGAAAGTGAGGGGAATTCTCCTTGTGCTATAGTGTGCTTTAAAAAAACATTTTTTCTAGGGACAGAAAACTCTAGGTAGGGAGAGTGTCAGTTTCTTTCACTGTGCGAGTCCTTGTTTCTAGGGACAAAGAAGGAAAGTGAGGGGAATTCTCCTTGTGCTATAGTGTGCTAAAGCATTCCTCATCAACCATCTTTGAAATCCTTGTTTTTTGGACAGTCAGGGAAATTGTCGTTGTGCTATTCTGTGCAAAAGCAATCATCCTCAACCATATTTAGAAATCCTTAAGTAAAGGGACAGAGAAGGACACCTGAAGGTAGCCCTTATTGCTTTTTTCCCATCTCCCTGCAGGCCATCTATTAGAATGTCTGGAAGGCAAACAAGGAGAGGCAGACAGTCAGGAGGCAATAAAAGAGGGCAAGCAGGCTCTGTGTCTGGGGGCAACAGTGCTGGTCGTGGACGCGGTGCATTGTCATCAGCACATGGCCATGGGACACGCTTGTCCTTCTTTTCGGCAGCTGGACATGTTGAGCCACATCATGCCGAAGACTTGGTAGAGTGGATGACCAAGCCCTCCTCCTCCTCCTCATCCTCTCTCACCCAGGCTCAGGGTACTGGCAAAGCAGCTGCCAAAGCGTCCTCTTCCCTGGTATCAATGTCAGACTCATCATCAGTCACTCCTTCCCTAGACCCACCATGTCCTCCTCCTGAGGAGTCCCCCGAACTGTTTGAGCACAGTGTTGGGTACATGCTCCAGGAGGATGCCCAGCGTTTCGAAGGGTCTGATGATGAAACCCAGCTAGAGGAAGGCAGTAGCGTGAGAGCAGACAGAGGGGATGCTCAAGAAGGACACCAATCTGGCAGTCATGTTCCAGCAGCTGCAGCATACTGCCAGATTGGCTCCAGTGATGAGGAGGGAGGGGATGATGAGGTCACTGACTCCACGTGGGTGCCTAATAGGAGAGAGGAGGAGGAGGAGGATGAGGAGGAGGCACATCTCCAACGAGGCAGGATGCCCTTTGGTGGCCAGCGTAAGGGCAGTACACTGACGGAATCACACCGCAGAGCTCCGCCTGTGCAGGGCGCTGCCTCTGCCCGTCATTCAAAAAGTTCCTTGGTGTGGGCCTTTTTTGAGGCTAGTGCATCAGATCGCACAGCTGCTGTTTGCAACATATGTCTCAAGCGTATATCGCGTGGCCAAAACATCAGCCGCTTGGGTACCACATGCCTGACCAGACATATGTTGACCTGCCATGCAGCTCGTTGGCAAGCCTACCTCAAAGACCCACACCAAAGAACAAAGCGGACCTCTCCTTGCACCGCATCAGCTGGGATCTCCAACCCCACTATAACTTCAGTCCTCTCTGAAACATGCACTGAGAGGAATGAAGGTGTAGAATTAGGTGTGTCACAGCCAAGTACTTGCGGCCACTCTGCTAGCAGTACACCGACGTCCGATTCTAGCAGGCAAATTTCCCTGCCCCAGCTGCTGGACCGTCGAAAGAAGTTCACTCCCAGCCATCCACATGCCCAGCGGTTGAATGCTAGCTTGGCTAAATTGCTAGCGCTTCAACTGCTGCCTTTTCAGTTGGTAGACTCGGCCCCCTTCCGTGAGTTTGTGCAATGTGCGGTTCCTCAGTGGCAGGTTCCCAAACGCCACTTTTTCTCACGGAAGGCTATTCCGGCTCTCTACCGGCATGTGGAAGGCAATGTCTTGGCCTCGCTGGACAGGGCGGTCAGGTGCATATTACCGCTGACTCATGGTCCAGCAGGCATGGACAGGGACGTTACCTTTCTTTCACGGCCCATTGGGTCACTCTTTTGGCAGCTGGGAAGGATGCAGGACAAGGTGCAGTAGTGTTGGAGGTTGTTCCACCGCCACGCCTCCAAAATGCTACTACTGGTTGTGACACACCTCTCTCCTCCACCCCCCCCTCTTCTTCTTCCTCCATGGCCTCTTCCTGTGGTTTGTCCTATGAACCAGCGGTGCTCCGTAGCCGTTCACGGGGCTACGCAAGTACGCAGGCAAAAAGATGCCATGCCGTGCTTGCGCTGGTGTGTTTGGGGGACAGAAGCCACACTGGGGCAGAGGTCCTGTCTGCTCTGCAGGGCCAGGCCGAGAGGTGGTTGACGCCACGCCAGCTTAAGCCAGGAATGGTGGTTTGCGACAATGGCACCAACCTCCTCTCCGCCCTCCGACAGGGACAACTGACCCATGTGCCCTGTGTGGCTCACGTCCTTAACCTGGTGGTGCAGCGGTTCTTGGGCAGGTACCCGGGCTTACAGGATGTCCTGAGGCAGGCCAGGAAAGTCTGTGTGCATTTCCGCAGATCTTATAATGCCAGTGCTCGCCTGGCTGAGCTGCAAAAGGAGTTGAACCTGCCCAAGAACCGCCTTATATGTGACATGCCCACCAGGTGGAACTCAACGTTGGCCATGCTGCAGCGGCTGCACACGCAGCAGAGGGCCATCAATGAGTACCTGTGCGACTACGGCACCAGGACAGGGTCAGGGGAGCTTGGTTTTTTTTCTCCACGCCAGTGGGGCATGATCAGGGATGCATGCACTGTCCTGGCACCATTTGAGGAGGCCACGAGGATGGTGAGCAGTGACAGTGCATGCATCAGTGACACTGTACCTCTTGTCCACCTGTTGGAGCACACGCTGCGTGGAATAATGGACAGGGCACTTGAGGCAGAACAGAGGCAGGAAGAGGAGGACTTCCTTGCCTCTCAAGGCCCCCTTTACCCAGACAGTGTTCCTTCTGTCCCACCCATCGCACAGGAAGAGGAGGAGGAGGAGGAGGAGGAGGATTGTGTCAGCATGGAGGTGGAGGCTGGCACTCAGCATCATCAGCAGCAGTCTTTTAGGGATGATTTACAGTCCCAAGAAACCAGTGGACTTGTACGTGGCTGGGAGGAGGTGGCTGCGGATCATGTCGTCCTTAGTGACCCAGAGGACTCCGGAGCGAATGCCTCAGCAAACCTACGCTGCATGGCCTCCCTGATCCTGCAAAGTCTGCGGAAGGATCCTCGTATTCTTCGGATCAAGGAGAGGGACCATTACTGGCTGGCCACTCTCCTTGATCCACGGTACAAGGGTAAGGTTGCGGACCTTATGTTACCGTCGCAGAGGGAGCAGAGGATGAGACAACTCCGGGAGGCCTTGCAGAAAGGTCTGTGCAACGCGTTCCCAGAGACTGGGAGGTTACAAACTCCTGGTCCTGGACAACGAGTTGCTGAGGCTTCGGCCAGTCAAAGAAGGAGCGGTGGGGAAGGTGGCCGTCTGACTGATGCGTTCAGACAATTCTTTAGTCCGCAGCCCCAAAGTATGATCGGTTCCAGCAACCATCGCCAGCGTCTGATAAACATGGTGCAGGAATATCTAGGGGCAAGGTCAGACTTGGACACCTTCCCCACCGAAAATCCTCTGGCTTACTGGGTCTTGAGGATGGATCACTGGCCAGAGCTTGCACAGTATGCAATTGAGCTACTGGCCTGTCCTGCATCCAGCGTTCTTTCGGAACGCACATTCAGTGCTGCTGGAGGATTTGTCACGGATCACAGGGTGCGCCTGTCCACCGACTCGGTTGATCGACTGACTTTCATCAAGATGAACCAGTCTTGGATCACCACCAGCTACCACACACCTGATGCTGATATAACAGACTAATTGATTTTAACATGTCACATCCCTTCAAGACTGATGCTGATGCTGAGTGCCTGTGCTGTTATGTTGACTGGCTATCCTCCTCCTCCGAGTCCTCAATGATACGATTGATGATGATAGCTTGGAAGATCATTTTTGTTTATGGGTGCCGCCACCAGTGGCTAAGGCCCAATTTTTCAGCCCCTGTTTTACAGGGGCGTGTAATTACAATTTTTTTAGCAATAATTTGCCATAGGGCTCATTGCTGTGCTCCAAGTACAGTATCTGTGAGGGGTTGGAGTGTTGTGGCACCAGTGCCTAAGGCCCAATTTTTCAGCCCCTGTTTAAAAGGGGCGTGTCATTACAATTTTTGAAGCAATACTTTGCAACAGGGCTCATTGCTGTGCTCCAAGTACAGTATCTGTGAGGGGTTGTAGTGTTGTGCCACCAGTGCCTAAGGCCCAATTTTTCAGCCCCTGTTTAACAGGGGCGTGTCATTACAATTTTTGAAGCAATACTTTGCAACAGGGCTCATTGCTGTGCTCCAAGTACAGTATCTGTGAGGGGTTGTAGTGTTGTGCCACCAGTGCCTAAGGCCCAATTTTTCAGCCCCTGTTCAACAGGGGCATGCAATTACAATTCTTGATCTAATAATTCACAGCAGGGCCCATTGCTGCACCCACCAAGAGTAACTGTCAGGGCTTACAGTGTTGTGGCACCAGCACCACCATCAAAGGCCCAATTTTTACTACCACTGTTCAACAATTATATGTAATTAAAATTCCTGATATAATAGTTGACAGCAGGGCGTTCCAGCACCAACCAAGAGTAACTGTGAGTGCTTACAGTGTTGTGCCAACACCAACAACTAAGGGGCCTATTTCTGCAGAGTATATACGGCAGGTCCCTACTTTCAAACATCCAACTTACAAACGACTCCTACTTGCAAACGCAAGAAGACAACAGGAAGTGAGAGGAAATCTACCACTAGGAAGGAAAATTCTCTCCTGTAAGAATAAATATGGGAGAAAGGTGTCTCCTCTGTACTGATGCTTTATCAGCAATCCTTGTTTCAAGAAAAACACCACATTTCAAAAACAGTTGTCATTGGGACGGAAAGTGAGGTGAAATGTTCTGAACAGGGGCACAGACAGCAAAACAAATGTTACAGGGGTGATAACCCTTACCTATGTTTTCCAAAAAGTTTAAAAATAGATTTTTGGGCTGGAGCTACACTTCAACAATGTACCTGTTCAAAATTACAAACACATTCTACATAAGAAAAAACCTACAGTCCCTGTCTTGTATGCACCGCCTGTATACGGCTGTTCAGAGTATATAGGGCCTTTTTTATTTTATGTGCGGGGTTCCCCTTAATATCCATACAAGACCCAAAGGGGCTGGTAATGGGCTGGGGTAGGGGGGGGGGGGTCATGGGGTAGCTATGCCATTTTTCTTAAAGATTTTCATCCATATTACCGGGACCAGACATTACATTAAAGCCGCAAGCAGTTTTAAATGGCTTTTTTTTCCTTTAGAAGTGTCATTTTGTGCAGGGACAGTTCTAAACACGGGAAACACGTGGCACTTCACAGGCATACTTTAGACACCCCCCAGGTACGATATTTAAAGGAATATTTGACTTTTTTTTTTTCACTTTATGCATCATTAAAATGACTGCTCCCGAAAAACGACCGTTTTTAAAACTTCTTTTTGCATTGATACATGTCCCCTGGTGCAGAACCCGGGTTCCCAAACCCTTTTTAGGACAATAACATGCATAATAGTTGTTATAATTAGCACTTTAGAATTCGAACGTTCGCATCCATTGTATTTAATAGGGTTCTAATGTTCGTACGAACTTTCGGTCCGTTCGCGGGTTCTGGTGCGAACCGAACCCGGGGGTGTTCGGCTCATCACTACTTGGGGCTGCGGACTAAAGAATTGTCTGAACGCATCGGTCAGACGGCCACCTTCCCCACCGCTCCTTCTTTGACTGACCGAAGCCTCAGCAACTCGTTGTCCAGGACCAGGAGTTTGTAACCTCCCAGTCTCTGGGAACGCGTTGCACAGACCTTTCTGCAAGGCCTCCCGGAGTTGTCTCATTCTCTGCTCCCTCTGCAACGGTAAGATAAGGTCCGCAACCTTACCCTTGTACCGTGGATCAAGGAGAGTGGCCAGCCAGTAATGGTCCCTCTCCTTGATCCGAAGAATACGAGGATCCTTCCGCAGACTTTGCAGGATCAGGGAGGCCATGCAGCGTAGGTTAGCTGAGACATTCGCTCCGGAGTCCTCTGGGTCACGAAGGACGACATGATCCGCAGCCACCTCCTCCCAGCCACGTACAAGTCCACTGGTTTCTTGGGACTGTAAATCATCCCTAAAAGACTGCTGCTGATGATGCTGAGTGCCAGGCTCCACCTCCATGCTGACACAATCCTCCTCCTCCTCTTCCTGTGCGATGGGTGGGACAGAAGGAACACTGTCTGGGTAAAGGGGGCCTTGAGAGGCAAGGAAGTCCTCCTCTTCCTGCCTCTGTTCTGCCTCAAGTGCCCTGTCCATTATTCCACGCAGCGTATGTTCCAACAGGTGGACAAGAGGTACAGTGTCACTGATGCATGCACTGTCACTGCTCACCATCCTCGTGGCCTCCTCAAATGGTGCCAGGACAGTGCATGCATCCCTGATCATGCCCCACTGGCGTGGTGAAAAAAACCCGAGCTCCCCTGACCCTGTCCTGGTGCCGTAGTCGCACAGGTACTCATTGATGGCCCTCTGCTGCGTGTGCAGCCGCTGCAGCATGGCCAACGTTGAGTTCCACCTGGTGGGCATGTCACATATAAGGCGGTTCTTGGGCAGGTTCAACTCCTTTTGCAGCTCAGCCAGGCGAGCACTGGCATTATAAGATCTGTGGAAATGCACACAGACTTTCCTGGCCTGCCTCAGGACATCCTGTAAGCCCGGGTACCTGCCCAAGAACCGCTGCACCACCAGGTTAAGAACGTGAGCCACACAGGGCACATGGGTCAGTTGTCCCTGTCGGAGAGCGGAGAGGAGGTTGGTGTCATTGTCGCAAACTATCATTCCTGGCTTAAGCTGGCGTGGCGTCAACCACCTCTCGGCCTGCCCCTGCAGAGCAGACAGAACCTCTGCCCCAGTGTGGCTCCTGTCCCCCAAACACACCAGCGCAAGCACGGCATGGCATCTTTTTGGCTACGTACTTGCGTAGCCCCTTGAACGCCTACGGAGCACCGCTGGTTCCGAGGACAAAGCACAGGAAGAGGCCATGGAGGAAGAAGAAGAGGAGGGGGTGGAGAAGAGAGGTGTGTCACAACCAGTAGTAGCATTTTGGAGACGTGGCGGTGGAACAACCTCCAACACTACTACACCTTGTCCTGTATCCTTCCCAGCTGCCAAAAGAGTGACCCAATGGGCCGTTAAAGAAAGGTAACGTCCCTGTCCATGCCTGCTGGACCATGAGTCAGCGGTAATATGCACCTTACCGCTGACCGCCCTGTCCAGCGAGGCCAAGACATTGCCTTCCACATGCCGGTAGAGAGCCGGAATCGCCTTCCGTGAGAAAAAGTGGTGTTTGGGAACCTGCCACTGAGGAACCGCACATTGCACAAACTCACGGAAGGGGGCCGAGTCTACCAACTGAAAAGGCAGCAGTTGAAGCGCTAGCAATTTAGCCAAGCTAGCATTCAACCGCTGGGCATGTGGATGGCTGGGAGTGAACTTCTTTCGACGGTCCAGCAGCTGGGGCAGGGAAATTTGCCTGCTAGAATCGGACGTCAGTGTACTGCTAGCAGAGTGCTCGCAAGTACTTGGCTGTGACACACCTAATTCTACACCTTCATTCCTCTCAGTGCAGGTTTCAGAGAGGACTGAAGGTATAGTGGGGTTGGAGATCCCAGCTGATGCGGTGCAAGGAGAGGTCCGCTTTGTTCTTTGGTGTGGGTCTTTAAGGTAGGCTTGCCAACGAGCTGCATAGCAGGTCAACATGTGTCTGGTCAAGCATGTGGTGCCCAAGCGGGTGATGTTTTGGCCACGCGATATACGCTTGAGACATATGTTGCAAACAGCAGCTGTGCGATCTGATGCACTCGACTCAAAAAAGGCCCACACCAAAGAACTTTTTGAATAACGGGCAGAGGCAGCGCCCTGCACAGGCGGAGCTCTGCGGTGTGATTCCGTTGGTGTGCTGCCCTTACGCTGGCCCCCCAAGGGCATCCTGCCTCATTGGAGATGTGCCTCCTCCTCATCCTCCTCCTCCTCCTCCTCTCTCCTATTAAGCACCCACGTGGAGTCAGTGACCTCATCATCCCCTCCCTCCTCATCACTGGAGCCAATCTGGCAGTATGCTGCAGCTGCTGGAACATGACTGCCAGATTGGTGTCCTTCTTGAGCATCCCCTCTCTCTGCTCTCACGCTACTGCCTTCCTCTAGCTGGGTATCATCATCAGACCCTTCGAAACGCTGGGCATCCTCCTGGAGCATGTACCCAACACTGTGCTCAAACAGTTCGGGGGACTCCTCAGGAGGACATGGTTGGTCTAGGGAAGGAGTGACTGATGATGACATTGATACCAGGGACGCTTTGGCAGCTGCTTTGCCAGTACCCTGAGCCTGGGTGAGAGAGGATGAGGAGGATGAGGAGGGCTTGGTCATCCACTCTACCAAGTCTTCGGCATGATGCGGCTCAACACGTCCAGCTGCCGAAAAGAAGGACAAGCGTGTCCCATGGCCACGTGCTGATGGCGATGCACCGCGTCCACGACCAGCACTGTTGTCTCTAGACACAGAGCCTGCTTGCCCTCTTTTATTGGCTCCTGACTGTCTGCCTCTCCTTGTTTGCCTTCCAGACATTCTAATGGCCTGCAGGGAAATGGGAAAACCAGCAATAAGGCCTAGCTTCAGGAGTATATTTTGCAGGAGGCACACTCTGCCCACTGTAAGTGCTGCAAATGCCTGTTGGTGTAACACACCAGGAAAAAGCAGCAATACAGGCTAACTTCAGGTGTAATATGATCAGGAGGCACACTCCGCCCGCTGTAAGTGCTGCAAATGCCTGTTGGTGTAACACACCAGGAAAAAGCAGCAATACAGGCTAACTTCAGGTGTAATATGATCAGGAGGCACACTCCGCCCGCTGTAAGTGCTGCAAATGCCTGTTGGTGTAACACACCAGGAAAAAGCAGCAATACAGGCTAACTTCAGGTGTAATATGATCAGGAGGCACACTCCGCCCGCTGTAAGTGCTGCAAATGCCTGTTGGTGTAACACACCAGGAAAAAGCAGCAATACAGGCTAACTTCAGGTGTAATATGATCAGGAGGCACACTCCGCCCGCTGTAAGTGCTGCAAATGCCTGTTGGTGTAACACACCAGGAAAAAGCATCAATACAGGCTAACTTCAGGTGTAATATGATCAGGAGGCACACTCCGCCCGCTGTAAGTGCTGCAAATGCCTGTTGGTGTAACACACCAGGAAAAAGCAGCAATACAGGCTAACTTCAGGTGTATAATGTGCAGGAGGCACACTCCGCCCGCTGTAAGTGCTGCAAATGCCTGTTGGTGTAACACACCAGGAAAAAGCAGCAATACAGGCTAACTTCAGGTGTATAATGTGCAGGAGGCACACTCCGCCCGCTGTAAGTGCTGCAAATGCCTGTTGGTGTAACACACCAGGAAAAAGCAGCAATACAGGCTAACTTCAGTTGTAATATGATCAGGAGGCACACTCCGCCCGCTGTAAGTGCTGCAAATGCCTGTTGGTGTAACACACCAGGAAAAAGCATCAATACAGGCTAACTTCAGGTGTAATATGATCAGGAGGCACACTCCGCCTGCTGTAAGTGCTGCAAATGCCTGTTGGTGTAACACACCAGGAAAAAGCAGCAATACAGGCTAACTTCAGGTGTATAATGTGCAGGAGGCTTAGCAACAATGACACTGACACTGTCCCCTGCCTATCCTTCTCTCTCCCTGCACACAAGGTTTATCAAAGTATATGACACTGACACTCTCCCTTCTTATCCTTCTCTCTCCCTGCACACAAGGTTTAGCAAAGAATATGACACTGACACTGTCCCCTGCCTATCCTTCTCTCTCCCTGCACACAAGGTTTATCAAAGTATATGACACTGACACTCTCCCTGCCTATCCTTCTCTCTCCCTGCACACAAGGTTTATCAAAGTATATGACACTGACACTCTCCCTGCCTATCCTTCTCTCTTCCTGCACACAAGGTTTAGCAAAGAATGTAAAACTGACACTGTCCCCTGCCTATCCTTCTCTCTCCCTACACACAAGTTTGAGGTACAAATAGCACTGACACTGTCCCTGCCTATGTAACTCTTTCCCTGCGCCGGAACACACTACACAAGGCCGCCGCGCTGGCGGCCTTTTATAGTGTGGGGCGTGTGCTAAACCCCCTGAGCTATAATTGACCACAGGCAACCTGCCTGTGGCCAATTATGGCTCTCCTAGCTGCCGGCGCTGTGATTGGCCAAGCATGCGGGGTCACAGTACATGCTTGGCCAATCACAGCGCCGGGATTGCACTGCGATGGCGCAGTGTATTGTGGGCCGTTTGCGTCACTCGAATTTGGCGCGAACGGCCCAAATCATTCGATGTTCGCCGAACGGTCGAACAGCCGATGTTCGAGTCGAACTTGTGTTCGACTCGAACACCGAGCTCATCCCTAGTCCAGATAGGTCGTGGTTGGGTAGGTTGCACTGTTCTGTTGGATTTGTGAGTAAATTTGTGACTTGTGAGAGAGAAATTCTTTGTTTCTTAAGCATACTCTGTCTAGATTCTAATTTCTATATTTGTATTTTGTAATATCTCTGATATATTTTTGTTTTCTCCTATTCTGACACATTATGTAAAATTACGAATTATGCCCCGATTACTAATCTACGAAAACAATGTTACGAAAGTACGAATAAATGAGCCGGTCAATCTCACGAAAGTACGAATTACAAAATTACGCCGAGTAGCGTTTTGAATAAGCGGAAAATGTATTCTAACGAAAGTACGAATGTAATTAAATCTACAAAAGTACTATTTTCCAATCAACGGAAATTAGACACGAAAATACGAATCATTGCAAATCAACGAAAACATAGTTCTTACGAAAATACGAACGCGGCCGAATATAAAATATAACGTATATACGAGTTTCGAATCAACGAAAATTAGACTAACGGAAAAACGAATCAACAGAAAAATAACCCTTACGGAAATACGAAAGAGTCCGAATACGATAACCCACGTCTTACGAAATTACAAATCGTTACGAAACGGAAACGCACAGAAACGAAACCAAACTAAACACATTTTTATGTTGTGCACATGTCTACAAACGATCTGTCTCCTCTCCTCGGACTGCACAGGGATTTGTGTGTTTACACACACAAATCCCCATGCTGGCACTCGTGCACGCAATCGCGCATGGCCGGCGGTGATCAGGACTGTCAGCCATGTGCAGCGGGCGCACGTGCGTCCCTCCGGTGGCGCACGCGCGCATCCCCCTGGTGGCTCTTAAAGGAACCCCGAACCCGTATGGGGTTTCGCTCAGGGGAGCCATTCTGCCGCCGTAAATACACGTGAGCCGGTTGGGAACCGGTTAAGGTAATGTTTTTGTAATCTCTCCCTTTTTTGTCGGTGTCACATTTTAATTGTTTTAATAGACAAAAGGATCTGAGAAAAGAAGACAAAAACTCTGACATTAGACCACAAACTTTTTATCTCTACAATAAGAATACGCTCATTGTAATCACATCATAAGGAGTACAACGACCAATGAGAAGCAACAGCTGGGGAACTGATCTGGGCTGATAACAAAAGTGTGTCATCTTTGGTTTTTCTTCTTTTCTTGCGGGTTCACAGCTGATGTATGAAATCCTTTTCTAAGAATCTTGCAGGTACTTGTCTGCACAGAAGTGCGCCGAAGAACGAAGCCCGCAGCTATTAAGCTTTTGTTTTTGATGTCACCCGAACATTGTCCTCCTGTGAATGAGCGGAGAAAGCTTTGAGGTGGTGACTCGGTGCTTTCCTGTTTTTATTTGTAGGGTTAGAAATCATATACGCTGCTTACAGAGTTAGTATAATAAGGGAACACTTTCTTTTTTTTAAATTTAACCTTCCATACTTATGAATTAAAAGAGATTCTGACACTTTGCCTATTTGAGTGAGTACAAAACAAGGCCTAGCACAAAAGATCATAACCACGTAACCTCCGTGGCGGTATGATTATGTCAGATTTTTGATGCTGAAAGCGGTACAATTATTTTGCATGGAAATTTGGCGTTTTATATTTTAGGCCTGTAATTCTTAGTAGGGATGAGCTTCGAGTTCGAGTCGAACTCATGTTCGACTCGAACATTGCCTGTTCGCCCGTTCGCCGAACAGCGAACAAATTGGGGTGTTCGTGGCAAATTCGAAAAATCTATGGGAGAAATCTAAAGTGCTAATTATAAAGGCTTATATGCAAGTTATTGTCCTAAAAAGTGTTTGGGGACCCGGGTCCTGCCCCAGGGGACATGTATCAATGCAAAAAAAAGTTTTAAAAACGGCCATTTTTTCGGGAGCAGTGATTTTAATAATGCTTAAAATTAAAAAATAAAAGTGAAATATTCCTTTAAATTTCGTACCTGGGGGGTGTGTATGATATGCATGTAAAGTGGCGCATGTTTCCCGTGCTTAGAACTGTCCCTGCAAAAAATGTAATTTTTGAAAGAAAAAAATGCATTTAAAACTGACTCGCGGCTATTAATGAATTGTCGGCTCCCGGCAATACATACAAAAGTCATTGATAAAAAAATAAAAAAAAGCGTGGGGGTTCCCCAGAATTCAATTACCAGGCCCTTCAGGTCTGGAATGGATATTAAGGGGAACCCCGCCGCAAATTTAAAAAAAAATTGACGTGGGGTTCCCCCAAATATCCATTCCAGGCCCTTCAGATCTGGCATGGATTTTAAGGGGAACTCCACCCCAAATTTAAAAAAAAAATGGCGTGGAGTCCCCCTAAAAATCCATACCAGACCCCTTATCCGAGCACGCAACCTGGCCGGCCGCAGGGGAAAAGGGGGGGACGAGAGCGGCCCCCCCTCCCTCCTGTACCGTACCAGGCCACATGCTTATCGGAATCTGGAAGACCCCTTTAACAAAGGGGACCCCCAGATCCCGGCCCCCCCCTATGTGAATTGGTAAGGGGTACATTGTACCCCTACCATTTCACGAAGAAAGCGTAAAAAAAGTTTAAAAAAACACACAAACACCTTGAAAAAGTCCTTTATTTAATAAAAAAAAAAACATTCCAGCGGTGAAATCCAGTGTCCCGCGGCGATTCCGATGTCCAGCGCTGTTCTTCATTGGTTGTGCCTGAGCGGACCTGATGGGGAACTCCCTCTCAGTATTTTAAATGTATAGACCCGCCCCTTCTAAAGTTCCCCATCAGGTCCGCTCAGTGGACCAGATGCGGAACATGAGAAGGGGCGGGTCTATACATGTATTACCACAGTGAGAGAAGTTCCCCATCAGGTCCGCCCCCTCGGTATGTCGGACCCGCCTACGTCATTGGCTTGAGCGGGGAACTTCCTTCACTGTGTAATTTAAATTTACATAGTGAAGGAAGTTCCCCGCTCAAGCCAATGACGTAGGCGGGTCCGACATACCGAGGGGGCGGACCTGATGGGGAACTGCTCTCACTTTGGTAATACATGTATAGACCCGCCCCTTCTCATGTTCCGCATCTCGTCCGCTGAGCGGACCTGATGGGGAACTTTAAAAGGGGCGGGTCTATACATTTAAAATACTGAGAGGGAGTTCCCCATCAGGTCTGCTCAGGCACAACCAATGAAGGACAGCGCTGGACATCGGGATCGCCGTGGGACACTGGATTTCACCGCTGGAATGTTTTTTTTTTTTTTTTTTTTAAATAAAGGACTTTTTCAAGGTGTTTGTGTGTTTTTTTTAAACATTTTTTTACGCTTTCTTCGTGAAATGGTAGGGGTACAATGTACCCCTTACCAATTCACATAGGGGGGGGCCGGGATCTGGGGGTCCCCTTTGTTAAAGGGGTCTTCCAGATTCCGATAAGCCCCCCGCCCGCAGACCCCCACAACCACCGGGCAAGGGTTGTGGGGATGAGGCCCTTGTCCCCATCAACATGGGGACATCCTCCCCATGTTGAGGGCATGTGGCTTGGTACGGTTCAGGAGGGAGGGGGGCCGCTCTCTCGTCCCCCCCTTTTCCCCTGCGGCCGGCCAGGTTGCGTGCTCGGATAAGGGGTCTGGTATGGATTTTTAGGGGGACTCCACGCCATTTTTTTTTTTAATTTGGGGTGGAGTTCCCCTTAAAATCCATGCCAGATCTGAAGGGCCTGGAATGGATATTTGGGGGAACCCCACGTCAATTTTTTTTTTAATTTGCGGTGGGGTTCCCCTTAATATCCATTCCAGACCTGAAGGGCCTGGTAATTGAATTCTGGGGGACCCCCACGCTTTATTTATTTTTTTATCAATGACTTTTGTATGTATTGCCGGGAGCCGACAATTCATTAATAGCCGCGAGTCAGTTTTAAATGCATTTTTTTCTTTTAAAAATGACATTTTTTGCAGGGACAGTTCTAAGCACGGGAAACATGCGCCACTTCACATGCATATCATACACACCCCCCAGGTACGAAATTTAAAGGAATATTTCACTTTTATTTTTTCATTTTAAGCATTATTAAAATCACTGCTCCCGAAAAAACTGCCGTTTTTAAAACTTCTTTTTGCATTGATACATGTCCCCTGGGGCAGGACCCGGGTCCCCAAACACTTTTTAGGACAATAACTTGCATATAAGCCTTTATAATTAACACTTTAGATTTCGAACGTTCGAGTCCATTGTATTTAATAGGGTTCTAAAGTTCACGCGAACATTTTGTCTGTTCGCAGGTTCTGGTGCGAACCGAACAGGGGGGTGTTCGGCTCATCCCTGATTCTTAGTAATAACACACTTAAATCTGTCCAAACAAGAGTCTAGTAGACATCCCGGGTATGATAATGTTTGAAACACAAAATCATAAATTATAATATAATAAATATAAATAATAAAAAAAATAAATAATATAATAATTATAATAAAATTAATTTCCCCACTATTCTCTATCGCTCAATTCTGCAAGTGTTCTTATTTACTATCGCTGTTTTCTAGTTGCTCTCAAACCGCTTTTGACGTAAAGGGACACTTTTTGGTTGCTATGGACAATCTCAAGTTTCCAGGCAGAAAGAACAGTATATATAATATAAAAGTGCATGCAGGGCACTGGACAAACACTAGGGACAAATGGGATATGAAATAATTTTTATACAGTAATGTAATCTGTAAGATTACAGTGTACTGTATGTATTATGAATTTTGTCATTTTTGAATTTGCCGCCAGGCTCCGCCCCCGTGTGTCGCGACGCTCGCAGGAAACGGAGCCTAGCACACAGAGGCATCGGGCGGAGGACACAGTCCGCGGACACATCGGGGGGACATCGCAGGATCCTGGGGACAAGGTAAGCAATCTGCACCAGGATCCTGCAATGCAATCCCAAGTGTGGCTCGGGGTTACCCCATAAAGGTACTGAAATTTAACCCCGAGCCACAATCGGGAATACCGCCAGGGAGGTTAAGGCCTGGGCCTATTTTTCAAACTTGTTGTTTACAAGTTAAAATATATTTTTTTTGCTAGAAAATTACTTAGGACCCCCAAACATTATATATATATATATTTCAGACACCCTAGAAAAAAAAATGGCGGTCATTGCAATACTTTGGGGTTTATTCACTAAAGGCAAATCCACTTTGCACTACAAGTGCACTTGGAAGCGCAGTCGCTGTAGATCTGAGGGGGGACATGCAAGGAAAATAAAAAACAGCATTTTTGCTTGCACATGAATGGATGATAAAATCAGCAGAGCTTCCCCTAATTTCAGAGCTTCCCCTCACATCTACAGCGACTGCACTGACAAGTGCACTTTCAAGTGCACACTTGCAGTGCACTTGTAGTGCAGAGTGGATTCGCCTTTAGTAGATCAACCCCCTTTTGTCACACCGTATTTGAGCAGCAGTCTTACAAGCGCATTTTTTGGGGGAAAAATACACTTTTTTAAATAAAAATAATAAGACAACAGTAAAGTTAGCCCAATTTTTTCCTATATTGTGAAAGATAATGTTACGCCGAGTAAATTTATACCCAACATGTCATGCTTCAAAATTGCGCCAGCTTGTGAATTGGCGACAAATTTTGACTCTTAAAAATCTCCATAGGCGACGTTTTAAAAAATTTCTACAGGTTACCAGTTTTGAGTTACAGAGGAGGTCTTGTGCTAGAATTTTACTTCACTATAACGATCGTGGCGATACCTCACATGTGTGGTTTGAACACTGTTTTTATATGCAAGTGCGACTTACGTAATGCTTACACTTCTGCACGAGCTTGGCGGGACGGGGCGCTTTAAAAAATGAAATGATGATTTTCGCTTCCGTCATCCAATAGTATGGAGCAAAGTGGGGGCCATCTTTCCTTCACTCGACTCCATGACTCAGAGGGGAAAGGACCCGATTGTATCCGCCGCTACCGACAGCTCGGGTAAGTGGCGGAGACCTATCCCACTGGTGATAAAAGTGATCTTGCAGCGAATCCGCCGCAGAGACCACTTTTATCCGAAAGCGGGAAAACACGCTGTTTAAAAAGATTCAACATCAAACAGCCACCATATAACGTATGACGGCAATTGGTCCGTAACTAGTTAATGGATTTCTTGAAACGTTTATTGGTTAAGAGCATCAAGTACAACAAACTCGTTGCAGGGAAAAGGCCTTACCTTCCTCAGGGCTTGAGCAGTGGATGTTGTTAAAACGACAATGGCTTGCAGTAGAAGACCTATGTTAGGGCTTGATAAAGACTGCCAGGTCCTATCGGCACTAGGATCTGCCAGCTGTTCATAGTGCCAATGAGATATGCTGGACTTTATCAAGAGAGATTGAGAAGAGAGTTGTGAAATATGACCGGGAGATCTCACTGTTGGCATATCCAAAACATAAGAAGCCAAGGGCTGACTCCATCGATAACTACAATTTAGGTGGTTTGAGTCTTCAAAGAAATTTGCTAAATTGCAGGTGTAGCACCCTCCAGGTTGTTAGTGTAAATTGTTAGTGTAGGTAAATTTATTTTAGCTCAGGGCTAAGTTTGAGCTGTGAATCTGAGTCAGGATTCAGTGACTTCAGGCTGGGTGACTCATGCTAGCATCCTCTCTGGTGCCTCCCCCTGTTTTCTGGGATATTGGAGAATGTTCTGGACATAGTGGGTGGAGGTTAGGAGGAGCTGCTTGGAATACTTATGAGTATTTATCAACCAATCCCGGGAAAGGGCTGGCAGGGGGCAGGTCACCACATAAATAGGCATGAGTCATGCCAGGGAGGGGCAGTCAGGTGGAAGATGGAGATGGAGTGCTGAGGAGGCTGTTGTGGCCCTTGAGGGTGCCCCCTAGTCTGGAGGGAGGAGGGAGGGTCGACCTCAGGCCGGGGCTTGAGTGCTGGAAGGATTCTACCAAAAACACCTGAAGGAAGCCCTTCCTGGAGGCACGGGAGCAAGGAGAGAGGACAGCAGGAGCAGGTCAGCACTGCAATGCCGGGAGATCTCCTGAGAGTCAGCCGGGTGGGCTGGTGAGTGTCAGTCTGGGAGGACTGTGTGGAGAAGGACAATGATCCAGATGCATATAATTACCAAGATGAATGTCGAGAGCCTAGTCCATGTTTCCTCCTGACCTTCCCTTTCCTGCGTGTCCCTTGGGGGAGCCCGCTCTTGGCGATCGGGTCCATGGCCGACCACCGGTCCCAGCTCTCGACATTCATCTTGGTAATTATATGCATCTGGATCATTGTCCTTAAGAATATATATGTATGCCTTTTTTGTTTGTTTTTCCAACAAGTTTTATTTATGTGTACATATCTTTTTTATAGAATTTATGCCTGCAAACTTTTTCCCCCTGAAGAAGACCGACGCCACCACAAGGGTCGAAACACGTCGGGGTCTTGCGCATAATGTTATTAATTTTATTATTGTATGAATTCATATTGGCTGTACCGATGTATACATGTTTTTATCTATACCTTGAAGCCCATATCCTGACTCCCATTAGATGGTTTTCCTACTATGTATGTTTTACATCAATAAACTACATTATACATATTTTCTAAATTTTTCCATTTAATTCTTCTCCACCATTTGCTGCAACTCAAAGCCCCTAGGGGTACCTTTTCCTTTTTCACAAACTTGTTCAGGGATGTGCAGCACTCCGAACCACAGTTGGTATCGCTTTCCCTTCGCAAGCGCTATATATATATGTAGGCTGACTTCACTGTTTTATGTTGGAAAAGTGCTCCATAGTGGGCCCCAGCACTGTAATCACATAATTGGCCAATGACAGTGATCTCATGATCAGAAGAACAAGAGACTCCTCCAGTGTTTACAGTTCTTAAAGCGTAACTCCACTTTTCCCTCTGGGTGATCTAAGTACATTGTAAGGATTATAACAAACTTTGTTGCAGATTCCTACCTTTTGTTATTCTGAAGAAATTCCTGTGTGCTTGTCTGTGCCTCTGTTCTGAGTGGGTCTAATGGGAGTGTTTTTCATAATTAACTGCCAGGTGTGCAGCTGAAGGGCACTAATGAGGAAATCTGATGGGCCTGCATCCCTTTAGATGTGCTCCTATTGAAAGTATCTCTCAAAAAAATGACATTTTTGTTGCAGGGGATGCCTGAAATCTGATTTGTATCTTAGGCAGACTTCTGGGAAAATTGGTGAGCCAATCACACAAGCAGGAAATGTTTCTGGGGAGTGGTCAGTACACACTGTGTACAGAACAGCTCCAGGTAGCCATATTGCAATGCATTCTCAGAAAATTACATTGACTGCAGATTGAAAAGGAAAGGTAATTTTTAATAACATTCAATTACAATATGATTAGTGTCGCAATTATATGCGCTCTATTATTTTTTCTTTATTTGCTTTTTTTTTTTTCCCAAGTGGAGTTACCCTTTACAGGCTGACGGGTGTCCGGTGGGAAAGAGTTAATAAGGAAGGTACTGTATATTTATAAACTGATTTCCTTAATGGCCCTTTTTTCCATCATCAGCTAAATCAAAGATTATTTCTCTGAATGGGAGCCATAACTGAACATGTGACTCCTCTTGCATTACTTCCTCTGGATCAACAGAAAATGATAAGTGCTACCTGTTAACAGGGGCAAGTGTTCTGTTCAAGTATAAATCAACGTATTCCCATTCATCGCCGCAGCTGAAATTCAGGCCCAGCAATTCACATCTGTAATTGCTTTCTTCGGAGGAAGGAGAGGAGCTGGGTAATAGATTCCCGTAACATCACTTATTTCCTGGAGTAATTAGAGTCCATTCTTCTAATTGGAAAACCAGCCAGAGAATTCACACTAGACGTGAAAACAACAATCAAGGTTGCAGCTCCTCCGTGGGCAGGACAAAAGTAACAAGATAAATATAAAAAGGGATATACTAATTGGATTTAAAGGGAAAGTGACAAAAGGGGGCTACCATTGTTAACCCCCTTCTGAAGATGCCAGTCGTCTGGCTAGGACACAAAGCAGTTGGGTTTGAGGCACTGACCTGGAACATAGAGGCACATCCTTATTTCCATTCTTGTTCCAGGTAAGGGGCACAAACTATTGAACCAAGAGGGCAAGCAATAGAGCCAGAAAACTAGCACAGTGACTCTGCCTTCAAGGGTAAGTTCACGTTCACGTGAAAACTGAAAAGGTGAACTAGTTTCAAATATCCTGGCTCAGCCTCTAGATCCAACTGTACATAGCGGCTCTGATGCCCTTTTCTGCTGGTGTAGCAGTCCGTACATCACACACAGGGCCGGAACAAAGGGTGGGCAGGAGGGGCGGCTGCCCTGGGCACAATGCTATTATGTGAGGTGGGAGGCACCACGAGGAGATGGGGAGGGAATTCTTGTTGGATGGGAGAATTTTTTTTGGGGGGGTGTGTTAGGGGTTAAAAATTGTTCTAGGAGGAATTTGGGGAGGTGTGCTAGGAGTGGGGGGGATGGGTAAAGGGGATTTGTGGTAGGAGGGGGGATTGGGGGGCTTGTGGTAATATGGTAGGGAGAAGATTTGTGCTTGGAGGGGAAATTTAAAGGGTAGAGGATTTGTGCTAGGAGGCAGAAGTTTTTTTTGGGAGGGGGAATTTGTGCTGGTGGCATGCGGAGAGAGGATTTGAGCTTGGGGGGTGGGGGGTGGGGAACGATTTGTGCCAGGAGGGGGGATTTCAGCAGGGGGTTGGATTTGTACTGGCAGGAAGGGGGGAATTATGTTTAGGGCGGTGTATGCAGATTAGCGCTTGTTTTTTGTGGGGGGAGGTTTGCTGACAAATAATAATACAACTTGGGGAGGCGCAATTTGGCATGTTCACCCTGGGCTCTAGATGCCCTTGTCCCGGCACTGATCACACATGACCATACACAGCCCCGGAATGGTCCTGCCACTAACTATGTGAGAACTGCCCAATCATGGCCGCCAACCATTGAGCCAACTACGACACTACCTGCCTGGAGTTTGCATGTTCTCCCTGTGCCTGCGTGGGTTTCCTCTGGGTACTCCGGTTTCCTCCCACACTCCAAAGACATGCTGGTAGGTTAATTGGCTTCTGTCTAAATTGGCCCTAGTATATGAATGTGAGTTAGGGACCTTAGATTGTAAGCTCCTTGAGGGTAGGGACCGATGTGAATGTACAATGTATATGTAAAGCGCTGCGTAAATTGACAGCGCTATATAAGTACCTAAATAATAATAATAATAATAAACACTCTTTTTTGATTTACTGCACATGCTCAGTAATTCAAATAACGGTGATGCTGTGATCCCAGGACACAGCCTGGGACATTGTCCTAGTCATACTAAGGACCGAGATGTGGTGCAGTTGGAATCTATGAAGCCTTAAACCACAATCCCTACACATTTGAGCCAATACATTTAGCAAAAGAATATTGAAGGCTTTGAAATCTGTCTGATTATCTCTGCTGAAGGGCCATTAAAGGCTCGTACACAGGATATGAAAATCGGAAGTAAAATTTCATCCGACAAACGATCTGACGATTTTCGGATCGTTAGTACTGTATTTTCGACAGCCGATTTTGTTTTTTCGTCAGACAAAAGCTGGATGTGCAGACTATAAAATTTTTGTCGGATGTAAACTCAACGTCCGATTTTCGTATAATTGGTATGGTTTTCGTACAAAAAAAATCGTAAGAGCAAGACTAACCATGCTCAGAAACGAAAGAATACATACAAAACTGTTCAACACATGACGTGACTTCTGACGTTGTATTCTGTTGTATGAGAATTTTCGTATGGTGAGTAACCCCTTCACTTTCGACATGAGACTAGTATTCAATAAGAAACGGACAAACGGTCGTCTGAAAATCTGATCGTGTGTATGAGGCTTTAGTGTCTGGGTACCGCCACAATGCAGGTCATTAATAGAGAAAGCAGGACGGTCTGTTAAAATTCAGCTCTTTCAGATTAATTGCTACTCCAGAATTTACAGAATGAGAAGCCCCCGCGTGTCTCTCAGGAAGGGTTTCCTTGAGGCTGGAAACACACAGGAATAAAAAAGTAAGATAAGAGAATATACAGCTTAAATAAAGCTTTATTTTCACATATTTCACAATGAGTTTTGAAAAACATTAAATAAAAGAAAAACTTCACATTGAAATAAAGAAAAAATACAAGGATCAATTGCAACAGTTGGGTAAAAGTCTCTAAGAAATACAGAAACTGATTTTTTTCTATTATGGGTGGACATTGATGAGCTGACCTACTCACTGACATTTATATTATATGTATTTTAAAGACTCAATAGCAATATAACAATAAAAAAAAAAAACCTATCCAGAGTCCCTTACATTATGCTGTGTAAGTCTGGTGATGCATGGTGCAATTTGGTCCTACTACTTCTGTGCAATTTCTTTTAGGGTGGCCATATGCACTACAATCTGATTGTACAATTTAAAGTAAGTGTTTCCTAAAGAAAAAATGGAGACTACCACTGTTGGCTTCATTTACAAGATGCTTGTTGCATAGCTGTTTTGCTGACCCTCCGTGCTTTCTGAGTCAGGGTCCATTTACACTAGGAACCAGGGTCAGGACAAGGGGTGGGCACAAGTGACATTTGCCCTGGGCGCAATGGTTTACTGTAGGGATGGGGGCCCCTTCCTTCTGTTGCCAGGCTGACAGGAGTAGTGGCAGTGACAAGTGAGTGACTGCTGGGCGTAAGATCCCCTTAGCTTAGGGGGGGGCACAGTTTGGCATCTTTACCCTGGGTGCTGGATGATCTTGTCCCGGCACTGCTAGGTTTGAAGAAATACTGAGGTCAGTGTGAAAAGCGTCACCTTCTGGGTTCGGATATTCTGTCTTTGTTGGCTGTCATTTGCTGTTTTTGAATAAAACCATTGGAACGTTCCTGTGGTGTGCAGCCGTTCTTTTCTTCCTCCAGTACCAAGCCCATGTCCTATTAATTCAAAAGGGGGGCCCAGGCACCTGGCGAGCAGGAGGACCGGCTGTACTGCCTTATTGCAGATACCGATCCTCTTGTTACGCCCCCTGCAGCGCTGCCGGCTTCTCCTCCTCTCCCTCCATCCTGCAGCGCTGCAGGGGGGTCAGTTCTAACATATGTGCCTCCATTCTGTTCTCACTCTCTTTCTCAATCTTAAATGTAGGCCCTGAACAGCCTCTGAAGCAGCCAGCAGAGGTCCGGCAAAACTGGTCAGGCTATGGTTCTATACCATCATTTCACCTCCTCACTCTTGACCAGACTTGGAGAACTAGGAGACCGCCTTGGAGAACTGGACCTGATAAGTATACATATACTGCTTTGAGACATTAATCAAGTTTCTTTTGTGGAACATATATGGGGACTGTCTTGGTACATCATTGGGGACACAAGCTGAGTACCCACAAGTGCATGTTTGAAGGATTGTGTCACTCTTATCCACAGTGCGAAGTGGGTGGGCAAGAAATTTATGAACAATACAATTTATGAACCATACAAGCATGATCTGTGTTGTCTTAACGTGGCCAGTTGGTGCACACTACACCAAGCTCTGACAAGGGGTCCCCTCTAGACCACTCCAACAGTTCTACAGCCATATCTACTGTACATCTACCATAAAGTCAATTCCACTCACTAACCTCAAGCTTGGATTTTGAACTAATCTATACTTTTCTTCATAAATGGTGAACTCGTGATGTATGATCATCCAGATATCTGACTATCCAATCTATGAGCTGGAGCATCCTATATCCATTTGATCCTTTAGGATCACTTTGCCACTTTAAATCTATGAATAATGCATTTTAATTTTGCTTGAAATTATGGTCACTGGCCTATATTCAGCCAGATTGTCAGACAGGTGGATGTTTGCGTTTTAATAGTAGGAGTGTGTTTGTGAGATAGGGTACCAATGTTTTATATGCATTTAAAAAACATTTTTGTAACAATAAACTTTTGTCCATTTAGCTCAGCGAGTTGAATACAATTTTCTTTTCTTTTTGATAGTTGGCTGAGGGTTAGTTGACCACAAATCTGGTTTTACCTCTCAGTTGTACTTACATGTAGTCATCAGGGGTTTGTGTAGAACCCTGATATTTCACCAAAGCCCCCAAAAAATAGGTAAATGAAAATCTAAAACAAAAAAAAACAATTTTTTTTTTATTTTAAATTAAGGACTCGTTCACATGTGCTCTGCACTCTGTAATTTCTGCCATGGCTGCGAAGCATAGCATCGTGCCCGTGACATGTGTATACTTCTAGCCACCCCTCTGTTTAGCTCTGCTTTCTCCTCTCTGCTCAGCTCTGCACTCCCCTCTGTGTTTAGCTCTGCTCTCTCCTCTCTGCTCAGCTCTGCACTCCCCTCTGTGTTTAGCTCTGCACTCCCCTCTGTGTTTAGCTCTGCACTCTCCTCTGTGTTTAGCTCTGCACTCTCCTCTGTGTTTAGCCCGGCATTCTCCTCTGTGTTTAGCTCGGCACTCTCCTCTGTGTTTAGCTCTGCCTCTCCTCTCTGCTTAGCTCTGCATGCCCCTCTGTGTTTAGCTCTGCACTCTCCTCTGTGTTTAGCTCTGCACTCCCCTCTCTGCTCAGCTCTGCACTTCCCTTCTCTGCTCAGCTCTGCACTTTCCTTCTCTGCTCAGCTCTGCACTCCCCTCTCTGCTCAGCTCTGCACTCTCCTCTGTGTTTAGCTCTGCACTCTCCTCTGTGTTTAGCTCTGCACTCTTCTCAGTGTTTAGCTCTGCACTCTCCTCTGTGTTTAGCTCTGCATTCTCCTCTGTGTTTAGCTCTGCACTCTATTCTCTGCTCAGCTCTGCACGCCCCTCTGTGTTTAGCTCTGCACTCCCCTCTGTGTTTAGCTCTCCTCTCTGCTCAGCTCTCCACTTCCCTCTGTGTTTAGCTCTGCACTCCCCTCTGTGTTTAGCTCTGCACTCCCTTCTGTGTTTAGCTCTGCACTCCCCTCTGTGTTTAGCTCTGCACTCTCCTCTGTGTTTAGCTCTGTACTCCCCTCTCTGCTCAGCTCTGCACTCCCCTCTGCTCAGCTTTGCACTCCCTTCTCTGCTCAGCTCTGCACTTCCCTCTGTGTTTAGCTCGGCTCTCTCCTCTCTGCTCAGCTCTGCACTCCCCTCTGTGTTTAGCCCTGCTCTCTCCTCTCTGCTCAGCTCTGCACTCCCCTCTGTGTTTAGCTCTGCTCTCTCCTCTCTGCTCAGCTCTGCACTCCCCTCTGTGTTTAGCTCTGCTCTCTCCTCTCTGCTCAGCTCTGTACTCCCCTCTGTGTTTAGCTCTGCTCTCTCCTGTCTGCTCAGCACCTTCCTCTGTGTTTAGCTCTACACTCCCCTCTGTGTTTAGCTCTGCTCTCTCCTCTGTGCTCAGCTCTGCTCTCTCCTCTGTGCTCAGCTCTGCTCTCTCCTCTGTGCTCAGCTCTGCTCTCCCCTCTGTGTTTAGCTCTGCTCTCTCCTCTCAGCACTCCTCTCTGTGTTTAGTTCTGCACTCCCCTCTGTGTTTATCTCTGCACTCCCCACTGTGTTTAGCTCTGCTCTCTCCTCTCTGCTCAGTTCTGCACTCCCCTCTGTGTTTAGCCCTGCTCTCTCCTCTCTGATCAGCTCTGCACTCCCCTCTGTTTAGCTCTGCTTTCTCCTCTCTGCTCAGCTCTGCACTCCCCACTGTGTTTAGCTCTGCTCTCTCCTCTCTGCTCAGCTGTGCACTCCCCTCTGTATTTAGCTCTGCTCTCTCCTCTCTGCTCAGCTCTGCTCTCCCCTTTGTGTTTAGCTCTGCTCTCTCCTCTCTGCACTCCTCTCTGTGTTGAGTTCTGCACTCTCTCTGTGTTTATCTCTGCACTCCCCACTGTTCAGCTCTGCTCTCTCCTCTCTGCTCAGTTCTGCACTCCCCTCTGTGTTTAGCCCGGCTCTCTCCTCTCTGCTCAGCTCTGCACTCCCCTCTGTGTTTAGCTCTGCTCTCTCCTCTCTGCTCAGCTCTGCACTCCCCTCTGTTTAGCTCTGCACTCCCCTTTTTGTTTAGCTCTGATCTCTCCTCTCTGCTTGGCTCTGCGCTCCTCTCTGAACTTTATGAAGCCAGAGTTTCTCCACTTGTCCCTTTCATTCCAAATCTTGCAACACAAAAAATAACAACTGGCAGGTGGTAAAAGAGGAATGAAGTTTAACAGTGCAGTTTAGAGCCGGCATGTAGGAGTGGCGATCTCGACAGCTGCCAGCATGGAGACGATCACACAGCAGAACGTTGTTGCCTGGAGGGAGGGAAGAGAAAAAAGAGATTACAAAGTGTGAGGTTCACTGGAGCCCTGCAGATTTGCATGTTCTAGCTGACAAAGTTCGCATTGTACTTAAAGGGAAAACTCTTATCCAGATATTAAAACCACACGGAACTCAATATATGCATAGCACAAACATTGGTTTGCCAAATATCCATACTTACTGGCATGTATATCATCCTGCCCTTGATAACCCTGGAACACTTACAGAAAATCTGAACTCCAAGCACCAATTATTGAGGTTGTCCTGATATCAGCCTCTTGTAATCTCCTACACACCATCAAGTAAGTTTGAGAGAGACTGGACCAAAGCTAGCAGCCAATCCACCTTTGTCGCAATGCATATGTGCTGACAGATGAAGCAAACAGAGGGATTACTCATCAGTGTGCTGCTGTTCTTCCCTGTTCAATCAGCAAGCTGTTGGAGTATAGCCGTGGCCAAAAGTTTTGAGAATGACACAAATAACACAATACTATTTTTTACAAAGTCTGCTGCTTCAGTTTTTATGATGGCAATTTGGATATACTCCAGAATGTTATGAAGAGTGATCAGATGAATTGCAATTAATTGCAAAGTCCCTCTTTGCCATTAAAATTAACTTAATATCATTAAAAAAAACATTTTCACTGCATTTGTGAAGAAGGCTTCAGGACGCCCAAGAAAGTCCAGCAAGCACCAGGACCGTCTCCTACAGTTGATTCAGCTGGGGGATCAGGGCACCACCAGTGCAGAGTTTGCTCAGAAATGGCAGCAGGCAGGTGTGAGTGCAACTGCCTGCACAGTGAGGAGAAGACTTTTGGAGGATGGCCTGGTGCCAAGAAGGGCAGCAAAGAAGCCACTTTTCTCCAGGAAAAACATTAGGGACAGATTAATATTCTGCAAAAGGTACAGGGATTGGACTGCCGAGGACTGGGGTAAAGTAATTTTCTCTGATGGATCCCCTTTCCAATTGTTTGGGGATCTGGAAAAAACCTTGTCCGGAGAAGAAAAGATGAGTGCTACCGTCAGTCCTGTTTCATGCCAACAGTAAAGCATCCTGAGACCAGTCATGTGTGGGGTTGCTTCTCAGCCAAGGGAGGGGGCTCACTCACAATTTTGCCTAATAACACAGCCATGAATAAAGAAGGAAACAAAAACATCCTCCGAGAGCAACTTCTCTCAACCATCCAAGAACAGTTTGGTGAGGAACAATGCCTTTTCCAGCACGATGGAGCACCTTGCCATAGGGTAAAAGTGATAACTAAGTGGCTTGGGGAACAAAAATATGAAGATTTTGGGTCCATGGCCCGGAAACTCCCCATACTTTACTCCTCAAGAGGCGGGTGAACAAAAAAAAAAACATGTGGATGTTTTGGCTGGATGTAGCCCAGATGTTGATTGACAGCATGCCAGGGCAATTTGCAGAGGTCTTGAAAAAAAATATTGACTCTTTACATAAACGTAATGTAATTGTCAATAAAAGCCTTTGACACTTACTGTATGAAATGCTTGTAATTATACTTCAGTATACCATAGTAACATGTGACAAAAAGATCTAAAAACACTGAAAAGCAGCAGACTTTGAAAATTAATATTTGTGTCATTCCCAAAACTTTTGGCTATGGTTGTATTTTTGACTAAGCTGTGCTGTTATTAAGTGTATAAAAACCGTGCATGCGAACACACACAAAAAGTGCACTTAAGGGTGTGCTTTTGTCCACACCCCAAAGGAATAGGATCTTACCCTGAATCCCCAGGGTGCAAGGCCCCTGACAGGGACAAGTTTGCGAACTTGGTCCACCTTGCCAAAATCCCTTTCCTTGTGGCCAGCCAGAGCCAACCACTGAGTACTAGGTCTAGGGGCTCTCTCGAAGACAGACCCCCAGGATCAGGGGAGGAAAGAACCTAATGGCCACACATTCTCCCTCTAGACTTTGGGGCAAAGGGTGAAAAGTGGCAAATGTGAAAGAGAAAATTAATAAAAGAAAAAAATGGCCATGCAATGTGCACTGGCTGGGCCCTGAGGCCTGGTAGCAAAAATTGCCCCAGACTTAGCCAAAAGGCCTAGCCCATACAGGCGCAGAGCAGAAAAAGTTTTAGTGCTGTGACCATGTGCATGTTCACACAGTGGGGTCCACACCCAAGTGTTACTAAGGGCACCCCTGGGGTGACCACTCCCAGGGGGCACAGACACCGTGGACTCTCTGCCTTCCCAGCCCATGGCCAGACTAGGTATATTCATTCAAATCAGGAGAAACTGGGCCCATTCATGTCTCCTAGAGCAATTACTCATGTACCCCAACTGCCTGTGGGCACCCCAATTTCTGTTCCAGCCGATACTAGCCTTCAGAGCCCTCATCATACCAGCAGGGATACTAAACAGCCAGCCATTCCAACCATAAGGACGTAACATTGTCATCCCAGGCAAAAGACCACACATATCACAACCTCCTTATAGGCATCCCTTTCAGGTCATACTTACTTTTTGGTCCACAGTCCAGATCAGGACTGTTCCAGAGTTGGAATAAGATCACCCCACCAATGATCAAAGTACATTAGCTATGGGTCTCCTAGAAAGCACTGAAATCCAAAATGTGCATAGGACATAATAATTCTATATGCCATCTCTCCTTATTCTAGAACACTGGTGGAACAATTGAGGTCTTCCATATATGCCGATGCTGATGTGCACTAAAAACCTCACACTTCTATAAATTCAGTTCACAGATCAGGTGTCTCACAGTATCAACATATAAAATCTCATAAACAGACGCTGGAAATCCCCCATTTCAACTGAATACCAGGTGGAGTTATTAACAAAGAATTACACAAATTGGGGGAAGCCCCTATAAATATTTTCCGGTTGACTCCCAAGAATTAATATATTACATAAATGAACTACTACGATGGATCTTGACACATTTAGATTTCTATAATTACCATGTGGTAATGGATTAAACACTTTAAACAAAAATTGTCATTGTACAATACCAACAAAGCAATTTTCAAAAATGATTACCGTATATACTCGAGTATAAGCCAAGTTTTTAAGCACATTTTTTTGTGCTGAAAATGCCCCCCTTGGCTTATACGGGAGTCACCTTTTTGCGCCTGATCTCCCGTATTTTGGGGACCCAGTACCGGCCGGCCGTAGGTCCCCTGGACCCCAAACTTGGCACACCTGTAGCCTCTTCCTCTACAAGTGTGCAAAGTTTGTTGTCCAGGGGACCTACGGCCGGGGAGCACCGATTTTTCAAAGCCGGGCACCCCTTCCATAGACTCCCAAGTTAAACGGTCATTTCTCAGGTGATTTTGGGGACCCAGTACCAGCCGGCCGTTGGTCCCCTGGACCCGAAACTTGGCACACATGTAGCCCCATTTCTCCTCTATAAGTGTGCAAAGTTTTTTGTCTGGGGGACCTACGGCCGGGGAGCAACGATTTTTCAAAGCCGGGCACCCCTTCCATAGACTCCCATGTTAAACGTCAGTCTAGTCATAGACACAGTGAGGCATGGACACAGTGAGGCATGGACACGGTGAGGCATGGACACGGTGAGGCATGGGCACAGTGAGGCATGGGCACAGTGAGGCATGGACATGGACACAGTGAGGCAAAGTGAGGCACAGTGAGGCATGCAGATGGACACCCTAGGCTTATACTCGAGTCAATAAGTTTTCCCAGTTTTTTGTAGTAAAATTAGATGTCGGCTTATATTCGGGTCGGCTTATACTCTAGTATATACGGTATGTGAAATAAAAAAAGCTTGTAGCGTAAGAGCTGCCTATTCATTATAATGCCGACTATGCTATGATATTTTGATGAACTAATATGGGCAAACATTGATATTTTTTACCACTACACTCTATGGCTAAAAGTATGCGGACAACCTTCCAAATAGCTGGCTTTAGGTGTTATAGTAAACAATAATAAGGTTACAGCATACAAAATTTTTTGGACATTTGTGCTCTTCCAACATCATGTTACCAGTTTGGAGAAGGACCTTTTCTGTTTCAGTAACACTGTAGCTCTCTGCACAAAACCAGCTACATAAAGACATAGTTTGATGAGTTTGGTGTAGCCCTCAACTCAACTCTACCGAACTTCTTATGTGGTGTACACAAAAAAGTCAGACGGAGTCCGTCTGACTTTTTTCATCGGAAATTCCGACCGTGTGTGGGCCCTATCGGAGAAATTCCGATAAATTCCATCGGAATTTTCAAATAGAACATGTTCTATTTTTTTCCGATGAAATCAAGTCGGAATTCCAATGGGAGTTTGGTCGGAAAAATGTCCGATCGTGTGTACGGGGCATAACACGTTTCATAATTTCAACCAACATTAGCACCTGATCCCAAAAATTCTCTTTTGCCTAAAATGGGCACAAATTAACAGACATACACTCCAAAATCTTGTGGAAAGCCTTTCCAAAAAAGTGGAGGATGTTATAGTCACAAAGGAGGGCCAATTTCATAATAATACCCATGGGTTTGGAATGGAATATCCAACAAGCTCATATAGGTGTGATGATCAGGTGTGCACAAAATGTTTGGCTGCATAATGTGTTACCATCCCTCAAATCTAGTCAAACACCTTGCAATCTGATTACACTGACTATGTCATACAAGGGGCCACCCTAAATAATTTGTTCAATTTATGTACAATCAGGCTGGCCCTCACACTTCATAGTTATTATTCAATCAAACAAAGCTTGTACAATTAAATTTGAGTGGTCTCCAGCCTTGGAAGATGGTCCCACAGAAGCCTAAGAGGATCCATTGTGCAGGAACAGCTAGCAACATGATGTAAATATGGCAGACCATGGCAATCAGATTCAGTAAAGTAATCCCTCTAGGGAGGGTTGGATACTTTAGATGGGGTGATAAGCCAGGCAAGCTGCAAAAGTGTTCCTGTTTTGAAAGTCCACTTATCCTTTAAGTCGCTAAGTGCACTGAGTAATCTGAGTTTCATGTGTAGGATGTTCAGGTCTGAAGTGCTGTGTAAGTTGCCCAACTTGCTGTATCACCATTTAGAACCAGGTGTGGATCTGGGGTTGTGAGAATCTTCTCATAACTGCCACTAAAAGGCAGTTGGGTGGACTGTTGTACCACAACAATGCCTGTATAATAAACCAAACTAGTAAGAAGGTTGGCTATGCACAGGGCCGCTGATAGAAATCATGGGGCTCCGTACAGTCTACCTGACGGGGCCCCTTTCAGCCCTACCCCTGGTCCCTCCTTCAGCTCCGCCCCTGGCCCTTCCCTAGACCCCGCCCTGAAAGAAAGTGCAGATTTGTCTTTAAGTGATATTTATCACTGCAGACAGTGCCACCCATGCCGCCAATGCCATAATGTGCTGCAGACATAGTATAATGTAATTGGCAGCATGGGTGGCACTGTCTCTGCAGGTAGCACATGTCTTATGGCATTAGCGTCATGGGTGGCACTGTCTGCAGCACATTACGGCATTGGCGGCATGGGTGGCACTGTCTCTGCAGACAGCACATGCGTTATGGGTCATAATGCATGTGCTACCTGCTGACAGTGCCACCCATGCCGCTAATGCCGTAATGTGCTGCAGACAGTGCCATTCATGACGCTAATGCCATAACGCATGTGCTACCTGCTGACAGTGCCACCCATGCCGCCAATGCCATATTGTGCTGAAGATGGTGCCACCCATGCCGCCAATGGCATAATGCCATTGGCAGCATGGGTGGCACTGTCTCTGCAGGCAGCACATGCGTTATGGCATTAGTGTCATGGGTGGCACTGTCTGCAGCACATTACAGAATGGGTGGCACTGTCTCTGCATAACGCATGTGCTACCTGCAGACAGTGCCACCCATGCCGCCAATGCCATAATGTATAGATGCTGCTGGCTGCAGTAGTAGTAGTAGATCTTCCAGCCCCTCCCCCCCCCCCCCCCCCCAGGCAAGCACAGTAGCACACACCTGTGTAGTGTTGTTAGCTGGGCCCAAGGAGTATTGATCCTGCTACTGCCTGGGCTTGTATCTCCACAAACTATTCCAGTTAGATGGGAATCATGGGATTCTGATGCCTCTGCCGCCGCTGCTCGCCTGAGTTGCCTCTCACTGCTACTTCTCACGCAGAGAGAGAGGAATCACTCCGCAGCGCCAGGGGACGGCACTACAGAGGACGCGCTGGCAGGGACGTGAGCCAGCGTGAAGAGCGGGCGCAGAAGAATGCCTCTTCCACGTCCGAAATACAAGAAATAGTCCCTCCCCTGCCGCCACCTAATCATCCACATCGCTATGAAAAAAAAAAAAAAAAAAAAAGTAAATTGTAAACGGGTGGGGGGGATAGGTCGGCACGTTAAGGGATGTTTTTTTTTTTACATTAAATTACTCTACTGATTAGGTTGCCGGGCCCACCTGCTGGCCGGGCCCGGTACAACAGGGCCAGTTGTACTGGCCTATCAGCAGCCCTGGCTATGCACCCTGTATGGGTTTAATTTTCAATTTTGACCAAATTGTACCTTTAAGTAAAGGGTGATTTACAGTGTCCCTGAAAAGTGACCTTTGTATATCCTTGGAGAAATAAAACTGTGAGCTCCTGTGCCGGGCTGCATACTGAATACTACTCTGAACAGGAATGCTGTGACACTGAATGTGACATTCAGGCGACAGAACACATACGTCATACCAAGAAGTCTGGGGCTCAAGAGACACCCTTGTATTGGTGACAGAGAAGCTCGCTGGGTATACACGGCACAGTCTTGGCCTACTTCTGCAGCTGCCTCTGACTTGGATCAGATGAATGATGGATATGCAGATGCAGGCCAAGACACATTTCAAATGACGGGTGAAACTTAACCACTTTGAACCTAGAACAGACCAATGATGAACAAAGGCTGGATGTCTGGCATTGATGCTACACATTCCTACTTATACTTGGTGGTATATGTCGAGGGCTCTGGACATATATGCAGCACAACCATGTGGGAAGGTATGCTTACACTACAGAGTTAACTGGCAGTTAATAGATGAAGTAGGCTAATTCACCCAGCAAATGTGTCTGTACCTATGTACTTCAGTGTTGATTTGCACAATGTGGGAGACGTACTAGAACTGGTGCACACAGAATCTGGTGCAGCTGTGCATAATAACCAATCAGCTTTTAACTGCAGCTTCTTCAATTATGCTTTGACAATAAGAGCCGGTTCGCACCAGGGCAACTCGTCAGGCGACTCAGTCGCCTGACAAGTCGCGTCCCACGCTTTTCAATGGAACCGTTCTAAGTAAGAGCGACTCAGGTCGCTCCGACTTAGAAAAGGGTTCCTGTACTACTTTTGGGGGCGACCCAAGGCGACCTGCATTGACTTCTATACAGAAGTCTTATGCAAATCGCCTCGGCGGGCATCTCAAGTCGTCTTGAGATCGCGACGCCGAGGTCGCCCCCACAAGTCGTGCCGCGTCGCGCCGCCCTGGTGTGAACCTGGTCTAAAACCTGGAAGCTGATTGGTTACTATATAGAAAAATGGGGGGGAGAAACTGTGCTGAGAAATTATTAGTCTCAAAACCCAAAATAAATGATATAAATGGGATGAATTATTGGAAAGCAGCAAACTTTCTGCAAACAAAACAGTGAACAAAATATGAAAAAAATATGGTTGCGCTAACTCTATAAAGGTGACACAACTAAGTACATATTAGTGCAAAAACATTATGAAACATCAACACTAAATGTGAATATAAATATAAAATCACAGTAAAAAATTAACAGTTGTAGTTAGAAACATTCATGTGGCACATCCGGAATCCCTGATATTCCCATTGTGCCACTCACTACTGTCACATTTGATTGGTTATTATGCACATCTGCAACAGATTTTGAGCGCACCACTTTTAGTAAATGGATTTAGTAAATCCCCCCAATGACAAACGCAGAGTGCTGAATAGGCAGTGACTCACGTGAAATGCATAGTGCTAAAAAGATAATGACACTACTGGAGGGCTAAGAGCTGAATGGACACTGATTCAGTTGGGGTTGCAGAGTGCTCAATTGACACCAACTATATTGGGGGGCAGAGTTCTAAAGGGATACTGGAGAGCAGAGTGCTGAATGGATACTGACTATCTTGGAGAGCAGAGTGCTGAATGGATACTGACTATCTTGGATGGTATAATGCAGAATGAATACTGACTATCTTGGAGAGCAGAGTGTTGAATGGATACTGACTATCGTGGAGGGTAGAAAAGCTGATTAGCTACTGACTATCTTGGAGGCCAGAGTGCTGAATGGAATGACTATCTTGGAGGCCAGAGTGCTGAATGGAATGACTATCTTGGAGGCCAGAGTGCTGAATGGAATGACTATCTTGGAGGCCAGAGTGCTGAATGGAATGACTATCTTGGAGGCCAGAGTGCTGAATGGAATGACTATCTTGGAGGCCAGAGTGCTGAATGGACAGTGACTCTCTCTGGAGGAGCAGTGCAAAATCTGGTGCAGCTCTGCATAGAAATTAGCTTCTAGGTTTTATTGTCAAAGCTTAAATGAACAGGCTGAAGTTAGAAGTTGATTGGCTGTCATGCACAACTGCACCAGATTTTGCACTCTACAGTTTTAGTAAGACCCCTTTCACACTGGGGCGTTTTTCTGGCGCTTTGGCGTTAAAAAAAGCGTCTGTAAAGCGCCTGAAAAAAGCCTCATCTGCAATCCCAATGTGAAACCCCGAGTGCTTTCAGAGCCCTTTCACACTGCCAGCGCCCGAAAACCGCTGGTAAAGCTCCGCTGAGACCCCTTTCACACTGGGGCGTTTTTCAGGCGCTTTGGCGTTAAAAAAAAAAGCACCTCAATGGGAAGGGGCGCTTTAGGAGCGGTGTATTCAACGCTCCTAAAGCGCTGCAAAGAAGCTGCTTGCAGGACTTTTTTTGACGCCCTGCCAGCGCAGTGCTTCAGTGTGAAAGCACTCGGGCTTTCACATTGGGATTGCAGATGAGGCTTCTTTCAGGCGCTTTACAGGCGCTTTTTTTAACGCTAAGACCCCTTTCACACTGGGGCGTTTTTCAGGCGCTTTAGTGTGAAAGCACTCGGGCTTTCACATTGGGATTGCAGATGAGGCTTCTTCCAGGCGCTTTACAGCCCTCAGGCTTTCACATTGAGCATACTGGGGCAGGATTATTTCAGGCGTTATTTGTGCGCTATTTTTAGCGCTAAAACGCCTGAAATACGCCTCAGTGTGAAAGGGGCCTTATAGAAGCAATGGTCTGCTGGCCCTAGGTTGACCACATTTCAAAACTGCCATTCAGGAACACCCCCCACCACTCATCCCCCCATCCCTTCACGAAAAAAGATGTATATCACAGGGGTCCCCTATCTGCCTGTAAAGTGGCGCATCTGTAGCATGCATAGATTATGCTGCAGCAAAAATTACTAAAGAAAAAAAAGAGTTGAATCATATTTAAATTGACTTGCGGTTGCAATTGCTGGCACCCGGCTAGTTAAAAACAAAATAAAAAAAACGTCAGACTCTTCGGGAACCCCATGCGAGAAGGGGGCTTATCGGAATCTGGAAGCCCCCCATTAACAAAGAGGCCCTCAGATCCCATCCCCACCCCCTATGTGAATGAGTATGACTCATCGGTTGTTAAGGATGCGGCGGCAGGCGCCCTCGCTCTGCTCCTTAACAACCAGCTTTTACTGTGCCCTGTTTGGGCAAGGCTTTGCCCAATCAGGGTGCAGAATGCACTGTGCCCGGGTGGCTGTGTCAGTTTCATTCCGGGACACTGTATTGTCATCCCGGAATGAAGGTGCCCGGGACCTGGGACATACCGGCAAAATGCGGGACTGTCCCTGGCAATCCGGGACACGTGGTCTCCCTAGCTGGCCCCTGGACAACCTGTAGCCATTCATTTTATCTAAGCTACAGAGAGTCTTGTGACTGCCCTCTCTCCTCTTTTCTTCCACCATCTGCCATGGATTTCTCTGGAAAGACTGATTACAGGCTAAAATATCAACGTTAAAACTCTTCTATGCAAATTTGCAGTATTAAACAGAAACATTCTTCTTTAACTGACTGTAAATATGCTCATGCAAAACAAGGTTCAATCATTAACCTCCTAAGACCCCGATCGAATGCAAGTATAGTCAAAGCCTCATTTGCATATCACTCCCAGCATTCCTGGCACAGTGACAGAGAATGGTTCCTGATAATGTGGGGAAGGAGTTACATTAAAGTAAATGTTGACAATCCTCTCTGGCTGTACAGCAGTATAGATTAGTCATTGTTCTCCTCCAAGTAACATTATTATGGGCTTAAAGGGAAACTGTCGGAAATTTTCAGTAAACAATAACTTTGAAGTTAGTATTATGAGGGTTATGTGAAAGCATTTTTTGGCATGATTCTCACCTACTTGGCTGTGCCAAATCTTCCTGCTGATCTTTTACATTTGCAGACTGGTAGGTTCTCCCCCTAGTGGCTATCTTGTGCAGTCATCCTTGCAGGACACCTGTTGAAAGAAAATTAATTACAGGGTAAACCACCTAGAGACAGTCATTGTGCTAATAAAAAGCAAACTTGTATATTTTATAAGAAAGTGTGACTCCACCAAGAATAGAGCTAGAGAGCAGAAACAAAAAACATTTAAAATATGTTATGAAGTATAAAGCCTGACTCCAGGGAGGAAACAAAATGGCCCGTGCAGCGAGCCCCTCTCTCTTGCCATACTACAAGGATTAAATGTTCGTTAAAGTGGAAGTAAACCTTCCTATCATGTTCAGACAAGGAAGCTGCCATCTTGGCCTCTGTTTAATCTACAACTGCCATAATGCTGCACATGCGATCAGTTATGACACCAGCAATTGGATAGTTTGACAGTTTGGTTGAGAGCACAACCAATGGGAGTGTTACATTTCCGGCACGTGCCATAAATGTATCTGTTTTTTTAAACTGTTAATGGATGGGTTTACTTCCGCTTTAAGACTAGAGTTAGGGGAACATTACTTACTCTGGCAGGCTTCCTCCATCTATGCAACTAGTCCTCAGGAACCTCTACTCTAAAAGGCCCTTGCCATTGGTCTCATTCTGACATCAGAAAGCACAGTGCAGAACCAATAGCTCTTCTTTGTACATGGGGACGGCAAGGGCCCATCCACAACCTGAAGCTTCAGAGAGAAGAGAAGAGTGCCCGAGCCTGCTGGGCAAGAAACAGGGTAAGTATTACAGTTTATTCCTCTGTTCTCTTTCTAAGCAAACAGCCAGTTTACTGTCCTTCAGGCTTTAGGGGGGAGTATAAAATGCCTTGGCATCAGTGCCCCATCTTTGATTTCAATGGGAGGAATAGTGCCCATTGATGGTGTTAGTAGAGGGAATGGTTCTCCATTATTGGTGTCAGTTGGTGAAATAGTGCCCCAAGGGCCAGATAAAGGAAAGCAAAGGTCCACATCCGGACCCCCAGGCTGCAATTTAGAGACCACTGCTCTAGGCTTAAGGAGTGTTTAACCCTCACAGTGTGGTGGGGGTCCCCTAGAAGGGTCGATTTTTCAAGAATCCCTGAATTGAACTTTAGGTAAACCTGCTTTTAAAAAACACTCAAAAAAACCTCCAGCTTACAGTTAGAGCACTCCTTTGCTTGATTTGACCTTCAATTAGTCGTCCACTCAGTCCCTAATGATCAATCCGAATACTTACCAGTATAGTAGGACATGTGACACTCCCCCTGCTCCCCCATAATGCAGCGAAACCCCAACACTTTCATAGAAGGGTGTGCTTCACAGTTTATAGATACTGACCACCAGTATCAGTACTTGTGTAGAAGCAAAAGGATGATATGTTAAGGCACTCGATGTGCTTTGCACCAGTGGGGTTAACTTAAAGTGGTAGTAAACTCGTCCAAAAAAAACAACGATTTAATCAATATTACAATCCACATATGTATTTAGAATAAAATGGGCACTAAGAGTAAGCCCAAAAATCGTTCTTACTGTAAAAAGACTGTATATTTGAAAACGCTGCTGCTCTGTCATAGCCTTTGCCATATCCACTGTGGTCTTCCGTGTCTGTATTCTGATTTACTTCCGCCAGCATTACATTTTTCTCCCTGTAATCTCGCGCATGTGCACCAATTGCAGTATCCAAGCCTCGTCTTAGTTTCCGGTTACTATGGAAACTAACGTTGAGCGAAGCAGAGACAGAGACTGTTGCTGGCATCGCGGGATGTCGGGGCTGACGTCGACAATAGCAAATGACGCAGCCCCGGCATAGACTCTGCGTTTTTCCGGCAGGGTCTCGGCCTGCCGGAAAGTTTGGACAAACGGCGCATGTGTGGGCTACGTCACGAGCCACAATTATACATATATCTCGCAAGGAAGGCAGGTAAGGAGACAATCTTCTAATGCAAGTGATTTTAAAACCTGCAATTGTCCTAATAAAGAAAAGTCATCTGACTTGGTAAACAACCACTATAATGTTTTTTTTTTTTTTTTACTTGCTGAAAAAATAGGGTGAAAATTACAAGAGACCACCGCCAACCCCAACCTCATTGCTATATGCAATGAGAAGGCTTACTGGGCAAGAAGAAGCGTTCTGAGTATTGACCATGCAGCTGTGAGGATGATCATTGCCTTGTAGAGTTCCAAGGTTTTGGGGGATTCCAGGTGCTTTATAGATAAACTGAACTAGTGAGCAGGCATCTTATGGACCCACAGGCTTACTTTAATAGCCAACTCAAAAGTGATATGTCAATCATAAGAAGAGCCTGGCATGCCATGGGACAGTAATATAAATAAAACAAATTCTGTCATAAGAGAAGGATGGGGGGATATGGCTACCAAGGCTGGATTAGGGGAGGAAATGCCTGGATTAAGGAACATAAACTATAAACATAGAACAGCCATGTAGTAAGTAAAGTTGCAACTTCTGATCTGCATAGGTGATCCAATCACATAACTAGCAGCTCCCACATTTCTTTCAACTTAATTTTGTGGGACAAACAAGGTGAGTGAACTCTATTCACAATGGCTGCTCGGAAGTACAGGCCTAGGACCTCAGAACCCAGAGATTTAAAAGTCCCTGAAAGATCTAAGAGGCTGTGGACTGAGGCCTCGTACACACGACCGATTTTCTCGGCAAGAACCAGCAAGAAACTTGCTGGCAGAGAGGTCTTGCCGAGTAAATCGGTCGTATGTACGCGGCTATTGGGTTTCTCGTCGAGAAAACCGACAAGTAACCTCGACGAGAAAATAGAGAACCTGCTCTCTATTTTCTCGTCGAGATTCTCGTCAGCCTGTTTCTCGACGAGAAAAGTGAGTGTGTGTACACTTACCTGTCCGCCGGGAAGCCTGCGCATGTTCGAAATGAATTTGACGCATGCGCGGTAGCTTCCTAGGCATAGGTAGGGTATACCAAGATGGCGGCGACGGCATCGAATGTGACGAGCGCATGCTCGTCGTAGTCGATGACGTCACTGCGTACGCTCCATTCAAAGAACCGTGGGTTCTTTGAAACGAGCGTGTGTACACTCGGCCGGGACAATTTTCCTGTCCAGGAATCTCGTCGAAAAAAACGACATGTTTTTTTCGACGAGAATCTCGGCCGTGTGTACGAGGCCTTACTCTTTAAATTGGTTGTGTGACAGACCCAACCGGGACAGGAGGTTTTTGGAGGATAGCCTCTTGCTAACTGACTATGGGCCCTGACTTTTCAGGGGGCTCTATTCTTTGGGACAGTGGCGGCTGGTGCTCAAATTTTTTTTGGGGGGCGTAAACAAACGAAAAAAAAACAACTTCAATTGCAGCCTCACTGTGCCCATCAAACGCAGCTACTGTGCCCATCAATTGCCGCCACTGTGCCCATCAAACGCAGCCACTGTGCCCATCAATTGTCGCCACTGTGCCATCAATTTTCGCCACTGTGCTATAATACGCAGCCACTTTGCCCATCAATTGTCGCCACTGTGCCTTCAATTGTCGCCACTGTGCCATCAAACGCAGCCACTGTGCCCATCAATTGTTGCCACTGTGCCATCAATTGTCGCCACTGTGCCATCAAACGCAGCCACTGTGCCCATCAATTGTCGCCACTGTGCCATCAATTGTCGCCACTGTGCCATCAAACGCAGCCACTGTGCCCATCAATTGTCGCCACTGTGCCATCAAATGCAGCCAATGTGCCATCAAACGCAGCCACTGTGCCCATCAATTGTCGCCACTGTGCCATCAAATGCAGCCACTGTGCCATCAAACGCAGCAACTGTGCCCATCAACTGTTGCCACTGTGCCATCAATTGTCGCCAGTGTGCCATGCCATCAATTGTCACCACTGTGCCATCAATTGTCGCCACTGTGCCCATCAATTGCTGCCAGTTTGCCCCCTCAAAAATCGCCAGTTTGCCCCGTAAAATGCTGGCGGATTGTCCCGTAAAATGCTGCCAGTTTGCCCCCCGTCCGGCACTTACCTTTCTCGGGTCAGCCATCCTCCTCTATGCTCCCTTGGTGTCTGCTCCCGCCCTCGATGTCGCTTCAGCGAATCAGGTTACCGGTAACCAGACCCGGTGAACCTGATTGGCTGAGAGGCGACCAGGGAACGCACAGCCTGTGCCGCTGGCTCTGATAGGCACTTCCAAAACACACCCACCGCTGTTATTCAGATGGCCAGCGCTCACCAGGGGGCCGAACACCTGAATAGTGGGCGGCAGTGGCGGCGACAATACATAGATTCATGCAATGCATGAATCTATGTATTGGTTATTGACGGGTGCAGGGGAGAGAGGGGGCGGCGCTCCTGTGCCCACTATGGCCGCACCGCCACTGCTTTGGAAGGTGTGTCCCTGGGGGACCTTTGGAGTGGTTTTGCTTCAGATTTGGGTCCATGTTTCCCTGAATATCCAGGTCCTAGGTTCCCAGAGTCTGTGTGTTTTCAGGGAGACATGGACCCAAATCTGAAGCAAAACCACTCCAAAGGTCCCCCAGGGACACACCTTCCAAAGAATAGAGCCCCCTAAAAAGCCAGGTCCCATAGTCAGTAGGCAAAAGTCTGCAGTCCCCTCCAAAAGCCTGTCCCGGCTGGGTCTGTCACAGGTTGTAAACACGTAAATATACCAACTGAAGTGACTGGTCTCAGGTGATACACAGAGATAAAACAAATCCTTCTACATAAGTTGCACCTGTTTATCTGCCGCCCTCTTTCCTCTAAAGCCATTCAAAGTACAGAAATTGCACTCAGTGCTTTGCATTGAGGCAAGTACACACTATAAAAGAATATTCTTTCAGAGAATAACGAGAATCAGAGGCTTACAACCACTGTAAATGCATGTTGATGTTTGGATCTGACGACCTCAATGTAACGTCAGTAAACACTTGTGTGTAAGCTATCCTGGTCTCCGACTCGTCACAGACATAAAAACGTTCTTTGTAAGAATTTGGGTAAAGAGAAGAACGATCTTCTTATGGCAGCCTCCACTTTGAGGTGATGTGTGTTTGTGAAAACACACAGAGTCTGAACCTTCCATGTACTTCTCTATTGCAGAGTGGGGTTTTGCTGCATGAATGGCTGGGCTGTACAAGGCAACACTGTCTATGCTCTAACCAGCGTGCCACTCGTAATTTATTGCTGCAGTAGATTGTTGGAAATGGTTTTACTCTGAGTTTTATCTTCCCAGCTGGCCTCCGAGTTACAGACACAAGACCGAACCAAAAATTCCCATATATTACGGTGACAGAGTTACAACAAGCAGAGCTCTACACAAAGAATAGAGAACAGCCATAAAAGCAAACCCACTTTAACTAGCAAATAACTGTTTAATAAGTATATTTCCTTCACTAGTTCTTCACCTCCTCCAGGATTTCTCTCGAGCCTCTCCCATCCTATGGAACTTGCTACCCCAATCTATCCCTCTATCTCCTACTCTATTCACTTTTAAACGATCCCTGAAAACTCATCTCTTTGGAGAAGCCTATCTGGCCCCCACCTAACAACTGTACATTTATTTTCTCCATCAGCCTATCCCCCACAGTTATTATTTCTTGTATCTCTTGACCCTCCCTCTTAGATTGTAAGCTCTAATGCCTCGTACACACGACCAGTTTTCCCGACGAGAAAACTGCCATTTTTTAGATTGGTTGGGAAAACTGGTCGTGTGTAGGCTCCATAGCAGTTTTCCCGACGAGAAAACTGCCCGCAAAAAAATTAGAACCTGCTCTCTTTTTTCCCGTCGTATTTCCCGTCGGTCTTTTTCTCGTTGCGAAAAACGGTCGTGTGTAGGCTTTTCTGAGGGGAAAAAAACGCGCATGCTCAGAATCAAGTATGAGATGGGAGCGCTCGTTCTGGTAAAACTAGCCTTCGTAATGGAGATAGCACATTCGTCACGCTGTAACGGATTGAAAAGCACGAGGCTGAAAAGCGTGAATCGTCTCTCACCAAACTTTACTAACACGAGATCAGCAAAAGTAACCCAAAGGGTGGCGCCATCTGAATGGAACTTCCTCTTTATAGTGCCGTCGTACGTGTTGTACGTCACCGCGCTTTGCTTGAGCGTTTTTTTGCCTGAACGTGTGTATGCAAGGCAGGCTTGAGAGGAATCACATTGGAAGAACGTCGGTTTTTGGCATGTCAGGAAAACCGGTCGTGTGTACGAGGCATGACAAGCAGGGCCCTCTGATTCCTCCTGTATTAAACTGTATTGTAATTGTACTGTCTGATGTACTGATGTTGTAAAATGCTGCGTAAACTGTTGGCGCTATATAAATCCTGTATATCATGGGTGCTCAACTCGTGGCCCTCGTTGCAAAACTACAAGTCCCATGATGCATTGCAAGGCTGACAGTTTCAAGCATGATTCCCAAAGGCAGAGGGGATTGTGCCGGAAGCATATGCCGAATGAGAGGATTTGAGCAGGGGGGGGGTTAAGATTGAGCAGGGGGTGGATTTGTACCAGGGGGGGAATTAATGCTTAGGGGGGTAAGCATGCAGATTAGTGCTTGAAGCGGACCTTCAGTAATTTTTTCAACCTTCCATCTATTAAAGTGATTGTAAACCCTATCAAAAAAAAAACAACCCTGCAAGACAAAGGCATAATGAGCTAGTATGCATAGCATACTAGCTCATTATGAATCACTTACCTCACATCGAAGCCCCCGCAGCAGTCCTCGCTCCCCCCCTTCCGGCCGGCGACACCTCTCCCGAGGGTTACTTCTGGGTATCGGGGCTCTGGCGCTGACCGGAGCCGCAATGACCTCACTCCCATGCATGCGCATGGGAGCTGCCGGTAATGGCACACTTACTGAAGCAACGGCACATACGTGCCATTGCTTCAGTGTGCTTCAGTGCGCATGTGCCGATGACATCGGCACATGCAGGGGGCAGGGGATATCTCCTAAACCGTTCAGGTTTAGGAGATATCCAGGGTAGCTACAGGTAAGCTTTATTATAGGCTTACCTGTAGCAAAAAGTGTGTTGTAAGGGTTTACAACCACTTTAACCACTACACTACCGCCCGCCGTCAAATGACAGCGGGACGATAAGCCTCTCGTTCTGGGAGGACGTCATATGACGTCCTCGCCTTCCCGAGCCACTAGGGGGCACCCCCTGCGTCACTGGGAACCCGATGCGCGTGCCCGGCGGCCGCAATGTCCACCGGGCACCCGCGATTGACCAGTAACTGAGCAGGACCGTGGATCTGTGTGTGTAAACACACAGATCCACGTACTGTCAGGGAGAGGAGGTGTGTCCCTTGGACATAGGGACACCGATTGGTCACCTCCCCCAGTCAGTCCCCTCCCCCCACAGTAAGAATCACTCGCTAGGGTACACATTTAACCCCTTGATTGCCCCCTAGTGTTAACCCCTTCCCTGACAGTCACATTTACACAGTAATTAGTGCATATTTATAGCACTGTTCGCTGTATAAATGTGAATGGTCCCAAAATAGTGTCAAAAGTGTCCGATGTGTCCGCCATAATGTCGCAGTCACGATAAAAATCGCCGCCATTACTAGTAAAGAAAAATAAAAAAATTAAAATGCTATAAATCTATCCCCTATTTTGTAGCCGCTATAACTTTTGCGCAAACCAATCAATATACGCTTATTGCGATTTTTATTACCAAAAATATGTAGAAGAATACATATCGGCCAAAACTGAGGAAAAAACATTTTTTTATATATTTTTGGGGGATATTTATTATAGCAAAAAGTAAAAAATATTGTTTTTTTTTCAAAATTGTCGCTCTTCTTTTGTTTAAAGCGCAAAAAATTAAAACCGCAGAGGTGATCAAATACCACCAAAAGAAAGCTCTATTTGTGGGGGGAAGATGATTAAAATTTAATTTGGGTACAGTGTTGCATGACCACGTAATTGTCATTCAAATTGTAACAGCGCTGAAAGCTGAAAAATAGCTTGGGCAGGAAGGGGGTGAAAGTGCCCGGTATTGAAGTGGTTAAATCTTCTTCCCCTATTGTTTTAACTTTGGATAGTAAAACCTTTTTTTTTTTTTTTCTGCTAGTAAATCCCTTATACAGCCCACTTCCTGTTTCTTGTCTGGTCATTAGCCTAGGCTTATGACATCATGCACATATCTCTCTCTCTCTCTCTCTCTCTCTCTCTCTCTCTCTCTCTCTCGTGAGAGTTTGCCCGGAACGGAAGAGGAGGGGGGTGAGTCATAAGAGGGCCAAAAAGAGTTGCAGAGCTGGAGGTGTGCCTCTGTGTGTCTGTGTAAATCCAGGAAGTGAACAGGCAGCCCACAGCTAAAATGGCTGCAGCCAGGCTTCGTGGAGGGAGATTTATGCAGCATATTTGGCAAGTACAGAATCACAGTATATATACAGTATGTAGCACACAAACCTTTTTCTCGCCTGGCTCACTCGCAAGTCAAGGCACACCGTGCTATATGCCCGTACCCTCCTGTTTGAGGAGGTTAAGCGGTGTTCACAAATTTCGGGTCCTGCAGCGAGTTACCTTCTTCCACTGGTTCTCTCCCCCAGAGTATGGGGTCAAGTCTCTATTTTTCCCCCAAAGAAGCCAATGTCCAGAAACACTTTAACTCCAACAGAGAGTTTATTTTCTATTGGCTGCGTAGTAGACAGAGACAGATGGATGAAAGAAGGAATAAGTGTGAGGGATTAGATCCAGGCACAACCAGTAACCTCGTCGCCACTCGATCCCGAGTGGGTTTAGCTCACCCGGATAGTCCTCTCTCACAGTCCTAGCAGCCGGTGTGGACCTCGAACAGTTCTGTCACCCTGTCCCCTCCAGAGACGGGTACAAGAAATCCTCTAACCTCTGTAGACTTTAAGAACAGGATAATGCCAACGGGCACTCTACAGGTTAGCTTTCCTGAATAAAGAATCCTTCCCTCTGACAGGTCACCAGGCCTCTCCCGAGACAGCAATCTTCCATTACTAAATTCCCCCTCGCCTCTCTGCATACTGGCGGGAGAAGAAGGCATGGTGAAGAAGACCACAGTGTTGAACATTGGAGAAGAACAGATCCAAAATCCATACACCGAGCTTTCAGCATTAAAGGGTCACCATGATATAGTGCGTTTCCTTGTGCAAGTGGATGACAACAGGGTGTATGATTTGGATACTGTGTGTACGGACCATCCGAGTGAGAATACTGGCTGTGGAAGGGACGTTTTGCATCACCAAAGGCTGCAGCTGGGTCAAAAGTTCAATGCCATTAACCGTTTGGCTTCTGGTAAGCTGCTCCCCCTCTCTTTGGTGGTGGATTTTTCACGGCTTGCTTTGAGTAATCACGGTGGTGTGAAACTCGGGGTCACCCTAATGACCTATGGACTAATGTAGATGATTGGTTAAATGCCACTGGACTAGTCTGGTGTGATGCCTGATAGATTTCCATACACATCTAAATAAGTTCCGAATTCCTAATAGACTTTGTTTAAAAGTGGCGCAGTTTTTCCTTTGTTTAATCTTCCATTACTCATCTCCTCAGTGGGAACGATCCTCCCCTGGCTTCCTCTCGGTCAGAGCGGGTACCCTCACCCGGGCACCCTGGGACTCCAATGGGCGAACTGTAGACCCAGTTAAAGGTACTGGGCCTACCTGGAATGTTGCAGCCTCGGGCCAAAGGTGCCCGAAACTTCTCGGCCAGTCATCGCACCCCCGAGGGGCACACCCCTCCGGCTCCTCCACTCTCCTCGACTCCTACTCTTCCACCTCGACCTCCCAAAAATATGGCGTCTGCCCCTTATGTACCCTCTCCCGGCTCCCTGGCTCAACCCTGACCCGATATGGCAGCGCCACCTACAGGTCACAGGGAACCATACACCAGGCAGCATCACATAAGCAGAAGCAAATACCTAGCAATCAAAGTGGTCCGAGCCTGGCTACCAGCTCAGACCAACCCCTAAATTTAGGCATAAAACACCCCCAAAAACTAAAGGGGCGCTACATATATAATAATAATATAATAATAATATGCAAAGTGGCTGGAGGCAAGCTTCAGAATGGCAAAGATATTTTTATTAGAACTAAAAAATAAAAAATAAAAATAGTCTGAAGTTACATATGAAGTCCCATGATGCATTGCTGAGCGATGGACAAATATACTTTTTGATGCACTGGGTGAAATTTCTATCCATATCCTTAGCAGCCAAGAAAACAGCTGACCTTCTCCATGCCGCAGCTGCTGTGACCCAGTTTCCCCAGGGAAAGGTGATTGTGTAACAGAATATTTTTATACAGCTCTGTACAAAAGGAGCGTTAGGGACAAAAGAACGGTTTACTTAAACATTACTCATCCTTTGATAGTTTTATGACTTCAGCGTGGTCATGCCTAGTCATTGTCAGTATTAAGTGACATGTAAACATCATGAGAAAGTTGGCACAGCCAGGGAAAAAGGAAACAACTGACAGACAGAGCTTCAGCTGCAGCCAAGGAGAGATTACTCAGGGACAGCGGTAGTGGTCAGTGTGCACAGCACAGGGGGGGTCTACAGTGCAGCCTCAAAAATTAACAAAAGACCACACAAAATATTTAGAATATGCAGGGCTTTTTTTTCAATGGGAACACTCCAGCACAGAATGTGTACTGGCAAAGAGGGCTGGGTTGTGCTGGGGGATCTATTGTCGCTGGGGGGTGTAATGTTGCTGGGGGGGTTTTAGTTGTGGGAGGAGAGGGGTCTATTGTTGCTCTGGGTTCTTATGATGTCAATCATTTCTGGGGGGGGGTTCTATTGTTGCTGGGGGGTCCACTGTGCTCTGGGGTTCTTATGTTGTTGCTGGGGGAATCTACTGTTGAGGGGTGAGGTTCTACTGATGCTGGCTGCTAGGAGATCTATTGTTGCCATAGGGCAATGGTTTCCAAACTTTGCTAGCCTTTATCTGGCCCTTGGGGAACTATTCCTCCCACTAACACCAATAACGGAGCATAATTCCTGCCACTGACACTAATGATGGGGCACTATTCGTCCCATTGATACAAATGATGGGGTACTATTCCTTCCATTGATACCAATGACAGGACACTATTTCTCCCACTGACACCAATGATGAGGCACTATTCCTCCCATTGACACCAATGATGGGGCACTATTCCTTCCACTGATACCAAGGATGGACACTGTTCTTCCCAATGACACCAATGATGAGGCACTCACTATTCCTCCCATTGATACCAATGATGGGGCACTGTTCTTCGCATTGACACCAATGATGGGGCACCATTCCTTCCACTAATACCAATGATGGGACACTATTCCTCCCATTGACACCAATGATGGGGCACTATTCCTTCCACTGATACCAATGATGGGGCACTACTCCTCCCACTGACGCCAACGATGGAACACTATTTCTTCCACTGATACCAATGAGGGCTGCTATTCTTCCTCTTACTGCCCACAGGCACTATGTACCTGACCACCAACCCTGAGGTAATGTTTATTTTCACTGAAGCCCAGGACATTTTCTACACTCACTGGCCACAATCTGGCCCCCTTAAAGTCTGAATGACAGTAAACTGGCCCTTTGTTTGGAAAGTTTGGAGAACCCTGCCATAGGGGGTCTGTGGTTGCTTGGACAGATCTATTGTTGCTGAGGAGTATTTAGACCCTGGGTGTCTATTGTTGCTGGGGCAGATCTGGTGGGGGGTCTATTGTTCCTGGTGGGTCTGTTGTTTCTGGGGCAGATCTATTGTTGCTGGGGGGTAGGTATTTTGTTCCTGGAGGGTCTATTGTTGCTGGGAAAGATCTACTGTTGTTGTTGGGGGGGCTGCTATTCCTTAGGGGGAGGGCTATTATCATTAACCAAATTACTTAACACCACAAAAATATACCTGGCTCTGTATTCTCTAAAAGGAACAGTACTGGGAGGAGGATAGGGGGGCAGAGACAAGAGGCGGTGCTCTGAGGTAGGTAGGGGCCGAAGAAAAGGGGTGACTAAGGGAAAGGGGGAGTACCTGCATCTATTCTCCGACAGAAAGCCCTGAGAATATGTAATATGATGACAGAGCCCAAGGGCTGTATGTGGACACAGGCCGGACACCGAGACAATACAGAAATCCACAATGCACAGAATCTTGGAAGATCACCCTCTCTAATATCCTGGTGACCACTGTCACCGGTACAGATAGTAAGAGGAAATCTAAAATGTTACAAACTGAAAAAAAAACCATAAATTTCAGCCACTGTGCCCATCAAACGCAGCTACTGTGCCAAACGCAACCACTGTACTCATAAATTGCCGCCACTGTGCCCCATCAAATGCTGCCAGTGTGCCGAACAATTGCCGCTACTGTGCCCCATCAGATGCTGCCAGTGTGCCCATCAATTGTCGCTACTAGGCCCCATCAGATGCTGCCAGTGTGCCGATCAATTCTCGCTACTGTGCCCCATCAGATGCTGCCAGTGTGCCGATCAATTGCCGCTACTGAGCCCCATCAGATGCTGCCAGTGTGCCCATCAATTGTTGCTACTGTGCCCCATGATCAAATGCTGCCAGTGTGTCAATAAATTGCCACTACTGTGCCCCATGATCAAATGCTGCCAGTGTGTCAATAAATTGCCACTACTGTGTCCCATGATCAAATGCTGCCAGTGCCAGCCAGTGTGCTAATCAATTGCCGCGACTGTGGCACTGTGCCCCATCAGAAGCTTCCAGTGTCAATTGCCGCTATTTGTCTCCTGATCTGACTGCTCCGGTTCCATTTGCTCACCTTTTAATCTGGACTCTCTGTCTGGTCTGGTGGGGTAAGCAGACTTCAGCACCGGTCTTCTCTTCATTGGTTCCCTGGTCCAGGCAGGCAGTCGGGCCGCTGGGACGGGAGGAGGAGGAGCCTGGAGGAGGTCGGAGATGTTGCGGCACCGGGCTGCAGCCTAAAATTCACTGTCTGTGGGAGGTCGGGACCAGGAACAGCTGAGCCGAGTCCTGGATCTAAGGCACTGGCACTGCAGAATGCCACCACCCCGCCGACTGCGCCGAGAGGTCACTGGACTACTGGAGGAGTGGAGGTGGAGGTCGGAGGACTCGAAGTCAGCGGTGAGTTACTGATGCTCCTCTCTCTGCTGCTGCTGCCATGGCCGGTGGAGGAGGTGGGTGGGGAGAGCGCAGTGCAGCACTGGGTAAAGGCCGGCTGCTTCCCTCTGCTCTCTCTGCAGATGTGATGTCACTGGTTGCTACATGCCAAGCAGGGTGGCCCTAGCAACCAATTTGGCAATCTATTATTACGGTGGCAGCCAGTCCTTATTTCATTCCGGGACACTGTATTGTCCCGGAATGAAGGTGCCCGGGACACGGGACACAAATATAAATTACGGGATAATTCCGGGCAATCCGGGACAAGTGGTCACCCTAGTTGTCACCTAAATGGGAGGCGAGGAGAAATCTTGCAATGGGGACACCTGGTCCGTTACAACTAACTTCGGAAAGATCTCCACTTACTTCTTGTTGTGTCTCCATCTCCCTAGTGGGACACAGACATCAATAAAACCTGGACCTGGGTTTCCATCCAAAGTTAAACAAAAAAGTTTGGGCTTTAAATACACATTAAATCTTTAGTGAATAAAAAAATCTCATATATGTATTTTACCTATTTTGCCGGAGTTCATTTTCAAAGTTCTCGTGTATTACAGAACTCCTCTGTGTATTATTGTTTCAGATATATCTCCCGGTAATCATGGTGGAGCTGAAGGATCACTAAACACAAAGGACTTTGTACATGTTACATCAAACTCATAACTATCTGGTGACACAAACCACGATTGCAACACTTCATGCAATACTAGTTTTATAGAACCCTGCGGCTGCGGTGGTTGTTTATGACATAATGGGGCCGCTTTTATTTGTTCGGCAGGGTCAGTTCTGAGTTTTCCAGTTACAAGGTAATACCTAGATGAGGTGCCAGTAGATGTCACTGATCACCAGTCTGTATTACAGTTATACAATGCAGCCTTAATCCAATTATATAATACACCCTGCTAATATTAATTATCTCTACAGTGTATGAGACATTGGTGTGAACAGAAAGCATGGGTACGAGTAAATAAAAGAATAAGGACTGCGGGGTACTTAGTGTTTTTGACACTCGGGGCTGCTCTATAGGACAAAATCATTTCCAGTAGTAATAAAATTAACTAAAAAATAATAATGGGCAGAAAAAATATGTAGATAATGAAAGCTGTAGGGTTCTCTTGCATTAGGTGGCCAGTGGAAAAGTGACCCCTAACATTGGTGTTCAGTGAAGTGCTCCATCACATTGGTGTTCAGTGAAGTGCTCCATCACATTGGTGTTCAGTGAAGCGCTCCATCACATTGGTGGTCAGTGAAGTGCTCCATTACATTGGTGGTCAGTGAAGTGCTCCATTACATTAGTGGTCAGTGAAGTGCTCCATCACATTAGTGGTCAGTGAAGTGCTCCATCACATTGGTGGTCAGTGAAGTGCTCCATTACATTGATGGTCAGTGAAGTGCTCCATCACATTGGTGGTCAGTGAAGTGCTCCATTACATTGATGGTCAGTGAAGTGCTCCATCACATTGGTGGTCAGTGAAGTGCTCCATTACATTGATGGTCAGTGAAGTGCTCCATTACATTGATGGTCAGTGAAGTGCTCCATCACATTGGTGGTCAGTGAAGTGCTCCATTACATTGATGGTCAGTGAAGTGCTCCATTACATTGATGGTCAGTGAAGTGCTCCATTACATTGATGGTCAGTGAAGTGCTCCATTACATTAGTGGTCAGTGAAGTGCTCCATTACATTGATGGTCAGTGAAGTGCTCCATCACATTGGTGGTCAGTGAAGTGCTCCATTACATTGATGGTCAGTGAAGTGCTCCATCACATTGGTGGTCAGTGAAGTGCTCCATTACATTGATGGTCAGTGAAGTGCTCCATCACATTGGTGGTCAGTGAAGTGCTCCATTACATTGATGGTCAGTGAAGTGCTCCATCACATTGGTGGTCAGTGAAGTGCTCCATCACATTGGTGGTCAGTGAAGTGCTCCATTACATTGATGGTCAGTGAAGTGCTCCATTACATTGATGGTCAGTGAAGTGCTCCATTACATTGATGGTCAGTGAAGTGCTCCATCACATTGGTGGTCAGTGAAGTGCTCCATTACATTGATGGTCAGTGAAGTGCTCCATCACATTGGTGGTCAGTGAAGTGCTCCATTACATTGATGGTCAGTGAAGTGCTCCATCACATTGGTGGTCAGTGAAGTGCTCCATTACATTGATGGTCAGTGAAGTGCTCCATCACATTGGTGGTCAGTGAAGTGCTCCATCACATTGGTGGTCAGTGAAGTGCTCCATTACATTGATGGTCAGTGAAGTGCTCCATTACATTGATGGTCAGTGAAGTGCTCCATTACATTGATGGTCAGTGAAGTGCTCCATTACATTGGTGGTCAGTGAAGTGCTCCATCACATTGATGGTCAGTGAAGTGCTCCATTACATTAGTGGTCAGTGAAGTGCTCCATCACATTGATGGTCAGTGAAGTGCTCCATTACATTAGTGGTCAGTGAAGTGCTCCATTACATTGATGGTCAGTGAAGTGCTCCATTACATTGATGGTCAGTGAAGTGCTCCATCACATTGGTGGTCAGTGAAGTGCTCCATTACATTGATGGTCAGTGAAGTGCTCCATTACATTGATGGTCAGTGAAGTGCTCCATCACATTGGTGGTCAGTGAAGTGCTCCATCACATTGGTGGTCAGTGAAGTGCTCCATTACATTGGTGTTCAGTGAAGTGCTCCATTACATTGGTGTTCAGTGAAGTTCTCCATCACATTAGTGGTCAGTGAAGTGCTCCATTACATTGATGGTCAGTGAAGTTCTCCATCACATTAGTGGTCAGTGAAGTGCTCCATTACACTGATGGTCAGTGAAGTGCTCCATCACATTGGTGGTCAGTGAAGTGCTCCATCACATTGGTGTTCAGTGAAGTTTTCCATCACATTAGTGGTCAGTGAAGTGCTCCATTACATTGGTGTTCAGTGAAGTGCTCCATTACATTGGTGTTCAGTGAAGTTCTCCATCACATTAGTGGTCAGTGAAGTGCTCCATTACATTGGAGTTCAGTGAAGTTCTCCATCACATTAGTGGTCAGTGAAGTTCTCCATCACATTAGTGGTCAGTGAAGTTCTCCATCACATTAGTGGTCAGTGAAGTTCTCCATTACATTGGAGTTCAGTGAAGTTCTCCATCACATTAGTGGTCAGCAGGGATGAGCCGAACACCCCCCTGTTCGGTTCGCACCAGAACCTGCGAACAGACAGAATGTTTGTGTAAACTTTAGAACCCTATTAAATACAATGGACTCGAACGTTCGAAATCTAAAGTGTTAATTATAAAGGCTAATATGCAAGTTATTGTCCTAAAAAGTGTTTGGGGACCCGGGTCCTGCCCCAGGGGACATGTATCAATGCAAAAAGAAGTTTTAAAAACGGCCGTTTTTTCGGGAGCAGTGATTTTAATAATGCTTAAAATGAAAAAATAAAAGTGAAATATTCCTTTAAATTTCATACCTGGGGGGTGTGTATGATATGCATGTGAAGTGGCGCATGTTTCCCGTGCTTAGAACTGTCCCTGCACAAAGTGTCATTTTTGAAAGAAAAAATTGCATTTAAAACTGACTCGCGGCTATTAATGAATTGTCGGCTCCCGGCAATACATACAAAAGTCATTGATAAAAAAAAAAAAAAAAAGCGTGGGTGTTCCCCAGAATTCAATTACCAGGCCCTTCAGGTCTGGAATGGATATTAAGGGGAACCCCGCCGCAAATAAAAAAAAAAAATTGACGTGGGGTTCCCCCAAATATCCATTCCAGGCCCTTCAGATCTGGCATGGATTTTAAGGGGAACTCCACCCCAAATTTTTTAAAAAAATGGCGTGGAGTCCCCCTAAAAATCCATACCAGACCCCTTATCCGAGCACGCAACCTGGCCGGCCGCAGGGGAAAAGGGGGGGACGAGAGAGCGGCCCCCCCTCCCTCCTGAACCGTACCAAGCCACATGCCCTCAACATGGGGAGGATGTCCCCATGTTGATGGGGACAAGGGCCTCATCCCCACAACCCTTGCCCGGTGGTTGTGGGGGTCTGCGGGCGGGGGACTTATCGGAATCTGGAAGACCCCTTTAACAAAGGGGACCCCCAGATCCCGGCCCCCCCCTATGTGAATTGGTAAGGGGTACGTTGTACCCCTACCATTTCACGAAGAAAGCGTAAAAAAATGTTTAAAAAAACACACAAACACCTTGAAAAAGTCCTTTATTAAAAAAAAAAAAAAAAAAAGCGGTGAAATCCAGTGTCCCGCGGCGATCCCGATGTCCAGCGCTGTCCTTCATTGGTTGTGCCTGAGCGGACCTGATGGGGAACTCCCTCTCAGTATTTTAAATGTATAGACCCGCCCCTTCTAAAGTTCCCCATCAGGTCCGCTCAGCGGACCAGATGCGGAACATGAGAAGGGGCGGGTCTATACATGTATTACCAAAGTGAGAGCAGTTCCCCATCAGGTCCGCCCCCTCGGTATGTCAGACCCGCCTACGTCATTGGCTTGAGCGGGGAACTTCCTTCACTATGTAAATTTAAATTACACAGTGAAGGAAGTTCCCCGCTCAAGCCAATGACGTAGGCGGGTCCGACATACCGAGGGGGCGGACCTGATGGGGAACTTTAGAAGGGGCGGGTCTATACATTTAAAATACTGAGAGGGAGTTCCCCATCAGGTCCGCTCAGGCACAACCAATGAAGGACAGCGCTGGACATCGGGATCGCCGCGGGACACTGGATTTCACCGCTTTTTTTTTTTTTTTTTTTAATAAAGGACTTTTTCAAGGTGTTTGTGTGTTTTTTTAAACATTTTTTTACGCTTTCTTCGTGAAATGGTAGGGGTACAATGTACCCCTTACCAATTCACATAGGGGGGGGCCGGGATCTGGGGGTCCCCTTTGTTAAAGGGGTCTTCCAGATTCCGATAAGCCCCCCGCCCGCAGACCCCCACAACCACCGGGCAAGGGTTGTGGGGATGAGGACCTTGTCCCCATCAACATGGGGACATCCTCCCCATGTTGAGGGCATGTGGCTTGGTACGGTTCAGGAGGGAGGGGGGGCCGCTCTCTCGTCCCCCCCTTTTCCCCTGCGGCCGGCCAGGTTGCGTGCTCGGATAAGGGGTCTGGTATGGATTTTTAGGGGGACTCCACGCCATTTTTTTTTAAAATTTGGGGTGGAGTTCCCCTTAAAATCCATGCCAGATCTGAAGGGCCTGGAATGGATATTTGGGGGAACCCCACGTCAATTTTTTTTTAAATTTGCGGCAGGGTTCCCCTTAATATCCATTCCAGACCTGAAGGGCCTGGTAATTGAATTCTGGGGAACACCCACGCTTTTTTTTTTTTTTTTTATCAATGACTTTTGTATGTATTGCCGGGAGCCGACAATTCATTAATAGCCGCGAGTCAGTTTTAAAAGACTTTTTTTCTTTCAAAAATGAAATTTTTTGCAGGGACAGTTCTAAGCACGGGAAACATGCGCCACTTTACATGCATATCATACACACCCCCCAGGTACGAAATTTAAAGGAATATTTCACTTTTATTTTTTAATTTTAAGCATTATTAAAATCACTGCTCCCGAAAAAACGGCAGTTTTTAAAACTTCTTTTTGCATTGATACATGTCCCCTGGGGCAGGACCCCGGTCCCCAAACACTTTTTAGGACAATAACTTGCATATTAGCCTTTATAATTAGCACTTTAGATTTCTCCCATAGATTTTTCGAATTTGCCGCGAACACTCCTATTTGTTCGCTGTTCGGCGAACGGGCGAACAGGCAATGTTCGAGTCGAACATGAGTTCGATTCGAACTCGAAGCTCATCCCTGGTGGTCAGTGAAGTGCTCCATCACATTGGTGGTCAGTGAAATGCTCCATTACATTGGTGTTCAGTGAAGTTCTCCATCACATTAGTGGTCAGTAGTGATGAGCCGAACACCCCCGGGTTCGGTTCGCACCAGAACCCGCGAACGGACCGAAAGTTCGTACGAACATTAGAACCCTATTAAATACAATGGATGCGAACGTTCGAATTCTAAAGTGCTAATTATAAGGACTATTATGCATGTTATTGTCCTAAAAAGGGTTTGGGAACCCGGGTTGTGCACCAGGGGACATGTATCAATGCAAAAAGAAGTTTTAAAAACGGTCGTTTTTCGGGAGCAGTCATTTTAATGATGCATAAAGTGAAAAAAAAAAGTCAAATATTCCTTTAAATATCGTACCTGGGGGGTGTCTAAAGTATGCCTGTGAAGTGCCACGTGTTTCCCGTGTTTAGAACTGTCCCTGCACAAAATGACACTTCTAAAGGAAAAAAAAACAATTTAAAACTGCTTGCGGCTTTAATGTAATGTCTGGTCCCGGTAATATGGATGAAAATCTTTAAGAAAAATGGCATAGCTACCCCATGACCCCCCCCCCCCTACCCCAGCCCATTACCAGCCCCTTTGGGTCTTGTATGGATATTAAGGGGAACCCCGCACATAAAATAAAAAAGGCCCTATATACTCTGAACAGCCGTATACAGGCGGTGCATACAAGACAGGGACTGTAGGTTTGTTCTTATGTAGAATCTGTTTGTAATTTTGAACAGGTACATTGTTGAAGTGTAGCTCCAGCCCAAAAATAGGATTTTTTGTACTCACCGTAAAATCCTTTTCTCTGACATCCATGGACTGACACGGTGTGTCTTTACACGTGGGTTATGTCCCTGCTTGCAGGAGAAGACCTAGGCAGAATGTGAGATGTTATACATACATTCTAAAAGCCAGAGCTGAACAGCCCCACCCAGGGGGCGGTCCCTCCGGGCATAACCCTCCCACTACAGTCAGCAGACTTCAGTTCGTAACAAAGCAGTACAAACTTAAAAAGGAAGGGTGGGTGCCGTGTCAGTCCATGGATGTCAGAGAAAAGGATTTTACGGTGAGTACAAAAAATCCTATTTTCTCTTATCATCCATGGACTGACACGGTGTGTCTTTACACTTTACACGTGGGATGTCCCAAAGCAGTGTCAAGAGGGATGGGAGCAGTATAAATGGAAAAACCAAAAACTTCCACTCCAAGAAGGCAGATCTCCTCAACGGAGGAGTCGCAACTTTAAACAGCGGCCTGCAGCACCCTGCGGCCGAAGGAAGCATCCGAAGATGCAGCCACATCAACCTTATAAAAAACTTAAAAGGTATGAACAGACGACCAGGTCGCCGCCTTGCACACTTGTGCAACCGACGCTTGATGTCGGAAAACCCAGGAAGCACCAATTGCCCTGGTGGAATGCGCCGTAACCGGAAAGGGAGGCGCCCGCCCTTTGAGAGCATAGGCTTGAATGACGGTTTGTCTGATTCCCCTAAAAATGATTGGAGACTAAACCGCTTGGCCCTGTTATGGACCAGGGGCAGTCACAAACAGTGAGTCGGACTTCCGAATAGAAGCAGTAGCAGACAGGTACACCCGTAAGGCTCGTACCACATCCAATATGTGCAGCGCAAACTCCCTGGGATGCGATGGGTGAGGACACAAGGACGGGAGGACAATGTCCTCATGTAGGTGAAAGGTAGACACCACCTTTGGCAAAAAGGAAGGTCGCGGATGCAACACCGCCTTATCCTTATGGATGACTAAATATGGCGACTTGCAGGACAAAGCCGCCAACTCAGACACTCGTCAAACAGAAGTGATTGCCACTAAAAGGCCACCTTCTGAGACAAGACAAGAGAGGAATATCCCGGATATTCCCAAAAAGGAGGTTCCTGGAGGACCTAGAGCACCAAATTCAGATCCCACGGTGGGAGAGAAGGCTTGACAGGAGGGAGCACATGGCGAACCCCCAACACAAGGTGCTAACCAAGAAATGACCCGGTAGAGGTCGCTGAAAGAAGACGGCCAAGGCCGAAATCTGATCCTTGATGGTACTCAAAGCAAGCTTTTGGGTCACTCCACACTGTAGAGGACGCAGGATTCTGGGGACGGAATACGTCCGAGGACGCCAGTCCAGCGCTTCACATATGGCGATATAAGCTTTCCAGGCACGGTGATAGATCTGCCTGGAGGAAGACTTCCGTGTCCTTAACATGGTCAAAATGACAGAGTCCGAGAGACCTCGGTCCCTCAATACCTGGCTTTTAACAGCTCTGCCGTTAAAGCCAGAGACTGTAAGCCGGATGAAACATAGGACCTTGAGACTGAAGGTCCTCCCTCATCGGCAACCACCAGGGAACGTCCGCAACGAGACGTACCAGATCAGCGTACCAGTGACGCTGAGGCCAATCCGGAACAATTAGGATCACCGGAGTTTATATCAGGCGATAAGGACCCTATGGGGCCACCAACACATCCGAGTCATCGCCCAAGGATCCCTGGATCTGGCCACAACCTCGACCCTTGCGACTGAGTCGAGAGGCCATCAGGTCCACATCCGACGTGCCCCCCCGTCGGCAAAGGAGTTGAAATATGCAAGGACCACTCTTCCTGGTCCCGCGTCTGGCGATTGGCGACTCAGATAGTCCGCCCCTACAGAGCCGGCACGTTTCTTCCGGCCCACTTCAGGATACGGATTACCTCGGAAGCCGCAGCTGAGCTCCGAGTCCCCCCGTGATGGTTTACATACGCCACCGCCGTGGCGTTGTCCGACTGGCTCCTGATGGAGCGACCCCATACTCTCTCCGACCTGAGGAGAGACACAGTCTGATGGCCCGCATTTCCAGAACAGTGATTGGTAAACGGGCTCGTCCGGAGTCCAAGGTCTTGAGCCGACAGGACTCCCCAGACTCCACCCCAGCCCGTCAGGCTGGCGTCCGTCGTGAGTACCGTCCATTGGATGGGAGGGGAACGACTTTCCGGACCGAAGAGCCGAGGGTCCCAACCACCCTGTCAGGGACGCCCTGACCAGGTGAATCACCTGGATCCGAAGATCCAAGGACAACGGGGATTTGTCCCAGGTGGACAAGATCTCCTTCTGCAATGCCCTGGTGTGTGATTGGGCATACAGAACGGCCGCAAAGGAGGCCACCAGGAGTCCCGGGACTCTCATGCAAACAACGGATTGACAACCATGTTCGGGATGTCAGCACCCGCACCGCAGACTGAAGTGTCAGCAACTACTCCAGAGGTAGGATACCTTTGCCTCCAAGGAGTCCAGAACTAGAGACTCCAGACACTGAGTCGGGACCAGGACTGACTCCTGAATGTTCAGGAACCACCCGAGGTCCCTGAGGGTCTAATTGACGATAGTCACCTTTCCTCTAAGTCTGAGCCACTTTCTGCTCATAGCAGAAGACCGTCCAGATAGCCCACGACAGCAATACCTCGCTGTAACAGAAGGCTAGAACCGGAGCAAGCACCTTGGTGAACACCCTTGGTGCCGAGGCAAGGCCGAAAGGAAGAACCACAATCGAGAGTGGACTTCGCTGATCGCAAGGCGCAGAAACTTCTGGTGACTTGCGCAGATCGGAACATGCAAGTAGGCGTCCTTGAAGTCCAAGGACGCCAGAAGAAAATCCCTTTGGTGGAGTGTAGCGATCACCGTGCGAATGGATCCCATGCGGAATTTCTGCACCTTCTCGAAGGCATTCAGGGCCTTGAGGTCCAGGATAGGTCGAACCACGTCCTATTTTTGGGACGACAAACAGATTCGAGCAGAATCCCTGAAAACTCTCCTGTGACGGAACCGGCACAATCACTCCGGACCTGATCAAATCCTGTACAGCCCCCAAGAGGGCTGCCCGACAGGTAGGAAGGAGAGAAAGATTCAAGGGAAAGAATCTGTGTGGGGGCCAGGATCGGAATACTATCCTATAACCTGAGGTGACCACCTCGCACACCCACCAGTCGGAGATTCGGGAGGTCCACCGATCCATGAACCTGCAAAGTCGTCCCCCCCACCCCAGAGTCGGGCGGAGGCAAGACTTCACGCGGAGGCGGGCTTGGGAGCCGCTTGTTTGGCTTACGCACCCAGGGGCACTTGCGCCCACCAGCCGCACTGCCATCAGTCTGAGAGGGCCTACCTGTGGACTCTGACTGACGAAAAAACCCCTGTTTGCTGGAAAGGAAGGCCCCTGTTTGCGGCGGGCCTCCTCACCCTTGCTAGTCTAAGGAAGAAGAGTGCGTTTACCTCCCGTGACATCCATGACGATGTCATCCAGAGCAGCACCGAAAGGTCTACCGCCTTTAAAATAGTAGATCCGTCAGGAGCTTCCTAAGGCTAGGTCAGCAGACCAGCATTTCAACCAGATAAGACGACGCAATACCACCGCCGAGACAGAGGCCCTGGATATTAAAGGGGCCGCGTTCAGCGTGGCGTCGCACACAGAAACCAGGCCCTGAACCAGTTGGGTGGGCCAGAGCAACTGTGTCTGGAGGAAGAATATGCTCCTGTACAGCTAGGTGCAACATTTTTGCCCAACCTGTAAGTGTTTTTGACACAAGGGTCGCCGCTACCACAGGTCGTAGGGCGGATCCCAACAAGGCAAACATGGTTCTGCTCACCACTTCTGACCTCCTGTCAGTGGGGTCCTCAAATGCAGGAGTCCCCTCCATCGGGAGAGTGATGGCCTTGTTCAACCGGGCGACTGGAGGGTCGACCACTGGGGGAGAAGCCCACTTTTTAAGTAGGGCATCTTCAAGGGGTACCTGATAGACAAACGCCGCGGGACCATAAAAAAAATTCTTCTGCGGCTTTTCCCAGACCTTATCAATGAGCTGGTCAAAGAAAGTACAATGGAAAAAAACCCTTTAGAAGGCCTGGCCTTAAAAGAACCAAAGGAGACAGTATCCGCCTGAGGTTCTGCATCCGCAGCATTTGAGCTTGAGAGTGTCCCTCACCACAGTCATGAGCACACTAACATCAGGAGACTGGCTCCTGAGGGAGCCACGTCTTCTCCTTCTGCTAGGCAGAAAAAAAACTGAAGTCTGCTGACTGTAGTGGGAGGGTTATGCCCAGAGGGACCGCCCCCTGGGTGGGGCTGTTCAGCTCTGGCTTTTAGAATGTATGTATAACATCTCACATTCTGCCTAGGTCTTCTCCTGCAAGCAGGGACATAACCCACGTGTAAAGTGTAAAGACACACCGTGTCAGTCCATGGATGATAAGAGAAAATCTATTTTTAAACTTTTTGGAAAACATAGGTAAGGGTTATCACCCCTGTAACATTTGTTTTGCTGTCTGTGCCCCTGTTCAGAACATTTCACCTCACTTTCCGTCCCAATGACAACTGTTTTTGAAATGTGGTGTTTTTCTTGAAACAAGGATTGCTGATAAAGCATCAGTACAGAGGAGACACCTTTCTCCCATATTTATTCTTACAGGAGAGAATTTTCCTTCCTAGTGGTAGATTTCCTCTCACTTCCTGTTGTCTTCTTGCGTTTGCAAGTAGGAGTCGTTTGTAAGTTGGATGTTTGAAAGTAGGGACCTGCCGTATATACTCTGCAGAAATAGGCCCCTTAGTTGTTGGTGTTGGCACAACACTGTAAGCACTCACAGTTACTCTTGGTTGGTGCTGGAACGCCCTGCTGTCAACTATTATATCAGGAATTTTAATTACATATAATTGTTGAACAGTGGTAGTAAAAATTGGGCCTTTGATGGTGGTGCTGGTGCCACAACACTGTAAGCCCTGACAGTTACTCTTGGTGGGTGCAGCAATGGGCCCTGCTGTGAATTATTAGATCAAGAATTGTAATTACATGCCCCTTTTGAACAGGGGCTGAAAAATTGGGCCTTTCGTGGTGGTGGTGGTGGTGGTGGTGGTGGCGTTGCCACAACACTGTAAGCCCTCAGAGTTACTCTTGGTGGGTGCAGCAATGGGCCCTGCTGTGAATTATTAGATCAAGAATTGTAATTACATGCCCCTTTTGAACAGGGGCTGAAAAATTGGGCCTTTCGTGGTGGTGGTGGTGGTGGCGTTGCCACAACACTGTAAGCCCTCAGAGTTACTCTTGGTGGGTGCAGCAATGGGCCCTGCTGTGAATTATTAGATCAAGAATTGTAATTGCATGCCCCTGTTGAACAGGGGCTGAAAAATTGGGCCTTTCGTGGTGGTGGTGGTGTTGCCACAACACTGTAAGCCCTCAGAGTTACTCTTGGTGGGTGCAGCAATGGGCCCTGCTGTGAATTATTAGATCAAGAATTGTAATTACATGCCCCTTTTGAACAGGGGCTGAAAAATTGGGCCTTTCGTGGTGGTGGTGGTGGTGGCGTTGCCACAACACTGTAAGCCCTCAGAGTTACTCTTGGTGGGTGCAGCAATGGGCCCTGCTGTGAATTATTAGATCAAGAATTGTAATTACATGCCCCTTTTGAACAGGGGCTGAAAAATTGGGCCTTTCGTGGTGGTGGTGGTGGTGGTGGTGTTGCCACAACACTGTAAGCCCTCAGAGTTACTCTTGGTGGGTGCAGCAATGGGCCCTGCTGTGAATTATTAGATCAAGAATTGTAATTACATGCCCCTTTTGAACAGGGGCTGAAAAATTGGGCCTTTCGTGGTGGTGGTGGTGGTGGCGTTGCCACAACACTGTAAGCCCTCAGAGTTACTCTTGGTGGGTGCAGCAATGGGCCCTGCTGTGAATTATTAGATCAAGAATTGTAATTGCATGCCCCTGTTGAACAGGGGCTGAAAAATTGGGCCTTTCGTGGTGGTGGTGGATGTGGTGTTGCCACAACACTGTAAGCCCTCAGAGTTACTCTTGGTGGGTGCAGCAATGGGCCCTGCTGTGAATTATTAGATCAAGAATTGTAATTACATGCCCCTTTTGAACAGGGGCTGAAAAATTGGGCCTTTCGTGGTGGTGGTGGCGTTGCCACAACACTGTAAGCCCTCAGAGTTACTCTTGGTGGGTGCAGCAATGGGCCCTGCTGTGAATTATTAGATCAAGAATTGTAATTGCATGCCCCTGTTGAACAGGGGCTGAAAAATTGGGCCTTTCGTGGTGGTGGTGGTGGTGGTGGTGTTGCCACAACACTGTAAGCCCTCAGAGTTACTCTTGGTGGGTGCAGCAATGGGCCCTGCTGTGAATTATTAGATCAAGAATTGTAATTGCATGCCCCTGTTGAACAGGGGCTGAAAAATTGGGCCTTTCGTGGTGGTGGTGGTGGTGGTGGTGGTGTTGCCACAACACTGTAAGCCCTCAGAGTTACTCTTGGTGGGTGCAGCAATGGGCCCTGCTGTGAATTATTAGATCAAGAATTGTAATTACATGCCCCTTTTGAACAGGGGCTGAAAAATTGGGCCTTTCGTGGTGGTGGTGGTGGTGGCGTTGCCACAACACTGTAAGCCCTCAGAGTTACTCTTGGTGGGTGCAGCAATGGGCCCTGCTGTGAATTATTAGATCAAGAATTGTAATTACATGCCCCTTTTGAACAGGGGCTGAAAAATTGGGCCTTTCGTGGTGGTGGTGGTGGTGGCGTTGCCACAACACTGTAAGCCCTCAGAGTTACTCTTGGTGGGTGCAGCAATGGGCCCTGCTGTGAATTATTAGATCAAGAATTGTAATTGCATGCCCCTGTTGAACAGGGGCTGAAAAATTGGGCCTTTCGTGGTGGTGGTGGTGGTGTTGCCACAACACTGTAAGCCCTCAGAGTTACTCTTGGTGGGTGCAGCAATGGGCCCTGCTGTGAATTATTAGATCAAGAATTGTAATTACATGCCCCTTTTGAACAGGGGCTGAAAAATTGGGCCTTTCGTGGTGGTGGTGGCGTTGCCACAACACTGTTAGCCCTCAGAGTTACTCTTGGTGGGTGCAGCAATGGGCCCTGCTGTGAATTATTAGATCAAGAATTGTAATTGCATGCCCCTGTTGAACAGGGGCTGAAAAATTGGGCCTTAGGCACTGGTGGCACAACACTACAACCCCTCACAGATACTGTACTTGGAGCACAGCAATGAGCCCTGTTGCAAAGTATTGCTTCAAAAATTGTAATGACACGCCCCTGTTAAACAGGGGCTGAAAAATTGGGCCTTAGGCACTGGTGCCACAACACTCCAACCCCTCACAGATACTGTACTTGGAGCACAGCAATGAGCCCTATGGCAAATTATTGCTAAAAAAAAAGGGATTTTTATAACAGCTTACCTGTAAAATCCTTTTCTTGGAGTACATCACGGGACACAGAGCGACTTAGTCATTACTAATGGGTTATATAGTTTACCTTCAGGTGTTGGCACTGGCCAATTCCAAACCGGAAGTACCCTCCCCTATATAAGCCCCTCCCACCCGGGAGCACCTCAGTTTTGTAGCCAAGCAATAAGTGTCCCAAAAAGAGGGGTGGGAGCTCTGTGTCCCGTGATGTACTCCAAGAAAAGGATTTTACAGGTAAGCTGTTATAAAAATCCCTTTTTCTTTTTCGTACATCACGGGACACAGAGCGACTTAGTCATTACTAATGGGACGTCCCAAAGCAATGCCAAATGAGGGGGGGGTACATAAGCTGGGCGCCATCAGGCATGAGGATCTTTTGCGGCCTGCAACACACTGCGCCCAAAGGCGACATCCTCCTGACTTCTAACGTCTACCTGATAGAATCTAGTAAACGTGTGTACCGAAGACCATGTTGCGGCCTTACATACTTGAGCCAGGGAGGCCTGGTGATGCACTGCCCATGAAGTTCCAACCGCTCTTGTGGAGTGCGCCCTAACTTTGAACGGAGGCGGTCTCTTTCTCAAGCCATAGGCTTGTATTATGACCTGTCGAATCCACTTGGCTAAAGTAGATTTTGATGCTGCCTGACCCCTTCTGGGGCCTTCCGGCAGAACAAACAAAGAATCCGTTCTGCGAATCTGAGCAGTGGCTTTTAGATAAGCTTTAACTGCTCTTACTACATCCAAAGAATGTAATAACTTTTCCTCTACTGAGCTAGGTTTGGGGAAAAAAGAAGGAAGAACCACATCTTGGTTCAAATGAAACCTCGATACCACCTTAGGAAGAAAGGCTGGATGAGGACGTAATACTACTCTGTCCTTATGGACAACCAGATATGGCTCCTTACAGGACATAGCTGCTAATTCCGACACTCTTTTAGCCGAACAAATGGCTACTAAGAAAACCAATTTCCTGGTGAGAAGAACCAAGGAAATGTGTTGTAATGGTTCAAACGGTTGTTTCTGTAGAACCGACAGAACCAGGTTTAAGTCCCAAGGACATATGGGAATACTAACCGGAGGGCTAATACGCATCACTCCTTGTATAAAGGCTTTGACTAGTGAATGCGAAGCCAAGGGCCTTTGAAAAAATATTGACAAGGCCGAAATCTGACCCTTGATAGTACTCAAGGCCAGCTTCCTATCTACAGCCCACTGTAGGAAGTCCAGAATCCTCCCTATCATGTACTTACGTGGATGCCATTTCTTGGTCTCACACCACGTAATGTACGCTTTCCAGATCCTATAATAGATCTGCCTGGATACCGGTTTCCTGGCATTGATCATGGTAGATACCACAGAATTAGAGAGCCCTCTCTTTTTCAGAATGTGGGCTTCAATAGCCAGGCCGTCAAACCTAGGGCTGGTAAGGAAGGGTGGTATATCGGTCCTTGCGACAGCAGGTCCGGACGAAGTGGGAGGGTCCAAGGACTCCTCACTGACATTTTTACAATCTCCGCGTACCATGCCCTTCGGGGCCACGCTGGAGCCACCAGAATCACTGGTTTCTTTTCTACCCTGATTCTGCGGAGTAATCGCGGTAACAATTGTGGCGGTGGGAATGCATATATCAGCTTGAACCGATCCCAAGGGAACACTAGGGCATCCGAGCCGCAAGCTAGGGGATCCCCTGTGCGAGACACAAACCTGTCCACCTTTGCGTTGAATCTGGATGCTAGCAGATCTACATCCGGTGTTCCCCACCGCTGGCATATTGCCTGGAAAACCTCGGGGTGAAGAGACCATTCCCCCGGGCATAATTGTTGGCGACTTAGAAAGTCCGCTCTCCAATTTTCCACTCCTGGGATGAAAACCGCGGATATGGCTGGGACATATCTTTCTGCCCACTCCAGGATGCAATTTGCTTCCTTCTGGGCTGCACGACTTTTGGTGCCACCCTGATGATTGATATATGCCACTGCCGTGGCATTGTCTGATTGAATTCTGACAGGGGACCCCTGGAGTTTGGATGTCCATGCTACTAGGGCATACCGGGCTGCTCGTATCTCTAAGAGATTGATGGGCAGGGCCTTTTCTGCTTCTGACCACCTGCCCTGGAGAGACCATTGCTCCAGCACTGCCCCCCAGCCGATGAGGCTGGCATCTGTAGTGACCACCTTCCAAGAAACCGGACTGAAGGGTTTCCCTCTTTCCAGATTCTGGGGCACCAACCACCAATGGAGGCTCTTGCGAACGGAAGGGGACAGGGACATTGGTAAGTCTAAAGCCTGAACTTTTTTGTTCCAGGCTGACAGTATGGCCCTTTGCAAATTCCTTGAATGGAATTGACCGTAGGGTACCGCTTCGAATGAAGCCACCATCTTTCCCAGCAGCCTCATGCAGAGACGTATGGATGGTTTTCTTTTTGTACCCACTAAGTGGGTCAAATTTCTTAAAGACGACACCTTCTCTGGAGGTAAGAAAATCTTTCTCTGATTTGAATCCAGCCTTAGCCCTAAGTATTCCAGACTTTTGACTGGTCTTAGAGCTGACTTGTCCCGGTTGATAATCCAACCGTGATATTCCAGATACTCGATTGTCTTGTGAATAGCTACTTCCAGCTTTTCCACTGAGTGGTCTATTAGTAGCAGGTCGTCTAGATATGCCATTATCGTTACACCCTGTGTTCTTAGATTGGCCAATAATGGGGCCAGAATTTTTGTGAACACTCGTGGTGCTGTGGCCAGACCGAAAGGTAAGGCTCTGAACTGAAAATGGCGCCCTTCTACTGCAAAGCGTAGAAATTTCTGATGGGCCGGAAAGATGGGAATATGCAAATAAGCATCCCTTATGTCGATCGAGGCTAGCCATTCCTGCCCTTGTAGGGCGGTGGCCACTGATCGGATCGACTCCATCCGAAAAGTCCTGATATTTAGGAACTTGTTTAGCCCTTTTAGATTTAATATGGGCCTCACGTCCCCATTTGGTTTGGGGACTGTGAAAAGGTTCGAGTAAAACCCGAATCCGCTTTCTTCCAGGGGAACCTTCATGATTACCCCTTGGAGCAATAGTTGTTCTAGTGCCAGAAGGAGGGATCCTCTCTTTTGGGGATCTCTTGGCACGTTTGACCTCATAAATTGGGCAGGAGGAGTGCCTTTTAACTCCAGCTTGTATCCCAGACTTACTGCGGAGAGCACCCATCTGTCTCTGATGGTGTCCCGCCAGGTCTCTGTGAACAACTGAAGTCTTCCCCCCACCCGATTGAGCGGGGGCAATACTTCATGCCTTAGGGGGAGGTTTTGTACCTCTCTTGATCCAGGGCTTCTTGTTACCCTGTGATTGTCCCTGATTTCTGCCCCCTGAATTTGACCGCGGAGGCCGTCGGAACTGCTTCACAGCCGATGTGCCCGGGACTGGAGAGGTAGGCCTCTTAAAAGAAGGACTTCTACCCTTGTTCTTAACCGGTAAGAGTGAACTTTTACCGGCAGAAATTTTCTGGATATATTTGTCCAGATCTTCTCCAAATAAGCGTTCTCCATGAAATGGGAAGCTAACCAGCAGTTTTTTACAGGGAGCTTCAGCAGACCAGTTTTTGAGCCACAGAAGCCTACGCATATGTACTATAGACAGCGTAAAGCGGGAGGCCTGTTGGATTGTATCCTTTATGGCGTCCACCGCAAAACACAAGGCTCTAGGCAGGTCAGCTAGGGCATGAGCCTGCTGATCTGGTAAGTCCCTTAAGACTTGTTTCAACTGATCTTTCACTGCTTGGCAGACTCCAATCGCTGCTACCGCAGGTTGTGTCACCATACTTGCTGTAGAGAAAGCAGATTTTAGTAAAGACTCCAATTTTTTATCTATTGGGTCTTTGAACATTGGAACATTATCTACTGGACATGTCAGTGATTTGTTAACAGAAGAGATGGCTGCGTCCACTATAGGGACCCTCCATTTTCTTATGAACTTATCCTCCATGGGATAGATCACCGGAAATCTCTTGGGGGGAGCAAATATTTTATCAGGATGCTCCCAATCCTGGTAAATAAGCCCTTCTAATAAAGGGTGGATTGGGAAGGAACAGACCGCCTGGGGAGCTTTTAGCGACCCCAGCGAGGAAACCGTAGTGGATGGTGGTTCCGCCAGAGGCATTTTAAATGCTGATCGGACCATGTTAGTCAGAGACTGAACCCATAATCTTTCAGCCTGAGAAGCTGAGAAAGGTTCTTCCACTGTTGATTCCTCTATAAGTGAATCAACCTCATCCTGATCCCCTTCAGGTAGGTCGATCTCTGTGTGGGGCTGTTCCTCCACTAACAGGCACTCTGAAGGAGGAGACGGAGATCGGACGCGCTTTCCCTGAGATAGGGAAGCAGCGATCAATGCTGTTAATCTCTCTTCTAATCCTCCCAGAGTTGAGGATAAAACCTCCTCTGTTATATATACAGGAGCAGGTGGACTGGGGACAGCCGCAGCACCAGGCATTCCTGCGGGGTTTCTACGGCTACTGACCTCTGCATTCTCAGGGGAGATTGGTGCAGTGCAAGCATGCCCAATATCCTCAGAGCCCGATGGAGACCCCTTTGGCTTCCTGGAAGATCTATTTCCGGAGCGTCTGGACGACATATCCTTTAAGCACAAAGCTGAGGTATTCCCGTCGTCATACACCAATTTTTGCTGGTAATAGTCTAACACAGGTGCTGCTATATACCAGCTGGTGTCCACTAAAGTGCCTTTCTATGGGGATGCCTGCATCAACCGCCTCTGTGTGCCACTGTTTGTTGCTAGCTCTGTTTGCATGCAGCTGACACTTGTACTGTGTCTTTTAACCATGCTGGGACGCCCGCACATGCGCAGAAGCGCCGCGGCGCGCATCGAGCGTCATCCACCCGCCCCGCCCCTTTTTTTTCATAGGAGGCGCGTGCACGCGCCCGCGCGCGCGCCCATGCGCCAATGGCGCCCTTTTCGAAAACCAACAGAGGACTAGGAGCCAGGGCCCTTTTTGCCGGAGGGCCTGTGCGGTGGATGAACGCAGCAACAGGGCAGAGGAAGTGGATTCCCTCAGAGAAACTTACCAGCTGCCTGGATCTTTTGAGTTGAGAAAACCAAAGATCCACATTACAAGAAAAATGGACTACAGCGGCCTCTAGTGGTTTAACACAGGTACCGCGGTCCCTGTTTTTTTTTTTTTTTTTTCTTGACTACTATTAAAATTTTACATTTTCAGTAGTTATAGGCAAACACAGATATTTAGCGGGAATACCGTTAGGTAACAGACAGAAAGACAAATTAGGCTTGGGGGTCCCCCAATAGAACCAAGTTCCTGAGGGCCCCCACTTACCTGATCCCCGCCGCAGGACTTTGTTTGGTCCACAAAAGTCCAAACTTCACCTATCACGGCAGGCATTGTAATTAAACCTTCAGGGACCGGGTTCCCAAGGATTCCACTCCCCTGGACCTGTATAGCACCCTGCACAGACAGCGTCTTGGTCGTGGGTATGACCAGAGCTCTGGATCCCAGGGTCCAGCCCTCCTAAGAGAAGCATTACAGGCAAAACCTTGCTCTTCCTGCAAGGCCCGGGTACCGACCGTTTAGCTATGAAGCTTTTTTGGTGGGATCCGGAACAGCTTACTAAGGCCCAAAAGAACCTGTACGCAAGCCCAGTGAAAACACATGTTACTCTTTGGCCAACACCTTAGACACTGGCAAAAAACTGAGGTGCTCCCGGGTGGGAGGGGCTTATATAGGGGAGGGTACTTCCGGTTTGGAATTGGCCAGTGCCAACACCTGAAGGTAAACTATATAACCCATTAGTAATGACTAAGTCGCTCTGTGTCCCGTGATGTACGAAAAAGAAATTGTAATTACACGCCCCTGTAAAACAGGGGCTGAAAAATTGGGCCTTAGCCACTGGTGGCGGCACTCATAAACAAAAATGATCTTCCAAGCTATCATCATCAATCGTATCATTGAGGACTCGGAGGAGGAGGATAGCCAGTCAACATAACAGCACAGGCACTCAGCATCAGCATCAGTCTTGAAGGGATGTGACATGTTAAAATCAATTAGTCTGTTATATCAGCATCAGGTGTGTGGTAGCTGGTGGTGATCCAAGACTGGTTCATCTTGATGAAAGTCAGTCGATCAACCGAGTCGGTGGACAGGCGCACCCTGTGATCCGTGACAAATCCTCCAGCAGCACTGAATGTGCGTTCCGAAAGAACGCTGGATGCAGGACAGGCCAGTAGCTCAATTGCATACTGTGCAAGCTCTGGCCAGTGATCCATCCTCAAGACCCAGTAAGCCAGAGGATTTTCGGTGGGGAAGGTGTCCAAGTCTGACCTTGCCCCTAGATATTCCTGCACCATGTTTATCAGACGCTGGCGATGGTTGCTGGAACCGATCATACTTTGGGGCTGCGGACTAAAGAATTGTCTGAACGCATCGGTCAGACGGCCACCTTCCCCACCGCTCCTTCTTTGACTGGCCGAAGCCTCAGCAACTCGTTGTCCAGGACCAGGAGTTTGTAACCTCCCAGTCTCTGGGAACGCGTTGCACAGACCTTTCTGCAAGGCCTCCCGGAGTTGTCTCATCCTCTGCTCCCTCTGCGACGGTAACATAAGGTCCGCAACCTTACCCTTGTACCGTGGATCAAGGAGAGTGGCCAGCCAGTAATGGTCCCTCTCCTTGATCCGAAGAATACGAGGATCCTTCCGCAGACTTTGCAGGATCAGGGAGGCCATGCAGCGTAGGTTTGCTGAGGCATTCGCTCCGGAGTCCTCTGGGTCACTAAGGACGACATGATCCGCAGCCACCTCCTCCCAGCCACGTACAAGTCCACTGGTTTCTTGGGACTGTAAATCATCCCTAAAAGACTGCTGCTGATGATGCTGAGTGCCAGCCTCCACCTCCATGCTGACACAATCCTCCTCCTCCTCCTCCTCCTCCTCTTCCTGTGCGATGGGTGGGACAGAAGGAACACTGTCTGGGTAAAGGGGGCCTTGAGAGGCAAGGAAGTCCTCCTCTTCCTGCCTCTGTTCTGCCTCAAGTGCCCTGTCCATTATTCCACGCAGCGTGTGCTCCAACAGGTGGACAAGAGGTACAGTGTCACTGATGCATGCACTGTCACTGCTCACCATCCTCGTGGCCTCCTCAAATGGTGCCAGGACAGTGCATGCATCCCTGATCATGCCCCACTGGCGTGGAGAAAAAAAAACAAGCTCCCCTGACCCTGTCCTGGTGCCGTAGTCGCACAGGTACTCATTGATGGCCCTCTGCTGCGTGTGCAGCCGCTGCAGCATGGCCAACGTTGAGTTCCACCTGGTGGGCATGTCACATATAAGGCGGTTCTTGGGCAGGTTCAACTCCTTTTGCAGCTCAGCCAGGCGAGCACTGGCATTATAAGATCTGCGGAAATGCACACAGACTTTCCTGGCCTGCCTCAGGACATCCTGTAAGCCCAGGTACCTGCCCAAGAACCGCTGCACCACCAGGTTAAGGACGTGAGCCACACAGGGCACATGGGTCAGTTGTCCCTGTCGGAGGGCGGAGAGGAGGTTGGTGCCATTGTCGCAAACCACCATTCCTGGCTTAAGCTGGCGTGGCGTCAACCACCTCTCGGCCTGGCCCTGCAGAGCAGACAGGACCTCTGCCCCAGTGTGGCTTCTGTCCCCCAAACACACCAGCGCAAGCACGGCATGGCATCTTTTTGCCTGCGTACTTGCGTAGCCCCTTGAACGCCTACGGAGCACCGCTGGTTCCGAGGACAAACCACAGGAAGAGGCCATGGAGGAAGAAGAAGAGGAGGAGGTGGAGGAGAGAGGTGTGTCACAACCAGTAGTAGCATTTTGGAGGCGTGGCGGTGGAACAACCTCCAACACTACTGCACCTTGTCCTGCATCCTTCCCAGCTGCCAAAAGAGTGACCCAATGGGCCGTGAAAGAAAGGTAACGTCCCTGTCCATGCCTGCTGGACCATGAGTCAGCGGTAATATGCACCTTACCGCTGACCGCCCTGTCCAGCGAGGCCAAGACATTGCCTTCCACATGCCGGTAGAGAGCCGGAATAGCCTTCCGTGAGAAAAAGTGGCGTTTGGGAACCTGCCACTGAGGAACCGCACATTGCACAAACTCACGGAAGGGGGCAGAGTCTACCAACTGAAAAGGCAGCAGTTGAAGCGCTAGCAATTTAGCCAAGCTAGCATTCAACCGCTGGGCATGTGGATGGCTGGGAGTGAACTTCTTTCGACGGTCCAGCAGCTGGGGCAGGGAAATTTGCCTGCTAGAATCGGACGTCGGTGTACTGCTAGCAGAGTGGCCGCAAGTACTTGGCTGTGACACACCTAATTCTACACCTTCATTCCTCTCAGTGCATGTTTCAGAGAGGACTGAAGTTATAGTGGGGTTGGAGATCCCAGCTGATGCGGTGCAAGGAGAGGTCCGCTTTGTTCTTTGGTGTGGGTCTTTGAGGTAGGCTTGCCAACGAGCTGCATGGCAGGTCAACATATGTCTGGTCAGGCATGTGGTACCCAAGCGGCTGATGTTTTGGCCACGCGATATACGCTTGAGACATATGTTGCAAACAGCAGCTGTGCGATCTGATGCACTAGCCTCAAAAAAGGCCCACACCAAAGAACTTTTTGAATGACGGGCAGAGGCAGCGCCCTGCACAGGCGGAGCTCTGCGGTGTGATTCCGTCGGTGTACTGCCCTTACGCTGGCCACCAAAGGGCATCCTGCCTCGTTGGAGATGTGCCTCCTCCTCATCCTCCTCCTCCTCCTCTCTCCTATTAGGCACCCACGTGGAGTCAGTGACCTCATCATCCCCTCCCTCCTCATCACTGGAGCCAATCTGGCAGTATGCTGCAGCTGCTGGAACATGACTGCCAGATTGGTGTCCTTCTTGAGCATCCCCTCTGTCTGCTCTCACGCTACTGCCTTCCTGTAGCTGGGTTTCATCATCAGACCCTTCGAAACGCTGGGCATCCTCCTGGAGCATGTACCCAACACTGTGCTCAAACAGTTCGGGGGACTCCTCAGGAGGAGGACATGGTGGGTCTAGGGAAGGAGTGACTGATGATGAGTCTGACATTGATACCAGGGAAGAGGACGCTTTGGCAGCTGCTTTTCCAGTACCCTGAGCCTGGGTGAGAGAGGATGAGGAGGAGGAGGAGGGCTTGGTCATCCACTCTACCAAGTCTTCGGCATGATGTGGCTCAACATGTCCAGCTGCCGAAAAGAAGGACAAGCGTGTCCCATGGCCATGTGCTGATGACAATGCACCGCGTCCACGACCAGCACTGTTGCCCCCAGACACAGAGCCTGCTTGCCCTCTTTTATTGCCTCCTGACTGTCTGCCTCTCCTTGTTTGCCTTCCAGACATTCTAATAGATGGCCTGCAGGGAGATGGGAAAAAAGCAATAAGGGCTACCTTCAGGTGTCCTTCTCTGTCCCTTTACTTAAGGATTTCTAAATATGGTTGAGGATGATTGCTTTTGCACAGAATAGCACAACGACAATTTCCCTGACTGTCCAAAAAAACAAGGATTTCAAAGATGGTTGATGAGGAATGCTTTAGCACACTATAGCACAAGGAGAATTTCCCTCACTGTCCTTCCCTGTCCCTAGAAACAAGGATTATCACAGTGAAAGAAACTGACACTCTTCCTACCTATAGTTTTCTGTCCCTAGAAAAAATGTTTTTTTAAAGCACACTATAGCACAAGGAGAATTTTCCTCACTGTCCTTCCCTGTCCCTAGAAACAAGGATTATCACAGTGAAAGAAACTGACACTCTCCCTACCTATAGTTTTCTGTCCCTAGAAAAAATGTTTTTTTAAAGCACACTATAGCACAAGGAGAATTTCCCTCACTTTCCTTCTTTGTCCCTAGAAACAAGGATTATCACAGTGAAAGAAACTGACACTCTTCCTACCTATAGTTTTCTGTCCCTAGAAAAAATGTTTTTTTAAAGCACACTATAGCACAAGGAGAATTCCCTCACTGTCCTTCCCTGTCCCTAGAAACAAGGATTCGCACAGTAAAACACACTGACACTCTCCCTACCTATAGTTTTCTGTCCCTAGAAAAAATGTTTTTTTAAAGCACACTATAGCACAAGGAGAATTTCCCTCACTTTCCTTCTTTGTCCCTAGAAACAAGGATTATCACAGTGAAAGAAACTGACACTCTTCCTACCTATAGTTTTCTGTCCCTAGAAAAAATGTTTTTTTAAAGCACACTATAGCACAAGGAGAATTCCCCTCACTTTCCTTCTTTGTCCCTAGAAACAAGGATTATCACAGTGAAAGAAACTGACACTCTTCCTACCTATAGTTTTCTGTCCCTAGAAAAAATGTTTTTTTAAAGCACACTATAGCACAAGGAGAATTCCCCTCACTTTCCTTCTTTGTCCCTAGAAACAAGGATTATCACAGTGAAAGAAACTGACACTCTTCCTACCTATAGTTTTCTGTCCCTAGAAAAAATGTTTTTTTAAAGCACACTATAGCACAAGGAGAATTCCCTCACTGTCCTTTCCTGTCCCTAGAAACAAGGATTCGCACAGTAAAACACACTGACACTCTCCCTACCTATAGTTTTCTGTCCCTAGAAAAAATGTTTTTTTAAAGCACACTATAGCACAAGGAGAATTTCCCTCACTTTCCTTCTTTGTCCCTAGAAACAAGGATTATCACAGTGAAAGAAACTGACACTCTTCCTTCCTATAGTTTTCTGTCCCTAGAAAAAATGTTTTTTTAAAGCACACTATAGCACAAGGAGAATTCCCTCACTGTCCTTCCCTGTCCTTGGAAACAAGGATTCGCACAGTAAAAGACACTGACACTCTCCCTACCTATAGTTTTCTGTCCCTAGAAAAAATGTTTTTTTAAAGCACACTATAGCACAAGGAGAATTTCCCTCACTTTCCTTCTTTGTCCCTAGAAACAAGGATTATCACAGTGAAAGAAACTGACACTCTTCCTACCTATAGTTTTCTGTCCCTAGAAAAAATGTTTTTTTAAAGCACACTATAGCACAAGGAGAATTCCCTCACTGTCCTTCCCTGTCCCTAGAAACAAGGATTCGCACAGTAAAACACACTGACACTCTCCCTACCTATAGTTTTCTGTCCCTAGAAAAAATGTTTTTTTAAAGCACACTATAGCACAAGGAGAATTCCCTCACTGTCCTTCCCTGTCCCTAGAAACAAGGATTCGCACAGTAAAACACACTGACACTCTCCCTACCTATAGTTTTCTGTCCCTAGAAAAAATGTTTTTTTAAAGCACACTATAGCACAAGGAGAATTCCCTCACTGTCCTTCCCTGTCCCTAGAAACAAGGATTCGCACAGTAAAACACACTGACACTCTCCCTACCTATCCTTCTCTTTCCCTAAACTAAAGGAATCCAGGTTAAGCAAGAAAAAAATAAATGTCACTGTCCCTGCCTATGCTTCTCTTTCCCTGCTCCGGAACACACTACACTAGGCCGCCGTGCTGGCGGCCTTTTATAGTGTGGGGCGTGTACTAAACACCCTCAGCAATAATTGGCCACAGGCATCCTGCCTGTGGCCAATCATTGCTCTCCTCGCTGCCGGCGCTGTGATTGGCCAAGCATGCGGGGTCACAGTGCATGCTTGGCCAATCACAGCGCCTGGATGACACTGCGATGGCGTAGTGCATTGTGGGCCGTTCGCGTAACTCGAATTTGGCGCGAACGGCCCAAATCGTTCGATCTTCGTCGAACGATCGAACAGCCGATGTTCGAGTCGAACGTATGTTCGACTCGAACACGAAGCTCATCCCTAGTGGTCAGTGAAGTGCTCCATCACATTGGTGGTCAGTGAAGTTCTCCATCACATTAGTGGTCAGTGAAGTTCTCCATTACATTGGAGTTCAGTGAAGTTCTCCATCACATTAGTGGTCAGTGAAGTGCTCCATCACATTGGTGGTCAGTGAAATGCTCCATTACATTGGTGTTCAGTGAAGTTCTCCATCACATTAGTGGTCAGTGAAGTGCTCCATCACATTGGTGGTCAGTGAAGTGCTCCATTACATTGGAGTTCAGTGAAGTTCTCCATCACATTAGTGGTCAGTGAAGTGCTCTATCACATTGGTGGTCAGTGAAATGCTCCATTACATTGGTGTTCAGTGAAGTTCTCCATCACATTAGTGGTCAGTGAAGTGCTCCATCACATTGGTGGTCAGTGAAATGCTCCATTACATTGGAGTTCAGTGAAGTTCTCCATCACATTAGTGGTCAGTGAAGTGCTCCATCACATTGGTGGTCAGTGAAGTGCTCCATTACATTGGTGGTCAGTGAAGTGCTCCATTACATTGAAGTTCAGTGAAGTTCTCCATCACATTAGTGGTCAGTGAAGTGCTCCATCACATTGGTGGTCAGTGAAGTGCTCCATTACATTGAAGTTCAGTGAAGTTCTCCATCACATTAGTGGTCAGTGAAGTGCTCCATCACATTGGTGGTCAGTGAAGTGCTCCATTACATTGGAGTTCAGTGAAGTTCTCCATCACATTAGTGGTCAGTGAAGTGCTCCATCACATTGGTGGTCAGTGAAGTGCTCCATTACATTGAAGTTCAGTGAAGTTCTCCATCACATTAGTGGTCAGTGAAGTGCTCCATCACATTGGTGGTCAGTGAAGTGCTCCATTACATTGGAGTTCAGTGAAGTTCTCCATCACATTAGTGGTCAGTGAAGTGTTCCATTACACTGATGGTCAGTAAAGTGCTATGTTACAGTTGGAAGAATGCTATAGTCAGTGGTAAGAATGTCCCTTGTAGAGATGGTCAGTGGGAAGAATGTCTTCTTCATTGGTGGTGGGTCAGCGAAATGCTTCTCATGTTGGTGATAAGTATGAAGAATGCCCCTTAGGTTGGTGGTCAGTAAAAAGAATGCCCCTTTTATTTGGTGGTCAGAGGGAAGAATGCTCCTTACATTGGTGGCCAATGGAAAGAATGTTTCTTAAATTGGTAGTCAATGGGAAAAATGCCCCTTACATTGGTGGTCAGTGGGAAGAATTCTCCTTACATTGGTGGTCAGTGGGAAGAATTCTCCTTACATTGGTGTTCAGTGGGAAGAATGTCCCTAAGGCTGGGTTCACACTATCTTCGCATGCGGCTCACAGCAGGGGTCCAGTTTCAGTCCGAATTTTGGGCTAAATTCGGACCTGAAATGGACCAAAAAGATGCATGGGGCTCCTGTGCAAATTCGCACCGGAGCCGCAGCAGAGATGTGTGAACTGGCTCCATAGAGAGCCGGTCAAAATCTCCTGCTACTGCAAATTGGATGCGTGCAACCCGCATCCAATTTGCAATGGTGTGAACCCAGCCTGATGCCGCGTACACACGACCGTTTTTAATGTCATTGAAAAAAACTGCATTTTTCTCGACGTGATTTTTCGTGTTTCCTCTCAAGCCTGCCTTGCCTACACACTATCGTGGAAAAAAATGCTTGAGTAAAGCGCGGTGACGTACAACGGCACTATAAAGGGGAAGTTCCATTCCATTCGGATGGCGCCATCCTTCATGTTAGTAAAGTTTGTTGGACGATTTGCGCTTTTCAGCCTCGTGCTTTTCAGTCCGTTACAGCGTGACAAATGTGCTATCTCCATTACCAACGCTAGTTTTACCAGAACGAGCTCTCCCGTCTCATACTTGATTCTGAGCATGCGCATTTTTTTTCACGTCGTTAAAGCCTACACACGGCCGTTTTTCATGATGAGAAAAACGACGATGTGAAAAACGACGTGAAAAATTAGAGCATGTTCCAATTTTTCTCGTTGTGATTCTCTGCGTTTTATTCGTCGGAAAAACTGCTGGCAAGCCCACACACGATCATTTTTAATGACCATTTTAAAAAATTACATTTTTCTCGTCATTAAAAACGGTCGTGTGTACGCGGCATGACATTTGTAGTCAATGGGAAAAATGCCCTTTACATTGGTGTTCAGTGGGAAGAATTCTCCTTACATTTTATTGAAAGATATTAAAATGCACTCACATTGCACAGTGCACTACGATCTGTGCACATAGATATAAGGTTTTAGAAGATAAAGGTGTGTTGCCCCTCATCGAAACATCAGCATCACACTATACCAAGTTTTTGGGACATCATTTCGTCCGGCGTGATAATGTCACAGACTCTGCCCCGGTGAGTTTAGTCACAAATCACGTGATTTCCTCAGGTTCTCCTTGTAAAACCTTATATCTATGTGCACAGATCGCAGTGCACTGTACAATGTGAGTGCATTTTAATATTTTTTTACAAAATGTAAGGTTTTAATACAGTAAAGCACTATGGTGCCTTTCTTTTAGACCTCTCTGAGCACACTTCTGAAAGTTGAAGACCACTTACCTGATAGCAAGGTTTTATCATGTGAGGAAGAGTGTTGATGAATTTGGAGATTTTGCAAGCCACTGGATATTATTCCTAGAGGGGGAAGGTGTATATTGACCTGTGGACAGGTCTAAAGCTAAGGTGAGCGCTATATGTAGAGACTGGTGGCAGTTTACAGGGTGTTTAAGGTGAAGCACCATAGGTGTGCGCAGCCTTTGGCATTAGGGCGTGCACTCCAAAGCTCAAACACACTCTACCGATCACTCACGATGTTCATTCAGAAAGGGAAGGTGCTGGTAAATGGAATATTTACTGGCCCCTTCCCCCACTCATCCTAAAACATCCACAGCAACAACCGGTGGGAGAGGAGGGAAGCCGGCAGTGCTGCGGGGGAAGAAGGGGGAGCCAGGTCAGTAGTGGGAATCTGTTCTGCACAGGGTGATTAGGGTGTGCCTGGGCACACCTGGCACACCCTGTGTGCACGCCTATGTGAAGCACACAGGAGGATACAAGTGTTTGGATTTCTACTGACCACATGGAACTCCTAATAATGTTGATGCACAAAAGACTAATATATTGTTTCTTCTTACACAAGGGGTTTTCATCACTATTTCAGTTTGTATGTTATATGTAAAATTCTAATTATTTTTGTGCATATTTTGTTTTATTTTGAACTTTTATCTATTTGGGGTCCTCAAGATTACTCATTTTATCACAAGTCAGATATACCCGTATTTATCGGCGTATAACACGCACAGGCGTATAACACGCACCCTAACTTCAAGAGGGAAGTTTCAGTAAAAAGAAAATTCACAGCCCCCTGCGTATAACACGCAGGCACAGTTTACCCTCTATTTTCAGGGTAAAAAAGTGAGTGTTATACGCCAATAAATACAGTATATATATATATTTATTTTTTATTTACCGGTAGTTCATTTTGTAATTTTAGTAGTAATTTTACACCATTTCACAGGGTTTATTGATCATTGGATATTTTAATACTGGAGATCCCATAGGGGGGTTACACCATTGTTGGTATAGTGCAAGAAAAGTAACGCTTCACAATTTTGTTTGCATAATTGGATTTCACAGTATTCTTCATGAGTCTTCATATATACAGGTCTGCTGAAGTGCCAACATAAAAAAACTGCAATCAACTGGTTATAATGTGTAGCGCCCTGCTCCTGATGACCAGGCGCTATGTTAAATTTAGTGGGAGTCTGAGCTGGTAGTTAGGCTCAGACTTTGTAATGATTAGGGCTAAATCAGCCTCTGTTCCGGCTATGGCTGTGTTTGGAAGGACTTCCCACTGTTTGCCTGTAGGTGGCATTACCACCCCAGGCCAATGTTGGAACACAAGCAGGTCAGAGCGTATTGGGTATTTTTCCCCCGGGAACAGCCCAGTGGGAGTGGTCTCCCCACTGGGCATGCTGGGGAAGGGTACTTAAGGGGCAGACACCATTTTCTCGGGGCTCTTCGCCTTGTGGCCCTCCTGGCTCGAGGTACGTATAGTGAAATTTCAGCCACGGAGCGATGTTGGCCTGAGGCTGCATCTCTGCCAGGTAGGCCCAGTTGTCCAGACTGGGGCCTGCACTTTGAAGGTGATCCTGTGCTGTCTGTCCTGTGGGAGGAAGCCACTCAATGGAGGAAACCAGGGGAGGACCTGTCCTGGAGAGGACCAAGCAGAAGGCTGGTATCTTGGGGAAGGCCTGGTGACCTTATTGGAGGATGCACCGTAGTTTATGTTACCTTACAGTGTGCCGGGTCGGCTTAAAGGCTCTAAAACTGTAAGGCTGGATCTCTGGATACTAAATCCTGTGGCAGAGGATTATTGAACAGTTCATTTGTATCGTCCTAAAGTCTGTGGCAGAGACTGTTATTTCTTCGTCTTGTTCGTGCGTCATCCCGGCTGCTAGGCCAAGGGAGAGGGGCCTATCCGGGTGGGCAACACCCACTTGAAGGAGAGTGGTGAGTGTGACTTTTGAAGCTTAGAAGTTTCCCCAGTGATCTGCATCGTGTGCCTGAACCTTCCCCCTGACCCTCCATCCCTCTACCTGTGCAAGTTTGTGTGAAATAAAACGGAAAGGATTCATAACTTGTGTGGACATTAAGGTTACTATAGACTCTCATCCCCTAGACAACGAATGTTGAGGTAACGTGTAAGGCCCAAATCTAAACCAGCAGCTCCCACGGGGGTAGTGCTACAAATGTATTACTATATTTTTATCCTTTACCTTCTTGTTCATCATGTTGATTGGTAAACTCTATGAAAGGACTTTGTATATATTACACATTCTCCATAACTTTCAAATTACATGAGTGTTTAAAGCTGAGTACTGAATATCACAGGACACATAAACATGTCATATGGAATATTTAAAGGGGGACTGTCTGCAGGCACTCTGCTGCTTTAGTTTTGATTTACTAGTTAGTCCCTTAAGAGCTATGCAAGGATACAAGCCAAAGCGGAGCAGTAAGCTATAAATGTCTTCTTTCAGGCAGTGTATCACAACTTGGACCAGCTCTTCCATGCTATGGACTGCTGATGAATATTTATTAAAGCAACAAGAGATATATTCTAAAACAGGTCTTATTATGGCTAATAGTCATCACTAAAGAGCTGGTGGCTTGGGTCCACCAACAGTAGAAGAGACAGTGGTAGTCCTTGGTTGTCATTTCAGTGTTTCAGTAAAGTGAACCTGGCACATATCTAAGAATAAACAAAGACATGAACAGACACCAGTAGGACTTAGAGCCGGTTCACACCAGGGCGGCGCGACACGGCACGACTTGTGGGGGCGACCTCGGCGGCGCGATCTCAAGACGACTTGAGACGCCCGCCGAGGCGATTTGCATAAGACTTCTGTATAGAAGTCAATGCAGGTCGCCCCCAAAAGTAGTACAGGAACCTTTTGCTAAGTCGGAGCGACCTGAGTCGCTCTTACTTAGAACGGTTCCATTGAAAATCGTGGGACGCGACTTGTCAGGCGACTGAGTCGCCTGACGAGATGCCCTGGTGTGAACCGGCTCTTAGGATTAATGTATCCTTAACATACAATGTCTTTTTAAAGCCATCTCCAGGTATATGAAATCCTCCTTCCCATCCCTCGTTCCCACCACCCTCTCACAGATTCACAATTTTTTTTTAAAAGATAACCTCAAAGCTGCATTTTACTCACCTAAATCCATCATTAATGTCCCTTCATGGAGCCAGGGACTTTCAGGTGTGACAACCAGTGATCTGATACTGCTGTTTACACCCACGCGGACCGATTACCTTTTTTGTGACATCATCACACCGCTGCACTATTCTAGATACTGAGAGGAGCCCATTGCAGAGTGTCTACATCATCTAGGTAGTGAAATGAACTAGAATGATCCTCCACCTCTGCAGGGCAAATAGAAGATCCAAGACCCCATACATTCCTAATGCCGCGTACACACGATCGTTTTTCACGTCGTTAAAAATGCCATTTTTTTAATTGGGCATTAAAAACGATCGTGTGTAGGCTCCAGAGCATTTTTAATGACGTGAAAAATGGCCTAAAAAAAATGAGAACCTGCTCTATTTTTTCACATCGTTTTTCACGTCGTTTTTTTTAACGACGTGAAAAACGGTAGTGTGTATGCTTTTACGAGGGGAAAAAAAACGTGCATGCTCAGAATCAAGTATGAGACGGGAGCGCTCGTTCTGGTAAAACTAGCGTTCGGAATGGAGATAGCACATTCGTCACGCTGTAACGGACTGAAAAGCACAAGGCTGAAAAGCGCAAATCGTCGCTCAACAAACTTTACTAACATGAAGGGTGGCGCCATTCGAACGGAACTTCCCCTTTATAGTGCCGTCGTACGTGTTGTACGTCACTGCGCTTTGCTCGAGCGGTTTTTTAAATGAACGTGTGTATGCAAGACAGGCTTGAGAGGAAACAAGAAAAATCACGTCGAGAAAATGACATTAAAAACGATCGTGTGTACGCGGCATAAGAGGACCCAACCACTGGACAGCCAATTGAAAGTGTCTACAGCACCTGGGCAGTGACATGGACAAAGAGGGACCATTGTCCTGAAGAGATCCAGTGCCAAGCATGTTCCTAAGAGGACCAACCACTGGACAACCAGCAGGTATTGTCTACATCACCTAGGCAGTGACATGGACAAAAAAGGATCCTCCTTTTCTGCTGTGAAGAAGATAGAAGATCCGGTAACCAACATGTTCCTGAGAGGACCCAGTGCTGGACAGCCAATAGTTATTGTCTACATCACCTAGACCAGGGATTTGAATTATATTTGAGCCTCTAGGAGAACACATATATTATATTGTTAATTAATAGTACCATCATCCAAAATTTGAGTTGAATAGAGGTTGGACTTTTGGTCCCAAACCAAAGAAGGCCAAAGAAAAAGAGTGGGCAGTTGGTCTATTGCGGTACAGGTAAGTAGGTAAACTCAAATATGTAAATACATATATGGAAAGATATACATTTTTATTAATACAACATCAATAAAACACAAACAAAAATATACAATATAAAAACATAGTGACAGACCATACGTATCACCAGACTAATGATCCCCAGAGGTGAAAAATCACGGTGGGAGTAGGGGTCACAGGAAATGTCTCGACTAGTTTTGCGGCCAATTGCCGCTTCATCAGGAGAAATTTTGGAATTAATTGACATACAATCAATAACTGAACAGATTTGACAAGCATGGAAATACAATCAAACCTGGCAGACTAAGGCACTTTCACACTTGGGCGGGCATATGCGGTGGCGGTATAGCGGCGCGATTTTCAGCGCCATATACCGTCGTGTTTTACCGCGATATTCGGCCGCTAGCGGCCGAAAAAGGGTTAATACCGTCCGCAAACCGCGGCTATAGGCAAGGAGCGGTAAAGGTATACACACCGCTCCTTCACCGCTCCAAAGATGCGGTTTGCACAAGATTTTTTTGTCTCCTGCCAGCCCACCGCCTCAGTGTGAAAGCCCTCGGGCTTTCACATTGAGAATGCTGGGGCAGGAGTATTTCAGGCATTATTTATGCGCTATTTTTAGCGCAAAAACGCCTGAAATACGCCTCAGTGTGAAAGGGGCCTTATGGTATAATATATACATTGGGGAACAGGGGCTGAGCTGCTTACCTAAAAACCTTGTCAGTTCAAAAGACCAGGGGTCTCCAGTCAGGGTCTCCCGCGCTGACCAAGGGGGACGTATACCTACTAACTAAGTAATTAAGGTAGCCATAAATAGATGGTAAATGTAATCAACAAGGTTCAAGGGGTGAGAAATGCGTGAAAGTGTGGCCACTCGGTGGAAAATTAGCGGACTCCAGCTGTTGCAAAACTACAAGTCCCATCATGCCTCTGCCTCTGTGGCATGCTTGTGGCTGTCAGAGTCTTGCTATGCCTCATGGGACTTGTAGTTCTGCAACAGGTGGAGGTCCGTTAATTGCATATCCCTGACCTAGGCAGTGATGTGGGCATGAAGTGGATTCTCATCCTCTGCAGGGAAGAAGATAGAAGACCTGGTACCCAGAACATTCCCGAGAGGACCTACCACTGGACAGTCAATAGGTAATGTCTACATCACCTAGGCAGCGACACTGACAAGAAGGACTCTCCACCTCTACAGGGATGAAGATAGAAGACCCAGGACCCAGCACGTTCCTGAGAGGACCCGATCGCTGGACAGCCAATAGAAAAAGTCGACGTCACCTGGGAAGTAACATGGACAAGAAGGTCCCTCTACCTCTAAACTAAGAAGATAGAAGATCTAGGACCCAGCATGTCACAGGACCACATATTTAGGTAAGTAAAAGGTCTTTTTTAAATAATTGCTTACTTAGGTGGGGGTAATAAGGGGTAAGTTATTGCCTGGAGCTTTAACAGAGATGTATTTGCTGCCATGAACCAAATCCAAAACCAGTGAGGAAAAGGACTCAAGTGATAAAAGTCTTGCCAGTAATTCCATTGAGTTATGAGCATGGCAGTGGTAGCGGGGATAAACAAATTGGATTTATTTTGGTGGGTAATAGATCACAGTGTGTTATCTTTTCATAGCGTGCTAGAATCACAGCGTGTCAATCAGTAGAAACAAGAAGGATGTCGGATGTGTAATGCTAGGTGTACACACACCGTGCTCACCTTAAGGATTTAAAAGTCTGGGAATTAACGTCAGACACAATAGATTGAAGGGGCAGAATCATCAGCTTCTAAGCTATAGCGTTTCCAGCAATGAATCGTTTTTCTTTTCTTTCTTGCTGCTGCTGTATTAGAGGCCAAAACCTCCGTGACGCATCAATATCCTGAGAGAAGAATGAAAAGTATCTGGCCGGATGATTGCCTTTTTACAGTAAATCTTTAGTAACTTTAGCTGCTGAATAACCCCGCGCACCCCTCAAGGGGCCTGACGCACCATTACGACCGTAAAAATGTCTCATATAAAAATGGAGGGCCTGCTATCGGAAGGAAGGAGCGGTTTATTATTAAAACAACACGTTTATGGATGGAAAAAAGTCTGACATCTTAGCATAGAACAATGAGCCTTCTGCTGGGTTATTTTTGTGCATGGTATGTATGGAATAATCGTTCTGCTATAGGATCTTCCTAGTAGAAGTTATTTAAAGTGGACGTATAGGCAAACAGATGAAATCACAGCTTTGGTACTGTTTTACTGACCACAAACTGTCTAATTTTGCTTAGCCAGTCTTGTAAGCTAGGCACCGCAGTGGCAGAATCTGACCACACTATTACCCACTGCAGGTAAAGCAAAACAGTTTGGGCAAGGAGTGCCTCAGCCTATGGCTGGAAAGTGAAGGAGCAACAGCTCACGGAGAAGGTCACCCCTGTGCTCTCTCTCCTTCTAAGAAAAGTGCCTGTTTGATTGACAGCACTATACTGTATAGCTTAATTGGCTTACGATGTTGCCTTTGCTCCCCCAGTGTGAGCCCCGCTGTGCCAGCTAAAACTTTTTTGTTTTAAAAACTGTCCCCCCACTCTAGGCAGCCAGGTCTTTGCTTTGAGCTGAAACTACCGAAAGTTCATTGTCCATACATTATATATACTGTATATCCATGGGCAAAAGTTTGTTGACATTTGACTACCACACCTGTATGAGTTTGTTGGACATCCCATTCCAAAACCAGGGACATAAGATTTTGGAATGGGTTTGTGGGAGTTTGTGCCTATTCGTCCAATAGACCATTTGTGAGATTAGTTACTAATGTTGGATGAGAAGACCTGGCTTGCAATGCTCGTTACCACTCATCTCAAAGGTGTTCAGTAGGGTTGAGGTCATGCCTCTGTGCAGTCCACTCTAGTTCCTTCACACCAAACTCATCAAACCATGTCTTTTATGAAGCTGGTCTACAAATGGCAGGGAAAAAAACTTTGCTCTTTCAATCTGATATTTTGGCCCATCCTACATCTAGATAAATTTCAACAAGAGCTGGAGGGGTATATATACCTAGCAGCCCAGCAGACCCTGGCTAGGGCCTGGAGACGACCATCGATACCCTTTGCTGAGGTCAAACAATGCCTTATACATGAGAACTTAACTTCTATCCTCACCGACACCCATTCGAAGTACCTTAAAGCGGACTTCCACCCAAATTTGGAACTTCCGCTTAATCCACTCCTCACCCTCTTACATGCCACATTTGGCATGTAATTTTTTTTTGGGGGGAGGGGGGGGTAGGGTCTTCAGTAGGAGTGGGACTTCCTGTCCCACTTCCTCCTTTTGCCCAGGGACTGCCTAGGCGAATCGTCATATCGCCTTTTGGCGGCCCCTCCCTGTAGGCGATCACATGGGACACGTGACAGGTCCCAGGCGATCGCCTGTCCACTCAGAGAGCGCTGCGCCGTTCGCGCATACGCAGTGAGTGCCCGGCCGTGAAGCCAAAAGCTGTCACGGCCGGGTGCCTACACTAAGAATGGAGGCGCCGGCGGAGAAGGGGGGGAGAGGAGCATAGCTCCAGGCGTCACGTCCCTGGACAGTGGAACAGGTAAGTGTATATTTATTAAAAGCCAGCAGCTACACTTTTTGTAGCTGCTGACTTTTAATAAACATAAAAAAAGTCTGGAACTCCCCTTTAAGGTACTGAGCATTGACCGCTACCTTCTCACCCTGTAACCACTGGCTATGGCTGGGTGGGCTACAGCCGATGAGCCGCACTGGATATTCCTTTCCCCTTTTCCTGACTTGTCTACCTCTTTTTTTCTTCTTTAATTCTTTTCCCTTTTTCTTTTTTCTCATTCAGTTATATATACCATTATTTTGCTCATGCTACTTAGCCCATTGAATGCTTACAAGTTCCCCCTCCCTCTGTACGAAGTTGCTGAGTTTCAAGTGATAGACGGAGGATTCCTGATTGGCTTATCAATTCCGTGCCTCCATACCCAAATGTGTAATATATGTCCTTTTATGAAATGTCTGCACAACCCTTATACCCACATCCTCTTTACTTTTGACTGTGCGGAGCTTTGCTCCCTCTGGTGTAATACGTTCTGTTGTTCTGAGCCTGCATTGTATTCCATTTTGCTAGTTTATATTTCTGAAAATTCAATACAAAAAATTGTAAAACAATCTGACATTTTGAAATACACCCCTTTCTCAAGCACAGAGCTCCAAAAGGGTTGGCCATGACTCATAACGGTACATTGAAACGAAGAAGCAATGATCTTTTGGCTGTTTTTTTTTATTCTTTTTACAAGACCCATGTGCAGACTTTAAATAACTTTTTGGTATTTCATTTGACCCCCCTGTGCCAAGAGGGGTGATGGTCCTGGCATCAGACATGTGGAAAAGGGGTGCATTATCCTTTTGGGTAGCATGATTTATAGACCTGGCTTTGTGCATAGCTGCACATTAATGCTGTAATAGAAAAAGGAATAGAAACTTCTGTTGCAGAAGTAGCCGCTTTTTTTGACCTTGATTGCAATACCTTGGCCTTTCTTTTTGTATGCATATATTGTTTGGCCATAGCAACAGTACCACACTTTGGTAAGTGGCATTGCGATTTGAATCATCATTTCGTGGATTGGCTGACTCCACAGAACTCGTTTTTTCTTTCTTTTGTTTCTTTATGTAATAGAAAAGGGCCTTAAACTGCTATCACAAGGTTGGTAGCGCACAATTAGGTAAAAAGTCCTTGTATGTTGTAGCATTACCAGTACGCCTTACTGGAAATCACACGATTAGTAGAGTGTAGGTGCTCGGACTTGCCCTAAAAGTCTTTGGGGGGAGGGGCACATGACCTTTTGGTCATGTTCTCCCCCTGCCCATAGGTTCTCCCTTTGGGGGGAGTCCCAACCTAATACTTGGGTGGACCTGGCAGGTCCCCTGAAGAATAGAGTCCACCTTATCCCGCTAGGGTGGTCCAAGAGTACCGTCAAAAATCTTGTCCCCCAAGGATTCATGGTTGGGTCCTTTTCTTCAGGAGGATCATGTGCTACACCCTGTGCACTTGTTTTTGTGTGCTCATTCTTTTTATTGCACCTGGTATTAGTTTTCTGCGTGTGCACTTCACCACAGAGCAAAGAAAAAAAAACCTTCACTGGAAATACCTGAACTTAATAATTTAGAGCAGTGATTCTCAACCAGGGTTCCGTGGAACCCTAGGGTTCCTCAAAAGGTTGCTAGGGGTTCCTTCAGCATTGGGCAATGTCTGCCTATTAGATAAGTTCTGACACCATTGATCTTTTTAGCTATCTTTAAGGAGGTAATTCTTCCCAATGACCACAAGTGTAAGGACCATTCTTCCCACTGATTATCACACTAATGTATCATGAGTTGTAGGTTTCTAATTTTTAGTAGGGGTTCCCCGAGACCGGAGAACTATTTCAAGGGTTCCTCTTTGTTGAAAAGGTTGAGAGAGGCTGATTTAGAGGGTGAATCACATACTTTGGGCAAAATAAGTATGGATGGTGGTCAGGTGTCCACAAATTGTTGGTCATGTAGTGTACATTTCTATGAAGACTTCACAAGTGGCCAGTACTTGGGTGTCACCAGTCCAATAGCAGTCCCTCTATATAAATACAGGAAGAGTGAATTTCAGTAGCAGAGACCTGGCTATTAAGACAGTATCAGGAGAAGGGTGGGAGATCTTCTCGCTGGTATGATAAACAGAAAAAAGCCTGATGGAACATCAAACATACTTCCACTCAACCAAAATGTAACAAAAACTGTAACAAAAACTGTTGGGGGCCATTGTTCGGAACTGAAAGAAGACTTCAGTCCCTGTGTCTCAGGTATGGCAAAAGGTTTTTATGGATTATGACTCATGAAAAGCTTGCTAGCATAATCCAAGATTCACAAAAAATTTTTGAAAAGTATGGAGTCCTTGGGCATGCTATGTGCACATTCGGTTATAAATATTTTGAACTATGGGGGATTTACCAAGCAATCTTCGTTGTACTTGGGATCCTTCTTCCTCTTTTTTTCTTTACCTCTCCTTTTCCCTTCTTCTTGCCTTTATTCTCTTCCTAGTATGGTTTTGCCAATCTTGTTTGACGATTTGGTTATGATAGAATGGTTTTTACCAATCTACAGTTGAAGATTTAAGAATTCACCTCCGTAACATCTCTAAAATTCGCCCCTTTTTAACAAATGAAACCACCAAGATCCTCATTCACTCCCTCGTTATCTCTCGCTTTGACTATTGCAACTCTCTTCTCATTGACCTACCTCTCCATAGGCTATCCTCCTCTTCAGTCTATCATGAATGCTGCTGCCAGGCTTATCCACCTTACCCACCGTTCAGTATCCGCCAACCCTCACATCCAATCCCTACACTGGCTCCCAATCGCCTAGCAAATTAAATTCAAAATACTAACCACATCATACAAAGCCATTCACAACTCTGCCCCGAACTACATCACCAATTGTGTCTCTAAATATCACCCAAACCGTCCTCTCCGCTCCTCCCAAGACCTCCTGCTCTCAAGCTCCCTCATCTCCTCCTCCCATGCTCGACTCCAGAGCCTCTCCCATCCTCTGGAACTCGTTACCCTCAACCTGTCCGGCTATCCCCTACTCTTGCTACCTTCAGGCGATCCATGAAAACTCATCTCTTCAGGGAAGCCTATCACGTCTCCAACTAATCTTTTACCACTTCCATCAGCTCATTTCCCACAGTTACAACCTTTTGTACCACCTGCCCCACCCTATTAGATTGTAAGCTCTTCTGAGCAGGGCCCTCTTAATCCTCTTGTATTTTATTATAACTGTATTGTCTCCCTTTTATATTGTAAAGCGCTGAGTAAACTGTTGGAGCTATATAAATCTTGTATAATAATAATCATAATAATCCTGGAATGTATTTCGAGACTCGGCTACTGGTCTTATATCATTTCTACGTGTTCTTCTAAAGACAGATCATTGTGGTATCGACTGTACTTGGAATTGTAAGATAACCCTTTCTTTTGTTTTTTATAACAATTACAGTGAAACTTTGAATATATATGAAGGTGTTGGATTGTTTCCAGAAACAGATAAAAATCTCCCAATCCCTGATATGTGATAAAAAGAGGAAAAAGAGACAAAGCTGTCTAAAGAGTAGTGGGACTTTAATAGGAGATACTAGGCCTGTTATTAAGGTGAGCACACAAAACAAATTTCTTTAGAAAAATATAAATGTATTCAATGGTAACATTTAAAATAGTACAGTCATATTACATAGACCATAGGTTGATGTTTTATGTAAGAAACAAGATTCTTGATAGTGCAGAAAGCCAACATGTTTCACAAAGTGCTTCTTCAGGGCACTGCACACATCTATGGTTTCATCTGGTCTAAAAGATTGGACGACTTACACACAGCTTAGCACAGGCACCGGCACCGGTAGGACACCACCCGCAACTGAAACCCGGTGGAAGCCAGGATGTCAAATGAGGATCGTTTCAGCAAGTCGGAAAAGCGCACCGCAAAGGTCTTGCAAAAAAGTAATTTATGTATACCAGGTCCCCGTTATGAAGATCCTCCAGCAGTAAAGTGTGGTGCGCTTGTGCTGCTAACAGACAAGAAGTGTGTGTTCAAGTGAAACCTCGGATTGCGAGTAATGCGATTAACGAGCGTTTCGCAATACGAGCATTTTTTTTTTTTAAATCCTGACTCGGTTTGCGAGTGTTGTCTCGCAAAATGAGCAGGATTAAAGCCACAGTGGTGTGCAGTACTGTATTTGGCCAGAGGTGTGCCCCCCCCCCCCCCCCCGAGTCGTTCGGAAATACTCGGAAAAACTCAGAAATATTCAGTTTCCGAGGGTTTCCGAGTTCAGCTGAGCTGTCCCGAGTATTTCCGAGGCTCTCTGGTGCCCCCCCCCACCTCTGACCACATGTGGTATTGCATGCAATAGAAGTCATGGCGGAACAAATTATTTTCGTTTCCATTGACTACTATGGGGAAACTCGCTTTGGTATGCAAGTGCTTTGGATTACGAGCATTCTCCTGGAACAGATTAGGCTCATAATCCAAGGTTCTACTGTATCCTTTTAATAAAAAATAAAAAAAAACTTTGAAAGTAAAAATTTGGGGGTAATGTTTCACTCTAAAGAGGGTACGTCAAGCAACTTCAGTCAATAAGCAAATCCCATTGCTTTCAATGAACCAAGTCACGAAAAAAAAAATTAGAAACTCTAATCAATTACTGTTACCTTGAGTTTGACATGATTTCCCATGATCCCTTGTGCTTAGTTGAGTAGGTTTTTTCAGAATGGCTGCAAATGACACAGCAGTCCTCCTGAGTCCATGACCTCCTTACTGGATGTTCCTTTAGTTGGATCTATCTGTAGATCTATTGTGCCCAGGAGACCATCCCTTGACTCATGTGGCTGCTCTCTGTACAGAATTCCTGTTGTGAATTCCTGCCATATCTAAAATGCTCTCTTGCTTTGCATGCTTAGGCGGTTGCTTGGCCTATATACATTCAAGCTGAGTGATCAGAGTTCAGAATCTGTACAAGCATCTTCCCGTACCTCCTTGTGTTCAGTGAATCATTGATAGCCCTGGGCTTGGTTACCCAAGCATGATTCTGCAATTATGAAGAGGGAGATATACCAGGTGAGGATTTAAGGCAGACTTTAACCAATTTATCAATGTTTTATCTTGCATAAGGTGGGAAAATCACTCCCCCTTCTTAACATATACCTGATGGCAATACTGGGCACCCTCTAACCCAGTGAGGGCAAAGCTTGGCACCCCAAATGTTTTGGAACTACATTTCCCATGAACTACACTGCAGATTGCATGAGCATCATGGGAAATGTAGTTTAAAAACATCCGGGGTGCCAAGGTTCACCATCACTGATTCAACCCCTTTCCCAGCACTGTACTGCCCTTAAAGCGGAGCTCCGCGGTAAAAAAAAAAAATATCAAAACTTAGCAGCTACAAATACTGCAGCTGCTGACTTTTAATATTAGGACACTTACCTGTCCTGGAGTCCAGCGACGTCGGCAGCAGAAGACGAGCAATCGCTCGTCACTCTGCTGCCCCCACCGCCATCCTCGGTTCCCTATTGCGCATGCGCGAGTTGCGCTGCGCCGTCCTCACTGGTCCCCGCTGTGTTTCCCAGAACACAACGGGGGTGGGGGGAACGGGAAGTGGCGTAATGTCCGCAGTTTCCTGAAGAGCCTATGCCAAGAAGTGGGTGCAAATACCTGTCTTAGACTAGACAGGTATCTGCACCCCCTCCCCCTGAAAGGTGCCAATTGTGGCACCGGAGGGGGGGGGGGGAATCCGATGAGCGGAAGTTCCACTTTAGGGTGGAGCTCCGCTTTAAGGGTGCCACATATATATTCAGGAAGTGCTAAAGACTGGCTTATCAGGCAGATAAAGTCAATCAGGATCCCTGACTATACACAGAGAACACTGGAAGCAACACTTTGACCAGAAATAAGTGAGCCAAAAACTGCTGCCAGATATGTGCAATTGATTAGCTGTTCTGCCAAGTCACTGCTGGGAGGGGGAGCTGAACTGCAGAGTACTGTGGGGCAGGAACCAGAGAGAGCCAAGTCACTACTGGAAGTAGGGTTGCCACCTGTCCGGGATTCACCCAGACAGTCCGGGTTTCAGTACGCCTGAACCCGGACACAATATTCAGACAGGAATGTGGCTCGGAACAGGGCCTGACAGGAGGGTGAGGGGGCACTATGTGCGTCGCATTACTATTCTCTTTGGAGTGCCCAAAAGGTGTCCAAGTTCTGTTATAATCCTATAGCAGGGGGTAGGCAACCTGGGGCCCTCCAGCTGTTGCAGAATTACAAGTCCCACCATGCCTCTGGGAGTAATTGTAACTGCCAGCCTTGCAGTGCCTCATGGGAAATGTAGTTCCACAACAGCTGGAGGGCCCCAGGTTGCCTACCCCTGTCCTATAGTGTATGCTAAAAATAAAATTGCTGTGCGCCGCTAAAGTGTTCGGGTTTGGCATGAAGAAAAAGGGGCAACCCTAGCTGGAAGACAAGGAGCAGTAGATATTTAGTTGCAGATTCACTGCTGGGAGAGGCCGAAGGGTGAGCGGAGCTGCTTAGTCACTTCTGAGAGGGGGAGCAGGGGATGCAAAGCTGGAGAGTCACTGCTGGGAGAAGGAGCAGGGTGAGCTGAGCTGCCTTGTCACTGCTGAGAGGGGAGCAGGGGATGCAGAGCCGGAGAGTCACAGCTGGGAGAAGGAGCAGGGTGAGCTAAGCTGCTTAGTCACTGCTGAGAGGGGGAGCAGGGGATGCTGAGCTGGAGAATCACTGCTGGGAGAAGGAGCAGGGTGAGCTGAGCTGCTTAGTCACTGCTGAGAGGGGGAGCAGGGGATTCTGAGTTGCAGAGTCACTGCTGGGAGACACAGCAGAGGAATGCTAAACTATGGAGTCAATGCTGGAAGGGAGGACCAAAGGGAACGAAGCTGCTGAATTACAACTGGGAGTGTGAGGCAGGATGAACTGGTCTGCTGAGAAAATGACTTACACTACTTCAGTGATTCTGGTGTAAACTTTGGGAATGAAATGCTCCACAAAGCCCGCAGCTCACAGAGGTTAGTGGGGGCTCATTTACCGTTTGTAAGGCCCCATGCACACGAGACGCTGTTATTTGCTGTTGAACGCGCGTTCAGAGGCAGTTGGACGCTTTTTTCAACTGCTCCTGAACCCATTCAATGTTATCCTATGTGTCCATGCACACACTCTCGTTTTTTGGCGTTTACAAGCAGTTGCGTTTAACCTCGTTTTTTCAGAAGCAAAAAAATGGGTTCAGACGCAAAAGTTTTCCACGTTTCAGACGCTAAACGCTGCTAAACGCGGCTAAACGCGGCTAAACGCGGTACCGGCGTTTTTCCGCGTTTGCGTTTATAAGCGTTTTTAAAGGTGACCTATTTTTTAACATTAGAAATCTCTAAAATGATGGCAAATGATGAAAAACTATTAAAAAATATAAAAGAAAACTGTAATTGCTTGCATTGCATTGTGGACAATCCACAACTTGTGTCAGGTGATGTGGCCAGGTGACGTGGCCAGGTGACGTGGTCAGTGGACAATCCACAACTTGTGGCAGGTGACATGGCCAGGTGACGTGGCAGGTAACGTGGCCAGGTGACGTGGCACGTGATGTGGCCAGGTGACGTGGCAAGTGGACAATCCACAACTTGTGGCAGGTGACGTGGCTAGGTGACGTGGCCAGGTGACGTGGCAAGTGGACAATCCACAACTTGTGGCAGGTGACGTGGCCAGGTGATGTGGCAGGTAACGTGGCCAGGTGACGTGGCAGGTAACATGGCCAGGTGACGTGGCCAGGTGACGTGGCAAGTGGACAATCCACAACTTGTGCCAGGTGACGTGGCCAGGTGACGTGGCAGGTGACGTGGCCAGGTGACGTGGCAGGTGACGTGGCAAGTGGACAATCCACAACTTGTGGCAGGTGACGTGGCCAGGTGATGTGGCAGGTAACGTGGCCAGGTGACGTGGCAGGTAACATGGCCAGGTGACGTGGCCAGGTGACGTGGCAAGTGGACAATCCACAACTTGTGCCAGGTGACGTGGCCAGGTGACGTGGCAGGTGACATGGCCAGGTGACGTGGCAGGTGACGTGGCAAGTGAACAATCCACAACTTGTGGCAGGTGACGTAGCCAGGTGACGTGGCAGGTAACGTGGCCAGGTGACGTGGCAAGTGGACAATCCACAACTTGTGGCAGGTGACGTGGCAGGTAACGTGGCCAGGTGACGTGGCCAGGTGACGTGGCAGGTGACGTGGCAAGTGAACAATCCACAACTTGTGGCAGGTGACGTAGCCAGGTGACGTGGCAGGTAACGTGGCCAGGTGACGTGGCAAGTGGACAATCCACAACTTGTGGCAGGTGACGTGGCAGGTAACGTGGCCAGGTGACGTGGCCAGGTGACGTGGCAGGTGATACGCTAAATACAAGTACACTGCGGCTCTCTCAGCTGCTGCTACTCACTCTGGTCTCACAAACTGGCTGAAATGGTTAAAATTTACAGTTTTTTGAGCTTAGGGAGGGTCTTATGATGAAACGCTTATAAACGCAAACGCGGTAAAACGCCGCTAAACGCCAATAAACGCGGCTGCAAACGCGGCCAAACGCGCGTTTTTAAACGCCGGTTTCAGCGTTTAAAAACGTGTGTTCAGCAGAGTTTGCACCTGCGTCTCGTGTGCATGGGGCCTGATAATACTTAACCACTTCAATACCAGGCGCTTATACACCTTCCTGCCCAAGCCAATTTTCAGCTTTCAGCACTGTCGCAATTTGAATGACAATTGCGCTACACTGCACCCAATCAAATTTTTTATCATTTTGTTCCCACAAATAGAGCTTTCTTTCGGTGGTATTTGATCGCTTCTGCGATTTTTATTTTTTGCACAACAAAAGAGTGAACATATTGAAAAGAAAAAAGTTTTTCTTTGTTTCTGTTAATTTTTTTGGTAAATAAGTATGTTTTCTTCTTCAATGACGGGCACTGATATGGCTGCACTGACAGGCACTGATAAGGCGGCACTGATGGGCACCGATGAGGTGGCACTGATGGGCACTAATGATGGGCACTGATAGGCAGCACTGATAGGCACTAATAGGTGGCACTGGTATGCAGCACTGATGGGCACTGATAGGTGGCACTGATGGGCACTCATATGCGGCACTGATGGGTACTTATGGGTGGCACTGATGGGTACTTATGGGTGGCACCAATAGGTGGCACGGAAGGGCACTGATAGGTGGGCACGGATGGGCACTGATAGGTGGCACTGATGGACACTGGTGGGTGCCACTGATGACACTGGTGGGTGACATTGCTGGGCATCACAAAAAAAAATTGTGCCAAGATGGTGCCAGTCAGTGCCCATTTGTGGGCACTGATTGGCATAAGTTAGGCATATATTTATACATGTGGATGGCCATGGGGGACTTACCTGGCCATCCACATGTTAGGTGCTTCCCTGGTGGTCCTGGGCGGCATCCTGGTAGTCCAGTGGGGGCATCCAAGGGGGGGCTGCGCTGATAAACAATCAGTGCGAACCCCCCCTGTCAGGAGAGCCGTCGATCGGCTCTCCTCTACTCGTGTCTGTCAGACGCGAGTGAGGAAGAGCCGATCAACGGCTCTTCCTGTTTACATCGTGATCAGCCGTGATTGGACATGGCTGATCACGTGGTAAAAAGCCTCCGCCGGAGGCTCTTTACAGAGATCAGTGTAGCGGTGTGTCAGACTGACACACCGCTCCACCGATTGCCGCGATGCGTCCAGTCAGGATAACATAACCACTTCCCGATTGTCAATCTCCTATTGACCGGGCGGGAAGTGGTTAAACGTCCATAGCCTGGCCACATCTTGGAGAAGGTACTTCCCGTACTTTGAGGACACAAATCTGATCCGTTGTGAATATTCCGTCTCTCTCTCTGTCTGCTAAACAAAATTGTCACTCTGCAAGCTGCTTTGGTAAATTGAAACATTGGGAATGACTGTGCACTTTGTAAGTGCAGTTGGATCTGCAGTGGCATTTGCTCCAGAGCTTAGTAAATGAGGAGAATACCCAATCACGTGCAAGGAACATTTAAAAAAAAATATGCATTTTTGGTTGCACATGATTGGATGATGGAAGACCCCCTCTTTTACTAAGCTCTGGAGTAAAATTTCCTGCAGACTGCACAGTGGGGTTAATTTACTAAAGGCAAAGCAAACAGGCCGAGCAGTTGCATCTGCAGTGGCATTTGCTCCAGAGCTTAGTAAATGAGGAGAAACTCTGCTGACGTCCATCGTCCAATCATGTGCAAGCAAAAAAAAAATTGTTTTATTTTTGCATGTAATTGGGTATTCTTTGCAAAGTGAAGCTTTGTCTAATTTACTAATCTCTGGAGCAACTGCACTTGCAAAGTGCACAGTCTATTTGCCTTTAGAAAATCAACCCCATTTAGTGGCCTCTTGTTCCATTGAATACTTCCACCTTATTCCATTCGAATATTAAGCCCCATACACACGGTAGGACTTTTTGCCACCAAACTTCAAAATGAGCAATTTAAAAAAAAATCTGACCGTGTGTACGCTCCATCGGACAAACTTTTTCGGTTTTCATCGGAACAAAAGTTCGCTCTGCAAACAAACTTTTCGGCAACAAAAGTCCTACGGTGCAAAGTCCTATCGTGTGTACAGAAATCCATCGGACTTTTGTCCAAAATACAAACACGCATGCCCAGAACCAATATTAAAATCAACCAACAATAGCAGAAGTGGACCAAAGGGTGGCGGTAAAGAGCAGAAAAACCACGTGATGTTGGGAAAGTTTTGGGAAAGTTTGCAGAAAAGTCCTGTCGTGTGTATGCTATGGGTGTTCCCAATCAACTCCCTTCAGACAAAAATCCACGGAAAAGTTTGTTTGAAGTCCGACCGTGTGCACGAGGCTTTAGAGAGAATAAGAGGGGGAAGCTTTCCTTACTTGGGATACTTTTTGAAGCACATTTAATTCCATCCTCATTGGTGACTTTTATCCAAATACACGCACAGGCAGAGCAAGAAGTTGCCATTTATTAAACTGGTTTGTGCTGGAGACTACACTGGACTGACTGGATCAGTCACTGGTCGTGGGTGGGTGCTTGTGTGGGCAAAGGGGAAGCAATCCCTCCTAGTAGGTCATGTCCAACCGTGGATGGTGGCGACGGACACAATCTTAGTAGACATGTGCAGAACGAAAAAAAATTGTTTTGTTTTGTTTCGTTATTTACAGAAATTTGATTAATTAAATTTGTTTAATTCGTTTCTGGAATTTGTTTCGTCTATTCGTTTACGAATCGATTCAAATTTTTTGAATCGATTCGAAAAATTTCAAATCAATTCCTGAAAAGTTTTCGAATTTGAAAAACTTTTCCAACTTCCAAAGAGAATGAAATAGAATAGAAAGTAAAGGAATAGAATAGAGAACAATATAACAGAAAATAAAAAAAAAACTGAATATAATAGAGTAAAACAGAACAAAATAGGATAGAAAATAAACGAACAGAATAGAATGAAATAGAATAGAATAGAATAAAAAAAAGAATAAAATAGAAAGGTTATAACCATCTTCTGAAATTCGAATAGAATAGAAAAGAATATAACAGAAAATAAAAAAATAGAATATAATAGAGTAAAACAGAACAAAATAGGATAGAAAATAAAAGAACAGAATAGAATGAAATAGAATAGAATAAAAAAAAAGAATTAAATAGAAAGGTTATAACCATCTTCTGAAATTCGAATAGAATAGAAAAGAATAGCATTAAAAAAAAACAATAGAATAGAAATAATATACCCATTTTCCAAAATTCAAATAGAATCAATTCGAATTTGTTGAATAGAATAGAAAAACAAAGAGTAGAATAGAATAGAAAATAACACAATAGTATAGAAAAAAAAAACAACAGAATTGAACAAAAAGATTATAACCATCTTCCTATTCTAATCTATTCTTTTCTATTCAAATTCAAATTGATTCTATTTGAATTTTGGGAAATGGTTATATTCTTTCTATTCTAATCAGTGTTTTTTTTAATCATGTTCTTTTTTTATTTGTTTATTCTATTCTTTTCTATTCTTTTCTTTTCTATTCTATTCCTATCTATGCTATTCTTTTCTATTCAAATTCAAATGTATTCTATTTGAAATTCGAATTTCAGAAGATGTTTATATTTTTTTTTATTCTATTATATCTGTTGCTATTACATTCTAGTCTATTCTGTTATTTTAATTTCTATTCTTCTGTGTTCTGTTTTACTCTATTATATTCTATTCTTTTATTTTCTGTCCTATTCTATTTTATTCTCTTTGGAAATTGGAAAACCATTGGAATTCGAAAACTTTTCGAATTAGAATTTAAAAACTATTCAAAAAGTATTCAAAAACTATTAGAATTTGGATTTCGTCCGATTTTTTTTTTCGTTATTTCAGATTTGTTTAAATTCCGTACTATTGTAATTCGGGAAATTGGATACATCCCCCCATCAAATCATTCTCTGCAGCTATTACCTTTTGTACCACCACCCCTCCCTGTAGAATGTAAGCTCAGGGCCCTCCTGTACCTTCTGTATTAAACTGTACTGTAATTGTGTTGTCCCCCCTCTACATTGTAAAGCGATGCGTAAACTGTTGGCGCTATATAAATCATGTATAATAATAATAATAATAATAATAATAATAACATCCAAATCTCCCAAAAACAAAAATTTGTACGAATTTCAATTCGGAACGAAACTAACTGCACATGTCTAAGTCTTAGGGGCTTGGGCTGCTACCTTTCCGATATGGCCTTGTGGTCACTTCAGTGAGAAGACTTGGGTGGGAAAGAAGGAGCGCCCGGTATCCAGAACACAGCAACTTTTGATGTATGGTTCATATGGCATTTATTACAAGAGTAAACATGTACATTAAGCCAACGTGTTTCGGGGGAATGGACTCCCCTTCTTCAGGACTGTTGCTGTGTGCTATTAGATAGGAATGGCTCCCAACATGATATATTGCTTACGAGATCTAAAAAAACAGATGCCTCTGCATCCCTAGGAAGCACCGTTTTCTGAAATCTCATGAGCATTACATCATTTTGAGAGCCATTCCCATCCAATAGCATGCAGCAATAGCCCTGAAGAAGGGGGAGTCCACTCTCCCGAAACACACTGGCTCGATGTGCATGTTTACACTTTAAATAAACGTCTTATGAACCATACATTAAAAGTTGCCGTTTTCTGGACCCCGGGCACTCCTTATTTCCTGCCCATTTCATTTTATTATCTTATGTTATTTTTACACATTTGTTGAGCAGCTCAATTTAAAATAAACAGAGTGGGCGGTCTGATTTTAGCATAGTTGCATTGATTACTGGATGGCCTCAGCAGTTCACACATATCACTTGCATTTTTCAATATGTAACATAGAAATGCAATAGAGATTCCATGCAAACCCCGGTGACAAGGTGCGTATGTCAGGGGTTGGTAAGCACTCAGGCATGGCGGCTTGTGTTATTTCATGGTGGCTTGTGTTGCCATTGGGGAATATTTGGCATTCTTTGAGGCTCAAGCCGGAAAGAATGCTTCAAAAATCAGAGAGTGAAGTGTCAGGAGGTGCACGCTTTTTTTTCTTCGAAAAGTTATTTTATCACCCTTATCTGATGCCGAGGTTCCTGTGACTGGAAGGACACCAAATTCTTACCGTACGTGGACAGAATTGGTCCACCTCTTCCCCCCCAAGGCAATATTTAACCCCTTGGCCTTGCATTTGCTTTTGTAGCTTGCACCCCTGCAAATCCTAGCATGTCCAGTGGGAGCGCTGTCAGATCAACTGGTTCAGTTTTGGTGTTTTGTAGGGCAAAGCACAAACATCGCTCAGCTATCGGGTGTAGTGAAGCTTTGGGATAATCACACCGGCCTCGTATTGCGGGATATGTAGCACTAACAGGAATGTGCACAAATGGCTTTCTTTTAAAGCTAAACTCCAGGGTGGATTTAGAAAATGCCCCAGCATCAGTGGTCATTGGGAGTAAACAATGCCCCAGGGTTGGTGAGCAGTGGAAGTAAAAAAGGACCCAGCGCCGGTGGTTATTGAAAGACAAAATAATGTCCCATCATTGGCATCATCTGGAGGAATATTGCCCCATCGCTGGTGTCTGTGGAAGAGAGAGGGCCTCAAGGGTCGGTTAAAGGGAAGTAAAGGGCCACACCCGGCCAGTGGCGGCTGGTGCTCAAAATTTTTGGGGGGGGGGGCGCAAACAAACTGAAATTTTTTTTTTATTGCAGCCACTGTGCCCATCAATTGCTGCCACTGTGCCATCAAATGCAGCCACTGTACCCATCAAACGCAGCCAATGTGCCCATCAAGCGCAGCCACTGTGCCCATCAAACGCAGCCACTGTGCCATCAAACGCAGCCACTGTGCCATCAATTGCCGCCACTGTGCCCATCAAACGCAGCCACTGTGCCATCAATTTCTGCCACTGTGCCATCAAATGCAGCCACTGTGCCCATCAAACGCAGCTACTGTACCCATAAATTGCAGCCAGTGTGCCATCAAACGCAGCTACTGTACTCATCAATTGCTGCCAGTGTGCCCATCAATTGCTGCCACTGTGCCCATCAATTGCCGCCAGTTTGTCCATCAACTGCTGCCAGTGTGCCCATCAATTGCCGACACTGTGCCCAACAAATGCTGCCAGTGTGCATCCCCCGCCCGCCCGGCACTTACCTTGTCTCGGTGGGGCAGCGGTGTCCTCTACGCTCCTCGATGTCTTCTCCCGTCCTCGCTTCCCGTCCTCTGCTATGATTGGACGCCTGATAGGCATCCAATCACAGAACCTGTCGTTTCAGCCAATCAGGTGACATGTAACAGACCCCGAGCACCTGATTGGCGGAGAGTCGGTTCAGTGTTAGGAAACTGAATATTCATTCGCTTTCCTAACACAAAGCTGAGTGAACTGCGAGCGCCCAGCATGGTGCCCACTGTTCACCTTTTTGGACGCCTATTAGAGCCTATGACTCTAATCAGGTGCTTCAAAAAAATACCCCGCCGCTGTAATTCAGGTGCCCGGCGCCCGAAAAGGGGCCGGGCACCTGAATAGGGGGTGGCAACCATAGATAGATTCATGCATTGCGTGAATCTATCTATGGTGATAGAGTGGTGGCAGGAGAGAGGGGGCAGCGCCCGTGCGCCCCTTATGGACGCACCGCCACTGCACCCGGCCCTCTTGTGTGAGAAGCCCTGATATAGAGTTTTTGTCATTGCTTGGAATACTTTTTAAAAGAAGAATTCTGGGCGTGGCTATATTATACATATTGTAGTTACATTGCTCCAGCTTAGACCAAAGTAACTATGTGTAGAAGCTCCTGGAAGCTGGACACCACTATTCCAGTGATCTCCACTTGCTTCCAGGTCCTGTGCTGAGTTGCTGGCCTGTAGGCAGGTTACCTACAGATGCACTAGTTAGTTAGTGGCTGGACCCAGAGCTGTCTTAACGCCTGGGAACACTTGGACACTGCCCAGGGGCCCCAGGTGCATGGGGGCCCCATTATAGTCTTGCATTACATCATATTTGCCAACTGTCCCATATCTGCTAGGATAGTCATGCATTTTACTAAGTTTTCCCAGGATGATGACCTTGTCCTGAGCGGAATCACAGAACTTGTACTTTGCCCTCCTGATGCCCTTCTGCCTCCCCCCTATGCTCTTTGTGTTGAATTAGTCTTTGTTTTATGGCATGTTTCCTTATTGTTTAAAATCTATTTTACTGAAAGTACTAATATATATATATTTAATTCTATCAACTATTGATACTTGAATTCTTAAATAGGTGTGTAAATTTGGGGCAGGCTGGCAGGTGCCCCAGTGCATTACTTTGCCCAGGGGCCCATGATACTATTAAGATGGCCCTGGCTGGACCAGGCTGAGGGGGGAGAAGAGCTGATGTGTGTGCTACAGTTTCCGGGTTTTTTCAATCCGGCCTACCCACCGGTGATATAAATTTGGGGGAAGGCTGGGTTCAGCGAGCGGGAACGCAAATCAAGCAGTGCATACTGTGACTACCGTAGAGGACTGCTGCGCCTTGCAGTCTGTCGGCATCACCGGAATTCTGGAGAACAACCAAGAACTGGAGTACACCAAAATGGACTACTACCTTCCTGAGGTACGCTGGCAGGCAACCAGTTAGAGGTAGTTAGGGACATTATGGTTTTATCGGTTCATGTTGGACTGTACCAAGAAGCTCTTCAGTAAAGTTGCATCAACTGTCCTAAGCCTGGTCTGAAGTTAAAGGGGTGCATGTTGGTTTTGGCGTATCAAAAGAACTGGGGTCTGTAAGGCAGCCCAGCTGCTACAACACAAGGTTCACTCAGCAAATCAGCAAAAATAAGTACCGGTAATTGCTATGGGTAACCAACCACTAGTCCCAAGTCACAATGCAACCAGTTGTTAGGCGTGGTACCTGGTAAAGGTGGCAGGTCCTCTGGTACCAAGGGAGTCGATGTTCTGGCTTCCCCCTTAGCGGTCTGTTTCCAGTAGCAACCGAAAAACCAAACCCGTGTTACGCAGACCCACAGCCTAGTAACTTAGGCATGGGAAGGAAGAAGTTAGCAAGTACACATATGAGGTCTGTGCTATGTGCTCAGTGGGCAGGGCCAGGACAAGGGGTGAGCAGGAGGGGCGGCTGCCCTGGGCACTGTGTTATCATGTGACGTGAGGGGGGTGCCACAAAGAGATTGGGGGGAGGGGATTTGTGTTGGAAGGGGGACTGCAGGGGTACGTTTTGGGGGGATGCTAAGAGTGGTGATTGGGGGGGATATGTATTGGAGGGGGATGAGGGGGAAGAAGATTTGTGCTTGGAGGGGGGATATGAAGTGGGGAGGAGAAGATGTGTACTAGTAGGGGAAATTTTAGGGGTAGAAGATTTGTGCTTGGAGGGGGGGATTTAAATTGGGGAGGAGAAGATGTGTACTAGTAGGGGAAATTTTAGGGGTAGAAGATTTGTGCTAGGAGTTGTGAACTTTGAGGGGGGGCATCTGAGTTGGGGGCATTTGGGGGATGGGGGGAGGCAAAGATTTGTGCTGAGATGGAGGATTTCAGCGGGAGGGCGGATTTGTATTGGTAGGAGGGAGAATTTATGCTTAGGGGGTACGCATGCAGGTTAGTGCTTATTTGGGGAGATCTTTGCTGAGACATAATGCTCATACTGACCGCAGTCCCCGCCTGGTCCCTGGCATTGAAGAGAGTATTTACGACGAAAGGTACCCCCGCGGGCGGGGCGTGTAGGCCCCGCCCACAGGTTGTTTGCATTCTGAACATAGAAGACCGGCTTCTGGCCACGGGTGCACCATTCAAAGAATGCTTTTCATTTTCTGGATGAATGCAAAAAGTTCCCTGACTGGGGGAGGTGGACAGGCTGACACCAGCTCTCCTGCTCATCCAATCAGAGAACGCTTTGCATTTATTTAGAATTTGCAAAGAATTCTCTGGTTGGTGCGCCTGTGCCGAGCAGCCGACCTCCTGTGTTCAATAGGTAGGAGTGCAGCAGAATGCTGTGAGACTCAGAAGGAAGTAAAGATGACTGGAGTGGTGGTGTCTACGTCAGGGATGTCCAGCTTCCAGGGGCCATCGGCCAGGTATGGTATATATATAGTCATATTGGTCCAAGCTGAAAGCCTGGAATTCTTCTGTAATGTTTATATAAGTCATGTTCAAAGGATGAATTAAAAGAAAACATGCAATAACCATTACTTCAATCTAGTCAATGAGTCACCTAAAACACGAGTAGTCTCAGTCCTCTGCCTTGTGGTCACAGTCACGGCTGAGTACAGAAATCACTGGAAATACATATTTGGAAGCACAGCTAATGATATAAAGCAGAGATGATGGATGCTGAAGGTATGCAAATCTTTACTCTCATTTACATCTATCTGTTCATGAGTCAAACAAAACGTAAAAAGTCTATTTTATTGCATTCAAGGGCTCATTTCTACTCTTCTTATTATACATTTTTTTCCATTTTGTTCCCCTATGGGTGAAAACACTTGTGACTGATATGGGAGTATTTGTTCTACTCTCTCACCCAATGGCTGACCAGCTTACTGATAAAGGTTTATATGGCAAATGCTGATCTTTCCCTTGAAATGTTGTTAAAGAAAAATAAAAATCAGGCATTGCTCCCAACTGTCCCCGATTACGAGGGACTGTCCCTAGGGTTGCCACCTTTTCTTCAAGTCAAACCCGAACACTTTAGCAGCGCACAGCAATTTTTATAAACTATATGTAGCGGGGTCTCCTTTAAGGCCCCGGGTCTACGTTACCCAGAACCCCGTTCGGCACCCAGGGTGCATTCAGCCACCGCAGAGACTGATGGGAGGGGCTATATAAGAGGAGGGTGAGGCTGAGCGCGGCCTCTTTGGACACCGCGCTGCAATCAACAGGTCTTCCTGTGCGGATCTGCTGCAGTGCAGGGCCTGAAGCCTGGGCCTTGCACAACTTCCAGAGAGCCTTCCACCCCACTGCGGAACCTGGGTGACACCTGACTTTGCTGACTACTTACAGTGCCTTGCGAAAGTATTCGGCCCCCTTGAACTTTTCATCCTTTTGCCACATTTCAGGCTTCAAACATAAAGATATAAAATTTTAATTTTTTTGTGAAGAATCACCAACAAGTGGGACACAATTGTGAAGTGGAACGAAATCTATTGGATATTTTAAACTTTTTTAGCAAATAAAAAACTGAAAAGTGGTGCGTGCAAAATTATTCGGCCCCTTTACTTTCAGTGCAGCAAACTCACTCCAGAAGTTCAGCGAGGATCTCTTAACCACTTAACAACCACCTGCCGACAAATAACGTCGACAAGGTGGTTGCTTAACTCTGGGAGGACGTTATATAACGTCCTCCCAGAATCGCGCTCCCGCGCGCCCCCTGGGACGCGCACACGGGAAACTCCGTGACCGCCGGGTCCAGAGGACCCGGCGGATCACGAATCGCGGTAAATCGCCGCTGATAGCGGCCGTTTACCACGTGATCGCTCCGTCAAATGACGGAGCAATCACTTGTAAACAGACCAGCGTCATTTGATGACGCCGGTTCCTCCCTCCCCTCTCTGTACCGATCGGTACAGTGTGAGAGGGGAGGGGGAGGGTGCGGATGGCAGCAGCAGCACTGTGGGCTGGATCTGTGACAATTGCAGTCACAGATCCAGCCATCCATCCATCCCTGCTCAGCCATCCCTGTGCTATACCCTGCCAATACTCTGCAATACACCCTGCCAATACTCTGCAATACCCTGGTGCAATACTCTGCAATACCCTGGTGCAATACTCTGCAATACCCTGGTGCAATACTCTGCAATACCCTGGTGAAATACTCTGCAATACCCTGTGAAATACTCTGCAATACCCTGCGAAATACTCTGCAATACCCTGCGAAATACTCTGCAATACCCTGCGAAATACTCTGCAATACCCTGGTGCAATACTCTGCAATACCCTGGTGCAATACTCTGCAATACCCTGCACAATACTCTGCAATACCCTGCACAATACTCTGCAATACCCTGCACAATACTCTGCAATACCCTGCAAAATACTCTGCAATACCCTGCACAATACTCTGCAATACCCTGCAAAATACTCTGCAATACCCTGCAAAATACTCTGCAATACCCTGCAAAATACTCTGCAATACCCTGCGCAATACTCTGCAATACCCTGCACAATACTCTGCAATACCCTGCACAATACTCTGCAATACCCTGCACAATACTCTGCAATACCCTCCACAATACTCTGCAATACCCTCCACAATACTCTGCAATACCCTCCACAATACCCTGTGCAATACCCGTGCAATACCCTGCCATACACCGCAATACCCTGCCATACACCGCAATACCCTGCCATACACCGCAATACCCTGCCATACACCGCAATACCCTGCCATAGTCCGCAATACTCCGCAATGCCCGGCAATACTCCGCAATGCCCGGCAATACTCCGCAATGCCCGGCAATACTCTGCAATAACCACTTCCCGCCCTCCGGCCGTCATATGACGTCCTTGACTTTGTGCGGGGATATCTGAATGATGGGAGCAGCTACAGGCATCATTCAGATATTAGCTTTTTCAGCCGGCGATTCCCTACACCATAAGAACAATCATAGCGGCTGTTCCGCCGCTTGATCATTCTTACGGGAGGCGAGAGGGGATGTCCCCCCCCCCGCCGCCCTCCGGTGCTTCTACCGACTCACCGCTACGATCAAAGCCAGGATTGTTGTTTTTTTTTTTGTATTTTTTTCAGGCTTCCCAGCCTAGAGGTGAGATGTGGGGTCTTATTGACACCCCCCCCCCCCCCATATCTCACTGTAAAGAGGACCTGTCATGCCATATTCCTATTACAAGGGATGTTTACGTTCCTTGTAATAGGAATAAAAGTGATCAAAAAAATGTTTAGGGCGGAAAAACATGTCAAACTAAAATAAATAAAGTAAAATGAAGAATAAAATGTTTTTTTTTTTTTTAAAGCGCCCCTGTCCCCGTGAGCTCGCATACAGAAGCGAACGCATACGTAAGTCCCGCCCACATATGAAAACGGTTTTCAAACCACACATGTGAGGTATCTCTGCGAACGTTAGAGCGAGAGCAATCATTTTGGCCCTAGACCTCCTCTGTAACTCAAAACATGTAACCAGTAAAAATATTTAAAGCGTCGCCTATGGGGATTTTTTAAGTAGCGAAGTTTGGCGCCATTCCACGAGTGTGTGCAATTTTTAAGGGCGACATGTTAGGTATCTATTTACTCGGCGTAACTTCATCTTTCACATTATGCAAAAACATTGGGCTAACTTTACTGTTTTTTTTTTTTTTAAGCACAAAACATTTTTTTTCCGTAAAAAACGCGTTAAAAAAATTGCTGCGCAAATATCGTGCGAGATAAAAAGTTGCAACAACCACCATTATATTCTCTAAGGTCTTTGCTAAAAAAACATATATAATGTTTTGGGGTTCTATGTAATTTTCTAGCAAACAAATGATGATTTTTACATGTAGGAGAGAAATGTCAGAATTGGCCTGGGTGCTCCAGAACGCCTGAAGGTGCTCCCTGCATGTTGGGCCTCTGTATGTGGCCACGCTGTGTAAAAGTCTCACACATGTGGTATCGCCATACTCGGGAGTAATAGCAGAATGTGTTTTGGGGTGTAATTTGTGGAATGCATATGCTGTGTGTGAGAAATAACCTGCTAATATGACAATTTTGTGAAAAAAAAAAAAGAGAAAAAAAAAATCTTGATTTTGCAAAGAATTGTGGGAAAAAATGACAACTTCAAAAAACTCACAATGCCTCTTTCTGAATACCTTGGAATGTCTTCTTTCCAAAAAGGAGTCATTTGGGGGGTATTTGTACTTTTCTGGCATGTTAGGGTCTCAAGAATTGAGATAGGCCGTCAGTACTTCAGGTGTGATCAATTTTCAGATATTGGCACCATAGCTTGTGGACTCTATAACTTTCACAAAGACCAAATAATATCCACCAATTTGTACTTATTTTTACCAAAGATATGTAGCAGTATAAATTTTGGCCAAAATTTATGAAGAAAAAAATAGTAATTTGCAAAATTTTATAACAGAAACGAAAAAAAATCATTTTTTTACAAAATTTTCAGTCTTTTTTCTCTTATAGCGCAAAAAATAAAAAACCCAACAGTGATTAAATACCACCAAAAGAAAGCTCCATTTGTGTGAAAAAAAGGACAAAAATTTCATATGGGTACAGTGTTGTATGACTGAGTAATTGTCATTCAAAATGTGAGAGCACCGAAAGCTGAAAATTGGTCTGGTTATTAAGGGGGTTTAAGTGCCCAGTGGTCAAGTGGTTAATGATCCAATGTTGTCCTAAATGACTGATGGTGATAAATAGAATCCATCTGTGTGTAATCAAGTCTCTGTATAAATGCACTGCTCTGTGATAGTCTCAGGGTTCTGTTGAAAGCGCAGAGAGCATCATGAAGACCAAGGAACACACCAGGCAGGTCCGTAATACTGTTGTGGAGAAGTTTAAAGCCGGATTTGGATACAAAAAGATTTCCCAAGCTTTAAACATCCCAAGGAGCACTGTGCAAGAGATAATTTTGAAATGGAAGGAGTATCAGACCACTGCAAATCTACCAAGACCTGGCTGTCCCTCTAAACTTTCAGCTCAGACAAGGAGAAGACTGATCAGAGATGCAGCCAAGAGGCCCATGATCACTCTGGATGAACTGCAGAGAACTACAGCTGAGGTGGGAGAGTCTGTCCACAGGACAACAATCAGTCGTACACTGCACAAATCTGACCTTTATGGAAGAGTGGCAAGAAGAAAGCCATTTCTCAAAGATATTCATAAAAAGTCTCGTCTAAAGTTTGCCACATGCCACCTGGGAGACACACCAAACATGTGGAAGAAGGTGCTTTGGTCCGATGAAACCAAAATCCAACTTTTTGGCCACAATGCAAAACAATATGTTTGGCGTAAAAGCAACACAGCTCATCACCCTCAACACACCATCCCCACTGTCAAACATGGTGGTGGCAGCATCATGGTTTGGGCCTGCTTTTCTTCAGCAGGGACAGGGAAGATGGTTAAAATTGAGGGGGAAGATGGATGCAGCCAAATACAGGACCATTCTGGATGAAAACCTGTTGGAGTCTGCAAAAGACCTGAGACTGGGACGGAGATTTATCTTCCAACAAGACAATGATCCCAAACATACAGCAAAATCTACAAAGGAATGGTTCACAAATAAACGTATCCAGGTGTTAGAATGGCCAAGTCAAAGTCCAGACCTGAATCCAATCGAGAATCTGTGAAAAGAGCTGAAAACTGCTGTTCACAAACGCTCTCCATCCAACCTCACTGAGCTTGAGCTGTTTTGCAAGGAAGAATGGGCAAGAATTTCAGTCTCTCGATGTGCAAAACTTATAGAGACATACCCCAAGCGACTTGCAGCTGTTATCGCAGCAAAAGGTGGCTCTACAAAGTATTAACGCAAGGGGGCCGAATAATTTTGCACGCCCCACTTTTCATTTTTTTCTTAGTTAAAAAAGTTTAAAAAATCCAATAGATTTCGTTCCACTTCACAATTGTGTCCCACTTGTTGGTGATTCTTCACAAAAAATTAAAATTTTATATCTTTATGTTTGAAGCCTGAAATGTGGCAAAAGGATGAAAAGTTCAAGGGGGCCGAATACTTTCGCAAGGCACTGTACATCAGTTGGATCGGAGACCCGACCGTTGCAGACGCTGTGTGTGTAGACACAGCAGGTGGAAGTCCCGGACTGGGATCGCGTCTGGAGTGGTGAGCGAGCACTTGCTCAATCCTATAGGCTGTACTGTTGTTAGGCCTAGAGACTGCCTTGGCCCATCGGCCTTTATTTACTGTTCCACCGGAGACTAGTGGCGGAACTGAGTTGAGTTAGTCTCCGGTGAAGTGTTCTTTATTGTCCACCCCTTTGGATTACAAATACTGTTCCTGTTGTGCACCACCAGTCAAGTTGCATGCGAAGAAATCGTTCTGCTAGAGACTGAGTTAAATCTGAGTCAGGCCTGACCAGGAGTTAGAACTTTTGCTGCTGCGCCATAAGGGCGCATAGATCGAGATAGCTGCACTAGAAGGGAAATAGCCTGCATTATCCGGGTGTACTATATTTTTGCTGCAGGGCTCTGCAGACCTATATGTGTGATGTGTTAACCTTGTGCCTTTTACTCAAAGTAAAGAAACCGTTATACTTCATCACTTGCTATCAGTGTGTTATCATTATGCAAAGAGGTTACCCTTACAATACAGATAGATTGTGTGCATGTACTGTTAGACCGTGATACTAGAATAACCCCTAGACTAACTGTGCCAGGGTGGGTCGAGTAGATTGCCAGGGGTTGGCGGTGCTGCATTCAGGGCCCGCAAACAAATCCAGCGGCTCTCTTAACTGGGGGTAGCGCTACATATACATATATTTTTCAATTAAATAACATTTTTAAATCATATGAAGTTAATCACAAGAGTCCCCCTTTACATTTGAGTCCACAGAGTTCCCCTTTACACCTGAATCCGCAGAGTTCCCCCTTTTACATCTGAACCTGCAGAGTTCCCCTTTTACACCTGAATCCGCAGAGTTCCCCCTTTACATCTGAATCCGCAGAGTTCCCCCTTTACATCTGAATCCGCAGAGTTCCCCCTTTACATCTGAATCCACAGAGTTCCCCCTTTACATCTGAATCCACAGAGTTCCCCCTTTACATCTGAATCCACAGAGTTCCCCCTTTACATCTGAATCCACAGAGTTCCCCCTTTACATCTGAATCCACAGAGTTCCCCCTTTACATCTGAATCCACAGAGTTCCCCCTTTACATCTGAATCCACAGAGTTCCCCCTTTACATCTGAATCCACAGAGTTCCCCCTTTACATCTGAATCCACAGAGTTCCCCCTTTACATCTGAACCTGCAGAGTTCCCCCTTTACATCTGAACCTGCAGAGTTCCCCTTTTACATCTGAATCCGCAGAGTTCCCCCTTTACATCTGAATCCACAGAGTTCCCCCTTTACATCTGAATCCACAGAGTTCCCCCTTTACATCTGAATCCACAGAGTTCCCCCTTTACATCTAAATCCACAGAGATCCCCTTTACATCTGAATCCACAGAGTTCCCCTTTTACATCTGAATCCACAGAGTTCCCCCTTTACATTTGAGTCCACAGAGTTCCCCCTTTACATTTGAGTCCACAGAGTTCCCCCTTTACATTTGAGTCCACAGAGTTCCCCCTTTTACATCTGAATCCACAGAGTTCCCCCTTTACATCTGAATCCACAGAGTTCCCCTTTTACATCTGAATCCACAGAGTTCCCCCTTTTACACCTGAATCCACAGAGTTCCCCCTTTACATTTGAGTCCACAGAGTTCCCCCTTTTACATCTGAATCCACAGAGTTCCCCCTTTACACCTGAATCCACAGAGTTCCCCTTTTACATCTAAATCCACAGAGATCCCCCTTTACATCTGAATCCACAGAGTTCCCCTTTTACATCTGAATCCACAGAGTTCCCCCTTTACATTTGAGTCCACAGAGTTCCCCCTTTTACATCTGAATCCACAGAGTTCCCCCTTTACATCTGAATCCACAGAGTTCCCCTTTTACATCTGAATCCACAGAGTTCCCCCTTTTACATCTGAATCCACAGAGTTCCCCCTTTACACCTGAATCCACAGAGTTCCCACTTTTACATCTGAATCCACAGAGTTCCCCTTTTACATCTGAATCCACAGAGTTCCCCTTTTACATCTGAATCCACAGAGTTCCCACTTTACATCTGAATCCACAGAGTTCCCCTTTTACATCTGAATCCACAGAGTTCCCCCTTTACACCTGAATCCACAGAGTTCCCCTTTTACATCTGAATCCACAGAGTTCCCCTTTTACATCTGAATCCACAGAGTTCCCACTTTTACATCTGAATCCACAGAGTTCCCCTTTTACATCTGAATCCACAGAGTTCCCCTTTTACATCTGAATCCACAGAGTTCCCCTTTTACATCTGAATCCACAGAGTTCCCCCTTTACATCTGAATCCACAGAGTTCCCCCTTTACATCTGAATCCACAGAGTTCCCCCTTTACATCTGAATCCACAGAGTTCCCCCTTTACATCTGAATCCGCAGAGTTCCCCCTTTACATCTGAATCCACAGAGTTCCCTTACACTGTAAGATGGGACTCTGCAGACTCTGATGTAAGGGAGAACTCTGGGGACTCTAACATAAGGGATGCACGGTGAGCACTTTGATGTAAGGGGGAACACTGAGAACTCTGATGTACGGAGAGGACTCTGATGTAAGGGGGAACACTGTGGCCTTTGGTATAAAGGGGAACTCTGATGTAAGGGGTGCTCTGAGAATCCTGATTTGCCTTAGTGTACTCACTCAGAGGTAGGAGAGAGAAGGGGGGAGACTTCAGTCACAGACAGGGATGGATGGTGAGCTCACTCACCCCTTGGCAGTCAGCAGCTCTTATCCAGATGTATCTGAGGCTGCTGGACTTCAAATTTTTGGCCCCCACTTTCCTTTTCTGAGGCACAGCGCTGGGGATTGGAGTGTGGGCAGACACAGAGGGGTAGGGGCGGGAGGAGGAGGAGCAGATTGAGCCCTCTCTCCTCTCCTATCTGTATGTGGGGGGAACTGTTAGTGCTGGTTTGGACAGTGTGAAAGAGAGTATAACAGACACTCTCAGCTTAGACAACTGCAGCCAGCAACCCTGCTGGGAGGCCATAGTCCAGTCTGAATAATGTGTCCGGGTTTCAGGTAGTTTGAAGCCCGGACGCATGATTCCAAACCTGAACTGTCTGGGTGATTCCTGGACAGGTGGCAACCCTAATTGTCCCCGATTTGGAACAATGTCCCTCTGTCCTGCTTTCCTCCTCATTTTGGTCTGATCTATATAGTTGTATATAAAATGCACTATTTACTAGCTAATAGGTGTCCCTCATTCCCATCTCAAAAGGTTGCGAGGTATGCAAAATAAAAACACACTTTATGCAGTACATCTCCGCACTACATGCACATTTCCCCATGTTTCATGTTTAGACCGTGCAAGTGCAGAAAAATACCCGTTGATCTGCCAGAAATGCATCCAACTCATATTTTCCTGTTCTGGGTTAACAACACGGTACCTCCTCTAGACTAAAATCCTATAAAAGGGTGTCATCCCTGCCCTATTGTCTTTCGCTGAACTACAAAATCCCTTTACTTCCCCTCATCTCCACAACAAAAGGAGGTGGTGTTTTGTAGTCAAAAATAAGAACTGGGAGGGGCGATTAGACTCCTTGAAATTACACAGGAAACAGGAAAGCTCAAAATTTATGGCAGGATCATTCGTTGTTGTCTTTTTTTGTTCCCTGCTTTGGTCTTGATGATGTGCAGAGGAGAAGAGCTGCAAGGGAGGACTATTAGGGGGAGATTTACTAAAACTGGTGCACTCAGACACTTGCTATGGGGGCACTCGCTGTTGACGCCCCCTACTTCCTCATCACTGGCTGTGATTGACAGCAGCAGAAGCCAACGGCTCCCTCTGCTGTCTCTGAGCCAATGAAGATGGAGAGAGCCTCTACTCTCATGCACATCGCCGGATTGGGCTCAGGTAGGTATGGGGGGGGGGGGTGAAATTCATACAAAATATTTTTACATGCGTGCGGGAGCCTTGCGTTCCAGCACAATACGCTTCGGCAGCTTATTCATTTCAATGGGCAGGGGCGTTTTGGGAGTGGTGTACACAGCGCTCCCGCACCGCCCCAAAGACGCTGCTTGCAGGACTTTTTTCCCGTCCTGCAAGCGCACCGCCCCAGTGTCAGGCTTTCACACTGGGGAGGCATTAGAGGCACATTTCAGGCGCTTTACAGGCAAATGTAAAGGTGAATACTGTACCCATTGCCCGAGTGCCCACTATACCTACCTCCCTGCGTTTTTAGCGCGTTAGCGCTAAAAATAGCGCTAACGCGGTAAAAACGCATAGGCGTTAGCGCTATTTTTTAAAATAGCGCTAATGCCTATGCGTTTTTACCGTGTTGGCGCTAAAAATAGCGCTAACGCGGTAAAAATGCCGTAAAAACGCATAGGCGTTAGAGCTATTTTGAAAAATAGCGCTAATGCCTATGCGTTTTTACCGCGTTAGCATTAAAAAATAAGGCTAACGCTGTAAAAACACGGTAAAAACACATAGGCGTTAGTGCTATTTTTACCGCTAACGCGGTGAAAGCGCAGTAAAAATGCGGTAATAAAGCTAATCGTTTTTAGCGTGTTATTGCAACGTCTCAGTGTGAAAGGGGCCTTACGGACTGAAAAGCACGAAGGCTGAAAAGCGCGAATCGTCTCTCACCAAACTTCTACTAACACGAGATCAGCAGCCGGGTGGCGCACTTGGTATTGAACTTCCCTTTTATAGTGCCATTGTACGTGTTGTACGTCACTGCGTTCTTGACCATCGGAATTTTGTGTGACCGTGTGTAGGCAACAGAAGTTTGAACCAATATTCCGTCGGAAAAAAAATCCACGGTTTTGTTGTCGGAATTTCCGATCGTGTGTACGCAGCATTAGTCTTAGGACTAAAATGGCATTTTAGTTTAAAGCCCCGTACACACGGTCGGACTTTTGGCCAACAAACTTCATTTTGAGCAAGTTGGACCAACAATACGACCGTGTGTACGCTCCATCAGACAAACTATTTTTTTTTTTTGTTTTGTTTTCATTGGACAAATGTTCGGTCTGCAAACGGACAAACTTTTGCCCAACAAAAGTCAGATGGAGCAAAGTCCGACCGTGTGTACAGAAAACCATCGGACTTTTGTCCGATGGACAAAACAAATAATGTTAAAATCAACCAACAATAGCAGAAGTTGACCAAAGGGTGGCGGTAAAGAGCAGAAAAGAGCAGAAAAACCACGTGATGTTGCAAAAAGTTTTGGGAAAGTTTGCAGAAAAGTCCTGTGGTGTGTATGCTATGGGTGTTCCCGACCAACTCCGTTCGGACAAAAATCCACAGAAAAGTCTGAGGCTTTAGTCCCATTTTAGTCTTCTGCAATTGTTTTAGTTTTAGTCGTATTTAGTCGATTAAATCTCCAGTACATTTTAGTCGACTAAAACTCATTTTAGTCGTCTAAAATCTAATGGGTGTAATTAAATTGTAATGCATTGGTTAATATTTCTCTACAATTTCCCAACCCATTATATACTGCTGGAGTGAAAAATCGAACATGTTATTATTTATGGTATTGACTGAGTTATGAACATGCACTACAGACCAGTGTTAGTTTTGAAGTCAAATTTCAATTTAGTTTTAGTCTTAGTCTTTTGACTAAAATGGTGTTTTAGTTTTAGTCCCATTTTAGTCTTTTGACTAAATTGCCATTTTAGTTTTAGTCATATTTTAGTCATCTCAGTTGTTTTAGTTTTAGTCGTATTTTAGTAGACTAAAATAGTATTCACTTAGTCGACTAAAATGTTTTAGTCATCTTAGTCAACTAAATTAACACTGTTTCAAATCCCCGGACCGCTGGATTGGCTGCATGGGCACTGATAGCTCAGTATCCCTGGCGTAAAGTACAGCGGGGACAGGGGGGGTGTGAATGGTGTACGGTGTTTGTTTACTCATTTGGTATTTTTTTTTTTCTATAAAGGTGAACTAACACTTTAATTTTCCGGTGGCCATTGATTTCCAATTATAGACAGAATCAATTTTGCGATCTGAAGTGGCTTCTGGAAAGGTCTATGATACAGACTGGGTACAGATCTGTCATTCTTCATGGTGACTGCAATAAAAGCTCCAGTATTTGCAGACAGAATTCCTTTGCTACATTACAGAGTCTCAGCTATGAGTCCTCCATTGATGTGTCTAATCCCCCTGCTGACACTCATGAAGGTAAATGTAACACACCTACACATCAGAGGGCGCAGACATGAGTCCCGCGGCATTAGAAGTATCCCAAGGAACAATCAAGCTATTTCTTTCAGTCGTCAGAAATGTAACAGCAGAAGCATTGTCTTCGCCAGTTCCCGCCCGGCCCTCGGGGTATAAAAGATGATAGAAAGTGACAGCTTTAGAGACTTTGTAAATATTCATAGAGGTAAACCTGCAGGCACACATACTGCCCGGGCACAGCCGGCTTATCAAATAATAGGGAGCACCCAACACACATAATGGCATTAGAATTATGGATACACAGGATGCTCAGGTATGTGTGTTCTTCTCATTTAAATGGAGAATGCAGCCTATCCATCCATTCCCTAGAGCAGGGATATGCAATTAGCGGACCTCCAGCTGTTGCCAAACTACAAGTCCCATGAGGCATAGCAAGACTCTGACAGCATCAAGCATGACACCCAGAGGCAGAGGCATGATGGGACTTGTAGTTTGGCAACAGCTGGAGGTCCGCTAATTGCATATCCCTGCCCTAGAGACTGCTGACAACACAGATTATGCAGCCTATCCATTCACTAGAGACTGGTGACGTCACTAAGTATGCAGTCTATCCATTACCTATTGATCAGTGATATCACAAAGAATGCAGCCTATCCATTCAATAGAACATGATGACATTGTTGAAAAGGCAGCCTATCTACAGTATTCCCAAGAGACCAGTGACATCACTGAGAATGCAGCCTATCCATTCACTAGAGACCGGTGACATCACTGAGAATGTGGCCTATCCATTCGCTAGAGACCGGTGACATCACTGAGAATGTGGCCTATCCATTCGCTAGAGACCGGTGACATCACTGAGAATACATCCTATCCATTCACTAGAGACCAGTGACATCACTGAGAATGCAGCCTATCATTCACTAGAGAGCGGTGACATCACTGAGAATACATCCTATCCATTCACTAGAGACCAGTGACATCACTGAGAATGCAGCCTATCATTCACTAGAGAGCGGTGACATCACTGAGAATACATCCTATCCATTCACTAGAGAGCGGTGACATCACTGAGAATGCAGCCTATCCATTCACTAGAGACCAGTGACATCACTGAGAATACATCCTATCCATTCACTAGAGAGCGGTGACATCACTGAGAATGCAGCCTATCATTCACTAGAGAGCGGTGACATCACTGAGAATACATCCTATCCATTCACTAGAGAGCGGTGACATCACTGAGAATGCAGCCTATCATTCACTAGAGAGCGGTGACATCACTGAGAATACATCCTATCCATTCACTAGAGAGCGGTGACATCACTGAGAATGCAGCCTCTCATTCACTAGAGACCAGTGACATCACTGAGAATACATCCTATCCATTCACTAGAGAGCGGTGACATCACTGAGAATGCAGCCTACCCATTCACTAGAGACCAGTGACATCCCTGAGAATACATCCTATCCATTCACTAGAGAGCGGTGACATCACTGAGAATACAGCCTATCATTCACTAGAGGCCAGTGACATCACTGAGAATACATCCTATCCATTCACTAGAGAGCGGTGACATCACTGAGAATGCAGCCTATCATTCACTAGAGGCCAGTGACATCACTGAGAATACATCCTATCCATTCACTAGAGAGCGGTGACATCACTGAGAATGCAGCCTATCCATTCACTAGAGACCGGGGTGACATCACTGAGAATACATCCTATCCATTCACTAGAGAGCGGTGACATCACTGAGAATGCAGCCTATCATTCACTAGAGAGCGGTGACATCACTGAGAATACATCCTATCCATTCACTAGAGACCAGTGACATCACTGAGAATACATCCTATCCATTCACTAGAGAGCGGTGACATCACTGAGAATGCAGCCTATCATTCACTAGAGGCCAGTGACATCACTGAGAATACATCCTATCCATTCACTAGAGACCAGTGACATCACTGAGAATGCAGCCTATCATTCACTAGAGAGCGGTGACATCACTGAGAATGCAGCCTATCATTCACTAGAGACCGGTGACATCACTGAGAATGCAACCTACCCATTCACTAGAGACCGGTGACATCACTGAGAATGCAGCCTATCCATTCACTAGAGACCAGTGACATCACTGAGAATGTAACCTATCCATTCACTAGAGACCGGTGACATCACTGAGAATGCAGCCTATCATTCACTAGAGACCGGTGACATCACTGAGAATGCAGCCTATTCATTCACTAGAGACCAGTGACATCACAGAGAATGCAGCCTATCATTCACTAGAGACTGGTGACATCACTGAGAATGCAGCCTATCATTCACTAGAGAGCGGTGACATCACTGAGAATGCAGCCTATCATTCACTAGAGACTGGTGACATCACTGAGAATGCAGCCTATCATTCACTAGAGACTGGTGACATCACTGAGAATGCAGCCTATCCATTCACTAGAGACCGGTGACATCACTGAGAATGCAGCCTATCCATTCACTAGAGACCGGTGACATCACTGAGAATGCAGCCTATCATTCACTAGAGACCGGTGACATCACTGAGAATGCAGCCTATCCAGTCACTAGAGTCCGGTGACATCACTGAGAATGCAGCCTATCCATTCACTAGAGAGCGGTGACATCACTGAGAATGCAGCCTATCATTCACTAGAGACCGGTGACATCACTGAGAATGCAGCCTATCATTCACTAGAGACCGGTGACATCACTGAGAATGCAGCCTATCATTCACTAGAGACTGGTGACATCACTGAGAATGCAGCCTATCATTCACTAGAGACTGGTGACATCACTGAGAATGCAGCCTATCCATTCACTAGAGACTGGTGACATCACTGAGAATGCAGCCTATCATTCACTAGAGACCGGTGACATCACTGAGAATGCAGCCTATCATTCACTAGAGAGCGGTGACATCACTGAGAATTCAGCCTATCATTCACTAGAGACCGGTGACATCACTGAGAATGCAACCTACCCATTCACTAGAGACCGGTGACATCACTGAGAATGCAGCCTATCCATTCACTAGAGACCGGTGACATCACTGAGAATGCAGCCTATCCATTCACTAGAGACCGGTGACATCACTGAGAATGCAGCCTATCCATTCACTAGAGTCCGGTGACATCACTGAGAATGTAACCTATCCATTCACTAGAGACCGGTGACATCACTGAGAATGCAGCCTATCATTCACTAGAGACCGGTGACATCACTGAGAATGCAGCCTATTCATTCACTAGAGACCAGTGACATCACAGAGAATGCAGCCTATCATTCACTAGAGACTGGTGACATCACTGAGAATGCAGCCTATCATTCACTAGAGAGCGGTGACATCACTGAGAATGCAGCCTATCATTCACTAGAGACTGGTGACATCACTGAGAATGCAGCCTATCATTCACTAGAGACTGGTGACATCACTGAGAATGCAGCCTATCCATTCACTAGAGACCGGTGACATCACTGAGAATGCAGCCTATCCATTCACTAGAGACCGGTGACATCACTGAGAATGCAGCCTATCATTCACTAGAGACCGGTGACATCACTGAGAATGCAGCCTATCCAGTCACTAGAGTCCGGTGACATCACTGAGAATGCAGCCTATCCATTCACTAGAGAGCGGTGACATCACTGAGAATGCAGCCTATCATTCACTAGAGACCGGTGACATCACTGAGAATGCAGCCTATCATTCACTAGAGACCGGTGACATCACTGAGAATGCAGCCTATCATTCACTAGAGACTGGTGACATCACTGAGAATGCAGCCTATCATTCACTAGAGACTGGTGACATCACTGAGAATGCAGCCTATCCATTCACTAGAGACCGGTGACATCACTGAGAATGCAGCCTATCATTCACTAGAGACCGGTGACATCACTGAGAATGCAGCCTATCATTCACTAGAGACCGGTGACATCACTGAGAATGCAGCCTATAAATTCACTAGAGACTGGTGACATCACTGAGAATACATCCTATCCATTCACTAGAGAGCAACAATACAAGGGAGAGGGGGGGGGGGGGGGGGGTCATCTTAACCTCATGCAAATACTGACTTTCAGAAATACATTTTTGGGCTGGTCTGGCAGTGGATTGGGGAGAAGGGCAGCTCTGTAAAAGTAAGAGTTCTATTACTTTGCTGGGTCTGCTCTGAATACTTTAAGCACGGGTCCCCTTTGAATAATCCAGATTTACAGTTAGTCCATGCAGTAGAGAAGATTATTATTCCTGACAGGTTTTGTAAATGACTTTTCGCAGAAGGATTTGTCTTTCTAGAGTTTCCCGAAGCAGCCGTAAGAAGATTTTGTAATTATCAGAAGATTTTGTAATAGCTCTGCAGGAGCCAAATGTATAATCTTGTATCAGTTTGTACCTGCAGCTGTCAGCAAAAGGCGGTGAATCAACTCTTTTCTCAATGTGTCTCACATTCTTCGCAAGCTAATTCTCAAGAAACACCCAGAATATACCCAACGGCATTTGAGCAACGCAGAGAATCAGCTGGGTGTCTTAACCCCCAAGTAAATCAAAACAAAAAAAAAGATGGTGACAGAAGACCAGGAACATTGGGGGAGGAATTTGCATTTAACAAAAAAACTCCAGGAAGACAAAAAAAAAAAACTTTTAACCCAGCCCAACTAAACTTTCATGTTTTCAGAAGCTACACTCCAGGTGCATCAGAATAAAAAGTATGCAAAGCCCTGCAGTTCTTTTTCTTTGGAAAGCAGCCACAGCCTGAGTTTTGAAGCCTGCCCTTAGCCAGCATGCGGCAGAGAATCCTTGCTTTCTGCATGGGAGCAGTGGTCTCTCTGCGGAGGTCTGACACGCCCCTTGTCGAGTCAGAGCTTGAGTTGTCCAATCAGCAGGGGGTGTGTCAGACCTCTGTAGAGAAGAGAGACCACTGCTTCCCCACAGAGAGCATAGGAACTTTTCTGCAGCATGCACAGCATTTTCACCCTCCAGCACAGTCCAGGTTCACACCTATGCGAATTGGTTGCGGCTTACACAATTCGCATAACATTATAAAATACATTGATTTTAATGAGGCTGGTTCACATATGTGCTATGCATTCGCACTGCGCATTGCCGAAAAAACGTGTGCGTTCTCTAGGCATTGCATGCATCTGATTCGCACATGTGTTGCGTTCTGAACAGGGATCTTGAGGGGGAACTCCACGCCAAATTTTAAATAAAAAAACGGCATGGGTTCCCCTCCAGGAGCATACCAGGCCCTTATGGTCCGGGACTTAAGTGGTTAAGAAGCAGAAAATGGGATTTCTCTAAACCCACCAGCTCCACCCAATATTAGTCCACCCAAAAAAAAGTCCTGTGGTAGAGAGACCTTAAAGTGATATTTAAGGTTCAGTTTTTTTTTGTTTTTTTTAAATAACAAACATATCATACTTACCTCCACTGTGCAACTCGTTTTGCACAGAGTGGCCCCGATCCTCCTCTTCTGGGGTCCCACGGCAGCTCTCGCGGATCCTCCCCGCATTAGATGACCCCCTCTGGGAAGCTCTCTCCCGAGGGGGTTACCTTGCGGGCGTGCTCCTGTGTCATACACTCGTCGTTAGGGTGACCACGTGTCCCAGATTGCCCGGGACAGTCCCGCATTTTGCAGGTCTGTCCCGGGCACATTCATTCCAGGACAATACAGTGTCCCGGAATGAAACTGACACAGCCACCCCCCCAAGCCAAACTAATGCCCCAAAAAAAGGCTGCCACATCACTTTACTCACTGACAGTACTTGTCCTGGCTGAGAATGCCTGGAGGAGCACAGTCCCCGCCCCCTGCTTGTGATTGGAGAAATCATAAATCCCGCCTCTTGCGTCCAAACACTGTGCCGTGATTCATTACAGCACAAGCTGATTTTTGGGAAGGGGGGTGTCCCTGAATGGTAGTTTGGAAATGTGGTCACCCTACTCGGCGAGTGTATGACCCAGCCCCGCCCCCCGACGCCCACGTCATTTGGATTTGATTGACAGCAGCGGGAGCCAATGGCTGCTCTGCTATCAATCTATCCAATGAAAAGCCGAGAACACGTGAAGAGAGTGACGTGGGATCGCGCCCATGGAAATTCGGGGCTCAGGTAAGTAAAACGGAGGGGCTGGGGGCTCTGGAAATGTGTGACGTCATCCCATGCTGGCCAATGAAGACATCTCAGTCCAACACTTGGAAGAAGTAGAAGATGCCGGGGTCGGCAGGGGATGTTGGACCATTGAAGATTTAGAGAGTTTAGCTAAGCTTGAAAGGGGTTGTAAAGCTTCGTGTTTTTTCACCTTAATGTCTCCTATGCATTAAGGTGAAAAAACACCTTGCTGTTTTTATGTATTAATAAAATGTATACTTTTTAATGATTAAAAAAAAAAAAAAACAGCATTTTTTCTTGCCCATGATTGGATGATGGAAGTCTGCAGAGCTTCTGCTCATTTATTAAGATCTGGAGCAACTGCACTTGCAAAGTGCATACAGTAGTCTATTTGCCTTTAGTAAATCAACCCCTATATGTCTTATATGGCCCCTTTTTTTCTAGCTGGCTTACACACAGAGCGATGATTGCATTATGGTAAAACGCCCCTACGGCCAGTGAGTGCCTTATAGAAATCCCGTCTTTTCCATGGGTGGCCTTCTTGCTTCTAGAACCTGGAAACACATTTCAAAAACATATGTTTTCCTCTAATCCCCAGCAAATTCCTCTTACTCCTTCCTTCTACCAGACAGAAATCCGGCAGGAGGTGACAATAAGAACGGGCTTGACTGCTTCTAATTAAATAAGCGTTGGCAGGAAGCGGCCTCGTTAATTCTATAACTACTCAAGCAGAAAACGTTTTCTGGCGACACATTTAGGATTTGGGGATACGGTTGTTACAGATCCTCGAATGTCATTCTATATTGGCTGTGTAGAAGAGTCTCATCAATGTCTAGTGAGGAGGAATTTCATGATAACACCTCACCGTTCTAATTACTTATTTCCTCTGTAACGGGAGAATGCCGCAGCACAACAATGCGGCGCACACGGATCAGCTGTCTGAGGTCACTGCCAGGTTGCCTTTTGTCTTGTAGGATGGAATATTGGTGAACAGGTCCAACTGAAACAGTAATACGTCAACTATTTACATTACCTGTGAGAAAGATACTAATCTAGATCCACACACGTTCCACCGAGCACCCACTTCATCAGCCTTACAGGGAATATAAACCCAAACAATGAACTTCTCCTATTTGCTCTCTTTTGGTCTGTTTGATTTACCATTGGTAGAGCAATGTTTGTGGACTACAAAACATCTTCAACTTATGATATGGGGAAGAGGGAGGTGTTCTGTAGTCTTCTCCAGTCCTGGGGTACCTTCTGCTCCTCCAAAGATGCAGTACAGTAAGTGAATGTTGTCACTCTATGATAGAAAGTGTGTTACTGGCAAGATCCCCAGATTGATCAACTTCCTGACCATGCTATAGCCAAAAGAGGACTACAGCACGGTCATCCATTTCTGGGAGGGCATCCATGGATATTCTCCTAGAACCCTTACTCCCGGCACACTCTGCGATCGCAGTGTCCACCAGTGCTGCCAATCAGTGCCCGCCAGTGCTGCCTATCAGTGCTGCCTATCAGTGCAGCCAATCAGTGAGAACCAGTGCTGCCAATCAGTGCTGCCCATCAGTGCTGCCAATCAGTGCCCACCGGTGCTGCCAATCAGTATAAACCAGTGCTGCCAATCAGTGCTCACCAGTGCTGCCAATCAGTGCCCACCAGTGCTGCCAATCAGTGCCCACCAGTGCTGCCAATCAGTGCGAACCAGTGCTGCCAATCAGTGCAAACCAGTGCTGCCAATCAGTGCAAAATAGTGCTGCCAATCAGTGCCCATCAGTGCTGCCAATCAGTGCGAACCAGTGCTGCCAATCAGTGCCCACCAGTGCCGCCTATCAGTGCCCATCAGTGCAGCCTATCAGTGTGAACCAGTGCTGCCAATCAGTGCCCACCAGTGCTGCGAATTAGTGCCCATCAGTGCCTCCTCATCAGTGTCATATCAGTGCCGCCCTGCCGGCAAACTAAGCCTGCGCTGTAGCCATCTTTCAGCTATAGTGCATGTAGGAAGAGGTTAAACATCTAGGGCAATCAAAGGGTAAATGTGTGCCTAACCAGTGTTTTTGTGTTTACTATGTGGTGCTTTTACCAATGGATGTGCTGGATTTTGTTCCCTGCTTTGTGGGGGGAAAAAATCCATGACTTCCCCGCTGACAGGACAGAGCTCTTCCTCCACCCAGAAGTTCTGCATCATCTACCTAGTACGTGATCTGGTAAGTGCTGCCTTTCCGCCGTATATGTAAATTATACGGTCGGCAAACAGTTATAGACAAAATACCAGCAAGTCAAAGTTAAAGCAACAAAAAATGTAAGCCAACAAAAGGGCCTTGGAAGATCAGCTTCTATTGCTTTAGACATGCCCCCAGAACTATGTCTCCCAATAGCTCTTTCCCTATGCACAATATGTGAGCGGCCTCCCAATAGTCAAGGCAGCAGCATTGTTTTGCTGGGAAAGAAATCAACGTAAGCATATGGAGAGGGACAGAGATGGCCAGGGATAGATAGAGTTCTGTATTTCAGCAGGCAAGCCAGTCCAAGCTGATTGGGATTTTGGTGCAGCAGAGGTACTTTGTCGCCAACCCAAACAGAAAATTAGAAGCTCACCGGATTTCTTCCACATCAACAGGATTTTTTTTTTTGTACTGCATTTTTAAACAGATAAAACAGGAGGAAATGTGCATGCATTGCAGAGATGACTAGTTGTCCTCAGCTTTCCTGGTTGAATAACAGGCAGCATAATTTAACCCACTTCCTCTGAGCGCAGGCTGTGATGGACCCGTCTCCAGCTTATGAACGGACAGTGATGAGCTAATCTTTTTGTCACTCTGCTTTCTCCTCCTATCAGCATGCTAGATGTCAGACTCAGAACCTTAGCTGATTGGCTCCTGTTGTTGCTTCTTCCTCTCTCAGACTAAGCCCTGCTGTAGAGGGGACTGCAAGAGGCAGACACAAGTAATTTTCAAGTACCGTATATACTCAAGTATAAGCCGAGTTTTTCAGCACATTTTTTTGTGCTGAAAATGCCCCCCCTCGGCTTATACTCAAGTCTGTGTCCATCTTCATCTTTGTGCGCCTGATTCCGGCCGGCCGTAGGTCCCCTGGACCCCAACTTGGCACACATATAGCCCCACTCTTCCTCTACAAGTGTGCAAAGTTTGTTGTCCGGGGGACCTACACCCGGGGAGCACCGAATTTTCAAAGCCAGGCACCCCTTCTATAGACTCCAATGTTAAACTGTAATTTCTCCGGGGATTTTGGGGACCCAGTACCGGCTGGCCCTAGGTCCCCTGGACCCCAAACTTGGCACACATGTAGCCCCACTCTTCATCTACAGTTTGTTGTCCGGGGGACCTACGGCCGAGGAGCACCGATTTTTCAAAGCTGGGCACCCCTTCCATAGACTCCCATGTTAAATGTCAGTCTAGTCACACAGCGCCGGAGATCAGGTAGGGAGATTGGACACAGTGAGGCATGGGAATAGTGAGGCATGGGCACAGTGAGGCATGGGAACAGTGAGGCATGGGCACAGTGAGGCATGGGCACAGTGAGGCATGGGAACAGTAAGGCATGGGCACAGTGAGGCATGGACACAGTGGGGCATGCACATGGACACAGTGAGGCAAAGTGAGGCACAGTGAGGCATGCAGATGGACACCCTAGGCTTATACTCGAGTCAATACGTTTTCCCAGTTTTTTGTGGTAAAATTAGGTGCCTCGGCTTATATTCGGGTCGGCTTATACTCGAGTATATACGGTATTTACACTCCTTGCCTTTAAAAAACATATTCACGAATGTATTAAAAAATATAATATATATATATATATATATCTCATGTTTAACGCAAAACTTCCCCGCAAAATAAATGACTTTTTCCCACGTTATCTTTCAGCCAGACAGGCTACATCTTTACTAAATAGTAGCCATTAAGGACACATTTAACATCCATTATTTAATTAGGCCATTACTAGAATTGGAAAATAAGTGGGAAAAACAGGAAATGGCTCCTGATGGAAGTTACACTTCCTCTCGTGGAGAAATGACAGCAGATCCTCGTAACTCAACACAACATAGCTCTTCACTGCCAACAGCTTGGCACGATGATGTACCCTAACGTGAAAATAAAGGTTTCAGCTTCCTGTTCCTTAAGTTACCACAACACAATAATAACAAGTCTCAGAGAAGGAACGCATTATCTGTAATCTGATTTGTTAAATCAACATCCGTATTTGAGACTCCTGGGTACAATAAGTACTGAGAAGTAAACACAACATTGTATCTGATTTTTTTTTTCTTAATTACAGTATGATTACCTAAGAACACAGAAGTATTCTTATATTAAGGTAAAAATAGTAGGCCATATGACCAGACATGAACCACTAAGGCAATGAAGACTTCAGTGTCTATACTGAGATCTTAACCATTTTAGGAGTACTGACTCCCAATAGATTGACCAATATGCCTCCATACCCCTTTCTCCAGACTGTCTAAATTGCCATCATCACCAGTCATTGCAAAAGTTTTGAGTATAGCCTCACATAGAGTAATGTAATAGACCATAAAGAAGTTCCCCCCTTTTCCCTTTCTCTTCCCCCTTCCTTCACTCCCCACTTTTCCCTTTCCTCCCTGGTCCACCATTACCACCCGGTGATCCACCTAATTTTCCACCACAGTTTGGGATAGGGTGACCACGTGTCCCGGATGGCCCGGGACAGGCCCGCATTTTGCAGGTCTGTCCCGGGCACCTTCATTCCAGGACAACACAGTGTCCCGGAATGAAACTGACACAGCCACCCCCCGGGCCAATCTGATGCCCCCAAAAAGGCTGCCACATCACGCTTTACTCACTGACAGTACTTGTCCTGGCCTGGGAATGCCAGGAGAAGCACAGTCCCCGCCCCCTGCTTGTGTTCGGAGACATCATAAATCCCGCCTTTTGTGTCCAAACACTGTGCTGTGATTCGTTACAGCACAAGCTGATTTTTGGGAAGGGGGGGGGGGGGGTGTTCCTGAATTGTAGTTTGGAAATGTGGTCACCCTAGTTTAGGATCTTTTCTGGCTCAAGTAGAACCAACTTATGATATTTATCATTAATTCTACCTTTTCAATTGGACCTTGTCACGTACAATCCCCCCTGTCCGCGGCGGGGGGAACTCTTTCAAGTGGCCTCAATGCACAGTCTGTCTTGACCGTCTAGGTGAGCTGATCTATGTATTATATTATTGGTTGTATTGCCATGTTTACACTGATTGTATCATATTGTATATATTATGTATTTTTACTGTATTATCTGTTTCATAGACAACTCCTCCTGAAGAAGCGGTCCTATTCCCCGAAACTAGTTGAGAAAAGACCTGTCTATACTCCACTTCAACAGTGGTTGAATTTTTTTATTAAATATTTCTGTATGTTATATTTTTTATGTATTAAGCTTTTTATATTGAACAAAATATTGTTGTATATCAGTACCGAGATAGTCCATTATAACCCTTTGGGGTGGGTATACGTGTACGGTCAGCCTCAGCAACTGCCCCTATACTCCCAACCCTTCTTTATTTCCCATCACCAGTCATTGGATACCAGCATGACTTCAAACGATGTCTGCAGCTTCGTCTTTACTTTCGGTATGGATAGCTAGAAACAGAATAGCTTAAAGATAAAGTTTAGGTATGGCAATTTTTATATAGTGTGATGTTGGGGTGATTATACTTATGCGGTAGGTGCTTTTTCCCAATGAGTTGCACCAGTCCAAATGGTATTTTAGGTCATGGCAACCCATGCAGGGGTTTTCCACATCAACACAAAGAGTCAACTGAAAATGCTGAGCCACCTGGCTCCCTTGTTAGCAGCACCGTTGCTCTTCTTACCAGTGCCTCTGTCTGTGTTGCCCAGCTCTCCTGGTTCACTTGGCTCTCTTAGCCTTTATTTACCGCACCCTGCTGCACAGCCACTCCTGGTCTCTGGATAGTACGGTTGCCACGTCATTCCTTTAATCCAGGACACATTAATTACACAGGTTCTGTGGCTGATTTAGGTGGTAATTAAACTCACTTGGTGCCTTATCTGCAATAAATCAGCCTCAGAACCTGTGTAATTAATAAGTGTCCTGTATTAAAGGGATGATTCGGTAACCCTACTGGAACCATACTGGATAGGGGTCCTCCTGACACCTCTATAGGAGCCCACCTGACACTTGAGACAAGACCTCCTGGTTGGGGCAACGCTGACCCCTGGTTGAGACCTCCTGTCTCTTGACTCCTGGCTGGGGCTCCTCAGATCCCTGAGTGAGACCTCCTGTTTCCAATATGGAAGTTGTCTCCAAACTGGGAGCCCTAAGCTATTCTCAAGCTTGAGTATATAAAGACTTTGCACACCTGTGTACTCACACAGGCTGCAGGCACCCAGTAATATCCGGACACTGGATTGAAGGTTCCGTCCCACCCAAGACACTTTGGAACCTTCAAGCTCCAGGTCCCAATCCAGGACTACAGAATCTGAAGAAAACAAAAAATACAGCTTTCTCTGCTCAGAAACGGTAGTCTGGAACTTCACGTTAAGCCTTAATGTGAATCCTTTCTCATTTTCTCCTACATTTCCACAGTGGCAGGGCCTCGCACTGTCACAATACCTCCATTAGTCCTGCTTGGACCAATGTAAACATGTATGTGCCATGCCTTGTCGATCTCCATAGAAGCTGGAAATCATTGTAGTAGACACTAGCAACCACTAGTAGTGATTGCGCTACCTTCCGTGTCCCGTACCAAGTGGCTGCCCTGCTGCTTAGTGTACACGCTCAGATCGAGCATCATTCAGGGAACGTTTGGCGTCTCAGTGAATGCAAAGTGTTCTCCGATTGGACAAGGTTTAGATACTGCCTCTCCACCTCGTCCAATCAGGAATTTGAGGTACACATAGTTGAATTATATCCTATGTGGCTATTGAGGAATATATTAAGATTAACATTTTTATTCCTAGAGTTGAGCTTGTAAACCCAACCTTAGGTTGTCCCACACCACATCCTATTTTCCTTACTATTTTTGTATACTTGCCTTTTTACAGGCATTTTCCTTAGTTCAAATGAGATCACAGGTTTTCTACTCTTCTTGCTTTGATGGTGGGAGGTCCTTAATGTCCTCACATGTCCTTAATGACGTGAGCGCGTTGTTCAGTGCGGTGGCATTGTGAGTCCCTATGGGGGGGGGGGTCCATGACACCCTAGACTTACAGGAAGTGAGTTGAATGATGCCTTGTGTCAAGCAACACAGAGGGGTGGCAATTCTGTAAGGGACAGCATTGGATAGAAGGTGAGTATTGCAGGCAAAAGATGCCTTTTCTATTTTAGGAAGCACTGGGCAATTCCTTTTATATATATTTTTTTAAATTCTGGAGTTGGACTTTAAATGAGGCAGTCCATCATTAAATGGGTCAATAGGAATGTATGTGGAAAGGCGGAAGTGAGCTGGCGTGCCACAGCACCAAAAGAGAATGTTGAAGCTTTTAAGGGCAGACTTGGGGGTTAGGTGTTCCTCCAGGTTTTGTGTTCCTTAACCTGTCAGACCCTGTTTTGCTTGCAACTGTGAGTACTTTAAGTAGTTTGAACATCATAAAAGTCCATAAAACCATTAAATGACAAAGCACAGCTTGTGAATGGAGCTGTCTGTTTCAGTAACACATCCGTACTGATCATTCCCGGGGCCAAACATCTCATTTATAAGTCACCGCTACGTCCCAAAAGGGACCGGAAATACATATAGCCCCTGGAAACAAACAAGTTGTCTATTTCTTCCGCACATGACAAACGTCCCTCATAAACACATGATGAGGACACAGTGGCCCACTTATTACTGCTCCCCATGTGACCCTCGTCTGCTTTCTACCCTGCGGGTAATCTATACTCTATAGATAACTCAATTAGGACATAGAATACATACAACACCAGCCTTCCCCTATGTTCTGAAAAGATCTCTATACACAACTCCCATCATTTATATAGAGCAGATTACGTAAGAGAGGTTTTCACAACATTCATGGATAAACACGTCAAGGTCTCTTTCTAAAGCCTCGTACACACGGCCGGTTTTCTCTGCAAGAAAACTGCTGGGAGAGCTTTTTGCCGAGAAAACTGTTTGCGTGTATGGTTTCTCGTCTGGAAAACTGCCGGGAATCTCGACGAGAAAAATAGAGAACATGCTCTACGGTTTTCCCGACGAGAATCCCGACGAGAAAACCATGCATGCGTATGCTTACCTGTCTCCAGGTAAACCCGCGCATGCTCGAAAAGACTTTGACGCATGTGCGGTAGCATACAAGGGTAGTGTAGGGTGTAGCAAGATGGCAGCGACGGCATCGAATGTGACGAGCGCATGCCCGTCATAGTCGGTGACGTCACCGCGTTCTTGCCATTTAAAAGAATGGCGGTTCTTTTGAATGTGCGTGCGTACACAGGGCTTGGCAAGACAAGCTTGCCAGGAATCCCGTCGAGAAAACCGACATTTTTTTTTTCACAGGATTCTCGCCCGTGTCTATGAGGCTAAAGGCTATGAAAACAAGAGATTTAAAGCAAAACCACTTACAAAAAGGAAACAAATATAGGACTACTAACTAAATAGTACCGTTCTTATCTCCAAAATAGTTTTCTATGGTGTAGGAAGCCCCCACAAACATTCTACACAGGAAGTAGCTATGTTCATATACATGCCAGCCACCCAAACTATCCAACCATCCAATCATGGTGCCCAAATTAGCCATTTAGGTTCTCGTAATGGAAAATGGGATGGTGGAGACAGAAGGTAGAGGAGGTGAGATCTTTGTGTAGAGAGTACCCTGGATTGTAGACCTACTGAGTATTGAAGGTAGTTATTTAATAAAGGAATTTCCACGTACCAGAAACATCCTGAAATTGGAAAATAGCCTTAAGGCTCCATTTACACTTGTACGATTCCAAAGTTGTGCCGACTTTGGAGTGCAACTTTGATGCAAATTTGGATGGACCCAACTTGGATACGACTTTGGCTTTGACCAGTGATAATGGACAACTGTTGCATTGTATAACATTCAGGTACAACTTTCATGCTACTTCTGAGGGTTAACATTGAAGTCTAATGCCGCGTACACACAACCGTTATTCATGTCATGGACAAAAACTACGTTTTTCTTTTGTGTTTCCTCTCAAGCCTGCCTTGCATACACACGTTTGTGAAAAAAAAATGCTCGCGCAAAGCGTGGTGACGTACAACGCGTAAGACGGCACTATAAAGGGGAAGTTCCATTCAAATGGCGCCACCCTTTGGGACGCTTTTGCTGATCCTCATGTTAATAAAGTTTGGTGAGAGACGATTCGTGCTTGTCAGTCCATTACAGCGTGATGAATGTGCTATCTCCATTACGAACGTTCGTTTTACCAGAACGAGCTCTCCCGTCTCATACTTGATTCTGAGCATGCGCATTTTTTTTCCCCTCGTAAAAGCATACACACGACCGTTTTTCACAACGTTAAAAAGAACGACGTGAAAAACGACGAGAGAAAATAGAACAGGTTCTAATTTTTTTTCGCGCATTTTTCTCGTCAAGAAAAATGCTCTGGAGCATGCACACGACCGTTTTTCACGACCATTTTTAAAAATGGCATTTTTCTCGTCATGAAAAACGGTCGTGTGTACGCGGCATAAGGCCCTCAAGTTGCATGAAAGTCAGACCAAAGTGCATGAACTACTTTAAAGTTGCTGAAACTTTAAGTGACGCATATATGAATGGTTATCATTGGAAAACATGGGGAACGCCTTGTCATGTAACATGGAAGTCCAAAATTGCATGACAAGTCACACAAGTGTGAATGGAGCCTAAAGTGGAACTAAACCCTCCTAACATTTTCACCCAAGGAAGCTGCCATCTTAGCCTCTGTTTGATCTTCAACTGCCATGGTGCTGCACATGTGATCAGTTATGACACCAGCCATTTGATGGTTTGACAGTTTGGTTGAGAGCAAATGTGACAGTTGCATTCCTGGTACTTGTTTTTTGAAACGGTTATATCAATGTGTTTAGTTCTTCTTTAAAGCGGAAGTAAACCCATTGATTTAACAGTTTCAAAAAGCAGTTACATTCCCGGCATGCCGGGAATGCCAACTGTCACATTGGTTGTCCTCTCAACCAAACTGTCAAACCATCCAATGGCTGGTGTCATAACTGATCACATGTGCAGCATCATGGCAGTTGAAGATTAAACAGAGGCCAAGATGGCAGCTTCCTTGCCTGAAAATGATAGGAGGGTTTACTTCCACTTTAAAGTGGACTTTTACCCTCCCCATTTATTTTGATTTTGATGTAATCGGGTGCCTGCAGCCTCCTGGAATGCTGAAGTCACACATCCCAGAAGGGCTTGGGGTACTCTATAGCACATCTCTTCCTGGTTCTTGTAGCCTGTCACCCCCATATGCATCATCTGGGGGCACTACTAGTGTAGTCTAGGTACACTTGAATCCCTTTTCAGAGGTGTTTGACAGGTAGGGAGGAGGCACTGTATTGCCTCCTCACTACCTGCTTTAACCCCTTGAACCCCACCCCGTTCACTTTAATGGGTTGCAATTGGTGGGAGTTAGCACCCGCCGAAAGTGACACAGGGTATAATGCCTAAACAATACAAGAAAATAAATGAGCATACTTTACTCTTTTTCATTTTGTTGTAGTGTCTATACACCACATTGGGTTGGCAGCTTGGTATACTCTTTAGTATTCACACATATTTTGGCACATACCGTATACCCAAATGCAAAAATGTATTATATTGCAGTATACCATTTCTTACATGTAATGGCTGCATACATTTTCTTTTTTAGGCCTTCTTTCTTTCTTTATCTTGTGATCCAGCCAGTAAGTCTGTTGTTTTTCAAAAGAACAAGCTCTCCAGCAGAATGTATCAGTTACAGAGATGAGACAAACCATTTACCACTGACAGGTGTGCTTACAATGTTCAGCTTTTATTTATTTATGTAAAACCTTTATCCCAAAAGGAAAAAAAATGTTTGTTGTAACTGATTATAAAGTGTTTGATGGGGCTTGGCTTCAATTTGTTACTGTATCTGCTAGTACATCTAAAAATCCCCCCCCCGCCCCCCCAGACTGACAATGCTGCTGTCGAAAGGTGCCCCCTGTGCTCCTTCATCCAGAGTGGGGGCGCTCTACTACGGGAGATGTGTTACTGGCCAGATCACCAGATGAAACCTGAGGGGAAAAAAGCCTAAAAAAAAGAAAATTACCGGATATACTCGAGTATAAGCCAAGTTTTTCAGTCCTTTTTTAGGGCTGAAAATATCCCCCCTCGGCTTATACTCGAGTCAGTGTAACTTCCCGTCCCGTCCCGTTCCGTGATAGGCGTTTGACACTGTGTTCTGCTACCGCCTATCACAGAGGTCCTCTCATCCTCGGACTCAGTTTTCCAGCAGACACTGTGTTCAGTGTTCCGCCTATCACGGACCTTCTCTTGTCCGAGGATGAAAGAACGTCCGTGATTGGCGGAACACTGAACACAGTGTTTGCTGGGAAACTGAGTCCGAGGATGAGAGGACCTCCATGATAGGCGGTAGCGGAACACGGTGTCAAACGCCTATCACGGAATAGGACGGGACCAGGAGGAAGCCGCGAGTTTTAAAAAATGGACGCCCGCAGCGCAGCCTGTCAAGAAATTCAGGTACACTGCAATGGGCACAGTGAGGTTGTAATGGGCACAGTGAGGCGTGCAAATGGGCACAGTGAGGTTGTAATGGGCACAGTGAGGTAATGGGCACAGTGAGGTAATGGGCAGAGTGAGGTAATGGGCAGAGTGAGGTTGTAATGGGCACAGTGAGGTTGTAATGGGCACAGTGAGGCGTGCAAATGGGCACAGTGAGGTTGTAATGGGCACAGTGAGGTTGTAATGGGCACGGTGAGGTAATGGGCACAGTGAGGTAATGGGCACAGTGAGGTTGTAATGGGCACAGTGAGGCGTGCAAATGGGCACAGTGAGGTTGTAATGGGCAGAGTGAGGTAATGGGCAGAGTGAGGTAATGGGCACAGTGAGGTTGTAATGGGCACAGTGAGGTTGTAATGGGCACAGTGAGGCGTGCAATGGGCACAGTGAGGTTGTAATGGGCACAGTGAGGCGTGCAAATGGGCACAGTGAGGTTGTAATGGGCACAGTGAGGTTGTAATGGGCACAGTGAGGCGTGCAAATGGGCACAGTGAGGTAATGGGCAGAGTGAGGTAATGGGCAGAGTGAGGTAATGGGAACAGTGAGGTTGTAATGGGCACAGTGAGGTTGTAATGGGCACAGTGAGGCGTGCAAATGGGCACAGTGAGGTTGTAATGGGCACAGTGAAGTTGTAATGGGCACAGTGAGGTTGTAATGGGCACGGTGAGGTAATGGGCACAGTGAGGTAATGGGCACAGTGAGGTTGTAATGGGCACAGTGAGGCGTGCAAATGGGCACAGTGAGGTTGTAATGGGCACAGAGAGGTAATGGGCACAGTGAGGTTGTAATGGGCACAGTGAGGATGGGCACAGTGAGGCGTGCAAATGGGCATTGTTGACCCTCTTTTCCGCTTACAGTAGCTGCTGTATTCTCACCCTAGGCTTATACTCGAGTCAATAAGTTTTCCCAGTTTTTTGTGGTAAAATTAGGGCCTCGGCTTATATTCGGGTCGGCTTATACTCGAGAATATACGGTAATGCAGCCAACCACATCTAATGATTGCTAAGCTGCATTATATTACATTTTTTGTTTTGAGTTTAATAAAGCTTTAATGCCTAATTGAATGTTCTGTTTAAATTAGTTAATAACACTTTAGGTGCATCAAATTAAAAGGTGTGCAAAGTCCTAGTTTGTTTTCTTTAAAAAGCAGTCACAGCATCAGTAAAAGAGCCTCTCCCTTGCCAGCATGCTGCAGCATGGGACCCTTGTTCTCTGTGGGGAAGCAGTGGTCTCTTTGTAGAGGTCCAGCAAACCCCTGTGCTGAGTCAGAGCCAGACCTGTGTAATCAGCGGGGAGCTTTGCTGATGATTTTAAAGCTGTAGGTCTGACTCAGTAGGGGCAGGTCAGATCTCAGCAGTTAGACCACTGCTTCTCCAAGGGTCAGGGCAAGGATTCCACTTTACAACATGCTGGCATGGGCCAGACTTTTCTACTCAGGCTGTGGCTACCTTGGAAAGAAAGTGAACTGTAAGACTTTCCACACCTCTTTTTTGCAGAACCTGGAATGTAGGAATGCATTTCCTGTAGCTGATTTAAACTGGTCTTTATGCTAAATGATAGCACTATGAGGCTATATGTAGTGAATATAAGGTTATATGTAGGCCATAAAGCCATAAGCCAAAAATAAAAGGCTGTAATTATACAGATACAAGGGGCTGTGCTCCAGGCTAAACAAATATTGTCTAAATCAATTTGTCATGAGTATTCTTCTTGGATCTAGGTGGGCTTTGTGAGTTTCTTCCAGATCTGTGCAGTAATCCAGTGTGAGACTTTCCCTTCCTGTAATAAAGACCGCTCACTGCTGTTCTCTCTCCTTGTGCAGGGTTACTGGTCTGGTCTCCGCCCCCTCCTGTAGTTTTCTGCAGGCAGCCTGTAGTGGGTGGAACCTGCTAAGCCCCTCCCACAGCTCTGCTCTCTGCACAGGTTATGGCACAGGCACAGTGATGATGACACCGCTACTTTTACAAAGAAATAACTGGGTTTGCAAAGGCATTTGGTGCACACAGTCTACAGGACAGGAAGTGAAGAGAAATCTCCCTAATGAGACACAGATAGTGAAAAAACAAAACCTGGCAGCACTTTTAATCCTCCTCTACAAAATAGGAGAAAAAAAATTGGCTTTGTTTTTTATATTTAAAGAAGCTTTCCTTTTGAAATGAGACTGCTGACAGTAATAAGACTGTAGGTACATGATAGCTGTGTACTGGCATCTTAATTTTTAAACGGAATGATGACTCTGGTGGAGGATTCTCTATTATATGGACACCAATTACTCAAACAGTCATCACCGCTCCTCCCAAGACCTCCTGCTCTCTAGCTCCCTTGCCAACTCCTCCCATGCTCACCTCCAAGACTTCTCCAGAGCATCCCCCATCCTCTGGAACTCCCTACCTCAATCTCTCTGGCTATCTCCTACTTTGTCTGCCTTTAAGCAATCCCTAAAAACTCATCTCTTCAGGGAAGTTTATCCCACCTCCACCTAACTCCTGAACTTTTAATTACAAGTACAGTGGATTAACATAGGTAAAGCTCTTCCGAGCCCTGGAAGTTGGATGGGGCCTGAGCTAAGACCCCCACCCAAAAAACCCTTCCTGTTTACAACTCTCTACACCGATCCGCCATAGGATTATGACCATTGACAGTAAAGTGAATAACATTTATTATCTCGTTACAATGGCATCTGAAAGTGGGTGGAATAGATCAGGCAGCAAGTGAACATGTTGTCCCTGATGTTGATGTGTTCCTGAAGCAGAAAAAATGGGGAAATGTAAGGATTTGAACTACTTTGACAAGGGCCAAATTGTAATGGCTTGATGACTGGGTCAGAGCAACTCCACAACTGCAGCTCTTGTGGGATGTTCCCGGTCTGCAGTGGTCAGGAGTAGGGATGAGCTTCGTGTTCGAGTCGAACATACGTTCGACTCGAACATCGGCTGTTCGATCGTTCGACGAAGATCGAACGATTTTGGGCCGTTCGCGCCAAATTCGAGTGACGCGAACGGCCCACAATGCACTACGCCATCGCAGTGTCATCCAGGCGCTGTGATTGGCCAAGCATGCACTGTGACCCCGCATGCTTGGCCAATCACAGCGCCGGCAGCGAGGAGAGCAATGATTGGCCACAGGCAGGATGCCTGTGGCCAATTATTGCTGAGGGTGTTTAGTACACGCCCCACACTATAAAAGGCCGCCAGCACGGCGGCCTAGTGTAGTGTGTTCCGGAGCAGGGATAGAGCAGCATAGGCAGGGACAGTGACTTTTATTTCTTTCTTGCTTAACCTGGATTCCTTTAGTTTAGGGAAAGAGAAGGATAGGTAGGGAGAGTGTCAGTGTGTTTTGTGCTTGTGCTAAATTGTGCTTAAAAAAAACATTTTTTCTAGGGACAGAAAACTGTAGGTAGGGAGAGTGTGTCAGTTTCTTTCACTGTCAAAGTCCTTGTTTCCAGGGACCTGGAAGGACAGTGAGTGAATTCTCCTTGTGCTAAATTGTGCTTAAAAAAAACATTTTTTCTAGGGACAGAAAACTGTAGGTAGGGAGAGTGTGTCAGTTTCTTTCACTGTCAAAGTCCTTGTTTCCAGGGACCTGGAAGGACAGTGAGTGAATTCTCCTTGTGCTAAATTGTGCTTAAAAAAAACATTTTTTCTAGGGACAGAAAACTGTAGGTAGGGAGAGTGTGTCAGTTTCTTTCACTGTGAAAGTCCTTGTTTCCAGGGACCTGGAAGGACAGTGAGTGAATTCTCCTTGTGCTAAATTGTGCTTAAAAAAAACATTTTTTCTAGGGACAGAAAACTGTAGGTAGGGAGAGTGTCAGTTTCTTTCACTGTCAAAGTCCTTGTTTCCAGGGACCTGGAAGGACAGTGAGTGAATTCTCCTTGTGCTAAATTGTGCTTAAAAAAAACATTTTTTCTAGGGACAGAAAACTGTAGGTAGGGAGAGTGTGTCAGTTTCTTTCACTGTCAAAGTCCTTGTTTCCAGGGACCTGGAAGGACAGTGAGTGAATTCTCCTTGTGCTAAATTGTGCTTAAAAAAAACATTTTTTCTAGGGACAGAAAACTGTAGGTAGGGAGAGTGTGTCAGTTTCTTTCACTGTCAAAGTCCTTGTTTCCAGGGACCTGGAAGGACAGTGAGTGAATTCTCCTTGTGCTAAATTGTGCTTAAAAAAAACATTTTTTCTAGGGACAGAAAACTGTAGGTAGGGAGAGTGTGTCAGTTTCTTTCACTGTCAAAGTCCTTGTTTCCAGGGACCTGGAAGGACAGTGAGTGAATTCTCCTTGTGCTAAATTGTGCTTAAAAAAAACATTTTTTCTAGGGACAGAAAACTGTAGGTAGGGAGAGTGTGTCAGTTTCTTTCACTGTCAAAGTCCTTGTTTCCAGGGACCTGGAAGGACAGTGAGTGAATTCTCCTTGTGCTAAATTGTGCTTAAAAAAAACATTTTTTCTAGGGACAGAAAACTGTAGGTAGGGAGAGTGTGTCAGTTTCTTTCACTGTCAAAGTCCTTGTTTCCAGGGACCTGGAAGGACAGTGAGTGAATTCTCCTTGTGCTAAATTGTGCTTAAAAAAAACATTTTTTCTAGGGACAGAAAACTGTAGGTAGGGAGAGTGTGTCAGTTTCTTTCACTGTCAAAGTCCTTGTTTCCAGGGACCTGGAAGGACAGTGAGTGAATTCTCCTTGTGCTAAATTGTGCTTAAAAAAAACATTTTTTCTAGGGACAGAAAACTGTAGGTAGGGAGAGTGTGTCAGTTTCTTTCACTGTCAAAGTCCTTGTTTCCAGGGACCTGGAAGGACAGTGAGTGAATTCTCCTTGTGCTAAATTGTGCTTAAAAAAAACATTTTTTCTAGGGACAGAAAACTGTAGGTAGGGAGAGTGTGTCAGTTTCTTTCACTGTCAAAGTCCTTGTTTCCAGGGACCTGGAAGGACAGTGAGTGAATTCTCCTTGTGCTAAATTGTGCTTAAAAAAAACATTTTTTCTAGGGACAGAAAACTGTAGGTAGGGAGAGTGTGTCAGTTTCTTTCACTGTCAAAGTCCTTGTTTCCAGGGACCTGGAAGGACAGTGAGTGAATTCTCCTTGTGCTAAATTGTGCTTAAAAAAAACATTTTTTCTAGGGACAGAAAACTGTAGGTAGGGAGAGTGTGTCAGTTTCTTTCACTGTCAAAGTCCTTGTTTCCAGGGACCTGGAAGGACAGTGAGTGAATTCTCCTTGTGCTAAATTGTGCTTAAAAAAACATTTTTTCTAGGGACAGAAAACTGTAGGTAGGGAGAGTGTGTCAGTTTCTTTCACTGTCAAAGTCCTTGTTTCCAGGGACCTGGAAGGACAGTGAGTGAATTCTCCTTGTGCTAAATTGTGCTTAAAAAAAACATTTTTTCTAGGGACAGAAAACTGTAGGTAGGGAGAGTGTGTCAGTTTCTTTCACTGTCAAAGTCCTTGTTTCCAGGGACCTGGAAGGACAGTGAGTGAATTCTCCTTGTGCTAAATTGTGCTTAAAAAAAAACATTTTTTCTAGGGACAGAAAACTGTAGGTAGGGAGAGTGTGTCAGTTTCTTTCACTGTCAAAGTCCTTGTTTCCAGGGACCTGGAAGGACAGTGAGTGAATTCTCCTTGTGCTAAATTGTGCTTAAAAAAAACATTTTTTCTAGGGACAGAAAACTGTAGGTAGGGAGAGTGTGTCAGTTTCTTTCACTGTCAAAGTCCTTGTTTCCAGGGACCTGGAAGGACAGTGAGTGAATTCTCCTTGTGCTAAATTGTGCTTAAAAAAAACATTTTTTCTAGGGACAGAAAACTGTAGGTAGGGAGAGTGTGTCAGTTTCTTTCACTGTCAAAGTCCTTGTTTCCAGGGACCTGGAAGGACAGTGAGTGAATTCTCCTTGTGCTAAATAAAAACATTTTTTCTAGGGACAGAAAACTGTAGGTAGGGAGAGTGTGTCAGTTTCTTTCACTGTCAAAGTCCTTGTTTCCAGGGACCTGGAAGGACAGTGAGTGAATTCTCCTTGTGCTAAATTGTGCTTAAAAAAAACATTTCTTCTAGGGACAGAAAACTGTAGGTAGGGAGAGTGTGTCAGTTTCTTTCACTGTCAAAGTCCTTGTTTCCAGGGACCTGGAAGGACAGTGAGTGAATTCTCCTTGTGCTAAATTGTGCTTAAAAAAAAACATTTTTTCTAGGGACAGAAAACTGTAGGTAGGGAGAGTGTGTCAGTTTCTTTCACTGTCAAAGTCCTTGTTTCCAGGGACCTGGAAGGACAGTGAGTGAATTCTCCTTGTGCTAAATTGTGCTTAAAAAAAAAAAATTTCTAGGGACAGAAAACTGTAGGTAGGGAGAGTGTGTCAGTTTCTTTCACTGTCAAAGTCCTTGTTTCCAGGGACCTGGAAGGACAGTGAGTGAATTCTCCTTGTGCTAAATTGTGCTTAAAAAAAACATTTTTTCTAGGGACAGAAAACTGTAGGTAGGGAGAGTGTGTCAGTTTCTTTCACTGTCAAAGTCCTTGTTTCCAGGGACCTGGAAGGACAGTGAGTGAATTCTCCTTGTGCTAAATAAAAACATTTTTTCTAGGGACAGAAAACTGTAGGTAGGGAGAGTGTGTCAGTTTCTTTCACTGTCAAAGTCCTTGTTTCCAGGGACCTGGAAGGACAGTGAGTGAATTCTCCTTGTGCTAAATTGTGCTTAAAAAAAACATTTCTTCTAGGGACAGAAAACTGTAGGTAGGGAGAGTGTGTCAGTTTCTTTCACTGTCAAAGTCCTTGTTTCCAGGGACCTGGAAGGACAGTGAGTGAATTCTCCTTGTGCTAAATTGTGCTTAAAAAAAAACATTTTTTCTAGGGACAGAAAACTGTAGGTAGGGAGAGTGTGTCAGTTTCTTTCACTGTCAAAGTCCTTGTTTCCAGGGACCTGGAAGGACAGTGAGTGAATTCTCCTTGTGCTAAATTGTGCTTAAAAAAAAAATTTTTCTAGGGACAGAAAACTGTAGGTAGGGAGAGTGTGTCAGTTTCTTTCACTGTCAAAGTCCTTGTTTCCAGGGACCTGGAAGGACAGTGAGTGAATTCTCCTTGTGCTAAATTGTGCTTAAAAAAAACATTTTTTCTAGGGACAGAAAACTGTAGGTAGGGAGAGTGTGTCAGTTTCTTTCACTGTCAAAGTCCTTGTTTCCAGGGACCTGGAAGGACAGTGAGTGAATTCTCCTTGTGCTAAATTGTGCTTAAAAAAAACATTTTTTCTAGGGACAGAAAACTGTAGGTAGGGAGAGTGTGTCAGTTTCTTTCACTGTCAAAGTCCTTGTTTCCAGGGACCTGGAAGGACAGTGAGTGAATTCTCCTTGTGATAAATTGTGCTTAAAAAAAACATTTTTTCTAGGGACAGAAAACTGTAGGTAGGGAGAGTGTGTCAGTTTCTTTCACTGTCAAAGTCCTTGTTTCCAGGGACCTGGAAGGACAGTGAGTGAATTCTCCTTGTGCTAAATTGTGCTTAAAAAAAACATTTTTTCTAGGGACAGAAAACTGTAGGTAGGGAGAGTGTGTCAGTTTCTTTCACTGTCAAAGTCCTTGTTTCCAGGGACCTGGAAGGACAGTGAGTGAATTCTCCTTGTGCTAAATTGTGCTTAAAAAAAACATTTTTTCTAGGGACAGAAAACTGTAGGTAGGGAGAGTGTGTCAGTTTCTTTCACTGTCAAAGTCCTTGTTTCCAGGGACCTGGAAGGACAGTGAGTGAATTCTCCTTGTGCTAAATTGTGCTTAAAAAAAACATTTTTTCTAGGGACAGAAAACTGTAGGTAGGGAGAGTGTGTCAGTTTCTTTCACTGTCAAAGTCCTTGTTTCCAGGGACCTGGAAGGACAGTGAGTGAATTCTCCTTGTGCTAAATTGTGCTTAAAAAAAACATTTTTTCTAGGGACAGAAAACTGTAGGTAGGGAGAGTGTGTCAGTTTCTTTCACTGTCAAAGTCCTTGTTTCCAGGGACCTGGAAGGACAGTGAGTGAATTCTCCTTGTGCTAAATTGTGCTTAAAAAAAACATTTTTTCTAGGGACAGAAAACTGTAGGTAGGGAGAGTGTGTCAGTTTCTTTCACTGTCAAAGTCCTTGTTTCCAGGGACCTGGAAGGACAGTGAGTGAATTCTCCTTGTGCTAAATTGTGCTTAAAAAAAACATTTTTTCTAGGGACAGAAAACTGTAGGTAGGGAGAGTGTGTCAGTTTCTTTCACTGTCAAAGTCCTTGTTTCCAGGGACCTGGAAGGACAGTGAGTGAATTCTCCTTGTGCTAAATTGTGCTTAAAAAAAACATTTTTTCTAGGGACAGAAAACTGTAGGTAGGGAGAGTGTGTCAGTTTCTTTCACTGTCAAAGTCCTTGTTTCCAGGGACCTGGAAGGACAGTGAGTGAATTCTCCTTGTGCTAAATTGTGCTTAAAAAAAACATTTTTTCTAGGGACAGAAAACTGTAGGTAGGGAGAGTGTGTCAGTTTCTTTCACTGTCAAAGTCCTTGTTTCCAGGGACCTGGAAGGACAGTGAGTGAATTCTCCTTGTGCTAAATTGTGCTTAAAAAAAACATTTTTTCTAGGGACAGAAAACTGTAGGTAGGGAGAGTGTGTCAGTTTCTTTCACTGTCAAAGTCCTTGTTTCCAGGGACCTGGAAGGACAGTGAGTGAATTCTCCTTGTGCTAAATTGTGCTTAAAAAAAACGTTTTTTCTAGGGACAGAAAACTGTAGGTAGGGAGAGTGTGTCAGTTTCTTTCACTGTCAAAGTCCTTGTTTCCAGGGACCTGGAAGGACAGTGAGTGAATTCTCCTTGTGCTAAATTGTGCTTAAAAAAAACATTTTTTCTAGGGACAGAAAACTGTAGGTAGGGAGAGTGTGTCAGTTTCTTTCACTGTCAAAGTCCTTGTTTCCAGGGACCTGGAAGGACAGTGAGTGAATTCTCCTTGTGCTAAATTGTGCTTAAAAAAAACATTTTTTCTAGGGACAGAAAACTGTAGGTAGGGAGAGTGTGTCAGTTTCTTTCACTGTCAAAGTCCTTGTTTCCAGGGACCTGGAAGGACAGTGAGTGAATTCTCCTTGTGCTAAATTGTGCTTAAAAAAAACATTTTTTCTAGGGACAGAAAACTGTAGGTAGGGAGAGTGTGTCAGTTTCTTTCACTGTCAAAGTCCTTGTTTCCAGGGACCTGGAAGGACAGTGAGTGAATTCTCCTTGTGCTAAATTGTGCTTAAAAAAAACATTTTTTCTAGGGACAGAAAACTGTAGGTAGGGAGAGTGTGTCAGTTTCTTTCACTGTCAAAGTCCTTGTTTCCAGGGACCTGGAAGGACAGTGAGTGAATTCTCCTTGTGCTAAATTGTGCTTAAAAAAAACATTTTTTCTAGGGACAGAAAACTGTAGGTAGGGAGAGTGTGTCAGTTTCTTTCACTGTCAAAGTCCTTGTTTCCAGGGACCTGGAAGGACAGTGAGTGAATTCTCCTTGTGCTAAATCGTGCTTAAAAAAAACATTTTTTCTAGGGACAGAAAACTGTAGGTAGGGAGAGTGTGTCAGTTTCTTTCACTGTCAAAGTCCTTGTTTCCAGGGACCTGGAAGGACAGTGAGTGAATTCTCCTTGTGCTAAATTGTGCTTAAAAAAAACATTTTTTCTAGGGACAGAAAACTGTAGGTAGGGAGAGTGTGTCAGTTTCTTTCACTGTCAAAGTCCTTGTTTCCAGGGACCTGGAAGGACAGTGAGTGAATTCTCCTTGTGCTAAATTGTGCTTAAAAAAAACATTTTTTCTAGGGACAGAAAACTGTAGGTAGGGAGAGTGTGTCAGTTTCTTTCACTGTCAAAGTCCTTGTTTCCAGGGACCTGGAAGGACAGTGAGTGAATTCTCCTTGTGCTAAATTGTGCTTAAAAAAAACATTTTTTCTAGGGACAGAAAACTGTAGGTAGGGAGAGTGTGTCAGTTTCTTTCACTGTCAAAGTCCTTGTTTCCAGGGACCTGGAAGGACAGTGAGTGAATTCTCCTTGTGCTAAATTGTGCTTAAAAAAAACATTTTTTCTAGGGACAGAAAACTGTAGGTAGGGAGAGTGTGTCAGTTTCTTTCACTGTCAAAGTCCTTGTTTCCAGGGACCTGGAAGGACAGTGAGTGAATTCTCCTTGTGCTAAATTGTGCTTAAAAAAAACATTTTTTCTAGGGACAGAAAACTGTAGGTAGGGAGAGTGTGTCAGTTTCTTTCACTGTCAAAGTCCTTGTTTCCAGGGACCTGGAAGGACAGTGAGTGAATTCTCCTTGTGCTAAATTGTGCTTAAAAAAAACATTTTTTCTAGGGACAGAAAACTGTAGGTAGGGAGAGTGTGTCAGTTTCTTTCACTGTCAAAGTCCTTGTTTCCAGGGACCTGGAAGGACAGTGAGTGAATTCTCCTTGTGCTAAATTGTGCTTAAAAAAAACATTTTTTCTAGGGACAGAAAACTGTAGGTAGGGAGAGTGTGTCAGTTTCTTTCACTGTCAAAGTCCTTGTTTCAAGGGACAGAGAAGGACACCTGAAGGTAGCCCTTATTGCTTTTTTCCCATCTCCCTGCAGGCCATCTATTAGAATGTCTGGAAGGCAAACAAGGAGAGGCAGACAGTCAGGAGGCAATAAAAGAGGGCAAGCAGGCTCTGTGTCTGGGGGCAACAGTGCTGGTCGTGGACGCGTTGCATTGTCATCAGCACATGGCCATGGGACACGCTTGTCCTTCTTTTCGGCAGCTGGACATGTTGAGCCACATCATGCCGAAGACTTGGTAGAGTGGATGACCAAGCCCTCCTCCTCCTCCTCATCCTCTCTCACCCAGGCTCAGGGTACTGGAAAAGCAGCTGCCAAAGCGTCCTCTTCCCTGGTATCAATGTCAGACTCATCATCAGTCACTCCTTCCCTAGACCCACCATGTCCTCCTCCTGAGGAGTCCCCCGAACTGTTTCAGCACAGTGTTGGGTACATGCTCCAGGAGGATGCCCAGCGTTTCGAAGGGTCTGATGATGAAACCCAGCTACAGGAAGGCAGTAGCGTGAGAGCAGACAGAGGGGATGCTCAAGAAGGACACCAATCTGGCAGTCATGTTCCAGCAGCTGCAGCATACTGCCAGATTGGCTCCAGTGATGAGGAGGGAGGTGATGATGAGGTCACTGACTCCACGTGGGTGCCTAATAGGAGAGAGGAGGAGGAGGAGGATGAGGAGGAGGCACATCTCCAACGAGGCAGGATGCCCTTTGGTGGCCAGCGTAAGGGCAGTACACCGACGGAATCACACCGCAGAGCTCCGCCTGTGCAGGGCGCTGCCTCTGCCCGTCATTCAAAAAGTTCTTTGGTGTGGGCCTTTTTTGAGGCTAGTGCATCAGATCGCACAGCTGCTGTTTGCAACATATGTCTCAAGCGTATATCGCGTGGCCAAAACATCAGCCGCTTGGGTACCACATGCCTGACCAGACATATGTTGACCTGCCATGCAGCTCGTTGGCAAGCCTACCTCAAAGACCCACACCAAAGAACAAAGCGGACCTCTCCTTGCACCGCATCAGCTGGGATCTCCAACCCCACTATCACTTCAGTCCTCTCTGAAACATGCACTGAGAGGAATGAAGGTGTAGAATTAGGTGTGTCACAGCCAAGTACTTGCGGCCACTCTGCTAGCAGTACACCGACGTCCGATTCTAGCAGGCAAATTTCCCTGCCCCAGCTGCTGGACCGTCGAAAGAAGTTCACTCCCAGCCATCCACATGCCCAGCGGTTGAATGCTAGCTTGGCTAAATTGCTAGCGCTTCAACTGCTGCCTTTTCAGTTGGTAGACTCGGCCCCCTTCCGTGAGTTTGTGCACTGTGCGGTTCCTCAGTGGCAGGTTCCCAAACGCCACTTTTTCTCACGGAAGGCTATTCCGGCTCTCTACCGGCATGTGGAAGGCAATGTCTTGGCCTTGCTGGACAGGGCGGTCAGCGGTAAGGTGCATATTACCGCTGACTCATGGTCCAGCAGGCATGGACAGGGACGTTACCTTTCTTTCACGGCCCATTGGGTCACTCTTTTGGCAGCTGGGAAGGATGCAGGACAAGGTGCAGTAGTGTTGGAGGTTGTCCCACCGCCACGCCTCCAAAATGCTACTACTGGTTGTGACACACCTCTCTCCTCCACCCCCTCCTCTTCTTCTTCCTCCATGGCCTCTTCCTGTGGTTTGTCCTATGAACCAGCGGTGCTCCGTAGCCGTTCACGGGGCTACGCAAGTACGCAGGCAAAAAGATGCCATGCCGTGCTTGCTCTGGTGTGTTTGGGGGACAGAAGCCACACTGGGGCAGAGGTCCTGTCTGCTCTGCAGGGCCAGGCCGAGAGGTGGTTGACGCCACGCCAGCTTAAGCCAGGAATGGTGGTTTGCGACAATGGCACCAACCTCCTCTCCGCCCTCCGACAGGGACAACTGACCCATGTGCCCTGTGTGGCTCACGTCCTTAACCTGGTGGTGCAGCGGTTCTTGGGCAGGTACCCGGGCTTACAGGATGTCCTGAGGCAGGCCAGGAAAGTCTGTGTGCATTTCCGCAGATCTTATAATGCCAGTGCTCGCCTGGCTGAGCTGCAAAAGGAGTTGAACCTGCCCAAGAACCGCCTTATATGTGACATGCCCACCAGGTGGAACTCAACGTTGGCCATGCTGCAGCGGCTGCACACGCAGCAGAGGGCCATCAATGAGTACCTGTGCGACTACGGCACCAGGACAGGGTCAGGGGAGCTTGGTTTTTTTTCTCCACGCCAGTGGGGCATGATCAGGGATGCATGCACTGTCCTGGCACCATTTGAGGAGGCCACGAGGATGGTGAGCAGTGACAGTGCATGCATCAGTGACACTGTACCTCTTGTCCACCTGTTGGACCACACGCTGCGTGGAATAATGGACAGGGCACTCGAGGCAGAACAGAGGCAGGAAGAGGAGGACTTCCTTGCCTCTCAAGGCCCCCTTTACCCAGACAGTGTTCCTTCTGTCCCACCCATCGCACAGGAAGAGGAGGAGGAGGAGGAGGAGGAGGAGGATTGTGTCAGCATGGAGGTGGAGGCTGGCACTCAGCATCATCAGCAGCAGTCTTTTAGGGATGATTTACAGTCCCAAGAAACCAGTGGACTTGTACGTGGCTGGGAGGAGGTGGCTGCGGATCATGTCGTCCTTAGTGACCCAGAGGACTCCGGAGCGAATGCCTCAGCAAACCTACGCTGCATGGCCTCCCTGATCCTGCAAAGTCTGCGGAAGGATCCTCGTATTCTTCGGATCAAGGAGAGGGACCATTACTGGCTGGCCACTCTCCTTGATCCACGGTACAAGGGTAAGGTTGCGGACCTTATGTTACCATCGCAGAGGGAGCAGAGGATGAGACAACTCCGGGAGGCCTTGCAGAAAGGTCTGTGCAACGCGTTCCCAGAGACTGGGAGGTTACAAACTCCTGGTCCTGGACAACGAGTTGCTGAGGCTTCGGCCAGTCAAAGAAGGAGCGGTGGGGAAGGTGGCCGTCTGACCGATGCGTTCAGACAATTCTTTAGTCCGCAGCCCCAAAGTATGATCGGTTCCAGCAACCATCGCCAGCGTCTGATAAACATGGTGCAGGAATATCTAGGGGCAAGGTCAGACTTGGACACCTTCCCCACCGAAAATCCTCTGGCTTACTGGGTCTTGAGGATGGATCACTGGCCAGAGCTTGCACAGTATGCAATTGAGCTACTGGCCTGTCCTGCATCCAGCGTTCTTTCGGAACGCACATTCAGTGCTGCTGGAGGATTTGTCACGGATCACAGGGTGCGCCTGTCCACCGACTCGGTTGATCGACTGACTTTCATCAAGATGAACCAGTCTTGGATCACCACCAGCTACCACACACCTGATGCTGATATAACAGACTAATTGATTTTAACATGTCACATCCCTTCAAGACTGATGCTGATGCTGAGTGCCTGTGCTGTTATGTTGACTGGCTATCCTCCTCCTCCGAGTCCTCAATGATACGATTGATGATGATAGCTTGGAAGATCATTTTTGTTTATGGGTGCCGCCACCAGTGGCTAAGGCCCAATTTTTCAGCCCCTGTTTTACAGGGGCGTGTAATTACAATTTTTTTAGCAATAATTTGCCATAGGGCTCATTGCTGTGCTCCAAGTACAGTATCTGTGAGGGGTTGGAGTGTTGTGGCACCAGTGCCTAAGGCCCAATTTTTCAGCCCCTGTTTAACAGGGGCGTGTCATTACAATTTTTGAAGCAATACTTTGCAACAGGGCTCATTGCTGTGCTCCAAGTACAGTATCTGTGAGGGGTTGTAGTGTTGTGCCACCAGTGCCTAAGGCCCAATTTTTCAGCCCCTGTTCAACAGGGGCATGCAATTACAATTCTTGATCTAATAATTCACAGCAGGGTCCATTGCTGCACCCACCAAGAGTAACTCTGAGGGCTTACAGTCTTGTGGCAACGCCACCACCACCACCACCACGAAAGGCCCAATTTTTCAGCCCCTGTTCAAAAGGGGCATGTAATTACAATTCTTGATCTAATAATTCACAGCAGGGCCCATTGCTGCACCCACCAAGAGTAACTGTCAGGGCTTACAGTGTTGTGGCACCAGCACCACCATCAAAGCCCCAATTTTTACTACCACTGTTCAACAATTATATGTAATTAAAATTCCTGATATAATAGTTGACAGCAGGGCGTTCCAGCACCAACCAAGAGTAACTGAGTGCTTACAGTGTTGTGCCAACACCAACAACTAAGGGGCCTATTTCTGCAGAGTATATACGGCAGGTCCCTACTTTCAAACATCCAACTTACAAACGACTCCTACTTGCAAACGAAAGAAGACAACAGGAAGTGAGAGGAAATCTACCCCTAGAAAGGAAAATTCTCTCCTGTAAGAATAAATATGGGAGAAAGGGGTCTCATCTGTACTGATGCTTTATCAGCAATCCTTGTTTCAAGAAAAACACCACATTTCAAAAACAGTTGTCATTGGGACGGAAAGTGAGGTGAAATGTTCTGAACAGGGGCACAGACAGCAAAACAAATGTTACAGGGGTGATAACCCTTACCTATGTTTCCCAAAAAGTTTAAAAATAGATTTTTGGGCTGGAGCTACACTTCAACAATGTACCTGTTCAAAATTACAAACAGATTCTACATAAGAACAAACCTACAGTCCCTGTCTTGTATGCACCGCCTGTATACGGCTGTTCAGAGTATATAGGGCCTTTTTTATTTTATGTGCGGGGTTCCCCTTAATATCCATACAAGACCCAAAGGGGCTGGTAATGGGCTGTGGTAGGGGGGGGGGGGGTCATGGGGTAGCTATGCCATTTTTCTTAAAGAATTTCATCCATTTTACCGGGACCAGACATTACATTAAAGCCGCAAGCAGTTTTAAATGGCTTTTTTTTCCTTTAGAAGTGTCATTTTGTGCAGGGACAGTTCTAAACACGGGAAACACGTGGCACTTCACAGGCATACTTTAGACACCCCCCAGGTACGATATTTAAAGGAATATTTGACTTTTTTTTTTTCACTTTATGCATCATTAAAATGACTGCTCCCGAAAAACGACCGTTTTTAAAACTTCTTTTTGCATTGATACATGTCCCCTGGTGCAGAACCCGGGTTCCCAAACCCTATTTATGACAATAACATGCATAATAGTTGTTATAATTAGCACTTTAGAATTCGAACGTTCGCATCCATTGTATTTAATAGGGTTCTAATGTTCGTTCGAACTTTCGGTCCGTTCGCGGGTTCTGGTGCGAACCGAACCCGGGGGTGTTCGGCTCATCACTAGTCAGGAGCTACCAAAAGTGATCCAAGGAAGGAAAAGTGGTGAACCGGTGGCATGGTCATGGGTGGCCAAGGCTTGCTGATGCACATGGGGAGCAAAGGCTGGACCGTGTAGGCCGATCCAATAGAAGAGCGACTGTAGAAGGGGGTCAGAACGCATAGGGCATCACAGTTTGTTGTGTAAGGGGCTGTGTAGCTGCAGACCGAACAGGACGCCCATGCTGACCCATGTCCACAGCCAAAAGATTAAAATGGGCACATGAGCATTAGAACTGGACCACAGAGCAATGAAAGAAGGTGGCCTGGTCTGATGAATTCAAGAATGGTTTGAGAAACATAACAACCAGTTTGAGGTGTTGACTTCTCAAAACTCTCCAGATCTTAATCCAATCGAGCATCTATGTGGATGTGCTGGAAAAACAAGTCCCATCCATGGAGGCCCCACCTCACAACTTACAGGACTTAAAAGATCTGCTACTTCCAGATACCACATCATACCTTCAGAGGTCTAGTGGAGTCCATGCCTCAACGCAGTGGTGGCTGGTGCTCAAAATTTTGGGGGGTGCAAACAAACTGAAAAAAAAAAAAAATCATCAATTGCCGCCACTGTGCCCATTAAACGCAGCCACTGTGCCCAAACGCCACCAGTTTGCCCCCTCAAATGCAGCCAGTTTGTCCCCAAATGCAGCCAGTTTGTCCCCAAATGCAGCCAGTTTGACCCCAAATGACGCCAGTTTCCCCTCAGCCCGGCACTTACCTTCCTCGGGTCAGCGCCGTCCTCCTGCACGCTCCCTCATGTCTTCTTCCATCCTCGATGTCTTCTCCCACCCTCTATGTCGCTTCAGCCAATCAAGTTACCGGTAACCAGACCCGGTGACCCTGATTGGCTGAGACGCATGTCAGTGTTAACCAGGGAACGCACAGCCCGTGCGTCCCCTGGTTACCGATTTGGAAGCCGATTACAGCCCACAGGCTGTAATTGGGAAGCCTATCAGAGCCGCTGGCTCTGATAGACACTTCCAAAAACCAACCAACTGCTGTTATTCAGATGGCCGGCGCTCGCCAGGGGGCCGGCCATCTGAATAGTGGGCGGCAGCGGCCCCGGCGCCAATACATACATTCATGCAATGCATAAATGTATGTATTGTTGACGGTGCAGGGGAGAGAGGGGGCGGCGCTCCTGTGCCCACTATGGATGCACCGCCACTGCCTCAACGGGTTATAGTGGGTGGTCATGTTATGGCTGATCGGTGTACATCTCTCACGCTGCACACCTACTGCACTGCACAGAGCAAGGTTTACCCCTTGGCCATTATGTCAGAATACAATTAGAAACCTAATTGAATTCTAAGGCTTTCTAGACTTCTTCTTGCAGTACCAAAACACAAGACACCCAAATTTTTCCCATTGTAACTGAAATTCATTTTTTTACTAGTTTGTCTCACACCATAATGCCGCGTACACACGATCGATTTTTTCGACGGTGAAAACACCGTCGAGAAAATCGACGTGAAAAACGAGGAACAGCTTGTTCCCCCCACACACGGCCGTTTTAAATTACATTTTTTTTTTTTTGCTCGAAAAAAACGACCATGTGTGGGCTCCCCGGCAGTGTTTCCCTATGGGAAAACTGCCGCGGAAAAAACGACGGGAATCACGACGAGAAAAATTAGAGCATGTTCTAATTTTTCTCGTCGTGATTAATGCCGTTTTTCCCGTCGAGAAAAACGACAAAAAGCCCACAGACGATCGTTTTCCTCGTCCAAAGGAAAAAATGTCATTTTTCTCGACGGGAAAAATGATCGTGTGTACGCGGCATTAGAGATTGGCCTTGTAGAAGGAGTATAAACAGAAAAGTCAGTGCTACTACCCATACACCACATGCACCGGGTGCTCGATCCACAGTCGCTGGCTGAGTAGAGTAATGAAGAAAAAATGATCCACACTCCGGTCGTTGCTCTTTAAAAAATCTTAATTTTTATTGACAATCCACAGTGAACAAATGCAAGTAAAAACAGTTGACGCATTTCAGCCTATAAGGCCTTAGTCATAAGAAGTCTTGTAGAAGGAGTTCCTGCTGTTTTATCTAACTGGTGGAAGAAGTAGGTGCTTAGATGGGCTACGTTTGAGGTGGGCGACCACAGCATGGTGATGTTCCCTGGGTCTCCAAACAGCAGTCAAAAGGCAGGGCAGTGGTACTCAGTTTACAAATTTAAATTGTTGTCTCAACCCCTTATGATATGAAGCCGTAAAGCATAAAAGTTACATTGGGGTTGATTTACTAAAACTGGAGAGAGGAGAATCTGGTGCAGTTTTGCATGGAAACCAGTTTCCACTTTTTTTTTTTTTGTCCAAGCTTAATTGAAGAAGCTGAAGTTAGAAGCTTATTGGCCACCATGCACAGCTGCACCAGATTCTGCACTCTTCAGTTTTAGTAAATTAACCCCATTATCTTCTGCATATGTATCACAACTGTGCTAGCCTGGAGTGGCCCTTTAACAACGAGAAGCAGAAGCAGGGCGATTATCCCTTTCAACGCCCCCAAACCCCCCCTCCCTCCTTCCACTCAGGATGAATACAGATCAACTTTGACTTTGAAGTTCCCTAGAGCCAGAGTGGAAGTCTGACTGCTAGGTGAACTCGCCCCTCCTTCCCTGGTCCTGCAAGGCAAGTGTAATCCAGAGAGCAGACATGAGAAAGAGCAGAGAGGAGGGGAGGTCTGGGGGCCTCCAACTATGTAAACCTGGCAGAAAATGGTTTATATGAATATCAGCTGTTCTGGGCCGCGGGCCAAAAGTCGATTAAGGCCATCTGAAAGGAACTTGTCAGGATAGCCTGCGTGATTCACAGTGTTCAGACTAGAGGCTAGGAATTACATAGGGGCCACGTGGTGCAGGCCGCTGACGTCAAGGGCTGCTTGTGCTCCATCTTGGTAGCAGAACAGCTCAGGGCCTGATCCTCAAAACTGAAACAAGTGTTTGCATGGTCACCAGTCACTCCTGCCTTGTAATTGTTAGTTAACTTTCATTTTATTTCATGACTTCTGGAATATGCGCCAGTGTCCACGGTGTACCATTGTTAAAAGGTGGGTTCAACTTTTCAAAAAAATGAAAAGTGACCCAACTTCAAATATCCTGGCCACCCTTGTGGACCCTACTGCACATAGTGCCCATGGTGCCCTTTACTGACAGTGTTAGGCTCCTTTCACACTGAGGCGCTTTGCAGGCGCTATTGCGCTAAAAATAGCGCCTGCAAAGCGCCCTGAAAAAGCCGTTACTTTGTATCCAGTGTGAACGCCTGAGGGCTTTCACACTGGAGCGGTGCGCTGGCAGGAGGGTAATAAAAATCCTGCAAGCCGCATCTTTGAGGCGCGATAGGAGCAGTAAAAATACCGCTCCTATAGCACCCCTGCCCATTGAAATCAATGGGGTAGCGCCTCCAAAATGCCCGCAAAACGCTGCAAAGAGGCATTTTTGCAGGCGTTTTAACCCCTTTTCGGCCGCTAGCGGGGGTTAAAACCACCACGCTAGCACCCGCAAATCGCGGCAAAAACGACGGTATAGTGCCGCTATACTGCCAGCGCATCCAGCGCTTCAGTGTGAAAGTAGCCTAGCAGTCCGTACACACAATACATAGTCCTGCAGTGAGTATCCATCACAATACTCGCAATGGCAAGCACTCACCGGTCAACACAGCCGTTTAGCTGTGCTGACCAATGACAAGCACACCTTACTGGAAGAAGAAGCCTCAGATGCACTTCCCATTGGTCAGTGTGGTCACATGACTGCAATGAACAATGTGCGCTTGTCAATACAGGCATTATAAATAATACTCGCTCCAAGGCTGTGTATTGAAGTGTAGGAACCTCTACACTAGCAGCACATGGCATCACAGTTGCGATGTGAATCAGGGTCCAGAGCAATGTTTTTTTTTTGGGGGGGGGGGAGTGGCACTACCCCCCCCCCCACGGCACTAGCCCCCCACCACCACCCTCTGTCCTTACCTTGGATGCGGGCGGTGAGAGCGTGGCGTGCTCAGGGAAAGCTGCTCCGGTGACTTCTCCTGGAGCAGCTTCCGCGGTGTCTCCTCTCGCTTCCTCCTGGCGCTAGGTGTCCTATAGAGTCGCCTGATGTTTTTGACCAATCGGGAAACAGGTTTCATATCTGCTTCCCGATTGGCCGGGAGGAGGATCAGTGTTGCAACAGCAAATTTTCATTCGCTGTTGCAACACACCTCGTGGGCTCCAGACGCAATGCTCTACGTCCCGAGTCCACCCTATTTTGAAGCCTATGGCTTTAATCAGGTTCTTCAAAAAAAAAAACCTGGCCACTCTAATGACCCGAAAGAGGCCGGACACATGAATAGGGGGGGGGGGGGGCTATGCATGAATCTATCCACTGCATATGGGAGGGGGGGCGGATATTTGGATTTAGTTCTCGTTTTCTTTTTATGTGAAAAGGTGAACTTACCCTTTAAAGCAGATCTGACACTTAAGCCTCGTACACACGGCCGAGAATCTCGTTGCAAAAAAACATTGTTTTTCTCAACGGGTTTCTTGTCAAGCTTGAGGAGATTCTTGTCAAGCTTTCCTTACATACACACTGTCAATCCAAAATCTCGTCAGTCTAAAGCGCGGTGACGTACAACACGTATGACGGCAGTATAAAGGGGAAGTTCCATTCTCATGGCTCCACCCCTTGGGCTGTTTTTGCTGATCTCGTGTTACTGCGTGTTAGTAAAAGTTTGGGGAGAGACGATTCACGCTTTTCAGTCTTCGTGCTTTCAGTTCGTTACAGCGTGACGAATGTGCTATCTCCATTACGAACACTAGTTTTACAAGAAGGTGCACTCCCATCTTATACTTGATCATAGGTGTGCGCAGCCTATAACTCATGGTGTTCATTCACAAAGGGAAGCCACCGGGAAATTACATATTTACCGCCCCTTCCCCCACTCATCCTAATACCCCCCCTCAGCAACAGCTGGCGGGAGAGGAGGGAAGTCGGCAGCGCTGTGTGGGGGGGAACCAGGGCAGTAGGGGGAATCTGTGCTGCACAGGGTGATTAGGGTGTGCCTGGGCACACCTGACACACCCTGTACGCACGCCTATGTACTTGATTCTGACCATGCGCGGTTTTTGAAGACTCAGAAAAGCATACACACGACCGGTTTTCTCATCCAAAAACAGTCTGACGAGAATCACGACAAGAAAAATGAGACTCCCGACGAGAAAGAAGAAAGCAGGTTTTCTTTTTTTCTCGTCGAGATTCACGACAGTTTCCTCGACAAGAAAGCTCTCCCAACAGTTTTCTTGTCGTTTCTTGACGAGAAAACCAGTCGTGTGTACGAGACCTGACACAGAGGTGGAAGCCATTTTGCATGTCAAACTACTTTAAGGAACTACTGGTATCACAAAGCAAAGATGCCAAAAAAAGAATAGCTATGTGCAAAGGGAACCTTAGCAAGGGCTGAAAGATTTTCTGCTGCTCTGGTCCCTTTCTCTCCCTTAATTAACACAATTCATTTTTTAATGAACACCTTTCTGTTTTCTATTACATACCTTATTTTAGGACCAGTGACATTATCACGAAGGCAGGCCATTGATGATGCAATTTTATTTCCTGCAACCACGGGTTGCAGAAAAGAAAATTGCTAGATTCCCCAATCAACACAGTCAGTGTTGATGGGGCAATCCTCCCAGCGGAGCTATTGTGTCCCCCTGGCGGGGGCACGGTGGACTGTCCCTGCCATGAGAACACAGTGATTTCTGCTAGCAGCTATAGAAATCTGACGTGCTGGTTGTACCCAAGTCGATCCATCAATCAACTTGGGTACAATCAGCCTGCCCATACATGGACCAAATTTGAACCATCTATGGCCGGCTTAAATCTATGTGATTCTTTATGCAATGCAGGCAGATCATGGCTGGGAAAAGGTACCGGCCACGTGCTGTAACATCCTCAGCACCCCTCTAAGGAGCTCTCAGCCCTGATGGTGGATGTCAGTCTGGTTAAGTGGGTATTCCTAGGAAGGCTACATTTGCATACAGACCAGCCTGGCAAAGCCCACGTGTGTTGCTGAGCCTTCATAATTGAAAGGACTGACATCCAGCAAATGAAAGGGGACAATAAGGCTGAGGAGGAAAGTGAGATGATGCTGGATGTCCTCCAGCCAAGAAATGAGGGGGGCTCAGGAGCGCACTGCAGAGCTTAATAGTTGTACAGTATGTGTTAAGCCAGCCATACATGGATTGAAATGCAACCGGTTCAGCAGGGACCACCCAAATTTTGACCTATGTATGGGGACAGTGGTTGTACAGAAGTCGATCCACCGATCAACTTTTGTACCACCAGTCTGTCAAATAAATGCCATTCAATCAGCGCCGCTGGCTATAGCTGGCGGCACTGATCAGTGTATCCTGACAGTGGGGAAGTCACACTGCCATCAAAACGCATTAGCTCAGCAGGAGTTATTCCCCCATCCACCTCGAATGTGTGGATGGGGAATCGGGTCAGGTTTTTTTATGTGCAACCCTCTAGTTGAGCGTAAAAAAAAACAGAATAATCTATGGGTTGCTTTAAGCCGCAGAAACTGACTGCAGCAATTGTACGGACTTTGTTTAAATGTGCAATATAAATGGCCATTCCCTGTTCTATATCCCACCTGCTGTTTGCAATAGAGAAAGGCAAAAGGAGAGGCCAGCTGTTGAAGGCAGGGTTTATAGAGTGGTGCAGAGGGTAGGCTTGCATCATGGTGCATTAGTAACCCTTCCTCTCCCTATGGTCTCCAAGGACGATACAGATATGTTGAAAAGCGCAGGGGGAGGAGTATAGCCTAATAAAAGTGAAATGGAAAAATTGTCTCATAGACTTAAGCTTCATACACACAATCGGATTTTCCTTCAACAAATGTGTGATGGAAGGGTTTTGTCTCATAATCCGTTTGTATGCTCCATCGGACAATTGTTGTCGGAATTTCCGACAACAAATGTGGGATAGCATGCTTTCAAATTTTCCGACAACAAATGTGTCTTGTCGGATTATCCGATCGTGTGTACACAAAAGTTGCCCAAAGGGTGGCGCTAAAGAGCTGAAAAACCACGTAGTTTTGTGTATGTTGGCTGAAAAAGTTCTGCTGTCTGTATGCATATCAAGTTCACGGCCAACGCCTTTCGCACAAAATTCCACAGATTTGTCCAATGGAAATCCGATCGTGTGTACGAGGCTTTAGATATGATGTCCTGTGACACCCAGGATAGTCAAGACTATGTTGCTGCAGGTCACAGATGGGGCACCAAATCCACAATAACAGGCGTTTTGACCCTAACCCTCTCCGTCAGCAAGTGAGGAGGTCTACAACCAAAGTCCAACCAGCAAATCCTAACATAAACAACAAAACACCAATCCACCTACCTAATGTCCTCACTTCTACCTATGATTGGGCATATAGCACCAAAAATTGGAGTGCTGCATCCCGGGATTTCTCACATCTAAATATCAGCATGAGACTAGTGCCTCGTACACATGACCGGGATTCCCGACGGGAAAAGATCCGTTGGAAATCCCGGGGGGAAAACCGAGAACCTGCTCGGTAAATTTTCCCGCGTACACATGACCGGTTTTCCCGACGGAAAAACTAAGATGAGAGCTTTGGTCGGGAATCCCGACCAAGTGTATGCTCCATCGCTGTTTTTCCTATAGGAAAACTGCCGGGAAAAAGTCCGCCGGGAATCCCGGCGGGAAAAAAGAGAACTAGTTCTCTTTTTTTTTCTGGCAGTTTTCCTGTCGGGAAAACTGCGATGGAGCATGCACACGGCTGGGATTCCTGGTCAAAAGCCCTCATGGCAGTTTTCCCATTGGGAAAACCGGTCGTGTGTACGAGGCTTTAGCCTGAGAGTTACTTTGATATCCTGAAACCTGTTCTTATATCCTTGTGTGCCCTGTTTGCTGAAACCTGTTTCTGCATGCCTTAATATCTGGCAGTTCAGTTTCTAATAAATATACAAACCTTCTCAACCTTTTTACCCTGGAGGAACCCTTAAAATATTTTTTTAGCAGGGAACTCCTGCCAAAATCAATTCATTGGGAAACAATGGGAAGAATGCCTCCTGTAATGGCAGTCAGTGAGAAGAAAGCCACTTGCAGTGGTGGCCACAAAGCCATCCTTACCAACAGCTAAAAACATCAATGGTGTCCTGGGGTTGGCTCTGCCAATTAGCTGACTGACTGTGTTGATGGGGAAATCAAGTGATTTTCTTTCCTGGTTGCAGGAAAGAAAGTCGCATCATCTATGCGCAGGGGTGTCAAACTCAATTTCATTGTGGGTCGCATCAGCATTATGATTGCCCTCAAAAGGGCCGGTTGTATCTGTAAGATTAGATGTCCAGCGCATTCCCTCCCCTTACATTAGATGTCAAGAGCCACCCCACCATCAGAAGTTGAGTCCCCCACTCTCCCTTAAATTACAGTGCCCCGCCCCTTTTCTTATGCTGCTGCTGGGAAGAAGCTGGATGCATTGCTTGAAAGCAGAAAGTAAGGTTCTGGAGTAGGACCAGAGAAGGGCTGGAGCTCTCCTGCAGCTGCAGGAGAGGTGCGAGGGGCACATGAAATGGCCCGGAGGGTCGGATTTGACACCTGTGATCTATGGCATGCATGTCAAACACAAGGCCCCCAGGCCATTTCATGGGTCCCTTGCACAGCTGCAACACCCTTTCCCCCCTGCAGCTGCCAAGAGGCTTGTCTCTGCCCCCCTTCCTCATCTAGCATCTCAGCAGTCAGTAGCAGAGAGGAGAACAGAACCCCTCCTACAGATCCTGCACCTCTCTGTGCAGTGGCAACAACTCCTTGTCTCTGCATCCTCTAGTCCCATCATTTAGCAGACTCCAGCAACTGACACCAGCCCTTCTCCAGACCCTGCACCTTCCGCTTTCCAGATCCACCCCTGGCTTCTTCCGGGCAGCAACACAAGGTAAGGGGAGGGTGCACTGTGATGTAAGGGAGGGTGGGGGACTTTTGACTTCTGTAGGGGACGGGGGGGATGGGGGGCTCTTGACATGTGATGGTGGGGGGTTCTCTTGACACCTGATGTAAGTGTGGGGGGGGGGTGCTCTGGACATCTAGTCTTACAGATACAACTGGCCCTTTGAGGGCAACCATAATGCTGAATGGTGAAATGGAGTTTGACACCCCTGATCTATGGCCTGCCTTACACTATATGCATTATGTGGAAGAGTTTCCTCACACTCACTGTCATTTCATCGTAGTTGCCCATACTCAACTGGACTTGTTCTGTAATGTTAAAGAGGACTGACTCAAGCAGCTACCCCATTTCAAATGAATGTCGGGAACCTACCCCAGCATTTATAACCATCTGGGTCATTCGGTCACCTAATCCAGTGACCACGGTTTCAACATGTCAAGGCAGATGTTGATTGTCCACAAAGTTGATGAAAAGTGTGGAAGCTTGTGAAACCACCTTGTTCTATCTCCATGACTATCGTATAACAGATGTCCTTATTATATATACCCCTTATTTATTATCTACTTATTACTAAGTAAACGAGACCACACCAGGAGTTGGAGAAATATATATAGGCCGTAGCAGCCTTATTTATTAAAACGCTGTATAACTTTTTTAACAGTACCCATAGACTCTGTCCTAAAGGACCCTCAGTAAATTACTGGTGTCGCTCTCTGCAGGAACCTCTATTAACTTTTTGTGTCCATTATTGCACTGCGGTACTTCTCAAACTCCGCTAATAGGCCTCAAGCCGACATGCTGGCTCAGAGACAACCATGACCGCAGTGCACCATCCCAATGCTTCCAGCTAAACCTCCGTTAACTGTAAGCCCACCGTCAGGACCCATACCAACGACAGGTCCTGAACCCTTCTTTCCGAGGTATCATCCTTCCCCTGCAAAGAACAGACACCCGCCACTGCCACGACATCTGCAATGACCCCACTTGTACCTGTAAAACAAAATGTAAAGACAACATCCCCCACTCCGTCCAAATTCTGGGGAGGGTGGGCGGGAACTTTCTCAGCGCCGCATGTTATCCGAGGAGGGGGCGGAGTCTTCCTTTATACACTCAATGCCCCCTCCCACCCAAATTAACCCACCAATCTTATCCCCTCTTCCTCAGTCTTACCCCACCAATCCCCTAATCCTTCACATAAGTCCCTGTTTCCCTAGTCATGTTCGCCCTTCACCCATTCATTGCATTCCTTGCTCCGGGCTTTTCTTGACTATCGTATAACAGATGTCCTTATTATATATACCCCTTATTTATTATCTACTTATTACTAAGTAAACGAGACCACACCAGGAGTTGGAGAAATATATATAGGCCGTAGCAGCCTTATTTATTAAAACGCTGTATAACTTTTTTAACAGTACCCATAAACTCTGTCCTAAAGGACCCTCAGTAAATTACTGGTGTCACTCTCTGCAGGAACCTCTATTAACTTTTGTGTCCATTATTGCACTGCGGTACTTCTCAAACTCCGCTAATAGGCCTCAAGCCGACATGCTGGCTCAGAGACAACCATGACCGCAGTGCACCATCCCAATGCTTCAAGCTAAACCTCCGTTAACTGTAAGCCCACCGTCAGGACCCATACCAACGACAGGTCCTGAACCCTTCTTTCTGAGGTATCATCCTTCCCCTGCAAAGAACAGACACCCGCCACAGCACACAAATGTAAAAACCTTTACAATTGGGTGCCCCTCCACACCCTGAGAGCCCTCTGTATACCATCCTGTAATCCTAACGCCCATAGGTCTATACCCACATCACTGAGGTGTACCCCATCATCCCGAAGGTACCGCCATGTCTCCAACTCCAGCTCAAAATGGCATATCACCAAACTCCCATTCCTAACCATGAACCTGGCCACATCCCGATTAACTTTCCTCCGCGCCCTATTGATGCCTTCTATGGATCTAGCCGTCCGCCATGAAGTGCGAGCCACCATGTCGGACCACACTATCACCATTTCCGGGAATGCCATACGAAGACGAAGAATATCAAATTTGATATCCTTCGTCACCTCCAGCATAGATCTAACACCTAAGTCATTCCCACCTACGTGCAAAATTAAAACGTCAGGTGGTCGGTCCAGTCGCGCATAACGATGCACTTCTGGAACCGTCCTACTCCATAACATTCCCGGAATTCCCAGCCAGCGAATCCGGGCCTCCTGCCTCGGAAACCCCAATTGCCGACCTTCCGGCCTTGCCTCAGCCCTCTTACCCCCCCTGTACACGTAAGAGTGCCCCAGTATCCAGACCAACGCCGGCGCCACACCTGAAAGAGAGAAAAACATGTATCCACCGTAACCACAGCCAAGCCTGTCAACTTAACCTCATTATTATTTTTTTTATTTTTTTTAAACTCCAATCAGCCCCACTCCTTCTCTCCTCATACCCTTCCTCCTATTCTCCTCACACCCCGACCACTAAGTGAGGGCGAATGTAAGATCGAAATCTCCTTGATTCCCATCTCCCAATGTGCTTGACCGACTCACTATCCAACCCACTCCGAGCCGCTTCCGTAGCCGCCCCAATTCTGAACGAATGTGACGAAAATTCTTTCGCCTCTAAACCCAGGCACCCCAAACATTTTCGGAAAACCGATATGAACTGAAACCTGGACAACGGACACCCATCCGCATGTATCAGAAAGGACCCCACGTTCCCTGGGCGTACCACCAGAAAGCCCCGAACGGCCCCAACCGGACAAAGCGGTGAGCCCGGCAATGAAAAAATCTGAAATCTCTTGCCCCTCCCTTTTTGATCCGTTTTTGATCTACGTAACCACAAGGACACTCTATCCTCCTGGCAACGCACTTCATTAGCCCCAATCCCCCCGTGCACTTTCTTAGACGGGCTAACCAGCTCGCCAATCCTGAACGCCCCAAAGAATGCCAAGGAAAATGCCACTCGAAACAAGGCAGCTTCGTATTCCGAGGTGCAAACCTCCTGTAGCTTAGCCAACACCCCCTTCAGGACCCCAAAGGACACCGGGCGTCTGGTGTCTTTAAACGGCCTAACCCGCCTATAACCTCTGAGCGCTTGTCGAACCCAGAAGTCTTTCGTGTAATCAGGCAAACCTTGCCATTTAAACAAAAATGCCAATCCCGCAACCTTTTTATCCAGCGCGGATACCGACACCCCCGCTTCCATGCTCCTGGATATAAAGTACAAGACTAGCAACCTCACCTCCGGACCCTCAATCTCAACTCCCGTCATTCTACCCAGATCCGCCCATTCCAACCAAACTTTCTGATATGCAGCCCACGTCGTCTCACTCACCGACTTGCTGATCCATCCGGCGACTAATCTAACGCAATCTTCCACAGCCAGTCTGGACAAGGTACCCCTCGTTGCTCCGCGTCCGGTGCCAACTCTCGGAACCTGTCCCACTGAAAGCGAGATAAAGCGTCAGCCACCACATTGTCCACTCCCGGAAGGTGAACAGCATACATGAAGATGTTTAACTGTAGGCATCTCAACACCAGCTGTTGTAGCAGGCGAACCACCGGCGGCGATGCCGCCGATGCTCTGTTAATCACCTGCACCACGCCCATGTTGTCGATGTGAAAACGCACCTTCCGATCCCGGAAAGCCTCGCCCCATAGTTCCACCGCCAATACTACTGGAAACAGTTCCAGCAGCAACATATTCTTTATGAAGCCTGCCTCCACCCAACTCTGTGGCCACGAACCCGCACTCCATCGGCCTTGGAAAAAAGCCCCAAAACCTGCTGAGCCCGCAGCGTCTGTGAACAAATCCATATCAAAGTTGCTGACCGGGCCCGACATCCATAATGCCCTACCATTGAAGGACTCCAAGAATGTATGCCAGACCTGCAGATCAGACCTGTGTGAACGTACCAGCCTAACAAAATGTCGAGGCGACTGCACCCCCGCCGTACTTGCCGACAACCGTCAGCAAAACGCTCTCCCCATTGGCAAAATGCGACAGGCGAAATTCAGCTTCCCCAATAAAGATTGCAGCGTTCGCAGCTGTACCTTGCGCAAACCCAACATCAGCTTAAGTTCTCTTTTCTGATCCGCAAGCTTATCTTCCGGTAAACGGCATTCCATGGCTTCTGAATCCAGCGTTATCCCTAAAAACGTAATGACCGTTCTTGGCCCCTCCGTCTTGTCCGGCGCCAATGGGACGCCAAAACGATCCGCCATGTGCTCCAGCGTTGCTAACAGAATCGCACAATCCCTGGACGAAGCCGGGCCCACGCAGAGGAAGTCATCCAGATAGTGTATGACCGAATTTACCCCTGCCACGTCCCTGACCACCCATTCCAGAAAGGAGCTAAACTCCTCAAATAATGCACACGATATGGAACAGCCCATAGGCAGGCACTGGTCCACATAAAACTCCCCGTTCCAATGACACCCCAATAATCTAAAACTATCCGGGTGCACCGGAAGAAGCCGAAAGGCCGCCTCCACATCTGATTTTGCCATGAGAGCCCCCTTTCCATAATGCCGGACCCAAACCACTGCTGCATCGAATGATGTGTAACTCACCGTGCAAGCATCCGGCTCAATGGCGTCATTAACCGACCCCCCTTTAGGAAAAGAAAGGTGGTGAATGAGCCGAAATTTATTCGGCTCCTTTTTTGGCACCACACCCAGCGGAGAGACCACCAAATCCTTTAACGGGGGAACTGTAAATGGGCCGCTCATGCGGCCCAACGCCACTTCCTTTCGTAGTTTCTCCGAAACTACGTCGCCATGTAGCAACGCCGATCGCAAATTGCGCGGCACGGGGGGAACCTCCCTCAACAAGCATGGAATACGAAAACCCTCCGCAAACCCCCTTTCCAACAACCGCGCAGCCTCCCTGTCCGGATACCTACCTAGAAACGGCCGCATCCTTTCCACCATCACCGGCGTCTTCCCTCTTATTCGCAAGTTCTCCGGAGCGGTTCTTCCCTTGCTTAAAGCATCTAGACGAGGGGTGGGAACCCCCGCATCCGGAACACTCATGTTTGAAACGGCACGTTCCTCCAAACTTGCATGTACCCGAATTAAACTGCCAACACACCCCTTTTGCCTTACCGGCCGGTTGTCCAGGGGAAGACGATCCACCGGCCCCCCCCCCCTGAAAAAACTGATTCGGGGCCCTCGCCGAAGTCATCAATCGCATCCACAAACTAATGTCTTTGTGGTCCCATCTTAACTCCGGCCGCATCGCCATCCTCTGGCGAAACTGCTCATCGTACCTCAACCAAGCCGTGCCCCCGAAGGTTCTGTATGCTTCCCCTATCGCATCCTGGTAGCAAAACAGAGCAGAGCAGAACTCCGGCTTCTTTACCCCTATCACACTTGCCAAAATGCCAAATGCCTGCAGCCAATTTGTAAATGTCCGAGGGATAAGGCGATACCTACGCTTCTCCTCATCTTCCTTCTTGGAGTCATCCGGCTTGACTCTGTCCAAGTTGAACTTCCCCAACGGCAGCAGTGAAAATATCTCCACATACTCACCCTTCCAAATCTTGTCACGTACCTCCACCTTTAAATGCGCTCCCAACGGTCCCTCAAAACAGATATAGACCTCGCACATCGCCGCATCAGCCAACCTTACCAGGTCCTGCCTGCCCGTCTCCCCCACTGCCGCGGGCGTATCAACCCCCTCCTTCCTTACCGGAGGACTTTCCGTCCCCCCCTGCTGTGGCACCACCACCGCTGCCCCTGCCACCCCGCTCCTGCCATCCCCCCCACCGGGGGAACCCATGCCTCTGACGGGCATGGCGCCCCACCTGCTGAATTTTCAAACCTGTCCACCAATTCCTTGATCCCTGCTAAAAACCCCCTCATACTTGTATCCATCCCTACCACCGACCTCTGACCCCGGTCTGCCAAATCACCATCCCCAGCCGAGTACCCCCACCCGGACGTCCCAGCATCACCCCTACCACTGCAGCCCCCAGCACCCCACACCTGTGACTGACCCAGTGAAGATAAAGGAAAAACAAACTTACCGGGCTGCCTAGGAAGCGACCCACCAGCCGACCGTCCCGCCTCCATCGATGCTGACCTTCCGAGAGGCTCACGTTCCGCCTCCGATTCCGATCCTGCACCGTCCGACCGTTGCTCCTCCCCTTCCGCTCCCGATGCAAACCCTCCAGGAGAAGGATCCCTGGATGCCGAGGGTCCCGCTCCACACCGACTCCTTCTTCGTGTTCTGGACCCGCCCACCGATTTTTTCGTTGCCTTGCCCAGGCCGGGGGGCTCCGTCCAGCCCTGTTGCCTACGTCCGCTGCCTCTTCCCTCTGCTCCTCCGCCGCAAGGTCCCCGGCCGCCGCAGTGGAAGGCCCGGCCACCGCCACACTGGATCTCCCCCGCCGAGGCGCCGTCCCCGGTGACATCACTCTGGGGGCGGGGCCCGCTGCTTCCGACTCCCATCGCCGTGCGGGCCTGGTGGCCGCTCCGGAACTCCCGGAACGGCCGCCCGCGGAGCTCCGACTCTGCCGGGGATTCCTTCCGGCGTCCGACCCGGCGACAGCAGCTCGCTTCGCGGGAGGACCCGAAGGGGCCCGCGAATGGGGATTCCCTATTTGTCTGCGAGCTCCGGAGGAGAGGTCAGGAGAGAAGCGCTCCGGCGGTTTGGACTGCCGAGCTCGCGCTGACACTCTCCCCCCATTAATCTCTTCCTCCAACGGACGCCCGAGCAAAGGCCCTAAATGTTCCTGGGCCCACTGCGGGCCTCGCGCCGCTGTTTCTGCCCGCAATTGGGCCAGGAGCTGCTCCAAGTCTGCCATCCTGAACTTTCTCAGCACCGCATGTTATCCGAGGAGGGGGCGGAGTCTTCCTTTATACACTCAATGCCCCCTCCCACCCAAATTAACCCACCAATCTTATCCCCTCTTCCTCAGTCTTACCCCACCAATCCCCTAATCCTTCACATAAGTCCCTGTTTCCCTAGTCATGTTCGCCCTCCACCCATTCATTGCATTCCTTGCTCCGGGCTTTTCTTAATCCAAAGACTCCAACGCACTATTTTCAACTCACACGTTCCTGCAGAACTGGCTGTGTATGTAAGTAGGTGCTGCAGCAACCACTGGCTGGAACCGTGTATAATCAGAGCGAGAGAACATCACCAGCACATCATTGATCTCCAGAAGGGGTCCAAAACTTTATTCAGCGATCACATTGTTACAGCAAAAGCAACGTTTCGAAGCCTCGCAGTACCCCTTCACACATGCCTGATGAAGGGGTCCTGCGAGGCTCTTAAACATTGCTTTTCCTGTAACAATGTGATCGCTGAATAAAGTTTTGGACCCATTCTGGAGATCCATGGTGTGCTCAGGTTGTTTTCTCTCGAACTTCATAATCTAATCACATTCAGGGAGCTGGAGTACCAAAGGGATAAATAAACTCAGAAGGTGTCAGAGTTCGCCATGCTCAGGTTATAACTGACGTAAATCTTTTGGGTGGACTGAGCCTTTAAATTCTCAAAAATATACTGTATATTTAAAGCAGCAAGTGATTGATTTGCAATCATTTGGCACTGAAGGTCTGTTGAAGGATTCAGAGTTTTCAAAAACCTCATTCGCAATGTGCGCTCTCATGCATGTTGCCCCAGTGGAGTCACATTTGCTACCATTCATACCCAATATCTAGATTTTCCATTCTTTTTTAGTGATTCTTGCTGTATTATTAAATCGGAGTTCCGGCTGTTTTATTTTTTTTATTTTTTTATAAAATTACCCCCGTTATAGATCGTCACCGCTCGTACTTTCACAATCATGCCGCGTACACACGATCAATTTTCTCGACGGTGAAAACACCGTCGAGAAAATCAACGGGAAAAACGAGGAACGGCTTGGTCCCCTACACACGGTCGTTTTTCTCGTCAAAGAGAAAAAATGTAATTTTTCCCGACAAGAAAAATGGTCGTGTGTACGCGGCATTAGCTATCTTCAAAATTGTCCCTTTTTTAAGCAGTTGTGCAGCATTGATTACTTATTTTGTTCTTCTTCTGCACAGCCGAGAGACGAGCGATTGCTCGGCTTCGGCTGCCGTGGGCACCATGGACAGGTAAGTGTCCATTTATTAAAAGTCAGCAGCTGCAGTATTGGTAGCTGCTGGCTTTTAATATTTTTTTTTTGGGTGGACCTCCGCTTTAACTTGGATGGGGAAAATGGAACATGGGATGCCCAGATTATTAGCAGAAATAGATAAATAATCGGTTGGAACCTCTATTCACAGTCTCTAAAACTTCAGACTCCTCCAGCACAACGCTTCTTTAATGACCTGTTACTTCCTCTACTGTGCGATACTCAGTTCCTGCCACAGCTAGCACATGGTTAGGCCCCACTCTGAAGAAGGTCTAACAGTTAAGGATTAGCCATTTGCTGGCAGGGGTCTGCAGTGCTCTTTGGTGTAGCAACCAATAGGAATAGAAAAGAAAGCCCCCGTAGCTAACTGAAACAGGATCAGTGGAGGGGGGACATGACAGAGTGATAAGGGTTTCCAGGAGAGATAGGGTTAAATCTTTTGGTAGTTCAGATGGGGTTTTCAATCTGATTAGGCAATTAGGGGGTGTGTAGGGGGGGGGAGCCTTGCTGATATTAGGCCTGGGAAGGAGGTGGGGCCCTAACAGTTATCCGGGCAGCCAGGGCAGAACATCAGGACTTCTATCTCGCTGCGGTTGTGCAGAGTCTGGCTATAGAATGAGCAAACTGGAGAGTCTCATCTCCCAGCTCAGGGCTGCAGCCGATGTCCACGGCGCAGCGTGGGTGCAGAGCCAGGTCGTGGCTTCCCTGCATGGGGTCCAGCAGAGCCCCCGCCCCCCCTACGGGGCCTGCGCCACCGCGTGCTCGGCGGTCTAGGCCGCCGGAGCGCTTTAGTCCTGAGAGGACCCCTCGGGCTCGGCGCCGCAACGGGAGCCCGCCTTCGGACCCTTCAGGCCCCCCCGCCAAGCGTACGCTGGCTTCGGCGGGGGGTTCGCCTGGTAGGAATCCCCATCTTAGGCGGAGCCCGCGGGGGATGGGGTCATCGAGTCTTGCCGGGCCCATCCTCCGCCGTCCGGATACCGGAGCGAGCGGCTGGCATGACTGGCGAGGTACCGTCGGCACGTCTGCCCAGCGTGGGAGAGTGGGAGCTGCGGCGGGCTCTGGCTAGTATCCTGGTGCGGCCGGTAGCTCATCCTGGAGATCGGTGGAGCGGCGAGGGAGGGCGGGCACGTCTGCCTGCGGAGGTTCCAAGATGGAGGTGCACACCTCCGGGTCTGGAGCGGTGCCCGGGAGTTCGGGTCTGGCCGGGGCGCCTGTCGAGGACGTCGGTTGCGACGGCAGGGGGCCGCGAACAGGATGGAGGAGGCCGGGAAGCGTGTCGGCGGTGCGGAGCTCAACTGCGGCAGGCGGGGGGAGAGCACGGCCTGCGGAGCGGAGGTCGTGGAGCCCGTGGTGCCTGGTGAACAGTCGGGAGCGGAGTTCAGCAGCGCAGAGGACGGCGAGCTGGAAGAGGATGTCGGTGTTGCTGCGGAGGATGTCTGTCCGGCGGCTGGCGGGGTTCCCGGCCCCATGCAGCCTGGTGAGTGTGTCTCTTCTATCTATCCTTTCTTATCTCCCTCTATGTGGGCTGGGGGGCAGGCCCAAGTTGGGGGGGCTGGGGCCCAGGATGCGGGCGTGCTCACCCGGGAGGTGCTGGTGGGCTTGAGGGAGCTGCTGCAGAAATTGGACAAAGGGGGGGTGCAGATAGGTGCAGTTGTGACGCCAAGGGATGCCACAGGAACTCCGGGGGAGTCGGCGCCGGGAACCCTTTCCTCTTCTGCGGTGCAGGCTGGAGGGGAGTTACCGCAGGTGCACGGTGCTGCTGCCTCTGGGGAGAAGTCCAAGGAGGACAGGGAGACGGACAAGATGAGGTTGGCAGACTCGGCGAAATGCGAGGTCTATGTGTGCTTTTAGGGGCCCCTTGGAGCGCACCTAAAAGCTGAGGTGAGGGAAAAAATTTGGAAAGGGGAGTACGTGGAAAAAAAAATCCTGCTCCCGCTGGAAAAATTTAACCTTGATCGTGTGAAGCCGGAGGAGAGCAAGAAAGAGGACGAGGAGAAGCGTAGGTATCGCCTTATTCGTCGCACGTTTGCCAACTGGTTGCAAGTTTTAGCAAGCGTGGTTGGCGAGAAGGAACCGGACAATTGTTCGGCCTTGTTTTGCTATTTGGACGCGATAGGGGAGGCGTATCGAGTTTATGGGGGAGTGGCCTGGCTTCGCTACGACGAGCAGTCCCGGCAACGGAAAGCGGTGCGCCCGAATATTCGCTGGGATCACAAGGACATTGGCCTCTGGATGAAGATGATGACCCCAGCCAGGGTGGGGAGCCAGTCTTTTCCAGGGGAGGCTGGCAGAGCCTACACCTCAGGATCGTCGGCCGTTAGAAAGAAGGGGGTGTGCTGGCAATTCAATGACAGCTCTTGCCGTTTCGGGGGCACCTGTCGCTTTAAGCACGAATGTTCTGGGTGTGGCGGGAACCATTCGCTCGCACAGTGCTTCAAAGCCGGTAAAGGTCGGACAGGTGATGCGACTGGAAAAAGGGACAACTCCGGTGAGGGTGGGAAGGAGGCTTCCCTTCCTAAGTAGGTACCCGGATCGAGAGTCGGCTCGACTCTTGGGGGAGGGTTTTGAGGTGGGTTTCTGTATCCCTAGCACGTTGACAGATATTCCTCCGTTGGCGCCGAATTTGAGGTCGGCTCTCCAGTTCCCTGAAGTGGTGGCGGAAAAACTTGCTAAGGAAGTTTCGCTGGGTAGGATGAGTGGACCGTTTTCCTCTCCTCCACTTCTGGGCCTGGTGGTTTCTCCTTTGGGAGTTGTTCCCAAGAAGGAGCCGGGCAAGTTCCGGTTATTCCATCATCTTTCCTACCCAAAAAGGGGCTCGGTTAACAATGGTATTGATCCGCTAGCCTGTGCGGTCACCTATACATCGTTTGACGCAGCAGTGGCCTGGGTTCGTAGGTACAGACGGGGGTCTCTGTTGGCCAAGACGGACGTGGAAGCGGCGTTTCGCCTGCTTCCGGTTCATCCGGACAGTGTGCACCTTCTGGGTTGTAGGTGGAACGATTCCTATTTTGTCGATCGTGGTCTGCCTATGGGGTTTTACATTTCTTGCGCACTGTTCGAGACATTCAGCTCATTTGTTGAATGGGTAGTGCGGGACGTGTCCGGCCTGAACTCCATCATCCACTATCTGGATGATTTCCTGTGTATCGGGCCGCCGGACTCTAACGTGTGCACGGTGTTGCTTGGGATGCTTCAGCACATTGCGGCTTGTTTCGGGATTCCTTTGGCTCCGGGAAAAACGGAGGGCCCGGCGACTGAGCTGGTTTTTCTGGGCATTACGATAGATTCCGTGGCCATGGAGTGCCGTTTGCCCGTGGACAAACTGGTGGCCCTGTGACGGGAGGTGGTCTGCATGTCGGGCAGGAGAAAGGTCAGGTTGCGGGAGTTGCAGTCCCTGCTCGGGAAGCTGAATTTTGCTTGGGCAGAATATTTTGCCGGCGGCTCTCGTTGGCTACGGCGGGCGTCAGCGGCCCACGGCACTTCGTTCGTTTGTCTAGAGATCTCAGGGCAGACCTTCGGGTGTGGGAGGAATTTCTGTCTACGTACAATGGACGATCGTTGTGGATGTCGGGACCTGTGAGCAATCCGGATTTGACGTTGTTTACGGACGCGGCGGGGTTTGGTGGCTACGGAGCATTCTTTCAGGGTAAGTGGAGTGCGGGTCGGTGGCCTGAGTCGTGGAGGGAGGCTGGTTGGTTGAAGAACCTGGTACTTTTGGAATTGTTTCCGATTGTGCTGGCGGTTGAAATTTGGGGTGAGGCTTTCCGAAACCGGAAGGTGCGCTTCAACTGCGACAACATGGGGGTGGTGACTGCTATCAATAACATCTCAGCTTCCTCTCTGCCGGTGGTGCGCCTATTGCGCCATTTGGTCTTGTTGTGCCTTCATTTGAATGCTTTTATCTACGCTGTTCATATCCCGGGGGTTACTAACAAGATTTTGGATGCCTTGTCTCGTTCGCAGTGGCAGGAGTTTAGCGTGTTGGCCCCGGAGGCGGAGCAGCAGGGAACGCCTTGTCCACCATGTCTATGGAAGATAGTGTTGGAGTCGCCGCAGGATTAATCCGGAATTCTTTGAGTGTGGCGAAGTGGGAGGCGTATTCCAGAACGTGGAAGGATTGGAATGCGTTACTGGCTGAGGTAGGGGGTCTGGAACATGGGGGTGATGTCTATTCAGTGGTGGTTTATTTCATTGTACGTGATTTTGTGAGGGGGGTGTCTGCTTCTGCGGTTGACTGCAAACTGGCAGCCCTTGCGTTCTGGTTTCGGTTACATGGGATGGAGGATGCCACGAAATCTTTCATGGTGCACCAGGCGATGAAGGGATACCGCAAGGGCCGTAGGTCCAGTGATTCCAGGCGTCCGGTGTCGATTGCCTTGTTGAGGGTGGTCCTGGAGCATTTGGGCTCGGTCTGTTCTGATGCCTACGAGCAGACTTTGTTTCGGGACGCTTTTTTACTAGCTTTCTTTGGGGCCCTTCGGCTGGGCGAACTGGCCAGCCCTTCTAGAACGGTCGCTGGTGGGGTCTTGTGGGAGGATGTGGTGTTCGCCGATGATTTGGTTCGTGTTGGGATACGTCATTCCAAGACTGACCAGTTGGGAAAGGGGGTGCATTTGGAATTGTTCCGGAGCACGGAGGCGGGCCTTTGTCCGGTGGTTGCGTTGACTCAATTCGCAGACATGCGTCCACGGATGGCGGGCCTGTTCTTTGTTCACGCTGACGGTTCGGGCTTGTCACAATTCCAGTTCCTGGCTGTCTTCAGAAAGTGCCTGGGGGCGGTGGGTTTGGATCCCAAGTAGTACGGGTCTCACTCTTTTCGCATCGGTGCGGCCACCGAGGCTTCTCGCTGGGGGTTGGATGATGCCGCGGTCCGGCGGATCGGCAGATGGGAGTCCAACAGGTACCGGCTATACGTCAGGCCGCATTTACTGTAAGGGGTGGGAGTGTGACTCTTTGGTCATCTGGGTGCCCGGCTAGGGTATTGTTTGTTTGTTTTGTTGTTTCCACCCTTTGATTTCATTGTCATCTATGTTGTGTGTTAATGTGCTTACAAGTTTGTCGGTGGGTGGTACCGTGTTTGTTTTGTTTGCTTACAGGTCAGAGATGTCTCGTTTGGATCCTGGGGCACTCCTATGTGTACTGGGGAGCCAGGAGGGCGGAGGTCAGGCCGGAGTCCAGGCAATTGGGTATTCCCCGGGAGTTGGGCAGTGTGCGCTGGATAGGGGTCCGGGGCATGATGTGGAATCAGGTGGTAGTCGAAGTTAACAGGTTTGTCCGTTTAGACAGGCCCCCGGATATTCTGGTGTTGCACGCGGGGGGCAACGATCTGTGTGTCAGAGCTTCTAGAGAGCTTATTCGGGACATCCGTTTTGATTTTCTCCGGCTTAGTAGTGCCTTTCCGAAGACCCTGTTGGTTTGGTCGGATAAAGTGGCGCACACCGTGTGGCGTGGGGCCAGATCCATAGCGAAAGTCAACAAAGCGAGGGTAAAGGTTAATAAGGAGGTGGGGAAGTTTTTTGTTAGGAACGGGGGTCTGGCAGTCCGGCACTTGGACTTGGAGGAGGACACTTGGCGTTTCCTTCGGGGGGATGGCGTTCATCTTAACACCGTTGGCACGGATTTGTGGTGGCTGGGTTTGGAGGATGGTGTTCAGAGGGCTTTTCGGGTGTGGCGGGGCACGCAGGTGTAAGGTGTCACACCTGCGGCTCTGTGGCGTTTTGGGGTCCTTGGCGGTGGTATATAATTAGGTCTATTTGGGTAAGCGGTGGGGAACCATCTCAGGTATGGTATCCTCGAGTGGGAACGATTCACTGGCTAGTGAACGGAGAGGGGTAAGGACCCTGGGTGGCTGAGGTCAGCTGGGTTTAGGCCCTGAGTCTATGAGTAGCGACTGGGGTGGTACCTCAGCTAGGTGGTGCCTCGGACACAATAAAAAGGGGAGGGTTAGATTGGTACCGTCAAGGATCTCAAAAATCAGTATGTCTGTTTCTTGTTTGGTCATTTAAAAAGGTTATGATGGTTAATTTAATTACAATAATTTGTTTGTTAATAAAAGGCCGGGCTCGCCATTTTACCCCAAAAAGAAAGTTGTGTGGTCTCTTACTCAATAGGAGGGGGGTGGGGATCTGGTACAGCAAGTAAGGGGTAAGTTCAAGTGTATGGTTAGCTCTTAGCTACCCTTGTCAAGAGTCTTAGTGCTAGCTGTGTTTTAGGTGGACTACTGGTCCCAGTCAGTCCTGTGCAGACTCTGCCAACCCTCCTGGCTGTCTCCAATGCCAGCAAAATCACAGTCTTTCCCTCTGGCTCTACATCCACTCCTGGCATGTCTCTTCCAGATCTGCTGACTGTGCCTGTCACTCACCGAACCACAGATGGATTCCTCCTGATAATTTGCCCGGCAGTGTTCCCCACTGTCCTCTCCTGCTCCTGTTCAGGACACCCCTCATTTGGGTTGTATGGAGGGGTTCCTTCCCAGCTCTCCGAGCCCCGACCCAAAGTCAACCGCTCATTTACATAGGGGGCTCCCTCAAAGGCCCCAACAGCCTAACACTCCATCACTCAGTTCTTCCACCCGAGAACTCCTCCCCCAGCAGGCTGACCCTGGGTATATATAGGAGGCCTGCTCCTTGCCAATCCTAGTTGGGGATTGGTCAGGGCTCCCAGACACACCTGCCACTCCAATCCTCTCTCCCTACCCCTTTTCCAGAATCTTCTGGAAACCAGAGGGAGGCATCAGAGAGATGAAGCCACATGTCAGTCACCTGCTGCTGCTCTCAAACCACTCCCAGCCCCCAGTTTAAAAACAAACAGGCCTAGGCCTGCCTAAATTTACCTGCACTGGCTGCAACAAAAAGAAAAAACGACCTCTAGCAACCTACCTAAGGTAGAGGGCGCTACACAAGCAACACAGTAATCCCAGGAGCCGATGCACACGTTGAAATGACGTGGGGTGGTCTATGGTTCAAGATCTAGTTGTATTTTGCCTGGAATTCCGCTTTAATATGGACAGTGTTAGGTCCTTCCCTGTTATCAAAGTCTGGAAAAATGCATCCAATAATCCTCATTTGCAGACATCAGCCCTCTTAACCCACCATCTGAACATTTTATAACTGCGGCCGAAAACATACCCAGGCCGCTTTAATGCTGCATTCTTCTCTGTCCGGAGGGTATCTGATCTATGTCCTGGCAGGCGCTTCCTTTTATTTCCGTCTGGGAAGAGAATAATAATAACAATGAACAATATGACATGCAGGGGAGTCCAGGTCAACAGACTTTCATTACTGCTGCAACGCGATATCACAGCTTATTTCTATGCGGTTTACAATGAGAAACGTGCTGCCATCTGTGGATGTTGGCATACTGTGAACATTCCTGGAAGGGTCTGTGTCACTGCTAGACAGATAAACATATCTTGGCTCCCTTAGGGTAGGTCCTCCTTTCCAGGGATAGTCACAGATTTTAAAGTGAACCTATGGTCAGGCTAAGGACATTCAGGCATTATATATTCTTAACAAGCATTAAATGTGCTATAAAACAATTCCTGAATTACCCCTGTAGGCAAAGGCGCTGTGGAGAAATTCATCTTCAAAGTTTACAACACCAGCACTGAATTTGTTCCTTCTAGCAGCTCATCTCACCATGCTTTCCCTCTCACAATTTGCTCAAAGTGTAACTGTGGCCAGATTATGGACAACTAATGTGGATGTACAGGCTCATATAAGTCAATTTAAAATGTTGCCTCCCTACCCACTCATCCACAAGCTGCATGCTGTCTGAAAAATAGCTCACTGTGCTTCCATTGTGCAATCCCATGATCGCTAAGCTCCGGATCCACTGTGTCAGTGGGGGGTGCAATGGAAGCTGGCAGGTACCATTACTGGCCTGTGAATTTAGCCCTGTTGTCAAGTGAGCTGGAGTATCCTATGACGGATCCCATGAATGGATCTATGAATGTAGAGGGTGGACCTTTTAAACATTCGCTTGTCCTCCATTTATAGATCATGTTTTATTCATAGAAGCTACAGTACAGCTTCTATCGATGGTGAAGCTGGGTAGAAAGGGTGGGTATGACAGCTCCATCAGTTCTATCAACTCCCACACTGGCAGATTATGGCAGCACATTAGAGGAGGAGCATCTGAGGAGGAAGATGTCACCTCAACCAGGAGACAACAGCATAAAAGGGACACAAGAAATTGATGGTAAGTAATGTCCCTTGTGCTTGTTTATTTTCAACTAAACATAGACTCAGTGACTCAGCAGCTCAGCTCCCACTCCCAGCAGTAACTCAGCAGCTCAGTTCCCCCTGCTCACCCTCCCAGCAATAACTCAGCAGCTCCACTCCCCCTGCTCCCTCTACCCAGCAGTGACTCAGCAGGTCAGCTCTGCCTGTTCCCCCTGAAAATGCGCATGTGCTGCAGCACATCATCAGGGGGGCTGTCTGCCTCCTCCAGGTTCTTGAAGCCAGCACCCTAATGAAGTTGCGCAGCACATGCATGAGGGGCCGGCTGCAGGAACCAGAAAGAGACAACCGGCTTCCGATGACATCAGAAATTACGATAGTGGCCTGGGACATGGCATACCACAGAGGAGTGGCAGATCACAGCAGAACAATTCTGGATCTTCTGGGCATGTGGATAAACCTGCAAACATGACAAGAGGAGATTTAAAAAAAAATAAACATGGGGTAAATTTCCTCTTTAACCTCTTTCCGACCACGTAATGCATATAGGTGTTGGCAAGAAAGGTGGACATTTATCAACCAGCCGCCACACATGTGCTTCTATGGCGGCGTGAGGTTTGTGTGCTTACAGCAAACTCACTGCACTCCCAAAGCACACTGACCAAGCTGTCACCTGTGGCTCTTCGACACGGCTTCTGATCAGGGGCCAGCTGGACGGGGTTCCAATCACATGACCACTGTGAAAGTCAATGTACATCTTTGCCAGCACAATACGGATCAACAAGTACTGTCCAAAAGTTTTATTAGAGTGATCACATAACAAAGGACAAAGTGAAAACAATTCAGAGCTGTGCAAGACCCCTTCGTTACATGCCTGACAAAGCCACGCAGGAACCGGAGCTGTGCAGGACCCCTTCGTCACATGCCTGATGAAGCCAAGCAGGAGCCGGAGCTGTGCAGAACCCCTTTGCCACATGCCTGATGAAGCCATGCAGGAGCTGTGCAGGACCCCTTCATCACATGCCTGCCAAAGCAACGCTGGAGCTGTGCAGGACCCCTTCGCCACATGCCTGATGAAGCCACGCAGGAGCTGGAGCTGTACAGGACCCCTTCGTCAGGCATGTGACAAAGGGGTCCTGCGTGGCTCCAAAACGTTGAACTTTGTCCATTGTTATGTGATCATTCTACAATATAACTTTTAAACAGCACTTGGTGATCTGTGGTGTGTTAGAAAAGATGTATATTGTGATACCTCCAGTCTCCAGATGGTTGTTGCTGCAGCACCCGCAACTTGGGAGCCTAATCAAGAAATTTGTATAATGAGAATATGGATATTAACACTGTGAGAGCCAATCACAGCGATCACAAGATACAGAAGCCATGCCATCTCCTGGGCATTATAGCGGACTTAGAGGGCCACCAGGAGGTGGCATTAAAGGGTTCTCTCCAAGAGCTCCTTGGCGAGAACTGAACATGGAACTCCAGCTCTGCAAGGCAAAAGTGCTCTATTAATCCAACATGCTGCCTGTTTAATGTTCTTTCTTCTAAAAGCAAACAATGAGTGAGGAGTTAAATTATTCAATTTATTTATCAGGAAGCGACATAACATGAAAGGCCAACCCCTTACCAGATGGGTCATCTCTTTTTATTCAGTGATTCCGCTAAGTGGGACACCAGTAAGAATAAGGTCATAAATCTTAATGAAGATAATAAGGCAATCCCCCACTGTCAGTGCTGCCTGAGACATTGCTCATGGTTTATATCCCTTCAGGGATACCAGGAGTCCACAGATCCTGCCATAATAGGATGGGTACTGGAGCAGATAGTTCTCTCTTCATTAATATTATGTAACAGTGTGAATAACGGAGGCCTCACTACCGGCACCGCACCGTCTTTGGAGGACCCCCTACTGGGAATAGCTATCTGTCTCTGTAGTAAATTGCTGCTGTTTAAACATGGTGATTTGAGGGAACAGTGGGGGTGTTAATGGAGTCAGGAGGCTGTCAGCAGGCCGAAAGACTTAGTTCATCCTATGCAAATCTCAGCAACGTTGCCTAAAGCATCGTCTCTCGCCTCAACAGGATATGTAATCCTTCGTAACAGCCAATGTTTACCAAAAACTCACCGACAAACCGCGTGACTGGGCGGTTGATGCCAGGGGCAAAGGCATAATACATTACTAGAAAAAAATAAATAAAGCTTTCTCCACCAAGTGACGTTTCAGTTTAACAGAGATACGGACAAGCTGAATTGCTCATCAGCTTCTCTAGGGAGCACAAGTGGGGAGACAGTCGCACCAGTATTCCCTGTGCTGCCCAAGAGTTGCAGCCGTCACAAAGACCAGTGGTGGTGTCACAGTCCATAGTAGGTAATGTTGAAAGACAATAGTCCATCCAGTTCAACCTGTGTAGGTGTACGTGTGTCAATGTCTATAATTATTTACCATATCCCTGTATGTTGTGTTCTTTAAGATGCACATCAAGAGTCTCTTAACCACTTGCCTACCGCTGCATGCCGATATACGTCGGCAGAATGGCAGCGGTGGGTAAATGGATGTACCTGTATGTCCCCTTTAAGAAGTCGCACGGCGGGCGAAAGTGCGCCGCTGGATGCGCCCACCACGCTCTCCTTGACCGTGCTTCGCAAACTCGATGTTCGCCGGCGGCCCGCGATCGTGTCATGGAGAGGCAGAACAGGGAGATGCCTATGTAAACAAGGAATTTCCCTGTTCTGCCTTGTGACAGGCCGGTGATCCACTGCTCCCTGTCATCGAGAGCAGTGATCAGTGTCGTGTCACTTGTAGCCCAGCCCCCACACAGTTAGAATCACTCCCTAGGACACGCTTAACCCCTTCCTCACCCCCTAGTGTTAACCCCTTCCCTGCCAGTGTCATTTACACAGTAATCAGTGCCTTTTTATAGCACTGATCGCTGTATAAATGACAATGGTCCCAAAATAGCGTCAAAAGTGTCTGATGTGTCTGCCATAATGTCGCAGTCACGATAAAAATTGCAGATCACTGCAATTACTAATAAAAATTATTTTAAAAAAATCCATAAATCTATCCCCTATTTTGTAGACGCTATAACATTTGCAAAAACCAATCAATAAACGCTTATTGCGATTTTTATTACCAAAAATATGTAGAAGAATACGTATCGGCCTAAACTGAGAATAAAAATGCTTTTTTTTTTTTTTTTTTAATTGGGGATATATATTATAACAAAAAGTACAAAATATTGTGTTTTTTTTTATCTGTGGAGTATATCCCTTTTTTTATGCATGCGAATAATCTGCTGGCTTTGGTAGCTGCAGCTTGACATTGCATGCTATTGCTCAATCTGTCATCTACTAGGACCCCCAGATCTTTCTCCATCCTTGATTCCCCCAGAGGTTCTCTCCCTAGTGAGTAGTTTGCAGTTATGTTTTTTGACCCCCAAGGGCATCACTTTACATTTCTCCACATTAAACCTCATTTGCCATGTAGTTGCCCTCTCCATTATTTTTTTTCAGGTCTTTCTGTAAAATTTCTATATCCTGGTGTGAAGTTATTGCCCTGCTTATTTTTGTGTCGTCAGCAAACACTGAGTTTGAGCGGTTTATCCCGTCCTCTATATCATTTATGAATAGATTAAATAGAGTTGGTCCCAAGACAGAACCTTGGGGTACCCCACTTACCACGCCAGACCAGTCTAAGCACCCCTGGCAATGTTCCCGGTGGGGTAGTCCAGTCCTAATCTCCCCCCCCCCCCGTTTTTTGAAAATTGGGACAGAGTGCAACCACACCCCATTGGTGACATTTTCCCCAAGTAAATCTTGCACAAGGCCATCAAAAAAGTATTATCCTCCTGTAGCTGTACTCCTCAGCTGGTGGTTTGCTCTATATCAGGGGTCTCCAAACTTTTTTTCAAACAAAGGACCAGTTTACTGTCCTTCAACCTTCAGGGGGGCTGGACTGTGGCCAGTGGGTGAAGCACATGTCCTGGTTAGGGATGAGCTTCGTGTTCGAGTCGAACATACGTTCGACTCGAACATCGGCTGTTCGATCGTTCGACGAAGATCGAACGATTTGGGCCGTTCGCGCCAAATTCGAGTGACGCGAACGGCCCACAATGCACTACGCCATCGCAGTGTCATCCAGGCGCTGTGATTGGCCAAGCATGCACTGTGACCCCGCATGCTTGGCCAATCACAGCGCCGGCAGCGAGGAGAGCAATGATTGGCCACAGGCAGGATGCCTGTGGCCAATTATTGCTGAGGGTGTTTAGTACACGCCCCACACTATAAAAGGCCGCCAGCACGGCGGCCTAGTGTAGTGTGTTCCGGAGCAGGGATAGAGCAGCATAGGCAGGGACAGTGACTTTTATTTCTTTCTTGCTTAACCTGGATTCCTTTAGTTTAGGGAAAGAGAAGGATAGGTAGGGAGAGTGTCAGTGTGTTTTGTGCTTGTGCTATATTGTGCTTAAAAAAAACATTTTTTCTAGGGACAGAAAACTGTAGGTAGGGAGAGTGTGTCAGTTTCTTTCACTGTCAAAGTCCTTGTTTCCAGGGACCTGGAAGGACAGTGAGTGAATTCTCCTTGTGCTAAATTGTGCTTAAAAAAAACATTTTTTCTAGGGACAGAAAACTGTAGGTAGGGAGAGTGTGTCAGTTTCTTTCACTGTCAAAGTCCTTGTTTCCAGGGACCTGGAAGGACAGTGAGTGAATTCTCCTTGTGCTAAATTGTGCTTAAAAAAAACATTTTTTCTAGGGACAGAAAACTGTAGGTAGGGAGAGTGTGTCAGTTTCTTTCACTGTCAAAGTCCTTGTTTCCAGGGACCTGGAAGGACAGTGAGTGAATTCTCCTTGTGCTAAATTGTGCTTAAAAAAAACATTTTTTCTAGGGACAGAAAACTGTAGGTAGGGAGAGTGTGTCAGTTTCTTTCACTGTCAAAGTCCTTGTTTCCAGGGACCTGGAAGGACAGTGAGTGAATTCTCCTTGTGCTAAATTGTGCTTAAAAAAAACTTTTTTTCTAGGGACAGAAAACTGTAGGTAGGGAGAGTGTGTCAGTTTCTTTCACTGTCAAAGTCCTTGTTTCCAGGGACCTGGAAGGACAGTGAGTGAATTCTCCTTGTGCTAAATTGTGCTTAAAAAAAACATTTTTTCTAGGGACAGAAAACTGTAGGTAGGGAGAGTGTGTCAGTTTCTTTCACTGTCAAAGTCCTTGTTTCCAGGGACCTGGAAGGACAGTGAGGTAATTCTCCTTGTGCTAAATTGTGCTTAAAAAAAACATTTTTTCTAGGGACAGAAAACTGTAGGTAGGGAGAGTGTCAGTTTCTTTCACTGTGCAAGTCCTTGTTTCTAGGGACCTGGAAGGACAGTGAGTGAATTCTCCTTGTGCTAAATTGTGCTTAAAAAAAACATTTTTTCTAGGGACAGAAAACTGTAGGTAGGGAGAGTGTGTCAGTTTCTTTCACTGTCAAAGTCCTTGTTTCCAGGGACCTGGAAGGACAGTGAGTGAATTCTCCTTGTGCTAAATTGTGCTTAAAAAAAACATTTTTTCTAGGGACAGAAAACTGTAGGTAGGGAGAGTGTGTCAGTTTCTTTCACTGTCAAAGTCCTTGTTTCCAGGGACCTGGAAGGACAGTGAGTGAATTCTCCTTGTGCTAAATTGTGCTTAAAAAAAACATTTTTTCTAGGGACAGAAAACTGTAGGTAGGGAGAGTGTGTCAGTTTCTTTCACTGTCAAAGTCCTTGTTTCCAGGGACCTGGAAGGACAGTGAGTGAATTCTCCTTGTGCTAAATTGTGCTTAAAAAAAACTTTTTTTCTAGGGACAGAAAACTGTAGGTAGGGAGAGTGTGTCAGTTTCTTTCACTGTCAAAGTCCTTGTTTCAAGGGACAGAGAAGGACACCTGAAGGTAGCCCTTATTGCTTTTTTCCCATCTCCCTGCAGGCCATCTATTAGAATGTCTGGAAGGCAAACAAGGAGAGGCAGACAGTCAGGAGGCAATAAAAGAGGGCAAGCAGGCTCTGTGTCTGGGGGCAACAGTGCTGGTCGTGGACGCGGTGCATTGTCATCAGCACATGGCCATGGGACACGCTTGTCCTTCTTTTCGGCAGCTGGACATGTTGAGCCACATCATGCCGAAGACTTGGTAGAGTGGATGACCAAGCCCTCCTCCTCCTCCTCATCCTCTCTCACCCAGGCTCAGGGTACTGGAAAAGCAGCTGCCAAAGCGTCCTCTTCCCTGGTATCAATGTCAGACTCATCATCAGTCACTCCTTCCCTAGACCCACCATGTCCTCCTCCTGAGGAGTCCCCCGAACTGTTTCAGCACAGTGTTGGGTACATGCTCCAGGAGGATGCCCAGCGTTTCGAAGGGTCTGATGATGAAACCCAGCTAGAGGAAGGCAGTAGCGTGAGAGCAGACAGAGGGGATGCTCAAGAAGGACACCAATCTGGCAGTCATGTTCCAGCAGCTGCAGCATACTGCCAGATTGGCTCCAGTGATGAGGAGGGAGGTGATGATGAGGTCACTGACTCCACGTGGGTGCCTAATAGGAGAGAGGAGGAGGAGGAGGATGAGGAGGAGGCACATCTCCAACGAGGCAGGATGCCCTTTGGTGGCCAGCGTAAGGGCAGTACACAGACGGAATCACACCGCAGAGCTCCGCCTGTGCAGGGCGCTGCCTCTGCCCGTCATTCAAAAAGTTCTTTGGTGTGGGCCTTTTTTGAGGCTAGTGCATCAGATCGCACAGCTGCTGTTTGCAACATATGTCTCAAGCGTATATCGCGTGGCCAAAACATCAGCCGCTTGGGTACCACATGCCTGACCAGACATATGTTGACCTGCCATGCAGCTCATTGGCAAGCCTACATGAAAGACCCACACCAAAGAACAAAGCGGACCTCTCCTTGCACCGCATCAGCTGGGATCTCCAACCCCACTATAACTTCAGTCCTCTCTGAAACATGCACTGAGAGGAATGAAGGTGTAGAATTAGGTGTGTCACAGCCAAGTACTTGCGGCCACTCTTCTAGCAGTACACCGACGTCCGATTCTAGCAGGCAAATTTCCCTGCCCCAGCTGCTGGACCGTCGAAAGAAGTTCACTCCCAGCCATCCACATGCCCAGCGGTTGAATGCTAGCTTGGCTAAGTTGCTAGCGCTTCAACTGCTGCCTTTTCAGTTGGTAGACTCGGCCCCCTTCCGTGAGTTTGTGCAATGTGCGGTTCCTCAGTGGCAGGTTCCCAAACGCCACTTTTTCTCACGGAAGGCTATTCCGGCTCTCTACCGGCATGTGGAAGGCAATGTCTTGGCCTCGCTGGACAGGGCGGTCAGCGGTAAGGTGCATATTACCGCTGACTCATGGTCCAGCAGGCATGGACAGGGACGTTACCTTTCTTTCACGGCCCATTGGGTCACTCTTTTGGCAGCTGGGAAGGATGCAGGACAAGGTGCAGTAGTGTTGGAGGTTGTCCCACCGCCACGCCTCCAAAATGCTACTACTGGTTGTGACACACCTCTCTCCTCCACCCCCTCCTCTTCTTCTTCCTCCATGGCCTCTTCCTGTGGTTTGTCCTATGAACCAGCGGTGCTCCGTAGCCGTTCACGGGGCTACGCAAGTACGCAGGCAAAAAGATGCCATGCCGTGCTTGCGCTGGTGTGTTTGGGGGACAGAAGCCACACTGGGGCAGAGGTCCTGTCTGCTCTGCAGGGCCAGGCCGAGAGGTGGTTGACGCCACGCCAGCTTAAGCCAGGAATGGTGGTTTGCGACAATGGCACCAACCTCCTCTCCGCCCTCCGACAGGGACAACTGACCCATGTGCCCTGTGTGGCTCACGTCCTTAACCTGGTGGTGCAGCGGTTCTTGGGCAGGTACCCGGGCTTACAGGATGTCCTGAGGCAGGCCAGGAAAGTCTGTGTGCATTTCCGCAGATCTTATAATGCCAGTGCTCGCCTGGCTGAGCTGCAAAAGGAGTTGAACCTGCCCAAGAACCGCCTTATATGTGACATGCCCACCAGGTGGAACTCAACGTTGGCCATGCTGCAGCGGCTGCACACGCAGCAGAGGGCCATCAATGAGTACCTGTGCGACTACGGCACCAGGACAGGGTCAGGGGAGCTTGGTTTTTTTTCTCCACGCCAGTGGGGCATGATCAGGGATGCATGCACTGTCCTGGCACCATTTGAGGAGGCCACGAGGATGGTGAGCAGTGACAGTGCATGCATCAGTGACACTGTACCTCTTGTCCACCTGTTGGAGCACACGCTGCGTGGAATAATGGACAGGGCACTTGAGGCAGAACAGAGGCAGGAAGAGGAGGACTTCCTTGCCTCTCAAGGCCCCCTTTACCCAGACAGTGTTCCTTCTGTCCCACCCATCGCACAGGAAGAGGAGGAGGAGGAGGAGGAGGAGGATTGTGTCAGCATGGAGGTGGAGGCTGGCACTCAGCATCATCAGCAGCAGTCTTTTAGGGATGATTTACAGTCCCAAGAAACCAGTGGACTTGTACGTGGCTGGGAGGAGGTGGCTGCGGATCATGTCGTCCTTAGTGACCCAGAGGACTCCGGAGTGAATGCCTCAGCAAACCTACGCTGCATGGCCTCCCTGATCCTGCAAAGTCTGCGGAAGGATCCTCGTATTCTTCGGATCAAGGAGAGGGACCATTACTGGCTGGCCACTCTCCTTGATCCACGGTACAAGGGTAAGGTTGCGGACCTTATGTTACCGTCGCAGAGGGAGCAGAGGATGAGACAACTCCGGGAGGCCTTGCAGAAAGGTCTGTGCAACGCGTTCCCAGAGACTGGGAGGTTACAAACTCCTGGTCCTGGACAACGAGTTGCTGAGGCTTCGGCCAGTCAAAGAAGGAGCGGTGGGGAAGGTGGCCGTCTGACCGATGCGTTCAGACAATTCTTTAGTCCGCAGCCCCAAAGTATGATCGGTTCCAGCAACCATCGCCAGCGTCTGATAAACATGGTGCAGGAATATCTAGGGGCAAGGTCAGACTTGGACACCTTCCCCACCGAAAATCCTCTGGCTTACTGGGTCTTGAGGATGGATCACTGGCCAGAGCTTGCACAGTATGCAATTGAGCTACTGGCCTGTCCTGCATCCAGCGTTCTTTCGGAACGCACATTCAGTGCTGCTGGAGGATTTGTCACGGATCACAGGGTGCGCCTGTCCACCGACTCGGTTGATCGACTGACTTTCATCAAGATGAACCAGTCTTGGATCACCACCAGCTACCACACACCTGATGCTGATATAACAGACTAATTGATTTTAACATGTCACATCCCTTCAAGACTGATGCTGATGCTGAGTGCCTGTGCTGTTATGTTGACTGGCTATCCTCCTCCTCCGAGTCCTCAATGATACGATTGATGATGATAGCTTGGAAGATCATTTTTGTTTATGGGTGCCGCCACCAGTGGCTAAGGCCCAATTTTTCAGCCCCTGTTTTACAGGGGCGTGTAATTACAATTTTTTTAGCAATAATTTGCCATAGGGCTCATTGCTGTGCTCCAAGTACAGTATCTGTGAGGGGTTGGAGTGTTGTGGCACCAGTGCCTAAGGCCCAATTTTTCAGCCCCTGTTTAACAGGGGCGTGTCATTACAATTTTTGAAGCAATACTTTGCAACAGGGCTCATTGCTGTGCTCCAAGTACAGTATCTGTGAGGGGTTGTAGTGTTGTGCCACCAGTGCCTAAGGCCCAATTTTTCAGCCCCTGTTCAACAGGGGCATGCAATTACAATTCTTGATCTAATAATTCACAGCAGGGTCCATTGCTGCACCCACCAAGAGTAACTCTGAGGGCTTACAGTCTTGTGGCAACGCCACCACCACCACCACCACGAAAGGCCCAATTTTTCAGCCCCTGTTCAAAAGGGGCATGTAATTACAATTCTTGATCTAATAATTCACAGCAGGGCCCATTGCTGCACCCACCAAGAGTAACTGTCAGGGCTTACAGTGTTGTGGCACCAGCACCACCATCAAAGCCCCAATTTTTACTACCACTGTTCAACAATTATATGTAATTAAAATTCCTGATATAATAGTTGACAGCAGGGCGTTCCAGCACCAACCAAGAGTAACTGTGAGTGCTTACAGTGTTGTGCCAACACCAACAACTAAGGGGCCTATTTCTGCAGAGTATATACGGCAGGTCCCTACTTTCAAACATCCAACTTACAAACGACTCCTACTTGCAAACGAAAGAAGACAACAGGAAGTGAGAGGAAATCTACCCCTAGAAAGGAAAATTCTCTCCTGTAAGAATAAATATGGGAGAAAGGTGTCTCATCTGTACTGATGCTTTATCAGCAATCCTTGTTTCAAGAAAAACACCACATTTCAAAAACAGTTGTCATTGAGACGGAAAGTGAGGTGAAATGTTCTGAACAGGGGCACAGACAGCAAAACAAATGTTACAGGGGTGATAACCCTTACCTATGTTTCCCAAAAAGTTTAAAAATAGATTTTTGGGCTGGAGCTACACTTCAACAATGTACCTGTTCAAAATTACAAACAGATTCTACATAAGAACAAACCTACAGTCCCTGTCTTGTATGCACCGCCTGTATACGGCTGTTCAGAGTATATAGGGCCTTTTTTATTTTATGTGCGGGGTTCCCCTTAATATCCATACAAGACCCAAAGGGGCTGGTAATGGGCTGGGGTAGGGGGGGGGGGGTCATGGGGTAGCTATGCCATTTTTCTTAAAGAATTTCATCCATATTACCGGGACCAGACATTACATTAAAGCCGCAAGCAGTTTTAAATGGCTTTTTTTTCCTTTAGAAGTGTCATTTTGTGCAGGGACAGTTCTAAACACGGGAAACACGTGGCACTTCACAGGCATACTTTAGACACCCCCCAGGTACGATATTTAAAGGAATATTTGACTTTTTTTTTTCACTTTATGCATCATTAAAATGACTGCTCCCGAAAAACGACCGTTTTTAAAACTTCTTTTTGCATTGATACATGTCCCCTGGTGCAGAACCCGGGTTCCCAAACCCTATTTATGACAATAACATGCATAATAGTTGTTATAATTAGCACTTTAGAATTCGAACGTTCGCATCCATTGTATTTAATAGGGTTCTAATGTTCGTTCGAACTTTCGGTCCGTTCGCGGGTTCTGGTGCGAACCGAACCCGGGGGTGTTCGGCTCATCACTAGTCCTGGTGTAAGTGAGACTAAACAATGCTCCATCATTGGTATTAGGGGGGGTAATAGTGCCCGATTGTTGGTATCAATGGGAGATATAGTGCCACATCATTGGTGTCAGTGGGAGGAATAGTGCCCCATCATTGGTGTCAGTGGGAGGAATAGTTCCCCATCATTGGTATTAGGGGAAGTAATAGTGCCACTTTGTTGGTATCAGTGGGATATATAGTGCCTCATCATTGGTGTCAGTGGAAGAAATAGTGCCCCATCATTGGTATTATGGGGAGTAATAGTGCTCCATTGTTGGTATCAGTGGGAGATATTGTGGCCCATCATTGGTACCAGTGGGAGAAATAGTGCCCCATCATTGATATCATTGGGAGGAATAGTGCCCCATTATTGGTATCAGTGGGAAGAATAGTGCCCCATAATTGGTGTCAGTTGGAGGAATAGTGCCCCATAATTAGTGTCAGTGGGAACAATAGTGCCCCATTGCTGGTGTCAAGGGCAGGAACTATGCCGGATCAGGCCTTCGGTCCACACTTTTGAGACCACTGCTCTACATTATGGAAATCGCCTATGGGACTGTGGCACTACTATTTGGCTTTGTGACGGCTGCAGCTCCCAGGCAGCACAGGGAATACTGGCTTGACTGTCTCACCGATTAAGTTCCCGGTGGGGTAGTCCTCGTTCTCTGCTATACTGCGCTGTTGGGCAGCCCTACTGGGGATGGCTCCGGTAAAAAGCATAGGCGCCACCTAAATATGGAACTATTGGAGCCAGTCATGCATATGTGCCAACTGTTCCTTGGGCCGGCTACATAGGAAGCTGAGAAGTCTGTAAATGGATCAAACTCTTTGAATCTAATTACACATAACTACAGTTAAAGAACATTTATCTTTACAGTTAAAGTCAACCTTTACAAGTCTGCATGGATAAATTCCTAACATTCAACAATATACAGTAAACATATATTTAAAGTATACAGGAGATTTTACCATCATAAAGCAGTTTGGTGGTCCGAAGGAAGAGTGCAAAACTTACACTCATTCTTAGTTTTGCAATGGGTTGTTGGTCCTCCTATGTACTGTACATATATAAAAGTGACTGTACACTCTGCAATCTGATTGTACCATCTCTGTACAATTTCCTCTAGATTTACCAAAACTATGGAAAAGAGGACCCATCTATCTATTCATTCAATTTGTATCCATTTAGGAAGGCCCTGGCACTACGCCAGTGGTGTCCAACCCGTGAGCCACATAAGGCCCCAGAGAATTGGATATGGCCTGGGCCCCTCTGGAGGGACGTGGGGATGCCATGCAAACATAGCAGCCGTGGCAGCCTACACTGACAAGCCGGGCAAATGCACGCCTGGAGGAATTCAGGGGATGCCGTGCAAACATAGTTGACAGATGCAGGGTGAGGGTGCCAATGAGGTCAGCTGGTGAACTGCTTCCTGTCTCTTATTGGTTTTCACTTTCCAAATCTACTCTACATACCAGGAAGTCATGAACATTTCTATTGAACACACCAGGGGCTAAGGTAAGGCCTTGTTCTAAAGATCAAAGAAAGCTTTTATGTTTCTGCAACAGAGGTACATTAATGGTATATTGGTACATAGGGGAGCTGGAATTTACTAATTTAGCCTTTAAAATACCCTGTGCTGGCAGCACTTTCAAGAGTCAGACCTCTGCGTTCACATACAAGTGGTGGCCCAGTTCTCCAACAATAAGACACTCCCCATTGCTCCAATTAACAGTGCTTTAGCCTTCCGAGCAGAGCTCTTAATCCCAGCAATGTGATACTAATATAAAGTAAAAGGAAAGGGAGTGGTGGTTCAAAATAAATGTGTACATGGGCTGACTACATCCCTAATTAAACCTGTAGACCAGGGGTGCCCAACCTTTTGAAGAGCGGGGGCCACTTTAGCGACTTGATAACCGGTCGTGGGCCACAATGAGCATAGCGGGCCAATGGCAGGTCTGTGTCCACTCTGCATATGTAGAGCAGACACAGACGCAGCCCGCTCTACCCTAAGGGCCCTCCGATCCACCCAGACAGAAGGGGACATCTGCCGCTCTATACAGGAGAATGGAGAGTCCGTTTGCGTCCACCTGAAAAACAGACAGGCAGACCTGATCGGACCGACCATGTGAAAGAGGCTTACAGGGCCGCCATCAGGAATTTTGGGGCCCCTTACACAGCTTCAGACATGGGGCCCCCCCTGGAGCAGAGGAGAACCAGGGGGGGGTGCTGCCGCCGCAAATTGAGAAGTGGGGGGGCTGCCGCAACAAATTGAGAAGCGGGGGGGTGCCACGAATTGAGAAGCAGGGGGTTTGGGTGCTGACGAACACAAAAAAAAGGGGGGTTGCCATCCAGGGCCCTGGGGACCTCCTGGGCCCCTTACAAAAAAAAAAATAATTATAAAAAAATTAATAATAATAATCATTTTTATAAAAAAAAAAGAGGGAGGTTTCCATCTGGGCCCATGGGGACCTCCGGGCGTCTGGGGACCTCTGGGCCCCTTACAAAAAAAAATAATTAAATAAAATAAATAAATAAATAAAAAAATCATAAAAAAATGTATAATATTTTGTTTTTAATAAAAATAAAATAAAAAAAAGGGAGGTTTCCATCCTCCGGGCCTCTGGGGACCTCTGGGCCCCTTACAAAAAAATAAAAAGTGGGTATTGGTACTGCTGGCTGGGACTGATACTGCTGGCGGGTACTGCTGGCTGGTACTGGTACTGCTGACTGGTACTGGTGGTTTGTACTTCTGGCTGGTACTGATGACTGATACTGGTACTGATGGCAGGTACTGGTACTGATGGCAGGTACTGATGACTGTTACTGATGGTGGGTACTGGTACTGCTGGCTGGTACTAATGTCTGGTACTGATACTGATGACTGGTACTGATACTGGATGACTGGTACTGGTACAGCTGGCTGGTACTGATGACTGGTGCTGGTACTGATACTGATGACTGGTACTGCTGGCTGGTACTGATGACTGGTACTGATACTGATGACTGGAACTGGTAATGCTGGCTGGTACTGGTACTGCTGGCTGGTATTGATACTGGTGGCTGGTACTGATACTGGTACTGATGGCTGCTGTCCCAGATCGCGGGTTCCCGTGTCCTGACTCATGTCCCGACCTGCCATCCCTGAGCTTCATTCTGACAGAAGCATGCGGCTGCAGTAGAGAGCATGCTTCCTGTCACAGGCGGAGTACATTTGGTATCAACCGCCTGTGAAGGAGCCGGCGCTATACAGGAAGCATCGGCTCTGCTTCCTGTAGCGGCGGCTCTGTCCTTCGCGCTATTGCTCAGAGATGGCGGGTCGGGAACCCGCGATCTGGGCTTGCCAACCCATTATCTCAGAGCAAGACGTGACGGGCCACATCAGAGGGTGCCGCGGGTAAGCGGTTGGGGACCCTTGCTGTAGACCCATGTTTGTGTCTACTGAAGCTTTAATTAAGAGGAAGTGACCATGAAGGAAAAGTGCAAAATAGCCAAATCTCAGAATAATGAAAATTTCATCCGAATTTCGATTCATAATGAAGCGAATCGCACATGTCTAGCAGACTTGTCTGCAGTCTTGCCGGATAAATCTCTCAGTGTGGACTTCAGATGTAACAAATGCATGCTAATATAAAGGAAAAGTAGTGATGACCAAATTGCTTTCACTTTCTAACTAAAGAAACACAGTAAAATGAGAATGTGCGAATATGAGAATGTAATTGTGTACGTAATTACATGAATATGTGTTTTATTCTTTGCCATGAAGTGATTATTTGTATATTTTTATTTTAAATCAAAAACGATCAAAGTATGGCGAGGATTGTTCCTGCCAAAGCATTTTACTGCAAAAAGTCACCCCCCCTTCACATATCCTAAGGTTGGGAAGTATGGAACCAATCTTTCGTCGCTGCTGAGAAAACTCGGCTTTGTGGTGAGATAGCCCCATCACCACTTATGTTTTTTCGAACCTTTAAAGGAATAAAAATTTTGCCAAGATGCAGATCTGCTCAATGACCTTCAACTAGAAAACTTGGCCCTATTCTGGACTCCCATGTCCTTAAATGTAAGATTTAAAGTGTTGACACTAGCTTATAAATAATTCCACTATGTCTCTTTCAGCTATAATACTGACATTAACCATAAATACTTTCACTCCTCCAGTAACCTCGTAATGTCCTTGTGTCCCAGAGCTTCATCCCACGCAAGACTTTTCATCCATGGTTTCCTCTTCCTGTAGACAATGTAGAAAAGTCTTTGTTGTTAACCAGGGTTCCTCCCAAGGTTGTTAGGGGGTCCTTCAACATTGAGCTGTGATGGATTGATCTCCCACAATAAATGACCAGCAATTTAAGGGGGGAAATTTTCCAGACATCCCAATTTATGGGGGCACTTGAACACTGACTTCCAGTGTAAAGGGCTACTTATCTAAAGATCACCGAAGGAAGGGAGCCTTTCTCTACTGACCTTTAATGTAAGGGACTGACCATTAGTTGCCTGTCATGGTGATTAACCATGAGCTGTCAAGATAACCATTTTTAGTAAGGGTTTCTCCAGGGTAACAAGGTTGAGAAAGGCTGCTATATAAGGATCAAAGCATCCCAGCCCGTCTATTTTATTTCTAGAATCCTTATCTTTCCTGCTAAGCCCAGTAATAAGGTTCTTCATATGAGATCTAGGTTATCAAGACTTTTCCTCCTGATAAAACTGATCTTGGAGTGGGGTTTAAACAGGATATTATTGGGTTTGAAGAAGGTTAAGCAGGGCTTGTGGAAGCACCAACCTAACGTATGGTCAGTAACTTTGGAGGTGGGGCGTTAGGGCAGGTGGACAAGGCAATATGGGAGTGCAACCAATGTGCCCAATAAGCCTCTTATTTTTCCCTGAATTGCCAAGCTACAGGCATGATTTAAGCATGCATACCAACATATTTGTTCCATTACCTGGGACTCTGTCATCCACTCCTGACAGCCTACACTTGACACAAGCACTTGTCAAGGTCTGGAGTCAGGCTCGGAGGCCAATAGCTATAGCAGTAAAGAAGCTCCCACCAATCAGCTGGATAAGTACAAAAGAAGGTCCGTCCACTCCTCAAAGTCATCAGCAACCAGGACCTGTTCTATCACTCCTACGCTGATAACACCCCACTTTACCTACGCATCACCAACAAAAAAGACCAATACCACACACTGGAAAATTGCCTCTCATTGCTCAATGATTGGATGACGGAGAGCTCCCTCAAACTTAATGGATCCAAAACAGAACTCCTCTTCCTCCATGCAAACCGAAACAAAAACCCTAGCACGACATTCACACCACCCACCATCCTTGGACAAACCATTAGGCTTGTGCACAACGGAAAAATTTGGTTAGTTTCGGTTCGTTTCTTTTCGGTCCTGTTGATTCGTAATCATTCGTAATTTTGCTAGATGGGATTTTTCGTGTTCGGACTAATTCGTTTTTTCGCAAGCGACATTTTTAGTTGAATTTTTAGTTGATTTATAATTCGTACTTTCGGTAGAGTACATTGTTTTTCGTTGATTCTGGACACAACTCCTACTTTCGTAACTTTTTTTGGGTTCGTTGATTCGTAATTTTCTGTGTCTCTCTCACGACGACGCTGCCTATTATGCCTAATGTACTTCGAATGGATTTGTACTTTTCTAAATACATAGCGGTTATTTGTAACGATTCGAAATCTCGTATTTTACTTTCGTTTTTTACTTGCGGCTATAGCCTCCGCCCCTGTACACCATTTTGAGAGGGTTCAGCACGGTGAGGGAGAAGCAGAGAGCAGAGCAGAGTGTTATTGTGCTTCGAATGGATTCGAAATCTCGTATTTTACTTTCGTTTTTTACATGCGGCTATAGCCTCCGCCCCCTGTACACCATTTTGAGAGGGAGTTCAGCACGGTGTGGGAGAAGCAGAGAGCAGAGCAGAGTGAGTGTTATTGTGCTTCATATGGATTCGTACATTCGTAACTTTTTCATAACGAATTATGCCGAAGACATTCGGGCATTCGCTGTTTGCGGTATAATTTATTTCGGATTCGGTCTTATTCGTAATTGCTTTGTTCGGAAATTCGAATGCTTCCGAATGTCCGAAAGTTGCTAAATTCGGACGAATTTCGATTCGTTACGAAACGAATTGCACAAGCCTACAAACCATCACCCCCAGCACTAAAGCCAAAAGCCTCGGAGTCATCTTTGACTCAGACATGACAATGGATGCACAAATAGGATCAGTTGTCAGCGGATCTCACCACCTTCTTTGCCTGTTGCGTAGACTCATCCCCTTCATCCCGGAAGGAGACACAGCCAGCAGTAGTTGGAACAATCATAAATTCCTGACTAGACTACACAAACTCCCTCTACCTAGGACTTTCCAAATACCAAATTTCACATCTACAAGTTGTCCAGAATACAGCAGCCAGACTGGTAACTGGAAAAAAAGCCTGGGAATCAATCACCCTGTCCCTGAGGACCCTCCATTGGCTAGCCGTGAAGGATCGTGTTACATTTAAGACCCTTTGCCTCACTCACAAATGTACACAAGTAAAAGCCCCACAATACCTCTGCAAAAAATAAAGCACTACACCCCAAGTCGCAACCTCTGGTCAACTAACCAGAACCTCCTCCACATTGCCAAGACCCGCTACAAATCAAAAGGCGAATGAAGATTCGCAGTCCAAGGACCCCAGCCATGGAACGCTCTACCCGCGGACATCCGCTTGGAAGAAAACCACCTGGCCTTCAGGAAGAAGCTTAAGACCTATCTCTTCTGAAGACACAGGCGGACACTGGCTGCAAAAGCGCCTTGAGGCAATTTAGTTTGCGCTTGTAGCGCTCTACAAGTTATTTATTCATTCATTCATTCAAGGTCCCCCAGGCGCATGACATGGGCTCACCTCATGGGGGGAGCAAAGAGTTCAAGGTTCAAGACAAACAGAGTTCAAGGCAAGGTCATTTAAGGAATTGTCTAGGGAGCTGTCCAGCATCCCAGGTGACTCAGCAACAGGAGACACATTGCCAGACACAGCAGAGTTTGCAGGTTCAGACCTGGGTCCTGACAGCACCTTACAGATGGTCCCATCCAGATGATGCATGCTTTTTCGGTGGTCCTGCCAAGATCACAACCACTTTCTGGATGGCCATGCTCCTAATTATGCATGAACCACCCACTTGTGGCCACCAAGCCTATCAATTCTTACCCTTTTTGAGGTACTGAGAATGCTCAGTAACTAACAATGGGAATTCTGTGATCCTGGGACACAGAGTCACCGTGACAGATGACGGAGATGCGGAACTGCCCAGGAAATCTGGGACAGTTGGCTTCAAAAAAATCAACTCTAGCTAACTAAATGTTTAGTAAATATTCCTAAATCGGATACTCCTTAGCCCATAGCTCCCAACTGTCCCTGATTTCGAGGGACTTTCCCTGGTTTGGAGCAATGCCCCTCTGTCCCTCTTTCCCCCTCATGTGTCCCTCATTTTGGTCTGATTCTCATAGTTGGATATAAAATGCACTTTATCTTTCAAAAAAAGTTTCCCAGTGCTAAACCTTACATCTATGTTCTAAATTGCTGCATTTGCTATTTTTTTAAAGCCAATATAGAGGAATAGTAGTGGTAAAAAAAAAGCTCTTGTGCATTTAATTAACCTTTTTTTTTGGTTAATTCTCCTTTAAAGGGGTGTGGCAAGGGGCGTGTCCTATATCTACATACGTTTGCTAGTAGGTGTCCCTCATTTCCATCTTAAAATGTTGGGAGATATACTTAGCCCAGTTTTCACAAGCTAACATTGAACAATGCCTATGTGTTTGGGGCCTTATGCCCGGTACACATGAGCAGAATTTCCGTCGGAAAAACCTTTGATGGTTTTTCCGACGGAATTCCGCTCAAGCTTGTCTTGTATACACACGGTCACACAAAAGTTCTCTGAACTTTCTTTCGACCGTCAAGAACGCGGTGACGTACAACACTACGACGAGCCGAGAAAATTAAGTTCAATGCTTCCGAGCATGCGTCAAATTGTTTCCGAGCATGCGTCGGAATTTTGCGCATCAGAATTGCTACAGACGATCAGAATTTCCGATCAGAATTTTTTCCATCTGAAAAATTGAGAGCCTGCTCTCAATCTTTTGCTGGCGGAAATTCCGTCAGCAAATGTCCGATGGAGCCTACACACGGTCGGAATTTCCGACCAAAAGCTCACATCGGACTTTTGCTGGTGGAAATTCCGACCGTGGGTACGGGGCATTAGGGATAAAATGTATTGGTTAGCCCAACTGCAATCGGCTGTTGGCTTTGCCTGAAAGAGCCTAAAAATAAAAAAATAAATCTTAAGTATCTGGAAGGAAATGAGTAATGCAATTTATGAATTCATATGAGCAGGATGCAGACTCCACAAAACAGAACACTGTGTATGTTTTAATCATAGCGGCTGCTTCCACTCATTTTTGAATTGTGATGCTATTATTGTCCAGGCTACCTCCAACGTGATGACAAATGCACCATATCCTTCAACGTCTCATTGTGTTGGCTTTCCTCGGCCCTGAATACGGGGCAGTCCAACTTCTTCCAAAAAGCAAACAATGATTTCAGTATCTCCTGTGTTTGGCTACAGAGGGTGGGCGTTCTCGCAAAGCTGGTAACTTGGAAGCCTGTGTGACGGGGAAGGGGGGCTTCGTTGTTCTTCTGCCAAGAACCATCCTATATCCGGGTCACATGGCTGTCTGCCTGCTGTTACTGTACTGCTTTATAAGGGGTACAGTAGGAGCAAATGAGGATAGTGCAGATTTTCCTGGAAATGTACATGAGGAAAATTAGGAGCCAGTCAGAGACATTTTAAGTGACTAACTCAATTAACTACTTTGTTACCGACCACTGCACATAACGGAGAACCTCCAATAAGCGTAGAAAGAATGTACTGTAAGGCATACGGCATTTGTGCATTGTATTTAATGTAAGGCAAATGAGTGCTTTGTTCATACAGAACAAGGCAACAGGTTTGTTTTAATCCCCCCACCCCCACCTTTCCTTTGCTCCCCCCATCACACTGTGACTCACTCTATGCAACATCGTTGGGCCAATCACTCAGCAGTTCAGCTTCCCCCTGCTTCCCCCTCCCAGCAGTGACACAGCAGCTCTGATCCAATCACTCAGCAGTTCAGCTTCCCCTGCTTCCCCCTCCCAGCAGTGACACAGCAGCTCTGATCCCCTCTCCTAGCAGTGACTCAGCAATTCAGCTCTTTCACTCCCCTCACTCAGCAGTAACTCAGCAGCTCAGCCTCCCCGCCCGACTTTCCAACAGTGATTCAGTAGCTCAGCTCCCCCTGCTTCCCCTTTCCGAACAATAACTTAGCAGCTAAACTTCCCCTGCTCTCCCTCTCAGCAGTGACTCAGCATCTCAGATCCCCTCTCTCAGCAGCGACTCAGCATCTCAGATCCCCTCTCCTAGCAGGGATTCAGCAGCTCAGATCCCCTCTCCCAGTAGTGACTCAGCATCTCAGATCCCCTCTCCTAGCAGGGACTCAGCAGCTCAGATCCCCTCTCCCAGTAGTGACTCAGCAGCTCAGATCCCCTCTCCCAGCAGCGACTCAGCCTTATAGATCCCCTCTCCCAGCAATAACTGAGCAGCTAAACTTCCCCTGCTCTCCATCTCAACAGTCACAAAGCAGCTCAGATCCCCTCTCCTAGCAGTGACTCAGCAGCTCAGATCCCCTCTCCTAGCATTGACTCAGCAGCTCAGATCCCCTCTCCTAGCAGTGACTCAGCAGCTCAAATCCCCTCTCCTAGCAGTGACTCAGCAGCTCAGATCTCCTCTCCTAGCAGGGACTCAGCAGCTCAGATCCCCTCTCCTAGCAGGGACTCAGCAGCTCAGATCCCCTCTCCTAGCAGTGACTCAGCAGCTCAGCCCCCCTGCACCACCTTCCTAGCAGTGATACAGCATCTCTGCTCTCTCTGCATCCCCCTCCCATTAATTACTGAGAAGCTCAACGCCCCCTGCTCCTAGGGTTGCCACCTTTTCTTCAAGCCAAACCCGAACACTTTAGCCGAGCACAGCAAAAACATTTTTTTAAGGGGGAACGCTGTGGTGTAAAGGGAAACTCTGATGTAAGAGGGTTTCTGCTCACCAAACCTCCCACTTACATCAGAGTTTCCAGCATTCCCCCTTAAATTAGGTTTCCCGAAGCCCCCCTTAGATCAGAGTCCACAGGGCACCCCTTAAATCTGAGTCCCCCTAACCTTAGGGTACTCGCTCGCTTGGAGGCAGGAGAGAGTAGGGAGGGAGCAGGGAGACCTCAGTCACAGACAGTGGATGGTGAGGTCACTCACCCGAGGATGGAGGCTCAGGCATCGACACCTTTCATCCACAATGTATCTGCCACTTTCTGTGCTTCAAAATTCCAGCCCACACATCTCTTTCCTGAGGCACAGAACGCCAGGGATTGGAGTGTGGGTGGGCAGACAGAGGGGTAGGAGTGGGAGAAGGAGGAGCAGTTTAAGCCCTCTCTCCTCTCCTGTCCATGTATGGGGCCTATGTGCACACCTATGCACGTGGCGGTTGTGGTACTTGGTTACTTGGGGAGCCATAGTCCATTCTGATTAATTTGTCTGGGTTTCAGGTGGTCTGAAACCCAGACCCACGATTCAAAACCCGGACTGTCCAGGTCAATCCTGCTCCCCCTCCCAGCAATGACACAGCAGCTCAGATCCCCTCTCCTAGCAGTGACTCAGCAATTCATTTTTTTCACTCCCCCCCCCCCCTACTCAGTAGTAACTCAGCAGCTCAGCCTCCCCCTCACCCCTTCCTAGTAGTGATTCAGTATCTGAGCTCCATCTGCTTCTTCCTCCCAGCTATAACTAAGCAGCTCAACTTCCCCTCTTAGCAGTTACTCAGCATCTCAGATCCCCTTTCCTAGCAGTGACTCTGCAGCGCAGCCCCCCTGTACCACCTTCCTAGTAGTGATTGAGCAGCTCCGCTCCCAGTAATAACTCAGAAGCTCATCTTCCTCTGCTCCCTTCCAGCAGTGACTCACCAGCTCAGATCCCCTCTCCTAGCAGTGACTCAGCAGCTCAGCTGCCCCTGCATACCCCACCCAGTGACTCAGGAACCTTTCAGCCTCCTAGTCCTTAATGCATAGCTCCCAACTGTCCCTGATTTTGAGGGACTGTCCCTTATTTGGGGCAATGTCCTCTGTCCCTCTTTCCCTCTCATTTTGGTCTGATCTATATAGTTGTATATAAAATTCACTTTTTATCTTTCAAAGAGTGTTTCCCAGTGTTAAATTTTGCATCTGATTTCTAAATGACTGCATTTATAAAATCAAAAAGCCAATATAAAGGAATAGTAGTGGTAAGAAAAAGCCCTTGTGGATTTAATTAACTTTTTTTGGTTAATTCTCCTTTAAGGGGGTGTGGCAGGAGGTGTGTCCTATGCCTACATACATTTGCTAGTAGGTGTCCCTCATTCCCATCTCAAAATGTTGGGAGGTGTGATTAATGTAACCCCATAGGATGAGCACTGGGATCAATGTGAACAGAGCTTTCTAAGTGGCCCATCGCTGTCACCATCAGGCAAACCGCCCTGACAAATGCCATTCCGGTATGAAGTGGCTGTAAAGAGACAGCAGTAGATAAACAGCGCCGAGATTAAGCAAACTATATAAAATGGATAAAAAGTATTTAATCAAAAAGAAAATTGCAATTTTTTATTAATATGAATATCATTCAGTTAGGGCTTAAAGCAGGGGTGCCCAACCTTTTGAAGAGCGAGGGCCACCTAAGCGACTTGGTAACCGGTCATGGGCCACAATGAGCGGAGTGGGTGCATGGCAGCCCACTCCACTCTATAAAGCTCACTCTACTTTTTTTTTTTTGTAGATCGGATTGGAGGTAGGCATTTGTAAACGGACACAAGTCCATTTACATCTGCTACTCCTTAGAGGTGAATAGAGGGTCCAATTGGGTCGGACTGAAAAAACGGACTGTGAAAGGGCCCTATGGCTCAGTGGAGGCAACCCTCAGGTGCAATGCTCTGCACCTGCGGATCAGTTTGAAAGCAGCCCAGTAACCACTGCAGAACAGATATGCCCATATATACACTGTGATTTTAGTAAAAAACCTTACCTTTAATAACAGTATTCAATTCTATTCCATCCCAGAGTAGGAGGTCGCAGGCCACATCAGAGGACTCCGCGGTCCACATGTGGCCCCCGGGCCACTGGTTTGGCACCCCTGGCTTAAAGAGTTTCAAAACCATAAATGTCCATTGATAATCTTTACAGCTACACTATATTACCAAAAGTTTTGGGACGCCTGCCTTTACATGCACATGAACCTTAATGGCATCCCAGTCTTAGTCCGTAGGGTTCAATATTGCGTTGGCCCACCCTTTGCAGCTATAACTGCTTTATCTCTTCTGGGAAGGCTGTCCACAAGGTTTAGGAGTGTCTATGGGAATGTTTGACCATTCTTCCAGAAGCGCATTCGTGAGATCCGGCACTGATGATGGACGAGAAGGCCTGGCTCGCAGTCTCCGCTTTATGTCATCCCAATGGTGTTCTATCGGGTTGAGGTCAGGACTCTGTGCAGGCCAGTCAAGTTCCTCCACCCCAAACTCACTCATCCATGTCTTTATGAACCTTGCTTTGTGCACTGGTCCAAATCATTTGGTGGAGTGGGGATTACGGTGTGGGGTTGTTTCTCAGAGGTTGGGCTTGGCCCCTTAGTTCCAGTGAAGGGAACTCTTCAGACATCAGCATATCAAGATATTTTGGACAATTTCATGCTCCCAACTTTGTGGCAACAGTTTGGGGATGGCCCCTTCCTGTTCCAACATGACTGCGCACCCAAACACAAAGCAAGGTCCATAAAGACATGGATGAGTGAGTTTGGGGTGGAGGAACTTGACTGGCCTGCACTGGTATGCTGACGCCTTAAGAGTTCCCTTCACTGGAACTAAGGGGCAAAGCCCAACCCCTGAAAAACAACCCCACACCATAATCCCACCTCCACCAAATGATTGGGGCCAGTGCACAAAGCAAGGTCCATAAAGACATGGATGAGCGAGTTTGGGGTGGAGGAACTTGACTGGCCTGCACAGAGTCCTGACCTTGGGATGAATTAGAGCAGAGACTGCGAGCCAGGCCTTCTTGTCCAACATCAGTGCCTGACCTCACAAATGCGCTTCTGGAAGAACGGTCAAACATTCCCATAGACACACTCCTAAACCCTGTGGACAGCCTTACTAGAAGAATTGAAGCTGGTATAGCCGCAAAGGGAGGGCCAACTCAATATTGAACTTTACGGACGATGGCCGGAATCACACCTATGCATTTTTAGTGCTTTTTGCATTTTGCAGATTTGCACTACAGAACGTGTTCCATAGGAAACCATGTAAAATGGACTGTAGTGCAAATCTGCAAAATGAACTAAAACTGCATAGGTGTGAATTAGGCCCTAATGCCTCGTACACACGACCGGTTTTCCCGACAAGAAAACTGGCATTTTTTAGATTGGTTGGGAAAACTGGTCGTGTGTAGGCTCCATAGCAGTTTTCCCGACGAGAAAACTGCCTGCAAAAAAATTAGAACCTGCTCTCTTTTTTTCCGTCGTGTTTCCCGTCAGTCTTTTTCTCATTGCGAAAACCGCTCGTGTGTAGGCTTTTCCGAGGGGGAAAAAAAAGCCCATGCTCAGAATCAAGTATGAGACGGGAGCGCTCGTTCTGGTAAAACTAGCGTTTGTAATGGAGATAGCACATTTGTCACGCTGTAACGGACTGTAAAGCACGAGGCTGAAAAGGGCGAATCGTCTCTCACCAAACTTTTACTAACACGAGATCAGCAAAAAGCAGCCCAAAGGGTGGCGCCATTTGAATGGAACGCCCCCTTTATAGTGCCGTCATACGTGTTGGACGTCACCTCTAGGGTGACCACATTTCCAAACTACCATTCAGGGACACCCCCCCCCCTTCCCAAAAATCAGCTTGTGCTGTAACGAATCACAGCACAGTTGATTGGACACAAGTGGCGGGATTTATGATTTCTCCAATCACAAGCAGGGGGCGGGGATTGTGCTCCTCCAGGCATTCCCGGCCAGGACAAGTACTGTCAGTGGGTAAAGCGGTGATGTGGCGGCCTTTTTTGGGGGCATCAGATTGGCCCGGGGGGGGGGGTGGCTGTTTCAGTTTCATTCCGGGACACTGTATTGTCCTGGAATGAATGTGCCCGGGACAGACCTGCAAAATGCGGGACTGTCCCGGGCAATCCGGGACACGTGGTCACCCTAGTCACCGCACTTTGATCGAGCGTTTTTTTTTTAATGAACGTGTGTATGCAAGGCAGGCTTGAGAGGAATCACGTCAGGAAAACCGATCGTGTGTACGAGGCATAAGACTGGGATGCCATTAAAGTTTAAGTGCGTGTAAAGGCAGGTGTCCCAATACTTTTGGTAATATAGTGTAGCTGACCTCTATTCCATCTAGATCTAAAGTAAAAAAATAAATAAAATCCATCTCCTTCCAGGCGCTCTAGTTAGGCAGTCGTTGGGATGATTGACAAATGAAATTGATATTTAACCCCTGAATTCCCAAGCAGGTTTCAAAGCAAGCCCCCCAGGACAGCTGTGCAGCTTATGGTGAAATCCTATATCAGCACAAGTAATGAGCACTCTCTAATGATCAGCGGTATTAATGGCCATTTGGAGGGACAAAAGAATGCTGACCACCGTCTTCTCATAACCTCTGCTCCTGGAAAATCTGTGCGGACAAATGTGGCCCCCTCCACCCCCCCCAACCCCTTACCCCATGGGGCCTTCATAGGTCATATCAGTCTTATGCGGAGACAGGCTGGTGCTGAGAGTTTCATTACACAGCACTTCCACACATAACTGGAACATCTCATATAAAAAGCCAGCATCAGCCGGTAATGTAAGCCCCTTCTATTTGTAGATCACACCTTGGCGTGGTCGGTGATTGATGCCATAGATATGAAAATAGCGCCCACGTGGACATTACACGCAGCTCCTGGGAACTCGGCTACCGGGAAAAAGACAAGTGTGTGCGCACGACGGGACGCAGGTCCGGAAAAACCTGAAGCTCTGATTGGCTGCAAACTGAATTCTTCTTGAGGTCACAATGGGATTGGCTGCAGTCTGATTTAAGATGGACATATATGGGCAGAACAGGGATACATCAAAAATGACTTGGGGGCCCATTTACGTTTGTGCATTGTGGCAATGTACGCTAAGATGCACGCTTTAGCGGGTGTTGTCACAAGGCATGGCAACACTCTTGCTCTGAGTGCGGTATGTTGTGGTGACATGCATTGTGAATGGAACCCCAAAGCATTGTACAAAAGAGCACCATGCGTTTTGGTGCATGCGTTTTGAAAATGGGTCATGCGGTTTTTTTTATATATATGTTCTATTGTGTTGGCTGCTTAATCATAAAGAATGGTCTGCCTTAAGCACTTCAGCCCCGGAGGATTTGGCTGCCAAATGACCGGGCCACTTTTTGCGATTCGGCACTGCGTCGCTTTAACTGACAATTGCGCAATCGTGCGACGTGGCCCCCAAACAAAATTTACGTCCTTTTTTCCCCACAAATAGAGCTTTCTTTTGGTGGTATTTGATCACCTCTGGCCCGGTTCACATAGGAGCGACTTGTCAGGCGACTCGGTCGCCTGACGAGTCGCATCCCGCTCTGTACTATGGAACTGTTCTAATAGGAGCGACTTGAGTCGCTCCGACTTAGAAAAAGGTTCCTGTACTTCTTTTGGGGGCGACTCAGGGCGACTTGCATTGACTTCTATACAGAAGTCATTATGCAAATCGCCTCAGGCGGGCGTCTCAAGTCGTTTTGAGATCGCGCCGCCGAGTCGCCCCCGAAGTCGTGCCGCCCCTGTGATTTTTTTTTTTCCCGCTATAAACAAAAATAGAGCGACAGTTTTGAAAAAAAAAAAAATAATTTTTTTACATTTTGCTATAATAAATATCCCCAAAAAATATATAAAAAAAAACAATTTTTTTTCCTCAGTTTAGGCCAATACGTATTCTACATATTTTTGGTAAAAAAAAAAAAAATCGGAATAAGCGTTTATTTATTGGTTTGCGCAAAAGTTATAGCGTCTACAAAATAAGGGATAGTTTTATGGCATTTTTATCAATATTTTTTTTTACTAGTTATGGCGGCGGTTTGCGATTTTTATCGTGACTGCGACATTATGGCGGACACATCGGACACTTTTGATGCTATTTTGGGACCATTGTCATTTATACAGCGATCAGTGCTATAAAAATGCACTTATTACTGTGTAAATGACAATGGCAGGGAAGGGGTTAACCACTAGGGGGCGAGGAAGGGGTTAAGTGTGTCCTAGGGAGTGATTCTAACTGTGTGGGGGCTGGGCTACCTGTGACCTGACACTGGTCTGCTCCCTATGACAGGGAGCAGATCGGTGTCCTGTCTCTAAGCAGAACAGGGAGATGCCTTGTTTACAACGGCATCCCCCCGTTCTGCAGCTCCGTGACACGATCGTGGGCCACCGGCGAACATCGAGTCCGCGGGTCCCGTGGGCAGGGTCATGGAGCTTGCGGCACGCCGTGAAATTCAATGTAACGTAAATATACGTTGCTTTTGCGCAGCCGTGCCATTCTACCGACGTATAATGCCGTGTACACACGATCGATTTTTTCGACGGTGAAAACACCGTCGAGAAAATCGACGTGAAAAACGAGGAACAGCTTGTTCCCCCCCCACACGGCCGTTTTAAATGACATTTTTTTTGGGTCGAAAAAAACGACCGTGTGTGGGCTCCCCGGCAGTGTTTCCCTATGGGAAAACTGCAGCGGAAAAAAACTACGGGAATCACGACAAGAAAAATTAGAGCATGTTCTAATTTTTCTCGTCGTGATTAATGCCGTTTTTCCCGTCGAGAAAAACGACAAAAAGCCCACAGACGATCGTTTTTCTCGTCCAAAGGAAAAAATTTCATTTTTCTCGACGGGAAAAATGATCGTGTGTATGCGGCATTAGTGTGTGGCATGGTCGGCAAGTGGTTAAAGTGGTTGTAAACCCTCACATGAAGAGACCAGCCTCAGGTGATACTCAGAGATTAAACAAATCCTCCTACATACAGTGCCTTGAAAAAGTATTCCTACCCCTTGAAATTTTCCACATTTTGTCAGGTTACAACCAAAAACGTACATTTATTTTATTGGGATTTTGCCCAGGTTCACACTGAATGCCGGTTTGAAATCGATTGAGTTCAGCTTTCAAACCGGTGTTTCACTCCGACTTTGGGGGGCGATTTGAGAGACATCTGTGAGGGTTCATGCACAGATGTCTATTGGAATCGCCCGCAAAGTCGCCAAAAGTAAGGGAATCAGTACAGCGTTGCACCGTTTCGGAATGGTGCTGTTGCCGGGAATAGGCTCTGATTTGGCATGCGATTTAACATGTCTAATCGGCCCGGTGTGAACAAGGGCTTTATGTGATAGACCAACACAAAGTGGCACATAATTGTGAAGTGCAAGGAAAATTATAAATGTTTTTTTAACATTTTTTTACAAATAAATATGTGAAAAGTGTGCCGTGCATTTGTATGGCGCCCCCCTAAGTCAATACTTTGTAGAACCGCCTTTCACTGCAATTACAGCTGCAAATCTTTTTGGGGATGTCTCTTCCAGCTTTGCACATCTACAGAGTGACATTTTTGCCCATTCTTCTTTGAAAAATAGCTCAAGTTCTGTCAGGTTGGATGGAGAGCGTCTGTGAACAGCAATTTTTAGGTCTTGCCAATGATTCTCAATGGGATTTAGGTCTGGACTTTGACTGGGGAATTCTAACACATGAATATGCTTTGATGTAAACCATTCCATTATAGCTCTGGCTGTATGTTTAGGGTTGTTGTCCTGCTGGAAGGTGAACCTCCGCCCCAGTCTCAAGTCTTTTGCAGACGCTTATGCCCTGTACACACGACCGGACTGTCCGTCGGAATTCCGCTCAAGCTGTCTTGCATACACATGGTCACACAAAAGTCCGGTGACTTTTTGACTGCCAAGAACGCGGTGACGTAAAAGACTATGACAAGCCAAGAAAATGAAGTTTAATGCTTCCGAGCATGCGTCGAATTGTTTCCGAGCATTCGTGGTTTTTAGTCCGTCGGAAAAGCATACAAACAGACTTTCCGATAGAAATTTTTGTCCGTCGGAAAAAAGAGAACAAGTTCTCTATCTAAGTCCGTCGGAATTTCCGAAGGAAAAAGTCAGATGGAGTATACACGCGGTCGGAATATCCGATGAAAAGAGCCCGTCTGACTTCTTCCATCGGAAAATTCAGTCGTGTGTACGTGGTAGATTTTCCCATCAACTCTGACCAGCTTCCGCCACACATAGTGTTTTGCTTTTAGGCCAAAAAATGTCATTTTGGTCTCATCTGACCAGAGCACCTTCTTCCACATGTTTGCTGTGTCTCAAACATGGCTTCTCAATAACTGCAATTGGGACTTCTTATGGCTTTCTTTCAACAATGGCTTTCTTCTTGTCACTCTTCCATAAAGGCCAGATTTGTGGAGTGCGCGACTTATGCCGCGTACACAAGATCGGAAATTCCGACAAGAAAAGTCCGATGTGAGCTTTTGGTCGGAAATTCCGACCGTGTGTATGCTCCATCGGACTTTTTCTGTCGGAATTTCCGCCAACAAAAGATTGAGAGCAGGTTCTCTACTTTTCCCGACAGAAAAGGTTCCTATCGGAAATTCTGATCGTCTGTATGCAATTCCGACGTGCAAAAAAAACACGCATGCTCAGAAATAAGCCGAAGAGCCGAACTGCCTATTGAACCTCATTGATCTCGGTTTGTCATACGTCTTGTACGTCACCGCTTTCTTGACCTTCGGAATTTCCGACAAGATTTGTGTGCCCGTGTGTATGCAACACAGGTTTGAGCCAACATTCTGTCAGAAAAAAATCCACGGTTTTCTTGTCGGAATTTCCAATCGTGTGTACGCGGCATAATAGTTGTCCTGTGGACAGATTCTCCCACCTGAGCTGTGGATCTTGGCAGCTCCTCCAGAGTTACCATGGGCCTCTTGGCTGCTTCTCTGATTAATGCTCTCCTTGCCCGGCCTGTCAGTTTAGGTGGACAGCCATGTCTTGGTAGGTTTGCAGTTGTGCCATACTCTTTCCATTTTCAGATGATGGATTGAACAGAGCTCCGTGAGATGTTCAAAGCTTGGGATATTTTTTTTATAACCTAACCCTGCTTTAAACTTCTCCAGAACTTTATCCCTGACCTGTCTGGTGTGTTCCTTGGCCTTCATGATGCTGTTTGTTCACTAAGGTTCTCTAACAAACCTCTGAGGGCTTCACAGAACAGCTGTATTTATACTGAGATTAGATTACACACAGGTGGACTCTATTTACTAATGTAGCGGGGTGTTCCCCTTTTACTTCCCGGAGACTACATCACCCAGAAACCCATTCGGCAGTGTTCACCGCAGAGACTCATGGGAGGGGTTATATAAGGAGGAGGCGAGGCTGGGCTCGGCCTCTTTGGGACACGAGACTTCAGAGACTGATCCTTCTGTGCGGATGAGTCGGAGTGCAAGGCCTGAAGCCTGAGACCTTGCGCAGCACCAAAGAGCCTTCCACCCCACTGCGAGCCTGGGTGGCTCCGGACCTCGTTTGTCTACAGCCTGGACCGGATCGAGGACCCGATCGTTGGGGACACTGTGTGTGTGTGTGGGATACAGTCGGTGGAAATTCCCCGGACTGGGACCCTGTCCGGGCGGGTGAGAGGGCGTATGCCTAAACCATATACTGTTGTTGCGAATAGGCCTATAGACTGCCGTGGCCCACAAGTTGTTCTTGATACTCTCATTAGAGGACCTCAAAGGAGCGGTACTAACACTTTATATAATACAGTGTTTACCCCATCTTTACATTTCCCACTGGATTACAAATCATACTCTGTTAATGTGCACCACCGTTAAAGACCTGCCGGTGAAGAAAAGAACCTTATGCCCTATAGACTAAGTTGTAGATATCTGAGCCAGGCCTGGTCAGCTTGCTAATTTGTTTGGTTACTGCGCCACAGGACGCCTAGTTAACAGTCGCCCATGTGGCGCACTTGTTACTGTTCACTTCATATGCATAGTGTGTTAGTGCTGCAGGGCTCTGCAATATATATACTGTCTGTGAACTGTTATAAATGTTAACCCCTTTCTTATCAAAAGCTTAAGTAAATCATATACCCTTTTTATACTATTATCGTCTCGATGTTGAATTACTCATACAGTATAAGAGTTTATTGCTGCCGTAACTAACTGTGCCAGTGGGGGGTCGAGTAAATTGCCGGGGGTTGGCGGAGCTGTCTTCAGGGCCCAAACTAAATCTGCGGCCTTCTTAGTTGGAGGTATCGCTACACTAATTTGGTGACTTCTGAAGACAATTGGTTCCACTAGATTCTAGTCAGGGGTATCAGAGTAAAAGGGGCTGAATACAAATGCATGCTACACTTTTAAGATATTTATTTGTAAAAAAAATTGAAAACCATTTATCATTTTCCTTCCACTTCACAAAAATGTGCCACTTTGTGTTGGTCTATCACATAAAATCCCAATAAAATACATTTACGTTTTTGGTTGAAAAATGTGGAAAATTTCAAGGGGTGTGAATACCATCAAAATGCTGAGTTTATAAAGCTTTTCTGAGCTGTTAGAAAAAAGGGGGCGGAAATCTAAGGTTACACACTGCAGAGCTCAGTGAGGAGAGCTCTAAAAGCGGATTGGAGGGAAGAGAAACACCCCCTCCACACAGCACACATGAACAGAGCTAAGACTGTCAATCAGTTGGAGCTCCCTCCCATGTCACCATTTTTCTCTTGGTGTCAGGAAAACTCGTAAGAATTGATGCATGATGATAGCAGAAGAAGGAAGCAGCAGACAGAAATGAAAAATAGTTCTCTTAATTGATCGAAGTACACACTATAGAGGGATATGCTTTGGTCATATTTCATGTCTGAAGTTTACAACCACTTTAACACAGCACATGTTAATGCACTGCAATGGTAGAGATATGCACGCCGAAAAATTAGCTTTGTTTCGGATTCATTTGTTGAGTTAATCATTTTGTTTCGTCATATTCTTTATGTGAGAAGAATTCATTTAGTATATTCAAATTTGTTTTGTATATGCATATTCGGAAGATTCGGATTCATTCATTGTGTTATTTCAGATGCTTCAAACATTAAGGCCCGGTTCACACTGCTGCAACCCCAAAAGCAAGCGGCTTCCAGTGCCACGTGCTTACGACTTAATGCGACTTTCATTCGACTTTGATGTTTCGCGACTTTGGCCACTCATAAGGATACAGAGTGTGACACATTATTAAACTTACAAAACCCTCTGAAGTCGCAGCCAAGGTCGCAAAGATAAGACAAACAAAAGACTTACTTGCAACTTTTGTCATTTTCACCTGATACTAATGTCCTCTGTGTGGCAAAAAAATAAAATAGGGGAGGTTGTGTTTTTATCACAGTGTAGCACAATGCACCATGCAAAGCGCTGTGTGTTAGAAGTATAGGAGCCCAGAATGTGAAAAGTGAAACGCATTGTCAAACTGAATGCCAACACCGTTTGCGTTAAGTGGGTATTATGGTGTAAACAAGCCCTGAATCATTTTAAATCTGAAGCTTCATTGGTGGTCAGTGGCACCTTAAACACCCTACCTTTCATCATTGGTGGTCAGTGACACCTTAAACACCCTACCTTTCATCATTGGTGGTCAGTGACACCTTAAACACCCTACCTTTTTGTCCTTGGTGGTCAGTGACACCTTAAACACTCTACCTTTCATCATTGGTGGTCAGTGGCACCTTAAACACCCTACCTTTCATCATTGGTGGTCAGTGACACCTTAAACACCCTACCTTTTTGTTCTTGGTGGTCAGTGACACCTTAAACACCCTACCTTTCATCATTGGTGGTCAGTGAAACCTTAAACACCCTACCTTTTTGTCATTGGTGGTCAGTGACACCTTAAACACCCCACCTTTTTGTCCTTGGTGGTCAGTGACACCTTAAACACCCTACCTTTTTGTCCTTGGTGGTCAGTGACACCTTAAACATCCTACCTTTTTGTCATTAGTGGTCAGTGGCACCTTAAACACCCTACCTTTCATCATTGGTGGTCAGTGGCACCTTAAACACCCTACCTTTTTGTCATTGGTGGTCAGTGGCACCTTAAACACCCTACCTTTTTGTCATTGGTGGTCAGTGACACCTTAAACACCCTACCTTTTTGTCATTGGTGGTCAGTGACACCTTAAACACCCTACCTTTTTGTCATTGGTGGTCAGTGACACCTTAAACACCCTACCTTTTTGTCCTTGGTGGTCAGTGACACCTTAAACATCCTACCTTTTTGTCATTGGTGGTCAGTGGCACCTTAAACACCCTACCTTTTTGTCATTGGTGGTCAGTGACACCTTAAACACCCTACCTTTTTGTCATTGGTGGTCAGTGACACCTTAAACACCCTACCTTTTTGTCCTTGGTGGTCAGTGACACCTTAAACATCCTACCTTTTTGTCATTAGTGGTCAGTGGCACCTTAAACACCCTACCTTTCATCATTGGTGGTCAGTGGCACCTTAAACACCCTACCTTTTTGTCATTGGTGGTCAGTGGCACCTTAAACACCCTACCTTTTTGTTATTGGTGGTCAGTGGCACCTTAAACATCCTACCTTTTTGTCATTGGTGGTCAGTGGCACACTAAACACCCTACCCTTCATCAGTGGTGATCAGTGGCGCTTTAACTACCCCCCCCCCCAACTAACATTGGTGGTCAGTGGCATTTTACCCCTACCCAAATAATTCCACAATCATGGGTGGCCAGCTGCATTTTAAAACCACTCACTCCCTGCCCCATCATTAGGGGCACTTTAAAATGGAATTCCAGTCAAATTCTAGCTAAGCCTAAACCTGCTTCCACCCCCATTTCAAGACCATTCTATTCTAAGACTATTCTATCTACCCTGAAAAGAAAATATGCCTATACTTACCTTTTCTGAGGGCGTTCCTTTCTGGTCACATAATGGGGTCCCAGCACCGGATTCAGTGTAAAGAAAAGGCAGAGCTTAGGCGATCATGTATCCCATAGGCTTACTGTCCCTCCTCTACACTGAAGGCGGCACTGGGACCCAATCATGTGACTGAACCGGCTTTAGAATAGGTAAGTATAGGCATCTTTTCTTTTACAGGGGAGATAGAATAATCTTAGAATGTAGGTGGGAGTAGATTTAGGCTTAGTTAGAATTAGACTTTAAAAACTCCCCAATCAAAAACAATTCTTCAGCACCACCACCCCACCACACACCCACAGAGCCATTCTGATTGACTCTGTGCCTTTTGCCTATAATCTCCACTATTTAATGATAGCGGGATCAAAAGCACTGTGCACGCCCCTGGCACGCCAGCACCCTAAGGATCATTATAAAGGGCAGGCCAGAGCTGCTGTGCTCCTGACCAGTCATTTAACTGCAATGGGTAATAAGTTCAAGTTAAAGCTCAAGTTTTGGATATATGCTGTCCAAAAGAATCACTCATACAGATGTAATATGTGAATTAAAAAAAGCTGAAAAGTTGTGTGTAAACATTTCCAGCTCCAAAACTCAACTCCAAAAACAGCCAAGTTGATATTCAGTAGCCAAAATGTTAGGAAGCTTTTGAGGGATCAAGCACTCTCTATTGCTTCTCATATGTACATCTTTAGGCCATATGTGAAAAATTCTTACTAAGAACTGGAGATGTTTCCTCACCAATTAGATGAAAATTTCCATCAAGTCTAATTGCTGGCTGTCGGATAAATAAATACTCTTGGCAAGAACGGGTTTATACAAAGGATTCCTTCTTTGGCGTGAGCCACGGTGATGCCACCAGTTTTCAAGTGAACATTGGTTCAACTTCCCCTATTCTATAGGAGTGACAGGTACACTTGAACTGCACATCTATCTGTTTTCCTTCCCTTTTTAGTGTAACAGAACACTCCATAAACAAAGTGCCCAATGTCAGGGTATGCCGTCTACGTGTCTTGACCATGAAGACCAGTAATTGATATCAGTCACCAACTTCAATGGCGAGAGAGAAAGACATACCTCCAACACAACTGCCACATGAAAAGCTGAGCAAGCTGTTTTTCCCAACAGATGACAGAAACTGGATCATCGATGACAGATGGCTGGCCATTACGTTGAGGCCTGTAACACGGTCCCTGGTATAAATAGCCACACTCTATGCTACGTAGGATGTAGGGCATTCGTGTCCATTATAGATCCCCTGCAATAGAAGGCATTTCAGTATGGATGGAGAGGCATCTCAGTTTTCTGATCTGGGGAGTGCCCCATGTATATTCATAGTGATTTCCTGAAATACTCCTTGTCGTCGCCCTAACAGCTCCTAGGAATTGTGGTTATCTGACCTCTGGGGCAAAATATTAATTTCAGCTCTTCCAGACAGACAGTGATCTGGGGTGTTAGAAATTTGTCCTATGTTTGAAGTTTAAGTGATAATTTTTACTGGCTCACTTATGCTATTAAAGGATAAGTATGGGCAAAGCTCTTTTAGCCATACTTCTTCTGTGGGTCACAGAGCTGGTCCAGGCTCTGCAGGGATCCTGACAATAATGTAAGGATCCACCCAGATGCCTGACTGGCAGCTGGCTCATCCTCTCAGCAAGCCAGTGAGAGCCTGTGCCAGCTGCTCCTGCCCCCTCTACGCCCTGGCATTCCAGTGAGCGTTAGAGGGGCAGAGCACAGAGCAGACCCAAGAACTGAGCAATTAGAGGTCATTGATCGCTCAGTTTTTGGTGTAGAGCCAGTGGGGGATAGATATATATATTGTGACAGCAGGAAGGTAAAGTCACCTGGTTGCATCCAGGGGGGTAGATATATTTCGCCCAGATTCAGGCTTTACGCTGACTTATACAGCTAGGTGGAGAGTTGTATAAGCCCAGCTGAGACTAGTGGGCTCATTGATGACTCATACCTCTAGGGAGAGGGCTGGGCGTCGTGCAGACAGGGAGTTGATGAGGCCAGCTGAAGCTTGTCAGCTCATTTAGGCCTCTATAAAAAACTCCCAGATTCATTAGATGTTAGCTCATGCCTGGAAGCAGACCTGTGTGGACTGTCTAGGGAGAGTGAACCCCTGTGCGGTGAGAGAAAGCCTGTGTGGCTATATTTTGCTTGGACATTTAAAACCAGGGACTAGGACAGCACTAGGCTGATCCCAGTCGTTAGTTAGGAAACCTGTAAGTTTAGTCAGAGGTCAAGTTGACCAGGATTTATTTTGTTTATGTTTTTTTTGCCTTGCTGTGTTTTTGTCACTGTAAATAGAAAATAAACCGCACCTTTTTGATTTTGAAAACCACAACCTCCGTCTGCTGGGCCTGTTTTGGGTGGGGAGCCCATCCCGGGGGTCACACATACCCGCTGCCGAGCTAGCCCCCTCACAGTTGGTGGAGAACCAGTGGCAGTTTTTTTTTAAGCCAGCATGGAGGAGATACTGAAACAGCTGGCTCTAGCAAATGCCAATCAACAGCAGACAAATGCAGGTTTGCAAAGGAGCCTTGCAGCCCAGCAGCAAGCTCATCAACAGAGCCTTGCAACTTTACAACAGAGTCTGGAGGCTCAGCAACAAGCCCAACAGCAATCTGAGGCCCGCTTCATAGACCTGTTGCAGAAGCAAGAGCAGAGACTACAACAACAGATGGAAGCAGTAATGCAGCAACGTCCGCAGACCAGTGAGGAAAGCCGTCCCACTAATACCGCGTCCTTTGGGGTGAGTCGTTTATTGACAAAAATGACTGGAGAGGATGATCCAGAGGTATTTTTGACCACATTTGAAAGGACCGCTGAAAGAGAAAAGTGGCCTGAGGAGCAGTGGGCTGGACTAGTGGCTCCTCTGTTAACTGGTGAATCGCAGAAAGCTTACTATGACCTAGAGCCTAACCAAGCAAAAGACTATGTGATGCTAAAAGCTGAAATATTGGCAAGGCTGGGTGTCACCCTGGCTGTCCGGGCTCAGCGTGTGCATAACTGGACTTTCCAGCTTGGAAAACCCCCCAGGTCTCAAATGTATGATCTCATTCACCTGAGCAGAAAGTGGCTACAGCCAGAGACTTTGTCCGCACCAAAGATTGTGGAACGTGTTGTAATGGATCGGTTTTTGAGAGCTCTTCCTACTGCCATCCAAAAGTGGGTAAGCCATGGAGACCCAGAGACGGCCGATGGTCTTGTGGATCGTGTGGAGAAATACTTGGCTACAGAGAACCTGACGGCCTCTTCCAGAGACACTCGGACTTTCCACCCTAAGACCAGACCATCCCCAGGGGCGGATAAGAGGATTCCAAGGGGTGAGGGTGGAGAGAGTGAGAGGGTGGGAGCTCTACCCCAAGTTTGGCGAGAACAGCCTGGGAAATCAGCGGCTCAAGAGGCCGCAAGAAGGATCGTTTGCTACCGCTGCCGGCAAGCGGGACATATTGCAGCAAATTGCCCGGTTGTGGAGGAACCCATGCAGTGTGACTTTCTGACGGGCAGACGTCAGTCGCTGTGTGCGACAGTCGCATGCACTGCCATTCGGGGAACTGAGAAACATTTATGCAAAATGTGTATTAATGGTAGAAATGTTGTGGTATTGCTGGATTCAGGTAGCCTTGTGACCCTGATAAAGGCTGAGTTAGTTAAAACAGAGGTCTCTGGGAATAGCAAGGTAGCCGTTATTTGTGTGCATGGGGACACCCGAGAGTATCCAGTGACTACGGTGTGTTTCGAGACCCCCAAAGGTACCCTCTCTCATCCAGTGGGCTTAGTATCTCAGTTACCGCATGACGCCATTGTGGGAAGGGATTTTCCGAAGTTCTGGGAACTGTGGGATGATCCTGAGCCCCCCACTGGTGCCCCTATGTACCAGGAATGTGATAGCCAGAACTCCCCTGAGAGTGGTGAGGACTCTCCGGAATTTCCCTTGTCAGTATTGGCAGGGGAGACTCAAGAAACTGGAGAGGAGCCCACCTCCTCAGACGAAAACCTACCGTCTGTGGAGTTTTCTGATCTTGAGGTTCACAGGGAAAACTTTGCCACAGAACAGTTGAAAGACCCCGCCCTAATAAAGGCACGGGAAAACGTAGTGAAAATAGATGGCGAGTTAGTGAACCCAGATAATACTGGCACTTACCCATACTTCAGCGTAGAGAAGGACCTACTGTATCGGGTGGCAAAAAGGGCAGAAGAAACCGTTGAGCAGCTTGTGGTGCCCAAACCTTACAGGAAGTTGGTGTTGGAGTTGGCCCATGGGCACATTCTTGGAGGTCATCTGGGGACAGAGAAAACCCGAGAGAGGGTATTACAGAGATTCTATTGGCCTGGGGTGATGAAGGACATAGAAAATTATTGTTCCTCCTGCCCTGTGTGTCAGAGGTCGGCCCCGATGCCACATTTCCGTAGCCCGCTGGTCCCTCTACCCATCATTGAGGTCCCGTTTGAGAGAATCGCAATGGATTTGGTAGGTCCTATAATCAAGTCCGCTAGGGGGCACCAGTACATATTGGTTATAATGGACTATGCCACCCGTTATCCAGAAGCGATCCCTCTCAGAAATACCTCGGCCAAAACCATAGCCAAAGAGCTATCTCTTGTTTTTAGCCGGGTGGGTATTTGTAAAGAACTGCTTACGGACCAAGGTACACCCTTTATGTCCCGGGTTATGAAAGAGCTGTGTAAATTGTTCAAAGTGACGCAATTGCGTACATCTGTGTATCACCCCCAAACCGATGGGCTGGTTGAAAGATTCAACAAAACCCTAAAACAAATGTTGAAGAAAGTGGTGGATAGAGATGGAAGGGATTGGGACTGTCTACTTCCTTATTTGATGTTTGCTATTAGGGAGGTGCCCCAATCCTCTACGGGATTCTCCCCCTTTGAGTTACTGTATGGGAGACACCCAAGAGGGCTGTTGGATATTGCCAAGGAAACTTGGGAAAGTGAGAGTTCTCCCCACAGGAGTGTGATTGAGCATGTCGCCCTGATGCAAGATCGAATTGCACAGGTAATGCCCATCGTGAAGGAACATTTGGCCCAAGCGCAGTTGGCACAGCAGAGAGTGTACAACCGTGGAGCCAAGACCCGTACCTTTTCCCCGGGGGATAGGATATTGGTACTTGTCCCTACGGTTGAAAGTAAATTCCTTGCCAAATGGCAAGGCCCCTACGAGATAATGGAAAAAGTGAGCGAAGTGAATTACAAGGTCAGACAACCAGGAAGGCGAAAGCCCGAACAGATCTATCACGTTAATCTGTTGAAAGCCTGGAGGGATAGAGAGTCCCTAGTCGCAGACACTTGGTCACCAGCTCAAACTGGTTGCGTGATTCCTGAGGTTGGAATCGCAGCCACCTTGTCACAACCCCAACAACAGGAGGTTAAGGAGTTTGTACTTCGCAACAAGGAGGTATTCTCTGAGCTGCCGGGACAAACATCTGGGGTAGAGCATGACATTATTACCCCGCCCGGTGAAAGGGTGAAGTTAAAACCCTATCGGATCCCAGAGGCCCGACGGGAGGCAATACGGGAGGAAGTACAGAGAATGCTGAACTTAGGGGTGATAGAGGAGTCCCAAAGTGATTGGTCTAGTCCCATTGTGTTGGTGCCTAAACCGGATGGGAGCTGGCGATTTTGTAACGATTTTCGTCAGTTGAACAAAGTTACAAAATTTGACACCTACCCCATGCCACGTATAGATGAGTTGATCGACCGGCTGGGAACAGCCCGATACATGACGACTCTTGACCTCACAAAAGGGTATTGGCAAATCCCCCTGGCCAAGTCGGCCAAAGAGAAAACCGCATTTGTAACCCCAGACGGGGCGTTCCAATATAAAAGAATGCCGTTCGGGTTACAGAATGCGCCGGCCACATTCCAGCGGAAAATGGACCAGATGCTGAGGCCCCATCGGAAGTATGCTGCGGCTTACCTGGATGACATAATTGTCCATAGCACAGATTGGGCCTCACATCTGCCAAAAGTGCAAGCAGTCCTGGACTCTGTTCGGGAAGCAGGGTTTACGGCTAACCCCAAGAAGTGTACCATTGGGCAGGAGGAGGCCAAATATCTTGGGTACACCATTGGGAGGGGAGTAATAAAACCCCAACTCAACAAAGTCGAGGCCATCCAGAGTTGGCCACGTCCCAACAGCAAGAAGCAGGTACGAGCCTTTCTGGGAATCGCTGGGTATTATCGGCGATTCATTCCCCACTTTGCTTCTAAGGCTGTGCCCCTAACCAACCTGACGAAGGGGAAAGGGTCGGTCATGATTAAATGGACCCCCGAGGCTGAGGCAGCATTCCAATTCTTGAAACAAGCCTTATGTAGCCAGCCAGTGTTGTACTCACCCGACTTCTCTAGAGACTTTGTCGTACAAAGTGATGCGTCAGATGTGGGGTTAGGAGCAGTATTGTCCCAGGTCTGGAACGGGGAAGAGCACCCAGTCATTTACCTCAGCAGGAAGTTGAAGTCCCATGAGGTAAATTACGCCACCGTTGAAAAGGAGTGTTTAGCGGTGAAGTGGGCTCTAGATTCCCTTCGGTACTACCTGCTAGGTAGGCACTTTGACATGGTTACGGATCACGCTCCGTTAAAGTGGATGGCTCAAAACAAGGAAACAAATAGAAGAGTGAATAGGTGGTTCCTGGCCCTCCAGGAATTCAACTTCACAGTAAAGCATCGCCCTGGCGTTCAAATGGGGAATGTGGATGCTTTGTCTCGAGTACATGAATGCCTGATTGCTGGTGTTCCAACCCCGAGGTTAAAACAAGAGGGGGGGGTATGTGACAGCAGGAAGGTAAAGTCACCTGGTTGCATCCAGGGGGGTAGATATATTTCACCCAGATTCAGGCTTTACGCTGACTTATACAGCTAGGTGGAGAGTTGTATAAGCCCAGCTGAGACTAGTGGGCTCATTGATGACTCATACCTCTAGGGAGAGGGCTGGGCGTCGTGCAGACAGGGAGTTGATGAGGCCAGCTGAAGCTTGTCAGCTCATTTAGGCCTCTATAAAAAACTCCCAGATTCATTAGATGTTAGCTCATGCCTGGAAGCAGACCTGTGTGGACTGTCTAGGGAGAGTGAACCCCTGTGCGGTGAGAGAAAGCCTGTGTGGCTATATTTTGCTTGGACATTTAAAACCAGGGACTAGGACAGCACTAGGCTGATCCCAGTCGTTAGTTAGGAAACCTGTAAGTTTAGTCAGAGGTCAAGTTGACCAGGATTTATTTTGTTTATGTTTTTTTTGCCTTGCTGTGTTTTTGTCACTGTAAATAGAAAATAAACCGCACCTTTTTGATTTTGAAAACCACAACCTCCGTCTGCTGGGCCTGTTTTGGGTGGGGAGCCCATCCCGGGGGTCACACATACCCGCTGCCGAGCTAGCCCCCTCACAATATATACTCACCTAGATAGCTGCAGCATCAATCCGATGCTGCAGCTATCTAGGTGTGTATGTATGTTTGTTTTTTGTTTTTGTTTCATTCCCGCACTTATCTTTTAAAGATTCCAGCTTTCAGGATGACTTGGGTCATCAGGGGGCAACTAAGAAGCAAACCTCTACCAGTATAGCCACCTCTACACATAGACCCATAGGCCCAATGCAGAACAAGGCGTGATAAATCAGTAATGCTGGTGACTAGTTCCTTGTTCATTGCTTGCTTTTTGGGCTTCCACAGGTTCTCTTTACAGCAACCCTGTAACTATACAAAAATGTCAGGACATGCGCACCTTTCCTACTGCCCAATCCACCGACTGGCTATCCAATCCTGTTAAACCTTCTGCTGAAGTCAGGACTGAAATCCACACTTCTAGGAGTGTCAAACTCATGGGTCATCCACAGCTCTCTCTTGTTCCTCCTGCTGGCCTCCATGTAGGGAGGTTGCCTACAGTATGTTAGTTGAGAGTGGCTGGCCTAAGCTGGGGAAGGGGGTTAATGTTCTGCACCTCTGTTCCCAGGCTTTTTGGACCCAGCCTACCCGCCCTGTGAGATAAATAAGAAGGGAAGGCCAGGTTCTGGAACTTTGGCCTACTCAAGGAGAAATGCCATGACTACTGCAGAGGAGGACTGCTGCACCTTGGAGTCCGTCAGAGGCACCGGGAGCCCAGAGATCTACCAGTCCCTGGAGAGCACCAAGTATAGACTAGGTATTCCTGGGCAGCCTAGTAGGGGATACTCTATCATATTTGTTCACATTGAACTATATTGCCAAAGCGTTTAAGTGAAAGTTACATCAACTGTCCTAAGCCTAGTTTGAAGTTATTTAAATGATGTATCATGGTGTATCAAAGAATATTACCAGTCCCAGTGATTGCATACGTGTTGCATGAAGCACAGCTACTACAAAAGGTTTACTTGACAAGACCAGGAAGAGGAATGCAGTTGCCATGGGTAACCTAGTATCAGAGCAAAGTACATTGCTGCCAGTTGTGAAGTGTGGTACCAGGTATAGGTGACTGGTTCTCCATTAGTGAGGGGTCGGTGATCTGGCTCCCTCCCAAGCGTTTGGTTTCCCAAAGCAACCCGGAACTGAACCCGCTATACAGAGACCCATAGCCTGGCCACATGGTACATGAGAGAAGGAGTTAACAAGCGCATGCATGAGGTCCATGCTAAGTGCAAAGCGGGACCTCATTCTGTCACTGGGAGTGCGGTGGCAAAGGTACAATGGACTGGTGGAGAGGGAACGGGCTCAGCAGTGTCCCTCTGAATTGCAAAATACATTGCACAAGGTGTGTAGTGACATGGGACCAGTAGTGTATTTAGATTTTGTGCTGCCCTAGGCCTGACTAAACTTGTGCACCCCCCAAGTTAAAAATGACCCACCCCTTCCGGTCAAGGCCACACCCCTTTCTGTTTAAGACCCGCCCTGAAATTTTCGAGTGGGGACACTCGTTTTTAGGGCCTGGGGGGGGGGGCATTGGATTCCCTTAATTTGCATAGATTTCCTCTCACTTCCTGTTTGGCTATGGGGCAGGAAGTGAAGGGAAATCTCTGCAATGGGAAAGGGATGGTAAAAAATAAACTGACAGGGGCTATAACCCTCCCTTACTCTATCCAAAATGAAAAAAAAAAGGGTTGCCTATAGTTCTACTTTAAGGACAAATTTCTTATAATTTTATAGAGAGGACTAAGAAGATATAACCATGCCAATGGTGCAGCAGAAAACATATAGCACAGTGAGGAAGGTTTGTGGTCCAGGATGATAGGGCAGTCAAAATTAGAAGCAGCTTGCGTTACACTAACAGTGTAACATAAGCCGGTGGGGACTCTTTCCGTGCTGCCCCCCTGCAAAGTGTTGCCCTAGACCTGGGCCTTGTTGGCCTAGGCCAGGATACAGCGTTGCATGGGACAGTACTTTTCAGAGGAATTCTGCACGTTTATTACTGTACACTGTATAAGGCTCATCTCTAAGCCAGGGAACCACCATAATGTTTGATTCTCACATGAACGCAGTCCCTGCCTGGTCCCAGGGATTGATGCGTGCTTACATGCACAAAAGGTACCCCATCCGCATCCCTACTGTATCCTGTGATAAGTGGAGGTCAACGGGAGGTCCCACAGGAGCTACAGGAGCCCCACCTGCAGGAGATCAACACTCCTGGCAGTGCCAGTTTCAGCGCTGATTTCAGCCGAAGATTTATCAGGATTGGAGAGGAGTCCTGTTTTCATGTACAGGTATGGCTAGCTTTAAAACATTTTGTAAAGTGACAGGGTCCCTTTAGGATAAAATAGATTAAAATGTAATAATTGGCCTTACTGACCTCAGCACAGTCACAATGCCTTTTGCATAGCACTGGTAGTCCACAAACTGGTATTACATATTACCTGAGAGTTGCTGTTTACATTAAATGGTTTTATATCCTCATACATGGAAAAGTAAAGCTTGGCAGACCTTGGTGGAAGAATCAGTACAGGGGGACAATGGCAGGAAAGCCTCAGTCTGGAAATTTTAAAGAGGTAAAGTGAACATTATGGAAATATAAATAATTGGGTTAAAGTAGCAAAAACCAAAAGGTACTGTAGATATTGAGGAAATGTGTTCAAGAGTGTCAATTTCCTTACCGTGAGAATAGAGGAATAGGTGTGCGTGAACCTCGTACAAAAGATTCCTTACCTTAAATGACCAATAAAGCTAAAATAAAATGTGTGGGAAGTAAACTTATGTGCTGTAACCCTAAGCAGTGGCCAGACGTGAGATGTAGGCACTCGGAAGAGAGGCCATGGGAGGTCAAATACTGTTCAACTTTCCGAGATGAGAAAGAGGGACCCATTATAGTACAAAGTAGGCTTGTGCAATTCGTTTCGTAACGAATCGAAATTCGTCCGAATTTAGCAACTTTCGGACATTCGGAAGCATTCGAATTTCCGAACAGAGCAATTACGAATAAAACCGAATCCGAAATAAATTATACCGCAAAATAGCGAATGCCCGAAGGTCTTCGGCATAATTCGTTATGAAAAAAGTTACGAATGTACGAATCCATTCGAAGCACAATAACACTCACTCTGCTCTCTGCTTCTCCCTCACCATGCTGAACTCCCTCTCAAAATGGTGTACAGGGGGCGGAGGCTATAGCCGCATGAAAAAACGAAAGTAAAATACGAGATTTCGAATCCATTCGAAGCACAATAACACTCACTCTGCTCTGCTCTCTGCTTCTCCCTCACCGTGCTGAACCCTCTCAAAATGGTGTACAGGGGCGGAGCCTATAGCCGCATGTAAAAAACGAAAGTAAAATACGAGATTTCGAATCGTTACAAATAACCGCTATGTATTTAGAAAAGTACAAATCCATTCGAAGCACATTAGGCATAATAGGCAGCGTCGTTGTGAGAGAGACACGGAAAATTACGAATCAACGAACCCAAAAAAAGTTACGAAAGTAGGAGTTGTGTCCAGAATCAACGAAAAACAACGTACTCTACCGAAAGTACGAATTATAAAGCAACAAAAAATTCAACGAAAAATGTCGCTTGCAAAAATACGAATGAGTCCGAACACGAAAAATCCCGTCTAGCAAAATTACGAATGATTACGAATCAACAGGACCGGAAAGAAACGAACCGAAACGGAACGAATTTTTCCGTTGTGCACAAGTCTAGTACAAAGTGTGTGGGGCAAAGAACACTCCATGATCCCATTACATGGGGCGTAAAGACCTAATGCACAAAAAATTATTGGTTAAACCCATATGTTCTTTTTTTGACCACTACTTTTCCTTAATGAAATGTAATCATTTAGAGGTCAAATGAAAGGATTAGTTAAATATAAAATGTGTAGCGCCCCCCCCCCCGCTATGGCGCTATGTGGAAATTTAAGGGCAGTCTGAGCCAGTAGTTGGGCTCAGACCAATTATGTTTAATTATTGTTCTGCTCTGGGTGTGATACTGCCCGGCAGTTTTGTTCTCCTTTGCCTGCAGGTGGCACTGTTGCCGCCGGGACAGGCTGGACTACGGAGGCATCACAGCACCTTGGGTGTCCTCTCTCGGCAGCCGTGCAGAGGGCGTGGTCTACCCGCTGTGCACGCTGGGAGAGTGTACAAAAGGGGCAGACGCCTTTTGGCGTGAGGCGATTCCAGGGGGACCCCAAGGCATGTAGGGGGACCTCTGGTCCAGTGAGTGTGCCTCATGGCCCGCATGGCACGAGGTGCGCTAGAGTGTTTAGGACTTGGGCACCTTTGGCCCAAAGCCCTGTTGCTGCATTGTAGGCCCAGCTCCGCTGACTAGGGTCTACGCTTCAGAGAAGGGTCCCAGGCTGCCCGTTTGAAGGGGGCCCATCTTTAGAAAAGGAGTTCCAGGGGAAGAACAGTCCCGGCGGAGACTAGCGACGGTACTGCTGTCTCGGGGAGAGGCCTGCCTAGAGGGGGATCCATCATCTCTGACATCCGTGCTCCATCCCGGCTGCTAGGACCGCTCTCATAGGGACTATCCGGGTGAGCAATTCCCACTCAGACTTGAGTGGCGACGAGTGTAGATATTGGATTTAAGTGTTGCGTGCCTGAACCTTCCCCTACTTCTTTTAACTTTTCTGCTCTTGCTTTCTTCAAGTTAACTCAAAGTGAGAAAAGAATAAAGCCTTGCTGATTAGGTTTTACTCATGTGTGGACATTGGCCTTAATCCTGGAAGATATTGATGTACCTAGACAACGGAGCTGAAGTATCCACTCGTGGGAGGTAATTGCTGCAGATCCAAAGTAACAAAACCAGTAGATCCCATTAACAAATAGGGGTCTGCAGGTGTGTGGAGACCTGGCCGGGTAGCTACAGATGTTTGATAGTTAAATAGCCCATTTTGTTATAGAGGTCTTTATATCAGACTCAAAAGAGGAACACCTGAGAATCTGGTTGTAATAGTGGGTCAGACTCTACAAATAAGGGACTAGTTTGGGAGCTATGGGGCACATATTGTATAGAGTGCCATCTGAAATCTAGGGGAGCCCCAATAATCATATACAAACCAGTTCCTGTAGTCAAGAGCTAAGGCCCACCATCTTGGATCTTATTGTTGGTCCAAAGCTACGACGGGTAGTCTCAACAAACAGTAACAGGAAGGAAGTAGGATGGGATACTTATCCACTGGAACTGGTCAAGATGAGCATCTCATATCTCATCCACAAGAACTGGTCAAGATGGGTATCTCATCCACAGGAACTGGTCTAGATGGGCATCTCATTCACTGGAACTGGTCAAGAGGGGCATCTCATCCAGGAGGGCTGGTCAAGAGGGGCATCTCTTCAACGGGAACTGATCAAGGTGGGGGATCTCATCCACTAGAGCTGGTCAAGATGGGCATATCATCTATTGGAACTGGTTAAGATGGGCATCTCATTCACTAGAACTGGTAAAGATGGGTATCTCATCCACAGGAACTGGTCAAGGGGGGCATCTCATCCACGGGAACTGGTAAAGATGGGCATCTAATCCACAGGAACTGGTCAAGAGTGGCATCTCATCCAGGAGGACTGGTCAAGATGGGCATTTCATCCAGGGAGACTGGTCAAGAGGGGCATCTCTTCTACAGGAACTAATCAAGGTGGGCATCTCATCCACAAAAGTTGGTCAAGATGGGCATCTCATCCATTGGAACTGGTCAAGATGGGCAACTCCATACACTAGAACTGGTCAAGATGGGCATCTCCATCCACTAGAACTGGTCAAGGTGGGCATCTCATCCACTGGAACTGGTCTTGATACACATAATGTAATGCCCTGGGTTTTGGAGCACCTGGGACTCACTAAATCACAATGTTCATAACCTTTTTTTCACATTAACTGACTGGCCCCAAAAACTTCCCTTCCCTCCTCCAGTTTGTGTGTTGCTGTACAGGGGAGTACAAGTGGCTAAAATCAACTTCCCAGTATTTATCCTATCTGCATTCAAAAATGCTTTTAGCAATGTTTAATACACAGCGGCATTGGTGTATACTTTATATCTGGCTGGAGTCCAGCTTAAAATTTCCATTGTCCTCAATAGCCACAAAATGCTATGAATCTACTTTGTGTGCACCAAAATAGATCTTTGTTGCGCCTTTGCAAAATCAGATATTACCTTGTAAAATTAGAATCATCACTGTGCTGAACATAGCAAAGAGCAGAGCTGTGGGAGGAGTCAACAAATCCACCCACTACAGCCTGCCCGCCGAAAACTACAGAAGGGGGTGGAGACAAGACCCACCACCCTGCACAAGGAGAGAGCGCAGCAGTGAGCGGTCTTTATTACAGAGGCAACTTTTCACACTGGATTACTGCACAGATCTGGAAGAAATACACAAAGCACACCAAAATCCAAGAAAGAATACACATGACTTGTATTAAGACAATATTTGCTTATCTCGGAGTTCAGCTTTATATTTTTGGGTGCAGGTGCGGAGTCTAACGTTCACAAACCAGTGACTAGGGTATTGGCGGGAGGTGATGGTCATGTGATCTCATGTGTTTGTATACACTGCCAGTCCTCCTGACTTACTCACTTTAGCTGCAGTTAAACCAGAGCACACAATGACTCTACCTGCCTCGGTCACACCTTTGTTCTGGAAGGTTGTTGCATAACCGGCAGGATTATGGAAACAAGGATCCGGCCTGGGTGGGAAACGTAAATCAGAAAAGGAGCCGGCGGGCCTGGGCAAGGGGAACCTGGTGGTGGCTGCAGGGTTGTGGGGAAGGTGCCAAGCCACACAGTACACTGAGTCATTGTAAAAAAGCAAGTCTCGTGGTGCTTACAGTTCATTTCCCATGACTTCCATGCCTGCTTGCTGAGTGACGTACTCAGGTAGAGCAATATTTACATATTCATTCAATACGCGCAAGCTGAGGAAAAACGAGGGCACGGGGGCGGAGGGCCAAGCGCGCCAAATGTGCAGTCAGAGAAGAAAGGGACTGACTGGAAAGCGCGGGTGATATGTAAGGCTGCAAATATGCGAGGCACTTCTCCTGGCGGGAAAAATAATCAGCGCATTGTGCGTGGTGCGCAACCCCTCCTGGCAGGGGTTTAACCCTTCCGGAGGATGCTTGTAATGAGCTGAACTTTAGACTGATATAATAGACACAAATGAATGCAGCTTTGTAATCATTACTACGTTATTAAATGTATTTTTTTAAATGCAAAAAGTACCTAAATCTGACCTGGCATTAGTCCCTGTACAGCAGAGCTCAGACTCAGAAAGAGAAGCAGCTCAAGATGACAGTCAGGTGTGCTGCAGTGCAAGGAGCATGCTGAGAGGGAGAAACAGTACAAGGAGTCAATCAATTCATATGTGACAAGAAGCATGCTGATAGGAGGAGTGGCAAAGAGATGAATTCATCACTGTGCTCCATCTTCTTTCCCTGTCCTGTCACAGGCGGTGGTGGGTCCTGCATGACCTGGGCTCAGAGGATGTGGGTTTAATGATGCTAGCCATCAGACTGAGGACATCTTGTGGCAGAAAAGAGTACTGTAGTGGAAATCTCTGGTTTTATTTTATTTTTTAACAAACTATTCATTTTTATCTTGTTATTTTAGGATTTTAGGTTGGAGCTCTGCGTTTAAACACTTCCTGCCGGCATGACGTCACATAAGGTTGTGGTCTTGAAGTGACTAAATCTGGATGATGCCTGCAGCTATCTGCAGATATCTTTCTTTTCAGCCAGTGATTTCCTATAGTGTAAAAGCCATCCTAGCGGCTGATTAACCGCTGAATTGATTTTACAGGCAGCGGGTGGGGTTGTCGATGTCGCCCCCCCACACTCATCAGCGGTGGGTCACCATAGAGCTGGCCAGGAACCGGAATCTTGAGCAGCTCTTGAAAAAAAGCTCTTTTGGATTGCATCTGCATAACACAGGCACTCATCTACTGGCTTTTAAAGGCTGTGAGTCCTTTGCCAAGCATGGCTAACATACGTATAGAGATTGTCCTGCTTGGAAATCCAATCAATCAGCTGTTTCCAGAGGGCAACCCAGCACCTCAGGGGCGGTACTCTTGTGCATCTCTTGGAAAGGAGCTCTTTGGATTGCCTCTGCCAAGCATGGCTAGCATTACTAGCTGGCTAAAATAAGTATAGATATTTTAAACTTCCCTACAAAAAGCACAAAAGCTACCTCCCACAGGGATGCCCTGCTTGGAACTCCAACTAATCAGCTGTTTCCAGAGGGCAATCCAGCACCTCAGGGATGGTACTCTTGAGAAGCTCTTGGAAAAGAGCTCTTTTGGATTGCATCTTCACAACACAGGCAGCTAACCACTGGGTTTCCTCTGAGAGCCGGAGATCTGATCCAGCGGCAGGTCACCACAGAGCTGGCCAAGGATGGTCCCTCGGGGCGGTACTCTTGAGCAGCTCTTGGAAAGAAGCTAATTTGGATTGCATCTACACAACACAGGCACCAAACCACTGGCTTTTTAATGGTGTGAGCCCTTTGCCAAGCATGGCTAACATAAGTATATAGGCAATCCAGCTCATCAGAGGCGGTACTCTTGAGCAACTCTTGGAAAGGAGCTCTTTTGGATTGCATCTGCACAACACAGGCACCCAACCATTGGGTTTCCAATGGTGTGAGCCCTCTGCCAAGTTTTCAATAGTGAAAACCCTTTGCCAAGCATTACTAGCTGGCTAGCATACGTATAGAGATTTTACACTTCCCTACAAAAAGTACAAAAGCTACCTCCCACAGGGATGCCCTGCTTGGAACTCCAACCAATCAGCTGTTTCCACAGGGGAATCTAGCACCTCGGGGGTGGTACTCTTGAGCAGCTCTTGGAAAGAAGCTCTTTTGATTTGCATCTGCACAACACAGGTAACCAACCACTGGGTTTCCAATGGTGTGAGCTCTTTGTAAAGCATGGTTACCATAATAGATAGAGATTTTACACTTCCATACAAAAAATACACAAGCAACATTCCACAGGGATGCCCTGCTTGGAACCCCAACCAATCAGCTGTTTCCACAGGGAAATCCAGCACCTTGAGGGTGGAACTGAGTTCTTGGAGACCAGTTCTTTTGGATTGTGTTGGCGCAAAGCAGGTAACCAAACACTGGATTTCCAGTGGTGCAAGCCCTTTGCCAAGCAAGGCTAGCATAAGTATAGAGATGTTAGACTTCCCTACAAAAAGCACAAAAGCTACCTCCCACAGGGATGCCCTGCTTGGAACTCCAACCAATCAGCTGTTTCCCGCAGGGCAATTCTGCACCTCGGGGGTGGAAATCTTGAGCAGCTCTTGGAAACCAGCTCCATTGGATTGCGTCTGCACAACACAGGCACCCAACCACTGGGTTTCCAATGGTGCAAGCTCTTTGCCGGGCACGGCTAGCATAAGTTTCGATACTTCACTCTTTCCCTACAAAAGCACAAACCTATTTAAAATGCAAAATTTACATCCGATTGAAGTACACCTCTATATATATCATAAAAGGGCCACCTCGTATTCCTAATCCCTACCGTCTGGGAATTCCAAGTTGAAATTGTTGACATGTAGAAGCTATTACATAATCTCTTCATTCAACATTAAAAGGCATTAAAACGAGCGCTGTAATCTGCACAGCCAATATAAAGCAGAATAATATGCCGGCTTTATAAATCTGCACATAAAAGCCGCCTTTCATTTTCAGACTAAATAACAACATTAATAAAGCTCTTTATGCATTGACAGCGTTGGCTCACAATGAACACGGCGCACAGAGAGAGGAGATTGTATCCACGTCCCCCCAGCTATGAGGGACTGAAATCATGGAACCAGTGCAGAGCGGAGGATGAAAAACTTCTAAGAGTCGCTTAAACAATGAGACTACATAGAAATATGAATGGATTTGATCCTATAAACCAGAAACGCAGATGTATAGGACATTATATTATGTATGCAAGCTAGTGCTTGCTTCGAGTGCCTTCTGCAGCGTGCACTTTGTTACCAGTGATGGTGAAAGCTGAATTCCAGGCATGGAAATTTTCATTTCAGTATCCTGTATTCCTCAATAGCCACATAGGATACTCATCTACTTTGTGTGCACCTTGTAAAATCAGCAGTGTCACTGTGCTGTACATAGCCTGTGCAGAAAGCAAATTTGTGGGAGGGACCAAGCAGGCCCCACACATAGGGTGACCACGTGTCCCAGATCGTCCGGGACAGTCCCGCATTTTGCAGGTCTGTCCCGGGCACATTAATTCCTGGACAATACAGTGTCCCGGAATGAAACTGACACAGCCACCCCCCGGGCCAATCTGATGCCCCCAAAAAAGGCCACCACATCAACGCTTTACTCACTGACAGTACTTGTCCTTGCCGGGAATGCCTGGAGGAGCACAATCCTACCCCCTGCTTGTGATTGGAGAAATCATAAATCCCGCCTCTTGTGTCCAATCACTGTTCTGTGATTCGTTACAGGACAAGCTGATTTTTGGGAAGAGAGGGTGTCCCTGAATGGGAGTTTGGAAATGTGGTCACCCTACCCACATACTACAGGCTGCCTGCAGTAAACTACAGGAGGGGGCGGAGACAAGACCAGTCACCCTACACATAGAGAGAGAGCAGCAGTGACCGGTCCTTATTACAGGAAGCTCCTGCACAGAGAAAAATCTTTTTCAGAAATGAGCTCTACAGTCAGGCGATCTTTGCTCGTCCCACTGGTCCAGGACCTCCGTATTCTTCTTGATCCTGAGATACAGTTGGGTGTTAAACCCCAGGAGACGGCTCTCACTCCATGTTTCTCTCAAGCAGGGGAGCGGGCCACACAACGGTGACGTATTGAGAATCCAGTTAGCTTTAAAATGGTTGTAAACCCACTTTGAAAAAAAAAACAAAAAACGAACACCTGCAAGACAAAGGCACAATGAGCTAGTATGCATAGCATATTAGCTCATTATGTAATACTCACCTGAGATCAAAGCCCTCGCTGCGGTGCCCGTACACAGCACCAGCCAGCGACATCACTCCCGGGGGTTACTTCCGGGTATCGCGGCTCTGGTGCTGTGATTGGCCGGAGCCGCGATGACGTCACTCCTGCGCATGCGCATGGGAGCCGCCGGCAACGGCACACTCACTGAAGCAACGCGCCATTGCTTCAGTGCGCATGTGCCGATGTCTTCGGCACATGCAGATACAGGGGATATCCCCTAAACCGTTCAGATTTAGGGGATATCCAGGGTAGCTACAGGTAAGCCTTATTATTAGACTTGTGCAATTTGTTTCGTAACGAATCGAAATTCGTCTGAATTTAGCAACTTTCGGACATTGGGAAGCATTCGAATTTCCGAACAAAGCAATTACGAGTAAAACCGAATCCGAAATAAATTATATCGCAAATAGCGAATGCCCGAATGTCTTCGGTATAATTTGTTATGAAAAAAGTTACGAATGTACGAATCCATACGAAGCACAATAACACTCTGCTCTGCTCTCTGCTTCTCCCTCACCGTGCTGAACCCTCTCAAAATGGTGTACAGGGGCGGAGGCTATAGCCGCATGTAAAAAACTAAAGTAAAATACGAGATTTCGAATCGTTACAAATAACCGCAATGTATTTAGAAAAGTACAAATCCATTCGAAGCACATTAGGCATAATAGGCAGCGTCGTTGTGAGAGAGACACGGAAAATTACGAATCAACGAACCCAAAAAAAGTTACAAAAGTAGGAGTTGTGTCCAGAATCAACGAAAAACAATGTGCCCTATCGAAAGTACGAATTAGTCCGAACACGAAAAATTCCGTCTAGCAAAATTACGAACGATTACGAATCAACAGGACCCAAAAGAAACGAACCAAAACTAAACACATTTTTCCGTTGTGCACAAGTCTACTTATTATAGGCTTACCTGTAGCATAAAGTGTATTGTAAGGGTTACAACCACTTTAATGAGCTTGTACAACAGTTTACAGCAGATACTGAGGACTTCCCACTTGAGGGCACACCTCTAACTGGATTAACCACTTGCCCTCCGAAAGATTTACCCCCCTTCATGACCAGGCCATTTTTTGCAATAGGGCACTGCATTACTTTAACTGACCATTGCGCGGTCATGGGACGCTGTACTCAAATAAAATGTGTGTCCTTTTTTCCCCACAAATAGAGCTTTTGGTGGTATTTGATCACTTCTGACGTTTTTATTTTTTTGCGCTATAAACAAAAAAGACACAATTTAAAAAAAAAAAAAAAACTAATATTTTTTACTTTCTGCTATAAAACATATCCAATAAAAAAAAAAAAAAAACATTTCTTCATAAATTTAGGCCAATATGTATTCTGCTACATATTTTTTGGTCAAAAATCCCAATAAGCGTATATTGATTAGTTTGCGGGAAAAATTATAGCGTCTACAAATATAGTTTTTAATTATTTATTTATTTGTTTTACTAGTAATGACGGCAATCAGCGACTTATATCGGGACTGCGATATTGCCGCGGACAAAATAAGAAGCGGCTGCACCTCACGTGGGCTCCAAGTAAAGTTTATTGGATTATGAAAGTATCCGAAATGACACCAGAGGACACCAGCAGTGGTCAAGGTAGATGTGTTTCACACAACAGAAATGTGCTTAATCATGATTAAGCACATTTCTAGCGAGCCGGAGCTAGCACTCAGGTGTGTGTTCCAGTGGGCGTATCAGTTACACCTGGAGCGGTGAGTTCTTTTCATTTGGACATTGCCGTGAACAGTCGAACACTAACTGACACTTTTGACACTTTTTGGGGAGCAGTGACACTAATACAGTGATTAGTGCAAAAGAATATGCACTGTCACTGCACTAATGACGCTGGCTGGGAAGGGGTTAACATCAGGGGCGATCAAAGGGTTAACTGTGTGCCTAGCCTGTGTTTTAGTGTACAGTGTGGAAGGTGCTTTTACTAGGGGAAGACATGGATCCTTGTCCCTGCTTTGCAGAGACACAGAATCCATGCCTTCCCTCCTGTCAGAACGGCAATCTGCCTTGTTTACATAGGCTGACCGCCATTTTGCCACTGCTATCCGCCGGTCGTTCCACCGGCACTTACCCCATCTAGGGAGCGGCGGTGGGGAATGGGCATCAATGCAGAGGCAGCAGGGACCGGGCATCCATGCAGCGGCGGCAGGGACTGGGCATCCATGCAGCGGCGGCAGGGACCGGGCATCCATGCAGCGGCGGCAGGGACCGGGCATCAATGCTGCGGCGGCAGGGACCGGGCATCCATGCTGCGGCGGCAGGGACCGGGCATCCATGCAGCGGCGGCGGGGACAGGGCATCCAGACATCGGCGGGGCCTGGGCGGCTCTTCTCCTCCTCGCTTTCGCTATGCCTCTCCTTCCATCCTACGTGGCGTCCAATATGATCGCCTGTTCGTATTGTACAGTATAAGAAGTAGCCCGCAGATCAGCTCCTGCAGTGTATAATCACAGCAGGAACGGGCGTGCGCGCCCTCTACCCAGAAATGTCAGATCATGTACTAGGTACGTGATCCGGCGCAGCAGTGTCACCTTGCCACCGTATATGTTAGTTATATGGTCGGCAAGTGGTTAAGCTCTGTCATGAGTGAAACGTGTTAGAGGTGTGACCTCAGGTGGAAGGTCTGCGGTGAGCACTGTATACTGCTTTGTATACTGCTTTTCACACTTACTAGATTATCAAGACATCACTGGTGTGTGGCCCGCTTCCTTCACTTCCTAGTGGCCTTTCCTCTTCTTCCTTGAGAGATTACCTCTACATCTCATCCTATACGGATATAAGATGTCGGCTCCACAGCTGGGTTCTCATACCCCATTCAATCCATCCCGAAACAAGAAATACTGGAGCTCGACCATAAACTTCAGATCCTGTATTTATATCATTCTTATTCAGATCCTGTATTGATTTAAAGTTCACAGCAATATACAGAACAAAGGGGGTAACGCATTTCGGATGAAAAGCCTAATGCTGGCCATACACTAGTAGTAATTTGTTTGAAATTGTACGTTTTAATATTTTATAAAAAAAAGAAATACACTGCAAGTAAGCATTTAAAATATTTGATTGTCTGTGCCCTAAGGCCGGCCATATAGAAGAGTCAAAAAGCGAATGTTCTGTCTATTAAGAAACAAAAATTGTAAATTTGTTTCATTTTTCTAAACAAAACCCAGCATGTTGGATCAGGCAGTTTCGATTGCAGCACAAAAATCGCCAGTCGCAGTTGGCACACTAATAATGTGAAAAACGAACGACCAATAATTTTCGTTCGGTTTGTTGACTCATCTATGACCTGCCCTACCTGCAACTTTTTGCGTTGCTGACAGGGTAACTTTAAACAATTCCCGCCCGGCCTATAGCAGAATGACGGCTGGGCGGTGGTTGCGTTATCCTGAATGAGCGTCCAGCAGGATAAGCCGTGATTGCGCGCCTGCCGATCATTGCGTGCAACCAGGACGTGACGGTAAACGGCTTTCCTCGGTTCGCGATCTGCTGCTCTCCTGTCAGAGGGGGGGTTTGCGCTGATAATCAACGCATTAATAATCAGCTCAGCCCCTATCAGAGGTGCCCACCGCAGCTGCCAATCAGTGCCCATCAGCTGCCAGTCAGTGCCCACCAAAGTGCCAATCAGTGCCCATCAGTAACGCCTGTCAGTGCCCTTCACAGATGCCAATCAGTGCCCATCAGTAATGACTGAGTACCTCATTATCAGTGCTGCCTATCAGTGCCATCTATTAGTGCCCATGAGTGCCATCTATTAGTGCCCATCAGTGCCGCCTATCAGTGCCCATCAGTGCTGCCTATCAGTGCCAAACACTGACTGCCAATTGATGTCATGCAATGCTTTCACGTAATGTCTTCAGTTCTATCAGGCTAGGTACCTGCCATATTCAATTGTTTCGTGTTATCTCCTGGGATGCATGCTTCATTCAAAGTCCCACCCCTATCTTATTCTGTCCAATTATCAGGGATGGAGGTGCTCGGCTACTGCCCTGCGCCTCATATAAAGTCCCAACTTTTTAGTTTTCATTATCAGTGCCCATCAGTGCCACCTATCAGTGCCACCTATCGGTGTCGCTTTTGGTGCCCATCAGTGCTGCATATCAGTGCCGCCTTTTCAGTGCTCATCAATTCTACATATTAGTGCCTCCTCATCAGTGCCCATCAGTGCAGCCTCATCAATACCCGTCAGTGAGGGCTGGTTCACACTTGTGCAATGCCAGACATCGCATGTGATTCCCAGCGCACTGCTGTTCACATCACATGCAATGTCTGTGCGATGCGATTTCAGCCATACAGAAAGTATGGCTGATATCGCACCGCATTCGGTCCAAACATGCACAGGACCCTTTTTTTTTTGTTCGAATCAGAATCGGATCGCATGTGTGTTCACATCTATGCGATCCGATTCATGTCCGAACTGTCAGTTCGCAGTGCCATACGCGAGCTGAAATGGGGGTGTCGTTAAGATATAATGACACTCCCCAGCAGTTCGCATATGGCAGTGTGAACTGCTGTGCGAGTCGGGTGCGATGCGGGAACCCGCAGTGGATTCACACGGTTCTCGCATCGCACAAGTGTGAACTGGGCCTGAAGGAGAGAACAAATCTTTATAACAGAAACTAAGAAAAACTTATGTTTATTCAAAAATTTTGGTCTTTTTTAGTTTGTTTAGAAAAAAAATAAAAACCCCAGAGGTGATCAAATACCACCAAAAGAAATCTCTATTTGTGGGAAGAAAATTATAAAACTTTAGTTTGGGTACAGCGTTGTATGACCGCGCAATTTTCATTCAAAGTGTGACAGAGCTGAAAATTGTCCTGGGCAGGAAGGGGGGTAAGGGCCCGGTATTGAAAAGGGTTAAAGCCACATTAAACAAAAAAGCAATTGCCCCGTCTGCAGCAATCTGTACTTTGTTTCCTAAAAATAGAGGCTTCTAACATTTGCTAATGCTCACCTTTCCGCGCTCCCGCGCCCTGCAGGCCGACCAATCCGCTCTGCTCTGAGATCGTGATGCCATCCTCCTACCTCAGCCAATCAGAGGCCTTGTATTCATGGCATTGAATGGCTGAGCAGCACTCGATTTTTTTCCGGGAGTGTTGTCCATCCCGCTGCCAGAACACAGTGCTATATACTGTATATAGCTGAAGACATTTATATACAGCAGTGCCAGTGGGCGCATGTATTAGTAAAGGAAATCAGTTATTTGGACCAGCTTGGCCCGAATAGGGTGACCATGTGTCCCGGATTGACCGGGACAGTCCCGCATTTTGCAAGTCTGTCCCGGGCACCTTCATTCCAGGACAATACAGTGTCCCGGAATGAAACTGACACAGCCCCCCCCCGGGCCAATCTGATGCCCCCAAAAAAGGCTGCCACATCACCGCTTTACTCACTGACAGTACTTGTCCTGGCTGGGAATGCCTGGAGAAGCACAATCCCCGCCCCCTACTTGTGATTGGAAAAATCATAAATCCCGCCTCTTGTGTCCAATCACTGTGCTGTGATTCGTTACAGCACAAGCTGATTTTTGGGAAGGGGGAGTGTCCTTGAATGGTAGTTTATAAATGTGGTCACCCTAGTCCCGAACGAACGTGAAATGAAACTTGGAGTTCGGCTTTTTTAGGATTATGAGATGTTGTCAGATGAGTGGATAGTCTTTAACCCATCACATGGCCCCCTGTAGGTAGATGGAAGGAGCCGTATATTTTGGTACTTTTATGGCACCTGAACTTTTTTAGGTGTTTTCCCAGAAAAGCGTGATAACAAGTTTCTGTAGATTGCCTATTGTTCTTCTTATAGAAGAGCTGGGTGTTGCTTTCAGCAGTGTCTTTAAAATAACCCAACTGATTTCCAGGTACTTTTTACAATCGTAATTGGTACAATGAAAGCTTCAGCCTCCAGGCCCCATTCACATTTTGCGTTGTGCATTGCCGCACGTAGGGTTTTTTTTTTGCATGTTTTTCGCGCATTTCTGTGTCGTGTGTCCATTCACTTGAATGAGCTGCCCTAAGCCCAACCAACACGCTAAAGAAGCTCCCTCAACTTTTCAGACACGGCGCGTTGTGCGTTTTGGCGAGTTTGTAGCACATTTGCCACGTGACAAAAACGCGTCTGCTAACCACATTTGGGGTACTACTAACAATTAAAGCCCATCTCCGGGAAAAAAAAAAAAAGTAAACTGCTAATTTTTGTGTAGGAAGGAAGAGAAAGGAGATATACTTACCTAATCCTCCGATCTTCCCAGTACAAGACCGGTCTGGCACCCCCCCGAGCTCCAGCGGTCTTGGGTTGTGGACTGTTCCTGAGGTCATCAAGCCCAGAGCAGGAAACCTAGACCAGGAACAGTCCACCGCTGGACTGTGGGGGAGTGCCCCCTAGACAAAATGAACAGTTGACCCGTGGTGTGTGGACACAGCCTCACTGCATTGGAGAACCATCATCATCTAGTGCACATGTGTCAAACACAAGGCCTGAGGGCTGAATCCGGTCCACCAGGTCATTTCTTGTGGCCCTCGCACCTCCCCAACAGCTGTGGCACCCCCCCCCTCGTCTCCACCCCCACCTTGTTTCAACAGTCAGCAGCAGAGACAAAGACAGAACTTCTCCTACAGATCCTGTGCCTCTCCATACAGCTCCACTCCCAGCAGTCAGCAGCAGAGTCCTCACACCTCTCCTGCAGTTGCGGCGCACCCCCTCGTCTCCGCCCCCACCTTGTCTCAGCAGTAGGCAGCAGAGAGGAGGACAGAACTCATCCTACAAATCCTGTGCTTCTCAGTGCAGCTGTGGGAGGCTCGTCTCCCCCCCTCACCTCCCAGCAGTCAGCAGCAGAGTCCTCGCACCTCTCCTGCAGTTGCGGCGCACCCCCTCGTCTCCGCCCCCACCTTGTCTCAGCAGTAGGCAGCAGAGAGGAGGACAGAACTCATCCTACAGATCCTGTGCTTCTCCATGCAGCTGTGGGAGGCTCGTCTCCTCCCCTCACCTCCCAGCAGTCAGCAGCAGAGTCCTCACACCTCTCCTGCAGTTGTGGCGCACCCCCTCGTCTCCGCCCCCACCTTGTCTCAGCAGTAGGCAGCAGAGAGGAGGACAGAACTCATCCTACAGATCCTGTGCTTCTCCATGCAGCTGTGGGAGGCTCGTCTCCTCCCCTCACCTCCCAGCAGTCAGCAGCAGAGTCCTCGCACCTCTCCTGCAGTTGCGGCGCACCCCCTCGTCTCCGCCCCCACCTTGTCTCAGCAGTAGGCAGCAGAGAGGAGGACAGAACTCATCCTACAAATCCTGTGCTTCTCAGTGCAGCTGTGGGAGGCTCGTCTCCCCCCCTCACCTCCCAGCAGTCAGCAGCAGAGTCCTCGCACCTCTCCTGCAGTTGCAGCACCCCCCCCCCATCTCTGCCCCCCCACCTTGTCTCAGCAGTTGGCAGCAGAGAGGACAGAACTCCTACAGATCCTGTGCATCTCCATGTAGCTGCGGAGAGGCTCCTCTCTGCCCCACCCCACCCCCATCCAAGCAGTCAGCAGCAGAGTCCTCGTACCCCTCCTGCAGTTGGGGCACCCCACCTCGTCTCCGCCCCCACCATGTCTCAGCAGTCAGCACCAGAGCGGGGGACAGAACTCATCCTACAGCTCCTGTGCCTCTCTGTGCAGTCACAGCACCACCTTGCCTGGTCTCAGCATTCAGCACACTCTGGCAGCTGACTCCAGCCCTCCTCTGGTTCTCCTCCAGACTCTGCGCGTAGTGCTTCCCAGCTCCGCCTCCAGCTTCTTCCTGTCAGCAGCATAAGGTAAGGGGTGTGTACTGTGATGTAAGGGAGGGCAGGGGACTCTTGACTTTGATGTGGGGTGGCTCTGGACATCTGATGTAAGGAGGGGGGGGGGGGGTGCTCTGGGCATCTAGTCTTACAGATACAACCGGCCCTTTGAGGGCAACTATAATGCTGATGCGGCCCGAGATGAAATGGAGATTGACACCCCTAATCTAGTGCCCCCCCTCCCCCAGCCTGAGTGTCCCAGGCTCACCCCTTTCATTTATTTCATTTCAGTTCTTCCAAACATGGAGGAAGTCTGTATGCAAATACATCCTGCCTAGGACCGCCCACTTCTCCAGACTCACACCCTCCCATCAATAACTCCTCCCAAGGGCCGGCCCTCTACTTGCACCGTGGATGGCGGCTCTTGAGAGGAGTAGTACAGCCAGGTGCTGGGATGTTTTAAGGAAGCTCCTGTATGTACAGCACCCCACCAGCCATAATCTGCCTGCATTGCATAGAGAAACACAGAGACTCTGTGATGATGTCACTGGGTCTAAAATAAGGTATGTAATGAAAACAGAAAGGTTTTATTTAGCATGCTGATGAGGAAGGAGGAGAGGATCCAATGAAGGCAAATTAGAAGCAGATTTACATTCAGCTTTCAATACTAGAACTGGGAGGGGTGCTGGGGATATGGGAACACGCTGCAGCCTGGGAAGCAGAGAGTGACTCTCGTGGGAGGAAGACATGTGCAAATCGTTTTGTTCAGAACGTTTTTTAACGAATTTCGACAATTTCGTTCATTTGGAAATATCTGAATGAACGAAAACTTACTTAACCACTTCAATACCGGGTACTTACGCCCCTTACTGCCCAGGACAATTTTCAGCTTTCAGCGCTGTCACATTTTGGATGACAATTGCGCGGTCATGTAACACTGTACCCAAACTAAAGTTTTATCATTTTCTTCCCACAAATAGAGCTTTCTTTCGGTGGTATTTGATCACCTCTGGGGTTTTTATTTTTTACTAAAAAAGCTAAAAAATACCAAAAATTTTGAAAAAAAAATAGTTTTTTTTAGTTGCTGTCATAAAATTTTGTTTTCCCCTTCACTGACGGGCACTGATGAGGCGGCACTGATGAGTTGGCACTGATAAAGTGGCACTGATGGGCACTGATGAGGAGGCACTGATATGTAGAATTGATGGGCACCAATAGGCGGTACTGATATGCAGCACTGATGGGCACTGATAGGCGGCACTGATGGGCATTGACAGTCGGCACTGATGGGCACTGACAGGCGGCTGTGATGGGCACTGACAGGCGGCACTGATGATGAGGCACTGACAGGTGTTTCTGCTGGGCAGTGATTGGCACTGTGGTGGGCAGGGATTGGCACTGTGGTGGGCAGGGATTGGCACTTGCAGAGTTTATTATATGGGGCACTGCTGGGTATGTCATTTTTACATTTGAGGGGGCTGTGCTGATAATCAATGTTCTGATTATCAGCACAGACCCCCCCCCTCTGACAGGGAGAGCCGCGGATTGGCTCTCCCTGTCAGCGTGAACCGAGGAACGCCGCTTACCGGCACTTCCTGGTTCACGCGATGATCAGCTGTGATTGGTCACAGCTGATCATGTGGTAAGAAGCCTCTGACAGAGTCTTCTTATCACGATCGGAGATGCGGGGTGTCAGACTGACATCCCGCACTTGCGATTACTGCGATGCGCGCCCCCGCGGGCGCGCGCCAGCATGTTATCCTGCTGGACGTCAATAGACGTCCAGTCAGGATAACAGAACCACTTCCCGGACGTCAATTCCCTATTGACCGGGCGGGAAGTAGTTAAAGTGGATGTAAACCCCCTCTCATCCTTTCTAATCTCCTGCCATAGTGCTGATCTATAAGGATATAGATGCCTCCTGCATGTATCCTTATCTGTCAAATGTCTCCCCTCTGTCTGTTATAAGAACTGAAAAACTGCAGATTCTGTGGGTGGGTCTGTTGTCTGGAGCTCGGTGGGTGGAGTCGTGATGTCAGTAGACTCCCCGCCCACCTCTACACTCCCCTTGTCAACATGAATTTTCTCCTGTGTATTCCTTCTGCTATGATCACTAACATCCAGTCAAAATCCAGAAAAGTAACCACATGACTTCAGAAAAAGAGTGGGGGTGGGAATTAAAAAATAATGCCTGTCTCAGGCTAGTGCACGAGATATGTAAATAACCTGTCACTCACAGCAAGGGGGCGGAACGGACAAAGGTTTTTCTCTGTTTGTCTGTTTTATCTCAGTGAACAATAAAAGAGGATTGCTCAGAGCTGGATTAACTCTTTGTGGCAAGACCTGGCACAGATGATAGAAAATCTTATACTCTACATTGTGACAGCAAAATAAAATAAAAATACATTTCGGGTTTACATCCACTTTAACAAATTTTTCTGAATATTCGTAAATTTGAATATTCGAAAATTCGTAAATTCGAAAATCTGAAATAATAACTAACTAATAATAACTTGACATTTACTAAATATTAAACTATAGGTATTGGAATTTCCTTTTCAAATTTGGCTGTTAGTGAACGTAACGAATATAAATTTATCTGAAGTTACAAATTATCCGAAATAATGAATGCCGCATCTAAACGGAAATGGAATGTAACAAATTAATAATAATAAATAACAATAATAATAAAAAATTTTTTTTTTATTATTATTATTAATCCGTTCTGTTCCATTAGTTTAGATTCGTTATTTCGGATAATTCGAAACTTCGGATAAATTGGTATTTGTTTTGTTCACTAACAGCCAAATTTGAAAGGAAATTCCAATACCTATAATTTAATAGTTAGTTATTCTTTCTTATTTTTGGATTTTCTTTCTTATTTTTGGATTTCCAAATTTATAAATTGACAAATTTACAAATTGCAATCATAACGAAACAAAAAAAACAAAAAACTAATGAAGCGAAAACTAACAATTTTTTTTGGCAGAGCACATGTCTAGTGGGAGGGGAATGCTTTACTTTTTGATTACATAGTACAAGTCCTTCTAGTTCAACCAATAGAATAAATAAATAAATAAATAGAATTAATAACTACAAAACCACCATATACAGAAACATGCTGCCTGTTCATTCTGTTATTGGCTCTCCTAAACGGCACACAGTGCAATGCAGTATATAAGAGTCAATATTCAGTTTCTGCTCCGGTCCCTATATATTCTAGATGAACTTCTCACATTACACGGGGGTTGATTTACTAAAACTGGAAAGTGCAAAATCTGGTGCGGCTCTGCATGGTAGCCAATCAGCTTCTAACTTCAGTTTGTTCAATTAACAAACTTGCCAACCAGCCGACGCAGTTGTACGTCGGTTAAGGCGGAGGCGCGCGTGCGCCCCCGGGGCAACGCTGGAGCCGATGCGCGTGGCTGACGGCTGCGATGTCCACCGGCCACCCGTCAATGTAAACAAACAGATCCCTGTTCTGACAGGGGAGGAGAGAGAGATCGCTGTTCCTAATCACTAGAAACAGGAGATCAGCCTCCTCCTCCAGTCAGTCCCCTCCCCCCACAGTTAGAAACACCTCCCAGGGAACACATATAACCCCTTGATCACCCCCTAGTGATAACCCCTCCCTGCCAGTGACATTTATACAGAAATCAGTGCATTTTTATAGCACTGATCGCATTATAATTGTCAAGGGTCCCAAAAAAGTGTCAAAAGTGTCCAATCTGTTCGCCGCAATGTCGCAGCCCCGCTAAAAATCGCTGATCATTACTAGTAAAAATAAAATAATAAATAAATAATAAAAATAATAAAAATGCCGCTGATGGGGACGCTGCTGATGGGGACGCTGCTGATGGGGACGCCGGTGTCCCCATTAGTGGTGTCCCCTTTAGTGGTGTCCCCATCAGAGGTGTCCCCAGCAATGTTCCCATCAGCACAGCAATGTCCCCAGAAATATCCCCATCAGCACAGCAATGTAGCAATCTCCCCTGTAGTGTGCTTATCAGCGTTGTGCAACACAATAACATGATCAGCCTCTTACCTCTGTACTTCTGCAGCTCCCGTCACCTCCCCTCTTCCCGCCCGCTGTTTGAAGTTACGACCCTTCCACGAGTGACGTCACAGGCGCGGCACCTCCCCTCTTCCCGCCCGCTGTTTGAAGTTACGACCCTTCCACGAGTGACGTCACAGGCGCGGCACCTCCCCTCTTCCCGCCCGCTGTTTGAAGTTACGACCCTTCCACGAGTGACGTCACAGGCGCGGCACCTCCCCTCTTCCCGCCCGCTGTTTGAAGTTACGACCCTTCCACGAGTGACGTCACAGGCGCGGCACCTCCCCTCTTCCCGCCCGCTGTTTGAAGTTACGATCCTTCCACGAGTGACGTCACAGGCGCGGCACCTCCCCTCTTCCCGCCCGCTGTTTGAATTAACGATCCTTCCACGAGTGTAGCAGCGGCAGCGGGCGGGAAGAGGGGAGGTGCCGCTCCTGTGACGTAAATCGTGGAAGGATCTTGAAAACTGTTGCTCTATTTTTGTTTATAGCGCAAAAAATAAAAACCGCAGAGGTGATTAAATACCACCAAAAGAAAGCTCTACTTGTGGGGAAAAAAGGGCGTCCATTTTGTTTGGGTACAGCGTCGCACAACCACGCAATTGTCAGTTAAAGGGACGCAGTGCTGTATCGCAAAAAAATGGCCTGGTCACTTTCGGTCCTTAAGTGGTTAAGCTGACATAAAACCTGGAAGCTGATTGGTTCCCATGCAGAGCTGCACCAGATTTTGCACTCTCCACTTTTAGTAAATCTCCCCCGGTGACACTCACTAAGATGAACTTTAGTTGACATTAATTTATTCTAAAATCACTTCATTATTATTTCACAAAAAGAAGAACCTTTTCTATGACTAATCCCTCCTCCTCCTCCTCCTCCTCCTCCTGTTCTTGTTCTTGTGCTCCCGCTTCCCTCTATTATGTGGAGAAATTCAAACTCTTTGACCTGAAACAGCCAATCACAGCCGCTCTGTACCAGGAAAAAAAGAGTTCCTATAATGCAATGATTGATATGTTCTGATCTAAGAGTATTGTTCTGACAATCAGCTTCAGGTAGATGACGGGGGGCGGACACATCATTTTTCGCACCGCATTCCTGTTCAAATCGCATGCGATTCTTTGCAGTGCAATTTGAGGCCATTCATTTTGTATGGGCACAGATCGCACCGCAAAGGCATCGGTACTCGGTATCGGTGACTGAAAGTATCGGTATCATACTCGCCAGTAAAAAAAAAAAACTGGTATCAGTGCAACCCTAGTTACAACCCTCCCTTATCTAAAAAAAAAAAAAAGTTTTGCCTTTAGGACCCATTCACATCTAGCACTGGAGGAACTTTGTGTTTTTCACAATTTTTTCTGTGTTTTTGGAGCGACGCCAATTAAATGGTCTTCCCTCCACTGTAATAATGCACCAAAGTAGCTCATGTAGCCTTTTTTTGAGGCTTTGGCATGTTTTTGGGCAGCGTGATTTTGTGCGACAAAACACCCCTTTTTTGGCGCGCTTGGGGTGCCATTAAAGTAGTATTAAAGGTTTGGCTTTCAAAATAAAAACAAACATGTCATACTTACCTGCTCTGTGTAATAGACGGTGTTGCACAGAGCAGCCCCGATCCTCCTTTTCTCGGGTCCCCTGCTGGCGGTCCAGGCTCCTCCCCCTTGACCAGTGCCCCCAATAGCAAGCAGATTGTGGGGGGAGCAGCAAATCAAAGATTTTTTACATTCTTGCATAGAATGCATGAAGGTTAAAATAACCTTCAGCCTTTAACCACTTCCCGCCCGGTCAATAGGGAATTGACATCCGGGAAGTGGTTCTGTTATCCTGACTGGACGTCTATTGACGTCCAGCAGGATAACATGCCGGCGCGCGCCCGTGGGGGCGCGCATCGCGGCGATCGCGAGTGCGGCGTGTCAGTCTGACACCCCACATTTCCGATCGTGATAAGAAGCCTCTGTCAGAGGCTTCTTACCACGTGATTAGCTGTGACCAATCACAGCTGATCATCGCGTGAACCAGGTAGTGCCGGTAAACGGCATTTCTCGGTTCACGCTGACAGGGAGAGCCGATCGGCTAATCAGCACATTGATTATAAGCACAGCCCCCTCAAATGTAAAAGATCACCTGCCAACCAGTTCCCCCATAAAGGATGCCAGTGCCCACCACAGTGCCAATCCCTGCCTACCACAGTGCAAATCACTGCCCACCAGTGCCAATCACTGCCCACCACATTGTCAATCACTTCCCACCACAGAGCCAATCACTGCCGAGCAGTAACACCTGCCAGTACCTCATTATCAGTGCTGCCCATCAGTGCCACCTGTCAGTGCCACCTGCCAGTGCCAATCAGTATCGCCTATGAGTGCTAATCAGTGCCATCTGTCAGTGCCCATCACAGCCGCCTGTCAGTGCCCATCACAGCCGCCTGTCAGTGCCCATCAGTGCCGCCTGTCAGTGCCCATCAGTGCCGCCTGTCAGTGCCCATCAGTCCCGCCTGTCAGTGGCGCCTATCAGTGCCCATCAGTGCTGCATATCAGTGCCGCCTATTGGTGCCCATCAGTGCTGCATATCAGTGCCGCCTATCAGTGCCCATCAATTCTACATATCAGTGCCTCCTCATCAGTGCCCATCAGTGCCACTTTATCAGTGCCAACTCATCAGTGCCCACCAGTGCCGCCTCATCAGTGCCCATCAGTGCCCATCAGTGAAGGGGAAAACAACATTTTATGACAGAAACTAAAAAAACGATTTTTCCCCCCAAAATTTTGGTCTTTTTTAGTTTGTTTAGCAAAAAATAAAACCCACAGAGGTGATCAAATACCACCAAATGGAAGCTCTATTTGTGGGAAGAAAATGATAAAACTTTAGTTTGGGTACAGTGTTGTATGAGCGCGCAATTGTCATTCAAAGTGTGACAGCGCTGAAAGCTGAAAATTTTCCTGGACAGGAAGGGGTGTAAGTGCCCGGTATTGAAGTGGTTAAAGTGGTTGTACACACTGTACAAACACTTTTACCTACAGGTAAGACTAGATTAAGACTTACCTGTAGTTGCTGGAAATACCTCCACAGTTTAGGAGATATTTACAATTGGATGAGCGCCGATGTCTACGGCACATACTTTCACTGCTGTAATAAAATGCAATACAATAATGACCTTTCTGAAAAAAAAAAAAATCCCACCTTGTTGTAGACCATATTCCTTCATGCAGACTCTTGAAGTATCCATTGACTGAGCCAAGGAATCACTGAAGTTCCAGTAAATCCTCCAAATGCAACTGCAGATGATCAGATCCCAGGTCCCATACCTGCACATAGGAAGAATTGTAGGTCGTCACATATTTTGTATGTCTACCAATATAAATACCAGTTACATATTAATGACTTCATTCAAGTTGCGCCCGCATATGAAAACGGTGGTCAAACTACACATGTGATGGTTAGAGCGAGAGCAATAATTCTAGCACTATCCCTCCTCTGTAACTCAAAACTGATAACCTGTAGACATTTTTAAACATCGCCTATGGAGGTTTTTAAGGGTCAAAGTTTGTCGCCATTCCACGAGCGGGCACAATTTTGAAGCGTGACATGTTGGGTATCAATTTACTCGGCGTAACATTATCTTTCACAGTATGAAAAAAAAAAAAAAAAAATTGGGCTAACTTTACTGTTGTCTTATTTTTTAATTCAAAAAAAGTGTATTTTTTCCCCCAAAAATTTGCTTGTAAGACCCGCTGCGCAAATACCGTGTGACAGAACGTATTGCAACGACCGCCATTTTATTCTCTCGGGTGTCTGGAGGAAAAAAAAATGTAATGTTTGGAAATAATTTTCTAGCAAAATTTTTTTAACTTGTAAACACTAAGGGCCAGTTCACACCATAGAAACGCAATCTGGATGCGTTCCAGGTGCTTTTTTGCATGCGCGTTTTTGATGCAGTCCAGTGCTTTTTTTCACCCCTCTTTTTTATTAACCATAGATAAGGACAAGTGTGTTCCATTGCGTTTTTGGTGCATTTAGGTGCGTTCCGGTGCATTTTTGATGCGTTTTACAGCGTTCCAGTACAGTCCAGTGCAGGTAAAATGCAGCATGTTCTACTTTTTTTTCTGGAACTGGAACGCACTGGAACTGCAAGCGCTGGTGTAAACTATGCCATTAAAAACCATATAACCTACTTTCCATGCGTTTTTGATGCAGAAAAAAAACGCATTGGACTGCATATGGTGGGAACTGGCGCTTACAGCGTCCCAGTACAGTCCAGTGCAGGTAAAATGCAGCATGTTCTACTTTTTTTTCTGGAACTGGAACGCACTGGAACTGAAAGCGCTGGTGTGAACTATGCCATTGAAAACCATATAACCAACTTTCCATGCGTTTTTGATGCAGAAAAAAAAAAAACACTGGACTGTTCCAGAAAAAAAAGTAGAACATGCTGCATTTTACTTGCACTGGACTGTACTGGAACGCTGTAAAACGCATCAAAAACGCACCGAAACGCACTGGAAAGCACTGGAATGCACCTAAATACACCAAAACGCACTGGAACACACTTGTCCTGATCTATGGTTATTAAAAAAGAGGGATGAAAAAAAAGCACTGGACTGCATTAAAAACGTACCAAAAACACGTCAAAAACGCGCATTCAAAAAAGCACATTGCGTTTCTATGGTATGAACTGGCCCTAAGGCCCCTTTCACACTGAGGCGTATTTCAGGCGTTTTAGCGCTAAAAATAGCGCATTAATAACGCCTAAAATACTCCTTGCCCCAGCATTCTCAATGTGAAAGCCCTCGAGGCGATGCACTGGCGGGAGATAAAAAAATCTCCTGCAAGCCGCATCTTTGCAGCGGTGAAGGAGCGGTGTGTATACCGCTCCTTCCCATTGAAATCAATGGGACACCGCGGTAATACCGCCCGCAAACCGCAGCTGTAGCCGCGGTTTGCGGGCGGCATTAACCCTTTTTCAGCCACTAGCGGGGGGTTAAAACCGCACAGCTAGCGGCCGAATATCGCGGTAAATACGACAGTATAGCAGCGCTGAAAATCGTGCCGCTATACCGCCACCACACATGCCCGCCCCAGTGTGAAAGGGGCCTTAGTCTGAAAAATAGGCCCGGTCCTTAAGTGGTCATGTGCGTGTAAAGGCAGGTGTCCCAATACTTTTGGCAATATAGTGTATTTACAGCCTCCACATATACACAAGGGTTTTTTTTGGTTTTTTTTATCACATTAAAGCTCACTGATAAGACAATTTATATTAAACAGATCACACCGTCTTGTATATCTAAAAGAAAAAGATAAAAAATACTGAGAATTGCCTTTAATCCGCTCCCAGGAGACATCAATCATTGGCAGCGGTAATAGGTCCCGGGGACACCTAGGAGGTGAATTAGCGGCAGATGTAAAAGGATAAAGTGGAACGGCGAGGAGCCCATTAGGAAGAGGCGGAGGACAAGTTTATTTTAAACCTTTTAAAAGGATTATCCCGGCAATGTTAGTAAACTTTGTAACCTGATGTGTGAGGTCAGGGTACCTGCCCTTATATGCCCCGTCCCCGGAGAGCATGGCAGGTGTCACATGTCAGGGGGGACGGGAAATCCGTGAACGGCGTCCTGGAGGCCTTCACTGCAGGATGTCCAATCCATGGAGGCTCATTTAAAAATCACGACGTTTATTAAGCCAGGTTTACACCCAGCACCTCATTAATGTGTGTTTTTGCGCTACACGCATAGGGCAGCCCATTCATCTCAATGAGCTATGTGCATAAAACTTGTAAGAAGCTCCTGGGCCTTTTTTTGGGTATTGAGCTTTGTAACTGCAAACATGGGCATCTGCTTGCCACACTTGGGTGCAGGGCCGGGACAAGGGGTTGGCAGGAGGGGCGGCTGCCCTGGGCGCAATGGTTTATTGCAGGGATTGGGGGGGGGGCGCCCTGACCCTAAGGGAAGGGGGAGGGGGGCACAGTTTGGCATCCCTGCCCTGGGGGCTGGATGCCTCCTGTCCCGGCACTGCATGGGTGTCATTGACAATGAATAGTATAGCGAGCGCGATGTGCGTTTTTTATGGAGTGCGCACCTTCACGGAGGGCTAGAGCCTCGTACACACGACCGGTTTTCTCGGCAAGAAAACTGCTGGGAGAGCTTTTAGCTGAGAAAACCGTTCGTGTGTATGGTTTCTCGGCAGGAAAACTCCCAGGAATCTTGACGAGAAAAATAGAGAACCTGCTCTCTATTTTTCTCGTCTGGATTCTCGGCAGAGTGTTTCCTGCCGAGAAAACCGTTCGTGAGTATGCTTACCTGTCCCAGGTAAGCCCGCGCATGCTCGATGAGACTTCGACGCATGCGCGGTAGCAAACAAGGGTAGTGTAGGGTGTAGCAAGATGGCGGCGACGGCATCGAATGCGACGAGCGCCGGCTCGTCGTAGTCGATGACGTCACCGCGTTCTTGCCATTCAAAAGAACAGCGGTTCTTTTGAATGGCCGTCTGTACACAGCGCTTGGCAAGACAAGCTTGCCAGGAATCCCGTCGAGAAAACCGACGTTTTTTTTTTTTGACGGGATTCCCACCCGTGTGTACAGGGCTTTAGGCTAGGATCACCTCTCTGCGGGTAGGGAATGTGAGCAAAATCGAATATTCTAATATCAATATTCAAAGCACCCCCCCCCCCAATCCATCTGCATCTCCTTGCTTTATTTTGTTGAGAAATTGCTTTCAAAACCCCCCCCCCCCCTAACATTTCTGGCTGTGGACATCTTGAGGGCAGAAGATTCATGTAGCATTCACTCAGGGCCGGGACAAGGGGTGGGCAGGAGGGGCGGCTGCCGTGGGCACTGTGGTATCACGTGAGGCAGGGTGGGGTGCCACAAGGAGATTGGGGGGAGGGGATTTGTGTTAGGAAGGGGAATTTGGGGTGCTGCAAGGGGTAAGTATTGTTCTGGGAGGGGACACTTTGGGGGAGAGGGGGTGCTAAGAGTGGTGATTTAGGGGGATTTGTGTTGGGAGGCGGATGAGGGGAAGATTTGTGTTAGGTGGGGGGATTTGGGGGCATTTTGCGCTGGGAGGGGGGATTTGAAGTGGGAGGGAGAAGACATGTTATAGGAGGGGAAATATGGGAGAGGGGGTGCTAAAAGAGGTGATTTAGGGAGATTTGTGTTGGGAGGGGGATTGGGGAGGAAGATTTGTGTTAGGAGGGGGGATTTGGGGGCAATTTGTGCTGGGAGGGGGAATTTGAAGTGGGAGGGAGAAGACATGTACTAGGAGGGGAAATTTTAGGGGTAGAGGATTTGTGTTGGGAGATGGGAATTCTAATTTTTGGGGGGTGGGGGAGATGTGTACTAGGAGGGGAAATTTTAGGGGTAGAGGATTTGTGTTGGGAGCGGTAAATTTTTTGTGGGGGGGGTGGATCAAAGATTATTGCTGGGAGGGGGGATCTAAGCAGGGGGTGGATTTGTACCGGGAGGAGGGGGAATGTATGGGTAAGCATACAGATTAGTGCTCAGTATTTTTGTGGGGAGAGATTCTTGATGACACATAATGCTCATACATCTTCGGGGGCGGGGAGCGCAGTTTGGCCGGGCTCTAGGTCAGTGGTTCTCAACCCTGTCCTCAAGTACCCCCCGCAGGCCATGTTTGCAGGCTTTCCTTTATCTTGCACAGATGCGTTAAATCAGTGTCAATGGCTTGGTATTTTGGACAGATATTTAATCTAAGAGAATTTCCCAATACATGGCCTGTTGGGGGTATTTGAGGACAGGGTTTAGAACCACTAGTCTAGATGGCCTTGTTCAGGCACTGCATTTTCTTCCTGGAATCCATCTGCCCTTAGGTCAGGCATGCAGGCAGGGTGGTGTGCTTAGCCAAGGAAACCCCTCCTCTCTGTCGGACGACTCCTGGGATGTATGACATCATTTTGGCCTAGGCCACAAACCAGGAAGTAAGTGAAGATGAAGAAGTGTTTAGAAAAAAAAAAAAAAAAAAAGGAAATATAATACACTTTCCTATCTATTTACTAATGCTAGGAATAACAATAGTTGGTGATTGTGAGAGTTTAGTTCCACTTATAAATAGAATTGCCATTGTGATGAAATATGGTCTTTCCATTATCTTGGTTGACTTGCTCCATAAATCAGCAGCTCAGGTCCTCTGAATGGTGACACCGATGAGCTCCCGGATCCTGGACTTTGCTTTATTATGTCTGCCGCTGGAGTTCCCACACAGGGAAAGTCAATGGAATCTATGAAGTGCGCTGTTTGTTTAATGTCGTAAAATCTCATACTGCATGAGTGCGGAGCTGGTGTTTTTTGGGGACACGGCTTGATAAATTAGAATGGCGAAAACAAAAAAGCACCAAATATAGAAACATACAGAGTGATGGGGGAAAGAAGACCATGGAGTCTGTCCCTTTTTTATTTATTCTTTTTTTTTAATCTTTTTGTCTGAGGGTGGTAATCATTACCATAAGTCTGAAAAAAAAAACTTAAAGTGGTTGTAAACCTCAGACATGAAATATGAACAAAGCATATTCCTATATAGCAGGGGTGCCCAACCAGTGGCCCGGGGGCCACATGTTACCCACGGAGCCCTCTGATGTGGCCCACAAAACACCTCCCTAGGGAACACATTTAACCTCTTGATCGCCCCCTAGTGTTAACCCCTTCCCTGCGCATTTATACAGTACTCCGTGCATTGTTATAGCATGAAATTGTCCAAAATGTCTTGGTATGCTGACGCCTTAAGAGTTCTCCTCACTGGAACTAAGGGGCTGTCAGGAAGATCCTGCCAGTAACAGAAGACCCAGGCTTGCTTGTGCGCGATCGCGGGTGCCAATGTGCGTGCAGGCACACGCACGCGGCCCCTGACGCCAGGTGGGCTATTTAAACCAGGCTGACACACGGAGACATTGTTATCTGATCTACAGCGTTCCTGTCCTATCTGAACCTGTTCCTGAGTATTAGCCGGCTTGCCTCTGACTTTCCCAGCTGTCTGCCTGCATCTGACCCCAGCCTGTCTTGACGTTGCTCCTGCCTGCTCCTCTGGTCCTTCTGCTGTCCGCCTGATACAGACCCGGCTTGTTCCAGTGACCCTGCTTCTGCCTTGTTCCGGTACTCGTGTCTGTGTATGACCCGGCTTGTCTGACCCTTCTGAGTTCCAGTCCAGTGGGAATCTTCTTCCACTCTTTTACAGCCTCCAGTCTGCTGCTTCTGCCTGCTGTTCCAGTTTGTTCCAGCCCTCAGTCTGCTGCTCCAGCCTCCAGTCTGCTGCTCCAGCCTCCAGTCTGCTGCACCTGCCTGCTGTTCCAGCCTCCAATCTGCTGCTCCTGCCTGCTGTTCCAGCCTCCAGTCTGCTGCACCTGCCTGCTGTTCCAGTTTATTCCAGCCACCAGTCTGCTGATCCAGCAGCCAGTCTGCTGCTCCTGCCTGCTGTTCCATTTTGTTCCAGCCTCCAGTCTGCTGCTCCTGCCTGCTGTTCCAGTTTGTTCCAGCCTCCAGTCTGCTGCTCCTGCCTGCTGTTCCAGCCTCCAATCTGCTGCTCCTGCCTGCTGTTCCAGCCTCCAATCTGCTGCTCCTGCCTGCTGTTCCAGCCTCCAGTCTGCTGCTCCAGTCTGCTGTACCTGCCTGCTGTTCCCGTTTGTTCCAGCCACCAGTCTGCTGCTCCAGCGTCCAGTCTGCTGCTCCTTCCTGCTGTTCCAGTTTGTTCCAGCCTTCAGTCTGCTGCTCCTGCCTGCTGTTCCAGTTCGTTTCAGCCTCCAGTCGGCTGCTCCAGACTCCAGTCTGCTGCTCCTGCCTGCTGTTCCAGCCTCCAGTCTGCTGCTCCTGCCTGCTGTTCCAGTCTGCTGCTCCTGCCTGCTGTTCCAGTCTGCTGCTCCTGCCTGCTGTTCCAGTCTTCAGTCTGCTGCATCTGCCTGTTGTTTCAGTCTGCTGACCTCCCTGTACAGTGCCACCTGAATTCCGGACTGTGCTCCTTGCTGTGATCCTGCCAGGCACTCGTGCTACTCTACACTCCTGTGCCTCCTGTTTACTCTACCAGGAGCCTCGAGTCGGAGGCGTAAGAGACACCTTCCTCTGCAGTTCGGGATCATCTACTAGGTATGTGACAGGGGCCAAGCCCAACCCCTGAAAAACAACCCAACACCATAATTCCCCCGCCGCCAAATGATTTGGAAGTGCACAATATAAAGTGGTATACCACGCTAAAGAACAGCAGTGACAAACCATGTGATAAAACCAGTGTCCGATCTGTCCGCTGCAATGTCGCAGTCCCACTAAAAAACGCTGATCACCGCCCTTACTACTAAAATAAATAAATAATAATAATAATAAAAATGCTATAAATCTATCCCCTATTTTGTAGGCGCTAAAACTTTTGTGCAAACCAATCAATATACGCTTATTGAGATTTTATTTTACCAAAAATATGTAGAAGAATACATATTGGCCTAAACTGAGAAAGACATTTATTTTTTTACTTTTTTTTTCGGATGTTTATTATAGCAAAAAGTAAAAAAAAAAAAAAAAAAAAAATTATATATTATATTATATTATATATTATATATATATATATATATATATATATATATATATATATATATATAATTTTTTTTTTTTTAAATTGTCTGTATTTGTATAGCGCATAAAATAAAAACCGCAGAGGTGATCAAATACCACTAAAAGAAAGCTCTATTTGTGGGGAAAAAAGGACATAGATTTTGTTTGGGTACTGCGTCGCTTTAACTGACAATTGCGCGGTCGTGCGACGTTGTACCCAAACAAAATTTATTTCCTTTTTTTCCCACAAATAGAGCTTTCTTTTGGTGGTATTTGATCACCTCTGCGGTTTTTATTTTATGCGCTATACAAATACAGACAATTTAAAAAATATATATATATATATATATATATATATATTTTACTTTTTGCTATAATAAACATCCGAAAAAAAAGTAAAAAAAAAATCGCAAGTGACGTATCACAAAAAATGGCCTGCTCATTAAGGGGGCAAATCCTTCCGGTCCTTAAGTGGTTAATACCGCTTTAACCCCCTTGGCGCCGACGTAATACAAATATGCGCCCCCACTGGACTGGGATTTTTTCAGTGGGGGGGGGGGGCACATAATCGATTGGTAAGCTGCGATATTTGACATTTTTGGGCTTTGGGTTTAATACCACTTTAAGTATCATCCTCCAGGGCACCATCGGATGAAGTTCTCGCCGTGACCCCTCCATATCCCCCCATGGTCCGGGATGATGAGGAATCAGGAAAACAGATGGAACTCTCGGCTGATGTATCAATTGTTCATCCAGATCAGATCTGTTTATAGCAACCCTGAGAGCTAAATATAGAACCTTTCCTCCGACTTCCAGCCAGCTGCTTCCAGATTGTGAGCGGTGAGGGTGTCCTGATCTGAGCCAGCCGTCCCGGCCAAGTCTACATCACAATGAGGACTGATTACACCCTCCAACAATATATATATAAAAAAAATGATGTAAAAAAAAAAAAAGATTAACCACTTAAGACCCGGATCATTATGCAGCTTAAAGACCGGGCCACTTTTTGCAATTCGGCACTGCGTCGCTTTAACTGACAATTGCGCGGTCGTGCGACGTGGCTCCCAAACAAAATTGACGTCCTTTTTTTCCCACAAATAGAGCTTTCTTTTGGTGGTATTTGATGACCTCTGCGGTTTTTATTTGTTGCGCTATAAACAAAAATAGAGCGACAATTTTGAAAAAAATGCAATATATTTTACTTTTTGCTATAATAAATATTCCCCAAAAATATATAAAAAAACTTTTTTTTTCCTCAGTTTAGGCCGATATGTACTACATATTTATGGTAAAAAAAAAATCGCAATCGGCGTTTATTGATTGGTTTGCGCAAAATTTATAGCGTCTACCAAATAGGGGATAGTTTTATTGCATTTTTATTAATAATTTTATTTTTTCTAGTAATGACTGCGACATTATGGCGGACACATCGGACACTTTTGACACTATTTTGGGACCATTGTCCTTTTTACAGCGATCAGTGCTATAAAAATGCATTGATTACTGTAAAAATGACACTGGCAGTGAAGGGGTTAACCACTAGGGGTGCTGTAGGGGTTAAGTGTGACCTAATGTGTGTTTCTTACTGTAGGGGGGCGTGGCTTAGCGTGTGACGTCACTGATCGTCGTTCCCTATGACAGGGAACAGACGATCAGTGACAGGCACACTAGGAAGAACAGGGAAAGGTTTGTTTACACTTACCTCTCCCCGTTCTTCCTCTATGTGACCCGATCGCGGGACACCAGCGGCGATCGGGTCCGCTGTTCCCGCGGGGACGGTCAAGGAGAAGAGGACCGGGTCGCGAGTGCGCCGCTGGCGGCGCGCTCGCGACCCACGGCTGGGCTCTTAAAGGGGACGTACCTGTATGCCCTTGTGCCCAGCCGTGCCATTCTGCCGACGTACATCGGCGTGCGGCGGTCCTTAAGTGGTTAAAAAACATTTCCAAATTTAGCCCAAAATTTGGAAAATACACTATATTACCAAAAGTATTGGGACGCCTGCCTTTACACACACATGAACTTTAATGACATCCCAGTCTTAAACCGTAGGGTTCAATATTGAGTTGGCCCACCCTTTGCAGCTGTTAGGTTGGACCATAGGTCAAGCCCATAGATTGGACTTGATGGACTTGTGTCGTTTTTCAACCTCACCTACTACCTAAAGCCTGGTACACACGATCGGATTTTCTGCGGACAAAGCGTAGGACTTTTGTCCGAAGGGCGTTGGCCAGGAACTTGTCTTGCATACAAAACGGCAAAGAATTGTTGGCCCACAAACACGAAACTACGTGTTTTTTCAGCTCTTTAGCGCCACCCTTTGGGCAACTTCTGCTAATGTTGTGTTATGGTGAGCATTGCTTCCAAGCACGCGTGTTTGTACACACGATCGGATAATCCGACATCACACATTTGTTGCCCGACAATTTTAAAGCATGCTATCCCACATTTGTTGACGGAAAATCCGACAGAGAAGACCGGATCATACAGCCTTTTTACACAATGTGAAGGATTAACCCCTTAGGTTCCACAGTGAATATAACAAGGATGATTTACTGCACATACAGACTGATTTTACTGTTGTGGGTTTAGCAACACTTTAACCACTTGCCCTCCGGAAGGTTTTACCCACTTCCTGACCAGGCCATTTTTTGCGATACGGCACTTCGTTATTTTAACTGACAATTGCGCGGCCGTACGACACTGTACACAAAAAAAATTCATGACCCTTTTTTCCACAAATAGAGCTTTCTTTTGGTGGTATTTGATCACCACTGCGGTTTTTATTTTTTGCGCTATAAACAAAAAAAGAGCAGCTATTTTGAAAAAAAATATTATTTTTTACTTTCTGCCATAAAACATATCCAATAAAAAAAAAATGGAAAAATAAATCTAATGTCTCCATTAATTTAGGCCAATATGTATTCTGCTACATTGATTTTAATTTTCCAATAAAGGTGAATATTTGGAGTGCGGCTATTTATTTTTTCCAAACCTAGATATTACCTTGTAAAAGTAGCAGTGACATCATCACTGTGCTGTACATAGCCTGTGTAATGAGAAGAGCTGTGGGAGGGGCCCAGCAGTCTCCACCCACTATAGACTGCCTGCATAAAACTACAGGAAGGGGCGAAGACAGGACCAGCCACCCTGCACAAGGAGAGAAAACAGAGATGTGGGAGGGGCCAGAAGGCTCCACCCACTACAGGCTGCCTGCAGAAAAACTGTCCCTGATTTCGAAGTCCCTCATTCCTCCTCATTTGTTCCTCATTGTGGTCTGATCTATAAAGTTGTATATAAAATGCACTTTTTATCTTTCATAAAGTGTTTTCCAGTGCTAAACCTTTCATCCAATTTCTAAATTGCTACCTTTTGTAATTTTCCAAAATATATAAAGGAATAGTAGTGGTAAAAAAAAGCACTTGTGGGTTTAACTAATATTCTTTACTGTATATTTCTCCTTTAAGGGGGCGTGGCAGGGGGTGTGTCCTATGCTACATACATTTGCTAATAGGTGTCCCTCAATCCCATCTCAGAATGTTGGGAGGTATAGGAAATCTACAAGAGGGGGTGGAGACAAGACCAGTCTCCCTGCACAAGGAGGAACAGAGCTGTGGGAGGGGTCCAGAAGGCTCCACCCACTTCAAGCTGCCTTCAGAAAACTACAAGAGGGGGTGGAGACAAGACCAGTCTCCCTGCACAAGGAGGAAGAACAGAGCTGTGGGAGGGGCCCAGAAGATTCCACCCACTACAAACTGCCTGCAGAAAACTAAAAGAGGGGGTGGAGACAAGACCAGTCTCCCTGCACAAGGAGGAAGAACAGAGCTGTGGGAGGGGCCCAGAAGGCTCCACCCACTTCAAGCTGCCTTCAGAAAACTACAAGAGGGGGTGGAGACAAGACCAGTCACCCTGCACTAGACATGTGCAGAACAAAAAAATTTATTTTGTTTCGGTATTTACATAAATTTGTTTTGTTAAATTTGTTTCATTCGTTTAATTTGTTTTCGGAATTTGTTTAGTTTATTGGTTTTCGAATCTTTTCAAATTTTTAGAATTTGGATCGATTCAAAGAGTTTTCAAATCAATTTTAAATATCGTTTTCGAATTTAAAAACTTTTTGAAAATGTTTCCAATTTCCAAAGAGATTAAAATAGAATAGAAATAAAGGAATATAATATACTTTTTTTTCTATTCTATTCCTTTATTTTCTATTCTATTTTATTCTCTTTGGAAATTGGAAAACTATTCAAATTCGAAAAGTATTCGAAAACTATTTGAATTTCGTCCAAATTTTTTTTTTTCGTTATTTTGGATTCGTTTAAATTCGGTACTATTCTAATTCAGAAATTCGGATACATGAGAATTTCCAAAAAACTAAAATTTGTCCGAACTTTAATTCAGAACAAAACAAACCGCATATGTCTACCCTGCACAAGGAGGAAAAACAGCGGTGGGAGGGGCCCAGAAGGCTCCACCCACTACAGGCTGCCTGCAGAAAACGTCAGGAGGAGGCGGAGATAAGACCGGTCACCCTGCACAAGGAGGAAGAACAGAGCTGTGGGAAGTACCCAGAAGGCTCCACCCACTTCAAGGTGCCCTCAGAAAACGACAAGAGGGGGTGGAGACAAGACCAGTCACCCTGCACTAGACATGTGCAGAACAGTTATTTATATAAATTTGTTTAGTTAAATTTGTTTCATTTGTTTCATTCGTTTTCGGAATTAGTTTTGTTTATTGGTTTTTGAATCTATTCAAATTTTCCAAATTCGGACCGATTTAAAGTTTTCAAATCAATTTTGAATAGTTTTCAAAAATGAAAATTTGTCCGAATTTTAATTTCGGGACAAAACGAACCGCATATGTCTGCCCTGCACAAGGAGGGAGAACAGAGCTGTGGGAGGGGCCCAGAAGGCTCCACCCACTACAAACTGCCTGCAGAAAACTACATGAGGGGGCGGAGACAAGACCAGTCACCCTGCACAAGGAGAGAGGGAAGCAGTGAGCGGTCTTTATTACAGGAAGGAAAAGTCTCACACTGGATTATTGCACAGATCTGGAAGCACACCAAGATTCAAGGAAGAACACACGAGAGATGTATATAGTCAATATTTGCTCATCCCGGAGCTGTTGCAGCTCTCGCCGCTTTCAGCCGGGGACCGGGTTACAAATGTCTGCCGCTCGTCGCCGTCTTGTGCTCGCCAGCTGCTGTTTTGAAGAAGAGTCCATTGTGCGCACATGGCTACCACCGGCGCTTATGAATCAGCTCTGTGACTTGTTCCTCCACAATAACAGGTGAAAGTGGCGGGGGCCAGGCTTTCACATCCAACCACGTCTCCCCATTTCCCTTTCACACTTCAATACTTCGGATTCCTCCTCTCCTTCTCTGGCCTCCGTGCAATTGTGCGCACTTCTTTTGTCCCAGCATCTGTCCGCGGACGGGCACAATGGACGTGTTCGCATCAATGGATCCATTAAGAAAGGCCTATTGCTTTTCTTTAAAGAGGACGAGGAGTGACCTTGGCCATGGACTTTAGAGGAATGGGGTTAGGATTTGCGTGCGACATTCGACCACCCCAAGGTTAAGATATCTGCAGAGTCCTCCATAAACTTGTAAGCGGCTTCTTGGAGGAAAACTTAAAGTGGAATTAAACCTAAAAAAAAAAAAAAAAACATTGATCAGAAGGATTTTTATGGCAGAAGACACCCTATTGGTCTCTTCTGTCATAAACCCTTCTGCCTGCATGTCAGTTGTCATGTACACTGAACCACGCATGCGCAGCTTGGTATACATTTACGGGTCTGTTAGGGGTGTTGCTAGGTGGCAAAAAGACCAGGGGCTTCAGCCCGAAGTCCAAGGGCGGCAACAGGGGGGGGAGGGGGGGGTGTATGTGTGTGTGTATGTGGCACAGGCTTTTTTTTTGGCTGGGCGGTGGCCGGTGGGTAAGCTCACTTGCTGGTTGTTGCCTGGCTTATCAGTGCCCATCAATGCTGACCACTAAACTCACCTGCCTGACACACTGACCATTAAACTGACCTACCTGACATACATACACTGACCTACCTACCTGACATACATAAACTGACCTACCTACCTGACATACATACACTGACCTACCTAACATACATACACTGACCTACCAGACTTCATGTGTCCTGAAGCAGCTCAGCTCAGCGGTGGTGTGCGGTGTGCCCAATGCCCATCATCACATCAGGCAGCCAGTCGCCAGAGGAGAGGAGAGCCGCCTGCCCGAGCGCAGAGTGGGGAGCGGGGATGTGGCGCAGATGCCGCCGCATTGTAATTCCCGCCTTTTGGAGCCTGCAGCGCCTATGGTAGACATCACACGTCCCGCGGTCCCGGCATTGAACCAGTGGGACGTCCATCATAGGCGCTGCAGGCTCCAGAAGGCGGGACCTGCTATGTCACTTGGCCGCACTCAGCGGCGCTCGGCATCAGATCGGTCCCCGCTCGGCACTAACAATAGAATTCTGCATGCCTGAGACCCAGGGCTTTCCGGTGACCCATTCTGGGCTCCAGCCCCCCCAGCCCCCCCTCCCGACGCCCCTGGGGTCTGTGATTCCTGTGTGCAAGCATGGGAATGATATCATTGCGTCCCGGTCAAGCAAGTGGCCGAAGAGTTGGAACCTGGAAAGAAGACCGAGTGAAGGTGGCAGGACCTGTGAGCGGCAGAAGTGCTGGAGGGAATCGCTTACTAGCTAAGTCTGCCTGAATGTGCTAATATGCTGGCTACAAAACTCCTGGGGCCCAGTTTAAAACTTTTTTTGTGGAGGTTTAATTCTTAGTTTTCAGAAAAAATGAACACCGTACACCCTCCCCGGTCCCCATTGTACTTACCTCTACCTCTGTGGGTGATGAGCGGTCAGTGCCAAAGGCAGCCAATGCAGCTATCCGGGGATTCCAAATCCCTGCTCTTCTCCCACTGCAGGGCTTCCAGAACAGATCAGAGTGATGCTGTGCGTCGGTGCTGACCAATCAGAATCGCTCTGATCCATCCTGGAAGCCCTGCAGAAAGAAGAGGGAGGAGAGTGGGGGATTTTTAAATCCCTGGACCGCTACACTGGCTGTGTGGGCACTGATAGCTCATTAGCACAGCAGGGAATCGGGGGGGGGGGGGGGTAGGGAGGCTGTAGGGTGCAAGTCAACATTTTTTTTTTTTTCTGAAAAGGTGAGCTTACCCTTTAACCCATTTATGACTGCCCAGTACATATGAGCAGTGGCAAAAGGGTGGGCTTTAATGCCTGCCCACGTGCTGGACGGCCAATGTTTATGTGCTGAAAGCACGCTCCCAGCACAGAGACCAAGCTGTCAAAGTCAGCTGTTGGTCCGGACTAAAGATACGTAGGGGTTCCTTGAGTAGTGAGACGGATGGATTGATTTTCCATGTGATACTTTCATAGATGTGGTACTGACTACACTCAACGGGAGGAACTATGCTGACCAGTGAGTGACCACCAATGTAGCATTGCATTCATCCCATTGGCCACCACTGTAAGAGGGCACCTCTCCTACTGACTAATAATGTCAAGGGAAACCTTTCCTCTACTTATCAGTATTTTATACTGACCACCAATGTAACATGGAATTCATTCTATTGGCCACCACTGTAATGACGCGTACACACGATCGGAAATTCCGACAAGAAAAGTTTGATGTGAGCTTTTGGTCGGAAATTCCGACCGTGTGTAGGCTCCATCTGACTTTTTCTGTCGGAATTTCCGACAACAAAAATTTGAGAGCTGGTTCTCAAGTTTTCCAACAAGAAAAGTTCTTGTCGGAAATTCCGATCGTCTGTATGCAATTCCGAAGCACAAAAAAACACGCATGCTCAGAATCAAGCGGAAGAGCCAAACTGCCTATTGAACTTCATTGATCTCGGCTCGTCGTACGTCTTGTATGTCACCGCGTTCTTGACGTTCGGAATTTCCGACAACATTTGTGTGACCGTGTGTATGCAACACAAGTTTGAGCCAACATTCCGTTGGAAAAAAATCCACGGTTTTCTTGTCGGAATTTCCGATCGTGTGTACGCCGCATTAGAGGGCATCTCTCCTACTGACCAATAATGTCAAGGGAGACCTATCCTCTAGTTATAATTGTTTTATACTGACCACCAATTTGACATGGCATTCTTTCTATTGGCTCCTACTGACCACCAATGTCAACCGAAATTTTCCTCTACTTATCAGTATTTTATACTGACCACCAATGTAACATTGCATTCTTTCCATTGGCCACCACTGTGATGCCGCGTACACACGACTGTTTTTAATGTCATTGCAAAAAACTACGTTTTTCTTGACGTGATTCTTCTCAAGCCTGCCTTGCCTACACACAATCCTGAAAAAAAATGCTTGAGCAAAGCGCGGTGACGTACGAAATGTACGACGGCACTATAAAGGGGAAGTTCCATTCGGATGGCGCCACCCATTGGGCTGCTTTTGCTGATCCTCGTGTTAGTAAGGTTTGGTGAGAGACGATTCGCGCTTTTCAGCCTCGTGCTCTTCAGTCCGTTACAGCGTGACAAATGTGCTATCTCCATTACGAACGCTAGTTTTACCAGAACGAGCGCTCCCGTCTCATCACTTGCTTCTGAGCATGCTCGTTTTTTTCACGTCGTTAAAACCTACACACGGGCGTTTTTTATGACGAGAAAAACGACGACGTAAAAAACGACGAGAAAAATTGGAGCATGTTCCAAATTTTTCATGCCCATTTTTCACGTCGTGAAAAATGCTCTAAAACCCACACACGATTATTTTTAATGACCATTTTAAAAAATAGAATTTTTCTCGTCATGAAAAACGGTCGTGTGTACGCGGCATAAGAGGACACCTCTCCTTCTGACTAATAATGTCAGGTGAAACCTTTCCTCTAAATTCAAATGTTTCATACTGACCAGCAATGTAAGAGGGCATACTTTCCGTTGACCACCAGTGTAAGAGGGCATCTCCCCTACTGGCCACTAATGTCAATAGATACCTTTCCTCTGATTATCATTGTTTTATACTGACCACCAATGTAACATGGCATTCTTTCCACTAGCTACCACTGTAAGAAGACATCTCCGCTACTGATGACTAATGTCAAAGGAAACCTTTTTTAATGTTTTATTCTGTCCACCAATATAACATGACGTTCTTTCCATTGGCCACCACTGTAAGAGGACACCTTCCCTACTGACCACCAATGTCTAGGGAAACCTTTCCTCTGAATTCCAATGTTTTATACTGACCACAAATATAACATGGCGTTCTTTCCATTGGCCACCACTATAAGAGGACACCTTCCCTACCGACCACCAATGTCTAGGGAAACCTTTACTCTGAATTTCAATGTTTTATACTGACCACCAAAGTCTAGGGAAACCTTTCCTCTAATTATCATTAATTTATACTGACCACCAATATAACATGGCGTTCTTTCCATTGGCCATGACTGTAAGAGGGCACCTCCCTCACTGAGCACTTTTTCTCAGATTCCAATGTTTCCAACTGACCACCAACGTAAAGTAGCATTTTTCCACTGACTTCCAATACAAGAAAAGTCCGGTTCCACTAAGGACCACCAATTATAATATACCATGAGCTGTTGATATAACAACTTTTATCAGGGGTTCCCCAGGACCTGAAAATTATTTCAAGGTTTCCTCCATGGTAAAAAGGTTGAGAAAGGCTGCTCTAAAGTATTCTACTACTGAATCAAAAGTGGTCAAAATTGGCTAAGAAATTTCAAAAGTATGGCCTTTGAATATATGTGTCCTGAAGAGAACTCCAATGACTGCAATGAGCAACTGCCTTAGGCTGAATATACACTAGCAGAAAATTATTAGGAAAATGTTGATTTTGGAACGATGGCTTGATTTTTTATTTGATGGAATAGAATTGAGTGGAATGGAATGGAAGAACTCTGCTCTTCATCAACTCACTCTGTTACGCAAGGTGAATACACACCATGAAAGCCTGAACCAACCACAACCACGATCGAATGCTGAATCCACGATCCTCCAAATGTTCTTAGATAGCAAGAGGGAGTGGCTAAGGGGTCACAGGCTAATGACATCACTTCCGTACATTCACTCGAACGTTATGCACCAAATGGAAATTTTCAAAAATTTGAGACAATGGAGTTCTTGTTTGAAGCAAGAAAGGAACTTTCGGTAAAAGTTGAACGAATGTTCTTCTGTTGTTATACTAGTGTATACCCAGCTTTACAGCTACAACATCCCAAATTTCACAAGTGTGTTACAGGGGTGATGGTAATGATGGACCCCCCCCCCATCCCAAAAAAAATAGTCCTTTCTGCGTCCCCCTGTAGCTGATCTAGTTAGCAATGCAGCAGTCTCTGGAGTAGGGATACCTTTTAAATGAAGGTGATTATAACCAGGAACCCCAAAACATATACTGATCCCACTGGATAACTTTGAACCCCGCCCAACATAATTTCCAACTGTAATGAATTCTATACATGTCTGCAGTCAGAAGGATATCAATTATCAGCCTGAAAAAGAGAACTCAGAGCAATCTCTTCAATGGGTCCGAAACCACTGACCCACCTCTGAAGTCGGTGTCTGACTCCCTTGGGGTTCCACGTCCCCTCAGCTCCGGGGAGGGATGCATCATGTTTGCCGCCAGCATGGCACCACCAGGATAGTCAATTCTTCAACATGCAAGCAAGGAGATTATATGCATTTGCTCCAGATGAGGCGATACAGTCGCCGAAACGCGCCGAGCCAATGGGGCCCTTTAAAATCTTCAGGCCATCCTAGATGCATTCATTTTATCCAAAAGGATGTGATCCAGCAATTTTGATATTTGATGTTAACCAATATCTTTATATGGAGCCTGCTGGCCAAGATATCTGTATAACCCTTGGTCATTTTATTAAACTTGCTTTTTTCTAACTTATTCATTGACCCACCTGAGTGCCTCATTTAAAGTCCCGTACCTCGTCCACTTACTTTCCACCTCTGAAGGGGGTGATCTCTGACACTCAGTATAAGACCCCCCACCGTGAAGGAATTTCAACATTCCTAAACTACAGGCAGATGGAAAAGCCCCCCTGATAATACCGTAATTCATTAATCAGAGCAAAACCTTTAATCTATGTAAATGCAGCTCTCCTTGTGTTGGTTTCCTTTAGTTGAACACAAATACATTTAGGGGGGGGGGGGGAACAAAGTGCCATTTACAAGCTATCTCTAATAAAGTCTATCCCATGTTCTGCTGGTTACTGTAAAAATCTTCCCTCCGGTGACACCGCTTACCCCCTACAGCTGTGATCTTCCAGCACTGCGGGGGGTTAACAGCAGCGGCTGTAGAGGACTTGTGCAGTTCACTCTTCCATTCACAAAACTCCTAGCATTCTTCCTCTTGCTGGATGCAAGACATACTGTGAATGGAGGAGGGGCAAATGAATAATAGGATCTCCTCTCCTCATTTCATAAAACGCCTTGCATTCTGGATGGGTGAAGGGACAGGAAGGGCGGATGTCCTCTAAAGCCTCAGCTGCTGCTCTCATGTCCCACAGCACCAGAAGATCACCGCTGTGGGGAGTATTCAGCGCCACTATAGTTTTTTTTTTAAGTAACCAGCAGCCAGCAGAACACGGAATATGTCTTATTAGAGGTAACTTACAGTAAAACTGAAGGCAAAAAAATGAAAAATTGCCAATCAAAACGGCTGAAGACCAGCACCCAAGAAAAATCTTGGGAGAAGTTGCCAGCGCTAGGCAGGGACCTCGTGGACATCAGACCACAGGTGTATGACGTTAGTTCCGCTTTAAGGCTCCAATCACACTTATAGGACTCCAAAGTTGCATCGCCTTTGGAGTGCAACTTTGGTGCAACTTTGACGCAACTTTGGATGGGTGCAACTTGGATCCGACTTTGGCTTTGACCAATGATAATGGACAACTGTTGCATTGTGAAACATTCAGGTATGACTTTCATGCAACTTTAGGTGCCCTGATTATCAGTGTAGATGTCCCTTTTAGGCGCGATTCTCACTTATGCAGGTTGCAGTTTGCAGGTGCATTTTGCAATTTTCAATACATGCTTTTCATCCATTATGGAACCAAAAACCAGAAAAAAAATCCCTGGCCCTTTCCATGAAATGCACAGATGTGAATTACATCCATAGGAAACCATGTTAAATGGACAGTAGTGTGTTTCTGCTAAACTGAAAACATGCTAAAAAATGCATTGGTGTGAACCAGGCCTTAGAGAAGCCGGTTATCGGCTCTCTTCTCCTCTCCTCGTGCTGTCAGCATGAGGGCCCTTTCACACCTGCGGACCGTATGTCCGCTTTTTCATCCATCCGTTACGGATGAAAAAGGGACATACATGTATCCCTATGGGATAGCGGGTGTCAGCGGATGAACATTCGCTGACATCCGATCTCATCAGTGTCCTCTATGCTCCTTTTCTGCAGATGGAGGAAAATCCTATTTTTCCATCCGTCTGCGGATTGGATCTGATGACACGGACAGATGGTTCGTGTTCCTCCGATCCCCCCATAGGGGAGAGCGGAGATCTGACATCTGCCGGCTCAGCGGGGATTAACGTAGCGATTCCCGCTGAGCAAGGGTATGTTCACGGGGCGGATCATCACGGGATCCGCCTGTGTGAAAGGGCCCTAAGGAAGAAGTGCCCATAACCGGCTTCTATGTACTTTCGTGATCAGCTGTGATTGGGAACAGCTGGTCACATGGTAAAGAGCTGCTGATTGGCTCTTTACCTCAATCTATGAGCAGCAGTGTCCTCCGGACACTGTGATCACAGAGCGCGCTGCCCGCGCCCTGCAGCTGGCGCAATCACAGGAGGCCGTCATATGACAGCTTTCCAGAACTAGCTGTCCGTGCTGTAGCAGTCATTCGGCTATAGCACAGTCAGCCAGTGGTTAATGATTAGAAAAACAAGTTCTTAGAACATTCTTTTTCTAAGAATTTTCATTTAAAATTCTTCCCATCTATGGACAGCTTAACTCTGGAAGCTTGCTGACAGGCAGAAATAATGAGTGACCTCACTGGTCGGTGTGTCAATGCTCTGTCCAATCAGCAGGCAGAGGGGAGGTCTGTGACCCAGCTCTAGTGTTTAACTGCAGTGGGAAAGAGTCAGGTCCTTAACCAGTCTATGGGAGACCATGATTCGTCATACTGGCTCAAACCTCAAATACATCTATAGGCAGCTTAGTCTGTTTCTACAGTTGTGTTCATAAGTTTACATACCCTGGCAGAATTTATGATTTCTTGGCCATTTTTCAGAGAATATGAATGAGAACACAAAAACTTTTCTTTCACTCATGGTTAGTGTTTGGCTGAAGCCATTTATTATCAATCAACTGTGTTTACTTTTTTTAAATCATAATCACAACACAAACTACCCAAATGACGCTGATCAAAAGTTTTCATACCCCAGTTCTTAATACCGTGTATTGCCCCCTTTAACATCAATGACAGCTTTAAGTCTTTTGTGGTATTTGTGGATGAGGCTCTTTATCTTCTCTGATGGTAAAGCTGCCCATTCTTCTTGGCAAAAAGCCTCCAATTCCTGTAAATTCTTGGGCTGTCTTGCATGAACGGCACGTTTGAGATCTCCCCAGAGGGGCTCAATGATATTGAGGTCAGGAGACTGAGATGGCCACTCCAGAATCTTCACTTTATTCTGCTGTAGCCAATGACAGGTCGACTTGGCCTTGTGTTTTGGATCATTGTCATGTTGGAATGTCCAAGTACATCCCATGCGCAGCTTCCGGGCTGATGAATGAAATGTTCCTCCAGTATTTTTTGATAACATACTGCATTCATCTTGCCATCAATTTTGACCAAATTTCCTGTGCCTTTGTAGCTCACACATCCCCAAAACATCAGCGATCCACCTCCGTGTTTCACAGTAGGGATGGTGTACCTTTCATCATAGGACTTGTTGACTCCTCTCCAAATGTAGCGTTTATGGTTGTGGCCAAAAAGCTCAATTTTGGTCTCATCACTCCAAATGACTTTGTGCCAGAAGGTTTGAGGTTTGTCTCTGTGCTGTTTGGCGTATTGTAAGTGGGATACTTTGTGACATTTGCGTAGTAATGTCTTTCTTCTGGAGACTCGACCATGCAGCCCATCTTTCTTCAAGTGCCTCCTTATTGTGCATCTTGAAACAGCCACACCACATGTTTTCAGAGAGTACTGTATTTCACCTGAAGGTATTTGTGGGTTTTTCTTTGCATCCCGAACAATTTTCCTGACAGTTGTGGCTGAAATTTTAGTTGGTCTACCTGACCGTGGTTTGGTTTCAACAGAACCCCTCATTTTCCACATCTTGATTAGAGTTTGAACACTGCTGGTTGACATTCTCAATTCCTTGGATATCTTTTTATATCCCTTTCCTGTTTTATACAGTTCAACTACCTTTTCCCGCAGATACTTTAAACAATTCTTTTGCTTTCCCCATGACTCAGAATCCATAAACGTCAGTGCAGCACTGGATGAAAAATGCAAGGGTCTGTCAGGAGTCCAGAAACTCGTTGACCTTTTATACACACACACTAATTACAAGCAAACAGATCAAAGGTGAGGATGGTTACCTTTAATAGCCATTCAAACCCCTTTGTGTCAACTTGTGTGCATGTTATCAGACCAAAATCACCAGGGTATGTAAACTTTTGATCAGGGTCATTTGGGTAGTTTCTGTTGCCATTATGATTTAAAAAGAGTAAACCGTTGATTGATAATAAATGGCTTCAGCCAAACACTTACCATGAGTGAAAGAAAAGTTTTTGTGTTCTACTTCATATTCTCTGAAAAATGGCCAAGAAATCCTAAATTCTGACAGGGTATGTAAACTTATGAGCACAACTGTATATGTGTAATTAAAATCTGTATTTGGCCATTTGCCTGGAGTCTCGGTCTAATGAAAGCGGAAAACCCCTTTAAAAACACAACCAACCAAGGCAGTAAAAAGTCACCAAAAATGACCACAAATTGAGTTTGCACATTGTACTGTGATACGTGCCTCTGAATATTAATAGATGGTATAGTACAGCCTACTTCTCACTTCTACTGATAAAATAAGGATGTGAGATCCAGCCACAAGCTTTCACACTATACCAAGAGGAAGCACAAACACTCTACAGACTGGGGGGAGTAAACTTATAATGACACTAAAAAATGTAAAGTGGAACTTTCAGTATCTAGACATATCCATTAATACATTCTTGATACACTATATTACCAAAAGTATTAGGACGCCTGCCTTTACACACACATGAACATTAATGGCGTCCCAGTCTTAGTCCGCAGGGTTCAATATTGAGTTGGCCCACCCTTTGCAGCTATAACAGCTTCAACTCTTCTGAGAAGGCTGTCCACAAGGTTTAGGAGTGTGTCTATGGGAATGTTTGACCATGGCTGCGAGCCAGGCCTTCTTGTCCAACATCAGGAACTCATAAATGCGCTTCTGGAAGAATGGTCAAACATTCCCATAGACACACTCCTAAACCTTGAGGACGGCCTTCTCAGAAGAGTTGAAGCTGTTATAGCTGCAAAGGATGGGCAAAGTCAATATTGAACCCCACGGGTTCATGTGCGTGTAAAGGCAGGCGTCCCATTACTTTTGGTAGTATGTCTCAATATATATCAACAGTATCATCTATTTAGAAAAGCTTCACATTTTCTCAAAAAAAAAAGTCCTCCTTGAGCTCCAGTCCAGTGACTTTGCCTAGGCTAAGAGGATGTCCTTAGTCTCTTCTCCTGCAGGGGTTGATCCGTGTGAACACAGCCAATCAGGGTATTTTGATATTTGCATTGCTCCTCCCAAGGGTGGTGCTTGCATCAGGGAAGAGGGCTCTTGAGAGGAGCACTAAGGCTGGGTGCCATCATGTTTTCAGTAAGCTACATGCTGTCTGCATGGCTTAGAGAAGCACCGGGACCTAGTGATGAGGTCACTGGCACTATAATGAGGTTTGTAATTAAAACAGAACCACTTGAAGACCAGGCTTTTTCTGGCAAAAAAAAATTTCTTACAAGATTGAATCTATATTTTTTGCTAGAAAATTACTTATTACCCCTAAACATTATATATATATTTTAGCAGATACCCTAGGTAATAAAATGGCAATCGTTGCCATGCTTTTATGTCACACGGTATTTGCGCATCGTTTTTTTTTACGTATTTTTTGGAAAAAATTCACTTTAATGAATTTGAAAAAAACAAAAACACATTATATACCCCATTTTTTTGCAAAATATGAAAGATGATGTTATGCCAAGTGAATAGATACCTAACATGTCATGCTTTAAAATTGTGTACTTAGAAATCTCCACAGGGGACACTTTTAAAAAAATTTTTTTTTTTTTTTTTACAGGTTACCTGTTTAGAGTTACAGAGGAGATCTAGTGCTAGAATTATTGCTCTCACTCTGATGTTTGCGGCGATACCTCACATGTGTGGTTTGAACACCATTTACATATGTGTGTGCGACTTATGTATGCGTTTGCTTCTGTGCACGAGCACAGAGGGATAGGGGCGCTATTTTAAAAAAAAATGTTTTTCTTATTTCTTTTATTTTTTATTTTTACACTGTCCCTACATATTTTTTTTTCCATCACTTTTATTCCTATTACAAGGAATGCAAACATCTCTTATAATAGAGATAAGGATGACAGGTCCTCTTTATGGAGAGATCTGGGGGCCAAAAAGACCCCAAATCTCTCCTTTACCTTTAAAAGCTAAAGATTAAAATTAAATAAAAAAAAAAGGCTGGCCAGGAAGTGATGTCATGACATCGCTCCAGTCCTCCAAGGCCATAGAGGCGATCAAAGATGATTTAGTCTTTGATCGCCTCTGTGACCAGCCGGCCTGCACCGTCAGATCGTTTCTTGGGCGCGCCGGTAAAAACGTTAAGCCCAAGAAACACCGGCGAGCGACGGGAAAGGGGGGCGGGGGGCTTCTGAAAGCATTCCAGTCCCTGGAAAAAATCTGACAGGTTGTAACCTTCCCTTTTTCTATCCAAAATTAAAACAAATGTTTTGTCTATAGTTCTCCTAGACTTCAACAGTATATAAACCCAAAACCAAAACATTTAATACAATGCAGATTACTAAACCTTGGTGTGGTGGCTGCATTATTATTTTTTATTTTTTTTTAAGTTTCTTTTGCTTTAGTTTCACCTGGCAATCCAGCAAAAAACACACTTCCTGTCCCTGAGACGAGGCTTCATCACTCCTGCACTGTATCTATGGAGGGAGCCATTGCTTTCACTCTTCTAGGCTGCTTTCTTGATATGGACTACAAACATGTTCGCATCTCTTCATCTCCATTACATGGGGGACAGAGCAATTGGTAGTTTACCAGAAGATAGGTAGGAAGGAAGATATTATTCGGTGCAGCTCACAGGAAAGGAAATTACATTGCTGGCAGGATCAACAGGTATTTTTTGTATTTGCTGAAGATGAAAAGGACTGTAAGCTACAATATATTGCATTTTTGTTCTTGGGTTTAGTTGACCTTACAGCTTCAAATACTTTAGTTGAGGCATTTCTCTTTTCTCCCTGCGGTTAGGAAACCAAGCAGACCGGACGACGTTTGGACAAAGAATGGGTAGGTAGGTAGTCATCTGCCAGGTTGGTATGTGGATTTCCAGGGCTAGCTGGCTGATTTATCTATTAAAATGTAAAGAATTTTCTGGGGTGTGAGAAATATTTTGTATATAGTCGGTTTTTTACTTCTTAAGAAATGGTGACTTATTAATCTCTAAGATCAGAGGTAGATAGAGTCCTCTATAAAGTGGACCGATTCTCAAATGTTCACCTAAAGCTATGTGATCCATCTTGATGGGATAAATACATCAATGGTAATGACACATAGGCTAAGGTGACCAGATTTTTAAAATGAAATCCGGGGACATTTTTTTTTTTTTACTAGTAATATCGGCAATCAGCGACTCTCCGGAGTCTCCGCCCGTTGCCGCCCGCCTCACAGCCTGTCAAGTTTTACTCTCCGTGCCCCGGCTACTACTGTGTGGGGAGCGGAGGAAGATCACTCCACCAGGGAAGGCAATGAGATAACCAGTTAGGCGGCTGGCCGGGACTTGAGCCAAGGCAGAAGAACATGCGAGCTCCGACCAGCACATGATCATCAGGAAGGGGCACAGATAATGGAAAAAAATACACCCCCCTAAGCAAGTAGGAGTGGCGGAGCAGGGGTGTGTAATTCAGAATTTTTTTTTTTTATTCTGCACTGACTGTCTTTGAAATTGCCCCAGCCCCTGTTCAAATCCAATCCGGGGACAAAACCGGGGACAGACTTGGTCTGGGGACAGTGTCCTCAATCCGGGGACTGTCCCCTGAAACCGGGGATGTCTGGTCACCCTAACATAGGCCTCATTCACACTTTGCGTAGTGGGAACTGCTTGCAATTTTGGTGGGCGATTTTCACGCAAAATCAGTGTGAATGGGGCCATAGACTGGCCATACACTGTATGAATTTTTGATGGTTCCCGATGAACCAGCTAAGGTTTGCTTCATAGCAGGGCCATCTTAATAGCATCATGGGCCCCTGGGCAAAGTAATGCACTGGGGCCCCTACCAGCTTGCCCCAATTTACACACCTACTTTCAAGAAATAAAGTAGAAATAGTTGATAGAATTAAACATATCTTCATTAGTACTTTCAATAAAATCGATTTTACAAAAGGAAAACATTCTATATACCAAAGACCTAGTCAACACAAAGGGCACAGTACAGGGGGAATGCAGAAGGGCACAGTACAGGGGGGAATGCAGAAGGGAACAGTACAGGGGGGTCAGGAGGGCACAATACTGGGATCAGGAGGGCACAGTATAGGTTCTGGGACGCTTCCCGGGATACGACCATATCGGGACAGTTTAGTAAAAAGCATGACTGTCCCAGCAAATCCGGGACAGTTGGCAAGTATGATGTAATGCAAGATTATTGTGGGGCCCCCCATGTACCTGGGTCCCCTGGGCAGTGCCCAGGAGTGCCCTTGCATTAAGATGGCCCTGCTTCATAGGTGGACCTGTTGGCTCCCCACCACCGGACATCCTTCAACTGAAAAAGCAGGGGAGCTGGATGGAAAATTGTCAGCCAAATAGTGGATGCATCCAATCAGATGCAGCTGCTGCTCGGGTATTCTGACAGACACTAGCGGCTGTCTGAATACAATGGCTCTGCTAAGGGATTCATCCTTCATCTCCAGTTTGGATGAAAGAATCTGCAGGCTGAATGAAAAAAATAAAAAAAATTAACTAAGCCATTGCATTTTGGTAGTAGTCACCCCCTCCTCTGACTGATCAATTCTCTTGCTCATTCTTCCATACTGCACTGCAAGAATCAAAGAGACTCCACCTCAGAGGAGCCCTCAAGTACCTGTGACTGGGGTACCATAGAGGCTGACCTGAGAGGCACAGTGATTCTATATACCCGCTGAAAGCCTTGATATGTTTTAAAAAACTTGTTACAGTTATACCTGGTAATCCCGCAATGACAGTCCCTGTTCAGATGCTTCCTATTTTGGAGTGACAAATGTCACCCAATTCTGCTCCTGTGTTGTCACCCTATCATGCCTTTCCAATGGGGACTAAAAGTAGCAGTGAGGACACACATGGTCTACTGTTTTCAAAATGTGTTCTCAGAATGTGAAAATGTGTTAATATTAGGAAAAGCAAGCACTGTAACAACACATCACAGGCATACAGGCACAAAGCACACCAGCATGGTATGTGCACCCTAAAGTGTACTTGCTGTTGTGAATGGACCCCTGGGACTCGTTCAGGTGACCCTTGCTGCCCCTCTTGACACTTGATCCATGGTAAATTGATTTTCAAGGGTGGGTTGACAGGTGGCTTAGGGGTCTGTTTTAACCAACAAAAGGCTGGACCACTGCACCGCAAACAACATTGGGGCAGTTTAAGTGTGGCCCTATTTGCTAGTATGGGACTTGTTCGGCAGCCAGTACCATCACCGTGCTTAGCAAGCAGTACCTTGGGGTTCTTCAGGCACTACCATAGGGTGTAATTTCTGCCATGGCCATGACATGTGTACAGCCCTAACCGGCTGCATGTTCTTCTTTAGTAGGAATGAGCTCAGGCTCCAAACTCACCTGAGCTATCCCACCAGAAAGCTGTCAAAGCAGACAGTCAATCATAGTCAGCATATGTATGCCCCACTCTACACCTGAATGTATACGGCTGCAGGGTGCGGGGTAGTATATGCCTCCGCTATCTATTGGCTGTCCACTTTGAAAGCTTCCTGGAGGGATAGATCAGGTGGGTTTGGACTCTGAACATTTCTGAGGTCATCTTTGTTCTTTAGGTGGGCGTTCTAGATTGAGAAAACTGCCTGCTATTACTGCCCCTTGGTCCGCCGCCAGCCTAATCCTCATTGACCTAGTCCTGGTGGGTGGGGTAAAACGCATAAGTGCTGTGGCCGGAGTGGCACTGGCTGAGGCCACGTATCTTCATTAGTATCCGGCTGGTCTGAGTAACGTTTTTGCCATAAAGTTTAAAACGCTTGCTCCCATCTTTCGAGCACCGGCAGGGATACATCTAACCTTCAGCTTCGAGCGCCGCTTCAAGCTTTTTCACGCCCTCCTAATCCACCACTCAACAGATCCTTTATTTATGTATTAATAAAATGGTGGTCCCACAAGCTTCAGAATATCCAATGTCTAACTAACTAACATGTCCAAGAGGGCAGAGAATTCCTTGGCTATCTCCGCGCTCGCATAGTTTGTTCTTGCTAAACACCCGAAGCACATCAACAACAAGCAATGCCAAGGTCACCCAACTGGTGATAGCCTAGGGGAGGCTTGTGAATGCAAATTTACACATTTATTTTCTTTTGTTCCATCATCCCGCAGAGCCAGAATAGTGCAACCTGCTGATATCCGACCTCTAGCCATGACATGACCTTTATGGCGGAGTCTGGACGGGATGTCTGTGGACACAGGGGAATCATCAAGGCACCATCAAGGCCAATGACAGAAGTATTGAACCATGGAGAAAAGCTCTTAAGAAGATAATGGTGGTGGAGATGGACGTGATTAGCAATGAGATGTTCTCTCCTATTTTCCCCTATTTCAGGTTTGTTATAGAAAGTCTCATATATCTGAATACATAATGTAATTATAGAAAGCTGAACTTCAGGCAACTACAAAAAAAACAAACAAAAAAACAATGTTTAATGTAGAACTGAGGCTGGGTTCACACTATACGACACGACTTTCATCCTACTTTGCTCTGCGACATCTGTCCGACATTGGTCCGACATTGGTCCGACATCCATCCGACATTCATGAACAGGATACTACTTTGATCCGACATTGTGCTAGTCTGACTTGTCCTTTGACCAATCAAAACAATCCCAGGGTGAGATAAATTCCTTTTACTGCTGCTGTAATCACAATGTCGGATGCCAAAGTCGTATGGTTAGGACAAGGATCCGACTTTGATCCGACTTCAATGATAGTCAATGGGCTGAAGTAGGATCAAAGTCGGACAGAAGTAGTACAGGGAGAATTTTTAATGTCGGACCGACATGTGTCGGACCAGTTAAGACGGCTCCCATAGGGAAACATTGATTTTCACATGTCATGCGACATGAGCTCCTAATGTCGGAGCGTTTGTCGCCCCAGTGTGAACCAGCACTAAAAGGCACTTTTTTCCATTTTGGACAGAATAAGAGGGGGTTATAACCCCATGACTGTTGTTTTCTTTGTGCCATCTGTTCTATTAGGGAGATTTCTCTTCACCTCCTGTCACATTGCAAAAACGGACGTAAAAAGAAATCTGTCCAAAATTAGGGAATCCCTGGTTTTTATCAGGGTCACCAGAACTAGGTTTCTCCTCTATCTGTCGGGTGACAACACAACACTTGGGATTTTCTTTCACGTTCACTCTGTGTTTCAGAAAAGCAACACAAATAGAGAGGGTATGTCTCCTCAATAGGGACAAGAGAGAAATAAAAACTTGGTAGGTTTTTCAATTCGACCTCTACCAAAAAAAAAAGTTTTACCTTTTTTAAACTTTAAAATAGTGTTTCTTAACCAGGGTCCCACCTGAGTTCCCCTGAGATGCCATGAGCACGGGACCCAGTTTGCCCTGGATCAGTATCATGAGTTGCCATGGTTAGGTGGACCTCTGACATGATGGGAAATCTCTGATGTGATGTGGAGCCTCTGATGTGGTGGAGGACCTCTGATGTGGTGGAGGACCTCTGATGTGGTGGAGGACCTCTGATGTGGTGGAGGACCTCTGAAGTGATGGTGGACCTCTGATGTGATGGTGGACTTTGCATGTGATGGGGGGACCTCTCATGTGAAGGAAGGTTCACATGTGAAGAGGCGACTGTGATATGTGGAGGACCTCCGATGTGATGGTGGACCTCTAATGTGAAGGAGGGTGGCTCTGATGTGAAGAGGGACCTCCAGGCCTTTTTTTCTCAATAAATAGGGACAGGAACTCCCTTTTGAGTCACCCCTCTTCTCTGTACCCTACCCACCTCTGCGCACTGTCCCTTGGTTCCACCCCCTACCCACTTCCCAGTACCACCTATTTTAGAGAACACAGAACCAAGTTTCAATTTGTATGGAATTTGTTAATGATATCAAGAAAAATAGATCCCCTACAGCCAGCAACAATGGCTCCCCCAGACCCCTCTCATAGACCCCCAAGCAACAATGAACCTCCTGCAACAAAATACCACCCGAAACAACAACAGACCCCCACACAAAAAAATGTATCTCCTCCAGCGCCAATAGATCCCCCAGCATCAACAGATCATTCTGGACACCCCAACAACCCTTACCATGACATACATTCAGTGCTGGAGGTGCCGGAACTGCGTTCCCCCACGTTCCTGCTGAAAAAAAGTCCTGGGGTCCTCCAATGTGATGGTGGACCTCTAATGTGAAGGAGGGTGGCTCTGATGTGAAGAGGGACCTCCATTGTGATGGTGGACCTCTGATGTGAAGAGGGCCCTTGGATGTGATGGGGGGGGACCTCTCATGTGAAGGAAGGCTCACATGTGAAGAGGGCACTCTGATATGGTGGAGGACCTCTAATATGAAGAGGGGGAGGGAGGATGGCTCTGATGTGAAGAGGGACCTCTGATGTGATAGTGGACCTCTAATGTGAAGAAAGACCACCAATGTAATGGGGGACCTCTCACGTGAAGGAAGGCTCTCATGTGAAGAGGAGACTCTGATATGGCGGAGGTCTTCTAAAGTGAATAGGGAGGGGGGCTCTTATGTGAAGAGGGACCTCTGATTTGAAGGAGGACCTCTGATGGGAAGATAATTTCATCATGATGGTTGTATTCATTGTCCCAGGCTCAGGTTTTCCATTAATAAGTACAGTAACATGTACGTTTTTTTACATCTTAGACTGGGGTGGCTCGAGATTTTGCATACTTCTAAAGGGTGTCACGATTGAAAAAAAAAGGATGTGCAACACTGCTTTAAAATGAGAAAATGACGAGCAGGCATAATTTTTTCAGTCATGACTATATCTCTTCTGCAATAAAATGTTTGCAACTGGGGACACATTATTGGATACACCCTGAATTGTTGAATAATCCATTTAAGTGTGCTAATGAAACTATGATCTCCTCCTCACTTGCTGTGTAGTCACCTATACAGGAAGTGAGGGACAATCTCCTGCATGGGGACAAAGACAGCAATTAAAAAGAGTTTACAACACTTCCCCACTATACAAAAAAAAAATGGCATAATTTTGTAGCTAGCTTTAAAATGAACATCATGGTTTTGTGACCTCTATAAACGTCTGCACCCCGTATGCTCCTCCAGTTGGTGTGAGCATGTAATTGCAGAGTGGGCACTGTCCCATGGTCGCTTATTTATATTGATGCCTTGAAAGTCCCTCACACCAACTGGCCTGCATTTATATTCATTATTTCCTTCATGACTATTCATCACACAAACCACTTCAGCATGACCTATTCCATAAAGGAAACGTTTGTCTCGATTTTATTTTTCTGGTAGCAATAAAAAAAAAAGCTCCAATCGAAATTGAAAACTAAGCCATGAACTTCATAGGAGGCGCCGGGCCTGTCTGCCTAGAGCATGGGGGCTCAACCTGTGGCCCTCAAGCTGTTGTGGAACTACAAGTCCCATAAGGCATTGCAAGCCGCTGACAATTACAAGTATGACTCCCAAAGGCAGAGGCATGATGGAACTTGTAGTTCCGCAACAGCTGGAAGGCCACAGATTGAGCACCCATGGCCTAGAGGTTCTGTTATTTCTCCAGGTGTAGTTGTCCTGCAGCTTGGAAGCTTCCTTCTAACTATTAATCTGCTGTTATGGGAACACCAACTTCTGAGCCTGGAAAATCTGCAAGCCAGTTGGAAAGAGAAGTTACAAAGAAACATATGACATAAGGGGGTCCTCATACTCAAAAGCCATACATGATGATGTTAAAGTGAACCTGTGCTTTAATAATGCAGTTCACAGCAACAGGTGAAGTGCTGCTTCTACTGACCTCCCGTTCACTTCCCAACCACAACATCTACCCACCAAGGAGAAGGAGCCACATGTAGCCTCTAAGACGTTCTGATTGTCACATACATTAAGCTAGGGACTCTGAGGCTGCATTCTTACCAATGTCACTAGTTTCCAGTAAATGGATAGGCTAAATTCTCAGTGATCTCGTAGATCTCTTGTGATTGGATAGGCCATATTCTCAGTAATGTCGCAGATCTCTTGTGATTGGATAGGCTACATTCTCAGTGATGTCGCAGCTCTCTTTTGATTGGATAGTCTACATCAGGGCTCAAAATTTCAAGTCCTGAGCTACTAGCCAGGTCTCAAGGGTTACTCGCCACCACTTGACCCACCCAACCCTTACCCTGCCCCGCCCCTAATCACGCCATCATAAATTATCTCATGAAATGTCCCTTAAATGTTTTATGCAGAATTAAGTTACAAAAATAAATATTAACAACAACTTTATCAGTTCCCCTCAGCACAGCCTCACCAGTGCCCATCAATGCAGGCTCAACTCGGCCCATCAATGCAGCGTGACCTGTGCCCCACATTGCAGCCTCACCGTTCCCCACATTGCAGCCTTACCGTGCCCCACATTGCAGCCTCACTGTGCCCCACATTGCAGCCTCACCGTGCCCCACATTGCAGCCTCACCGTGCCCCACATTGCAGCCTTACATTGCAGCCTTACATTGCCCCATTGCAGCCTTACATTGCCCCCATTGCAGCCTTACAGTGCCCCCATTGCAGCCTTACAGTGCCCCCATTGCAGCCTTACAGTGCCCCCATTGCAGCCTTACAGTGCCCCTATTGCAGTCTTACATTGCCCCCATAGCAGCCTTGCCAGGGCGGAGGAAGTGAGAGGGGTGGCCGGATCGTGACTGGAGTTAAAGGAGAGCCGCGGGATCACTGAGCGGTAAAACACGCCGTAACAGCTGACATTGAAACTGTCTCTGCTCTGCACACTGATCTCACACAGCCCCGCCTCCTAATAATCCCGCGCCTGTAATAGACAGAACGCGGGTCCAATCCTGGGATGCATTCTGTCTATTACAGGTGCGGGGTTAGGAGGAGGCGGGGCTGTGTGAGATCAGTGAGCAGAGCGGAGACAGTTTCAATGTCAGCTGCTACGGCGTGTTTTACTGCTCGGTGATCACGCGGCTCTCCTCTAACTCCATACACTCTTCCACCAGGAGAACGGCTCCCGATAAACCCCGCCCGTCGGTGGTGCTCGCCCCCCCACTCCCAGGCAGCCCAGCTCCTCGCCAGCCCTCATTTTCCACTCGCAAAATGCGAGTAGGCGAGTGGAAAATTTGAGGGCTGGTCTACATTCTCAGCGATTTCACTGGCCTCCTACGAATGGATAGGCTTCATTCTCAGTGATGTCACTGGTCTCTAGTGATTGGATACGCTACATTCTCCGTGATTTCGCAGATCTCTTGTGATTGGATAGGCTACAGTCTCAATGATGTCATTGGTCTCACATGATTGAATAGGTTAGATTCTCAGCGGTGTCATTGGTCTCCTGTGATTGGATAGGCTACATTCTCAGTGATGTCACTGGTCTCTTGTGATTAGATAAGTTGCCATATCAGTGATGGCAGGTGAAGGTTGCGCTCTAACTAATGCTATGAGAAACCACAAAGCTAATAATGGTATTCCTTAGGTGATATTAAAGAGTGAACAAAAATATGAGGAATAAATAATTCAAGATAATAATCATAAAGACCCTGTGAAATAAATAACAAAAGGGAAGGAAATTAATCATATGAACCCTGTGAAAGGAATTATAAACAAATAACCTAAATAAGTGCTGATAGTAATAAGTAAAATATGCCCACTCAAAAATTAACAATAAATGTTCACCTCAAAGATTGTACAAATTAATAAAAAATAAAAATCCTGTGATAACAACAAAACCTGTGCTGGAATTTGTAATCAAAAAAAATTCCCTAATCACAAATAGTCCAAAAAATGTCAACAAAAGTCTTCTAATGAATGAAGATTCTGTAAAAATAAAACCTGTGCAAAAAAATCTCAACATATAATCATCAACCCACAAAGTCTTAGCGAAAAGGAAATCCCAAAAAAGTGAAATTCTTTGCCGATGGACACTCAAAGATGGACTCAGGGAGAAGATAACAGTAGGTGCAAACATCCAAATTCTTGTGACTTTCAAACACCACAAATCCGCCACCAGAAAACGTGTGCGCTTACCAGCTGCACAGACCAGATTAGCCTGTGGCTTAAAACCCAGCGGGCCTTTTCCGCACGATGGTCCTAGGGAAAGTCCTCACCACTCCACCGGAAAGGCTGTGTAAGTGGGGTCACTGCTGGACGAGGTCTCTCCACCGGCAAGATGATGACTCAAGGCTGGCGATGTGTCTCAGAAAAAAAAAAACATACAGATGCTCCATAGGTAAAACCTGGGTAGGTATGTTTATTTTGGTGGCTAAAAAGTTTGCCAAAGGGCGTAAATACAAAAACAATAAAATCAAGGATAAAAATAGCGGCCGGCCGGCTGCAGTACAAACGCCCGTGCACTAACAACGGGACATATCGCGCTGTGACGTCAGCACGTCGCTTCTACCGACGCGTTTCGCCACTATTCTGACATCATCCTGGGGCACCATTATCAGTGATGTCACTGGTCTCTTGTGATTAGATAATTTGCCTTCTCGTGATGTCATTGGTCTCTTGTAAATGGATAGGCTGCATTCTCAGTAATGTCATCAATAATTTGAACTAGGTGGACTAAGGCACTTTACAGCTGCAATGTTACCTGGATGGTATAATTGGTCACTGGCTCAGTGTTGTCTGAAGGTTCTGTTTAACTGGGACTGAAATCATTGTCACTTTAAATTTACTAATTTGGTCCTTATGAATTCAGCCTGAATTAAATTGGGAAGTTACAAAACAGAATGGTGTGTGAAAATGGTTTACACATAATTATAGACAACATCTGGAAAGTCAACCTGACCTACATGATCTCATATTACAGTCTGCTCTATTTTTATAGCTGTTAACTGGGTTCTGTTATGTAATGTGACAAAAAAATGAACAGAGTTCTGGTTTGGTCAGAGAGTGCTATGGGGGAGGACACATATTTCACTGGTGACTTTACTTTTGGTGAAGTTAGAGGATTCAGCAATCGGTAAAAAACGATGATGACAAATACTATTGTAGCGGGTGGTTACATTTAGGGGAGGCATCTGAGTGGTAACTAGGCTCAGATGCCCTGATTGTTAGGTTTCATGGACCATTTATATCCCTAGGAGATGGTGCTGGTGTGTAGTTCCATGGGGCCTATAGGTGGCGCTGTTGCCGTGGGCCCGGGTTGAAACGCAGTACAAGGTTGTGTCTTTTTTTGTCCCCTCTTGGCAGCAGTGCGGCAGGGCTTGGAAGGGACCATCTTCCAGAGGGGTCGGTCCTGCGCTCAGGCACCTTAGGCCTGGGTGCGTGTGTGTCGCCTCAGGGTGCCCTAGGCCCAGGGGCCTGATCGGGTTGTCTTCAGGTGCCCTAGGCCCGGAGACGGAGCTGCTGTTCCATCCCAGACACCTTCAGTCTGGGGTGAAGTACTTTGGAGAAAGGCCCGGAGCCCAGCAGCCTTCGGCTGGGATCCGCCAGGGACCGAGGCTCCCAGGGATCTGCCTTGCGAGGGGACCCGTATCCAGGATTGAGGAGGCCAGGGAGGTGACCCTTTCTGAAGACCCAGCGCAGAGTCGTGGTGACAGGTGGGGCCTCTGGTAACTCTCCGGAGGGATGTTCTTGTCCTAAAAAGGGGCCAAGTTACTAAAGGAAGGAAGTGCGTGTTCTTTATGTCACAGTGGCAGTGACACTACTTACATAAGGTCAGTGGCAGTGACTTTCATCTTTTCCACCCGGTCAGTGGCAGTGACCAACCTCATGGTCTGTGGCAGAGACCGTGCGCCAAGCCTGTTCATGCTAATCAGAACAGGAGAAAACCCAATTCATGTTTGTGCCTGGACCTCCTCCCACCTTATCTGACCTGTGTCTTGTCCCAACCTGTCTGCTCTCAAAGAGACTGTTTATTGTGCTGAGAAGAATAAATAAGAGTTGGACCTTTCAGTTGGTGTGGACAGTTGCTTACTGGGGAGAACTAAAGACTTGTTTCTGACTACCACAGAAACGAGGTCAGCACTGGAGGCTTTTAAACACTGGCTGCAAGCAGGCCCGAGAAACTAACACCGCTCAACCTCCCTATTCAGGAGGGTACGGGCTTGTGGTGCGGGGTGCCTCATTCTTTACATGCGGAGGAGCCAAGCAAAAGAAAAGCAGGTAAAGTCTGGGGTTAGTGCGCTACACTATCAAATACTATATATTTACTAGAGACCAGTGACATCACTGAGAATGTAGCCTATCCATTTGTTGCAATTACAGCTGCAAGTCTTTTTGGGGATGTCTCTGCCAGCTTTGCACATCTAGAGAGTGACAATTTTGCCCATTCTTTGCAAAATAGCTCAAGCTCTGTCAAATTGGATGGAGAGCTTCTGTGAACAGCAATTTTCAAGTCTTGCCACAGATTCTCAATTGGATTTAGGTCTGGACTTTGATTGGGCCTGGGTTTAATTATAACACATAAATAAGCTTTGATCTAAACCAATCTATTGTAGCTCTGGCTGTATGTTTAGCGTCATTGTCCTGCAGGTCATTGTCTTACAGGTTTTCTTCTAAGATTGCCCTGTATTTGGCTCCATCCATCTTCCCATTAACACTGACCAGCTTCCCTGTCCCTGCTGAAGAAAAGCATCCCCACAACATGATGCTGCCACCACCATGTTTCACGGTGGGGATGGTGTGTTCAGGGTGATGTGCAGTGTTAGTTTTCCATCACACATAAACTTTTGCTCATAGGCCAAAAAGTTCAGCTCCTCCAGAGTTACCATGGGCCTCTTGGCTGCTTCTCTGATGAATGCTCTCCTTGCCCGGCCTGTCAGTTTAGGTGGACGGCCATGTCTTGCTAGGTTTGCAGTTGTGTCATACTCTTTCCATTTTCAGATGATGGATTGAACAGTGCTCCATGAGATGTACAGCTGTATTTATACTGAGATTAAATTACACACAGGTGGACTCTAGTTATTAGTTAGGTGACTTCTGAAGGCAATTGGTACCACTAGAATTTGGTAAGGGATATCAGAGTAAAGGAGGCTGAAAACAAATGCACGCCACACTTTTCTGATGTTTATTTGTAAAAAAAATTTGAAACCATTTAAAATTTTCCTTCCACTTCACAATTATGTGCCACTTTGTGTTGGTCTATCACATAAAATTCCAATAAAATACATTTACGTTTTTGGTTGTAACATGACAAAATGTGAAAAGTTTCAAGAGGTATGAATACTTCTTCAAGGCACTGTACATTCCCTAGAGACTGATGACATCACTGAAAATGCAGCCTATCCGTTACCTAGAAACCAGTGACATCACCGAGAATGCAGTCTACCCATTTACTAGAGACCGGGGTGACATCACTCAGAATGCAGCCTATCCATTCACTAGAGACCGGTGACATCACTGAGAATGCAGCCTATTCATTCACTAGAGACTGGTGACATCACTGGGAATTCAGCCTATCCATTCACTAGAGACTGGTGACATCACTGAGAATTAGAGGTGCGCATCTTCACTGGCCTCACGATTTGATTCGATTATCAGGTCAACGATTCGATTCGATTCCGCGATGCATCACGATGCATCACGATTACAGCGCAAGTGCGCATGGTTTTCACCCAAAAAATTTAAGCAGTCAGGAGAACTCCATTTTTTTAATTATATCTGTTCTTTTAAAAAAAAGACAACACTCCCTGCGTGTAGCAAAGTCTAAACAAAGCAGACAACAACTTGTACATAGTACAGGAGATGATCAGAGACTGCGGACATGCTACAGGAGATGGTCAGACTGCGGACATGCTACAGGAGATGGTCAGACTGCGGACATGCTACAGGAGATGGTCAGACTGCGGACATGCTACAGGAGATGGTCAGTGACTGCGGACATGCTACAGGAGATGGTCAGACTGCGGACATGCTACAGGAGATGGTCAGACTGTGGACATGCTACAGGAGATGGTCAGTGACTGCGGACATGCTACAGGAGATGGTCGGTGACTGCGGACATGCTACAGGAGATGGTCGGTGACTGCGGACATGCTACAGGAGATGGTCGGTGACTGCGGACATGCTACAGGAGATGGTCGGTGACTGCGGACATGCTACAGGAGATGGTCAGAGAGTGCAGACCTAGTACAGGAGATGTTCAGAGACTGCGGACATGCTACAGGAGATGGTCAGACTGCGGACATGCTACAGGAGATGGTCAGACTGCGGACATGCTACAGGAGATGGTCAGACTGCGGACATGCTACAGGAGATGGTCAGTGACTGCGGACATGCTACAGGAGATGGTCAGACTGCGGACATGCTACAGGAGATGGTCAGACTGTGGACATGCTACAGGAGATGGTCAGTGACTGCGGACATGCTACAGGAGATGGTCGGTGACTGCGGACATGCTACAGGAGATGGTCGGTGACTGCGGACATGCTACAGGAGATGGTCGGTGACTGCGGACATGCTACAGGAGATGGTCGGTGACTGCGGACATGCTACAGGAGATGGTCAGAGAGTGCAGACCTAGTACAGGAGATGTTCAGAGACTGCGGACATGCTACAGGAGATGGTCAGACTGCGGACATGCTACAGGAGATGGTCAGACTGCGGACAAGCTACATGAGATGGTCAGACTGCGGACAAGCTACATGAGATGGTCAGACTGCGGACATGCTACAGGAGATGGTCAGACTGCGGACATGCTACAGGAGATGGTCAGACTGCGGACAAGCTACATGAGATGGTCAGACTGCGGACATGCTACATGAGATGGTCAGACTGCGGACATGCTACAGGAGATGGTCAGACTGCGGACATGCTACATGAGATGCTCAGACTGCAGACATGCTACATAAGATCAGCAGGTAAGTATACAAAAAGAATACCTGTTGTGCCGAGATTCAGAATGGTTCCCCCGCCGGATTCTGTTCCCCTGGCTCTCGGCTCCTATCGGAACTCCGCCCCCTCAGCCCTGTACATTGCCGCTCCTCCTACTGTTCCTCACGAATTTAAATGCTCCTAATACCGCCCCGCCTCTCCAGCCCTCTGCTCATTAGCATTCGTGAGGCGTAGGCGTGAGCGGCGCTGGAGAGGCGGGGCGGTATTAGAAGAATTTGCATTTGTGAGTAGGAGAGAGCGGAAATGTACAGGGCTGAGGGGGGGGGGGCGGAATTCCGATAGCCGAGAGACAGAGGGAACAGAATCTGGCGGGGGAACAGTGCTGTGTACATGCCGCGCTCATGTGACTGCCCTCTCTCCTCTCTGCTTTCACGTCTCTGACGCCAGGACAGACGTGAGACGTGAAAGCAGAGAGGCGGGCCGGGCAGTCACATAAGCGCGTCATAGGAAATAAAAAAAAAGGCAACAGCTCTCCTGGGAGGAGGGGGCGGGGCTAGACATCGCCGGTAATCGATTAATAGCTTTCCCTGCATCGGTGCCGCATCGGGGACGCCCGAATTGCGATGCACCGATGCAGCGATTAAATTCCACACCCCTACTGAGAATGCAGCCTATCCATTCACTAGAGACTGGTGACATCACTGGGAATTCAGCCTATCCATTCACTAGAGACTGGTGACATCACTGAGAATGCAGCCTATCCATTCACTAGAGACTGGTGACATCACTCAGACTGCAGCCTATCCATTCACTAGAGACTGGTGACATCACTGAAAAATGCAGCCTATCCAATACCTGGAGACAGTGACATTGAGAATGCAGGCTACCCATTCACTAGAGACAAATGATATCACTGGGAATGCAGCCTATCCATTAACTAGAGACCGGTGACATCACTGAGAATACAGCCTATCCATTAACTAGAGACTGATGACATCACTGAGAATACAGCCTATCCATTAACTAGAGACTGGTGACATCACTGAGAATGCAGCCTATCCATTCACTAGAAACCAGTGACATTGTTGCTAATTCAACCTATCCAATCACTAGAGACCAGTGACATCAGGAATAGGTCACCAGCCATGAAGCAAGAGCACTCAGAATGGGTGGCAGGAGGCTGCAGTACCACCCATGAGCATTCCTAAAGCTCTGCACAACCTAGTAATTATAAGCAGTTATCCTCTACAGTTAGAATGTTTCCTGGCTAACATTGGAATTTCGCAGAATAATTTTACTTGCGTTCTGTAATTAACCTTTACAACAAAAAGACCTAAATGTGTTAGAGAAAGTCCGATTTCTGTAAGCTATCAATCAGGTATTCCGAGACAATGGCTCAGACAGGTGGTGAAGGTCAGGTGACCAGACGTAAGAAACTCGAGTAGGCCATTCTACACTTTGAAGACCCTTGACAAAAATGAACCAACCCCTAGATAAATGGAGGAAGCCACTTCTAAAATCACGACTATACTCTACGCCAAAAAAAAAAAAAAAAAGAAACGCATAAAGTATCGCTTTGATATCTGAGATTAAAGAGGACGGTTAAGTGTGGAGGAGTTAGGGCATAATGACACACGCTTTCATCAGAAGAAACCCAAATTACCCACCGCGCTCACAACCCTATCATATGTTCTGCGCGGTAAGCAAGCTACTTATTACAAAGAAGCCCTTACCGTAATCAAACTTTCGGGGAAAGAAAAGGAGATGAAATTGCTATTCATGATGGATTTTTTTTTCCCTTTGTCATCTCTTGGGACGGATCAGCTGTCAGAACACATGCCTGACCGTAGACAAAAAAAAAAAAGGGGGTGGGGGTGGGGGTAAGTGAGCGCACTGACCATCTGCTACAGAACGCTGAGTAATAAGAGCTAATGAAATCACCAGGATGGCCCCACCAGGCTGACGGTTTTCAACTTGGCCGCAGCCGGGAAGTGGAGGCTGCCAAGAGCCAATTTTAAAGGACTGCTGTATTTTGGAGGCTCGGGCCCAGAATTCAAGGAGAAATTTGGAAACCACAGCTGAGTTCCTGCAAGTTCTACACCCCCCCCCCCTTCTCTTTCTCTCAAGGGCACATTCCTTTCCTCTAGTCATGTCAATGAGGAAGTTCACAATACTGGGCTTCTCGCCCTCGTAGCGCGTATGTTTCCATTTAAATAAACTGGCATGAGTTCATTCTATGCGTCTCTTTCAGACGGCTGATGCGCCCCTCCCCAGCAGTGGGTCTGACCTTAGCAAAGCCAAAGGGGTGTTTTTTTGTATTTTTTTTCCTGTGGGGAAGAGAAAACGCTATTTCAAACCGGATGTGGATTCCAGAGATGACGACGCATTCGCCGAGGAGATTAAAGCCGGGGTGATGGCGGTGGCTGAGTCAGTTCATTTCCTAGAGGCTGACCCCCCAGCCTGCCGATGAGTATAGATTTCTGGATCTAGCCGAGAAGGCGGATATTGGTTGGAAATGAGGAGATTCTGAAATCATTACATTCAAGGAACGTTTCCACTTACTGCCATTTCCTAGGGAGAGTGGATGACAGGCAATCCTATGCTGGACACCCTCATAAACTATGATCCATATTTTATAAAGTCTGCAACACTAATGCCCTGTACACACGATCGGATTTCCTATGGTTTTTAAACCGATGGATTTTTCCATCGGAAAACCGATGAAGCTGACTTCCATCAGTCTTGCCTATACACCATCAGTCCAAAAACCGATCGTCCCAAACGCCGTGACGTAAAACACTCAGACGAGCCGGGAAAAATGAAGTTTAATGCTTCTGAGCATGCGTCGACTCGATTCTGAGCATGCGTGGGTTTTTTACCTGATGGAGTTCCCCACAGACAATAGTAATTTGCTATCGGTTTTTTAACCATCGGATAAATTTAAAACATGTTCTATTTTTAAACACCGATGGAAAAAAGACAGATGGGGCCCACACACGATCGGTTTGTCCGATGAAAAAAGTCCATCGTGTGTACACAGCTTAACACTGCTGCTTAACCACTTAAGGACCAGGTATTTTTCTGACAAGTAAAAATCTGTAGAGCTAAATAAATAAACTAGAGCTGCACGATTCTGGGAAAAATGAGAACCACAATTTTTTTGCTTAGAATAAAGATCACGATTCTCTCACGATTCTCATGCCGTTACATCATCTTTCACATTACACCAAAAAAATTGGGCTAATTTTAGTTTAGTTTTTTTTTTTTATTAAAAAAAAATTGCATTTGAAAGACCGCTGCGCAAATACAGTGTTACATAAAATATTGCAACAACCACCATTTAATTCTCTAGGGTCTCTGCTAAATATATATATATATATATATATATATATATATATATATGGTTTGGGGGAAGTAATTTTCTAGCAATAAATAATGATTTTCACTTAAAACCAACAAGTGTCAAGGAAAAAGGTTTAGTCTTTAAGTGGTTAAACTTCCCTCATTTACAGACAGTTCATTCCTTTGATCTAAAGAACAAAACGTTACAATGTTTATAGTTAGCTCAGGGCTGAGGAATGTTGTGAAACTTGGCAGACTGCCTGTTTTTTTTTTGTTTGTTTTTTTGACAGCTGTCGGCTTGAGCAGAGAACTTTGCTTTGTTAAGATTGCAAGTGGGAAAGAATCGCAATCTCGATTACTAACGATTAATAGTGCAGCTCTACCCCAAACATTATACTTTTTTTTTTTTTTAGCAGAGACCCTAGAGAATAAAATGGTGGTCATTGCATTTTTTTTGTGCATCCGTTTTTCGAATGCAACTTTTTGGGGACAAAATACACTTTAACCACTTCAGCCCTGGACCATTTTGACCATTCAGCCAAAGACCAGGCCACTTTTTGCGATTCGGCACTGTGTCGCTTTAACTGACAATTGCGCGGTCGTGCGACGTGGCTCCCAAACAAAATTTACGTCCTTTTTTTTTCACACAAAAATGTATTTTGGTGGTATTTGATCACCTCTGCAGTTTTTATTTTTTGCGCTATAAACAAAAATAGAGCGACAATTTTGAAAAAAATTCAATATTTTTTACTTTTTGCTATAATAAATATCCCCAAAAAATATATAAAAAATCTTTTTTTTTCTCAGTTTAGGCCGATACGTATTGTTCTACATATTTTTGGTAAAAAAAAAAAAAAAACGCAATAAGCGTATATTGATTGGTTTGCGCAAAAGTTATAGCGTCTACAAAATAGGGGGTAGTTTTATGGCATTTTTATTAATACCGTCATTTTTTTTTACTAGTAATGGCAGCGATCAGCGATTTTTATTGTGACTGCGACTTTATGGCGGACATATTGGACACTTTTGACACCATTTTGGGACCATTGTCATTTTTACAGCGATCAGTGCTATAAAAATGCACTGATTACTGTAAAAATTACACTGGCAGTGAAGGGGTTAACCTGTAGGGGGCACAGTCACGGAGCTCGCGGGCGGCAATTTAAAGGGGACGTATATATACGCCCATTTGCCCAGCCGTGCCATTCTGACGACGTAAATAGTCGTGCGGCGGTCGGCAAGCAGGTAAATGAATTAACAAAACATAATATATACCCCATTTTTTTTTTGTATAATGTTAAAGATGATGTTACGCTGAGTAAATAGATAGCTAACGTTTCATGCCTTAAAATTGTGCGCGCTCGTGGAATGGCGCCAAACGATGGTACTTAAAAATCTCCATAGGCGACGCTTTAAACTTTTTTACAGGTTACCAGTTTCGAGTTACAGAGGCAGTCTAGAATGATTGCTCTTGCTCAGACGTTCCTGGCGATACCTAACGTGTGTAGGGAACATAGGTGGGTGTGACCTACGTATGTGTTCACTACTGTGCGTGAGCTTGCGGGGACGCTTAAGAAAAAAAAAATTATTACATTTTTTACAATTTTTACACTATCCCTTTAAAAAAAAAAATTTATTACTTTTATTGCTATCGCAAGGAATGTCCTCCTAGATCAGGGATCTGCAATTAGCAATTTTCAAATCCCCAGCTTTGTCAAGCCAACAGGTACTCTTCAAAAGCTTACAGCCATCCAAAACGACAACGCGTTAAAAAGATCTGTGCAGAGGATCAGAGAACAGCCTCAGAGAGGGACACATTCTTCTATGACCCAGCAGATTATTTCCAGCACACGATACTTAAGGCTGCGGCAGGCCGGAAGAAAATCAAATTGGTTTGTAATTCCTCAAAACCGGTCACAGAATCTCAAGGCAACCACAATGGGATACACATTCCACTTGGCTGAGACACCGGTCAAGGCAGATAAAAAAAATCTATATTCCAAATGTATCATTCACCAGTTATATCCAAGATAGAGTGGAATTTCCCTTATTAGTCATTGCGTGTGCAGACTTTATGGAGAAAGTTGGATGCCGTTACTCAGTTATGAGGGGGGGGCTCCATTTTCCTTCACGTACAACTAAAGGCAAAACTTGTTTTGTTTTTTTTGGACAGAGTGATGGAGGACTAGAACTTTTTTTTACTGCTGTCTTCTAGGGAGATTCACTACCTTTATGCCGCGTACACACGACCGTTTTTCATGACGAGAAAAATGTAATTTTTTTATTTGGTCATTAAAAACGATCGTGTGTGGGCTCCAGAGCATTTTTCACGACGTGAAAAATGACCATTAAAATTTTGGAACATGCTCTAATTTTTCTCGTTGTTTTTCACGTCGTCGTTTTTCTCGTCATGAAAAACGGCCGTATGTAGGCTTTAACGACGTGAAAAAAATGCGCATGTTCAGAAGCAAGTTATGAGACGGGAACGCTCGTTCGGGTAAAACTAGCGTTCATAATGGAGATAGCACATTCATCACGCTGTAACGGACTGAAAAGCACGAGGCTGAAAAGAGCGAATCGTCTCTCACCAAACTTTACTAACACGAGGATCAGCCAAAGCAGCCCAAAGGGTGGCGCCATCCGAATGGAACTTCCCCTTTATAGTGCCGTCGTACGTGTTGTACGTCACCGCGCTTTACTCAAGCATTTTTTTCCACGATAGTGTGTAGGCAAGGCAGGCTTGAGAAGAATCACGTCGAGAAAAACGCTGTTTTTTTCAATGACATCAAAAACGGTCGTGTGTACGCGGCATAAGAGGTCCTTTCATCGTTAAGAAAAGTGAGGGATAAATTCGTAACTTGCCACCAGACCAGGATTTGAATGTACATCTTCCAATGGGGACACGTGTTCCTGTGACAACTGTCTAAGAGGGGATATCCTGTTACTGCCTCAATCTACAGGCTAGGAAGTGAAGGTAAATCTCCTAAGGCCCCATTCACACTTCTCCTGAGCGTCCTTGGTTGTTTTTAAGGTGTGTTTTTTGAGCGTTTGTACAGGCGTTCTTGCATACGTTTCAAGCTTTCCACAATTTTTTTTTTTTTTTTAGCCAATAGAAAGATATTTACTAGATGATAAAGCATGCAAAGAAACACACATTATTCATGTTTTTGCCCATTTTTCAGGAGCTCCTATTGAAGTCTATTGGGGCCAAATGCGTGACTCTGCCCCAAAAGAGGCTCATGTACTTTTTCAAGCTCAAGCTTCAAGCGACACTACTCCTATTTCTCGTGAAGCATCAAAGAACACTTCAAACTGGTGTGAACAGGGTTTAATAGGACACGGCGATAAAAAAAATAACTTTAAACCTTCCCTTACCCTATCCAAAATGTAAATAAAAGTTTTGGCTTTAGATATACTTTAAATCAGATGTCTCCAAGATGCTGCCCTTTGCTTTTATCCAGTGTTTGGGGCACTATTTTTCCCACTGACACCATCAAAAGGGCACAATTCCTACCAATGACACCTACGATAGGGCATAAGTTATTCCATCGATACCAACGGTGGCCCACTATTCCTCCCACTGTCACCAATAATTTCCCTTTAGGATTAATAAAGTATTCTGAATCTGAATGGAGAACTATTGATCTTTTATTGAAAAGAATCAAGCAACCAATTTTATACAAAAGTAAAAAACAAAACCATGGTACAAAACTTCAACAGAAAACAAAGGAATACACATCCATGTTCAGAATATATACAATATATACATAATCCACTACCAAAACATCCCTAGAAAACTATCTACATAAAGCAGCAGAGAGGGCCTAAGAGGCACAACCCATCACCTATGTACGCAGCCATTCATCAAAAATTAATCAAAAATACTGATAATCTAGGGTGATAAGAGACAGACAGCCACACCCGGGAAAGAGACTCCTGGCAGTCAAGGAGGCTTGAAACCCCTCCACGCCTTCAACCAAGCCCCCTGACCCCGCTTGTCTCTCTCAAGCTCCCGAATCTTCCCCACCTCATGCAAAATGTCATACACCACCACCTCAACAGGAAGGAGTTTTTGCCGAATGCTGACCTGACACCGTGCGTTCCAGGTGAAATAACGGACTACTAAGCTAACTAAAAAAAGTGTATCCAAACAAAAAACTCCACCGGTATTGAATGCTCCGTACACCCACTCAGCATAACCCAGCCTGGAGAGGAAAGGAACACCGAGGGCCCGCCCCACCTGTTTGTACACCTCTATGTTAAAAGGGCAACGAAGCAGAAAATGGTCCATAGTCTCCTCCTCATCCGCACACTCCTCCCGAGGACAGCTACGATCCATCCCACTGCGGAATTTCAAATTGCCCCGAACATAGAGCTTCCCATGGAAGCACAACCAGGCCAGATCCCTAAATTTAGGGGGTACTCTATCCAAATTAATCAGTCTTAACCCCGCCCTCAAAACTGGGCCCGGGCAATCCCTTAAGGCCAGTGGGTCATGAAAGACTTCGCTCAAGACTCGACTCATAAGGACTTTCCTTGGAACCGATCTGAGATCTTCAGCCGACAATCGCCACTGCCGCAGTAACTTCAGGCACGGAGCGACATAGGCTGGTAGCTGACCACGATGACCCCTGCGATTCTTCACTTGGCCACCTTCTTCCCAAAGTCGTAGAAAAGGCCTAAACCAAGATCTAAATATGCCTACCCATCCAGGAGGTTCCACTGCAAGCATATTACCAATGTTAAACTTGAGAAACAGCAGTGAAAAGAAAAGAACTGGGTTGACCATACCTAAGCCACCCTCCCTCCTGGATAGGTAGGTGACATTCCTCTTGATGGGGTTCAGTCTGTTCCCCCACAGCATCTGGAAGAACACACTACTGACCCTAGCATAGAGAGACACTGGCAAGATGCAGACAAAGCTGACATACAAGAAGATCGGAATCAGGTACGTCTTAATCAGATCAACCCTTTCCCTCATAGATAACTTCCATCTCTTCCAGCTGACCACCTTAGTATTGGCAATTTCCAGTCTGCCTTCCCAGTTTTTGAGGTCATAATCGCCGGGTCCAAATTCAATGCCTAATATCTTAATTCTTTCCTGGGGCACTGGAAAGGTGTCTGGGAGATCAAACCCCTCACCTTCCTTTCCCATCCAGAAAACTTCAGTCTTTTCCTGATTGATCTTGGAGCCTGATGCTTCAGAATACCGTGATGTCAGAGAGACCACCTCCTCCGCTTCATCCGTCCCAGTGACAATCACTGACACATCGTCTGCATAGGCAACAACCCTCAATGGCTGCTCACCCAGGAGCCCCACTGGTACCCCACACAACATGCCGCTCTCTAGCCTCCTGATGAAGGGGTCGATTGCAAACACATAGAGCAGGGGACTCAGGGGACAACCCTGGCGCACCCCGGAGCCAACCTCAAAGGACTGTCCAACCCAACCATTAACAAGAGGGAAGCTTTCTGCCCCCTTATACAAGACTTTCAGCCAATCGACAAAACCACCTGGCAGACCGTACTTACTAAGGAGCAACCACAGGTACTCATGGTTAACACGATCAAAAGCCTTTGCCTGATCCAATGTCAGCAAATACTTTCCCCAGCCTGCAGCCCTGCACCGCTCCAAGGCCTCCCGGACAGCTAAAACCGCTGTGAAGGTGCTCCTACCCTGGACCGAACAGTGCTGATGGCGAGAAAGCAAAGACTCTGCCACTGACGATAGGCGCCAGAAAAATATCTTTGCCAGTATCTTTCTATCGACATTAAGAAGGCTGATGGGGCGCCAATTCTCAATCATCGAAGGATCTTTACCCTTTGAAAGAAGAATCACAGCCGAGTGCCTCATGGAAGGGGAAAGCACCCCCTCAGCAAGGCAACTGTTAAAAACCTATACCAAATGCGGGGCCAGAATAGACTTAAAGGCTTTGTAAGACTCAGCCGTCAAGGTCCAGGTGACTTTTTGATGGCAAGCTGTTCAATTGCCCTCATCACCTCCTCGACTGTGATCTCCTCTGTCAAATTCATCAATGGAACATCTCCACCATTTAGACCTGGAGTAGAGTCCAAAAAGCTTTCCATCTTGTCACGGTCAAGCTCTTTCCTCCCAAGAAGGTCGGCATAAAAGGACCTCACGACCTCCAGAATCCCTGACCTGGACTTTGTCAAGGAACCTGTACTGTCCTTAAGGCCAACGACCGTTTTAACAGCTACACCTTGTTTGCAGTTCTGGTAAGGGTCAGGCGAGTGGTACTTCCCATAGTCCCTCTCCAGAACCAAAGAGGCATGCCGGTCATATTGACACTTCCTGAGAAGGAGTTTCACTTCGGAGATTGCCCCAGGATCTCCTCCTCTCGAGACAAGAATATCCAGCTTCCTCCGTAAACGTTGGTAGGTCATGTATTTATTAAACTGATTTCTATTGGCTAGGCCCCTGAAGAATACAGCGATCCTCTTTTTGGTCAGCTCCCACCACTCAGCTTTGCTGCTACAAAAGTCCAGGATGGTCACCTGTGCCTGAAAGAATTCCTCAAAGGATTGTCTAACATGTTCTTCCTTGAGTAGAGTCGAATTTAATCTCCAGATGCCCTTGCCCCTCTGAGGGGCGTCTGAAGCATTCAGTACCACAGACAGCATACAGTGATCAGAGAACTCTACTGCCTGCACCACTGGGGGCGAGAAAGCAGAGGCCTCCTTCAAAAAAAAACCTATCTATCCTACTCTGACTATTACCACGATGAAAAGTGAACCCGGTGTCATCTGGGAGGTGCTTAATGTGCACATTCACAAGACCAGCATCCCTAACCATACTATTTAAAAAAACGCTATCATATCCCAGCCTGTCCTTGAAGTCCTTCCTGTCCTTGGGCCTAGTTACTGTATTAAAGTCACCTCCAAAGACCACTTGCCGGGATGTAAAAAGAAATGGTTTGATCCTTGTAAAAAGGCATTTCCTGTCCCACTTTGTGTGTGGTCCATAAACATTGATTAGTCGCAGGTCCTGCCCTCCCACAAGAACGTCTAAGACCATACATCTCCCAATCTCCACCTCAATAACCCGCCATACAGTTACCATGCCGGTTTTAAACAACACCACCACACCGCCGTAAGGCTCGGCCGCAAGAGACCAGTAAGATGGACCATACCTCCACTCTCTCTTGGCCATATGAATATCTGCCAAGGAGGTGAGCCTAGTCTATTGCAAAAATAAAATTTCAGCATCTAATTGGCTGAACAAAAAGAAGGCCATAGAACGAGCTCTTACTGACTTAATGCTGGCGACATTAATTGTCACCACTTTTAACGGAGGGGGAACCGCCATTTGGGTTATTGGGTGGATTGCTTCTTAGCTCCCCTCTGCTGCTCATCACCAGAAGCCTCTCTCTTTCTAGAGGCCGCCTCAAAGTCCATTTCGGAATCAGAACTTCTCTCCGAAGAAGCTCCAGATGAAGAAATATCCCACTTGGAGGACCTATGACGGCTGGAGACAGGAACTGGAGCTTCCCGTCCCCGTTCCGTCCTCACCGCCTGCCTCTTCCGCCTCCCAACCTTCCTTCTCTCTTCCAGGTACCGCAGGTCAGCCTCAGAGATGCCCTCATCTCTTACTTTTTTCTTTAAAGTCTTTCCACAAGACTTCTTTACAGAGGAAGGGGCGCCCTTTTTAGTACACGCTGGTGGGGGGGGGGGGTGATCCCCTTAAGTCAGACTCAGGAGGGGTAGACTCCTGGTGGGTAACTGACTCGGGGGGCACAGACTTGGAAGGTTCTGACACAAGAGGAGAGGGTACAGTAGGCTGGGGGAACACAGAGACAGATACAGAAGGAGTACTTACAGACACAGGAGGGGTGGCCACAGGAACTGGAGAGGGATCCTGAGCAGGACCGGGGGAGGCGGTCACCGCAGAGGAGGATGGTACACCAGGGGCCTCACCCTCCATCCTGTCCAGCCTTGACATGTCCTCTACTACCTCCTTCTCCATATTGTGCCAGGCTTCAGGACACCTGCTGTAGGGGTGGCCAAGGCGCAGGCACAGGTTGCACCTGATCATCTTGGTGCAGTCCTTAGCCATATGACCCTGACCCCGACACACTGAACATATCAAGGCTGAACAGGAGGAGCTCAAATGCCCCTTTTCTCCACAGCGGTGACACAGCTTCGGCTGACCAGGGTAGAAAACAGTCTTCCTATCCCTTCCTATGAAAGCTGAGGAGGGCAGGTGACGGGCAACATTCCCATCCCTGGTCAACCTGACTGTTACTGACCATCCCCCAGTCCAGATGTTACGCTCATCATGGATTTTATTGGGTTTGGTCAAAACCTCCCCATAGTTCTTTAACCAGACCTCCAGATCCCGAGCAGGAACACTCATTAGTCAGGATAATGGTTATTTTTTTTACTGTTGACCTCTGAGACACCGCAACTGGGACCAGACCTTCCCATTCAGGTCTTGACCTGCACCGAGCCTCATATCGCTCCCAGAACAGGTCAAGACCCTCTGGCCCGGTGAAGCTAACCATATAGTCCCTTGTCCCAGCTACGTATATAAAGGCATACAGGTCATTTGCACCAAAACCCATCTCCAAAATCAAGTCCATCACCGCACGCCGTGCTGGAGGGATGGCACCACCTTCCCATTTCAGAATAACTACATTCCGCCTGGGACCCCCAGCAGAAGCCAGGGACCCAAGACCGGATCTTGGGGTGCTCAAAGTGGCAGCTTGTAGTGGAAAACCCCGCTTGGAAGCGGGACTACCAGGAGCAGAGTGTGCCACCTGTGCAAATGTAGGTTTATCAGGGCCAAGGGCCGACACTGAAGTCACATTAGTCTGTATATTATTATTATTATCATCAACTGTATGAACTGAAATGGCAGGATCTGTAGCAGGACGATTGTTCATCACACTGGTACTGGGGTGATTGTTATCAGTCACAGAACTATTCAAATTCCCATCAGGAATAGTCACAGTTGCTGCAATACCAGCTGTCTCCTGATGCTGCACTGTAGAGTCCTCAGCAGCAGTGGGGCAAACAGCTTTGGACTCAGCCAAAGAAGGGTTAATGGGCTGTTCTGACACCTGTAGTCCATCCACAGAAATGAATTTTTTTAAATGTAAGTCTTGCTGCATTGCAGCCTCAGCAGGCACAACATTGCTGCACACAGGACTAGCAGCCTGATTGTCATTAGGTACATTATCAGTCATGGTGCTAGATGGTACAAAAACAGTCTTATCCACAACATGGGATCTAGCAGGCTTTACTTTATCAGGCACATCATCAGTAATGTCTTCCTCATTAAATATCATCTGATCCCCCCGCATAGGAGACTCCATTACCTGGATGGCCTTCAGCATGCCTCCCGAGTCCTGGGAAGGCATGGGGCTGCTTACCTCTCCCTGGGGGGGCAGGGGGTTAGAACTGGGGGTCTCCTCCTCCTCCACCTCCATCTTTGTCACCCTTGCAAACCTCTTGTCGTTGCAAAATTTTTCTTTAAAGGGCCCATCTCTGCCTTCCATCATGGCCCCGATGGTCTCCTGATGATCCACACGGACCTTGGCCAGCTGGATTTCCGGATCCATGGATCCCCGTTTCTGGCTATGTAAGCCCTCACGTTGCCTTCGCAGGCGCTTCAACTCCGCTCTCAGCTTATAGAGCTTGTCCCTCTCCCTGTTCAGGACCTTAATCCTGGCCACCACTCGCTCCCGAATGGCCTCCGAGCCTTTATCCTCACCAGGGGTAGAGAGATCAGCTTGTGCAGAGGCAGGCAGTTCACCCGACGGCCCAGGAGATGGCTGCGAGCTTCCAGCAGGAGAGGCCCCGCCGGCCTCCATGGCCTCCCCAGAAAGGGGGCCAGGAGAGCTGGGAGAGATTTCAACACCACTCCCTTCTCACAGAGCAGCTTCAGAGGCACCTTCCTCCTGACACACCTGTGCTCCAATGATGGGCGGGGCACTATTCCTCCCACTGACACCAATGATGGGGCACTATTCCTTTTACTGACACCAATGATGGGGCACTATTCCTTCCACTGACACAATGGGTTACTGATCATCAGTGCAGCCCCATCAGTGTTGCCTATCAGTGCTCGTCAGTTCTGCCTATTAGTGCCCATCAGTGTCACCTATCAGTGCCCATCAGTGGCGCATATCAGTTCAGCCTCACTGAAGATGCCTCCTCATCAGGGCCCATCAGTGCCGTCTTTTCAGTGGCCCTCACTGCCCATCAGTGCAGCCTCATCAGTGCACATCAGTTAAGGAGAAAAATGACTTATTTGCAAAATTATATACCAGATACTAAAAATACATTGTTTTTTTTTTTTTCCAAATTTATGTTTTTTTTTCGTTTGTTTAGCAAAAAGTAAAAAAAACAGTGGTGATTAAATACCACCAAAAGAAAGCTCTATCTGTATGAAAAAAAACTGAAAGCTAAAAATTGGCCTGGGCAGCAGGTGCTTTATTTTTTGGGAGGAGGGGGCGACAAACAAACCACCCGACCCCCCCTCGTTCGTTCGGCCGGCCGATCAGTCAGTCAAACACACACCCCCCCCGTCGCTCTGCAATTTATTCGCTATTGTCACACAACTGGGCAGGCTCAGGGCGCAGTGCTCTGTGCCCTGAAGTTGATTTTTTTTGAAGCCAATTAGACAATATAATTCAAAGTACAACAGTTTTTTTTTATATGAGTTGCCTTTCCAATGCTCCTTGCTGCAGTGACCAGTTATAGGTGGGTAAGAAAGTAAAGGAGCACCCGGAATTCGATAAAAGGCAAGTACCGTATATACTCGAGTATAAGCCGACTCGAGTATAAGCCGAGGTACCTACTTTTACCAAAAAAACTGGGAAAATTTATTGACTCGAGTATAAGCCGAGGGGGGGGGGGGGGGGATGTGCCCATTGCCCAACCTTACTGTGCCCATTGGCATCTCACTCTGCCACCTCACTGCCCATTGTCACCTCACTGTGCCCATTGTCGTCTCACTGTGCCCCCCTTACTGTGCCCATTGCCATCTCACTGCCCACTGTCACCTCACTGTGCCCCCTTACTGTGTCAATTCCGCCTCCCTGTGCCCGAGTCAGTACCTCAAAATCTTGTAATTCCGCGGCGGCGTCCATTGTTCAAATCTCGTGCCGTTCTCCCTGTCCCTTCCGTGATAGGCGTTTCCAGCAAACACTGTGTTGAGTGTTTGCGCCTATCACGGAGGTCCTCTCATTCGCCGACTCCGTTTCCCAGCAGGCACTGTGTTCAGTGCTCGGCCAATCACGGACGTCGGACAAGAGGACCTCCGTGATAGGCGCAAACACTCATCACAGTGTTTTCTGGAAACGCCTATTGCCGAAGGGACAGGGAGAACGGCGCGAGATTTGAACAATAGACGCCGGCCACGGAATTTCACGATTTTGAGGTACTGACTCGAGTATAAGCCGAGGGGTATACTTTCAGCCCTAAAAAAAGGTCTGAAAAACTCGGCTTATACTCGAGTATATACGGTATATTGGTATTTTATTTCAGCAGTAAAAAAGGCCAACGGTGTTTCGGGGGGACTAAGGCCTCCCCCTTCATCAGGGCTGCTAGTGGAATTGGTTATGGAAGGAAAACAAATCCAGCTTTGTGGACATCTAACAGTCCCAATCATGTGCCAAAGGGACAATCCAACAGGATCATTCCATAACCAATTCCACTAGCAGCCCTAATGAAGGAGGAGGCCTTAGTCCCCTGAAATGCATTGGCCTTTTTCACTGCTGAAATAAAATACCAATATACTTACCTTTATCGAATTCTGAGCGCTGCTTTAATTTCTTAGCTTCTTCAACACACGCGGAGTTGGCCTCAAGGCCCTACACCGATGTAGCAGCCCAAGCCCATATAGGGCTCACCGCCACCTTTTTCTTTAACTGGACACGGACATCTGGAAACCAAGTCTTTCCATCTGCCCACACCCTACCAACCTACAACACTGACTGATCAAGTCAGTCCAGCACGATCTACACCCACTCTTTTAAACAGTTATAGGTGGGGACAGTGACTACTTGTTTGTACTATAATTAGAAAAGAGATTGCTCAGAAAGTTGTTGTGGTCTAGGCAAGAACGTCCAGAAGAAAGATGTGATATGTGTGGGCTATGGGCAAAGACGACCGTGTTCCAGAACTGGGACGAAGATGTTGGCAAGTATGGCAGGGTAGTGTTTTTTCAGCAATGAAAACTTGCCATCGAACACTACCAGTTCTGGGTTCTCCAAAACCAAATGTAGCAGAAATGTATGTGCAATGCCCCTTTAAAGTTTCCTCCTTACATTGGTTCAAGCTGGATTAATGTAACTACAGTATGTAAACTAGCTTTCGGCATGCAGGACATGGATTCCAACTGTCCTGGATTTTCCGGCATCAACCTTATTTGAGTTACTGAGCAAAAATGGTCATTACTGATGGGATCACGACCACTACGTGTGGGGGGTTCTGGCATTAAAAAAAGAGACCGCTCAGAAAGTTGGTGTGGTCTAGGAAGGAATATCTAGAAAAAAAGACTGATATGTGTGGGCCACGGGCAGAGATGACTGTTTCAGGACTGGGACGTAGATGTTGGCAAGTATGGCAGGTTAGTGTTTTTTCAGCAATGAAAACCTTCCACCGAACACTACCAGTTCCAGGTTCTCCAAAACCAAAGTGCAATGGCCCTTTAAAGTCTCCCGCATGTGGAAACCTCTTTCAAGTATTTAGTTCAGCTGATCGCCTTGATGTTGTATAAAAGAAACTAGAATTACACCAGTATGAAAGAAAGCGTCACCTGAGAGCGGAGATTGGAAAAGCGAAGTCTTTACAGTAAAAAATGACAGGAATCCTGTAGCTTTTGATCTTTTATTGTCTTGCCCGGGCAGATGGTAATCACAAGCATTGCAAAGTATAGAACCTCATCATTAGTATGATACACAGCGCATATGGCAGGGGAAAGTCAGCTGAGAGTTTTGCCGGAGGAAAAGATTGCCAGCCAACGTGCTACGAGAGTGTACACAGAGCAGAGGAGCCAAGGGAATCGTGCTAATTAAATGCTGATAGCTCAAGGAAAGAAGGAATGAGATTAGAAAGTTAGATCACTACTGCACTTAGGAAAACATACTTAGGAGAAATTAGGCAATCACTAATGAGGTTAAGAGCAAAGGAGGCCTTGAAGCCACAGGGGGAACTACAAGTCCCACCATGCCCCACTGGAGTTTCACAGCCAACGCCGATAATTTGTTTTCAAAACATCTGAGCGGCGTTCTGATTTCGTTCTCCCATAAGACGCAAGAGAGCGGAGCAATTTTAAATCAATTTTTCATCTTTATAAAGAAGTATGAGTCTTTATTAAATTAGTCCCCATGATTCATCGCCAGAAAAAATAGTCTGTCAAACTGCAATTTTTTTCAGATATCTTTGGCCTTTTCACAAATCTGTTTTTCCAACGCAAAATTATGAAACAACCTGCAAAATTATAACATTTTCTGTACCTAGACCCAAAATTTTAATATCGCCTATTGCACACTTCTTGGACAGCAGTCCACTTTTGATTTAAGGACTACCACTATAAAAAAAAAAAAAAAAAATTAAACATAAAAACTGAGCTGGACCTATCGGATAATGTTACACTATCAAAAACAAAAATCCCTCCTTACGTGGCTAGCTAAAAACGATATAACAAAATTTCTCATAATATCTCATAATTTCTCACAATTATTTAATATTAAGCACATCTTTATTCATATAGGAGGACTATGCAAATGTTGCTATATACTGTAGCTCTGAGCTATGGTAGCCCCATTGGAAGAGATTCTTGGTTTTGAATTGCATCCATAGCTTCCAACTGTCCATCTTTGGAGCCAAATCCAAGTCTTCCTCTTTCCTCCTCATTTGTCCCTATTTTTGGTCTGAAATAAAGACCCCTATTGTGTTAATGTATTATTTAAAGCCCATCTCCTGGCAAAAAAAAAAAGGTTTTCCCATGCAGTGGGGCTGTGCTCGCATTGCAAGGGTCAACTGTCGTTTTGTCTAGGGGTGAGGAGAAAGCTTATACTCACCCGATCCTTTATTCCTTTGGAAAACAGTACTCTCCCACAGACCAGCGGTGGACTGTTCCTGGTCCTGCTCTGGGCCTGATGACATCAGGAACAGTCCACAACTTAAGACCGCTGGAGCGTGGGGGTGCCGGACCGGTCTTGTGCTGGGAGAATGGGTGAATTGGTTTTAGAAGACCTGAAAATTATTTCAAGGGTTCCTCCATGGCAAAAAGGTTGAGAAATGCTACCCTAAGGCCCCTTTCACACTGAGGCGTTTTTACTGTGTTTTCGCGGTAAAAACAGCGCTGTAAAAATGCCTGAAATAATCCTGCCCCATCATTCTCAATGTGAAAGCCCTGAGGGCTTTCACACTGAGGCGTTTTGCTGGCTGTGCGTTGGAAAAAATCCTGCAAGCAGCTTTTTTGGAGCATCTTTGGGGCACATAAAATAGCGCTGTAAAAACGCCTATCCCCATTGAAATGGATGAGTACCGCTGTAAAAACGCGGTAAAAACACGGTAAAAAACACCCAGAAGCTGTGGGAAGGTCACATGACCGCAGTAGAGTGGAGGATTGTGGGATACCAAATAATCCTTTTTACTGCAAAAACGCGGTAAAACCGCATATGCGTTAGCGCTATTTTTACCGCGAACGCGGTAAAATCGCGGTAAAAACCCATAATTTTTTTGCGTTTTTTCAACGCCTCAGTGTGAAAGGGGCCTGTGTGACTTCAAATACCAAGGATAAGGGGAAAGGTGAGGTGAAAAAGACTCTTAGGCCCCATTGTACAAGGGACGCTGGTGCAAACTCTTCTGAACAAAATTTTTTGAAGCTTGAAACCGGCGTTTAGAAACGCCCGTTTTGCCGCATTTGCATGCCCCGTTTAGTTAAGAAACATCATAAGACCCTCCCTAAGCTCAAAATACAGAATAATTTAACCATTTCAGCCATTTTGTGAGACCAGAGTGAGTAGCAGCAGCTGAGAGAGCAGCAGTGCACTTGTATTTAGCGTGTCACTTGCCACATCACGTGCCACAAGTTGTAGATTGTCCACTTGCCACATCTCCTGCCACAAGTTGTGAATTGTCCACTTGCCACGTCACCTGCCATGTCACCTACCACAAGTTGTAGATTGTCCACTTGCCACGTCACCTGCCACAAGTTGTAAATTGTCCACTTGCCACGTCACCTGCCATAAGTTGTGGATTGTCCACTTGCCACGTCACCTGCCACAAGTTGTGAATTGTCCACTTGCCATGTCACCTGCCACAAGTTGTGGATTGTCCACTTGCCATGTCACCTGGCCACGTCACCTGGCCACGTCACCTGCCACAAGTTGTGGATTGTCCACTTGCCACGTCACCTGCCATGTCACCTGCCACAAGTTGTAAATTGTCCACTTGCTACCTCACCTGCCATAAGTTGTGGATTGTCCACTTGCCACGTCACCTGCCACGTCACCTGCCACAAGTTGTGGATTGTCCACTTGCCATGTCACCTGCCACAAGTTGTGGATTGTCCACTTGCCATGTCACCTGGCCACGTCACCTGGCCACATCACCTGCCACAAGTTGTGGATTGTCCACTTGCCACGTCACCTGCCATGTCACCTGCCACAAGTTGTGGATAGTCCACAATGCAATGCAAGCAATTACAGTTTTTTTTATATTTTTTTAATGGTTTTTCATCATTTGCCATCATTTTTGAGATTTTTTTATGTAAAAAAATAGGCCACCTTAAAAAAACTATTATAAACGAAAACGCAAGATAATGTAAATAAATGAAGCAATCAGCGCAAACAAAAATATAACAATGAAAACGTTAAGCAGCTGTACACATTAGGGTCATCACAAGCCTATAGGTAAAATAGCAAAACAAGGGTATGTGCAGCGCATAAAAAATTGTAAATATAAAACAGCACCAAATGAGTGAACACTATCAATTCAATACAGTTCTATCACTGAGAGAAAAAGTCCTCGTAAATTCCCAGAATGGTAAAGCAGGAAAAAGGGGTAAGATTCCTCGTGTGATGAAAAGAAGGAAGATGCAATCCTCTGCCCAAAATGTGCTAATGTAATCCTCCACCGTAAAAATGTTGAGCTTACCAGATACGATGGACCTTTCCGCTAGGAGAAGGTCATACAGGCATGTATCCACCCAGGGATAATGGAATCGGGTGACTGCAACAAAGGTCCTTCCGCAGATAGCCGAAATGTGTGGCCAGAAGGTGGTGTAATGAATCCTCCTAAGTGTGGTACTGGATGCAATGGTATAGTGTCCAATGGTCACCAAAAAAAGGGGAAAGGGAGACAACCTAAGTGCACTCCGTATGTTTATTTAAAAGTCAATAGCAAAGAACAGCATTGGCGCCCTGCGCCTAGATAAAAGCCGGTATGAAAACCGGGAATAACAATGTGACTATACACTGTGGACAACCGTCCAGCATGGAGATGGCAGCGGGTGACGTCCCACGGGGGGAGGAGCTCACGCACGGACGTCACCCGCTGCCATCTCCATGCTGGACGGTTGTCCACAGTGTATAGTCACATTGTTATTCCCGGTTTTCATACCGGCTTTTATCTAGGCGCAGAGCGCCAATGCTGTTCTTTACTATTGACTTTTAAATAAACATACGGAGTGCACTTAGGTTGTCTCCCTTTCCCCTTTTTTTGGTGACCATTGGACACTATACCATTGCATCCAGTACCACACTTAGGAGGATTCATTACACCACCTTCTGGCCACACATTTCGGCTATCTGCGGAAGGACCTTTGTTGCAGTCACCCGATTCCATTATCCCTGGGTGGATACATGCCTGTATGACCTTCTCCTAGCGGAAAGGTCCATCGTATCTGGTAAGCTCAACATTTTTACGGTGGAGGATTACATCAGCACATTTTGGGCAGAGGATTGCATCTTCCTTCTTTTCATCACACGAGGAATCTTACCCCTTTTTCCTGCTTTACCATTCTGGGAATTTACGAGGACTTTTTCTCTCTCAGTGATAGAACTGTATTGAATTGATAGTGTTCACTCATTTGGTGCTGTTTTATATTTACAATTTTTTATGCGCTGCACATACCCTTGTTTTGCTATAAACTAAAACGCAGCTAAACGCTGGTACCGCGTTTAGCCGCGTTTGGCGTCTGAAACGTGGAAATCTTTTGCGTCTGAACCCATTTTTTTGCTTTCAAAGAAACGCTGTTAAACGCAACTGCCTAAAAACGCCAATAAACGAGACAGTGTACATGGTCACATAGGATAACATTGAATGTGTTCAGGGGCAGTTGAAAAAAAGTGTCCAACTGCCTCTAACAGCATCCCGTGTACATGGGGCCTTATGCGTTTAGCCAATTGTTTTTGCTCATTAATGTTTAATGATTTGCCGACTGTAACTGGGAGCATAGTCCTTATGCTACATACTTTTTACTAAAAGGTGTCCCTTGTACAGGTGATTGAGGGTAAGTAATGACCATGGAAGTTGTAGAAGAATGGTAAGAGATGTGCATTTAATAGAGGACGCGCACCGATAGTGGAGCACAGAGGAAAAATGGATGCTGGACTTTGATTCTCTCAAGAACCACTGCACTTGTACAGGTGGTTGAGGGTAAATATCGATGATGGAAGCTCCAAAAGAACGGTAAGAGATGTGCCCCAATCTCCAAAGCTGTTGTACATGTGCATTTGATGGAGAACAAACATAGACAATGCAGCACAATGCAGCTCTCAAGGCTTCTATGCTCCCAAAAATTGGAGCAAATGTGTAGTTGACAGAAGCTGCATTCATCGACACTGGGGTCTACAGAAAAGAGGTGCCATGTCTGTGTACTCCTGAGAGCTGCGGCACATATCTGGAAGAACACAGGAGGATCCTACTTGTTACATTGAGATCTTCTGCCAAGATTTGCATTCTGACAGTTAAATTTTTACATATCTTAGATCCCCAGCTAGCTGAAAAGACCTGTTGCAGTCTGGCACACCCTTACACCCTCTGGCAATCCACGTTCCCAGGTTTATCTCACATAGCTCCCATGTTTTAAAACGTACTACCCAGCCTGTTTCGAAAGACCTTACCCCTAGGTGTATATAGATCCGCGCCAATACTTAAGATCTGTGCGGCATATGAACTCAAACAAGACCCCCCCCCTCCCGCAATCAATGTGGAGAACTTTACAACAAATAACCATTATTCATGGAGTGTTGGGTTTAACCTTATATTTGGATGTTGGACAACGACAAATGCCTTGATTGAGTGATGTCACCAATGCCGGCATGCTGAGTAGGTTATTTAAATTGTAACCTCAGTCCTCTTTTGCTTTGGCCCCTCTCCCACCCAGCGCCGCCATCTTTGTTAGTCTGGCTCGTGCACAGAAGTGCCCTGTAGCACATTTGAGCGCATGCAGCGGGGGGGGGGGGGGGGTAGGGGTTTAGGGAGAGGGTTTTCCGCACATGTGCAGACACGCGTGTCAGGACTTCCATACCAGCTCCATCATTGCACATGCCCAAGAAAAAGATGACTCCAAGCAGGCAAATCTGTGCACAAGCAGAAGCCAGGGGTCGAGTGTCTATCTCTCCTGGGTAAAAAAAAAGGGAGTACCGTATATATAAGCCGACCCGAATATAAGCTGAGGCACCTAATTTTACCACAAAAAACTGGGAAAACGTATTGACTCGAGTATAAGCCTAGGGTGTCCATCTGCATGCCTCACTGTGCCTCACTGTGTCCATGTGCATGCCTCACTGTGCCCATGCCTCACTGTGCCCATGCCTCACTGTGCCCATGCCTCACTGTGTCCATGACTAGACTGATGTTTAACATGGGAGTCTATGGAAGGGGTGCCCGGCTTTGAAAAATCGCTGCTCCCCGGACGTAGGCCCCATGGACAACAAACTTTGCTCACTTATAGAGGAGAAATGGGGCTACCTTTGTGCCAAGTTTCGGGTCCAGAGGACCTATGACCGGCCGGTACCGGGTCCTCAAATTCACCTGAGAAAGGACCGTTTAACATGGGAGTCTATGGAAGGGGTGCCCAGGTTTGAAAAATCGGTGCTCCCCGGCCGTAGGTCTTCCGGACAACAAGCTTTGCACCCTTGTAGAGGAAGAGTTGGGCTATATTTGTGCCAAGTTTGGGGTCTAGGGGACCTACAGCCGTCCGTTACCAGGTCTTTAAAGTCCGGGAGATCAGGCGCAAAAAGGTGACTCGAGTATAAGCCGAGGGCGGGCATTTTAGCCACAAAAAATGTGCTGAAAAACTCGGCATATCCTCGAGTATATACGGTACTGAGATGTGGCACAAAAACACTTTAAAAAATACAAAATGTGAGAGTGGGAGGGGGAAGAAGGCAGGGAAAAATAACTTTTTTTTTAGGATGAAGGTTATCTTTAAGCTGAACTTTAGGCAATATTCAGATACAAGTACAGTATGTGAACTCTTTTAGCTGCCAAAAGATGAGTAATTCTCTTCTGATCCCATCATGGCATCCTCATAGCCAGGCCTGTAACCTCCCTTTTATTCACAGCAGGTCAATGACACAGCTTGGTCACCGCCTCAGCCTGCTAGTTGGAAATAAGGGATCAGCGGCACACCGATAAGGTCATCACTCTGCTCACATTGCTCCTTCCTCAATTGCCGAACTGCCAGAGTTACGATTGTTTCTATTCATTTTATTCGTATTATTCCATCATTCAGTAGTTCATAATTTCATTTTATAAGCGAAATCATTTTGTTGCTAATTAGGTCTGAAGGGATGTATTAAGCATTTTAATATCAACAGTGATTGAGTCTCCGTTTTTATTTCATTTTATTTTACATTAAGTTTTGTTATATTCATCCCAATGCATTTGTGGCCATTCTAATTTATTTGAAAAAATTCATCCCATCCATTTTTGGAGAGATCTGCTTCTGGGTTTCTACTATTATACGCAGTTCGTTATTGTTGATTAGTCTTTAGGAGTGTTTTCTGTTTAAAATGAGTTTGGTTGTTTTTTTTTGTTTTGTTTATCCACACGTGAAGTGAAGCATTTTAAGATGAATTGAATCAACATGGAAATTCATATGTTTACAACCATTTCTGCATTTGTTTTATAGGCCTGAAAAAAATGGGTCATCTTTGAGCACCCGAAACGCATTGGCGGTTTTATGTTTTCTTGTTATGAGCCAATACCAGTATTAAAAGATTTTGGACCCCTAGACATTTGGTTTTGTGCTCTCATTAGACATTGTAGACGTGGGGCACCTACCTGTCCAATTCTGAATCCTGCAGGTGGTGAGCAACCAGGCCTTGGCATATTGAGTATTAAAGATGTAGGAATGTGAATTAACCCTAGGTTCACATCTATGCGGCTGCGGTTGATGCATTTTCTGGTGCGTTTTTAAACCTGCCTTTTTGCATGCAGTTTTCATGCGTTTTTCTTTTTTTTTCTTTAACAAACTGTGAATAGTTGGTTGTTAAAGCGAAGTTCCAACTGTATATATATATATATATATATATATATATATATTTATTTTTTTTATAATGAATATCTTTTGATGATAACTGTTATATATAGCATTCACATTTTTAGTATAAATCGCCACTCGATTTCCGATTTCTAACCAAAAAATAACTTTTATTCTTCCTTCCGGGTATTTCCCATATTGCTTGTGGGCATGTTGAAGCCCACAAGCACTATCTTCCGGGATATGGTGCAGCACCACCCGTTCTCGCGCATGCACAGTATGTTAGGTTCGCAGCGCTGTAAACTTCTGACGTTGCCATCACAACGGGCGGCGGAAGTGCCCGCCCCGTTGTGATGGCAACTAAGATATCTCGTGATGGAATCTTGCGATCCTGAGCGGCGGCGATCCACACTGACTCCTGGGAATTATGACACCAAGCTCCCAGGAGAGAGTGCGCCGCCAGGAAATGACATTAGCCGTGGGTGGGAGAAGGAGGAAGTGAAATGGAACACTTTTGAAACATGGTAAGCTGCCGAAAAAAAAAAAAAAAGATCAATGAGGAAATTATTGCCATTTATAGATTAAAAAAGATAAAGTTAAAAAAGTGGGGGGAACTCCACTTTAAGGAGCAAAACGGGAAGCCAGCCAGCCACGTCCTTAACAACCGATGAGTCATCAGCTGTCAGCTGGGTTCCCTGCTGACAGCTGAATGTAAAAAAAAAATTGCCACAAATAAAAAAATTAAAAAATTGGGGGAAAATGGCATGGTGTCCCCCCCCCCAATTCATACTGGGCCCTTCAGGTTTGGTGTGGATTTTGAGGGGAACCCCACGCCAAAATTTTAAAAAATAATGGTGTGGCGTTCCCCCCCAAAATCCATACCAGACCCCTATCTGAGCATGCAGCCTGGCAGGTCAGGAAAGAAAAGAGATGAGCAAGCGCCCCCCCCCTCCCCCCTCCTACTGAACCATACTAGGCCACATGCCCTAAACATTAGGATGTGCTTTGGGGCAGGGGTGGCTATGTCCCCCCACCCCAAAACACCTTGTCCCCGTAGTAATGGGGACAAGGGTCTCTTCCCCACAACCCTGGTCGGTGGTTGCAGGGGTCTATTCCTACTCATTCACCAAAAAAAAGGTGTACGCACTAAGAAATGCATAGGCGTTAATCTAGGGTTAGTATCCTCAAGCTGCAGTGTATGGTGCCAGTCAAGCTCCAGAAGGCTGATGTCTCTTCTTGAAGGTGCCAGATATTTTCCTCCACACTTTACTACAGCAGAGGATCATTAGATAAGTGTTACAACAGCATCGGAAGCTGTCATGTAGTACAGATACTTTTCATCTGTCACTTGGAAGCAGCACATTCCACAGGAGCCCCTGCTGAGATGACTACAGGCACCGAGTCACTGTAACACAGCTACTCAAACTAACATAACCCCAATTCGAGTGCCTGGTGGCAATAATGTCATTTTGCAGTCTTCCTCCATGCCTACAGTATGGGTCACCAATGCCAAATAATTGACAGGGCTGAGACTGTACCCTACTGCCTGCATCTACCCCTTTAATACACAGCCAGAACCTATTTTAGATTTTGGACATAGTGGGTAAGGCCCCAATTACAAGGGCGCCTCTGTGCAGCGGATTCTGCTTCCTCAGCGGGGGATTGCTTCACTGATCCCTGCTGAGCAGGCAGATGACAGGTCCGTGTCTGCTCCGCTATGCAGAGCGGACACAAACACAGTCCAGCTCTCCTCTATTGGGAAATCGGATGGAAATGGACCCACTGTCAGTTTCCATCTGATCCGATCCGCTGGACGGATGGGAAATAGGACCACCATCCGTCAGTTTTTTTTGTGGACAGGATCGGATCGGATGGCGGCGGGTGTCAGCGGTCATGTGTCCGCTGACATCCACCACTCCATAAGGGAGACCATAGGCGTGTGCATGGGGGTGTGCCTGGGCCCTACTGACACCATAGGTTGGACTTGATGGACTTTTTTTCAACCTCACCTACTATGTAACTATGTAACCTCTGCTCTACTGACACCGTCCATGTTTTAATACATTTGGGGTGCATACCCTAATGCAATAGACTGCGCACACCTAATAGGGAGACTGAAGGGTCCGATCAGGTCCACCTGAAAAACTGACAAGCATACCTGATCGGACAGCCCATGTGCAAGGGCCTGAAGGTTAGCAATTTTCATTTCATCTCCTTGTGATTGATTGAAACGGGCCAAATTCTACATTTGATCACTCAAGATTTGGATTCCAGGTCAATGGATAGGGGTTGTATGTATAGAACTGTATTGAAATTGATTATTTAAAGTGACTGTTTAAGTGGGTGTAAACCTACTTTTGAAAAAAAAAGAAAAAAACTAAACACCTGCAAGACAAAGGCATAATGAGCTAGTATGCATAGCATACTAGCTCATTATGTAATACTCACCTGGGATCAAAGCCCCCGCTGCGGTGCCCGACACAGCACCCGCCGGTGAGATGTCATCCCTGTGTTATGTTTCGGGTATCGCGGCTCCGGCGCTGTGATTGGCCAGAGCCGCGATGACGTCACTCCTGCGCATGCACGCGGGAGCCGCCAGTCACAGCATGACCTCCTTTAGAAAGGCCACGATCGCCGTTTCTAAAGTGTGCCTACGTCATTGGCGCACGTCTCTATTGTAAATATGAAAAAGGGGGATGTAGCCGCGCTGGCTAAAAATCCTAAAACAAAACAAACAATAAAAATAATAAACCAACACAATCAGTATTAAAAAAAGGTGTATAGTTACACCATGGCTAAGTCAATATACAGTACATAGTGATGATTAAGTCCCATTCTAGGTGCATATAAAGGAATGTCCAATAACTAAAGTAGATCCGTGAGCATAAATGTACATAAGTGACGTGATATCAGTGATGTATTTCACCACCATATACAATGTGCCAGCACCACGTGGAATGCGCGCTTACCACAGGGCAAGCAAGATGAGCTTGCGGCTAAATACCCAGCCAGGGCCTTTATACAGGGGGTTTCTGAAGCGGCAACCTTGGATGGTCAGAATGGTGGAAGAGGAGTATACAGCGGATGGCTGGATTATCTCGATCGTTCAGATCTCATGGGAAGTGGTCGAATGTTACCAAAAAAGGAAAGGAACTCCCCATAGTGTAAATCCGATATAAAATAGCATTTATTAAAAGCAAAAAACACACTTACACCAGTAAGATGAATAAGAGCAACAAATAGCCGGCTGGCTGGCGAACGCCCGTCCACTCAGACGCGATTCCAGTGCCATTAAAAATTTCTCAATACGCTTTTTATAATATTTTATTATAGAATCGTATCCTCTTTTTTAGATATTCAGTTTTGATTGACTGATTTACAGTGGTTTTTCCTTTTTTGCCAGTTTCTAGCATGGTTGATTTGGCTTCTGTCGGGTCTCCGTGCAGAACCTTAGATGTTTCCGGTCCTGACTCAGATCGAGGCTTGGTTTCTATGGCTCTGTATATAACGCGATGCGTCAGTGCGTCGCCCGTGCCTCAAGACGACGTCAATTTATGGAAGAGTTGGCGTGCTGACGTCATTGCGTTTGTTTGTCTGAGTGGACAGGCGTTCGCTAGCCAGCCGGCTATTTGTTGCTCTTATTCATCTTACAGCTGTAAGTGTATTTTTTATGTAGCGGCCTCACCCCCCGTCCCCTTGTGAATAAAAGGGCTGGCTTGTCTAGGGGTATGCGGGAGGAGGATGAAGTTCACTACGGCCTATGTCCTCTAATGTGTAGAGGTGAAAGCCAACACTTCTTTTACCTTCGGGCCTGTGTTCTGGATGGAGCCTCTGCTTCTCCTGTGGAAGTTTGACTGTCAGTAATAGAGCCCCACACCATAAAAAGTCCAACACTCCTTTATTCTTCTTGACAAGTGAACAGCATCAGTTGAACTTTTGAATAAACAGACAGGGTGTGGATACGAGCAGGTCCAGGCACAATGAACTCTCCTATTCCTTCTAGTGCAAATAGGCTTGGTGCACGGTCTCTGCCACCGACCGTGAGATTGGTCGCTGCCATCGACCGGATGATCTGTTGAGGCCCCTGCCACAGGCCTGAGAGCAGGTCTCTGCCACCGACCTGAGTTGATTAGATGGACCGCTGCCACCGGACATAGAACATAAACCACCTTCCCTGATGAATTGGCCCCTGTTCGGGAAAGACATCCATCCGGACGGTCTCCAGGAGGTCCACCTGGCACTGGCAATATGCTGTACCAGCTCTTCAGGAGGATCACCTCTCTGGTCCCTTACGCCCTGGATTCAGGCGCCCAACACCCGGGGCACCTTAAGACGATCCCTCCCTCGCGGGACCCAGTGGAAGGTACTGGGCCCCAGGCCTCCGGTTGAGTACCTCACCCCAGACCGAAGTGGTTCAACCCCGGCCCAAAGTGACAGCGCCACCTACCGAGCCGCAGGGAACTGAACACCACTGATGTCCTCACACGAATAGAACACAGCCCTACTCTACCAATTAGTGCATCTGGGTCATACTACCACCCAGATGCTGCCCCTAAATAGTACATACCCGCTACATTTACTTTTAATAAATGCTAGTTTATATTGGATTTACACTATGGTGAGTTCCTTTCCTTTTTGGTAACATTCGACCACTTCCCATGAGATCTGAGCGATCGAGATAATCCAGCCATCCGCTGTATACTCCTCTTCCACCATTCTGACCATCCAAGGTTGCCGCTTCAGAAACCCCCTGTATAAAGGCCCTGGCTGGGTATTTAGCCGCAAGCTCATCTTGCTTGCCCTGTGGTAAGCGCGCATTCCACGTGGTGCTGGCACATTGTATATGGTGGTGAAATACATCACTGATATCACTTCACTTATGTACATTTTTGCTCACGGATCTACTTTAATTATTGGACATTCCTTTATATGCACCTAGAATGGGACTTTATCATCACTATGTACTGTATATTGACTTAGCCATTATGTAACTATACACCTTTTTTCAATACTGATTGTGTTGGTTTATTATTTTTATTGTTTGTTTTGTTTTAGGTTTTTTAGCCAGCACGGCTACATCCCCCTTTTTCATTTTTATCCGTGTGTATCTCACTTCTAGCTGCTGCTTATTTGGTTTATTACTTATGTTTAGTCATTATGTGAGCATGGTATTTTTTCCTATTATCTATTGTAAATATCTCCTAAACCGTGTAGGTTTAGGAGATATTTACAACACCTACAGGTAAGCCTTAATCTAGGCTTACCTGTAGGTAAAAGTGGTTGTACAGGGTGTACTGTAATGTACTGTAATGTACTGTAATGTTTAATCAAACTTTCATTAAAGTGGATGTAAACCCGAATTTTTTATATTTTTTTGCTGTCGCAATGTAGAGTATAAGATCTCCTATCATCTGTGCCCAGTCTTGCCACTAAAGCCTCGTTCGTACACACGACCGAGAATCTCGTCGTAAAAAAAAAACGTAGTTTTTCTCAACGAGATTCTTGGCAAGCTTTCCTTGCATACACACTGTCAATTCCATATCTCAACGTTGTAAAGCGCGGTCACGTACAACATGTACGACGGCAGTATAAAGGGGAAGTTTCGATTCCAATGGCGCGACCCCTTGGGCTGCTTTTGTTGATCTCGTGTTACTGCGTGTTAGTAAAAGTTTGGGGAGAGACGATTTGCGCTTTTCCGTCTTTGTGCTTTCAGTTCGTTTTAGCGTGACGAATGTGCTATCTCCATTACGAACGCTAGTTTTACCAGAAGGAGCGCTCCCGTCTTATACTTGATTCTAAGCATGCGCGATTTTTTAAGACTCGGAAAAGCCTACACACGACCGGTTTTCTCGTCGGGAAACAGGCTGACGAGAATCCCAAAGAGAAAAACGAGAATCCTGACGACAAAATAGAGAGCAGGTTCTCTATTTTTCTCGTCGAGATTCCCGGCAGTTTTCTTGACGAGAAACCATACACACAAACGGTTTTCTCGGCAAGAAAGCTCTCCCAGCAGTTTTATTGTTGTTTCTTGACGAGAAAACCGGTCGTGTGTACGAGGCTAAAGAGCTAAATCCAGCTAAATCCAGCTCTGAGCAATCCTCTTAAATTTTTTCAGTGAGATAAACGGACAAACAGGAGAAAACTTTTGTCCGTTCTTCCCCCTTGCTGTGAGTGACAGGTTATTTACATATCTCATGCACTAGCCTAAGACAGGCATTATTTTTTAATTCCCACCCCCACTCCTTTTCTGAAGTCATGTGGTTACTTTTCTGGATTTTGACTGGATGTTAGTGATCATAGCAGAATTCAGTGTAAGGAATACACAGGAAAAAATGCATGTTGACAAGGGGAGTGTAGAGGTGGACGGGGAGTCTACTGACATCACGACTGCACCCACCGAGCTCCAGACAAAAGATCCACCCACAGAATCTGCAGTTTTTCAGGTCTCATAACAGACAGAGGGGAGACATTTGACAGATAAGGATACATGCAGGAGGCATCTATATCCTTATAGATCAGCACTATGGCAGTAGTTTAGAAAGGATGAGAGTGGGTTTACATCCACTTTGCTTCATTCCCATGGGCGCACCTATGCGTACAGCCGCGTGAAGGGCTGTCTATGCCTGTATGGGATGCACAGGCGTTCCATGCATCTACATGCAGGCAGTCCCATTCCTGTCTATTGGGGGAGCCGTGCGCGTGCACACTGTCTACATTCGGAGACACACACTCGCATGGGACTAGCGACTGTGCCTGTGCAGCCACTGCCCTTGATAGACATGAATGGGACTACCTACAAGCAGATGCACAGAACACCTGTGCATCCTGTGTGGGGAAGGTGGCCCTTCACATGGGTGTACGCACAGGTACGCCTGTGTGAATGGGCCCTAAATTTAGGCAATGGAAATTGTAATAAAAATCCACTATGCCTGTTGTTAAATCCATTTATGGCAGTCATGTGACTGCTAATCGGTCTCTTGAGAACAGTTTTGGTATTGGAGTAATTGTGAATTGCTGGTTTTACAATCAGAGGGAGGACAGACCATGGACAATGCAGGAAACATAAAAAGATGAATGCAAGTCTATTGATTTTAAAGTTAACATTGCACTGCTGTTGTTGGTTTTAATAAAAGGGGGGGGGGGGTCTGCTTTAAGTGGTGGCATCTGCCCATCATTTTTAGGGAATAGACCCTGATCTTCTGGATTTTGTAGCCTCAGGATCCCTCATAATAATTTGTCCATTACAGTACCTACTTACTTTGGACTTAAAGCGGATCTGCACTTAAAAGTGAAAAGACCGCTAATCTGCCTATCCCACCCCTCTTTTAACAAAATAAAAAAATTTTAATTTTTTTTTTTGGGAGCAGGTACCTTTTTGTGACAGGTGCCCGTTCCCACTTTCACAATTGTCGCCTAGGTGAGTATTACTTAAAGAGATTGTAAAGCCTGCCTATAATAGAGGCTTACCTGTAGGTAAAATGAATATCTCCTAAACCTGCACCGTTTAGAAGATATTCACCCTGCATGCAGACAGTGACATCACTGGTGCATGCGCTCTGAAGAACCAGCGTATATTGTTGAAACTTCAGAGCTTCGTGCCAGGACTGAGGGCTCCCACTCACATGCGTGGGCAGCGGCTCCGGTGTCCTCTCCGCCAGCAGTTTCCTCCACGGCTTCCGCCGTGCGTCTCATTTCTCCTCCTCCTAGGCACTAGGCATCTAATAGGATCGCCTGACGTTTTGGGCAATCGGGAAATGGGTCTCACGATCCGCTTTGTGATTGGTGGGGAGGCGATTTAGTGTGAAAATAGCGAATATTCATTCTCTATCATCACACAACTGGGTGAGATTGGGGCGCAGTACTCTGCGCCCTGAGCCAACTATTTTATTAAGCCAATTAAAGCCTCTGGCTCTAATCATGTGTTTAAAAAAAAACTCCCCCCCCATTGGAATCCATAGTTCGGCGCCCTGTATGTAGATCAGGGGGCCGGACACATGGATAGGGGGGCGGCGCCTGTGGACCCCTAATGGATGGGCCGCCACTGTCTATGGCTGTTCCTGCGCGATAGAAGTCAATCTAACAATTTCTCAACTATGGGATTTTACTGCCCCAAACCCCAAATGTGGATGGGCCCTTACTGTCCTGAGCCTCCTCCATATATGCAGAGCGGACACAGACACGGCCTGTTTTGCTTTATGGGCCCTCCAATCTGATCTGTCAAGACAGAGGGGATAGGATCTTCTTTTTCTTTTTTTAGAAGATCGAACTGGACTGTAGGTAGGCAATTTACATCCGCCGCTCTATAGAGGTGAATGGAGGGTCCGATTGAGTCCGCCTGAAAAACAGTCAAGCAGACCCAAATCGGACAGATCATGTGAAAGAGGATGAAGACTGCTTTCACACTGATGTGCTGCGGTTCACCCGCAATGCAGGTGCAGTGCACTGCACCTGCGGGTTAGATGCTTTTTGCCATAGACTTTTATTATATTTTGCAGGTGTGGCGCACTTTCTGAAAGCTCACCAAAACTCCCGTATTCAGAAAGCACAGCAAACCCGCAGGATATAATAGAAATCTATGGCTCAGTGCAGGTAACCAGCAGGTGCACTGCGCTGCATCTGTGGATCAGTGTTAAAGCAGCAAAGCTATGCCCATTACTCATATTGTACATGCCCATTGCAAAACTCAAATAAATTATTATCATTATACAGGATTTATATAGCGCCAACAGTATACGCAGCGCTTTACAATAAAAAGGGAGACAGTACAATTACAATACAGTTCAATACAGAAGGAATAGGAGTGCCCTGATCGTGGAGCTCACAATCTAAGGGAGGCAGAGGTGGTACAAAAGGTAATGGATGCAGGAGACGATCTGATAGAGGTGATTCAAGTACAGTTCTTAGGTGGCGGTGGGATAGGCTTCCCAGAATACGTGTGTTTTCAAGGATCGACTAAAGGTGGATAGGGTAGGAGCTGACCGGACATACTGGGGCAGGGAGTTCCAGAGGATGGGAGAGGCTCTGGAGAAGTCCTGGAGGCGAGCATGGGAGGAGGTAACAAGGGAGCTAGAGAGCAGGAGGTCCTGAGAGGAGCGGAGAAGATGATTTGCGCGATATCTGTGGATGAGGTTGGTGAGATAGCTGGGGGTATGTTGTGGATAGCCTTGTATGTTGTGGTTAGTATTTCGAATTTTATACGGTGGGGTAGAGGAAGCCAGTGGAGAGATCGGCAGAGAGGGGCAGTGGTCATGGATCGGTTCGTAAGGTGTATTAGTCTGGCAGCAGCATTCATGACAGGCTGAAGGGGGGATAGTCTATGTAAACTTAAGCCAGTGAGGAGGGAGTTGCAGTAGTCAAGGCGGAAAATAACCAAGGTGTGAGTAAGTTGTTTTGTGGGGTCGTTAGTTAGGAAGGGGTGGATTCTGGAAATGTAATATAAATACATATGCCCATTTACCTTTTATGTTTCACTTGTTTTTACTCTGCAGGGCACTGCTGGCATCAGTGTTGTGGATGGAGCGTTAGAGGAAGCAAGTAGCTGCAGCGCCGACTCCTGTCCCAGTCAAAGTGATACCAAATCACGCCGCCCGGGACAGGAGAAGGAGCAGTAAAGGAACCATCGGCTTATGTGGCTCCTGCTTCCTCCGCTGCCACTTGCTTCCTCTGGCAAAGCTCCACTTGCACTACTGGTGCTCTGGGATGGCAGGTAAGCAACCCACCAAGCAGGAGGTGGTGGGCCACCGGTTGTCCACCCTTGACCTATGGCCAGCTTTAAATCTTCCCCATTCTATCCAAAGCCCGTTTGGCTGGAGTTGAGCAAGTAAGATGACCAAATGAATGTCAAGACCCAGATCACAGAGAAGGAACCGCGTCATCATCCAAACAATACTGCGATAAAACTGAAACACAGCCGTTGTGTTGCAGACTTTCCAGCGTGGGTTCTGGTGGCAGCTGAAGGGTCACTGATATCTCGGCATCTATCAGTTTGTCATTCTTCTGGCCCTCATTTCCCCTCTCTGTGTGCATTGTATCGGAGTTATGTCAGCTATTCTGGCAACGTCTGTCAGCAGCCTTGGGTGTGAGACGGACCTGTCAAAGCCACGCAGTGACAACCTTCAATCCTCTTATGAACAACGCTGGGAGCCGCTGGGAGGCAATTACAGCAAAGCCAACTTCTGTGCAACTCCGACATTCCAGGCAGAGGACTCTATCTAGAGACTTTCCCAAAAGGGCGTCTTTAATGCTAAATTTTATTCTGCTTATATTTTGCCTTCCCTGGTTCCTCCTTTCCCCTCTTCATCAACATGCTAATAAAGTTTTAAAATGGGAGTAAACCGTAAATAAGAAGCAATGGATCCCCCTGGCAGGAAAAAAATCATAATGTATTAATATGCACTGCATACTAGTTTATTATGAGAGACTTACCTGTACATGGAGCCCTGCAGCGCAGCGCTGTCACGGCTCCCCGACGTGGCCATCTTCACCCAGTCTTCCTTCCAGGCTCCGGCTGTATGAGTGGCCGGGGCTGCGATGACGTCACTCCCATGCATGCATGCATGCAGGAGCCCTCAGCTCCGGCACGGGTATGCCGCCCTCCCTTCAGAGCGCATGCGCCTATGACCTCACTAGCGTGCCCACGTGTCCCGGATTGCCCGGGACTGTCCCGCAATTGACATGTCTGTCGTGGGTCCCGGACACCTTCATTCCGGGACAATACAATGTCCCGGAATGAAATAGAGGACACAGCCACCCCCTACTAACTAATAACTACATTTCCGGAACTGGTTGCTAGGGCCGGCGCTGCCTGGCATCTTGCAACCAGTGACAATTTACTCTCAGACAGTGAGACCGGGAGCGAGGCCTGCGCCTAGTGCAGCACTGCTGTCCCCACCCACCTCGGCACCTCCTCCTTCTCCGGCACCCAGCGGCAAGCAGCAGGGACTGGTGTGATCTTCACTCTCCAGATAGTGACGCCACTCCTTTCCTTCTACGCACGTGGCTCATGCAGAGGGAGTAACAGCAGCACTGCATCTGGTAGCAAGTGGCACATTCACCTGACAAATAACCTGCCGCCAAATTCCCCATCAACCCGAGACTACATTTCCCCCTGCCCCCCTCATCTTTTTTGGGGGAAGGTGAGAGAGGGGGTGTGTCCCTGAATGGCAGTTTGGAAATGTGGTCACCCTAGACCTCACTGGCTGCATGTTGTGTGAATATCTCCTAAACAGATTTAGGAGATATTCACTGTACCTACAGGTGGGGATGCACAAAGCAAGGTCCTATTAGGTTGAGGTCAAGACTCTGTGCTAGGGTTGCCACCTTTTCATCAAGACAAACCCGAACAATTATTTTTTTGCAGTTTACCCTATAGGGTTGTAAAAGACCTGGGACACCTTTGGGTGCCCCAAAAAGAGAAGTATTGCAGCACTTGTAGCGTCCCGTGACGAACAGTGGGTGTGGCCAAATTGTGTTAATAATGGGAGAAGCTTAAGGAGAGCAGTTAAATCAAACAAGGTCAGTCTGTCCCCCAGTACATCCCCCCCTAGGTCAGCCTGTCCCCCTGTCACGTACCTGACGGTGACGAGCCCGGTTAGCAGAGGGAGGCCTCCCTTACGGCTCCCACCGGCGGCCCCTGGTGGTATAACAGGAAGCACGGAGGTGGAAGGGGTACGAGTGCCTGGCAGGATCAAGAACTACCGCAGGTGATCAGGAACCAGCAGGTGAGGAGGCAGGAACCAGGAACTACAGCAGGTGAGTGGACAGGAACCAGGAACTACAGCAGGTGAGTAGACAGGAACCAGGAACTCAGAAGATGACCCGGACCGGGAGGCACAGCAGGTAGACTGGAACCACTGGGCAGCAGCAGATGAACAGGAACCAGCAGATGAGCAGACAGGAACCAGCAGATGAGCAGACAGGAACCAGGAACTGCAGCAGGTGAGTAGACAGGAACCAGCAGATGAGCAGACAGGAACCAGCAGATGAGCAGACAGGAACCAGGAACTCAGCAGATGACCCGGACCGGGAGGCACAGCAGGTAAACTGGAACCACTAGGCAGCAGCAGGTGAACAGGAACCAGCAGATGAGCAGACAGGAACCAACAGATGAGCAGACAGGAACCAGCAGATGAGCAGACAGGAACCAGGAACTCAGCAGATGACCCGGACCGGGAGGCACAGCAGGTAAACTGGAACCACTAGGCAGCAGCAGGTGAACAAGAGCCAAGGTCAGGCAGGATTGTCAGACAAGCCGGGGTCGGGTAAACTGGCAGGCAGCGAGGCACAAAAGGATCAGGCAATACCGAAGTCAGAAAACAGGCCGATGGTCAGGTACAGGCAGATAGCAGGAGGGTCACAGGAAGCCGGGTCAGATACAGGTAAACAAGGCAGATCAGGTCACTTGGGATAAACGCTGTAGAGCAGACAGCAGGGACTGTCTGCAAGTGAGGAGTTTAAATAGCCCTTCGGGCGTCACCTGCGGGGGCGGGAACCAGGAAGTCCTGGGCGTCTGTTCCTGACAGGGTTTCCATGACATTGCCCCCCCCCAAGGGGCAGCCTCCGGATGCCCCTAGGAGCAAACTTCTCGGGGTGAGACCTCCTGAAGGCATGTATCAGGTCTTTGGCATGAATGTTCTCTTCGGGTTCCCAGGAGTTCTCCTCTGGTCCGTAACCCTTCCATTTTATTAAAAATTGACTCTGGCTATTTCTTCTTCGTGCGTCTAAAATAGCTTCTACCTCGAATTCCTGTTCCCCGTCTATGATGACGGGATCAGGGCGAGTCGGGGTCCGACCTGGGAATGGGTTGGAGACTGACGGTTTCAATAGAGAAACATGAAAAACAGGGTGGACCCTCAGGGAGTCGGGGAGCTCCAGCTCGTAGGCCACCTCGTTGATTTTCCTTTTGATAGGAAAAGGCCCTAGAAACTTGGGGCCCAATTTCTTGGACGGGCAAGCCAATCTTAGATTGATGGTGGAAAGCCATACTTGGTCGCCCGGTGCCAGCGCTAATTCACCCCGTCTCCTCCTGTCGTAGACCGTCTTGTTATACTCCTGAGTTCTTGCCATGGCTTCGCGTAGAAGCTGGTTGTTAGAGGAGAAGAAATTCACTTTTTCCAGAACTGCGGGCACTGAGCACTCAGGGAGAGAGTTGGGCAGAAATGTGGAGTGAAACCCGAAGTTCGCAAAAAATGGGGTCTGGTTAGTTGCGGAGTGGATGGAGTTATTGTAGGAGAACTCCGCTAGCGGAAGCAGGGAGAGCCAGTCATTCTGAGCAAAGGAGGAGAAACAACGCAAATATTGCTCGAGGGTCTGATTTGTTCTCTCAGTCTGTCCGTTGGTTTGAGGGTGGTAAGCCGAAGAGAATGATAGCTCTATTCCCAGAGTCTTGCAGAGGGACCTCCAGAACCGGGAGGTAAATTGTACCCCCCGATCGGAAACTATATTAGCAGGTACCCCGTGGAGCCTGACGACTTCTTTAATGAACATTTGTGCAGTTTCCGGGGCCGAGGGGGTCCCTCTCATAGGAACAAAATGTGCCATCTTGGACAGACGGTCCACAATCACAAAGATGGTGTTGTGATTCTCAGCCGGGGGGAGTTCAACTATGAAGTCGATAGAAAGCATTTTCCACGGTCTCTCTGGAACGGGTAAGGGCTTCAGTAGTCCCCAGGCTTTGGATCTGGACCCTTTATTCCGGGTACATGTAGTACAGGACTCCACGAACCTCCTGCAATCCTCGCGTAGTCGAGGCCACCAGAAGGTACGTTGTACCAACTCAGTGGTCTTAGCCACGCCAAAGTGCCCAGCAAGGGCATGATCGTGGCAGAGCTCTAGCACGGTTATCTTTAGTTCTTCTGGTATGAATATCCTGTCTTGGTGCCAGAGTAATCCATCCTTGGTTTGCAGATCCAGTTCAGGAGAGGGTTCCTGTCTAGTGGTGGCTTGTCTGATCCGGTTGAGTAGGTCCTCCTGAAGTAGGAGAAAATTTCCAGGAGCGAGGATTGTATCGGGTGAGGAGAGTTCTTTGGATCCATGAAACATTCAGGACAAGGCGTCAGGTTTAGTGTTCTTGGCACCGGGGCGGTATGTCACATGGAAGGAGAACCGGGAAAATAGTACCGTGGTTTTAGTCTTTTTGCAGTTTTCAGGTACTCTAAGTTCTTATGGTCGGTGAATACTAAGATCGGGTGAGCAGCACCTTCAAGTAAGTACCTCCATTCTTCCAGGGCGGACTTAATCGCCAAGAGTTCCCGGTCTCCCACGTCATAGTTCTTTTCTGCCGCAGATAATTTGCGAGAAAAGAAAGCCACCGGATGAAGCAAAGCCTTGATTCCTTGCCTCTGTGACAATATTGCCCCTACTGCAACCTCAGAAGCATCTACCTCAAGTACAAATGGTAGGGAGGAATCTGGGTGTTTTAAGATGGATGCAGAGGTGAAGAGCCCTTTGAGATCCTCAATGGCCTTTTGGGCCTCAGGGGACCAGTGGAAGCGGGTACCTTGCTTGGTTAGCTGAGTAATGGGTGCAATGATGGCGGAGAACCCCCGGATGAATTTACGATAAAAGTTGGCGAATCCAACGAACCGTTGGATTCCCTTCTTATCCACTGGCGCTGGCCAGTCCAAGATTGCGGTGATCTTCTGTGGGTCCATCCGGATGCCTTCGCCAGAGATGATTAATCCCAGAAATGCTATGCTCTCCCGCTCAAACTCGCATTTCTCAGCCTTCGCATATAGTTTATGCTGCCGAAGCCAGTCTAACACACTTCTGACATGCCTGCGATGAGAGTCAAGGGAGGAAGAGAAGATTAGTATGTCATCTAAATAAGCAATCACAAAGAGATCTAAAAAGTCCCGAAGAACATCATTAATTAAATACTGGAAGGTGGCAGGGGCATTGCACAGCCCGAAGGGCATCACTAAATATTCGAAATGTCCGAACCGGGAGCGGAAGGCGGTTTTCCACTCATCGCCCTCCTTGATTCGGACCAGGTTATAGGCTCCCCGGAGGTCAAGCTTAGTAAAAATAACGGCAGCTCCAAATCTTTGGAACAACTCTGGTACCAGAGGAAGAGGATAACGATTTTTAATGGTGACCTTATTTAGTTCACGGTAGTCCACACATGGCCTGAGGGTATGGTCCTTCTTTTCTACAAAGAAAATGCCTGCGCCTGCTGGCGACGTAGAGGGGCGAATGAACCCCTTTAAAAGGTTCTCATCGATGTAGTCCTTCAGGGCCCCCTGTTCCACCTCCGTTAAAGGGAAAATCCTACCGAAAGGAATAGCTGCTCCGGGAAGTAGATCGATGGGGCAGTCGTAGGCTCGGTGGGGTGGTAGTGTCTCTGCCCCCTGTTTACTAAACACATCGAGAAAGTCCAGGTAAGCGTCAGGGATGGCCTGACGTATTCCGGCCTCAGTGTCAGTACACATTAAGGTGGCAGGCCCAGGGGGTTTGTGTGAGCCACAGGACCGTTGGCAGTAGGAGGAAGGAAACGTGATCACCCCCGTGACCCAGTTAATGGTAGGATTATGGGCTTGTAGCCAGGGCATACCGAGAATTATGGGGAACAGTGGAGAGGAGATAATATCCAGCCGTAGATATTCTCGGTGCACCCCGGTAGAGGAGAAGACAGTGACAGGTAGGGGAGCCGTCTCTTCGACCACGGGCCCCGACTTGATAAGGGACCCATCAGCCAGGTGAATCCGTAGTCCATGGGTCTTGGGAAATAGAGGAATAAGTTGAGTACGGGCAAAAGTTGAGTCCATGAAGCAACTACAAGCCCCAGAGTCAATAATTGCGACGACTTGCAGGGTCCTTCCTGGGAGCTGCAGGGAGATAGAAAGAGCGAAGTGAGAGGAGGATTTAGTCTGAGGGTTGATCACAGCAGGGAATACTGACAAGCACTTACGGAACTTCAGGGGACAGTTCCTAACGAAGTGACCGGGCTCCCCGCAGTACAGGCACAGGTTGTGCGTGCATCGGCGTTGGCGTTCCTCCGGAGTAAGGGAAGGGCGGAGGACCCCAAGCTGCATGGGTTCAGGAGCATCGTACGAGGGGGTCAAGGGTGCTGCAGAAGCTGGGTGCGGATGACTGGGGACCCGGGGAAGCATCCAGGTCGGCCGGGTGAAGCCCGTGGCCCTCTCAACCCTCCGTTCCCTCAGGCGTCGGTCGATCTGAATTGTCAGATCGATCAGTAGGTTCAAATTTTCTGGTATTCCTACCCTAGCCAGTTCGTCCTTCAATGGGTCAGAAAGGCCTATACGAAACTGGTGACGGAGGGCAGCGTCATTCCAGCTGGTGTCTGCGCTCCAGCGCCTGAATTCAGCTACATAGTCTTCCGCTGCTCTGCGTCCCTGCTGAAGGGTCCGCAGGGCGTTCTCTGCAGTGACCGAGAGCTGAGGGTCCTCGTACAATTGGGCAATGGCGTCAAAAAAAAGTGTAAGGCTGTCCAAGGACGCATCTTTGCATTCTAGCAGGCGGTGGGCCCAGTTCTGTGGGTCTCCGGAAAGCAGCGAAGTTACAAAGCCCACCTTGGTAGCTTCTAAGGAAAAGGTGCGGGGCTGTAAGGCAAAGTACAACTCACAAGAGTTCCGGAAAGCCCTGAACTTGCTCCGGTCCCCGGAGAATCTTTCGGGTGTAGGGACCCTGGGTTCAGGGGGAAGCATGACCACCGTGGGCGCAGCTCCTGCCCCGGCGGAAGAAGTGGAGGCACGTGGACCCCCTTGAGCTCCATCGGGGTTGGTGAGGGCCCGCACTTGTCCTTCCAGGTGAGTGTAGCCTTGCTGGAGGCTCTTAACGGCCTCGGTCAGTCCCGCCAGGTGTCGGCATAGTTCCTCCATAGGTGAGGCTCCCTGCTCGGGCTCAGACATGGCTGTCTGCTACTGTCACGTACCTGACGGTGACGAGCCCGGTTAGCAGTGGGAGGCCTCCCTTACGGCTCCCACCGGCGGCCCCTGGTGGTATAACAGGAAGCACGGAGGTGGAAGGGGTACGAGTGCCTGGCAGGATCAAGAACTACCGCAGGTGATCAGGAACCAGCAGGTGAGGAGGCAGGAACCAGGAACTACAGCAGGTGAGTGGACAGGAACCAGGAACTACAGCAGGTGAGTAGACCAGAACCAGGAACTCAGAAGATGACCCGGACCGGGAGGCACAGCAGGTAGACTGGAACCACTGGGCAGCAGCAGATGAACAGGAACCAGCAGATGAGCAGACAGGAACCAGCAGATGAGCAGACAGGAACCAGGAACTGCAGCAGGTGAGTAGACAGGAACCAGCAGATGAGCAGACAGGAACCAGCAGATGAGCAGACAGGAACCAGGAACTCAGCAGATGACCCGGACCGGGAGGCACAGCAGGTAAACTGGAACCACTAGGCAGCAGCAGGTGAACAGGAACCAGCAGATGAGCAGATGAGCAGACAGGAACCAACAGATGAGCAGACAGGAACCAGCAGATGAGCAGACAGGAACCAGGAACTCAGCAGATGACCCGGACCGGGAGGCACAGCAGGTAAACTGGAACCACTAGGCAGCAGCAGGTGAACAAGAGCCAAGGTCAGGCAGGATCGTCAGACAAGCCGGGGTCGGGTAAACTGGCAGGCAGCGAAGCACAAAAGGATCAGGCAATACCGAAGTCAGAAAACAGGCCGATGGTCAGGTACAGGCAGATAGCAGGAGGGTCACAGGAAGCCGGGTCAGATACAGGTAAACAAGGCAGATCAGGTCACTTGGGATAAACGCTGTAGAGCAGACAGCAGGGACTGTCTGCAAGTGAGGAGCTTAAATAGCCCTTCGGGCGTCACCTGCGGGGGCGGGAACCAGGAAGTCCAGGGCGTCTGTTCCTGACAGGGTTTCCATGACACCCCCAGTATAATCCCCCCCCCCCCCCGGCCAGTCTGTACCCCAGTTAAAGCCCCTCCACCAAAATAATTAAAAGCACTGGAAACTGACAAGAGAGGAGAGGGGGGATAAGAGGACTGGTTCTGCAGGGCTTTTACTGATGTGTACGGGTTTCAGGTGGACTGAAACCTGGACACAGGATCTAAAACCCGGACAGTCTGAGAGAATTCTGGACAGGTGGCAACCCTACTCTGTGCAGGCCAGTCAAGTTCCTCCACCCCAAACTCGCTCATACATGTCTTTATTGACCTTGCTTTGTGCACTGGTGCGCAGTCATGTTGGAACAGGAAGGGGCCATCCATCAGTGGCGGCTGGTGCTCAAAATTGCCGCCACTGTGCCCATTAAACGCAGCCACTGTGCCCAAACGCCACCAGTTTGCCCCCTCAAATACAGCCAGTTTGTTTCCATATACAGCCAGTGTGCCCCCATATATATACAGCCAGTGTGCCCCCATATACAGCCAGTTTGTCCCCATATATATAGCCAGTGTGCCCCCATATACAGCCAGTGTGCCCCCATATATATAGCCAGTGTGCCCCCATATACAGCCAGTTTGTCCCCATATACAGACAGTTCCCCCCAAATGCAGCCAGTTTGTCCCCCATATACAGCCAGTTCCCCCCAAATGCAGCCAGTTTGTCCCCCATATACAGCCAGTTCCCCCAAATGCAGCCAGTTTGTCCCCCATATACAGCCAGTTCCCCCAAAATGCAGCCAGCGTGTCCCCCATATACAGCCAGTTCCCTCCCAAATGCAGCCAGTTTGTCCCCCATATACAGCCAGTTCCCCCCAAATGCAGCCAGCGTGTCCCCCATATACAGCCAGTTCCCCCCAAATGCAGCCAGTTTGTCCCCCATATACAGCCAGTTCCCCCCAAATGTAGCCAGCGTGTCCCCCATATACAGCCAGTTCCCCCCATATTCAGCCAGTTTGTCCCAAATATACAGCCAGTTCCCCCCATATTCAGCCAGTTTGTCCCCCATATTCAGCCAGTTCCCCCCATATTCAGCCAGCTTGTCCCCCATATTCAGCCAGTTCCCCCCATATACAGCCAGTTCCCCCCAAATGCAGCCAGTTTGTGCCCCATATTCAGCCAGTGTGTCCCCCATATTCAGCCAGTTCCCCCCATATACAGCCAGTTCCCCCCAAATGCAGCCAGTTTGTGCCCCATATTCAGCCAGTTCCCCCCAAATGCAGCCAATTTGTGCCCCATATTCAGCCAGTTTGTGCCCCATATTCAGCCAGTTTGTCCCCCAAATGCAGCCTGTCCCCCCCCCCCCCCAGCCCTGCACTTACCTTCCTTGGTCCGCGCCGTCCTCGATGTGTTCTCCCGCCCTCGATGTCGCTTCAGCCAATCAGGTTACCGGTAACCAGATCCGGTGACCCTGATTGGCTGAAACCTCCACACAGTCTTCTTCCAGGAACGCACCCCGTGCGTACCTGGGAGGAGTTTTTGGAAGCCAAATACAGCCTGAGAGCTGTATTCGGAAAGCCTATCAGAGCCGCTGGCTCTGATAGACACTTCCAAGTTACACCCACCGCCGGCCACCGCTCTAATTCATATGGCCGGCGCTCACCAGGAGGCCGGCCATATGAATAGTGGGCAGCGCGGCAGCGGTGACAATACATAGATTCATGCAATGCATGAATCTGTGTATTGTCTTTCAGTGGCGGTGCGGGAGCGAGAGGGGGCGGCGCTCCGGCGCCCTCTATGGACGCACCGCCACTGCCATCCATAAACTTTTTCCACAAAGTTGGGAGCATGAAATTGTCCAAAATATCTTGGTATGCTGACACCTTAAGAGTTCCCTTCACTGGAACTAAGGGGCCAAGCCCAACCCCTGTCAAACAACCCCACACCATAATCCCCCCTCCACCAAATGATTTGGACCAGCGCACAAAGCAAGGTCCATAAAGACATGGATGAGTGAGTTTGGGGTGGAGGAACTTGACTGACCTGCACAGAGTCCTGACCTTAAGCCGATAGAACATCTTTGGGATGAATTAGAGCAGAGACTGAGCCAGGCCGTCTTGTCCAACATCAGGACCTCATAAATGTGCTTCTGGAAGAATAGTCAAACCTTCCCATAGACGCACTCCTAAACCTTGTGGACAGCCTTCCCAGAAGAGTTGAAGCTGTTATAGCTGCAAAGGGCGGGCCAACTCAATATTGAACCCTAGGGACTAAGACTGGGATGCCAATAAAGTTCATGTGCGTGTAAAGGCAGGTGTCCCAATACTTTTGGTAATATAGTGTATAATATTATGGGAACAAATGGCCTGGTGACAGGGTCACTTTAAAAAAAAATGGCGTTCACCTTTAAGCGGCCGGTTTCCCACCAGTCAGCTGTGATGTAGACGGTCCTGTCAGTGTGTGTGTGCAGGCCGGGAGAGGATTAGCCTTCCTGTGGGATCAGGCCCTGAGTCAGTGCAGTAATGTGTCTGCAATGTGCCAACACAGTCCTTTCACCTCCACGCAATCATGTGTAATTCTGCATTGGCACACAGTCTCCCATATTGTTAGTGTAATCCTAAGATCAACTGTGCGCCTCTATAGCTCGCCGGGGGAAAATAGGAGCCAGAGAAAAGGACTACTTTATTAAAAACACAGCGCCGTGCTCTCCTCGGGTCGCCTTTGACCTTCTTTTGTTCAGCGGCGACCGTGTAAAAACAATTCATGTGGGTCAGCGAGCCTGGCAGGACCTGCTTACTGGCAGCGGGACGCGGGACAGCGATGTGACTGCGCACTAAGAAATTATCTACGCCGATAAATGCAAACCCCTGATACCTACAATGGTTATTATTCAAGAGATTCAAAATATCATTTATTTTATTTTACCTTTATTATTGAATATATTATTATAGAATATTATATAGAAGTCACTAAAATCCCATATAAGCTTTAAATGTATGTTAGGCCATACTTTACTTTTTTTTTTTTAGTTTCCAATAGAGATGCGATGGATTAGAACACCTGTCAGGTTTTTGCTGGGAATTTGCAGGTGTTCTTTCGAGAAGTGCCCCCCATCGAATAGTGCCCGGGCATGCGCAGGACGGAGCTGCCGATCAGCTGGAGTGACGTGCCAGGTAGGGTTGCCACCTGTCAGGGATTCACCTGGACAGTTCGGGTTTGGAATCCTGCGTCCAGGTTTCGGACTGCCTGAAACCCGGACACATTATTCAGACAGGACTATGGCTTCCAGATACATCTGGATGAGAGGTGCTGACTGCCAAGGGGTGAGTGAGCTCACCATCCATCTCTGTCTGTGACTGAAGTCTCCCTCCTTCTCTCTCCTGCCTCTGAGTGAGTACACTAAGGTAAATCAGGGTTCTCAGAGCACCCCTTACATCAGCGTTCACCTTTATACCAAAAGCCGCAGTGTCCCCCTTACATCAGAGTCCTCTCTGTACATCAGAGTTCTCAGCGTTACCCCTTAAATCAGGGTTCCCAGAGCATCCCATGTGTTAGAGTCCCCAGAGTTCTCCCTTACATCAGAGTCCCCCGTTACAGTGAAAGGGAATTCTGCGCGTTTAGATGTAAAAGGGGAACTCTATGAACTCTGATGTAAAGGGGGACTCTTGTTATTAACTTCATATGATTAGAAATGTTATTTAATAGCAAAATATATGTATATTTCATACTATAAAAAAAAAAATTAGCTGTGTGCCGCTAAAGTGTTCGGGTTTGACTTAAAGTAAAGGTGGCAACCCTAGTGCCAGGGCACAAGTGCACATTGTAGGAGGTATCTCTCAATGGGAGATACCATTTCACAGGCACAATTGAAGCCTATACAAACAGCGGGGGGAGACCGTAGTTCTGACACTGTGCCTCGCTGTTAGCCGCCCTCCAGCAGCAGCGATGCACAATCTGAGAACTACGGTCTCCCCCCGCTGTTTGTATAGGTTTAAATTGTGCCTTTGAAATGGTATCTCCTATCGAGCGATACCTCTTACGATGTGCTGGTTACGTCAGCCCAGCTGATCGGCAAATCAGCGGTTGTGCTGTGACATACGGCATATGCGCAGTTCGTCCCGGCCACTCTTTGATGGGGGGGGGGGAACTTCTCGACAGAACACCAGCATTGACCTGGCAGTGCTCGGTGTCTGGTGAGGTTGCTGGCTTGGTACCGGCTCTGCTCAGTCTCCCAGCTCAGGGCCATACTCCCTCGACTTTGATATGTCATGACTAACTCTGGTATCCAGTACCCCTTCTTTGGCTCTTCAAGCAGTGACAGTTGGATCCTGGATCCTGGGGGGGGTCTCCAAACTACGGCCCGTGGGCCACATCTGGCCCGCTACTAGATTTTATATGGCCCATGGCTAGTGCCAGTGACATATCCTCAATGTGCCCAGATTGTGACAGTCTCTGCTTTGACCTGATGTATGGGGGTGTTTGATAGGGGCTCTGATATAAGAAAGACTCTGATGATGATACTGATGTAAGGGGGAACTCTGATGTAAGAGAGACTCTGATGGGGACACTGATGTAAGGGGGGACTCTGATGTAAGCGAGACTCTAATTTAAACACTGATGTAAGGGGGGACTCTGATGTAAGCGAGACTCTAATTTAAACACTGATGTAAGGGGGGACTCTGATGTAAGCGAGACTCATCCAAACACTGATATAAGGGGGGACTCTGATGTAAGCGAGACTCATCCAAACACTGATATAAGGGGGGACTCTGATGGGAACTGTGACGCAATGAGGGACTCTGATGGGACTCTGATGGGAGCCCTGATGTAAGGGGGGAGTCTGATAGGGACTGTGATGTAAGGGGGACTTTGAAGGGGACCCTGATCTAAGGGGACTCTGATAGGGAGCCTGATGTAAACTGGATATTCTGATAGGAAGCTGATGTAGGAGGGCACTCTGATAAGAACCCTGGTGTAAGCGGGGACACTGATGGGGGTCCTGATGTAAGGGGGGACTCTGATGGGAGCCCTGATGTAAGGAGGGACTCTGATGGGAACTGTGACGCAATGAGGGACTCTGATGGAACTCTGATGGGAGCCCTGATGTAAGGGGGGAGTCTGATAGGGACTGTGATGTAAGGGGGACTTTGAAGGGGACCCTGATCTAAGGGGACTCTGATAGGGAGCCTGATGTAAACTGGATATTCTGATAGGAAGCTGATGTAGGAGGGCACTCTGATAAGAACCCTGATGTAAGCGGGGACACTGATGGGGGTCCTGATGTAAGGGGGGACTCTGATGGGAGCCCTGATGTAAGGAGGGACTCTGATGGGAGCCCTGATATAAAGGGGGACTCTGATGGGAACCCTGATGTAAAGGGGGACTCTGGCGGGAACCCTGATGTAAAGGGGGACTCTGGCGGGAACCCTGATGTAAAGGGGGACTCTGGCGGGAACCCTGATGTAAAGGGGGACTCTGGCGGGAACCCTGATGTAAAGGGGGACTCTGGCGGGAACCCTGATGTAAAGGGGGACTCTGGCGGGAGCCCTGATATAAAGGGGGACTCTGATGGGAACCCTGATGTAAAGGGGGACTCTGGCGGGAACCCTGATGTAAAGGGGGACTCTGGCGGGAACCCTGATGTAAAGGGGGACTCTGGCGGGAACCCTGATGTAAAGGGGGACTCTGGCGGGAACCCTGATGTAAAGGAGGCTTTGATGGGAACCCTGATGTAAAGGGGGACTCTGGTGGGAGCCCTGATGTAAAGGGGGACTCTGATGGGGACTGTGATGTAAGGGGGACTTTGATGGGGAACCTGATGAAAAGTGAAAGGGAACTAATTTATTTATAAAACTGATTTTTTTTTTTTTGCCAAAAAATATTTGTAAAATCTTCCATGTGGCCCTCGTACTGGAAAGTTTGGAGTACCCTGCTGTCTCTGGTGATCCTGCGTCATTTGGTTGCTAGGTGCAGACAGCTGGTCATCCGTCATCCATCATTTGTCAAGCGTCATCTGTTACCATGGTGAAGGTGGCCAGACAGTAAGTGGCTGAAAAGAGGCTGCAGGAGATTAGCAGCACTGAGATGCAACAAAGGATGCATAAAACTAGAAGCAATTTTTTTTGTTTAAATGGCAGTTGTTTCTACTGTAATAGGCAGTACTATGGCAATGGCCTCCAGTTATGGGTTGTGTCTCCTACGTAAAAAAAAAACCTGCAGTTAGAGAAAAAGAACTGACCTCCTGAAAATGCTATTTGCCTGGTTGCAGCGCGTGAACAAAATTCTTTAACGCTCGAAGCAACCATTACTCTTGGCCCGGGCTTCAAGGAACTGTCACTTGGAGTGAGGAGGTCATAACTCCTGTTGCAGGTCAGTGATGGAGAACCTGAGCCAGGCGAGTAGCACTTTCAGAAGGAAAGGTCACCAACTGCCACTTCTAAACGTTCCACACCACGGGTCTCCGACGATTCATTTCCCAGGAAAATGATTTTATTTTTCAGTTGGAAAGTTTCCCCTTTATTGTCATTTCCTTCATAACATCTGCATGACAGTGATTACACTTCACCCTGCTGGTGCTGCAATGATGAAGTCCGGAGGATGACCCCTCTTCCATCTGGCAGCCATACTTCTTACTAATCCCATCACTCTGAGACATGTCCAGGGATCGGCCACTCCACCGCCAACATTGTGTTCCTCACACTCATCCCTCCTCACCTCCCTTATAACGGCTCATCCTGTCTGCAGCTACCAACTCCCATCATCGGGGGGGGGGGGGGGGGGCAATGGGGAAAATGGAGCAAAGGAAAAATCAGGACACGTTTATTTTTACTGTCATTCATATACAGCCAAAAAATACGGCACTGACACGGGCAAGGCGCTTCCCGGGCCAAAAGAAACACAGGGTGACAACGCTGCAGGGATTTCACAGCAAAGCAAACAGTGTTGTCACCCTGTTAAAGGAAGTGGAAAATGAATGTATTCTTGGGGTTGGTAGTTTCTCCGCACCACAATATTTTCATTATACTTTTGTAGCAATCTGAGATTGAGGCGCCACTCCGAAAAGTAACCACCTATTTAGGGCACGTCCATAAGGGCTTTGTTCTCTGAAGAGCGATCCACGATCAGATTGATCTACAGAGAGCATTTGACAGACAGACTGCCTCCAGCACTTGCAGTTGCGGGGTTCTTTCAGAGCAGCCCCATTCATTTGAAGGACCCTTTGCTTGCCTTTTTCCGGCCCTTGGGGCACATTTCATCCTACTGATGCAAGAAATTATTTCTCCCACTGACACCAATGATGGGGCATTTTTCTTCAACTGACACCAACAATGGGACACTATTTCTCCAGCGAACACCATGATTGGGCACTTTTTCCCTCACTGACACCAATTATGGGGCATTATTCATCCCACTTACACCAATGATGGGGCACTATTTATCTTACTGACACCAACAATGAGGCACTATTTCTCCTGCGAACACCATGATTGGGCACTATTCCTCCCACTGACACCAACGATGGGGCACTATTCGTCCCACTTACACCAATGATGGGGGACTAGTCATTCCGTTTACACCAATGATGGCTCACTATTTCTCCCACTGACACCAACGATGGGGCACTATTCATCCCACTGACACCAACGATGGGGCACTATTCATCCCACTGACACCAACGATGGGGCACTATTTCTCCTGCGAACACCATGATTGGGCACTATTCCTCCGACTGATACCAATTATGGGGCACTATTTCTCCCCCTAATGCCAAAGATGCACTGTTTACTCTCACTGACGCCAGGACAATTTCAACTCTTAATGGCCACAGTCCGGCCCCCGTAAAGTCTAAAGAACAGTAAACTGGCCCTTTGTTTAGAAAATCTGGAGACCCCTGTACTCTGAACACAAGAGAATTGAGTTACCAACACAATAGTATAAACATAGCTCCCAACTGTCCCTGTTTTCTAGAGACTGTCCCTGTTTTCTAGAGACTGTCCCTGTTTTCTAGAGACTGTCCCTGTTTTCTAGAGACTGTCCCTGATTACTAGAGACTGTCCCTGATTCCTAGAGACCGTCTCTGATTTCTAGAGATGGTCTCTGATTCCTAGAGACTGTCCCTGATTTCTAGAGAGTGTCCCTGTTTTCTAAAGACTGCCCCTGATTTCTAGAGACTGTTCCTGATTTCTAGAGACTATCCCTGTTTTCTAGAGACTGTCCCTGATTTCTAGAGACTGCCCCTGTTTTCTAGAGACTGTCCCTGATTCCTAGAGACTGTCCCTGATTTGGATCAAAGTCCCTCTTTCCCCCTCATTGTCCCTGATTTTGGTCTGATCTATATATATAATTGTATATAAAATGCACTTTTTATCTTTCAGAAAGTGTTTCCCGGGGGTAAACATTCCATCCAAATTCTAAACTGCTGCATTTGTAAATTGTAAAAGCCAATATAAAGGAATATTAGTGGTAAATAAAAAGCATTTGTGGATTTAATTAACCTTTTCTTTGGTTAATTCTCCTTCAAAGGGGGCGTGTCCTAAGCCTACAATACGTTTGCTAGTAGGTGTCCCTCATTCCCATCTAGAAATGTTGGAAGTAGTGATGAGCCGAACACCCCCGGGTTCGGTTCGCACCAGAACCCGCGAACGGACCGAAAGTTCGAACGAACATTAGAACCCTATTAAATACAATGGATGCGAACGTTCGAATTCTAAAGTGCTAATTATAACAACTATTATGCATGTTATTGTCCTAAAAAGGGTTTGGGAACCCGGGTTCTGCACCAGGGGACATGTATCAATGCAAAAATAAGTTTTAAAAACGGTCGTTTTCCGGGAGCAGTCATTTTAATGATGCATAAAGTGAAAAAAAAAAAGTCAAATATTCCTTTAAATATCGTACCTGGGGGGTGTCTAAAGTATGCCTGTGAAGTGCCACGTGTTTCCCGTGTTTAGAACTGTCCCTGCACAAAATGACACTTCTAAAGGAAAAAAAAGCCATTTAAAACTGCTTGCGGCTTTAATGTAATGTCTGGTCCCGGTAATATGGATGAAAATCTTTAAGAAAAATGGCATAGCTACCCCATGACCCCCCCCCCCCTACCCCAGCCCATTACCAGCCCCTTTGGGTCTTGTATGGATATTAAGGGGAACCCCGCACATAAAATAAAAAAGGCCCTATATACTCTGAACAGCCGTATACAGGCGGTGCATACAAGACAGGGACTGTAGGTTTGTTCTTATGTAGAATCTGTTTGTAATTTTGAACAGGTACATTGTTGAAGTGTAGCTCCAGACCAAAAATCTATTTTTAAACTTTTTGGAAAACATAGGTAAGGGTTATCACCCCTGTAACATTTGTTCTGCTGTCTGTGCCCCTGTTCAGAACATTTCACCTCACTTTCCGTCCTAATGACAACTGTTTTTGAAATGTGGTGTTTTTCTTGAAACAAGGATTGCTGATAAAGCATCAGTACAGAGGAGACACCTTTCTCCCATATTTATTCTTACAGGAGAGAATTTTCCTTCCTAGTGGTAGATTTCCTCTCACTTCCTGTTGTCTTCTTGCGTTTGCAAGTAGGAGTCGTTTGTAAGTTGGATGTTTGAAAGTAGGGACCTGCCGTATATACTCTGCAGAAATAGGCCCCTTAGTTGTTGGTGTTGGCACAACACTGTAAGCACTCACAGTTACTCTTGGTTGGTGCTGGAACGCCCTGCTGTCAACTATTATATCAGGAATTTTAATTACATATAATTGTTGAACAGTGGTAGTAAAAATTGGGCCTTTGATGGTGGTGCTGGTGCCACAACACTGTAAGCCCTGACAGTTACTCTTGGTGGGTGCAGCAATGGGCCCTGCTGTGAATTATTAGATCAAGAATTGTAATTACATGCCCCTGTTGAACAGGGGCTGAAAAATTGGGCCTTAGGCACTGGTGGCACAACACTGCAACCCTTCACAGATACTGTACTTGGAGCACAGCAATGAGCCCTGTTGCAAAGTATTGCTTCAAAAATTGTAATGACACGCCCCTGTTAAACAGGGGCTGAAAAATTGGGCCTTAGGCACTGGTGGCACAACACTGCAACTCCTCACAGATACTGTACTTGGAGCACAGCAATGAGCCCTGTTGCAAAGTATTGCTTCAAAAATTGTAATTACACGCCACTGTTAAACAGGGGCTGAAAAATTGGGCGTTAGGCACTGGTGGCGGCACCCATAAACAAAAATGATCTTCCAAGCTATCATCATCAATCGTATCATTGAGGACTCGGAGGAGGAGGATAGGCAGTCAACATAACAGCACAGGCACTCAGCATCAGCATCAGTCTTGAAGGGATGTGACATTTTAAAATCAATTAGTCTGTTATATCAGCATCAGGTGTGTGGTAGCTGGTGGTGATCCAAGACTGGTTCATCTTGATGAAAGTCAGTCGATCAACCGAGTCGGTGGACAGGCGCACCCTGTGATCCGTGACAAATCCTCCAGCAGCACTGAATGTGCGTTCCGAAAGAACGCTGGATGCAGGACAGGCCAGTAGCTCAATTGCATACTGTGCAAGCTCTGGCCAGTGATCCATCCTCAAGACCCAGTAAGCCAGAGGATTTTCGGTGGGGAAGGTGTCCAAGTCTGACCTTGCCCCTAGATATTCCTGCACCATGTTTATCAGACGCTGGCGATGGTTGCTGGAACCGATCATACTTTGGGGCTGCGGACTAAAGAATTGTCTGAACGCATCGGTCAGACGGCCACCTTCCCCACCGCTCCTTCTTTGACTGGCCGAAGCCTCAGCAACTCGTTGTCCAGGACCAGGAGTTTGCAACCTCCCAGTCTCTGGGAACGCGTTGCACAGACCTTTCTGCAAGGCCTCCCGGAGTTGTCTCATCCTCTGCTCCCTCTGCGACGGTAACATAAGGTCCGCAACCTTACCCTTGTACCGTGGATCAAGGAGAGTGGCCAGCCAGTAATGGTCCCTCTCCTTGATCCGAAGAATACGAGGATCCTTCCGCAGACTTTGCAGGATCAGGGAGGCCATGCAGCGTAGGTTTGCTGAGGCATTCGCTCCGGAGTCCTCTGGGTCACTAAGGACGACATGATCCGCAGCCACCTCCTCCCAGCCACGTACAAGTCCACTGGTTTCTTGGGACTGTAAATCATCCCTAAAAGACTGCTGCTGATGATGCTGAGTGCCAGCCTCCACCTCCATGCTGACACAATCCTCCTCCTCCTCCTCCTCCTCCTCCTCCTCCTCTTCCTGTGCGATGGGTGGGACAGAAGGAACACTGTCTGGGTAAAGGGGGCCTTGAGAGGCAAGGAAGTCCTCCTCTTCCTGCCTCTGTTCTGCCTCAAGTGCCCTGTCCATTATTCCACGCAGCGTGTGCTCCAACAGGTGGACAAGAGGTACAGTGTCACTGATGCATGCACTGTCACTGCTCACCATCCTCGTGGCCTCCTCAAATGGTGCCAGGACAGTGCATGCATCCCTGATCATGCCCCACTGGCGTGGAGAAAAAAAACCAAGCTCCCCTGACCCTGTCCTGGTGCCGTAGTCGCACAGGTACTCATTGATGGCCCTCTGCTGCGTGTGCAGCCGCTGCAGCATGGCCAACGTTGAGTTCCACCTGGTGGGCATGTCACATATAAGGCGGTTCTTGGGCAGGTTCAACTCCTTTTGCAGCTCAGCCAGGCGAGCACTGGCATTATAAGATCTGCGGAAATGCACACAGACTTTCCTGGCCTGCCTCAGGACATCCTGTAAGCCCGGGTACCTGCCCAAGAACCGCTGCACCACCAGGTTAAGGACGTGAGCCACACAGGGCACATGGGTCAGTTGTCCCTGTCGGAGGGCGGAGAGGAGGTTGGTGCCATTGTCGCAAACCACCATTCCTGGCTTAAGCTGGCGTGGCGTCAACCACCTCTCGGCCTGGCCCTGCAGAGCAGACAGGACCTCTGCCCCAGTGTGGCTTCTGTCCCCCAAACACACCAGCGCAAGCACGGCATGGCATCTTTTTGCCTGCGTACTTGCGTAGCCCCGTGAACGGCTACGGAGCACCGCTGGTTCATAGGACAAACCACAGGAAGAGGCCATGGAGGAAGAAGAAGAGGAGGGGGTGGAGGAGAGAGGTGTGTCACAACCAGTAGTAGCATTTTGGAGGCGTGGCGGTGGGACAACCTCCAACACTACTGCACCTTGTCCTGAATCCTTCCCAGCTGCCAAAAGAGTGACCCAATGGGCCGTGAAAGAAAGGTAACGTCCCTGTCCATGCCTGCTGGACCATGAGTCAGCGGTAATATGCACCTTACCGCTGACCGCCCTGTCCAGCGAGGCCAAGACATTGCCTTCCACATGCCGGTAGAGAGCCGGAATAGCCTTCCGTGAGAAAAAGTGGCGTTTGGGAACCTGCCACTGAGGAACCGCACATTGCACAAACTCACGGAAGGGGGCCGAGTCTACCAACTGAAAAGGCAGCAGTTGAAGCGCTAGCAATTTAGCCAAGCTAGCATTCAACCGCTGGGCATGTGGATGGCTGGGAGTGAACTTCTTTCGACGGTCCAGCAGCTGGGGCAGGGAAATTTGCCTGCTAGAATCGGACGTCGGTGTACTGCTAGCAGAGTGGGCGCAAGTACTTGGCTGTGACACACCTAATTCTACACCTTCATTCCTCTCAGTGCATGTTTCAGAGAGGACTGAAGTTATAGTGGGGTTGGAGATCCCAGCTGATGCGGTGCAAGGAGAGGTCCGCTTTGTTCTTTGGTGTGGGTCTTTGAGGTAGGCTTGCCAACGAGCTGCATGGCAGGTCAACATATGTCTGGTCAGGCATGTGGTACCCAAGCGGCTGATGTTTTGGCCACGCGATATACGCTTGAGACATATGTTGCAAACAGCAGCTGTGCGATCTGATGCACTAGCCTCAAAAAAGGCCCACACCAAAGAACTTTTTGAATGACGGGCAGAGGCAGCGCCCTGCACAGGCGGAGCTCTGCGGTGTGATTCCGTCGGTGTACTGCCCTTACGCTGGCCACCAAAGGGCATCCTGCCTCGTTGGAGATGTGCCTCCTCCTCATCCTCCTCCTCCTCCTCTCTCCTATTAGGCACCCACGTGGAGTCATTGACCTCATCATCCCCTCCCTCCTCATCACTGGAGCCAATCTGGCAGTATGCTGCAGCTGCTGGAACATGACTGCCAGATTGGTGTCCTTCTTGAGCATCCCCTCTGTCTGCTCTCACGCTACTGCCTTCCTCTAGCTGGGTTTCATCATCAGACCCTTCGAAACGCTGGGCATCCTCCTGGAGCATGTACCCAACACTGTGCTGAAACAGTTCGGGGGACTCCTCAGGAGGAGGACATGGTGGGTCTAGGGAAGGAGTGACTGATGATTTGTCTGACATTGATACCAGGGAAGACGACGCTTTGGCAGCTGCTTTTCCAGTACCCTGAGCCTGGGTGAGAGAGGATGAGGAGGAGGAGGAGGGCTTGGTCATCCACTCTACCAAGTCTTCGGCATGATGTGGCTCAACATGTCCAGCTGCCGAAAAGAAGGACAAGCGTGTCCCATGGCCATGTGCTGATGACAATGCACCGCGTCCACGACCAGCACTGTTGCCCCCAGACACAGAGCCTGCTTGCCCTCTTTTATTGCCTCCTGACTGTCTGCCTCTCCTTGTTTGCCTTCCAGACATTCTAATAGATGGCCTGCAGGGAGATGGGAAAAAAGCAATAAGGGCTACCTTCAGGTGTCCTTCTCTGTCCCTTGAAACAAGGACTTTCACAGTGAAAGAAACTGACACTGTCCCTACCTAGAGTTTTCTATCCCTAGAATAAATGTTTTTTTTAATCACAATATAGCACAAGGACAATTAACTCACTGTCCTTACAGGTCCCTGGAAACAAGGACTTGCAGAGTGAAAGAAAAAAAACACTCTCCCTACCTACAGTTTTCTGTCCCTAGAAAAAATGTTTTTTTTAATCACAATATAGCACAAGGAAAATTAACTCACTGTCCTTACAGGTCCCTGGAAACAAGGACTTGCAGAGTGAAAGAAACTGACACTGTCCCTACCTAGAGTTTTCTGTCCCTAGAATAAATGTTTTTTTTAATCACAATATAGCACAAGGACAATTCACTCAATGTCTCTCCAGGTCCCTGGAAACAAGGACTTGCAGAGTGAAAGAAACTGACACTGTCCCTACCTAGAGTTTTCTGTCCCTAGAATAAATGTTTTTTTTAAGCACAATATAGCACAAGGACAATTAACTCACTGTCCTTACAGGTCCCTGGAAACAAGGACTTGCAGAGTGAAAGAAAAAAAACACTCTCCCTACCTACAGTTTTCTGTCCCTAGAAAAAATGTTTTTTTTAATCACAATATAGCACAAGGAAAATTAACTCACTGTCCTTACAGGTCCCTGGAAACAAGGACTTGCAGAGTGAAAGAAACTGACACTGTCCCTACCTAGAGTTTTCTGTCCCTAGAATAAATGTTTTTTTTAATCACAATATAGCACAAGGAAAATTAACTCACTGTCCTTACAGGTCCCTGGAAACAAGGACTTGCAGAGTGAAAGAAACTGACACTGTCCCTACCTAGAGTTTTCTGTCCCTAGAATAAATGTTTTTTTTAATCACAATATAGCACAAGGAAAATTAACTCACTGTCCTTACAGGTCCCTGGAAACAAGGACTTGCAGAGTGAAAGAAACTGACACTGTCCCTACCTAGAGTTTTCTGTCCCTAGAATAAATGTTTTTTTTAAGCACAATATAGCACAAGGACAATTAACTCACTGTCCTTACAGGTCCCTGGAAACAAGGACTTGCAGAGTGAAAGAAAAAAAACACTCTCCCTACCTACAGTTTTCTGTCCCTAGAAAAAATGTTTTTTTTAATCACAATATAGCACAAGGAAAATTAACTCACTGTCCTTACAGGTCCCTGGAAACAAGGACTTGCAGAGTGAAAGAAACTGACACTGTCCCTACCTAGAGTTTTCTGTCCCTAGAATAAATGTTTTTTTTAATCACAATATAGCACAAGGAAAATTAACTCACTGTCCTTACAGGTCCCTGGAAACAAGGACTTGCAGAGTGAAAGAAACTGACACTGTCCCTACCTAGAGTTTTCTGTCCCTAGAATAAATGTTTTTTTTAAGCACAATATAGCACAAGGACAATTAACTCACTGTCCTTACAGGTCCCTGGAAACAAGGACTTGCAGAGTGAAAGAAACTGACACTGTCCCTACCTAGAGTTTTCTGTCCCTAGAATAAATGTTTTTTTTAATCACAATATAGCACAAGGAAAATTAACTCACTGTCCTTACAGGTCCCTGGAAACAAGGACTTGCAGAGTGAAAGAAACTGACACTGTCCCTACCTAGAGTTTTCTGTCCCTAGAATAAATGTTTTTTTTAAGCACAATATAGCACAAGGACAATTAACTCACTGTCCTTACAGGTCCCTGGAAACAAGGACTTGCAGAGTGAAAGAAAAAAAACACTCTCCCTACCTACAGTTTTCTGTCCCTAGAAAAAATGTTTTTTTTAATCACAATATAGCACAAGGAAAATTAACTCACTGTCCTTACAGGTCCCTGGAAACAAGGACTTGCAGAGTGAAAGAAACTGACACTGTCCCTACCTAGAGTTTTCTGTCCCTAGAATAAATGTTTTTTTTAATCACAATATAGCACAAGGAAAATTAACTCACTGTCCTTACAGGTCCCTGGAAACAAGGACTTGCAGAGTGAAAGAAACTGACACTGTCCCTACCTAGAGTTTTCTGTCCCTAGAATAAATGTTTTTTTTAAGCACAATATAGCACAAGGACAATTAACTCACTGTCCTTACAGGTCCCTGGAAACAAGGACTTGCAGAGTGAAAGAAACTGACACTGTCCCTACCTAGAGTTTTCTGTCCCTAGAATAAATGTTTTTTTTAATCACAATATAGCACAAGGAAAATTAACTCACTGTCCTTACAGGTCCCTGGAAACAAGGACTTGCAGAGTGAAAGAAACTGACACTGTCCCTACCTAGAGTTTTCTGTCCCTAGAATAAATGTTTTTTTTAATCACAATATAGCACAAGGACAATTAACTCACTGTCCTTACAGGTCCCTGGAAACAAGGACTTGCAGAGTGAAAGAAACTGACACTGTCCCTACCTAGAGTTTTCTGTCCCTAGAATAAATGTTTTTTTTAAGCACAATATAGCACAAGGACAATTAACTCACTGTCCTTACAGGTCCCTGGAAACAAGGACTTGCAGAGTGAAAGAAACTGACACTGTCCCTACCTAGAGTTTTCTGTCCCTAGAATAAATGTTTTTTTTAATCACAATATAGCACAAGGAAAATTAACTCACTGTCCTTACAGGTCCCTGGAAACAAGGACTTGCAGAGTGAAAGAAACTGACACTGTCCCTACCTAGAGTTTTCTGTCCCTAGAATAAATGTTTTTTTTAATCACAATATAGCACAAGGACAATTAACTCACTGTCCTTACAGGTCCCTGGAAACAAGGACTTGCAGAGTGAAAGAAACTGACACTGTCCCTACCTAGAGTTTTCTGTCCCTAGAATAAATGTTTTTTTTAAGCACAATATAGCACAAGGACAATTAACTCACTGTCCTTACAGGTCCCTGGAAACAAGGACTTGCAGAGTGAAAGAAACTGACACTGTCCCTACCTAGAGTTTTCTGTCCCTAGAATAAATGTTTTTTTTAAGCACACTATAGCAGAAGCACAAAACACACTGACACTCTCCCTACCTATCCTTCTCTTTCCCTAAACTAAAGGAATCCAGGTTAAGCAAGAAAGAAATAACAGTCACTGTCCCTGCCTATGCTACTCTATCCCTGCTCCGGAACACACTACACTAGGCCGCCGTGCTGGCGGCCTTTTATAGTGTGGGGCGTGTACTAAACACCCTCAGCAATAATTGGCCACAGGCATCCTGCCTGTGGCCAATCATTGCTCTCCTCGCTGCCGGCGCTGTGATTGGCCAAGCATGCGGGGTCACAGTGCATGCTTGGCCAATCACAGCGCCTGGATGACACTGCGATGGCGTAGTGCATTGTGGGCCGTTCGCGTCACTCGAATTTGGCGCGAACGGCCCAAATCGTTCGATCTTCGTCGAACGATCGAACAGCCAATGTTCGAGTCGAACGTATGTTCGACTCGAACACGAAGCTCATCCCTAGTTGGAAGGTATGGTATAAATCCCATAGAGTAAAGCCTCGTACACACGACCGAGTTTCTCATCAAAAAACGACAAGAAACTTGCTGGCAGAGCTTTCTTGCCGAGTAAATCGGTCGTGTGTACGCGGCTATCAGGTTTCTCGTCAAGAAAACCGACAAGAATCTCGACGAGAAAAATAGAGAACCTGTTCTCTATTTTCTCGTCAGGACTCTCTATTTTCTCGTCGAGATTCTCGTCAGCATGTTTCTTGACGAGAAAAGTGTGTGTGTGTACACTTACCTGTCGCCGTGGAAACCCGCGCATGCTCGAAATGACTTTGACGCATGCGCGGTAGCTTCCTAGGCATAGGTAAGGTGTAGCAAGATGGCGGCGACGACATCGAATGTGACGAGCGCAAGCTCGTCGTAGTCGATGACGTCACCGTGTTCGCTCCATTCAAAGAACCGTGGGTTCTTTGAATGGAGCGTGTGTACACTCGGCCGGGACAAGTTTCTTGTCCAAGAATCTCGTCAAGAAAAAGGACGTGTTTTTTCCTGACGAGATTCTCGGCCGTGTGTACGAGGCTTGAAAGTAAACTATGATTTCAATACATTTACACATTATGGGAATCGGTCACGTTGGTGCGATGCAAGAAGCACATATAATGAAACGCAGTCATTTCTCAGCCAATCGGTATTTCAGAATCATCAGAGAATTCAGCCAGAGAATTTTGGGCAAGACTCTTTCTTAAAGTCGAGATTAAACTTAGAAGACGCCACATCCTGGCTGTGTATGTAGAGAGAGTTCAGCCTAGGCACCACAAAAAACAGAACTAAAATATTTAACTAGTTCATGACTGTCCAAGTTAACTCCACACCATGAAGAAACGCATGGAAGATGTATAGACATTGGACGGGGGGGGATATGCTCTGCCCAGTATGCACCTGAGGCTTGGGATCTACGGTGTCACTAGATGGCTTTCCTCCTATGGAGCTGGGTGCCATTGGCTTTGGTTCTTGATAATGTGGGTGTCATTGGCTTTGGTTCTTGACAATGTGGGTGTCATTGGCTTTGGTTCTTGACAATGTGGGTGTCATTGGCTTTGGTTCTTGACAATGTGGGTGTCATTGGCTTTGGTTCTTGACAATGTGGGTGTCATTGGCTTTGGTTCTCGACAACGTGGGTGTCATTGGCTTTGGTCCTTGACAATGTGGGTGCCATTGGCTTTGGTCCTTGACAATGTGGGTGCCATTGGCTTTGGTTCTTGACAATGTGGGTGCCATTGGCTTTGGTCCTTGACAATGTGGGTGTCATTGGCTTTGGTTCTTGACAATGTGGGTGCTATTGGCTTTGGTTCTTGACAATGTGGGTGCCATTGGCTTTGGTCCTTGACAATGTGGGTGTCATTGGCTTTGGTTCTTGACAATGTGGGTGCCATTGGCTTTGGTTCTTGACAATGTGGGTGCCATTGGCTTTGGTTCTTGACAATGTGGGTGCTATTGGCTTTGGTCCTTGACAATGTGGGTGCCATTGGCTTTGGTTCTTGACAATGTGGGTGCCATTGGCTTTGGTCCTTGACAATGTGGGTGTCATTGGCTTTGGTTCTTGACAATGTGGGTGCTATTGGCTTTGGTTCTTGACAATGTGGGTGCCATTGGCTTTGGTCCTTGACAATGTGGGTGTCATTGGCTTTGGTTCTTGACAATGTGGGTGCCATTGGCTTTGGTTCTTGACAATGTGGGTGCCATTGGCTTTGGTTCTTGACAATGTGGGTGCTATTGGCTTTGGTTCTTGACAATGTGGGTGCCATTGGCTTTGGTTCTTGACAATGTGGGTGCCATTGGCTTTGGTCCTTGACAATGTTGGTGTCATTGTCTTTGGTTCTTGACAATGTGGGTGTCATTGGCTTTGGTTCTTGACAATGTGATCAACACAATTGCACCGAAAAACCTCCCTCCATATCTAGAACTAGCGTAGCTACAGCAAGGAAATTGTGTTTTTTGGGTCACATGTATCCCTCTCACCCCAACTTGATTGCCACCAATGGTAAACTGAGCAAGGCCATCGCTGTGCTCCAGTTGATTAAAGCCACATTGCCTTACATAGCTGTGCTGCTCAGAAGGTCAGCAGTTGTCTTAAAGGACATGTTCACCTTTAAGTGAACCACTCCCAGCCCCCCCCCCCCCCCTCCCCACAAGGGTTGTCACCATTCCAGGAATCACCCGGACAGTTCGGGTTTGGAATCAGACTGACTGAAACCCGGGCATATTATTCAGACTGGACTATGGCTTCCCAGCAGGTTTGCTGGCTGCAGTTGGCTAAGCTGAGAGTGTCTGTTACACTCTTTTTCACACTGCCCAAACCAGCACTAACAATTCCCCGCCCCCCACACAGACAGGAGAGGAGAGAGAGGGCTCGATCTGCACCTCTTTCTCCCACCCCTACCCCTCTGTGTCTGCCCACACTCCAATCCCCAGGGCTGTGCCTCAAAAAAGGATAGTGGGGGTCAGAAATTGGAAGTCCAGCAGCCTCAGATACATCTGGATGAGAGCTGCTGACTGCCAAGGGGTGAGTGAGCTCACCATCCATCTCTGTCTGTGACTGAAGTCTATCTCCTGCCTCTGAGTGAGTACACTAAGGTAAATCAGGGTTCTCAGAGCACCTCTTACATCAGAGTTCCCCTTTACAGCAGAGGCCACAGTGTTCCCCCTTACATCAGAGTCCTCTCCGTACATCAGAGTTCTCAGTGTTCCCCCTTACATCAGGGTTTCTAGAGCATCCCTTAGATAAGGTGACCAGATTTTTAAAATGAAATCCGGGGACATATTTTTCTTTTTTTACTAGTAATAGCAGCAATAAGCGACTCTCTGCCCGTCGTTGCCGCCTCCCACCTCACAGCCTGTCAAGTCTCACTCTCCGGCCCCGGCTACTACTGGGTGGGGAGCAGAGGAAGATCACTCCAGGGAAGGCAAGTAGATAAGCAGGCAGGCGGCTGGCCGGGACTTGAGCCAAGGCAGAAGAACACGCGAGCGGAGCTGAATGGGCATGCACCCGAAACTGAAGAAATATTCCCTCCTCTCCGACCAGCACATGATCATCAGAAAGGGCACAGATAATAGAAAAAAATACACCCCCCTAAGCTAGTAGGGGAGGTGGAGTGGGGGTGTGTAATTCAGATGTTTTTTTAATTCTGCACTGACTGTCTTTGAAATTGCCCCAGCCCCTGTTCAAATCCAATCCGGGGACAAAACCGGGGACAGACTTGGTCCGGGGACAGTGTCCTCAATCCGGGGACTGTCCCTGGAAACCGGGGATGTCTGGTCACCCTACCCTTAGAGTCGCCAGAGTTCTCCCTTACATCAGAGTCTGCAGAGTCCCCCCTTACAGTGAAAGGGAACTCTGCGAGTTCAGATGTAAAAGGGGAACTCTGTGGACTCTGATGTAAAGGGGGGACTCTTGTTATTAATGCCATACGATTAGAAATGTTATTTAATAGCAAAATATGTATAGTTTATACAATGAAAAAAAATTGCTGTGCGCTGCAAAAGTGTTCGGGTTGATTTGAAGGAAAGGTGGCAACCCTACCACCCACCCCCCACTCTTCTAGACTGTCCTAAGTTGACACCCAACCACCCTCCCCCTGGTGCTTACTTACCACCTTTGACTGCTGTGGCCACCTTTGCTGTTACCATATATTCTAGAAGGTCGCTATCTTCAAAGGAGGTCAGTAAGCACCGGGGTAAGGGCGAGTCAGTTCAGGACAGGGCTGGGGGATGGGAGGGTTTACTTAAAGGGCATGAAACCCCTAACAATGAGTGACTCTTATTTGCTCTCTTTTGGTCTGTTAAATATACCAAGACGTTTTTCAAATATTTGTAGGATAAATGCAAAAAAACTTCCTGGTAAACCTGCCAGAAATGATGTGAGCTGATAACGTTCTGTACACTCTGCTGATTGTTATCAGTTAGCATTGTTCCCAGCACTCTCTCCCAATGTTTTGGAGATGGGGAAAGAGGGAGGTGCTATTTAGTGTTAACACACTTTCTGTCCTAGAGTGACAACACTGCTCCTCTATAGTTTAGTTGTGGAGTGTTGTCAGTCACCCTGGGACAGGATAATATGTGTAACTGGCAAGAAAATAAAGGGAAAAAAATCCAGAAAAAAATTAATAAAATGAATGCAACCACCACGTCTAAGGAATGATAAGCTCCAGTATATTACATTTGTGTTCTCAAAATCAATTCATGGTGGATTTACAGTGCCTTGAAAAAGTATTCATACCCCTTGAAAGTTTCCACATTTTGTCATGTTACAACCAAAAACGTAAATGTATTTTATTGGGATTTTATGTGATAGACCAACACAAAGTGGCACATAGTTGGTAAGTGGAAGGAAAATGATAAATGGTTTTCAATTTTTTTTACAAATAAATATCTGAAAAGTGTGGCGTGCATTTATATTCAGCCCCCTTTGCTCTGATACCCCTAACTAAAATCTAGTGCAACCAATTGCCTTCAGAAGTTACCTAATTCATAAATAGCGTCCACCTGTGTGTAATTTAATCTCAGTATAAATATAGCTCTTCTGTGAAGCCCTCAGAGGTTTGTTAGAGAATCTTAGTGAACAAACAGCATCATGAAGGCCAAGGAACACACCAGACAGGTCAGGGATAAAGTTCTGCAGAAGTTTAAAGCAGGGTTAGGTTATAAGAAAAATATCCCAAGCTTTGAACATCTCACAGAGCTCTGTTCAATCCATCATCTGAAAATGGAGAGTATGGCACAACTACAAACCTACCAAGACATGGTTGTCCACCTAAACTGACAGACCGGGCAAGGAGAGCATTCATCAGAGAAGCAGCCAAGAGGTCCATGGTAACTCTGGAGGAGCTGCAGAGATCCACAGCTCAGGTGGGAGAATCTGTCCACAGGACAACTATTAGTCGTGCTCTCCACAAATCTGGTCTTTATGGAAGAGTAGCAAGAAGAAAGCCATTGTTGAAAGAAAGCCATAAAAAGTCCTGTTTGCAGTTTGCGAGAAGCCATGTGGGGGACACAACAAACATGTGGAAGGAGGTGCTCTGGTCAGATGAGACCAAAATTGAACTTTTTGGTCTAAAAGCAAAACGCTATGTGTGGCGGAAAACTAACACTGCACATCAACCTGAACACACCATCCCAACTGTGAAACATGGTGGTGGCAACATCATGTTGTGGGGATGCTTTTCTTCAGCAGGGGCAGGGAAGCTGGTCAGAGTTGATGGGAAGATGGATGGAGCCAAATACAGGGCAATCTTAGAATAAAACCTGTTAGAGTCTGCAAAAGACTTGAGACTGAGGTGGAGGTTCACCTTCCAGCAGGACAACGACCCTAATGCCGCGTACACACGACCGTTTTTAATGTCATTGAAAAAAACTGCATTTTTCTCGACATGATTTTTCGTGTTTCCTCTCAAGCCTGCCTTGCCTACACACTATCGTGGAAAAAAATGTTTGAGTAAAGCGCGGTACTATAAAGGGGAAGTTCCATTCGGATGGCGCCACCCTTCATGTTAGTAAAGTTTGTTGAGCGACGATTCGCGCTTTTCAGCCTCGTGCTTTTCAGTCCGTTACAGCGTGACAAATGTGCTATCTCCATTACGAACGCTAGTTTTACCAGAACGAGCGCTCCCGTCTCATACTTGATTCTGAGCATGCGCTTTTTTTTTCAAAATTAGAACATGTTTACGTCGTGAAAAATGCTCTGAAGCCCACACACGATCATTTTTAATGACCATTTAAAAAAATGAAATTTTTTCCGTCATTAAAAACGGTCGTGTGTACGCGGCATAAGACATACAGCCAGAGCTAAAATGGAATAGTTTAGATCAAAGCATATTCATGTGTTAGAATTCCCCAGTCAAAGTTCAGACCTAAATCCAATAAGGAATCTGTGGAAAGACTTGAAAATTGCTGTTCACAGAGGCTCTCCATCCAATCTGACAGAGCTTGAGCTATTTTACAAAGAAGAATGGGCAAAAATGTCCCTCTCTAGATGTGCAAAGCTGGTGGAGACATATGCACCTGTATTATCTCACATCTGTGCATTATATAGTGTAAGTGGTGGTGCATTGTAACCATATACAGGGGGTCCCCGGCTTACGAACCGTTTAGGGACTTCAGGTTTGTTCTGAAGTCGGAAATGTTCGTAAGTCGGTACCGCATGCGCAGAACGGCAATTACGTCATTTTCCGATGTTTACCAATGTTCCGTCGATCGGCCGCGCATGCGTAGAACGGGATATACGTCGTTTTCCGAAGTTTTCCCAATTGGCCGAAAATGGCCGCGCATGCGCAGAACGGCAGATACGGTGCCGTTCGCAAGTAGGAGTTGTTCGTAAGTTGGGGACACCCTGTATGTGCCATTCAAAATGATTTGTAGAGCGTGTAACACATACTGTTTACCCAGATGTGTTGACAGTGTCATTGTAACGCAGAAGTGTGAATGCACCCTAAGACCCCTTTCACACTGAGGCGCTTTGCAGGCGCTATAGCGCTAAAAATAGCGCCTGCAAAGCGCACTGAAAGAGCCGCTCCATTCACTCCAGTGTGAAAGCCCAAGGGCTTTCACACTGGGGCGCTGCACTGGTAGGGCGTCAGAAAAAGTCCTGCCAGCAGCTTCTTGGCAGCGCATCCTAAAGCGCCCCAGCCCATTGAAATCAATGGGCAGCGCCGCCGAACCCTTTTTCGGCCGCTAGCAGCCGTATATCGCCGCAAAAACTACGATAAAGCACCACTAAAAATAGCAGCGTTTTACTGCCGACGCCCGGGCACTGTGAGTGTGAAAGCACTCTAATTCAGGGAACCATTTTCTGCTTAGGTCAAAGTTTCCCAGGAAAACCAAACGGCTGGTTTATGGAGGTCAATTTGCACTTTTTCAATTAGACCCCTTTCACACTGAGGCGCTTTAAGGCTAAAAATGGCGCCTGCAAAGCGCCCTGATAGAGCCGTTTCTTTCACTCCAGTGTGAAAGCCCGTGGGCTTTTACACTGGAGCGGTGCGCTGGCAGGACGCTAAAAAAAGTTCTGCTAGCAGCATCTTTTAGGCGCTGTAGGAGCGGTGTATACACTGTATACACCGCTCCTACAGCGCCCCTGCCCATTGAAATCAATGGGCAGCGCCGCGGAACCGCCGGAAAAGCGCCGCTGCAACGGCACTTTGCAGGTGGTTTTAACCCTTTTTTGGCCACTAGCGGGGGTTAAAAGCGCCCCGCTAGCGGCCGAAAAGCTCCGCAAAAACAACAGTAAAGCGCCGCTAAAAATAGCGCCGCTTTACCGCCCCCGTGTGAAAGGGCTCTTAGTATCAAATATAAAATAGGTGGAACATTTATTATTTTTAGTACTGATATTGTTGATCGACGTTAAAAAAAAAAAGAGACAGAAAAATTGAAATAAAAATAGAAAAAGGAAGATGCTCTTATCTCCTACACCGATAGTTCCGATGTCACAGGCTGTCATACCACTGAGCCCTGCTACAGCTGATGGAAAATGACTACAGGAAGATGCTTCATCAGATACCACAACCACTGTTCTAATACGCAGCAGAGACTGCATGAAAAACCCGGCTGTAATGGGGATAGAGCATTTTGTAAGAAAATTCCTCCTGCGTAGCTGGACCCCAGCAGATTTTACTATGAAAATATTAACTTTGCTATTGTCAGTGTTTACATAAAGCTAAATTTATCTCAAATTGGTCTTTAAAGTTAAACTCTATTTTCAGCAACAAATACAAAAATTTCACTGCGATACTTACTTTCATTAACCCGCAGGAGGTCTTAGTGTTGGGGTCACATGACAGACTCAGTGACACCAACCTACTTCCTGTGGGCCTAGACTGTCATGGACCCACTCCCTGAGGACATGTTCTCAGTACTGTCCCTGGGCTCACAGTACTCCTGGACACAGTACTGAACCTGGGCTCATAGTACTCCTGGACCCAGTACTGTACCTGGGCTCACAGTACTCCTGGACACAGTACTGAACCTGGGCTCATAGTACTCCTGGACATAGTACTGTACCTGGGCTTACAGTAGTTCTGGACACAGGACTGAACCTGGGCTCACAGTACTCCTGGACACAGTACTGAACCTGGACTCACAGTACTTCTGGACACAGTACTGTACCTGGGCTCACAGTACTCCTGGACACAGTACTGGACCTGGGCTCATAGTACTTCTGGACACAGTAGTGGACCTGGGCTCACAGTACTCCTGGACACAGTACTGGACCTGGGCTCATAGTACTTCTGGACACAGTACTGGACCTGGGCTCACAGTACTCCTGCACACAGTACTGGACCTGGGCTCACAGTACTCCTGCACACAGTACTGGACCTGGGCTCACAGTGATCATGGACACAGTACTGAACCTGGGCTCACAGTGCTCCTGGACACAGTACTGAACCTGGGCTCACAGTGATCATGGACACAGTACTGAACCTGGGCTCATAGTACTCCTGGACACAGTACTGGACCTGGGCTCACAGTACTCCTGCACACAGTACTGGACCTGGGCTCACAGTGATCATGGACACAGTACTGAACCTGGGCTCATAGTACTCCTGGACACAGTACTGAACCTGGGCTCACAGTGCTCCTGGACACAGTACTGAACCTGGGCTCACAGTGATCCTGGACACAGTACTGGACCTGGGCTCACAGTGATCCTGGACACAGTACTGAACCTGGGCTCACAGTGATCCTGGACACAGTACTGGACCTGGGCTCACAGTGATCCTGGACACAGTACTGGACCTGGGCTCACAGTGATCCATCAAGATGAGGAAACAATTGGCTGGAAAGAGGGTAAGAAGAAAGCTGGAGTTTAGCTTTAAATCTAAACACCAAGGAAACAGCTAAATACAACAAATGAAATGGAGCTGTTTTAGCTGCTCTATCCAGTTTTGTGATTTACACAGTTCAGCCACACAGCAGTGTCAGTTTTTTTATATCAGTCTCCTCTCTTCCTCTTCCTCTAAAATCACTTTGCTGGAGATTGCACTGTCCACTGTTTGCTCTTTCTGTGAAGACTGGAAGTTCAGGGAAGCAGCACTAAAAAGCTCAGGAGCCAGCAGCATTGAAAGTTGTAAAGTGCAAGTGCCTGGTGTAAGAATTTTAATAAATCTTTTACTGGGGGAATGTTTATTTTATTATGCGTTAGAAAAAGCCTGAGAGTTTAATGCTACTTTAAGCTATATGCAATAAGGCCTGATGCACACCTATGCATTTTTAGTTCTTTTTGTATTTTGCAGATTTGCACTACAGAACGTGTTCCATAGGATACCATGTTAAATGGACTGAAGTGCAAATCTGCAAAATGCAAAAAGCACTAAAAATGCATAGGTGTGCATCAGGCCTTAGGCTCGATTCACACCTATGCATGTTGCTTTTGAGCGTTTCTGCAGTGCTCTTTGTGGTGCTTGCTGCATTTTTGGACACACGTTTTTACAGCGATTTGCGTTTTTTTTTAACACTATATATAGCTGGTTGCTAAGGAGGGGGCCGGGAAGCCGGCCGCCGCGTCTTTAACAACCGATGAGTCATCAGTTGTCAGCAGGCTTCCCGCTGAATGTAAAAAAAAAGAATAATTGCCGGCTAAAAGAAAAAAAAAAAAATCGAGAAAAAAAACAGCGTGGGGTCCCCCCCCCAGGTCCATACCAGGCCCTTGGGTCTAGCATGGATTCGGAGGGGACCCCCATGCCAAAATGGAAAAAAATATGGCGTGAGGGTCCCCCTAAAATCCATACCAGACCCTTATCCGAGCATGCAGCCCGGCAGGTCAGGAAAGGGAGGGGACGAGCAAGCGGTCCCCCCCCCTCCTGAACCATACCAGGCCGCATGCCCTCAACATGGGGGATGGGTGCTTTGGGGCCCTACCTATTCACAAAAAAAAAAAAAAAGGTAGTGTAGTGTTAAAAAAATACAGTAGACAGTTTGACAAGTCTTTTATTAAAAATAACTTCTTCTCCGCTTCTTCCTCCGGTCTCCCTCCATTTTTATCCTCCGGTCTTCTCCTTCTCCCCCTGCTTCTTCTTCCGCTCTTCTGTCTTCTTTGTCCGGTGTTCTTCTTCCTCTGCCGCCGTTCCCACTGACGACCCTCCTCCGATGCTGCGTCCCACTGATCTGTCGGCGCCGATGTCCTGCATTTCTAAAATAACGATGGGGGCATGGCAATCGGATTACGTCATCCAGAGGCCACGCCCTTTGTAATGTTACGGACCCATCACGCCCCGGGTGGTCACGTCACGGGGGGGGGGTGGCCTTCGGATGACGTAATCCTATTGCCACGCCCCCATCGTTATTTTAGAAATGCAGGACATCGGCGCCGACGGATCATTGGGACGCAGCATCGGAGGAGGGTCGTCGGTGGGAGCGGCGGCAGAGGAAGAAGAACAACCGGACAAAGAAGACAGAAGAAGAGCGAAAGAAGAAGCAGGGGGAGAAGGAGAAGACCGGAGGATGAAGATGTGGGAGAAGATGGAGGAAGACCGGAGGAAGAAGAAGATATTTTTAATTAAAGACTTGTCAAAAAACTGTCTACTGTATTTTTTAACACTACACTGCTTTTTTTTTTGGTGAATGGGTAGGGGTACAATGTACCCCATACTCATTCACATAGGGAGGGGCGGGGATCTGGGGGCCCCCGTTAAAGGGGGCTTCCAGATTCCGATAAGCCCCTCGCCCGCAGCCCCTGACAACTACCGGGCAAGGGTTGTCGGGAAGAGGCCCTTGTCCCCATCAACATGGGGGCAAGGTGCTTTGGGGTGGGGGGCACAGAGCCCCCCTGCCCCAAAGCACCCATCCACCCATGTTGAGGGCATATGGCCTGGTACGGTTCAGGAGGGGGAGGCGCTCGCTCGTTCCCTCCCTTTCCTGACCTGCCGGCCTGCATGCTCGGATAAGGGTCTGGTATGGATTTTGGGGGGACCCCCACGCCATTATTTTTTATTTTGGTGTGGCGGGGTCCCCTCTGAATTCATACTAGACACAAGGGCCTGGTATGGACTGGGGGGGCACGCTGTTTTTTTTTCAAAACATTTTTTTAGCCGCCATTTATTTATTTTTTACATTGAGAGGGAAGCCAGCTGACAGCTGATGACTCATCGGTTGTTAAGGACGCGGCGGCCGGATTTCCGGCCCCCTCCTTAGCAACCAGCTATATACAGTGTAAAAAATAGAAATAAAAAAACCTGCAAATCGCGGCAAAATCGTGCCAAAATCGCGGTAAAAATGCGGTACTTGCGTTTTGGATGCGGGTCCATTGAATTCAATTACATGCAAAACGCTGCATTTTGCGGGAAAAAAAGTCCCTGACCCTTTCCAAAAACGCAGAGGCACAAAAATGCATTGATGTGAACATGTTCCATAGGATTCCATGTTAAAAAAATTCCCTGCATTTCTGCAAAATGCATCAAAAAACGCATTAGTGTGAATCGAGCCTAAGGGTGGAGTAGAGCTTCTGCAGAGGTACCGTGGTGAGCGGAGCAGGTGAGAGAAGTGTGGGAGGAAGGGCAGGCTCGTGGCTTTGTGACCTCTTTTGTAAAAGCCTGCCTTTTGTTTCCTGTATTTTTTTTTTTTTTATATTATTCCTTTGTGATGTGCCAAGATTCTCTATAAACAATACAAAACTTCAGTACAAAAATAAATTTATAGGAGTAACTATTCAAAAACATCTAAACATAGTGCAGGTTGGCTGATCTCCACACCCCGCTGTGCGTAATGCTTTACAGAACTCAATTCCAGATATCAATCATAAATGAAGATGGATCTATACTCAAAGCACTTTATTTTTTATACGCACTCATGGAATACAAGCTAAAACACAACCCCAATATGTGCCATTGTCTCCATGGAAAAGAAAGATCGTGAGGGATCGGTGTCAGCAGACTGACTGTCTGAACATCAACGTCTTCCAAGAGACCATGTGACGAATGCGGAGGCCCTGGATCAAAAAGACCCCCCTATTCAAAGGGATGCTTTAAAGCAGGGGTCTCCAAACTACTGCCCATGGGCCAGATACAGCCCTTTGCTTACTTTTATTCAGCTCTTGGGGTACTATTCCTCCTATTTATATGAGGTGCTATTCCTGCCACTGTTTTCAGTGGGAAGAATAGTGCCCCATCATTGGTGTTAGTGGGCAGAATAATGCCCCATCGTTGGTGTCAGTTGGAGGAATAGTGTCCCATCATTGGTGTGTATGAGTAGTAAAATGCTTCATCGTTGGTGTCAGTTGGAGGAATAGCGCCCCATCATTGTTATCAGTGTGAAGAATAGTACCCCATTGTTGGTGTCAGTGGGCAGGATGGCGCCTCATCGTTGGTGTCAGCAGGAGTAATACGTGTCCCATCATTGGTGTCAGTGGGGGGAATAGTGTCCCATTGTTAATGTCAGCGGGAGGGATTGTGCCCAATCATTGCTGTCAGCAGGAGTAATAAGTGCCCCATCATTGGTGTCAGTAGGAAGAATAGTATGATGGGGCACTACATTTCCCACTGACATTGACAATGGGGCACTACTCCTCCCACTGACACCAGCAATGGAACACTGTGCCTTCATTGGTCAAATTGGGAGAAATAGTGCCCCATTGTTGGTGTTGGTGGGAGGAATAGTGTCCCATCATTGGTGTCAGTGGGAGGAATAGTGCCCCGCCCATCATTGGAGCACAGGTGTGTCAGAAGGAAGGTGCCTCTGAAGCTGCTCTGTGAGAAATGAGTGGTGGTGAAATCTCTCCCAGCTCCCTGGCCCCCTTTCTGGGGAGGCCATGGAGGCCAGCAGGGCGTCTCCTGCTGGAGGCTCCCAGCCATCTCCTGGGCCATCAGGTGAACTGCCTGCCTCTGCACAAGCTGATCTCTCTACCCCTGGTGAGGATGAAGGCTCGGAGGCCATTCGGGAGCGAGTGGTGGCCAGGATTAAGGTCCTGAACAGGGAGAGGGACAAGCTCTACAAGCTGAGAGCGGAGTTGAAGCGCCTGCGAAGGCAACGTGAGGGCTTACACAGCCAGAAACGGGGATCCATGGATCCGGAAATCCAGCTGGCCAAGGTCCGTGTGGATCATCAGGAGACCATCGGGGCCATGATGGAAGGCAGAGATGGGCCCTTTAAGGAAAAGTTTTGCAACGACAAAAGGTTTGCAAGGGTGACAAAGATGGAGGTGGAGGAGGAGGAGACCCCCAGTTCTGACCCCCTGCCCCCCCAGGGAGAGGTAAGCAGCCCCAGGCCTTCCCAGGACTCAGGAGGCATGCTAAGGGCCATCCAGGTAATGGAGTCTCCTATGCGGGGGAATCAGATGGTGTTTAATGAGGAAGACATTACTGATGATGTACCTGATAAAGTAAAGCCTGCTAAGTCCCATGTTGTGGATAAGACTGTTTTTGTACCATCTAGCACCATGACTGATAATGTGCCTAATGACAATGTTGTGCCTGCTGAGGCTGCAATGCAGCAAGGTTTGCATTTAAAAAATGTCATTTCTGCAAATGAACTGCAAGTGTCAGAAGAGCCCATTAACCCTTCTTTGGCTGAGTCCAAAGCTGTTTGCCCCACTGCTGCTGAGGGCTCTACAGTGCAGCATCAGGAGACAACTGGTATTGCAGCAACTGTGACTATTGCTGATGGGAATGTGTGTGTGGCTGAAAAAAATCCTCCCAGTTCAGGTGTGATGAACAATGGTCCCAGTACAAGTGTGATGGACAATCCTACCAACTCTGTTCATGCAGATAATGTACAGACTAATGTGACTTCAGTGTGGGCCCCTGGCCCTGAGAAACCTACATTTGCAGAGGTGGCACACTCTGTTCCTGGTAGTCCCGCTCCCAAGCGGGGTTTTCCCCTACAAGCTGCCACTTTGAGCGCCCCAGGATCTGGTCTTGGGTCTCTGGCTTCTGCTGGAGGTCCCAGACGGAATGTAGTTATTCTGAAATGGGAAGGTGGTGCCATCCCTCCAGCACGGCGTGCAGTGGTAGATATGATATTGGAGATGGGTTTCGGGGCAAACGATTTGTATGCCTTTATACACGTAGCTGGGACACGGGATTATACGGTTAGCTTCACCAGGCCAGAGGGTCTTGACCTGTTCTGGGAGCGATATGAGGCTCGGTGCAGGTCAAGACCTGAATGGGAAGGTCTGGTCCCAGTTGCGGTTTCTCAGAGGTCAACAGTAAAAAAAATTACCATTATCCTGACCAATGAGAGTGTTCCTGCTCGGGATCTAGAGGTCTGGTTAAGGAACTATGGGGAGGTTTTGACCAAACCTAATAAAATCCATGATGAGCGTAACATCTGGACTGGGGGATGGTCGGTAACAGTCAGGTTGGCCAGGGATGGGAATGTTGTCCGTCACCTGCCCACCTCAGCTTTCATAGGGAGGGATAGGATGACTGTTTTCTACCCTGGTCAGCCGAAGCTGTGTCACCGCTGTGGAGAAAAGGGGCACTTGAGCTCCTCCTGTTCAGCCTTGATGTGTTCAGTGTGTCGGGGGCAGGGTCATATGGCTAAGAACTGTACCAGGAAGATCAGGTGCAACCTGTGCCTGCGCCTCGGCCACCCCTACAGCAGGTGTCCTGAAGCCTGGCACAATATGGAGAAGGAGGTAGTAGATGACATGTCAAGGCTGGACAGGATGGAGGGTGAGGCCCCTGGTGTACCATCCTTCTCTGCGGTGACCGCCTTCCCTGGTCCTGCTCAGGATCCCTCTCCAGTTCCTGTGGCCACCCCTCCTGTGTCTGTAAGTACTCCTTCTGTTTCTGTCTCTGTGTCCCCCCAGCCTACTGTACCCTCTCCTCTTGTGTCAGAACCTTCCAAGTCTGTGCCCCCCGAGTCAGTTACCCCCCAGGAGTCTACCCCTCCTGAGTCTGACTTAAAGGGATCACCCCCCCCACCAGCGTGTACTAAAAAGGTTGCTTCTTCCTCTGTAAAGAAGTCTTCTAAAAAGACTTTAAAGAAAAAAGTAAGAGATGAGGGCATCTCTGAGGCTGACCTGCAGTACCTGGAAGAGAGAAGGAAGGTTGGGAGGCGGAAGAGGCAGGCGGTGAGGACGGAATGGGGACGGGAAGCTCCGGTTCCTGTCTCCAGCCATCATAGGTCCTCCAAGTGGGATATTTCTTCATCCGGAGCTTCTTCTGAGAGAAGTTCCGATTCCGAAATGGACTTTGAGGCGGCCTCTAGAAAGAGAGAGGCTTCTGGTGATGAGCAGCAGAGGGGAGCTAAGAAGCAATCCACCCAATAACCCAAATGGCGGTTCCCCCTCCGTTAAAAGTGGTGACAATTAATGTCGCCAGCATTAAGTCAGTAAGAGCTCGTTCTATGGCCTTCTTTTTGTTCAGCCAATTAGATGCTGAAATTTTATTTTTACAAGAGACTAGGCTCACCTCCTTGGCAGATATTCATATGGCCAAGAGAGAGTGGAGGTATGGTCCATCTTACTGGTCTCTTGCGGCCGAGCCTTACGGCGGTGTGGCGGTGTTGTTTAAAACCGGCATGGTAACTGTCCGGCGGGTTATTGAGGTGGAGATTGGGAGATGTATGGTCTTAGACGTCCTTGTGGGAGGGCAGGACCTGCGCCTAATCAATGTTTATGGGCCGCACACAAAGTGGGACAGGAAATGCCTTTTTACAAGGATCAAGCCATTTCTTTTTACATCCCGGCAAGTGGTCTTTGGAGGTGACTTTAATACAATAACTAGGCCCAAGGACAGGAAGGACTTCAAGGACAGGCTGGGATATGATAGCGTTTTTTTTAAATAGTATGGTTAGGGATGCTGGTCTTGTGGATGTGCACATTAAGCACCTCCCAGATGACACCGGGTTCACTTTTCATCGTGGTAATAGTCAGAGTAGGATAGATAGGTTTTTTTTTGAAGGAGGCCTCTGCTTTCTCGCCCCCAGTGGTGCAGGCAGTAGAGTTCTCTAAACACTGTATGCTATCTGTGGTCCTGAATGCTTCAGACGCCCCTCAGAGGGGCAAGGGCATCTGGAGATTAAATTTGACTCTACTCAAGGAAGAACATGTTAGACAATCCTTTGAGGAATTCTTTCAGGCACAGGTGACCATCCTGGACTTTTGTAGCAGCAAGGCTGAGTGGTGGGAGCTGACCAAAAAGAGGATCGCTGGATTCTTCAGGGGCCTAGCCAATAGAAATCAGTTTAATAAATACATGACCTACCAACGTTTACGGAGGAAGCTGGATATTCTTGTCTCGAGAGGAGGAGATCCTGGGGCAATCTCCGAAGTGAAACTCCTTCTCAGGAAGTGTCAATATGACCGGCATGCCTCTTTGGTTCTGGAGAGGGACTATGGGAAGTACCACTCGCCTGACCCTTACCAGAACTGCAAACAAGGTGTAGCTGTTAAAACGGTCGTTGGCCTTAAGGACAGTACAGGTTCCTTGACAAAGTCCAGGTCAGGGATTCTGGAGGTCGTGAGGTCCTTTTATGCCGACCTTCTTGGGAGGAAAGAGCTGGACCGTGACAAGATGGAAAGCTTTTTGGACTCTACTCCAGGTCTAAATGGTGGAGATGTTCCATTGATGAATTTGACAGAGGAGATCACAGTCGAAGAGGTGATGAGGGCAATTGAACAGCTTGCCATCAAAAAGTCGCCTGGACCGGATGGCTTGACGGCTGAGTTTTACAAAGCCTTTAAGTCTATTCTGGCCCCGCATTTGGTAGAGGTTTTTAACAGTTGCCTTGCTGAGGGGGTGCTTTCCCCTTCCATGAGGCACTCGGCTGTGATTCTTCTTTCAAAGGGTAAAGATCCTTCGATGATTGAGAATTGGCGCCCCATCAGCCTTCTTAATGTCGATAGAAAGATACTGGCAAAGATATTTTTCTGGCGCCTATCGTCAGTGGCAGAGTCTTTGCTTTCTCGCCATCAGCACTGTTCGGTCCAGGGTAGGAGCACCTTCACAGCGGTTTTAGCTGTCCGGGAGGCCTTGGAGCGGTGCAGGGCTGCAGGCTGGGGAAAGTATTTGCTGACATTGGATCAGGCAAAGGCTTTTGATCGTGTTAACCATGAGTACCTGTGGTTGCTCCTTAGTAAGTACGGTCTGCCGGGTGGTTTTGTCGATTGGCTGAAAGTCTTGTATAAGGGGGCAGAAAGCTTCCCTCTTGTTAATGGTTGGGTTGGACAGTCCTTTGAGGTTGGCTCCGGGGTGCGCCAGGGTTGTCCCCTGAGTCCCCTGCTCTATGTGTTTGCAATCGACCCCTTCATCAGGAGGCTAGAGAGCGGCATGTTGTGTGGGGTACCAGTGGGGCTCCCGGGTGAGCCGCCATTGAGGGCTGTTGCCTATGCGGATGATGTGTCGGTGATTGTCACTGGGACGGATGAAGCGGAGGAGGTGGTCTCTCTGACATCACGGTATTCTGAAGCATCAGGCTCCAAGATCAATCAGGAAAAGACTGAAGTTTTCTGGATGGGAAAGGAAGGTGAGGGGTTTGATCTCCCGGACACCTTTCCAGTGCCCCAGGAAAGAATTAAGATACTAGGCATTGAATTTGGACCCGGCGATTATGGCCTCAAAAACTGGGAAGGCAGACTGGAAATTGCCAATACTAAGGTGGTCAGCTGGAAGAGATGGAAGTTATCTATGAGGGAAAGGGTTGATCTGATTAAGACTTACCTGATTCCGATCTTCTTGTATGTCAGCCTTGTCTGCATCTTGCCAGTGTCTCTCTATGCTAGGGTCAGTAGTGTGTTCTTCCAGATGCTGTGGGGGAACAGACTGAACCCCATCAAGAGGAATGTCACCTACCTATCCAGGAGGGAGGGTGGCTTAGGTATGGTCAACCCAGTTCTTTTCTTTTCACTGCTGTTTCTCAAGTTTAACATTGGTAATATGCTTGCAGTGGAACCTCCTGGATGGGTAGGCATATTTAGATCTTGGTTTAGGCCTTTTCTATGACTTTGGGAAGAAGGTGGCCAAGTGAAGAATCGCAGGGGTCATCGTGGTCAGCTACCAGCCTATGTCGCTCCGTGCCTGAAGTTACTGCGGCAGTGGCGATTGTCGGCTGAAGATCTCAGATCGGTTCCAAGGAAAGTCCTTATGAGTCGAGTCTTGAGCGAAGTCTTTCATGACCCACTGGCCTTAAGGGATTGCCCGGGCCCAGTTTTGAGGGCGGGGTTAAGACTGATTAATTTGGATAGAGTACCCCCTAAATTTAGGGATCTGGCCTGGTTGTGCTTCCATGGGAAGCTCTATGTTCGGGGCAATTTGAAATTCCGCAGTGGGATGGATCGTAGATGTCCTCGGGAGGAGTGTGCAGATGAGGAGGAGACTATGGACCATTTCCTGCTTCATTGCCCTTTTAACATAGAGGTGTACAAACAGGTGGGGCGGGCCCTCGGTGTCCCTTTCCTCTCCAGGCTGGGTTATGCTGAGTGGGTGTATGGAGCATTCAATACCGGTGGAGTTTTTTGTTTGGATACACTTTTTTTAAGTTAGCCTAGTAGTCCGTTATTTCACCTGGAACGCACGGTGTCAGGTCAGCATTCGGCAAAAACTCCTTCCTGTTGAGGTGGTGGTGTATGACATTTTGCATGAGGTGGGGAAGATTCGGGAGCTTGAGAGAGACAAGCGGGGTCAGGGGGCTTGGTTGAAGGCGTGGAGGGGTTTCAAGCCTCCTTGACTGCCAGGAGTCTCTTTCCTGAGTGTGGCTGTCTGTCTCTTATCACCCTAGATTATCAGTATTTTTGATGAATTTTTGATAAATGGCTGCGTACATAGGTGATGGGTTGTGCCTCTTAGGCCCTCTCTGCTGCTTTATGTAAATAGTTTTCTAATGTTTTGGTAGTGAATTATGTATATATTGTATATATTCTGAACATGGATGTGTATTCCTTTGTTTTCTGTTGAAGTTTTGTGCCATGGTTTTGTTTTTTACTTTTGTATAAAATTGGTTGCTTGATTCTTTTCAATAAAAGATCAATAGTACCCCATCAATAGTATCAGTGAGAGGAATAGTGCCCCATCTTGGTGTCACTGGGAGGAATAGTGCTTCATCATTGGTGTCAGTGGGAGGAATAGTGCCCCATCATTGACACCAATGATGGAAGACTATTACTCCCATAGACAGCAACAATAGTGCACTATTCCTCCCAGTGACGTCAACAGTGGGGCACTATTCCTTACACTGATACTATTGATGGGGTACTATTCCTCCCACCAACACCAACAATTGGGTACTATTCCTCCCGTTGATAGCAACAATGGGGCACTATTCCTCCCACTGACACCAACAATGAGGAACTATGTCTTCCACTGACACCAATGATGGGGTACTATTCTACCCACCAATACCAATGGTTGGGCCATATTCCTCCTCATACTGACTACAGGCTATATGTAAAAATGTTTTACTCCCACTGACCACCAAGTCTTCACAGTCTGCCCCTCTAAGGTTTGAAATGCAATAAAATTGCCTTTTTTTTAGAAAGTTTGGCAATCCCTACTTTAAAGCAACCCTGTCAGTATCCAAAAATAAAAGTACCCTGCAATAGAAGAGGTATTCTTTTCACCTCGCTGGCAGCCGTGTCTCCTACCACCCCACATTCCATCACTGAAGCCTCCACCAGTCCCCTTCAACATTTGACACCTCCGGGAATGTTGGATGCCTGTGTCCTCCACCATCCTCAGCTACTTTTCATCAGATATACTGTACCATTGTTACATTTTACAAATGTCCTGTTCCCATACCCCCTCCCTATTCCAAGTCCAAGCATAAAACAGTCCAAATGAGCCCCAAAAGGTACAACTCAGACCTATGTAGCACACCCACCGCAGGAGCTGCTGGTTTTAATTTGGACCTTGCACGTTACCTCGTTATTCGTTGTCTAGGGGAAGAAAGTCTGTAGTAACTCCAATGTCCACACAACATGTAAAACCTTAAGCAGTTAGGTTTTCTTTTCTTTTTGCATACACACTTGAAGACAGTAGAAGGTTGAAGGGAAGGGGTACACAGTACAGATCACTAGGGAAAACTCCTCACTATACAGTCAGTCACCACTCTCCCTGGAGTGGGTATTGCTCACCTGGATAGGCCCCTCTCACCTGGCCTAGCAGCCGGTATGATGTACGAACAATATCAGGACCAGTCTCTGCCACAGACAATATTGGATAATCCGGGGTCCTCTGCCACAGGACTTAATGCCTGAACTTCCAGCCAAACAGTCAAGAGCCTTGAAGCCCACCCGCTAGACCAGGGATATGCAATTAGCGGACCTCCAGCTGTTGCCAAACTACAAGTCCCATGAGGCATAGCGAGACTCTGACAGCAGCAAGCATGACACCCAGAGGCAGAGGCATGATGGGACTTGTAGTTTTGCAACAGCTGGAGGTCCGCTAATTGCATATCCCTGCGCTAGACTGTAAGGTGAATTTTAGCTGCGATGCATCCTCCAATAGAATCACCAGGCCCTCTTTAAGACACCAGCCTTCCGCTCGGTCTTTTCCAGGACAGGTCCTCCCCTGATTTCCTCCATTGAGTGGCTTCCTCCCTCAGGACGGACAGCACAGGATCACCTTCTCGGCGCAGACCCAGTCAGCATAACTGGTCCTGCCTGTTAGAGCTGCGGCCTCGGACCAGCATGGTTCCGAGACCAAAAATCACACAACACACCCCTCACGCCAGGAGGGCCGCGAGGGGATGAAAGGGACCCCAAAAGATGGCGTCTGTCCCTCAAGTACCCTTCCCCAGCATGCTCAGTGGGTAGACCACGCCCACTGAACTGTTCCCAGAGGAAGGTACCCAATACACTCTGGCTTGTCAGTCTTCCACATTGGCCCGAGGTGGTAACGCCACCTACAGGCAAACAGTGGGAATTCTGGCCAACACAGCCATAGCCGGAACAGAGGCTAATTTAGCATCATTATATACATCTGAGCCCAACTAGTGGCTCAGATACCCTCTAAATTGAAACATAGCGCCCAGTCATTGGGAGCAGGGCGCTACACTTAGTACAATTTTAAACTCTATTCAACCATACTCAAACAAACCCCTTTACTTCCCTACTCAACTATATTCAAACAAACCCCTTTACTTCTCTACTCAATCATACTTAATAAACAAACCCCTTTACTTTTCTACTTAAAGCGGGGTTCCACCCGCGATTTATTTATTTTTTAAAGTCAGCAGCTACAAACACTGTAGCTGCTGACTTTTAATAAGGACACTTACCTGTCCTAGGCGCCTGCGATGTCGGTCCCCCGAGGGAGATCCCTCGATCGTGCCAGGTCCCGGCGCCGCCATCCTCACTAAGGGAAACAGGCAGTGGAGTCTTGCGGCTTCACTGCCCGTTTCCTACTGCGCATGTGCGAGTCTCGCGGCGCTGTATGAATGAGCGGCTGCTCTCTGGGATACACACAGTTCCCAGAAGGCAGCGCGCCCCATTCCCCAGAAGACACCGCAAGGAGGACGAGGAAGAAGACCTGCCGTGGACTAGGAAGAGGCAGATTAGGAAGATCCGCATAGCAACCGCAATTTCTGGTTAGTAATAAAAAAAATTTGGAGCATTTTGCTGTCATTTTTTTTAGGGTGGACCTCCACTTTATCTGTACTCAAACAACAAACCCCTTTACTTCTCTACTCAACTATACCCAAAAAACAAACCCCTTTACTTATAATAAGTGTACCTTCTCCCTTTGGCTCACTCGTGGGAGAAGGGGCACACCTATGCCACATGCCCGTACCCTCCTGTGTGAAGAGGTTGAGCGGTGTAATATACCTGGGTCTCTATGGTCAGGTTCCCCTAGAGAATGGCTCCCGTCTTCACTGTGATGAAGACAAGTCTCCAATAACCTCAGGGTCCACACCAATTGCAACTCCAACGTAGAGTTTATTTCTCTCTTATGCATGATCATTGAACAGGAAAGGTTGGAGGAAGATCAGGACAGCAAGAGGTGTTGGACTAGGTCCAGGCACAAATGAATACTGATTCACTACCCATATTTTTAGGTAGACTCAGCTCATCCGGATAGTCTCCCATTAGAGTGGATCCTAGCAGCCGGAATAATGCTCGAATCAGAGTACACACAGTCTCTGCCACAGACCTGGTGAACGTTGGTTCTGGTTTTAGGCCTCTAACGGGAAAATGACATCTCTCCAGAGAGTTACCGGACCCCTTCCTTCACTGTGATCTCTCACCAGTCCTTCGGAACGGTCCTCCCCCGGCCTCCTCATCTAGATGCGGGTCTCCTCGCAAGGCAGCACCCTGGGACTCCTCCTCCCTCCGTGGGCTCCAGCCGAAGGTGCTGGACCCAAAGCCTCCAGTTGCAGCCCCAGGGCTAAAGGTGCCTGGGACTGATCCGCCAGTGTACCGGACCAGGAACTCCACCCCAGGGCTAAAGGTGCCTGAGGTGGCCACAAACAGAATCACTCGCTCCCAGGGTCGGACCCCCGGGAACTCACCCCTGACGGACAGGGTCTGCCACTTTTATATCCCCTCCCGGGATGCACAGCAGGCCGACACGCCCACCATACTACCACCGAAAGGGGACATCCAAGGCACAGCACTGTACCAGCGGTTCAACCCTGGCATCCGATGGCAGCGCCACCAACAGGCCACGGGGAACTATACACCAGTATCCCACCTGTAGCTCAAAATGGGTTTTACAGAACCCTATCAAATAGTGTGTTTGAGTACAACTACCACTCAAACATTCCCTTAGATTTTAAAGCGCTGCTAACAAGCTAAAGAACAACCCCATACTGGCACAATATGTCCATGCTTTTAGGAATATGCAAATTGAGGCTGGTAATCTGCAAGATAGAGTAGGGACTGACCAGAGAGTGATCACTTTGATGCAGTTGGCCAACTTGAACATGTACTGCATTATATGCAAAATAGAATTAAGTAGAGTATGTAAGAGTTATTACTGTAAGTGGTTACACCTATTTAGAAACTCATGTTTTGTTTATATAGAAGCCATTTAGGACCTGAATACACATGTCTCCATTTCTTCTACATCGTTCAGCTCCGTAATTAAAAGGGCAGGGATGCCTGAAGTTGGATGATTCTTTGATGGAGCAATAAGGTATTCTCACTGTGCTGTAACCCACTTTGTATTCTGTTTATTGTGGTTTTCATTTTTTTCTAGGGAGGGGGAATTATCGAACGTTTCTGCAAAGGTGAACGGAAACTTTAAAATCGTGTTTTTCTTATCTGGCTCCATGAAATTTAAGTTTACGGCGGATGTGGGCAAACATTCTGCAGGTACAACCAGACAGCATCCGGCATCATACAGAACCCAGAAAATGCAAAAATGACAGCGGTGGACCCGATCGTTCGCAAAATGATTGTACAAAAGTGCACAGATGACTTGCCTTTGCTTCAGTTAGTTTTGCTATGATAGGATGCGTTATTATAGGTGGTAGCAAAATACCCATTTACTAACAGAAGCCCCAGTGAGCCAAAACTGGTAATTGAATTTCATTAACACCATCATATTGAAATGTTTGATTTGACAGAGATAGTCTTATTACCGACCAGCACCTGGGCTAATATATTTAATAAATATATATATATTAAAAAAAATTGCAATCTCAGTCTTTGTTAATTTTCTTTACTTCAAATCTTCATGCATATAATAAGCTTACAAGCGACTGCACAATTTTGACAAACCCACGTCCTTCATCAAGCCGCATGTACAGTATATACTGTATATACTCGAGTATTAGCCGAGTTTTTCAGCACATTTTTTTGTGCTGAAAATGCCCCCCTCGGCTTATACTCGAGTCTGTGTCCATCTGCAACTTTGTGCGCCTGATCCTGGCAAACGTAGGTCCCCTGGACCCCAAACTTGGCCCACATGTAGCCCCACTCTTTGTTGTTTGGGGGACCTACGGCCAGGGAGCACCGATTTTTCAAAGCCGGGCACCCCTTCCATAGACTCACATGTTAAACTGTAATTATTCTGGTGAATTTGGGGACCCAGTACCGGCCGGCCCTAGGTTCCCTAGACCCCAAACTTGGCACACATGTAGCTCCACTCTTCATCTACAAGTGTGCAAAGTTTGTTGTCCAGGGGACCTACGGCCGGGGAGCACTGATTTTTCAAAGCCAGGCACCCCTTCCATAGACTCCCATGTTAAAACGTCAGTCTAGTCATACAGCGCCGGAGATCAGGTAGGGAGATTGGGCACAGTGAGGCATGGGCACAGTGACAGTGAGGCATTGGCACAGTGAGGCATGGGCACAGTGACAGTGAGGCATGGGGACAGTGACAGTGAGGCATTGGCACAGTGAGGCATGGGCACAGTGACAGTGAGGCATGGGCACAGTGACAGTGAGGCATGGGCACAGTGAGGCATGGGCACAGTGAGGCATGGACACAGTGAGGCATGCATATGGACACAGTGAGGCAAAGTGAGGCACAGTGAGGCATGCAGATGGACACCCTAGGCTTATACTCGAGTCAATAAGTTTTCCCATTTTTTGTGGTAAAATTAGGTGCCTCAGCTTATATTCAGGTCGACTTATGCTCAAGTATATATGGTATTCACTCAGTGGGGAAAATAATTATTTGATCCACTGCAGATTTTGTAAGTTTGCCCACTTACAAAGAAATTAAGGATCTTTAATTTTTATCATAGGTGTATTTTATAAAACAAATGCTATAAGTTAAGTTGCAGTTCAGTGAGTAAAATAAGTATTTGATCCCCAAGCAAAACACGACTTAGTATTTGGTGGAGAAACCCTTGTTGGGAAGCACAGAGGTCAGACGTTTCTTGTAGTTGGTGAGCAGGTTTGCACACATCTCAGGAGGGATTTTGTTCCACTCTTCTTTACAGATCTTCTCTAAATCCTTAAGGTTTCTTGGCTGTCTAGTGGCAATTCGAATTTTCAGCTCCCTCCATAAATTTTCTATAGGATTAAGGTCTGAAGACTGACTAGGCCACTTAATGACCTTAAAGCGGTTGTATACCCGCTGCTGCTTTTTTTTTTTTCTCACACCTGAAAGGCAAAAGGCATAATGAGCTAGTATGCACCGCATACTAGCTCATCATGAAATACTTACCTTAGAACGAGGCGTCGGGAACTTACCTGGTCCACGCCGAGGGAGATGTCATCTTGCCTCGGCGTGTCTTCCGGGTATCGCCGCTCCAGCGCTGTGAGTGGCTGGAGCGGCGATGTCGTCACTCCCGCGCGTTGGCAAGGTCCGGCGGCTGCCGGGCTTTAGCCGAGAATCCCCGCTGCGCATGCGCCGCTGCATTCAGCGGCTCATTGCGAGGGGAATATCTCCTAAACCGTACAGGTTTAGGAGATATTCTGTCTCAATCATTTAAAATACACCTATGATAGAAAATATAGACCCTTCATTTCATTGTAAGGGGGCAAACTTACAAAATCTGCAGGAGATCAAATTATTATTTTTCCCACTGTATGCAGAAGGGAGCGTGGGAATCCCTCATAATTTGCGCAGGAAATGCAGAGATTTCACCAAGAGAGGCCCCAAGAGATCGAAAAAATTGTCAAATTGTCTAAATCCAAAAACAAAATAGAATAGATACATAATAATTGTGAACATTATCACTATATAGATTCTGTATAAAAGTTGAAATATTATTAGTAATAATAATATTATAAAAAAAAAAACAATATAATAATATATTTCAACTACTAGTCCCATTAACCACTTAAGCCCCGGACCATTTTGTTGCTAAAGGACCAGGCCCCTTTTTGCGATTCTGCATTGCGTCATTGCATCGCGGTCGTGCGACGTGGCTCCCAAACAAAATTTACGTCCTTTTTTTCCCACAAATAGAGCTTTTTGGTGGTATTTGATCACCTCTGCGGGTTTTTATTTTTTGCGCTATAAACAAAAATAGAGCGACAATTTTGAAAAAAATTAAATTTTTTACTTTTTGCTATAATAAATATCCCCAAAAAAATATAAAAAATTTTTTTTTTTTCCTCAGTTTAGGTCGATATGTATTCTTCTACATATTTTTGGTATAAGAAAAATCGCAATAAGCGTTTATTGATTGGTTTGCGCAAAAGTTATAGCGTCTACAAAATAGGGGGTAGTTTTTGGCATTTTTATTAATAATTTTTTTACTAGTAATGGCGGCGATCAGCGATTTTTATCGTGACTGCGACATTATGGTGGGGACATTGGACACTTTTGACACATTTTTGGGACCATTGTCATTTTTACAGCGATCAGTGCTATAAAAATGCACTTGTTACTGTGAAAATGACACTGGCAGTGGAGGGGTTAACCTCTAGGTGGCGCTGCAGGTGTTAAGTGTGACCTAATGAGTGATTCTTACTGTGGGGGGCATGGCTTGGCGTGTGACATCACTGATCGTCGTTCCCTATGACAGGGAACAGACGATCACTGGCATGCCACTAGGAAGAACGGGGAAATAATATTTATTAATATAATAATATATTACAATCACTTGTCCAATTAATTCACCAAGTAATGGAGATGAACAAAGGCATGTTTGACCTATATGCCTACATGTGCAAAAATGCTTTAAAAAAAACAAAAAAAAGCATACACGTGCACAACAACATGCAAATAAAAAATGCCTGCATAAGCACTTATTAGGTGTGAATGGAGGATTAGGGGTTGATTTACTAAAGGCAAATATACTGTTCACTTTGGAAGGAAAGCTGTACTTTGCAAGGGCATTTTCGCCAGAACTTAGTAAATGAGGGGAAGCTCTGCTGACTTCCATCACCCAATCATGCACAAGCAAAAATGCTGTTTTCTTTTTTTTTTCCTTGCACGTGATTGGGTATCCTTCGCAAAGTAATACTTCACCACATACACTAAGCTTTGGGGCAGATTCCCTTGCACAGTTTAATTTCACTTTCAAAGTGAAAAGCTTATTTGTTTTTAGTAAATAAACCCCTTAGTGTTCTGATGCTTTATTGTCCAAGATGCAGGCTTGGGGGAGGGGAGTATGGACAAGACACCGCTGTATTTCTTATTTCAAAAAAAGAAAGCGGTGTCACCTTCCTGGCTGTGCTGTCTGGCAGGGATATATAGATCACAATCCTGGCTGGACAGAATTACAATAAGACCTCGTTCACATGGGCGTACTTAACCATGTGCCCATGTGGGGGCCATGTTTGTCCATACGGGGTGTTTTGTGCATCCCCGTGCAGGCAGACCTAATCATGTCAATTGGGATTCAACGGCTGTAAGGACACAGCTGTTGCTCCCAATTTGTGTTGTTGCATGCATGTGCAGGTCCCTGAACGCACACTGTCTGTGTTTGGGGACCCGCACCCAGGCGGCTGTCGAATTGGGAGCAGTAGCTGTGTCTGTGCAGCCTCTGCGTCCCAATTGACATGCAGGGCACAGGGATGCACAGACCACCCTTGCATCCACATGCAGGAAAAACATGGCCCTTTGCATGGATGTATGCTTAAGCCCTGGACCCCGACTTCATGCATACATGCGGCCCAGTGGCAACTGGTGGTTTTTATCTTTGGGGGGGGGCGGCACCTCAAACAACCCCGTCCCCCCCCCCTGCCCGCTCGCTGTCTGTCATTTACCCCATCTAGGTGGCAGGCAGCGGGCATCCGCTCCTGTGTCCTCTCCTCATCCTCCCTTCCGCCGTGCGTCTCCTCTCCTTCTCCTAGGCATCCAATAGGACCGCCTGTCCTTTCAGCCAATCGGGTGATGGATCTCAAGACTCGCTTCCTATTTGGCCGGAAGGAGGATCTGTGTTAAAGTAGCGAATATTCATTCGCTATTGTAACACACCTGGGTGGGCTCGGAGCACATTCTCTGCGCCCCGAGCCCACCCTCTTTTTTGAAGCCTATTAGAGCCTCCGGCTTCAAAAACACCCCCCCCATATATATTCCATGCATCCGGGGTCCTGAAAGGAACGGGGGGGGGCACCCGTGCGCCCCTAATGGACGGGCCGCCCCTAATGCCTTAACAACGAGTGGCCCTGTTACAACAACTTACCTTGCTGAGAGCGTGCTCCCGACACGTAAGCCGGCGGGTACCAGAAAGCTCTTGATGCATACTAGCGATCGGGAGCTTTCTGATCATGTGACCGCTGTGACAGCCAACCATGGTGGTCACGTGATCAGAAACCTCGCCTCCCAGCCCTTTAAGGGGTTTCAGATGCCAGGAGGCGGGACAGGCTTTCTGATCATGTGGTCACATGACCATAAAGCTCCCGATCACTAGTATTCATCTGAAATTTTCCAGTAAGGCCACCACCAAGGGGTTAAGTACACCCGTATGAACGAGGCCTAAGACACGTCACATCTGTGTATATACCCGTCTCTCTCGAGTTCATCTTGAGTAATGTCAAAGCAACTTTAACGACCAACGTGCTTTGATTTACAGCAAAATAAATTAGCGCCGTACCTTTTTCACAAGCGCTCCGAAACGATCCGCCGTTATTTGTAGATATCCATCAATTCATGGAAATAGCTGCAGCAGAATATTTTCCAGCTGAGTTAATGCGGTTCCCCAGAATCGCGGCAGATTGTCTTCCAAATTTGAATTCTATTTTATCTGGAGATGTCGGTTTGTAGCCGCGATGAAAAGACACTTGCTCCGAATATATCCTTAGAACTCGCAGCCAAGAATCCGGCTTCCTCCAAAGACATCATGGCCCGCAGATGTTTATTATTGTAAATCCCGAGAAAGATCCACAAATGCCACCGAGGGAGAAAAATTTCATAAAAATAGTCCTGGAAAACAAAAATAATGAACAACTGATTATCCCAGCTCTTAAAGCAGACCTCCGGCTAGTATAAAAACACTCTTTATGATGATTAAAAAGAAGAAAAAAAGTATTGTGTTTTAAAGTTCTGCCAGAAGAACGTCTTGAGATCGGTCTTTATATTACTTTTCTACCATCGCCTGCTTAGCAAAAATTTGAAAAAAGGAGTCTGTCTTGCATTATATAACATGTTTCAGACACTAGGAGTGGAAGGGAGAGATATATAGACAGGTCAGAGATGGAGGAGATCATAGAGAGGAGCTTCACATTGTTAACACGCTGTTCTGGTCCAGCTCAGAGATGACGCTCACACACAAACACTTGTACTTATAATGTTATTAAATATAGACATTTGTAGATGAGCCTCTAGAGGGCGCTTTCATTGGCTTAGCGCATGGGTCCTCAACCTGGGGCCCTCCAGCTGTTGCAGAACTACAAGTCCCATGATTCATTGCATCACTGACAGTTACAAGTATGACTCCCCAAGGCAGAGGCATGATGGGACTTGTAGTTCCACAACAGCTGGAGGGCCACAGATTGAGCATCCATGGCTTAGCGTATTTACTCTCTTAAACCAGATAGCAGTCACACAGGGAGTGCTTTTATTCAAAGTTCAACAGTCTAAACAAGTAGCAAACCCACGATACCATGCAAAAGCTTGTGGTGCCGCTCTAGGTGTACAAAAAACAAACAAGTCTGGTGTCTCGCTGTATAAGATGGGCGCAGGCTGTCAGAAGCTTAATCAAGGAAGCAACAGACCATGCAGGGACAGAAGGATGCCACACAGCGACAGCTCATAGGTGAAGAGAGATGTAAACAGCCTTGGCCTGTATCTACTCCTATGCCATGCCCCGACGTGTTTCGTCCCCACCCACCCGGGCTCAGTTGTAGAGTAGCAAATCCAAGCATTATGTATAAACCAAAAAACTCCCAACTTTTTGAGATGGGAATGAGGGACACCTATCAGCAAAAGTATATAGACATAGGACACGCCCCCTGCCTTGCCCCCTTAACCGCTATCCACCCTCCCAATGTCATATGACGTTGTTAGGTTTGAGCGATGATATCTGAATGATGCCTGCAGTTACAGACATCATCTTTTTCAGCCGGTGATTCTGTGCACCGTAAGAACAATCATATCGGCAGTTCAGCCACTTAGTCGTTCTTACAGTCAGCGAGAGGAGAGGGGAGGGGACTTCCCGCCACCCTCCGGTGCTTCTCCGGCCTCACCCCTGCCATCGGTGAACCGGAGAAGGAACCAACCGGCGCCGGATGCTGACCATAGAGATTTCTGGCAGGCCAGATGGTCCCTGGAGTCTCCATGATTGTTCGGAGGCCGGGCGCGATGTTATGACGTCACGTCCGGCCTCTGCATTTGAAAAAATGCTGCCGCCTCGGCTGGGAAGCTGAGATTTTTTTTAATTTATTTTTTTTGGATTTCAGGCTTCGCAGCCTAGAGGTGAGATGTGGGGACCTATTGACCCCAGATCTCACTGTAAAGAGGACCTGTCTTATTACTATTTACAAGGGATGTTTATATTCTTTGTAATAGGAATAAAAGTGATCAAAAAAAAAAAAATTATAAAAAGAAAGCATCAAACTAGAAAAATAAAAGTAAAATTGACAATAAAAACATTTTTTTTAAAGCACCCGTCCCCGTGTGCTCGCTTGCAGAAGCAAACGCATACATAAGTCACGCCCACATATGTAAACAGCGTTCAAACCATACATGTGAGGTATCCCTGTGAACGTTAGAGCGAGAGCAATAATTCTAGCACCATACCTTCTCTGTAACTCAAAACGCGTAACCTGTAAAAAAATGATGGGGATTTTTAAGTACCGAAGTTTGGCACCATTCCACGAGCGTGCGCAAGTTTGAAGCGTGACATGTTAGGTATCTATTTACTCGGTGTAACATCATCTTTCACATTATGCAAAAAAATGGGGCTAACTTTACTGTTTTTTTAAAATAAATGAAACTGTTTGTTTTTTTTCCCCAAAATAAAACGCATTTTGAAAAATTGCTGCGCAAATACCGTGCGAGATAAAAAAATTGCAACGACTGCCATTTTATTCTTTAGGGTCTCTACTAAAAAAAACATACATAATGTTTGGGGGTTCTGTGTAATTTTCTAGCAAACAAATTGTGATTTTTTACATTTTTAAAATGTCAGAATTGGCCTGGTAGGCAAGTGGTTTAAGAAGTACTTTCAAAAAATATATATTAGTTAAACTCATAAGTGCTTTTTTACCACTATTATTCTTTTATATTGGCTTTTGACATTTAAAAATGCAGCAATTTAGACATTGGATGGAAGGTTTAGCACTGGGAAACACGTTTTGAAAGATAAAAAGTGCATTTTAATATACAACTACATGGATCAGACCAAAAAGAGGGACAAATGAGGACGAAAGAGGGACAGAGGGACATTGTTCCAAATCAGGGACAGTTGGGAACTATGCAAAAACATGCTTCTTATCCTCCAATTGTAGTTCAAGCAGGCAGAGCCTACACAGGAGTGACAACTCCGCTCTGAATTCAGGAGCAGTGCAGCATTGTTGCCACCCCATCACAGGAAGCTGCAATAGGTGGACGTCACTTGTAGGATCACCGGTTATTTGTAGGACTTCGCAGGCATTGTAAAATAAATTGTAAGTGCAGATGCATTTATAAAAGTGCTGCAGCAGCACACAACAACCCAAACCTGCCTCTTCGAATGCATCTTAATGGGTGGCTGGATGCCCGGGAATGTCATTATGCAGGCTCTGCATGCTGTGCAGCCGTGTGCATGAAGCGTAAAACAAACGTATGGTCTCATTCACATAAGTGGGAAGGGCACAGTAAAAATAGGCAGTTTAGCCGCGGTTTTACCAAACCGTGCCCCCCCCCCCCGCCACTGCTTTTTTTTTAAAAAAATGACGCAATTTTTTGGTTTATAGTGCAAAAATAAAAACCGCAGAGGTGATCAAATACCACCAAAAGAAAGCTCTATTTGTGGGAAAAAAAGTACATCAATTTTGTTTGGGTACAACGTCATACGACCGCGCAATTGTCAGTTAAAGTGACGCAGTGCCGTATTGCAAAAAATGGCCTGGTCATTAAGGGAGAAAATCTTCCGGTCTGTAAGTGGTTAAAATACAATTATAGGCTCTTCATTTCTTTGTAAATGGGCAAACTTACAAAATCTGCAGGGGATCAAATACTTATTTCCCCCACTGTACATGTAGACCAGTTGGTACTCTCAAGTGAATGAGACCCAACTTACATCCACCAGAGGCGATGATAAAATCGCAGGCACTATGTGATGTGCAGGACCCCGGAAGTCCTGAACAGGACCGTCCTCCCTCTAATTACAGATGAGACATTCTCCTAAACAAATCATCATCTGAAGGACGGGATATACACAGACAGACAGACAGACAGAGCCCCCAGCACAGGAACATCCTCTGTCACCGGGTTACAAGCGGCCTGGCCTTTGGCTGCGTCGGATGTTTTTCTTAAGGGCATACATCCAATGTAAAGCTCAATAAAGAGGAGATAATACTATATAAGGAAAGAAGTCTGAGATGTGAAGGATGGATGGCTGAGAAGAAGAAGATTCATTCGGACGGAAGGACGGGGATTGCCGCTTTCATGAGAACTGCAATGAAATAAAAATGGAAAGAGAACAAAAGATTCAGGCCTAGCTTCACATATATGCGATGCGGGAAACGCAGCGAATCCTGTGCATTTCCTGCACCGCATCGAAATCGCTGTCTGAAATCAATGTTAAATTAACAACATCCCAAAACAGCTTGCAAAACACTGTGCGATTGTCTGAATCGGATCACAGGGGTGTGTGAACACCCCCAATTCCGGCACGTCCACAGAAAAAGGGTCCTGTACCATTTTGGTGCAGATGCGGTGCGATTTGAGCCATACAAAATGAATGGTTAAAATCGCACTGCACAGACATCGCATGTGATTTGCACAGGAATGCGGTGCGATTCATGTGCGAATCACATGCAGTGTCCCACACCGCACTAGTGCAAACGCAGGCACAAACCAATCAATTGCCATCGAATCTCTCCGAATGCTGGGAATTCTTTGCAACCAATCAAGCAGTGGCGCCCCCCCCCCCCTTATCCATGCGCCCGGCCCCCAATCTAACTGCGCATAGATCCCAATGTTTTTTTTTGTTTTTTTTTTAAAGCACATGATTAGAGCCGGAGGCTTCAAAAAGGGTGGGCTCGGGGCGCAGAGCCCACCCAGTTGTGTGACATTAGCTAATAAATATTCACTAATGTCTTCCGGTTTCTCCTCCCAGCCAATCAGGAAGTGGGTCCTTCATGGTGTGATCACCAAGTATTGGTATAGAAAATAAATGCAGATTGAGAAAAACTGAAAATGACTTTTTAATGCTTATATGAGATTTTCGTGGTTTGCTTTATATGGACTTTCAATGAGTAATTAGGAGTCAGGGAAAAAAGTGCATTAGTTGTCAATGGGCAGAGGACGACGGGCAGATCTCATGGGGCCTCATTTATAAAAACAATAATGGAGCGGAATAGAGAACTGTTGCCCATAACAGCCAATTAAATTTCAGCTGGATGAAGACATCTACTTGATGAATGGGGTCTGTGTTTTCTGAAACCTTAGAGGATATCGAGGAATTAACTCCACTCGCTAGAGCAGGAGTGGGCGACCCTGGAAAGATGGAGATCTACCTGAACAACAAAGATCTCCGGGTGCATGAAGCTCCCGTTTTTTAAGGTGATAACCTAGCAAGGCCCCATTAATAAGTAAGGAAGGTATGAAGAGTGCAGGGTTCAGTAGTAATAATGCAGAGTTCAGTAGTATGTAACGCAGAGAACAGAGCTCAGAAGTATCGCAGAGTGCAGGGGTCAGTAGTAAGTAATGCAAAGATCGTTAGTATGTAATGCAGAGTTCAGAGGTCAAAAGTAATGTAGAGTGCAGGGGTCAGGAGTAAGTAACATGGAGCTCATAGTCAATAGTATGTTAAGTAGATTACAGGAGTCAGGAACAAGTAACACAGAGTGCAGTGCTAAGTAGTATGTAATGTGGCATGCAGGGATCAGGAGGAGTAAGTAAAACAGAGTGCGGGAGTCAGGAGTAAGGAATAAGTAATGCAGATTTCAAAGGTCAGTAGTATGTAATGCAAAGTGCAAGGGTAAGGATCAAGTAACGCAGAGTGCAGGAGTAATTAATGCAGAGTGCAGTGGTCAGGAGTAATATAGATTTTGGAAGTCAGTAGTATGTTACGTAGAGTGCAGAGGTTAGGAGTAGCGCAGACTTCAGAGGTAAGCAGTATGTAATGTAGTATGTAGGGATCAGAAAGAGTAAGTAACGCAGAGTGCAGGAGTCAGAAGAAAGTAATGCAGATTTCAGAGGTCAGTAGTATGTAATACAAAGTGCAGGGGTCAGGATCAAGTAACGCATAGTGCAGTGGTCAGGAGTAATATAGAGTTTGGAGGTTAGTAGTATGTTACATAGAGTGCAGGGGTCAGGAGTAAATAGCTCAGAGTGCAGAGGTCAGTAGTAAATAATGCAGACTTCAGAGGTCAGTGGTATGTCATGTAGAGTGCAGGGGGCAGGAGGAGTAAGTAATGCAGAGCGCACGGGTCAGAAGTATCACAGCTTGCTAGAGTCAGGAGTAAGTAACAGACTTTAGAGGTCATTAGTATGTAATGAAAAATTAAGGGATCAGGACAAAATAATGCAAATTGTAGGAGTAATTAATGCAGTGTGCAGTGGTCAGGAGTATGTAAAGCAAAGTTAAGAGGTCAGCAGTATGTAACAGAGTATAAAGGTCAGGAGTAAGTAATGCAGAGTGTAGGGGTCAGTAGAATGTAGCACAGAGTTCAGAGGTGAGTAGTATGTAACACAGAGGTCAGTAGTATGAAAGGCAGAGTACAGGGGTCCATAGTATGTACAGTAACACATTATACAGATGTCAGTAATGCATAATACAGTGTGGAGGTCAGTTGTAGGTAACAAATGGTGCAGGGTTAAGGGGTAATACAGGGTTCAGAGGCCCGTAGTATGTTACGTAGAGTGCAGGGGTCAGGAGTAAGTAATGCAGAGTGCAGAGGTAACGTAGACTTCAGAGGTCAGTGGTATGTCATGTAGAGTCCAGGGGTCAGGAGGAGTAAGTAATGCAGAGCTTATGGGTCAGAAGTACCACAGAGTGCTGGAGTCAGGAGTAAGTAACAGATTTTAGAGGTCATTCGTATATAATGCAAAATGAAGGGGTCTGGAATAAATAATGCAGAGTGTAGGAGTAATTAATGCAAAGTGCAGTGGTCAGGAGTATGTAAAGCAGAGTTAAGAGGTCAGCAGTATGGAAAAACAACACAAAGTATGGAGGCTAGGAGTAAGTAATGCAGAGTGTAGGGGTTAGAAGAATGTAGCACCGAGTTCAGAGGTGAGTAGTATGTAACCCAGAGGTCAGTAGTATGAAAGGCAGAGTACAGGGGCTGTGGTATGTAACACACTGTACAGATGTCAGTAATGGATAGCACACAGTGTGGAGGTCAGTTGTAGGTAACAAACGGTGCAGGGGTCAGAAGTATGGTACATTTGTGAGCTGTGCTAAAGTATAGAGGTACCCTTTAAAGCAAAATATATATATATTTTTTTTTAATTGCTCAGATCTAATTCACACTGATCATCAATTTAGAATGATTCATCAATCCAAAGTCTTTCACATAAAGAAAAGCCTGGAGCAAAAGAAACAAAAAGAAATAGCGCAGGGCTGACATGGCAGGGGAATCAGGGTACAGGGATGGTAGGAAGAACAGGATTGGTGGAGAATAGAGTGGGAGGGGGCAGAGAGTAAGAAAAGGAGCTGGCCCCTCCCCTTGTTTGTTTCGTGTTTGTCTGGTTGTGTTTGTGATGTTTTTTTTCCAGACAGGGACTTTGATATTCAGATGTTGTGGCAGTTGGCGGGTGTTGGTCTTTGCGGGTGAAGGAAGATACCTCGGAAGGAAGAGGACCTATCGGTGGTATGGGTCCTGATGGTGGTATTCCAGCTATTGGAGGTTTTGGTAACGGGTGCACTGTGGTCAGTGGTTGTCTCTGAGCCAGCATGTTGGCTTGAGCTCTATTATCATATTTGAGTGGTTCCGCAGTGCAGTATTTACACAGATGGTAATTGAGGTTCCTGCAAAGACCAACGCTAGGATGGACTAAGTGTCGGGTGGAAGTCCCCAGGACGTCCTTCTGTTTACATCCCACCGCGCGCCTCCGAGGGCGCGCGGCGGGGAACAGCTGTGCGCGCCACATCACGTGATGCCGATGCGCATGCCTGGCGGCCGCGATGTCCGCCACGTACATGCGATTGGCTGTTACAGAGGCAGGATGTGGATCTCTGTGTGTAAACACAGAGATCCATGTCCTGTCAGGGAGAGAGGAGACCGATGCTTTGTCCCTTGTACATAGGGACACAGATCGGTCACCTCCCCCAGTCAGTCCCCTTCCCCACACAGTAAGAAACACTAGCAGGGAACACATTTAACCCCTTGATCACCCCCTAGTGTTAACCCCTTCCCTGCCAGTCACATTTATACAGTAATCAGTGCATTTTTATAGCACTGTTCGCTGTATAAATGTGAATGGTCCCAAAATAGTGTCAAAAGTGTCCGATATGTCCGCCGCAATATCGCAGGCCTGACAAAAATCGCAGATCGCCGCCATTACTAGTAAAAAAAAATATATATATATAATAAAATATCCCCTATTTTGTAGGCGCTATAACTTTTGCGCAAACCAATCACTATACGCTTATTGCAATTTTTTTTACCAAAAATAAATAGAAGAATACGTATCGGCCTAAACTGAGAAAAAAAATATTTAAAAAAAAAAAATTGGGATATTATTATAACAAAAAGTAAAAAATATTGATTTTTTTTCCCAACATTTTCTGTCTTTTTTTGTTTATAGCGCAAAAAATAAAAACCGCAGAGGTGATCAAATACCACCAAAAGAAAGCTCTATTTGTGGGAAAAAAATTATAAAAATATCATTTGGGTACAGCGTTGTATGACCGGGCAATTGTCATTCAAAGTGCGTCAGCGCTGAAAGCTGAAAATTGGTCTGGGTACGAAGGGGGTTTAAGTGCCCAGTAAGGAAGTGGTTAATAACAGATGTTTATGTTAATGTGAAAAGTATTTGTTATTAAATAAGGCTGCTACAGCCTATGTTTTACTCAGTATGGTCTCGTTAATGGGGTTATGGGTGAGAAGTTGGAGTAGGGGTGTGGTCAAGCAGTAAGGTACAGTGGGTCAAAAAAGTATTTAGTTAGTCACCAATTGTGCAAGTTCTCCCACTTAAAAAGATTAGAGATTCCTGTAATTGTCATCATAGGTATACCTCAACTATGAGAGACAAAATGTGGAAACAAATCCAGACAATCACATTGTTTGATTAGGAAATAATTTTTTTTTTGCAAATTATGGTGGAAAATAAGTATTTGGTCAATATCAAAAGTTCATCTCAATACTTTGTTATATATCCTTTGTTGGCAATGACAGAGGTCAAACGTTTTCTGTAAAGCCGTGTACACACGATCGGTTTTATCGATGAAAACAGTCCGATGGACTTTTTTCATCGGACAAACCGATCGTGTATGGGCCCCAACGGTCTTTTTTCCATCGGTGTTAAAAAATAGAACAGGTTTTAAATTTATCCGATGGGGAAAAAAAATGATAGTAATTTGCTATCGTCTGTGGGGAACTCCATCGGATAAAAAACCCACGCATGCTCAGAATCAAGTCGACGCATGCTCAGAAGCATTGAACTTCATTTTTCTTGGCTCGGAGTGTTTTACGTCACGGCGTTTGGGAGGATCGGTTTTTTGACTGATGGTGTGTAGGCAAGACTGATGGAAGTCAGCTTCATCGGATTTCCGATGGAAAAATCCATCGGTTTAAAATCCATAGGTAATCCGATCGTGTGTACAGGGCTTAAGTCTTCACAAGGTTGTCACACACTGTTGCTGGTATGTTGACCCATTCCTCCATGCAGATCTCCTCTAGAGCAGTGATGTTTTGGGGCTGTCGCTGGGCAACACGGACTTTCAACTCCCTCCAAAGGTTTTCTATGGGGTTGGATCTGGAGACTAGCTAGGCCACTCCAGGACCTTGAAATGCTTCTTATGAAGCCACTCCTTCGTTGCCCGGGCGGTGTGTTTGGGATCATTGTCATGCTGAAAGACCCAGCTACATTTCATCTTCAATGCCCTTGCTGATGGAAGGAGGTTTGCACTCAAAATCTCACTATACATGGCCCCATTCTTTCTTTCATGTACACGGATCAGTCGTCCTGTTCCCTTTGCAGAGAAACAGCCCCAAAGCATGATGTTGCCACCCCCATGCTTCACAGTAGGTATGGTGTTCTTTGGTTGCAACTCAGCATTCTCTCCTCCAAACACGACGAGTTGTGTTTCTACCAAACAGTTTTACTTTGGTTTCATCTGACCATATGACATTCTCCCAATCCTCTTCTGGATCATCCAAATGCTCTCTAGCAAACCTCAGATGGGCCCGGACATGTACTGGCTTAAGCAGGGGGACATGTCTGGCACTGCAGGATCTGAGTCCCTGGTGACGTAGTGGTTTACTGATGGTAGCCTTTGTTACGTTGGTCCCAGCTCTCTGCAGGTCATTCACTAGGTCCCCCCGTGTGGTTCTGGGATTTTTGCTCACCGTTCTTGCGATCATTTTGACCCCACGGGGTGAGATCTTGCGTGGAGCCCCAGATCGAGGGAGATTATCAGTGGTCTTGTATGTCTTCCGTTTTCTAATTATTGCTCCCACAGTTGTTTTTTTCACACCAAGCTGCTTGCCTATTGCAGATTCATTCTTCCCAGCCTGGTGCAGGTCTACAATTTTGTTTCTGGTGTCCTTCGACAGCTCTTTGGTCTTCACCATAGTGGAGTTTGGAGTGTGACTGTTTGAGGTTGTGGACAGGTGTCTTTTATACTGATAACAAGTTCAAACAGGTGCCATTAATACAGGTAATGAGTGGAGGACAGAGGAGCCTCTTAAAGAAGAAGATACAGGTCTGTGAGAGACAGAAATCTTGCTTGTTTGTAGGTGACCAAATACTTATTTTCCACCATAATTTGCAAAAAAAAATTCTTTCCAAATCAGACAATGTGATGGTCTGGATTTGTTTCCACATTTTGTCTCTCATAGTCGAGGTATACCTATGATGACAATTACAGGCAATTGGTGGCTGACTAAATACTTTTTTGCCCCACTGTACATCTGTTATACAATGGTCATGTTTACAGGAATCTTTATATTGGTCATACATGTAACAAAATTTAGGACATTTCAGCCTGCCTTCAATCACCGCAATCAAAAGAGATTGGAAGAATGAAGGCAATATCAAAATTGAGATAGAACATTGGGATTGATATATGTATGGCCAACATTTAGCCTTAATGGAGTTTACTGTAGAGACTCTGGCCTTAAGACCACCCTACCCCAAACAAAGTGCACCTTTCAGATGTTAATTAAGGTGGTCAGAAAATCCAGTTTGAAGCTGACCACCCACAATTTCGCTTCAGATCCAGACACATTGCCCTTCTGATGACCATATTAGGATGTGTTTAGGCTACCAGAAGGAGTTCAAGATGAAGTGTGAGCTTTCTCAGTGTTTGGCTGTTGAAAGAGACTCGGCGCAGACGATGAGCAGGATATGCAAGCGACGACCCTGGCTCAGCAGTTTCGAGTAAGTCAGCTATACCTGAAGGGCTTTGATTGTTGATGTGCAAATGATCTGACTATTCAAAGGTCCCTCTTATTCCTGTAATGCGCATCTCCAATTGGTTGCTTCATGGGCTGTTAAACTGTAGTGTCAAATTATCCGCACATGGATATAAAGAACTTATTAAATACTTAAGATTCTAAGCTAAAGGTGCGCATAGACATTAGATGACAATCTCTCTGTTTGGCCTTCAGGGCCAGATCAGGTGATGATCCAACATCTATAGGGAGCTTGACAACCAAACAAGAGATTTCAGAAAGTGATCCAGATTGCCAGCTTTGGGAACTGTGCATTGCTCCAACCTCTTCCTCTGTTGCTGTAAAAAGAGCATTAATTCAATTGGAACTTTCCTCTTGAATGGGGTTGTGGGCCAAGAAGATATTGTGAGATGGTTGGACTGTGCATGCATTTCTGAACCTTTATTTATATATCTTGCTAGCTTACAATATATCTAAAGCCAAACCTTTTTTTATTTTATTTTCGATGGAGTAGAGTAGTGTTCAAACTTTTCTCTAGGGATGAGCTTCGTGTTCGAGTCGAACATACGTTCGACTCGAACATTGGCTGTTCGATCGTTCGACGAAGATCGAACGATTTGGGCCGTTCGCGCCAAATTCGAGTGACGCGAACGGCCCACAATGCACTACGCCATCGCAGTGTCATCCAGGCGCTGTGATTGGCCAAGCATGCACTGTGACCCCGCATGCTTGGCCAATCACAGCGCCGGCAGCGAGGAGAGCAATGATTGGCCACAGGCAGGATGCCTGTGGCCAATTATTGCTGAGGGTGTTTAGTACACGCCCCACACTATAAAAGGCCGCCAGCACGGCGGCCTAGTGTAGTGTGTTCCGGAGCAGGGATAGAGTAGCATAGGCAGGGACAGTGACTGTTATTTCTTTCTTGCTTAACCTGGATTCCTTTAGTTTAGGGAAAGAGAAGGATAGGTAGGGAGAGTGTCAGTGTGTTTTGTGCTTCTGCTATAGTGTGCTTAAAAAAAACATTTATTCTAGGGACAGAAAACTCTAGGTAGGGACAGTGTCAGTTTCTTTCACTCTGCAAGTCCTTGTTTCCAGGGACCTGTAAGGACAGTGAGTTAATTGTCCTTGTGCTATATTGTGCTTAAAAAAACATTTATTCTAGGGACAGAAAACTCTAGGTAGGGACAGTGTCAGTTTCTTTCACTCTGCAAGTCCTTGTTTCCAGGGACCTGTAAGGACAGTGAGTTAATTGTCCTTGTGCTATATTGTGATTAAAAAAAACATTTTTTCTAGGGACAGAAAACTCTAGGTAGGGACAGTGTCAGTTTCTTTCACTCTGCAAGTCCTTGTTTCCAGGGACCTGTAAGGACAGTGAGTTAATTTTCCTTGTGCTATATTGTGATTAAAAAAAACATTTTTTCTAGGGACAGAAAACTGTAGGTAGGGAGAGTGTTTTTTTTCTTTCACTCTGCAAGTCCTTGTTTCCAGGGACCTGTAAGGACAGTGAGTTAATTGTCCTTGTGCTATATTGTGCTTAAAAAAAACATTTATTCTAGGGACAGAAAACTCTAGGTAGGGACAGTGTCAGTTTCTTTCACTCTGCAAGTCCTTGTTTCCAGGGACCTGTAAGGACAGTGAGTTAATTTTCCTTGTGCTATATTGTGATTAAAAAAAACATTTATTCTAGGGACAGAAAACTCTAGGTAGGGACAGTGTCAGTTTCTTTCACTCTGCAAGTCCTTGTTTCCAGGGACCTGTAAGGACAGTGAGTTAATTTTCCTTGTGCTATATTGTGATTAAAAAAAACATTTTTTCTAGGGACAGAAAACTGTAGGTAGGGAGAGTGTTTTTTTTCTTTCACTCTGCAAGTCCTTGTTTCCAGGGACCTGTAAGGACAGTGAGTTAATTGTCCTTGTGCTATATTGTGCTTAAAAAAAACATTTATTCTAGGGACAGAAAACTCTAGGTAGGGACAGTGTCAGTTTCTTTCACTCTGCAAGTCCTTGTTTCCAGGGACCTGTAAGGACAGTGAGTTAATTTTCCTTGTGCTATATTGTGCTTAAAAAAAACATTTATTCTAGGGACAGAAAACTCTAGGTAGGGACAGTGTCAGTTTCTTTCACTCTGCAAGTCCTTGTTTCCAGGGACCTGTAAGGACAGTGAGTTAATTTTCCTTGTGCTATATTGTGATTAAAAAAAAAATTTTTTCTAGGGACAGAAAACTGTAGGTAGGGAGAGTGTTTTTTTTCTTTCACTCTGCAAGTCCTTGTTTCCAGGGACCTGTAAGGACAGTGAGTTAATTGTCCTTGTGCTATATTGTGCTTAAAAAAAACATTTATTCTAGGGACAGAAAACTCTAGGTAGGGACAGTGTCAGTTTCTTTCACTCTGCAAGTCCTTGTTTCCAGGGACCTGTAAGGACAGTGAGTTAATTTTCCTTGTGCTATATTGTGATTAAAAAAAACATTTATTCTAGGGACAGAAAACTCTAGGTAGGGACAGTGTCAGTTTCTTTCACTCTGCAAGTCCTTGTTTCCAGGGACCTGTAAGGACAGTGAGTTAATTTTCCTTGTGCTATATTGTGATTAAAAAAAACATTTTTTCTAGGGACAGAAAACTGTAGGTAGGGAGAGTGTTTTTTTTCTTTCACTCTGCAAGTCCTTGTTTCCAGGGACCTGTAAGGACAGTGAGTTAATTTTCCTTGTGCTATATTGTGCTTAAAAAAAACATTTTTTCTAGGGACAGAAAACTGTAGGTAGGGAGAGTGTTTTTTTTCTTTCACTCTGCAAGTCCTTGTTTCCAGGGACCTGTAAGGACAGTGAGTTAATTGTCCTTGTGCTATATTGTGCTTAAAAAAAACATTTATTCTAGGGACAGAAAACTCTAGGTAGGGACAGTGTCAGTTTCTTTCACTCTGCAAGTCCTTGTTTCCAGGGACCTGTAAGGACAGTGAGTTAATTTTCCTTGTGCTATATTGTGATTAAAAAAAACATTTTTTCTAGGGACAGAAAACTGTAGGTAGGGAGAGTGTTTTTTTTCTTTCACTCTGCAAGTCCTTGTTTCCAGGGACCTGTAAGGACAGTGAGTTAATTTTCCTTGTGCTATATTGTGATTAAAAAAAACATTTTTTCTAGGGACAGAAAACTGTAGGTAGGGAGAGTGTTTTTTTTCTTTCACTCTGCAAGTCCTTGTTTCCAGGGACCTGTAAGGACAGTGAGTTAATTGTCCTTGTGCTATATTGTGCTTAAAAAAAACATTTTTTCTAGGGACAGAAAACTCTAGGTAGGGAGAGTGTTTTTTTTTTTTCACTCTGCAAGTCCTTGTTTCCAGGGACCTGTAAGGACAGTGAGTTAATTGTCCTTGTGCTATATTGTGCTTAAAAAAAACATTTATTCTAGGGACAGAAAACTCTAGGTAGGGACAGTGTCAGTTTCTTTCACTCTGCAAGTCCTTGTTTCCAGGGACCTGTAAGGACAGTGAGTTAATTTTCCTTGTGCTATATTGTGCTTAAAAAAAACATTTATTCTAGGGACAGAAAACTCTAGGTAGGGACAGTGTCAGTTTCTTTCACTCTGCAAGTCCTTGTTTCCAGGGACCTGTAAGGACAGTGAGTTAATTGTCCTTGTGCTATATTGTGCTTAAAAAAAACATTTATTCTAGGGACAGAAAACTCTAGGTAGGGACAGTGTCAGTTTCTTTCACTCTGCAAGTCCTTGTTTCCAGGGACCTGTAAGGACAGTGAGTTAATTTTCCTTGTGCTATATTGTGATTAAAAAAAACATTTTTTCTAGGGACAGAAAACTGTAGGTAGGGAGAGTGTTTTTTTTCTTTCACTCTGCAAGTCCTTGTTTCCAGGGACCTGTAAGGACAGTGAGTTAATTTTCCTTGTGCTATATTGTGCTTAAAAAAAACATTTTTTCTAGGGACAGAAAACTGTAGGTAGGGAGAGTGTTTTTTTTCTTTCACTCTGCAAGTCCTTGTTTCCAGGGACCTGTAAGGACAGTGAGTTAATTGTCCTTGTGCTATATTGTGCTTAAAAAAAACATTTATTCTAGGGACAGAAAACTCTAGGTAGGGACAGTGTCAGTTTCTTTCACTCTGCAAGTCCTTGTTTCCAGGGACCTGTAAGGACAGTGAGTTAATTTTCCTTGTGCTATATTGTGATTAAAAAAAACATTTTTTCTAGGGACAGAAAACTGTAGGTAGGGAGAGTGTTTTTTTTTTTTCACTCTGCAAGTCCTTGTTTCCAGGGACCTGTAAGGACAGTGAGTTAATTTTCCTTGTGCTATATTGTGCTTAAAAAAAACATTTATTCTAGGGACAGAAAACTCTAGGTAGGGACAGTGTCAGTTTCTTTCACTCTGCAAGTCCTTGTTTCCAGGGACCTGGAGAGACATTGAGTGAATTGTCCTTGTGCTATATTGTGATTAAAAAAAACATTTATTCTAGGGACAGAAAACTCTAGGTAGGGACAGTGTCAGTTTCTTTCACTGTGAAAGTCCTTGTTTCAAGGGACAGAGAAGGACACCTGAAGGTAGCCCTTATTGCTTTTTTCCCATCTCCCTGCAGGCCATCTATTAGAATGTCTGGAAGGCAAACAAGGAGAGGCAGACAGTCAGGAGGCAATAAAAGAGGGCAAGCAGGCTCTGTGTCTGGGGGCAACAGTGCTGGTCGTGGACGCGGTGCATTGTCATCAGCACATGGCCATGGGACACGCTTGTCCTTCTTTTCGGCAGCTGGACATGTTGAGCCACATCATGCCGAAGACTTGGTAGAGTGGATGACCAAGCCCTCCTCCTCCTCCTCATCCTCTCTCACCCAGGCTCAGGGTACTGGAAAAGCAGCTGCCAAAGCGTCGTCTTCCCTGGTATCAATGTCAGACAAATCATCAGTCACTCCTTCCCTAGACCCACCATGTCCTCCTCCTGAGGAGTCCCCCGAACTGTTTCAGCACAGTGTTGGGTACATGCTCCAGGAGGATGCCCAGCGTTTCGAAGGGTCTGATGATGAAACCCAGCTAGAGGAAGGCAGTAGCGTGAGAGCAGACAGAGGGGATGCTCAAGAAGGACACCAATCTGGCAGTCATGTTCCAGCAGCTGCAGCATACTGCCAGATTGGCTCCAGTGATGAGGAGGGAGGGGATGATGAGGTCAATGACTCCACGTGGGTGCCTAATAGGAGAGAGGAGGAGGAGGAGGATGAGGAGGAGGCACATCTCCAACGAGGCAGGATGCCCTTTGGTGGCCAGCGTAAGGGCAGTACACCGACGGAATCACACCGCAGAGCTCCGCCTGTGCAGGGCGCTGCCTCTGCCCGTCATTCAAAAAGTTCTTTGGTGTGGGCCTTTTTTGAGGCTAGTGCATCAGATCGCACAGCTGCTGTTTGCAACATATGTCTCAAGCGTATATCGCGTGGCCAAAACATCAGCCGCTTGGGTACCACATGCCTGACCAGACATATGTTGACCTGCCATGCAGCTCGTTGGCAAGCCTACCTCAAAGACCCACACCAAAGAACAAAGAGGACCTCTCCTTGCACCGCATCAGCTGGGATCTCCAACCCCACTATAACTTCAGTCCTCTCTGAAACATGCACTGAGAGGAATGAAGGTGTAGAATTAGGTGTGTCACAGCCAAGTACTTGCGCCCACTCTGCTAGCAGTACACCGACGTCCGATTCTAGCAGGCAAATTTCCCTGCCCCAGCTGCTGGACCGTCGAAAGAAGTTCACTCCCAGCCATCCACATGCCCAGCGGTTGAATGCTAGCTTGGCTAAATTGCTAGCGCTTCAACTGCTGCCTTTTCAGTTGGTAGACTCGGCCCCCTTCCGTGAGTTTGTGCAATGTGCGGTTCCTCAGTGGCAGGTTCCCAAACGCCACTTTTTCTCACGGAAGGCTATTCCGGCTCTCTACCGGCATGTGGAAGGCAATGTCTTGGCCTCGCTGGACAGGGCGGTCAGCGGTAAGGTGCATATTACCGCTGACTCATGGTCCAGCAGGCATGGACAGGGACGTTACCTTTCTTTCACGGCCCATTGGGTCACTCTTTTGGCAGCTGGGAAGGATTCAGGACAAGGTGCAGTAGTGTTGGAGGTTGTCCCACCGCCACGCCTCCAAAATGCTACTACTGGTTGTGACACACCTCTCTCCTCCACCCCCTCCTCTTCTTCTTCCTCCATGGCCTCTTCCTGTGGTTTGTCCTATGAACCAGCGGTGCTCCGTAGCCGTTCACGGGGCTACGCAAGTACGCAGGCAAAAAGATGCCATGCCGTGCTTGCGCTGGTGTGTTTGGGGGACAGAAGCCACACTGGGGCAGAGGTCCTGTCTGCTCTGCAGGGCCAGGCCGAGAGGTGGTTGACGCCACGCCAGCTTAAGCCAGGAATGGTGGTTTGCGACAATGGCACCAACCTCCTCTCCGCCCTCCGACAGGGACAACTGACCCATGTGCCCTGTGTGGCTCACGTCCTTAACCTGGTGGTGCAGCGCTTCTTGGGCAGGTACCCGGGCTTACAGGATGTCCTGAGGCAGGCCAGGAAAGTCTGTGTGCATTTCCGCAGATCTTATAATGCCAGTGCTCGCCTGGCTGAGCTGCAAAAGGAGTTGAACCTGCCCAAGAACCGCCTTATATGTGACATGCCCACCAGGTGGAACTCAACGTTGGCCATGCTGCAGCGGCTGCACACGCAGCAGAGGGCCATCAATGAGTACCTGTGCGACTACGGCACCAGGACAGGGTCAGGGGAGCTTGGTTTTTTTTCTCCACGCCAGTGGGGCATGATCAGGGATGCATGCACTGTCCTGGCACCATTTGAGGAGGCCACGAGGATGGTGAGCAGTGACAGTGCATGCATCAGTGACACTGTACCTCTTGTCCACCTGTTGGAGCACACGCTGCGTGGAATAATGGACAGGGCACTTGAGGCAGAACAGAGGCAGGAAGAGGAGGACTTCCTTGCCTCTCAAGGCCCCCTTTACCCAGACAGTGTTCCTTCTGTCCCACCCATCGCACAGGAAGAGGAGGAGGAGGAGGAGGAGGAGGAGGAGGAGGAGGATTGTGTCAGCATGGAGGTGGAGGCTGGCACTCAGCATCATCAGCAGCAGTCTTTTAGGGATGATTTACAGTCCCAAGAAACCAGTGGACTTGTACGTGGCTGGGAGGAGGTGGCTGCGGATCATGTCGTCCTTAGTGACCCAGAGGACTCCGGAGCGAATGCCTCAGCAAACCTACGCTGCATGGCCTCCCTGATCCTGCAAAGTCTGCGGAAGGATCCTCGTATTCTTCGGATCAAGGAGAGGGACCATTACTGGCTGGCCACTCTCCTTGATCCACGGTACAAGGGTAAGGTTGCGGACCTTATGTTACCGTCGCAGAGGGAGCAGAGGATGAGACAACTCCGGGAGGCCTTGCAGAAAGGTCTGTGCAACGCGTTCCCAGAGACTGGGAGGTTGCAAACTCCTGGTCCTGGACAACGAGTTGCTGAGGCTTCGGCCAGTCAAAGAAGGAGCGGTGGGGAAGGTGGCCGTCTGACCGATGCGTTCAGACAATTCTTTAGTCCGCAGCCCCAAAGTATGATCGGTTCCAGCAACCATCGCCAGCGTCTGATAAACATGGTGCAGGAATATCTAGGGGCAAGGTCAGACTTGGACACCTTCCCCACCGAAAATCCTCTGGCTTACTGGGTCTTGAGGATGGATCACTGGCCAGAGCTTGCACAGTATGCAATTGAGCTACTGGCCTGTCCTGCATCCAGCGTTCTTTCGGAACGCACATTCAGTGCTGCTGGAGGATTTGTCACGGATCACAGGGTGCGCCTGTCCACCGACTCGGTTGATCGACTGACTTTCATCAAGATGAACCAGTCTTGGATCACCACCAGCTACCACACACCTGATGCTGATATAACAGACTAATTGATTTTAAAATGTCACATCCCTTCAAGACTGATGCTGATGCTGAGTGCCTGTGCTGTTATGTTGACTGGCTATCCTCCTCCTCCGAGTCCTCAATGATACGATTGATGATGATAGCTTGGAAGATCATTTTTGTTTATGGGTGCCGCCACCAGTGCCTAACGCCCAATTTTTCAGCCCCTGTTTAACAGGGGCGTGTAATTACAATTTTTGAAGCAATACTTTGCAACAGGGCTCATTGCTGTGCTCCAAGTACAGTATCTGTGAGGAGTTGCAGTGTTGTGCCACCAGTGCCTAAGGCCCAATTTTTCAGCCCCTGTTTAACAGGGGCGTGTCATTACAATTTTTGAAGCAATACTTTGCAACAGGGCTCATTGCTGTGCTCCAAGTACAGTATCTGTGAAGGGTTGCAGTGTTGTGCCACCAGTGCCTAAGGCCCAATTTTTCAGCCCCTGTTCAACAGGGGCATGTAATTACAATTCTTGATCTAATAATTCACAGCAGGGCCCATTGCTGCACCCACCAAGAGTAACTGTCAGGGCTTACAGTGTTGTGGCACCAGCACCACCATCAAAGGCCCAATTTTTACTACCACTGTTCAACAATTATATGTAATTAAAATTCCTGATATAATAGTTGACAGCAGGGCGTTCCAGCACCAACCAAGAGTAACTGTGAGTGCTTACAGTGTTGTGCCAACACCAACAACTAAGGGGCCTATTTCTGCAGAGTATATACGGCAGGTCCCTACTTTCAAACATCCAACTTACAAACGACTCCTACTTGCAAACGCAAGAAGACAACAGGAAGTGAGAGGAAATCTACCACTAGGAAGGAAAATTCTCTCCTGTAAGAATAAATATGGGAGAAAGGTGTCTCCTCTGTACTGATGCTTTATCACCAATCCTTGTTTCAAGAAAAACACCACATTTCAAAAACAGTTGTCATTAGGACGGAAAGTGAGGTGAAATGTTCTGAACAGGGGCACAGACAGCAAAACAAATGTTACAGGGGTGATAACCCTTACCTATGTTTTCCAAAAAGTTTAAAAATAGATTTTTGGTCTGGAGCTACACTTCAACAATGTACCTGTTCAAAATTACAAACAGATTCTACATAAGAACAAACCTACAGTCCCTGTCTTGTATGCACCGCCTGTATACGGCTGTTCAGAGTATATAGGGCCTTTTTTATTTTATGTGCGGGGTTCCCCTTAATATCCATACAAGACCCAAAGGGGCTGGTAATGGGCTGGGGTAGGGGGGGGGTCATGGGGTAGCTATGCCATTTTTCTTAAAGATTTTCATCCATATTACCGGGACCAGACATTACATTAAAGCCGCAAGCAGTTTTAAATGGCTTTTTTTTCCTTTAGAAGTGTCATTTTGTGCAGGGACAGTTCTAAACACGGGAAACACGTGGCACTTCACAGGCATACTTTAGACACCCCCCAGGTACGATATTTAAAGGAATATTTGACTTTTTTTTTTTCACTTTATGCATCATTAAAATGACTGCTCCCGGAAAACGACCGTTTTTAAAACTTATTTTTGCATTGATACATGTCCCCTGGTGCAGAACCCGGGTTCCCAAACCCTTTTTAGGACAATAACATGCATAATAGTTGTTATAATTAGCACTTTAGAATTCGAACGTTCGCATCCATTGTATTTAATAGGGTTCTAATGTTCGTTCGAACTTTCGGTCCGTTCGCGGGTTCTGGTGCGAACCGAACCCGGGGGTGTTCGGCTCATCACTACTTTTCTCCTTTAATTTTTCTTATTATGCTCGTCAGGGAGCTTTCCCTTTACTTCCTATCCTGTAGGCACAGGAAATCCTATCTTAGATAATTGACACTGGAAGGGTGTCCTCATTTTAAGATATCACCTCTATCCTTGTTCTGGTCACAACTCAAACATTTTAATTTTCCTTCACTTTCAATCCCAGTGACAGTGGTCACATGACAAATAGAGATTCTGTATCTTTCCAGTAAGGACACAACAATAAAAACCTGAAAGGGGGTTTATTTGTTACCAATCTATCCAAAACTAAAAGAAAACAAGTTCAGGCTTTGGATACAGAGAGGTAAACGTTAATTGAGCACTAGACACTAGGCCAGGGTTTCTCACCCATGGAACCCTAGAGTTCCTCCAGAGGTTGCTAGAGGTTCCTTGAGCAATGAGCAATTTTTGCCTCTCAGATAAGTTCCCACTGACACCATTGATCTTTCTAGCTACCTGTAAGGGGAGAATTCTTCCAATGACCACAAGTGTAAAGCCTCGTACACACAACCGACCAGTCGTACACACGACCGGAAAACTGCCATTAAAGCGTTTGGCTGGGAAAACCGGCCGGGTGTATGCTCCATCGTAGTTTTCCCGACAGTTTTCCCGACAGGAAAACTGCCGAAAAAAAATTGAGAACCTGCTCTCTATTTTCCCGTCGGGATTCCCGGCGCACTTTTTCCCGTCGTGAAAACCGGTCGTGTGTATGCTTTTCTGGGAGAGCAAAAAAAACGCGCATGCTCAGAATCAAGTATGAGACGGGAGCGCTCATTCATGTAAAACTAGCGTTCGTAATGGAGATAGCACATTCGCCACGCTGAAAATGATTGCATCGTTTAACCCCCTCTCGCAACCGCCGTACGAGTATATACGGCCGCAAGGTGGTTGTCAATTGCCGGGAGGCCGTTATTATATGGTCTCCTCTAATTTGGCCGCCGGCAGCGCGCGCACGTGCCTGGCGCGTCACTGCAATGCCGATGCGCGTGCCTGGCGGCCGCGATGTCCGCCATGCACCCGCGATCGGCTGTTACAGAGGCAGGACGTGGATCTCTGTGTGTAAACACAGAGATCCATGTCCTGTCAGGGAGAGGGGACCGATGCTGTGTCCCTTGGGACACAGATCGGTCACCTCCCCCAGTCACTCCCCTCCCCCACACAGTAACAATCACTCCAGGGAACACATTTAACTCCTTCCTCGCCTACTAGTGTTAACCCCTTCCCTGCCAGTCACATTTATACAGTAATCAGTGCATATTTATAGCACTGTTCGCTGTATAAATGTGAATGGTCCCAAAATAGTGTCAAAAGTGTCCGATGTGTCCGCCATAATGTCGCAGTCACAAAAAAAATCACTGATCGCCGCCATTACTAATAAAAATGCCATAAAACTACCCCCTATTTTGTAAACGCTATAAATTTTGCGCAAACCAATCAATAAACGCCGATTGCGATTTTTTTTAACCAAAAATACGTAGAAGAATATGTATCGGCCTAAACTAAGGAAAATTTTTATTTTATTTTTTTTAAATTGGGATATTTATTATAGCAAAAATCAAAAAAAAATTGCTTTTTTTTCAAAATTGTCGCTCTATTTTTGTTTATAGCGCAAAAAATAAAAACCACCGAGGTGATCAAATACCACCAAAAGAAAGCTCTATTTGTGCGAAAAAAAGGACGTCAATTTTGTTTGGGAGCCACGTCGCACGACCGCGCAATTGTCATTCAAAGCGTGACAGTGCTGAAAGCTGAAATTTCGCCTGGGCAGGAAGGGGGTATATGTGCCCAGTAAAGAAGGGATTAATGCTGCGCATTCTTTTCTTCTTTATAATGCTACAATAACAAACTTGTTTTGCTGCTGATATTCACAGAGTTCTGACAAACTTTTTTCTTTATTTTTATTACGATCTGAAAGCACGAAGACTGAAAAGCGCAAATCATCTCTCACCAAACTTTTACTAACACGCGTTAACACGAGATCAGCAAAAGCAGCCCAAAGGGTGGCGCCATTGGAATGGAACTTCCCCTTTATAGTGCCGTCGTACGTGTTGTACGTCACCGCGCTTTGGACCGGTGGGATTTTGTATGACAGTCTGTACACAAGACAAGCTTGGCAGGAAACCCGTTGGGAAAACCAATGTTTTTTTTCCTGCCAGGAAAACCGGTCATGTGTACAGGGCTTCAGGAGCATTCTTCCCACTGACCATCACATTAATGTAGCATGAGTTTTAGATATACCGTATATACTTGAGTATAAGCCAAGTTTTTCAGCGCATTCTTTTGTGCTGAAAATGCCCCCCTTGGCTTATACTCAAGTCTGTGTCCATCTTCACCTTTGCGTGCCTGACCCCGTCCAAACTTGGCACACATGTAGCCCCACTCTTCCTCTACACGTTTACAAAGTTTGTTGTCCGGGGGACCCACTGCCAGGGAGCACCGATTTTTCAAAGCCGGGCACCCCTTCCATAGACTCCCATGTTAAACTGTATTTTCTCTGGTGATTTTGAGGACCCGGTACCGGCTGGCCCTAGGTCCCCTAGACCCCACACTTGGCACACAGGTAGCCCCACTCTTCCTCTACAAGTGTGCAAAGTTTGTTGTCCGGGGAGCACTGATTTTTCAAAGCCGGGCACCCCTTCCATAGACTCCCATGTTAAACGGTCATTTCTCCGGTGAATTTGGGGACCCGGTACTGGCCGGTCCTAGGTCCCCTGGACCCCGAACATGGCACACATGTACCCCCCCTCTTCATCTACAAGTGTGCAAAGTTTGTTGTCCAGGAGACCTAGGGCCGTGGAGCACCGAATTTTCAAAGCCGGGCAACCCTTCCATTGACTCCCATGTTAAACGTCAGTCTAGTCACACAGCGCCAGAGATCAGGTAGGGAGATTGGGCACAGTAAGGCATGGACACAGTGAGGCATGGGAACAGTGACAGTGAGGCATGGGCACAGTGAGGCATAGGCACAGTGAGGCACAGTGAGGCATGCACATGGACCCCCTAGGCTTATACTCGAGTCAATACGTTCTCCCATTTTTTTGTGGTAAAATTAGGTGCCTCGGCTTATATTTGGGTCGGCTTATACTCGAGTATATACGGTAGTCATTTTTAGCAGGGTATCCCTGAGATCTGAAAGTTATTTCAAGGGTTCCTCTGTGTTAAAAAGGTTGAGAAAGGCTGCACTAGGGAATAAGCGGCAAATAATATCTATAAAACCATAAAACACCAGGGAATAAGGGGACAGGTGATAATTATTAAGCCGCAAGAAACCAGGAAACAATGAGGAACTACCACTGATCAAGATACTAGGCACCAGGAACTAAGTAGACAAATAATTAAAAATCCTCTAGACACTAGTAAATGGGAGAGGGAATAATTATTAAACCACAAAGCACCAGGGAATAAGAAGGCAAACAATTATATTATTAAACTGCATCTAAAGCCAAAACTTTTTTTTCCTTTTGGATAAAGTAGGAAAGTATTAAAACCTCTGCTAGATTTGTCTCCACTGGGTAGATTCACCCTCTCAGGTTCTCCTGGTGACCATTGTTACTGGGATAAAAAGTGATGGGAAATCAAAAGGTCAGACATATACTGTAAATGGAACTCATGGATTGCTTCTTAACCTCCCTGGCGGTATGATTCTGTCAGATTTTAGGTGCTGAAAGCGGTACCATTATTCTGCATGGAAATTTGGCGTTTTATATTGCAGGCCTGTAATTCTTAGGAATAACTCACTTAAATCTGTCCAAACCAGAGTCTAGTAGACATCCCGGGTATAATAAAGTTCAAAAAACAAAATTATACATTATAATAAAATAAATAACTATAAAATAATTATAACAAATAATATAATAATAATAATAAAAGTGTTTTTCAGTGTTTGATGATGAATTTCCCCACAAATCGCTATCGCTTAATTCTGCGAGTGATTCTAATTTATTATCGCTGTTTTTTAGCTGGTCTAAAACCACTTTTGACATAAAGGGACACTTTTTGGTTGCTATGGACAATCTCCAGTTTCTAGGCAGAAAGAAAAGTTTCTCTTACCATCCATGGACTGACACGGTGTCTCTTTACACTTTACACGTGGGTTATGTCCCTGCTTGCAGGAGAAGACCTAGGCAGAATGTGAAATGTTATACATACATTCTAAAAGCCAGAGCTGAACAGCCCCACCCAGGGGGCGGTCCCTCCGGACATAACCCTCCCACTACAGTCAGCAGACTTCAGTTTTTTTCTGCCTAGCAGAAGGAGAAGACGTGGCTCTCTCAGGAGCCAGTCTCCTGACCTATTTTTATTCCTTTTCTGGAATTCTTTTTTATTTTATATTTGAGAATCTTCTATCAACTGTCGGCTGGGCAACAGGTTGGGTACAAGATATCCTCGTAGTCTTCCCTGTCCGACCATCGAGCGTGCTGATCCTCGCCTTGTGTGCGTGAGACTCAGTTCACGACAGGCCCCATGACTCCAGGGGTGGCCGGGTTTGCTTTCATGCTCCCACGGTCCTCTCAAGACTGAACAGTTCCTGACTGACTGTATCTTTCGTGGTGGACCGGGCCGACAGCTACTCAGTACTGCACTGTGATAGTCCTGTCAGAAACACACCAGTGGGTCCCTCAGGGGACGGGTAAGTAGTCTCTCCTGCCTGCAGGTGAGTACAAAAGGCTGTGTGTTTCTCTGTGGGGGATTTTCCCTGTCTCCCCCTGTATTTCATTGTCACTCTCTGTCACCATTGCTGGCGCTGTGCTGTGTGGGGTGCCTGGGGGTCACACTGTTCTTGGAGGGGCTAATGCTGGTCTGCAGATATGCTTGGGGCCTTTTTTGTGTATTTTGGGGCCTGAGCGCCGAGTGGCGCTGTGTGTGTGCTGTTTTTTTCACTTTTGCTGAGTCATGGCGGCCATCATGCCGCGGATCGCCTCAGTGAAGTGCGGCGGCCATTTTCTTGTAGCCTGCACGCTCTTCAGCACTAATTTTGGCCTCTAGCGCTGCTGTAACAGCGCAAATCTCCTCACAATCTCCTCACAGCTCACCAGCGCTGACACTGCGCGGTACAGACAGCGGAACTGAGCGGTCCCTGGTCCGGTTTGGTGAGTCCCCTGGGCGCCCCCTCCTCAGTCAGCACAGCCTGTGGGTGGACTTTTTATCTGAGGAGTCTCAGAGGGGGCAATATGGAGTCTCTGTCACCAGCTTCCCCTAAATGTCAGTGGACAACAGGCAGTGCTTCAGCACCTGCGGTCCCTAGGGACCAGTTGTGGGCAGTCCTGGAATAATTTCTGACCAGGATGGGAGCTGTGTGCAAGCGCTAGGGAGCAAAAAAAAAAAAGCACCCTCTCCCCACTTTACTTCATGAGGGCAGTGCGCTGATTCAGATATGAGCCTAGCCACTACCGCTCAGGACCCTAGTTCTGAATGTATTGGATGGTTTTGAACAGGACATTCCTTATGAGGAAAACTCCAGTTCTGAGTCAGTAAATGACAGGGCGCTTGTTAGTGTACTCATGACTGCGGTGAGGGACACTCTCAAGCTAAAATGCTGCGGATGCAGAACCTCAGGCGGATACAGTCTCCTTTGGTTCTTTTAAGGCCAGGCCTTCTAAAGAGGTTTTTCCATATGTACTTTCTTTGACCAGCTCATTGATAAGGTCTGGGAAAAGCCGCAGAAGAATTTTTTTATGGCGTTTGTCTATCAGATACCCCTTGAAGATGCCCTACTTAAAAAGTGGGCTTCTCCCCCAGGGTCGACCCTCCAGTCGCCCGGTTGAACAAGGCCATCACTCTCCTGATGGAGGGGACTCCTGCATTTGAGGACCCCACTGACAGGAGGTCAGAAGTGGTGAGCAGAGCCATGTTTGCCTTGTTGGGATCCGCCCTACGGCCTGTGGTAGCGGCGACCCTTGTGTCTTAAACACCTACAGGTTGGGCAAAAATGTTGCACCTAGCTGTACAGGAGCATAATCTTCCTCCAGACACAGTTGCTTTGGCCCACCAACTGGTTCAGGGCCTGGTTTATGTGTGTGACGCCACGTTGGACGCGGCCCCTTTAATATCCAGGGCCTCTGTCTCGGCGGTGGTATTGCGTCGTCTTATCTGGTTGAAGTGCTGGTCTGCTGACCTAGCCTTAGGAAGCTCCTGACGGATCTACCATTTAAAGGTGGTAGACCTTTCGGTGCTGCTCTGGATGACATCGTCATGGATGTCATGGGAGGTAAAAGCACTCTTCTTCCTTAGACTAGCAAGGGTGAGGAGGCCCGCCGCAAACAGGGGCCTTCCTTTCCAGCAAAACTGTTTTTTTTTCGTCAGTCAGAGTCCACGGGTAGGCCCTCTCAGACTGACGGCAGTGCGGCTGGTGGGCACAAGTGCCCCTGGGTGCGTAAGCCGAACAAGCGGCTCCCAAGCCCGCCTCCGCGTGAAGTCTTGCCTCCCCCCGACTCTGGGGTGGGGGGACGACTTTGCAGGTCACGAATCGGTGGTCCTCCCGAATCTCCGACTGGTGGGTGTGCGAGGTGGTCACCTCAGGATACAGGATAGTATTCCGATCCTGGCCCCCAGACAGATTCTTTCCCTCAAATCTTCCTCTCCTTCCTACCTGTCGGGCAGCCCTCTTGGGGGCTGTACAAGATTTGATCAGGTCCGGAGTGATTGTGCCGGTTCAGTCACAGGAGAGTTTTCAGGGATTCTACTCGAATCTGTTTGTCGTCCCAAAAATAGGACGTGGTTCGACCTATCCTGGACCTCAAGGCCCTGAATGCCTTCGAGAAGGTGCAGAAATTCCGCATGGAATCCATTCGCACGGTGATCGCTACACTCCACCAAAGGGATTTTCTTCTGGCGTCCTTGGACTTTAAGGACGCCTACTTGCATGTTCCGATCTGCGCAAGTCACCAGAAGTTTCTGCACTTTGCGATCAGCGAAGTCCACTATCGATTGTGGCTCTTCCTTTCGGCCTAGCCTCGGCACCAAGGGTGTTCACCAAGGTGCTTGCTCCGGTTCTAGCCTTCTGTTACAGCGAGGTATTGCTATCGTGGGCTATCTGGACGATCTTCTGCTAAGAGCAGAAAGTGGATCAGACTTAGAGGAAAGGTGACTATCGTCAATTAGACCCTCAGGGACTCGGGTGGTTCCTGAACATTCAGGAGTCAGTCCTGGTCCCGACTCAGTGTCTGGAGTATCTAGTTCTGATTCTGGACTCCTTGGAGGCAAAGGTATCCTACCTCGGGAGAAGTTGCTGACACTTCAGTCTGCGATGCGGGTGCTGACATCCCAAAAATGGTTGTCAATCCGTTTTTTGCATGAGAGTCCCGAGACTCGTGGTGGCCTCCTTCGCGGCCGTTCCGTATGCCCAATCACACACCAGGGCATTGCAGAAGGAGATCTTGTCCACCTGGGACAAATCCCCGTTGTCCTTGGATCTTCAGATCCAGGTGATTCACCTGGTCAGGGCGCCCCTGACATGGTGGTTGGGATCCTCGGCTCTTCGGTCCGGAAAGTCGTTCCCCTCCCATCCAATGGACGGTACTCACGACGGACACCAGCCTGACGGGCTGGGGTGGAGTTTGGGGAGTCCTGTCGGCTCAGGCCTTGGACTCCGGACGAGCCCGTTTACCAATCACTGTTCTGGAAATACGGGCCATCGGACTGTGTCTCTCCTCAGGTCGAGAGAGTACGGGGTCGCTCCATCAGGAGCCAGTCGGACACCGCCACGGCGGTGGCGTATGTAAACCATCAAGGGGGAACTCGGAGCTCAGCTGCGGCTTCCGAGGTAGTCCGTATCCTGAAGTGGGCTGGAAGAAACGTGCCGGCTCTGTAGGCCATTTTACATTCTGGGCATAGACAATGGGCAGGCGGACTATCTGAGTCGCCAATCGCCAGACACCGGACCAAGTAGAGTGGTCCTTGCATATTTCAACTCCTTTACCGACGGTGGGGCACGCCGGATGTGGACCTGATGGCCTCTCGACTCAATCGCAAGGGTCGAGGTTGTGGCCAGATCCAGGGATCCTTGGGCGATGCCTTGGATGTGTTGGTGGCCCCATAGGGTCCTTATCGCCTGATATAAACTCCGGCAATCCTAATTGTTCCGGATTGGCCTCAGCATCACTGGTACGCTGATCTGGTACGTCTCGTCGCGGACGTTCCCTGGCGGTTGCCGATGAGGGAGGACCTTCAGTCTCAAGGTCCTATGTTTCATCCGGCTTACAGTTTCTGGCTTTAACGGCAGGGCTGTTAAAAGCCAGGTGTTGAGGGACCGAGGTCTCTCGGACTCGGTCATTTTGACCATGTTAAGGACACGGAAGTCTTCCTCCAGGCAGATCTATCACCGTGCCTGGAAAGCTTATATCGCCATGTGCGAAGCGCTGGACTGGCGTCCTCGGACGTATTCCGTCCCCAGAATCCTGCGTTCTCTGCAGTGTGGAGTGACCCAAAAGCTTGCTTTGAGTACCATCAAGGATCAGATTTCGGCCTTGGCCGTCTTCTTTCAGCGACCTCTAGCGGGTCATTTTCTTGGTTAGCACCTTGTGTTGGGGGTTCGCCATGTGCTCCCTCCTGTCAAGCCTCCTCTCCCACCGTGGGATCTGAATTTGGTGCTCTCAGTCCTCCAGGAACCTCCTTTTGGGAATATCTGGGATATTCCCCTCTTGTCTTAGAAGGTGGCCTTTTTAGTGGCACTCACTTCTGTTTGACGAGTGTCTGAGTTGGCGGCTTTGTCCTGCAAGTCGCCATATTTAGTCATCCATAAGGATAAGGCGGTGTTGCATCCGCGACCTTCCTTTTTTGCCAAAGATGGTGTCAACCTTTCACCTACATGAGGACATTGCCCTCCCGTCCTTGTGTCCTCACCCATCGCATCCCAGAGAGTTTGCGCTGCACATATTGGAGGTGGTACGAGCCTTACAGGTGTACCTGTCTGCTACTGCTTCTATTCGGAAGTCCGACTCACTGTTTGTGACTGTCTCTGGTCCATAACAGGGCCAAGCGGTTTCGTCTGCCATCATTTTTAGGGGAATCAGACAAACCGTCATTCAAGCCTATGCTCTCAAAGGGCGGGCGCCTCCCTTTCCGGTTACGGCGCATTCCACCAGGGCAATTGGTGCTTCCTGGGTATCCCGACATCAAGCGTCGGTTGCACAAGTGTGCAAGGCGGCGACCTGGTCATCTGTTCATGCCTTTTAAGTTTTATAAGGTTAATGTGGCTGCATCTTCGGATGCTTCCTTCGGCCGCAGGGTGCTGCAGGCCGCTGTTTAAAATTGCGACTCCTCCGTTGAGGAGCTCTGCCTTATTGGAGTGAAGTTTTGGTTTTTCCATTTATACTGCTCCCATCCCTCTTGACACTGCTTTGGGACATCCCACGTGTAAAGTGTAAAGAGACACCGTGTCAGTCCATGGATGGTAAGAGAAAATAGGATTTTTTGTACTCACCGTAAAATCCTTTTCTCTGACATCCAATGACTGACACGGCACCCACCCTTCCTTTTAAGTTTGTACTGCTTTGTTACGAACTGAAGTCTGCTGACTGTAGTGGGAGGGTTTTGTCCGGAGGGACCGCCCCCTGGGTGGGGCTGTTCAGCTCTGGCTTTTAGAATGTATGTATAACATTTCACATTCTGCCTAGGTCTTCTCCTGCAAGCAGGGACATAACCCACGCGTAAAGTGTAAAGAGACACTGTGTCAGTCCATGGATGTCAGAGAAAAGGATTTTACGGTGAGTACAAAAAATCCTATTTTTTATTATATAAAAGTGCATGCAGGACACTGGGCAGACCACTAGGGACAATGGGGGTGTGTAATTATTACATACAGTACTGTAATCTGTAAGATTACAGTGTACTGTATGTATACTGTGTTTTAACTTTTTTGAATTTGGCGCCGATCTCCATCCCCGTGCGTCGTAACGTTGCAGAGAACGGAGCTCGGCGGCACTCGGAAGTGTGTGAATCGAGCGAGGAGACACGGCTCGATCACACAGCGGAGAGGCATCGCAGGATCCAGGGGACAAGGTAAGTAACTCTGCCTGGATCACTGCGATGCAGCCCGAGTCTGGCTCGGGGTTACCGCTTTTGGTGCTGAAATTTAACCCCGAGCCAGACTCGGGAATACCGCTAGGGAGGTTAATATATATATATTTCAGAAATGTATTCATGCAGATGTTTAAAGGTACTGAAAGGTCCATTTTAAAAGGCAGAACTCATACGTGTTAGCAGGGCTTTTTTTCAGCAGGAACGCGGGGGAACGCAGTCCGGCACCTCTGGCACTGAATGCATGTAATGGTTGGGAGGTGCTGGAGGGTCTATTGCTGCCTGCTGGGGGATCTGTTATCTCTGATGGGGATCTATTGTCGCATAGGGATCTATTGTTGCTGGGAAGGACCTACTATTGAGTGAGGAGTCTATTGATGCTGACTGCTGGGAGATCTATTGTTGCTGGGGTGGATCTATTTTGCAGGGAGTAGGTATTGTTTTTGGCGGGAGGTCTATTGTTACTGGGGGAGATCTATTTTTTGTGGGGGGGGATCTATTGCTGCTGGCTGCAGGGAATCTATTTTACTGCTTTCCTTGTTATCATTAACAAAGTCCATACACATTACGTAGCACCACAAAATGATACTTGGTACTGTATTTTCCTAAAGCGGTGATACTGGGAGGTGGGTAGGGGGTGGAACCAAGGGACGGTGCTCAGAGGTGGGTAGGGGGTGGAACCAAGGAACAGTTCTCAGAGGTGGGTAGGGGGTGGAACCAAGAGACGGTGCTCAGAGGTGGGTAGGGGGTGGAACCAAGGGACAGTGCTCAGAGGTGGGTAGGGGGTGGAACCAAGGGACAGTGCTTGGAGGTAGGTAGGGGGTGGAACCAAGGGACAGTGCTCGGAGGTGGATAGGGGGTGGAACCAAGGGACAGTGCTCGGAGGTGGATAGGGGGTGGAACCAAGGGACAGTGCTCGGAGTTGGATAGGGGGTGGAACCAAGGGACAGTGCTCGGAGGTGGATAGGGGGTGGAACCAAGGGACAGTGCTCGGAGGTGGATGGGGTGATGTAAAGGGGGGAGTACCTGCACCTATTCTCTGAGAAAAAAAGCCCTGGGTGTTAGTATGCCAGAATGACAGAATTTTATTGTTTGAGCAACTTCTGAAGAGAAGAGACACAAGGGTAAATTTTTCTTGATCAATGGCTGCAGCCGCTGATCAGTATATTCTGACAGCAGTGGTCCCACCTGTCTGCCTGAAGAAGCATGAAGCCTCATACACACGACCGGTTTTCTCAGCAAGAAAACTGCTGGGAGAGCTTTTTGCTGTGAAAACCGTTCGTGTGTATGGTTTCTCGTCGTGCAAAGTGCCGGGAATCTCAACGAGAAAAATAGAGAACCTGCTCTCTATTTTTCTCGTTGTGATTCTCGTCTGACTATTTCTCGCCGAGAAAACCGGTCGTCTGTATGCTTACCTGTCCGAGGTAAACCCGCGCATGCTCGATAAGACTTTGACGCATGCGTGGTAGCATACATGGTTAGTGTGGGGTGTAGCAAGATGGCGGCGACGGCATTGAATGTGACGAGCGCTGGCTCGTCGTAGTCGATGACGTCACCGCGTTCTTGCCATTCAAAAGAACGGCAGTTCTTTTGAATGGCCGTCTGTACACAGGGCTTGGCAAGGGAAGCTTGCCAGGAATCCCGTCAGGAAAACCGACGGCTTTCAAATAGATGGGATTCCCGCCTGTGTGTACAGGGCTTGGCTCTGAAAAACTGAAAGTGGTTTCTACTGGTGATATAATAATAAAGTCAGGTCCAGAAGAAAAATCCAAAAGACACGGATAGAGCTGGTGGGGTTCAAGGTCCTAGAAGGTAGGCAGTAGTAAATGTAAATAGGTTGGACCCTGTCTTCGGTCTCCCTAATTTGGTACGTTTATAGTACTACTTTGGTACTTGACACTGTCTCCAAGTTGGTGTGGTGCAACTGGAAGCCTACTTTACGGGTCCCAGATACTAAGTTTAGTTGCCTACAAGGATCTTGAGACTCCGGTATACATTAAACTACTGAAGGTCATGACGTTGGTGGTTATTGTTATATATATCTGTTATTTATATTTTTGTTAAGAAAGTGTCTGCTGTGGCCAACAAAACTACAACCGGTGTTGGTATGGTTTACTTTGGTGGTGTGGTATGGTGGAGTGGGTGGCCAGGCAGCATGTGGTGCCAAACTTTATCTTTAATTCCCTAGTCAAGTCAAATTATGGAACATTTTGGTGTGCTGAAGATATGTCATCTATTGTTTAAAGTTGAGCGCCATCTGTGTGAGCTCTGGCGCCTCCCGATCGCTGAACCTACGTCACTAGTACCGCGTGGTATGCAGCTGGGACCTCCATTTTTCTTTTTTTTTTAGTTCATCTTACAAATGTTGTGCCTTTTATTAAGGTGGCTGTTTCCCGTTCTTGTTGTTGGCTTTCCCTGTACGTCCGATGCTTGTGTGTCCAGTTCCAGCACACTCTAACGCCACTGCCCCCCCAGCCCAGGGCTGTGTGTCTCCTTTTATTTGTGATAGCATTCCCAGAGCCTCCCGATGCAGGAAGCATCATGTAAGCATATCTCCCTGTGTACAGAGCCTGGAACTGGTGAGTCAGCGAGTGCAGCATTATCCACTTCATCTGACAATAGTCCAGGAAAAAAAACACATCAGACCCGGACGGCCCCCTCCAAAAGCCCCGTCAGATGCAGTTTCTTTTTTTTTTTTCCATGGTTTTGAAAAATCAATGCGACCGACTCAGCTCGTGTCGTAATCCAAAGTATCCTCTCTGTCTAATATTCATGAACTGCAAATTTCAAAATGTCAACCTTGTTTCCTGAACATCTGCTGGGCACACGACAACAAGGCCGGGAATGGCTCAGCTTCTGTTTAACTTTCACTGGCGACTGCGGCAGCGGGCCGGGGTCATGCCCACACAGCATTACAATTCCCTGGTGGCCCTTTGCTTACACCTGGCACAATGCCCTCCGACAGGGAAATGCCCAAATTTGCTATGGAGACATTCAGTCTTAGGATTAGAGAGCTAAGTAAACACCATACAATATGATGGAACCGGAATTCACAGAAAACAATCAGCATACATATTGAGTTATTATTGTAATTTTTTTTTTTTTTATATATATATAATTTTCTTGCTTGCTGTCCCATACTTCCGTTTTGGTATTACATACACTTTATATATTACTAAATGAAGACTCTATATAGTAAGGTGACCAGATTTTTAAAATGAAATCCGGGGACATATTTATTTCTTTTTTATTAGTAATGGCGCCAATCAGCGACTCTGTCCATCGCCGCTGCCGTCCGCCTCACAGCCTGTCAAGTCGTAAGCCTCATACACACGGACGGTTTTCTCGGCAAGAAATGACAAGAAAACTGCTGGGAGAGCTTTCTTGCCGAGAAAACCGTGCGTGTGTACGAGGCTTTGAGGTTTCTTGTTGAGAAAACTGCCGGGAATCTCGACGAGAAAAATAGAGAGCCTGCTCTCTATTTTCTCATTGGAATTCTCGTCGGCCTGTTTCCCGGCGAGAAAACTGTGTGTGTATGCGGCAACAAGCTTACCTGTCCTCCGGTAACCCGCGCATGCTCGAAATGACTTTGACGCATGCGCGGTAGCTTCCAAGGCATAGGTAGGGTGTAGCAAGATGGCAGCGACGGCATTGAATGTGACAAGTGCATGCTCGTCGTAGTCGATGACTTCACCGCGTTCGTGCCATTCAAAAGAACGGCGGTTCTTTTGAAACGCACGTGTGTACACTCGGCCGACAAGAAAGCTTGGCAGGAATCTCGTCAGGAAAACTGACATGTTTTTTCCTGACGAGAATCTCAGTCATGTGTACTAGGCTTTACTCTCTGGGCACCGGCTACTAGTGGGTGGGGTGCGGAGGAAGATCACTCTGCCAGGGAAGGCAAGAAGATAAGCAGGCAGGCGGCTGGTCAGAACTTAAGCCAAGGCAGAAAAACACGTGAGCGGAGCTAAATGGGCATGCACCCGAAGCTGAAGAAATATTCCCTCCGCTCCGACCAGCACATGATCATCAGAAAGGGGCACTGATAATGAAAAAAATAGACCCCCCCTAAGCTAGTAGGAGCGGCGGAGCCGGCGGTGTAATTCAGATTTATTTTATTCTGCACTGACTGTCTTTGAAATTGTCCCAGCCCCTGTTCAAATCCAATCAAAACTTTTTTTTTTTGCCAGTAAAATACTTTATACAGCCCACTTCTTGTTTCTTGTCTGGTCATTGGCCTAGGCTTATGACATCATGCACAGCTCTCTCTCTCACTCTCCTGAGAGTTTTCCCAGGAATGGAGGGGGTGAGTCATAAGAGAGCCAATGAGAGCGGCAGAGCTGGAGGTGTGTCTGTGTAAATCCAGGAAGTGAACAGCGGCAGCTTCAGCTGCCCGCAGTTAAAATGGTTGCAGCCAGACTCAGTGGAGGGAGATTTCGGCAGCATATTTGGCAAATACAGAATCACAGTATATATAAAATAATATGCAAAGTGGTTGAAGGGAAGCTTCAGAATGGCAAAGATGTTTTTATTACAAATTATGTGAGCAGACTGCAGTTCCTCTTTAACCCCTTTCCAGCCTACCTGCCACAAATATGCGGCCTTTCAGCGGGTGGGCTTTAGCGCCAAGCGGCTGCATATATGCTGCCCTAGATAAACTCTGTGCAGCACAGTAACTAACGGGTACCGGAAAGCTCCCGATGCATAATTGTGTTCGGGAGCTTTCCGATCATGCCCACAGTCCATATTCCCATCACACACGTTCCTGGAATGAGATCTTAAGGTACTGGGGGGGCTGTAGTGACTGCCAGCTGGATACTGGAACCTGTACGATAAATAGATATTCTCCAGCACACCAAGGATCATCAATTTCATCCAAACGGTTTTCATTCAAGAAAAATCACATCACAAAATGGTGTAGTGCAACGTTTCGGAGCCACGCAGGACCCTTTCATCACATGCCTGACGAATGGGGACCTGCGTGGCTCCGAAACGTTGCACTACACCATTTTGTGAGGAGATCTTTCTTGAATGAAAACCGTTTGGACGAAATTGATGATCCTTGGTGTGCTGGCGAATATCTACTTATCTTTCCGATCATGTGACTGCTGTGACTGCACTTTCCCCTGTAAATCAAATCCATATTGTGCTAGTATGCATCACATACTAGCACATTATGCAAGACTTACCTTGAAACGAAGCCCTCCAGCGGCGGGCTATCACCACTGACAGGGCTTGCATCTTCACCCGGTTTTCCTTCTGGGTTCATGAGTGGCCAGAGCCGCGATGATGTCACTCCCGCGCCTCGCTTACGACACAAGCTTTAAGGGTCTGGCAAGGTACCTTCAGAGCGCATGTGCCGGTGACGTCACCGGCTGCATGCAGTGTGAATATCTATTCAGGTAAGTGAATCTATCTGTTTTGTGAAAATCTATCTAATAAACAGTGCGAGTTTAGGAGATATTCACAATACAGTACCTACAGGTAAGCCTTATATGCTTTCCTGTAGGTACAAGTCAAAATAGTGAGTTTACTACCACTTTAAAGGGGTGGGGGGCGTTGGGAAGGAATTTAATATGGCTCCTGCCACATATACATAGAGCTACTAACTATACATAGAAATAAGGGCTCTCCAATTAGCAGGGAACAGGAGTTTTACTGACTGGGAAGCTGAGACTCAGCACGGAACCATGTCGGACCTTTGCAGAGAGACCACTGCTTCCACACAGAGACCAAAGGTCCTTCTGTACAGAATGCTGGGAAGGAGAATGCTTTTGGTACCCAGGCCTATCCAGATCTGTAAGTTTGTTTTAATTTAAAAAAAAAGAGGTATTTATTGATTATTATTTATTTATATTTCTTCCCTGATCTCAAAGTTGAATATTGCTGTGTGCCAGTGCTTAAAGTTAAATTACAAAAAAAAACATTTTTTTTCCAATTTGGATAAAGTACGGCATTGTCCTAACCGCTGTCATATTTTATTTTTATTTTTTAGCACCTGCTTCCATTGCGGAGATTTCCCTTCACTTCCTGTCCCATAGTTAAAACAGGAAGTGAGAGAAAATTCCTCCAAAGCGAGTAAATCCTTGGTTGTCACCAGAACTGATGTGCCATTGGAAGATATCCCCTCTTTTACTGTTCTGGGGACATCCTAAAATTAGGGATTTTAATGGCACAGTATCAGATTTCCTGCAACCCCTATTCACCCCCGGCAGATACTGACCTTTTCTTCACTGCCCCAAAAGAAATACCCAATACTTCCAGATATGGAAACGCATGTGACTTATTCCATGTGGAATGGAGAGTCCATAGCCCTGTGTAAGCTATAATGCTGGCGACTCATACCTAACATATGGCTTTCCCTCAAATAGTAGTTGAATGGACTAGCAGGTAAGTGAATGCTGTTAAAGTGGAACTAAACCCTCCTATCGTTTTCAGCCAAGGAAGCTGCCATCTTGGCCTCTGTTTAATCTTCAACTGCCATAATGCTGCACATGTGATCAGTTATGGCACCAGCCATTGGATGGTTTGACAGTTTGGTTGAGAGCACAACCAATGTGTCAGTTAGCATTTACGGCATGCCGGGAATGTAACTGTTTTTTGAAATTGTTAAATTGATGGGTTTACTTCCGCTTTAAGTTTAAGTGAACATGTTAGTTTGCCCTTCTTTGGGAAAGCACAGGTTCACTTTTATGCCGCGTACACACAAACGGATTTTCCATTGGCAAAAAGTTGGATGGTTTTTCCGATCCGAATTTCGCTCAAGCTTGGCTTGCATACACACGGTCACACAAAAGTTCTCAGAACTTTCGTGCGTTAATAACGCGGTGACGTACGACACTACGACGAGGCGAGAAAAATAAGTTCAATGCATCCGAGCATGCGTCGAATTGTTTCCGAGCATGCATGTTTTTTTTCCGGTCTGAATTGCATACAGACGAACGGATTTTCCGAGCAAATTTTTTTCGGTCGGAAAAATAGAGAACCTGCTCTCCATCTAAGTCCGTCGGAAATTCCGACAGAAAAAGTCAGATGGGGCATACGCGCGGTCGGAATATCCGACGAAAAGCTCCCATCTGACTTTTTCTGTCGGAAAATCCGTTCGCGTTAGAGGTTAGGGCAGCCTTTCTTAACAGGAAACGCCCAGAGAACCCCATAAAAAAGTCAGGTCTCAGGGAACCTAACATGGTGAATGAGTGAAAAGATTACACAATTCATTGATGGTCAGTGGGAAGAATACACCTTACATTGGTTGTCATTGGGAAGAATGTCCCTTACAATCATGGCCATTGAGAAAAAATTTCCTTACATTGGTGGTAAATGGGAAGAATGCTCTTTATATTAGTGGTCAGTGTGAAGATTGCTTCTTATATTGGTGGGCAAAGGGGAAGAATGTCCAATACATTGATGGTCAATGGGAAGAATGTCCCTTATACTGGTGGGCAATGGGAAGAATGTTGTGTATATTAATGGTCAATGGGAAGAATGCTCCTTACGTTGGTGGGCAATCGGAGGAATGCTCCTTACATTGGTGGGCAATGGGAAGAATGGTCCTTATATTGGTGGGCAATATGAAGAATGTTCCTTACATTGATGGTCAATGGGAAGAATGCCCCTTATACTGGTGGGCAATGGGAAGAATGTTGCGTATATTGATGGTCAATAGGAAGAATGCTCCTTACGTTGGTGGGCAATGGGAGGAATTCTCCTTATATTGGTAGTCAGTGTGAAGAATGCTCCTTACATTGGTGGGCAATGGGAAGAATGCTCCTTATATTGGTGGGCAATGGGAAGCATGCTCCTTATATTGGTGGGCAATGGGAAGCATGCTCCTTATATTGGTGGGCAATGGGAAGCATGCTCCTTATATTGGTGGGCAATGGAAAGCATGTTCCTTATATTGGTGGGCAATGGGAAGAATGCTCCTTATATTGGTGGGCAATGAGAAGAATGCTCCTTATATTGGTGGGCAATGGGAAGAATGCTCCTTATATTGGTGGGCAATGAGAAGAATGCTCCTTATATTGGTGGGCAATGGGAAGCATGCTCCTTATATTGGTGGGCAATGGGAAGCATGCTCCTTATATTGGTGGGCAATGGGAAGCATGCTCCTTATATTGGTGGGCAATGGGAAGCATGCTCCTTATATTGGTGGGCAATGGGAAGCATGCTCCTTATATTGGTGGGCAATGGGAAGCATGCTCCTCATATTGGTGGGCAATGGGAAGCATGCTCCTTATATTGGTGGGCAATGGGAAGCATGCTCCTTATATTGATGGGCAATGGGAAGAATGCTTCTTATATTGGTGGGCAATGAGAAGAATGCTCCTTATATTGGTGGGCAATGGGAAGCATGCTCCTTATATTGGTGGGCAATGGGAAGCATGCTCCTTATATTGATGGGCAATGGGAAGAATGCTCCTTATATTGGTGGGCAATGAGAAGAATGCTCCTTATATTGATGGTCAATGTGAAGAATGCTCCTTGTACTGAAGGGTAATGGGAAGAACGTTGTGTATATTGATGGTCAATGGGAAGAATGCTCCTTGTACTGGTGGGTAATGGGAAGAACGTTGTGTATACTGTATTGATGGTCAATGGGAAGAATGCTCCTTACGTTGGTGGGCAATGGGAGGAAGGCTCCTTATATTGGTAGTCAGTGTGAAGAATGCTCCTTATATTGGTGGGCAATCAGAAGGGAGAGCTTTTTGCAGAGAAACCCGTTCGTGTGTATGGTTTCTCGACAGGAAAACTCCCGGGAATCTCGACAAGAAAAATAGAGAACCTGCTCTCTATTTTTCTCGTCGGGATTCTCGGCAGAGTGTTTCCTGCCTAGAAATCTGGTCGTGTGTATGCTTACCTGTCCAGGGAAATCCGCGCATGCTCGAAAAGACTTTGACGCATGCATAGTAGCATACAAGGTTAGTGTGGGGTGTAGCAAAATGGCGGCGACGGCATCGAATGTGACGAGCGCAGGCTCGTTGTAGTCAATGACGTCACTGCGTTCTTTCCATTCAAAAGAACTGCGGTTCTTTTGAATGGCGCGTGTGTACACAGGGCTTGGCAAGACAAGCTTGCCAGGAATCCCATCGAGAAAACCAACGTTTTTTTCCGACGGGATTCCCGCCCGTGTGTACAGGGCTTAACAGACAGCTGAAAGGTCACTGGTATCATGCTGCTGGTTCTTCCAAATGGAGTTTGCCCTAGAACTCTCCAGGCACCATCAGGTTGGAGGCCAATCAGCCACAGCTCAAGGAACCCCTAGCAACCCTCTGGAACCCTGGTAGAGAATAGCTGTGTTAGAACATCGATCAAAAAACTTAACATTTCTAATAAGATGAGGTTAGTGACACTTCATTATGTAAGAAGGTGTAATGCCGCGTACACACGATCATTTTTCTCGTCGAGAAAAATTAAATTTTTTCCTTCGGACGAGAAAAACGACCGTGTGTGGGCTTTTTGTCGTTTTACTCGACGGGAAAAACAGCATTAATCACGACGAAAAAAATTAGAACATGCTCTAATTTTTCTCGTCGTGATTCCCGTCGTTTTTTTCCGCGGCAGTTTTCCCATAGGGAAACACTGCCGGGGAGCCCACACACGGTCGGTTGTCATTTAAAACGGCCGTCTGTGGGGGGAAAAAGCTGTTCCTCGTTTTTCACGTCGGTTTTCTCGACGGTGTTTTCACCGTCGAAAAAAATCGATCGTGTGTACGCGGGCATAAGAGTATCTTTCAAAGCCCCTCTAAATATTATAGTAAAATTATTTTTGAACGTGTCAGAGGAGGATTATGAAAAACAGTTATAAAGCAGTTTTCCCATTGGCCATTGTTCCGTAGGCAGTCTGAAACTGCTGATCACTCGTCACGCACCTGTCATCACCCACTCTTACTGCCGCCCTCAGCTGATGTCTTTCCCGCTGAACAGGCGGCGGCCCTCAGAGGCACATACCTGAATAAGTGGTGTCTGTTGGTTCTCTTCTGTCACCATACAACTTCCACTACACGTGCAATAAAACGCCGGCCTCCCTTAGGCAACCATGGGAGGTAGAATGAAAGGGAAGGTAAGGGAGATTGGAAGGCCTCGTGCTCATAATACACATACCAGCAAAGTGGAAATGTTGGTTACTGGAGCCTCGAGGCCTTGCTTTATCTCTGTGCAGGAGGCAAAAAAATTCTTCTAATGACATAACTCGCTGACCTTAATAATTAGTGGCAACGTGATTTACTTTCAGCTGCCTTTAGCTTTTTAGGAAAATTAGAAGATCATTTTGGGTTACTAACAACTTCAGGTTTCAGCTGATATCATAAAAAATGATGAAAACTTCCTGGTAAGTGCTTAAAGTGGACCCAACATCTGATCTATTTTTTTATGTTAAAGGGGCTGTAAACCCTTGTGTTTTTTCACCTTAATGCATCCTATGCATTAAAGTGGTTGTACACCCTGTACAACCACTTTTCCCTACAGGTAAGCCTATAATAAGGCTTACCTGTAGGTACTGGAAATATCTCTTAAACCTCTACGGTTTAGGAGATATTCGCCACAAGCGCACTGAAGAAAGGGTACGATTAGTTTCTATAGTGCTTGTGCCGTGAACGTTGACGCCCGCGCGCATGTGTGGGCGTGACGTCACGTGACTCCGGCCAATAGCAGAGCCAGGGTCCACGGCCCAGGTAGGAAGAGGGGTTGAAGATGGACGCGATTAGACAGCGGGGACAGCGTTGACATCGCGGGCTTCTTCTGCAGCTAAGTGGCACATAATGGGCTACTATGTGATGCATACTAGCCCATTATGCTTTTACTTTGCAGGGAACAAAGAGGAAGTAAAACACATCAGGGTTTACTTCCTCTTTAAGGTGAAAAAACTTCTGGCAGTCACCGGCCCCCCAGCCCCCTTGTTTTACTTACCTGAGCTCTGGAACTTCACCCGCTCTTCCTCTGCCCGGGGTTCTCGGTTCTTGATTGGATAGATTGATAGCAGCGCAGCCATTGGCTCCCGCTGCTGTCAATCAAATCCAATGACGTGGGAGTCATACATTTGGCGGCTATGGATGCCGAATGATGGACTCGGGAGCACGCCCGCAAGGTAACCCCCCGGGAAAACGCTTCTCCTAGGTGGTTATCTGATGTGGGGAGGAGCCGCGAGAGCCGCCGGGGGACCCAAAAAGTCCAGGATCGGGGCCACACTGTGCAAAACGAACTGTACAGTGAAGGTAAGTATGTCATGTTTTTTTATTTAAAAAACAAAACAAAAACAAAGCTTTACAACCACTTTAAGAGCATGCTAAGTAATGTGTAATACTTGCAGGTATTTATTACCTCTCACAGGGATCACAGTACTCCCTCTAACAGTGCCTTCATCTGCTTTTCTCTCTATAAGGACAGAGCCATCTTTGTTCAGGCATCACCCAGGCTCACCATCTACTTCCTGGACTAAGATGCCGGGTCAGGGATGTGTCATTTTTGAGATGGCAACTCCGTCCAGAAAGTACATACAGTGGAACCTCTGATTATGAGCATAATCGGTTCCAGGAGAATGCTTGTAATCCAAAGCACTCGGATATCAAAGCGAGTTTCCCCATAGAAGTCAATGGAAACATAGATGATTCGTTCCACATTGACTTCTCTTGCATGCAATACCGCATGTGGCCAGAGGTGGGGGGGGTCGCCGGAGTGACTCAGAAATACTCGGAGACTGCTCGGATGAACTCGGAAAGGCTCGGAAACACTCGGGAACGGAGGATTTCCGAGTGTTTCCGAGTATTTCCGAATGGCTCCGAACGGCTCAAAGTGTCACCGGCGCCCCCGCACCTCGGGCCAAATGCGGTACTGCACACCGAAGAGGCTTGAATCCTACTCGTTTTGCAAGACAACACTAGCAAACCGAGTCAGGATTTAAAAAAAAATAATAGCTCGTATTGCGAAATGCTCGTTAACCACGTTACTCGCAATCCGAGGTTCCACTGTACTTGGCTGTGTTCACAAATGTCTGATAAAGATTAGCCCCTGCTCGTCACTTAGTACAAAGTTTCAATGCTGCAGTCTGATCACTAGGGATAGGAAACTGAGGAAATGCTTCCTCCTGCCCGCAGCAGACTGATGATATCATCTCTGCCGAAGCAGGAATGTGGAAGTGTAAGGGCTTCACTCTATTTAAAGGGCAATGGCCATAGCCAAAGTGAACAGATTGGAAGAGGCACCAATCTCTTGGATCGTGGGATATTTTATTGAAGATTTACCTGTAAACCGACACATTTCAGGGATCTGTGTCCCCTTCTTCAGGGCCGAATGAAGTGTGGAAACAGACTGCAACAGAGATCCAGCAAGGACTAATGTTTTGACTGATTAGCCATTGTGGGTTGAGAACTCTGCCCAGAAACACAATGATTGTGAGTGATTGATAAAAGACTGCGGCTTTAGAATCTCCACTTTGGGCAAGGTCATTTGGCTGGAGTTTAAAGATTGAGTTTTAATTATACAACATTCTTTGAACCACCATATAACTGCTTTATATTGTGATATGTCAGGAATTCATTCATGCAGACTTGTAAAGGTACTGAAAGGTCCACTTTAAAAACCCAATTTCATAGGTGCCAGCATTTTAATATACTTTGCAGAGACATCATCTGCACTGTTCTTTTTCTGAATGATATAAAACAGGGATATGCAATTAGCGGACTTCCAGCTGTTGCCAAACTACAAGTCCCATGAGGCATAGCGAGACTCTGACAGCATTAAGCATGACACCCAGAGGCAGAGGCATGATAGGACTTGTAGTTTGGCAACAGCTGGAGGTCCGCTAATTGCATATCCCTGATATAAAACATAACATTGCTATAAAAGCAATGGAAGAAGTCCTTGGTTTGGGAAGGGGGGTGTTAGTGGTCAGTGGTGGCCGAAAAAGGTGGTCAGATGATGAATAACAGGGGTGGTTGGTGATGGTGGCTGATGAGGGTGGGTGGATGATGAAGGGGAGGGGAACATTGGTGGGGTCAGATGTGGTCAATGAAGGTTTGGTTGGTGGTGGCTGATGAAGGTTGATGGATGGTGAAGATGGGGGGGCGGTGTTGGTAGTTAGTAGTGGCCAATGAATGTGGGTAGATGATGAAGAAGGGGGGGTGGTCGGTGGAAGCTGATGAAGGTGAGTAGATGATGAAGAACAGGGGTGGAGGTGGTTGGTGGTGGCTGAAGATGGTGGATGGATAATTAAGAAGGGGGGGGGGTATTGGTGGTCAATAATTGTGGGTAGATGATGAAGAAGGGAATGGGGGTGGTTGGTGGTGGTTGATAAAGGTGGACAGATGATGAAGAACAAGGGTGGTTGGTGGTGGCTGATGAGGGTGGGTGGATGATGAAGGGGATGTGGGTGTTGGTGGGGACAGTGGTAGCCAATGAAGGTTTGGTTGGTGGTGGCCGATAAAGAAGGGGGGGATGGTGTTGGTGGTCAGTAGTGGCAGATGAATGTGAGTAGATGATAAAGAAGGGGGTAAGGGTGTTCGGAGGTGGCTGATGAAGGTGGGTAGATGATAAAGAACAGGGGTGGAGGTGGTTGGTGGTAGTTGATGATGGTGGATGGATGATAAAGAAGAGGAGGTCAGTGTTGGTGGCCATTGGTGTGCGATGAATGTGGGTGGATGATGAAGATGGGGATGGGGGTGGTGGCTGATAAAGGTGAGTAGATGGTGAAGTAGAGGATGAAAATGCAGGACTCAACTGTCCTTCCATTGCAGCTGCAAGTCTTAATGGCAACAGTTTTAAGGAGGGAATCCCCACCCCGCCTCTACCACACCCCTGCCTCCATCACAACCCACACCGCCCCCTACTGACCAGTATGGTGTCGGTATGTGAAATATACAACAGGAAAGAGATGAACCAGTAAGCCACAAAAAAAAAGGCTTGGCATTGTCGGACAAGATCTAGAAAATTTCTAGATATGGGAATGAGTAGAAACTGATTAAACCACCACAGCTTCCAGGAAGTGAAAAGGAACTCACCAATATAGACTTTCCAGTTTGAAGAGTCTGGCAGCCAGTCAACCCCTTCCTTCCATAATACATGTGGGATGCCTGAGCAGCCAATCACCAGGTCCCAGTGATGTCATGTGGGGGTGAGAAGAGAGTCTTTAGCCCTGTGTAAGCTCCAAAGTGTCTTGAAGCTTAGACAGGACTTCTGTCCAATGTGGTGGGTGAACGGGACGACAGGGCAACAAACGTAAGATAAGTATAAGGGGTAGATAAATAGTTTTGTGATCTGACTATGGGTAGACACCTGATTTGACGCACCTCATCCCAAATTTTATGACAAAACGTGAGAGGAAAAGAGGACAGGACTATAACGTTGCTATTAATCGTAGCGCTGAACTCAGTGGAAGACTCAATTACCAAATGGTAAAAAGTATATATCTTTTTATTAACAATTCGTACAAAATTTGTAAAAATATAAGTAATATAACATAGTTCACAGTAGGGTAAATTCAAAGAAATGGTGGTTGTAATGATGTTTAACTGAGAGAATCATACACAGTCCCAACATGTTTTGCCCTACGGGGCTTCGTCAGGGGAAGTATGTCTCAGATACCCGAACAGATGAACAACACCAAGAACCCACACAGGGGGAGAGAGGAAGTCTCTCCCCGGGCGGCGGACAGAGCGGAACTCCGAGCAAACAAACCCCCACAGTGATCACTCATGTAACTTAAAACCAAGGTTTATGAAGTATGAATACTTCCAAAGAAAATAAGAAAGAAAGGGGCGCCTGTTAGCATGAATACACAAAAATGTATATATCCAAATGGAGCGGACTTTTAAAAGTAGAGACTTTCAAAAATTTCAGTCCAGTGATGGTTCAAGAAAAGAACCCAAACGGTAAAGTTAGTCTTGTATCATTGGATGAATAGCATCAGGTCGCCCCTCAGAGTCACTAAGGGGTAGATTGTTGGGCATTTCGTTGAATTTGCTCTGCATTTAAAAAAAACTGGGTTCCGCACTTTAAAAGCCTCCTAAAGGCTAGCTTCAAACTACCCTATGCTCTGAAAAGTGATCACTTTTAAAAAGGCAGCTAAGCAGCGACTATCAGGCATTCAGGAGGTGATCCTGTCACCTCCCAAGTGCCTGTTTTTCTTTTTTCCACTGAATGGCAATTTATAATGGGTCTAATGCCCTCAGGCATGGTCCCATTGACTTTAATGGCCAAGTCTGACAGGCGGTGCTGCCGGTCAACTTGGCATGCTGCATTAAATTTACATCATCTGTAATGCGAAGCACCGCAGCCACTGTATGTGAAAAGCCTCCTCTGGCTGTTATTATGTCTAAAGGTGGGTGGCTCAGCTGCCTGTTTTTACTACCCTCCAGCCACCCTGGCGAAAGAGGCAGCACTCGCATTTTTGTTGGGGCTGCACTCGCTTTGTGTTGCCAAGATCTGCTTATCAGCCAACATACACTATATTATCAAAAGCATTGGGACACCTGCCTTTACACCCACGTGAAATTTAATGGCATCCCAGTCTTAGTCCGTAGGGTTCAACATTGAGTTGGCCCACCCTTTGCAGCTATAACAGCTTCAACTCTTCTGGGAAGGCTGTCCACAAGGTTTAGGATTTGTGAGGTTAGGCACTCATGTTGGAGAGAAGGTTTGGCTTGCAGACTGCGCTCTAATCCATCCCAAACGTGTTCTTTCGGGTTGAGGTCAGGACTCTGTGCAGGCCAGTCAAGTTCCTCCACCCCAAACTCACTCGTCCATGTCTTTATGGACCTTGCTTTGTGCACTGGTCCAAATCATTTGGTGGAGGGGGGGTTATGGTGTTGGGTTGTTTTTCAGGGGTTGGGCTTGGCCCCTTCCAGTGAAGAGAACTCTTAAGGCGTCATCATACCAAGACATTCTGGACAATTTCATGCTCCTAACTATGTGGGAACAGTTTGGGGTTGGTCCTTCCTGTTCCAACACAAGTAAGGTCCATAAAGACATGGATGAGCGAGGTTGGGATGGAAGAACTTGACTGGCCTCAACCCAATAGAACACATTTGTAATGAATTAGAGCAGAGACTGTGAGCCAGGCCTTCTCATCCAACATTAGTGCCTGACCTCACAAATGGTCAAACTTTCCCATAGACACACTCCTAAAGCCTCGTACACACGACCGGTTTTCCCGGCAGGAAAACTGCGAGGAGAGCTTTTGGCCAGGAATCCCGTCCGTGTGTATGCTCCCTAGCAGTTTTCCCCATAGGAAAACTGCCCGGAAAAAATAGAGAACCTGCTCTCTATTTTCCCGTCGGGATTCCCGGCAGAGTGTTTCCTGCCGAGAAAACCGGTCGTCTGTATGCTTATCTGAAGGGGAAATAAACTGTGAATGCTCGATAACAATTTGTAGCATAGAACTTAATTTAGCCGGCTCGTCGTAGTCTTTGACGTCACCGCGTTCTTGCCATTCAAAAGAACGGCGGGTCTTTTGTGTGGCCGTGTGTATACATGGCTTGTCAAGGCAAGCTTGGCAGGAATCCCGTCAGGAAAACCAACGGTTTTCAAACAGACGGGATTCCCGGCCGTGTGTACATGGCTTTAACCTTGTGGACAGCCTTCCTTGAAGAGTTGAAGCTGTTAAAGCTGCAAAGGGTGTGCCAACTCAATATTGAACCCTACGGACTAAGACTGGGATGCCATTAAAGTTCATGTACAAGTAAAGGCAGGTGTCCCAATACTTTTGGTAATTCAGTGTATGTCCTTGGGCAACAGTCCTTAGGAGGGAATCCCTGCTCCACTTGTACTAGTACACACCTTCCTCCATCACAACCTACACTGCCCCCTATTGACCAGTATAGTGTCGGTATGTGAAATATGCAACAGGTAAGAGAGCCAGTAAACCACAAAAAAAAAAGACGAAATCTGGCAAGTTCCCAGCTATGGGAATAAGTAGAGACCACCACTGGCCTCCTGGGAGTTGTACCAATCAGGGACATAGTGCTTACATAATTCAGAATCTTTTCTGTGACGTTGCATTTAAAAAAAGTTGACTTTCATTTGGGGTTGACTGGTCCTTTAATAACTTCCAATCGCCTCCAGACCAAAAGAATTCTTAGAATTTGCGGTGACATCAGCTGTGAAAGGCAGTATTTTCCCTTTTACGAGCTGGAGCCGGCAAAACCTGGATCGCAGCACTGACAAGTCTTTAGAGCTCATATGAATGGAATGTAAAAACTTGGGCTGGAAAACCATTACTTACTCGAGAGACAGCGGCAGCCGTGTGTAAAGCTTAACCTACCTATATATAACGTGTACTGTACACATACTGTAGTTCTGGGAATTCTGTGTGCCGGCATTCTCAGAAAACGTGCCTGGGAGTACTCACTGCACAAAGGTCCCAGGCAACGCACCGCTCATAGACGCCCAGCACGCCCTGCCTCCTACATTGTGCTGCAAATACGCTTTAGTATTGTCTATTATCACCTTAAACCACCATATTTATTTTATATTCTATTCTCAGATCCAGCCGGGCAGATCCGGGGATGACATCAATAAGTCGTGTCTTACAGTAGAATATGGATTTACCATTCATGTGCATGAATAATTAAAGCCACTGCAGAGATTTTTTTACTTAAAGGGACACCTATGATGCATTTAAAGTGGGGTTTTCATGCTGAACTCCTGGCAGATATAGAGGCAAATTAATGCAGCCCTTTAATCATTAATACAGTAGAACCTCGGATTACGACCATAATCCGTTCCAGGATAATTCTCGTAATCCAAAGTACTCGCATATCAAAGCGAGTTTCCCCATAGAAGTCAATGGAAACTAAAATAATTTGTTCCGCATTGATTTCAATGGCATGCAATACCGCATGTGACCAGAGGTGGGGGGGGGGGGGGCGCCGGAGAGCCACATAAATGATCAAGGACAGCTCGGCTAACCTTGGAAACCCTTGGAAAGGCTCTAAAACACCGGGAACAGAGTATTTCAGAGTATTTCCGAGTGATTCCGAGTATTTCCGAACCCATTCCGAGTGTCACCGGCGCCCCCGCACCTCTGGCCAAATGCGGTACTGCACATAGGATTGCCACCTCATCCCTTTAAAACCGAACACATATGAATTACACAGGTTCTGTGGCTGATTAAAGTGGAGCTCCACCCTAAATAGCAACTTTTGCTATTTGGAACCCTCCCCCCCTCCGTGTCACAATTGACACCTTTCAGGGGGGAGGGGGGTGAAGATACCTGTCTAAGACAGGTATTTTCACCCACATCCGGGAGTCCTGTCTCCGGGAATCTGCGGGAGTTACGTCACTTCCCGCAGACTTCCCTTGGTGTTCTGGAAGACACTTGGCTCCCAGAACACAGGAGCACCAATCAGAACGGCGCAGCGCGACTCGCGCATGCGCCGTAGGGAACCGGGCATGAAGCCGCAGGGCTTCACTTCCTGGTTCCCTCAGCGAGGATGGCGGAGGGAGCAGCAGAGCGACGAGCGGTCGCTCGTCCTCTGCTGCGGACGTCGCTGGACTCCAGGACAGGTAAGTGTCCAAATATTAAAAGCCAGCAGCTGCTGTAGCTGTAGCTGCTGGCTTTTAATATTTTTTTTTCCGGCGGAGCTCCGCTTTAAGGTGGTAATTGAACTCACTTGGTGCCTTATCTGCATTAAATTAGCCTCAGAACCTGTGTAATTCATATGTGTTCGGTTTTAAGGGGATGAGGTGACAACTCTAACTGCACACCCCATTAGCTTGAATTCTGCTCGTTTTGCGAGACAACACTCAGAGTTTTTTTTTAAAAAAGTTGCTCGTCTTTCAAAATGCTCGTTAATCATCACATTACTCGTAAACCAAGATTCCAATGTATAATGTACTTTTTTTTTTGCAGGCATTGTAAGTACCTGAATTTGACCTTGTGTCAGCAATCTGCAATCCCCCTGTACGGTATAGCTCAGAGTGGGGAAAGGAGAAGCAGCAAAAGCGACCGGTCAGGTCTTGCTGCTCTGTGGCCTGTGACTGGACATTGAAAGGGAAAGCAGCAGACTTTTAATCTCTGTTACTCTGCTATCTCCCTCTATCAGCATGCTCCTTGGACAGGAGTGTGCTGATCAGTGGCGGCCCGTCCATAAAGGGGCGTAGGGGCACCGCCCTCCTAATCCATGAAGGGCGCCGGACGCATGGATTCCAATGTTTTTTTTGTTTTTTTTCTTCTTCTTCTTTTCCTGAGGCTCTAATTGGCTTAAAAAAAGGGTGGGCTCGGGGCGCAGAGTACTGCGCCCCAAGCCCACCCAGTTGTGTGACAATAGTAGGTTTATATTCGCTAATGTCTTCCTGATTCTCCTCCCGGACAATAAGGAAGCGAGTCCTGAGACCCAATGGGCCAGGGCGTCATAGGACTCCCTGGCCAATCGTGTCCCAAGACACACTTCCTGTTTTGTTTTTTTAGAGGTTTTTTTCTTTCTTTTTTTATGACCATGTTGCTATATAGGCGACTGAGGAAATGCTGCCTTCTGCCTGCAGCAAACTGAAACAAATCACTAAAAGTAAAGGGGAGTTTTCTTTTTTACTATCATGCTGCTGTATATTGCAATATATCAGGAAGGCCTTCAAGCGACGTGTAGAGATTCAGAAAGGTTCACTTTGATATTCTTCAGAAGATCCCATATAATAAAATAAAAAATACACCGCAGCTTCCCGTTCTCTTTCTTCTTTTTGCAGAATAGGATTTTCTCCAGATGAAGTTTAATAAGAACGTACGATCCAGGCGCCTTTCATCGCGAACGTTTAATCCCAAAAAACGGAGCAGGTTGACCTCTCGGAGGCCGTCGATTACCCATGGCGGCTCAGGTAGAGAGGAATCCATTAATCATGTCCGTCGTGGCGTAACCGGCGTTATCTCTACCTCTCAAATATCAGGAAAAAAACACCAGCAAAGCAAAACAGACTTTTACGGGTCTCAACTGTTCTCATCCTTTGGAAAGGTTACTGCACCTTGCAGCCAACGCCAAGGTAATCCCGTTCAAATCCCCGCTGCCGTCTCCCCTATAATTAGCATTACGCCGGCATTAACATTTAGACGTGGCAGATTTCTGGTCATGAAAGGGAAGCGATACATGAAAAGACTCCATCTTATCAATCCCGAGAAAAGAAAGAGATGATTTACAAACAAAACACGGCTATTTTATTGCATATAATTATATAGTTAGCGTCCTGACTAAGTCACCACAACAATCGCATCAGTAATGCCGCGTACACACGATCGCAATTTCCGACAACAAAACCGTGGATTTTTTTTTTCAACGGATGTTGGCTCAAACTCGTCTTGCACACATACGGTCGCACAAATGTTGTCGGAAATTCCGAACGCCAAGAACGCGGTGACGTACAACACCACGACGAGCCGAGAAAAATGAAGTAAAATGATTCCGAGCATGCGTCGAATTGATTCCGAGCATGCGTAGAATTTTTGGGCGTCGGGATTGGCTACACGCAATCGAAATTTCCGACAACAAAACCGTGGATTTTTTTTTCCGACGGATGTTCGCCCAAACTTGTCTTGCACACACACGGTCGCACAAATGTTGCTCAGAAATTCCAAATCCTAAGAACATGGAGACGTACAACACTACGACGAGCCGAGAAAATTAAGTACAATGATTCCGAGCATGCGTCAAATTGATTCCAAGCATGCGTAGAATTTTTGTGCGTCGGAATTGGATACACAAGATCGGAATTTCCGACAACAAGTTTTGTTGTCAGAAAATTGGAAAACCGGCTCTCAAACGTTTGTTGTCGGAAATTCCGACAGCAAATGTCCGATGGAGCATACACACGGTCGGAATTTTCCGACAACAAGCCCACATCGAACATTTGTTGTTGGAAATTCCGACCGTGTGTACGCGGCATAAGGCTCAGATGATCAGCGCCTTGCCTTACCACTTTACCGAGAATTAAAAAAAAAAAAAATTCAACCCTGAAAACACTGCAACTGTGCTAAAATCTGAAGCTGAATGCCAAGCCACCAACTCTCCAAGCAGACACAGGGCTTCGTTTTATTCAAGTTTATTCGTACTCTTTAGACATCCTCCGTACTGCACCTTTCACAGCGTTACATCAGCTGCTGGGTCTTATTGAAGAGTTAAGCCGCCTGTGGATTCTGCCAATTCAGCAAGTGCCCATACTGTCTGCATATACTGGGTCTAAGGAGATACACTATATTACTAAAAGTATTGAGACGCCTGTCTTTACACGCACATGAACTTTAATGGCATCCCAGTCTTAGTCTGTAGGGTTCAATATTGAGTTGGCCCACCCTTTGCAGCTATAACAGCTTCAACTCTTCTGGAAAGGCTGTCCACAAGGTTTAGGAGTGTGTCTATGGGAATGTTTGACCATTCTTCAAGAAGTGCATTTCTGAGGTCAGGCACTGATGTGGACGAGAAGGCCTGGCTCACAGTCTCCACTCAAATTCCTCCCAAAGGTGTTCTATCGGGTTGAGGTCAGGACTCTGTGCAGGCCAGTCAAGTTCCTCCACCCTAAACTTGCTCATCCAGGTTCTAATTGACCTTGCTTTGTGCACTGGTCCAAATCATTTAGTGGAGGAGGAGGGGAGATTATGGTGGGGGGTTGTTTTTTAGGGGTTGGGTTTGGTCCCTTAGTTCCAGTGAAGGGAACTCTTAAGGCGTCAGCATACAAAGACATTTTGGACAATTTCATGCTCCCAACTTTGTGGGAAAAGTTTGGGGATTGCCCCTTCCTGTTCCAACATGACTGCACACCAGTGCACAAAGCAAGGTCCATAAAGACACGGATGAGTGAGTTTGGGGTGGAGGAACTTGACTGGCCTCGACCCGATAAAACACCATTTTTCCAGAAGCGCATTTGGGAGGTCAGTCACTCTAATTCATCCGAAAGGTGTTCTATCAGGTTGAGGTCAGGATTCTGTGCATGTCAGTCAAGTTCCTCCACCCCAAAATTGGTCATCCGTGTCTTTATGGATCTTGCTTTGTGCACTGGTGCGCAGTCATGTTGGAACAGGAAGGGGCCATCCCAAAACTGTTCCCACAAAGTTGGGAGCATGAAATTGTCTTGATATGCTGACGCCTTAAGCGTTCCCTTCACTGGAACTAAGGGGCCAAGACCAACCTCTGAAAAACAACCCCACACCATAATCTCCTGTCCACCAAATGATTTGGACCAGTGCACATAGCAATGTCCATAAAGACATGGATGAGCGAGTTTGGCGTGGAGAAACTTGACTGGTCTGCACAGAGTCCTGACTTCAACCTGATAGAACACCTTTGGGATGAATTCGAATGGAGACTGCAAGGCCAGGCCTTCTCATCCAACATCAGAGCCTGACCTCACAAATGCACTTCTGGAAGAATGGTCAAACATTCCCATAGACACACTCCTAAACCTTGTGGACAGCCTTCCCAGAAGAGTTTTTATAGCTGCAAAGGGAGGGCCAACTCAACATTGAACCCTACAGACTAAGACTGGGATGCCATTAAAGTTCATGTGTGTGTAAAGGCAGGTGTCCCAATACTTTTGACAATATAGTGTATCATTAATGTCATTCCCTCCAGATGAGTCCCAAGTCACAGGCAGCACACTGCTGAGGGTGCTCCTTGAAAAGTTTAGTTGTCGCCCCTCCTGTATTCCTAGTGATGGCGCTTGTCTCGGGCAAATGCATGGAGCCAGAGATGAGCGCTGTCAACCAAGACTCACTGGTGAAAAAAAAAATTCAAGGCATTTGCACATCGGTATTTTATTTTCGGACAATCGTGAGAGTTCTTCTTTATTGTGGTTTTCGTTTTAGACGTATCGAATTTGTAATTGAAGCCTCTTGCTGGTAGTACAGGGATTAATAAATTAGCTCTTGAAGTTTAGTCTGTTGGAACATTATCTAAGACGTTGTTTAGCCAAGCAAATAATTATCGCCGAAGAGGCCATATTCCCACTTCAGGCCAGGCAGACTCGGTGACACCACGTGATTCTGCCTCTACCCCGTGACCTACTTTATGAATTGTGACTCATGGAAAGCTGTATAATCAAACATGTACACAGAGGATCATGTGCATCGTCTTGCCGGATCCGGCTACCAGAACCCGGCGCTTCTGGCTAACTGTGTCTAAAACGTCAGCGTGAAGCGAGAGGCGATCATGTGCTGGGCATGGTGGAAGGCGTTGGAAGACAGAAGTGAATGAATCAAAGCCGTAGTCTTCCAGAGGAAGTTTCACGGTAAATTCAATTACTGGGGAGTGACTCAATGTGACATCTGAAATGATGACTTACCTCCAGGCAAAAAATTCTTCTGCGAATAGTTTCTTATACAAATAGATACAATATCAATACGCTCGTGTTTTGTGTTCTGAAGCCTCGTACACACGACCGGTTTTCTCAGCAAGAAACGACAAGAAAACTGTTGGGAGAGCTTTCTTGCCGAGAAAACCGGTCGTGTGTACGAGGCTTTCAGGTTTCTCGTCCAGAAAACTGCCCAGAATCTCGACGAGAAAAAAAGAAGACCTGCTTTCTTTTTTCTCCTCGGGAGTCTCAGTTTTCTCGCCGTGATTCTCGTCAGGCTGTATTTGGACGAGAAAACCGGTCGTGTGTATGCTTTTCCGAGTCTTCATAAACCGCGCATAGTCAGAATCAAGTATGAGACGGGAGCGCTCCTTCTGGTAAAACTAGCGTTCGTAATGGAGATAGCACATTCGTCACGCTGTAACGAACTGAAAGCACGAAGACTGAAAAGCGCGAATCTTCTCTCACTAAACTTTTACTAACACGCGGTAACACGAGATCAGCTAAAGCAGCCCAAGGGGTGGCGCCATTGGAATAGAACTTCCCCTTTATACTGCCGTTGTACATGTTGTACGTCACCGCGCTTTACAATGACGAGATTTTGGATTGACAGTGTGTATGCAAGGAAAGCTTGACAAGAAACCCGTCGAGAAAAACAACGTTTTTTTTGCAACGAGATTCTCGGCTGTGTGTACAAGGCTTCAGATATAATAAGTGACCTGTTAACCCTACCAGTTCCCTGCCAATGCACTGATTGCCGATGTTGGGCCAACAACCCTTTGCAAATCTATAATCCCCCTTGTGTTGTTGGGCAAGACAGACTATACAGTAGAGTAGACCAATGGTTTCTCAACCAGGGTTCCATGGATCCCTAGGGTTCCTCCAGAAGTTTTTAGAGGTTCCTTGAACAATGACCAGTTTCGGCCTCTCAGGCCTCGTACACAAGACCGGTTTTCTCGACAACAAAACTGCTGGCAGAGCTTTTTGCCATGAAAACCGTTCGTGTGTATGGTTTCTCATCGTGAAAACTGCCGGGAATCCTGGCGAGAAAAATAGAGAACCTGCTCTCTATTTTCTCGTCGTGATTCCCGTCGGACTATTTCCCGTCGTGCAAACCGGTCCTGTGTATGCTTGTCTGAGGGGAAAAAAAATGCTCAGAATCAAGTATGAGACGGGAGCGCTCCTTCTGGTAAAACTAGCGTTAGTAATGGAGATAGCACATTCGTCACGCTGTAACGGACTGAAGAGCACGAGGCTGAAAAGGGCGAATCGTCTCTCACCAAACTTTACTAACACGAGATCAGCAAAAGCAGCCCAAAGGGTGGCGCCATTGGAATGGAACTTCCCCTTTATAGTGCCATTGTACGTGTTGTACATCACCGCGCTTTAGAACGACAGGATTTTGAATGTCAGTCTGTACGCAAGACAAGCTTGGCATAATCCCGTCAAGCTTGGCAGGAATCCCGTAGAGAAAACCAACGTTTTTTTCCCCGACGGGAATCCCGGTCGTGTGTACAGGGCTTCAGATACGTTTACAGTGACACCATTGATCTTTTTAGCTATCTGTAAGGGGGTACCTCTTTTCCCTGCCAATGCACTGATTGCCGGTGTTGGGCCAGCAAACCTTTGCAAATCTATAATCCCCCTTGTGTTGTTGGGCAAGGCAGACTATACAGTAGACCAACGGTTTCTCAACCAGGGTTCCATGGATCCCTAGGGCAGTGTTTTTCAACTCCAGTCCTCAAGGCGCCCCAACAGGTCATGTTTTCAGGATTTCCATCAGATGGAACGGCTGTGGTAATTACTAAGGCAGTGAAACTGATCAAATCACCTGTGCAAAATAATGGAGAGCCTGAAAACATGACCTGTTGGGGCGCCTTGAGGACTGGAGTTGAGAAACACTGCCCTAGGGTTCCTCTAGAAGTTGTTAGAGGTTCCTTGAACAATGACCAGTTTCGGCCTCTCAGATATGTTTCCAGTGACACCATTGATCTTTTTAGCTATCTGTAAGGGGGTACCTCTTTTCATTGACAAGTGTAAGGAGCATTCTTTCCACTGACCATCACACTAATATATCAGGAGTTGTAGATATAGTCATTTTTAGCAGGGGTTCCCTGAGACCAGAAAGTTATTTCAAGGGTTCCTCCATGCTTAAAAGGTTGAGAAAGGCGTAGACTCACTGGCCACTTTATTGGATACAACTGTCTAACTGCTTGGTAACACAAATCGCTAATCAGCCAATCACATGGCAGCAACTCAATGCATTTAGGCATCTAGACGTGGTGAAGACGAATTGCTGAAGTTTAAACTGAGCATCAGAATGGGGAAGAAAAGGGATTTAAGTAACTATGAACGTGGCATGGTTGTTGGTGCCAGACAGGTTGGTCTGAGTACTTCAAAAACTGCTGATCTACTGGGATTTTCACACACAACCATCTCTCTGTTTTTTAGAGAATGGTCCGAAAAAAGAGAAAATATCCAGTGAGCGGCTGTTGTGTGGAGGAAAATGCCTAGTTGATGTCAGAGGTCAGAGGAGAATGGGCAGACTGGTTCCAGATTATAGAAAGGCAACAGTATAGGGTTGCCACCTCATTCCTTTAAAACCGAACACATATTAATTACACAGGTTTCTGTGGCTGATTTAGGTGGTAATTAAACTCACTTGGTGCCTTATCTGCATTAAATTTGCCTCAGAGCCTGTGTATTTCATATGTGTTTGGGTTTAAAGGGATGAGGTGGCAACTCTAAACTCAAATAACCACTCGTTACAACCAAGGTATGTAGGATACCATCTCTGAATGCACAACACATTGAACCTTGAAGCGGATGGGCTACAGCAGCAGAAGACCATGCTGGGTACCACACCTGTCAGCTAAGAACAGGAAACTGAGGCTACAATTGGCACAGGATCACCAAAACAGGACAATAGAAGATTGGAAAAACGTTGCCGGGTCTGATGAGTCTCGATTTCAGCTGTGACATTCAGATGGAGGGTCAGAATTTGGTGTAAACAACATGAAAGCATGGATCCCTCCTGCCTTGTATCAATGGTTCAGGCTGATGGTTTAATGGTGTGGGGGATATTTTCTTGGCACACTTTGGGCCCCTCAGTACCAGCTGAGCATCGTTTAAACACCACGGCCTACCTGAGTATTGTTGCTGACCATGTCCATCCCTTTATGACTACAGTGTCCCCATCTTCTGATGGCTCCTTCCAGCAGGATAATGCACCATGTCACAAAGCTCCAATCATCTCACCACTGGACAATGAGGTCACTGGACTCCAATGGCCTCCACAGTCACCAGATCTCATCCATTAGAGCACCTTTGGAATGTGGTGGAATGGGAGATTCGCATCATGGATGTGCAGCCGACAAACCTGCACCAACTATGTGATGCCATCATGTCAATATGGACCAAAATCTCTGAGGAACATTTCCAACACCTTGTTGAATCTATGCCATGAAGAATGAAGGCAGTTCTGAAGGCAAAAGGGGGTCCAACCCGGGACTAGCAAGGTGTTCCGGTGGCCGGTGAGTATTTCTGGTACCACAAGCAAACAGGAGCTCACCCCAGTGATTGATGGCTTTAAGAGATGCACCCTTTTCAGTTTGACCTCATTGTTGATAATTGGCGTGGTTTGTGTGTGTGGAATGAATGGACGGTCTGTCCTGAGCCCAGGCCTCATTCATAGCAAACCTGGGAGCTGCAGACAAAATGGCCGCCCCTCAGCTCTGCGATGGAGACAGCGGGCCATAAAAATTTCACGCCACTTCCTTATTACTTTCCAGAATTGTCAGTGTGAAGGTTGTGACCCCGCTGCTATCAATATAAATATAGAGTGTCACATGCGGCAGTGTACAGATACGGGCACACAATGCTTTCTGTTGACTGGAAACAATGAGGCCTGCTGTCTGTGGGACACACACTCCCCTTTGTCATAGCTGGCCAGACGTTCCTTCATAACCTCGCAGCTTCCATCGGCCTCTTCTGTCACCCGGCCGGCCCTGAGCTGGAAGACCATAAATATTTATCTGGGAGAAAATCCTTGGCTATCACCTCACGTCGCCGAGGCCTACTACTACTACAGGGGTAGATGAAAACTTCCAGCTGATGTGCTGATAGGCTGTCAGGCCGAGCCCCGGATAGTCTTCGGTGTACGATCGGCGGTGAGGAAAACACACACTCACTTCGCTCGTCCTCAGCCAGACAGTTTTTAGGCTTTCTAGGAATTCTCCTAAAAACGGAAGCCAAGTGGATTCTGATTCAGCTTCATCTGCCAAAAGGAACGTGTCAGCGCTCTTAAAACGTGGCTTTGTTACTTCATGTGGCTTCTGGATCTATGGCAAAGGCCGGGTTCACGTCTGTGCATGTCGGGAACGCACGCAAAAAAAAAATCACGCACTTTCCCCACGTGCAGAGAGACACACAGGGGTACGATTAGTACTATCAGTGGTTAATGGCACCCCGACACATCGGGAAATGTGGATGTTTTCACACGCGCCAAACTGCATGGCAGCAAAGCACCTCGCGGGTCACATGGAGGGCAGACCAATCAAGGAGGTGTCCTACATGCAACGCATGGGAACGTGCTGAAAACGCACGTACCACAGCACACGCACACACAAGGGTGAACCGAGCCTACAGGAGAAACTTTTTTATTTTTACATTTGGATGAAGTGGTGAGGGGAGAGAATCAATATCAGGTTTTTTTTTTTCTGTGCCCCTGTTAGGCTGACCATACATTATACAATCTTCTTGTACAACTTTCCTTTATGCCTCGTACACACGACCGTTTTCCATGACGAGAAAAATGCAATTTTTTTATTTGGTCATTAAAAACGATCGTGTGTGGGCTCCAGAGCATTTTTTGCGACGTGAAAAATAACCATTAAAAATTTGGAACATGCTCTATTTTTTCTCGTTGTTTTTCTCGTCGTGAAATACGGCTGTGTGTAGGCTTTAATGATGGGGAAAAAAACGCGCATGCTCAGAAGCAAGTTATGAGACGGGAGCGCCCGTTCTGGTAAAACTAGCGTTCGTAATGGAGATAGCACATTCGTCACGCTGTAACGGACTGAAGAGCACGAGGCTGAAAAGTGCGAATCGTCTCTCACCAAACTTTACTAACACGAGGATCAGCCAAAGCAGCCCAAAGGGTGGCGCCATCCGAATGGAACGCTAGTTTTACCAGAACGAGCGCTCCCATCTCATAACTTGATTCTGAGCATGTTTTTTTTCCCCTCATAAAAGCATACACACAACCGTTTTTCACAACGTTAAAAAGAATGCAGTGAAAAACGCAGAGAAAAAATAGAGCAGGTTCTAATTTTTTTTTTGGACATACCGGTATATCTCGTCGAGAAAAATGCTCTGGAGCATACACACGGCCGTTTTTCACGACCATTTTTAAAAATTGCATTTTTCTCGTCATGAAAAACGGTCGTGTGTACGCGGCATAAAATAAAGTTGTATAAAGAAATGTTATCTATCTATCTATCTATCTATCTATCTATCTATCTATCTAATATCTATCTAATATCTATCTATCTATCTATCCATCCATCCATCCATCTATCTATCTATCTATCTATCTAATATCTATCTATCTATCTATCTATCTATCTATCTATCTAATATCTATCTATCTATCTATCTAATTATCTATCTATCTATCTATCTATCTATCTATCTATCTATCTATCTATCTATCTAATATCTATCTAATATCTATCTAATATCTATCCATCCATCCATCCATCCATCCATCTATCTATCTATCTATCTAATATCTATCTATCTATCTATCTATCTAATATCTATCTATCTATCTATCTAATTATCTATCTAATATCTAATATCTATCTATCTATCTATCTATCTATCTATCTATCTATCTATCTATCTATCTAATATCTATCTATCTATCTATCTATCTATCTATCTATCTATCTAATATCTATCTATCTATCTATCTATCTATCTATCTAATATCTATCTATCTATCTATGTATCTAATATCTATATATCTATCTATCTATCTAATATCTATCTAATATCTATCTATCTAATATCTAATATCTATCTATCTAAGATCTATCTCTAATATCTATATATCCATCCATATATTTATCTGACCATCTATCTGACATCTATCTATCCATCTAATATCTATCTATCTATCTATCTATCTATCTATCTATCTATCTATCCAGGGCTTTTTTTTATCAGACAATAGGTGCAGGAACTCCCCCGTTCCGAGTCTCCCCTTTTCTCCGCCCCCTACCCACCTCCCAATACCGTCCCTTTTAGACAATATGGGACCAAGTATCATTTTGTGGTGCTAAGTAATTTGTATGGAATTTGGTAATGATATCAATAAAAGCAGTAAAATCGATCCCCTACAGCCAGCAACAATAGATCCCCCTAACAACAATGGACCACCCACAACTAAATTTCCCCACCAGCAACAATAGAATCCCAGCAGCATCAACAGATCTCCGCACAGCCAGCATTAATAGACTCTCCAGCTGCCATCAACAATAGACCCCTCCCCAACAGTAGATCTCTTTCAGCAACAACTGACCCCCCAGCAACATAAGACACCCCCAGCAACAATAGACCCCCCTGCAAAAATAGATCCCCAGCAGTGAGCATCAATACTCTGCAGCACACCCCAGCACCCCTTGTCATTACATACAGTCAGTCCAGGAGGTGCCGGAACTGCGTTCCCCCCGCGTTCCCGCTGAAAAAAAGCCCTGTATCTATCTATCTAAGTTCTATCTCTAATATCTATCTATCTTATAACTCTATGTCTATCTATCTATCTATCTATGTATCTATCCAAGTTCTATCTCTAATATCTATATATCCGTCTATCTATCTATCCATCTATCTATTTATGTATCTATCTATGTATTTATGTATGTATCTATCTCTCTATCTATCTATGTATCTATCTATCTATCTATCTATCTATCTATCTATCTATCTATCTATCTATCTATCTCTATATCTCTCTATCTCTCTATCTATCTCTCTATCTATCTATCTCTATATCTATCTATCTATGTATCTATCTATCTATCTATCTATCTCTATGTATCTATCTATCTATGTATCTACCTATCTATCTCTATATCTCTCTATGTATCTATATCTATCTATCTATGTATCTATGTATCTATATCTATCTATCTATCTATCTATCTATGTATATCTCTATCCAAGTTCTATCTCTAATATCTATCTATCTATCTTATATCTATATATACGTCTATCTATCTATCAATCTATCTATCTATCAAAGTTCTATCTCTAATATCTATCTATCTATCTATCTTATATCTACCGTATTTATCGGCGTATAACACGCACCCTAACTTTAAGAGGGAAGTTTCAGGAAAAAAACTTTCCACAGCCCCCTGCGTATAACACGCAGGCACAGTTTACCCTCTATTTTCAGGGTAAAAAAGTGAGTGTTATACACCAATAAATACAGTATTTATCTGTCTATCTATCTAACTGACATCTATCTATCTATCTATCTATCTTAAGCCAGCCATAGACAGATCAAAATTCTGTGTAGCAGGAACTTTGATCTATCTGTGGGTAGGCTGGTTGTACTGAAATTGATTGATCGACTTCAGTACAACCAGCCTGTCAGGTTTTTCTCGTGCGATCACTGCTCCTGGCTATACCCACCAGCAGTGAACATTGCATTCTGATGGTGGGGGAAACCTCCTGCTGTCAGAATACAATAACACAGTGGGATAGATTCCTAAACACTGATAGTGTTTATGGGTAAATCGAGCAATTTTCTTTCCTTCAAATCGCTGATGAAGGAAAGAAAATTGCATAATCTATGGCTTGCTTAACCACTTGCCACCCAGGCCAATTCTGACTTTTCTGTCATTATTATTATACAGGATTTATATAGCGCCAACAGTTTGCGCAGCGCTTTACAACATCGGGGAAGACAGTACAGTTACAATACAATACAGGAGGAATCAGAGGGCCCTGCTCTTTAGAGCTTACAATCTAGAAGGGAGGGTCTCCAAACTTTTTAAACAAAGGGCCAGTTTAGTGTCCTTCAGACTTTAAGGGGGCCGAACTGTGGCCAGTGTGAGTAGAAAATGTCCCGGCATCAGTGGGAGTAAACATTGCCCCATCATTAGTTTTAACATTTTTGGTTTTAGCAGGAAGAATAGTGTCCCATGGTTGGTATCAATGGAAGGAATAGTGCCCCGTCAATGGTGTCAGTGGAAGGAATAGTGCACCATGGTTGGTATCAATAGAAGCGATAGTTCCCCTTTTAACAGTGTCAGTGGGAGGAATAGTGCCCCATCATTGGTCTCAGCAGGAGGAGTAGTGCCCCATCTATGGTCTTAGTGGGAGAAATGGTGACTCATCCTTGGTGTCAGTTGGAGGAATAATGTTCCAAGGGCCGGATAGAGAAAAGCAAAGGGCTGCATCTGGCCCCCGGGCCGCAGTTTGGAGACCACTGATCTAGAAGATATACTTATGTTTTGGTGAAATATAAAAGATGATGCTACACCGAGTAAACACGCCTGTGGAATGGCGCCAAACTACAGTACCTAAAAATCTCCATAGGCAACACTTTAAAAGCCTATACAGGTTACTAGTTTAGAGTTACACAGGAGGTCTGGAGGTGGGTGCAGGCACCATCCTGGTATAACCACTGAAACACCAGACCAGGAAATCCTGCAATGGGGGACACTTGTTTCTGTGCCAACTTCTCATCTTATGGTGGCCATAAACGGTGCGATAAAACTGGATGATCTAATCAGATACCGATTGAGGAAGACAAAAATGGCATGGCCAATAGATGAGGAACAGGGAGTAGTGGTTTCGATAGACCCAAGTCAATTGGTTGTGGCGGAAGAAAAAAAATCAGCCATTAAGGGTCAATTTATTGCACCTTCGTGCCCTTGTGAAATATATACACTATCTCACAAAATTGAGTACACCCCTCACATTGTTGTAAATATTTTATTATATCTTTTCATGTGGGATGTAACAAATTGGACCCAATTAGCCATTTTCCCTCCCCGGTGTCATGTGACTTGTTAGCATTACAAGGTCTCAGGTGTGAATGGGGAGCAGGTGTGTTAAATTTGGTGTTATTGCTCTCACTCTCGCATACTGGTCACTGGAAGTTCAACATGGCACCTCATGGCAAAGAATTCTCTGAGGATCTGAAAAAAAATAATTGTTGCTCTACATAAAGATGGCCTAGGCTATAAGAAAATTGCCAAGACCCTGAAACTGAGCTGCAGCACGGTGGCCAAGACCATACAGCAGTTTAACAGGACAGGTTTCACTCAGAACAGGCCTCGCCATGGTCGACCAAAGAAGTTGAGTGCACAGCGTCATATCCAGAGGTTGTCTTTGGGAAATAGACGTATGAGTGCTGCCAGCATTGCTGCAGAGGTTGAAGGGGTGGGGGGTCAGCCTATGAGTGCTCAGACCATACGCCGCACGCTGCATCAAATTGGTCTGCATGGCTGTTGTCCCAGAAGGAAGTCTCTTCTAAAGATGATGCACAAGAAAGCCCGCAAACAGCTTGCTGAAGACAAGCAGACTAAGGACATGGATTACTGGAACCATGTCCTGTGGTCTGATGAGAACAAGATAAACTTATTTGGTTCAGATGGTGTCAAGCGTGTGTGGCAGCAACCAGGTGAGGAGTACAAAGACAAGTGTGTCTTGCCTACAGTCAAGCATGGTGGTGGGAGTGTCATGGTCTGGGGCTGCATGAGTGCTGCCGGCACTGGGGGGCTACAGTTCATTGAGGGAACCATGAATGCCAACATGTACTGTGACATACTGAGGCAGAGCATGATCTCCTCCCTTCAGAGACTGGGCCGCAGGGCAGTATTCCAACATGATAACGACCGGGTTGCCACATCATCCCTTTAATCCAGGACACATATTAATTACACAGGTTCTGAGGCTGATTTAATGCAGATAAGGCACCAAGTGAATTTAATTACTACCTTAATCAGCCACAGAACCTGTGTAATTAATGTGTGTCCTGGATTAAAGGGATGATGTTGACCACTGCCTTGCTAAAGAAGTTGAGGGTAAAGTAGGGTGACCAGACATCTCCGGTTTCAGGGGTTTCAGGGGACAGTCCCCGGATTGAGGACACTGTCCCTGGACCAAGTCTGTCCCCGGTTTTGTCCCCGGATTGGATTTGAACAGGGGCTGGGGCAATTTCAAAGACAGTCAGTGCAGAATTAAAAAAAATATATATCTGAATTACACCCCCCCGCTCCGCCACTCCTACTAGCTTAGGGGGTGTATTTTTTTCCATTATCTGTGCCCCTTTCTGATGATTATGTGCTGGTCAGAGCGGAGGGAATATTTCTTCAGTTTCGGGTGCATGCCCATTCAGCTCCGCTCCCATGTTCTTCTGCCTTGACAGGCTGTGAGGCGGGCGGTGGCGGCGGGCAGAGAGTCGCTGATTGCTGCCATTACTAGTAAAAAAAAAATATGTCCCCGGATTTCATTTTAAAAGTCTGGTCACCTTAGGGTAAAGGTGATGGACTGGCCAAGCATGTCTCCAGACCTAAACCCTATTGAGCATCTGTGGGATCCTCAAACGGAAGGTGGAGGAGCGCAAGGTCTCTAACATCCACCAGCTCTGTGATGTCATCATGGAGGAGGGGAAGAGGACTCCAGGGGCAACCTGTGAAGCTCTGGTGATCTCCATGCCCAAGAGGGTTAAGGCAGTGCTGGAAAATAATGGTGGCCACATAAAATATTGACACTTTGGGCCCAATTTGGTCATTTTCACTTAGGGGTGTACTCACTTTTGTTGCCAGCGGTTTAGACATTAATGGCTGTGTTTTGAGTTATTTTGAGGGGACAACAAATCTACACTGTTATACAAGCTGTACACTTACTACTTTACATTGGAGCAAAGTGTCATTTCTTCAGTGTTGTCACATGAAAAGATATAATAAAATATTTACAAAAATGCAGGGCTTTTTTTCAGGGGGAACTTGGTGGAACTCAGTTCCACCACCTCTGGCTCAGGCCCTCTGCTCCCTGCTCACCACAATCACTTGTAAACACAGAAGTCTGGTTTCTGTGTTTACAAGTGACAGCTCTGCACTCTGTGTACAACCCTCCTGAACTCTGCACTCTGTATGTAATGCAATACTAATATTTAATGTCCCTTTAAGACCCTCCTACTGTTTGTGAGGTGTGTGGGTGGAGGGGTTTTGGGGGGGGGGGTTCGTGGTTGAGTTCCAACACCTATTGTTTGAGAAAAAAAGCCCTGCAAAAATGTGAGGGGTGTACTCACTTTTGTGAGATACTGTACTATATATATATATATATAGAGAGAGAGAGAGAGAGAGATGAATTCTATGGTGATATATATGGTGATATACCGGTATACAATATTTTTTTGTTCTTTGGATTAGATACATTTTAGAAAAGAGCCATAAAGAGGATATCAGTGTGTGATTGTATTTTATTGTTGTCATAGTAGATAAATCACAGGTCACCGCTCACAGCAAAAGAAAGCAAACTAAAATAATTTCACATTTGTCTCAAATGAGCAATAACTGTCACATAAGTGCTCAGCAACCAACACAGGAAAAACACGGCTCTCATAAAACCAAATTCTTGCATAAAAACATAAGTGTTCTCTATTGCCCACATTATACATTGTTTTACCAATAGCCCCCTTGGGCTCCACACAAAACACAACAAGGAACTTTTGAACGAATCCCTGTGATGGAATCCCTGTGATGGAATCCCGGTGATGGAATCCCGGTGATGGAATGCTCGGGAATAGGGATGAGCGAATTGCCTGGGTTTGGATCGCAAACTTTGCGGCGAACCCTATTGAAGTCTACAGGGGGCGAACCTTGTTCTCTAATTCTGGCCATTGGTAGGGATAACAATCAAGCCACGAGAAGCCAGGCACTGCCATGGGGGACATGTACCAATGCCAAAATATAAAATATATATAAAATACAAATGATTTTAAAAAAATCATCTCCCTCTGTACAGAATTCTCAACTTTTCCTAACTGCTCCAACACTCCCTGACAATATGGCTGCTGTGAGCCCACCTTTTTACCAAGGGGGCTGGAATATCCATTTCTTTAAATCCTTGGTGCCCAACGTGAGCCTCTGGCATATACAGTGCATCCGGAAAGTATTCACAGCGCGCTTCACTTTTTCCATATTTTGTTATGTAGCGGGGGTCTAAATTTAGGGGGTACACCTGGGTGGTAGTCTGATCCAGGATGTGTTAATTATGAAAGGATTTACACCATTTAAATTGTGGAGGACTTGGTGGTGTGCTATTCTCCTTGACCTGTGGTTGGCGATGTTCCCACGGGTCAAGGTAGAATCATTGCCACAGTGCTGTCTCCTTTTTGTCCCATTCCGGCGGTGGTACAGCGGGGCGGGGAACCTGCTGTGGCGTCACGGGAGGATATAAAGGGGAGAGACACCCTCGCCACAAGGTCTTCTTTTTCTGCATCCAGCGCCCAGGCACCTTAGGCCTGGGTGCTGGCGGTTCGGAGTTCCGGCCTAGGTGCCCATGACCTGGCCGGAGCGGTGTTGGAGTCCATCCCAGGCACCTTAAGCCTGGGGTGAGGTACTACATCGGAGGCCTGGGGCTCAGTGACTTCGACTGGGTCCCGCAAGGGCGGGATTGTCCGAGGGTCCCTGAGGTGGATGGGGCTCGTATCTGAGGCGAGGAGGCCGGAGAGGTCACCCTTCTGAAGAAACGGAGCAGCATCAACCCCGTGACAAAGGGGCCTCTGGTAACTCCCTTGGAGGGACATCTCCCCCCTGATAGGGGCCACAACGCAGCGAAGGTACTCCTGTTTCTGTTCTCTGGGGTCGCTGGTAGAGACCCTGAAGGTTTAAGTTCTTTCACAAGCCATGGGCTTTAGCAACCGCAGGTGAAACCACAGTGGTTTAGTTTACTTATCAGGACAGTGCCTCGACCTGCTCACCCCACCGTATTGAACTGTTTATTGGGTCTCAACCAGTCGGCTGGAAAAGGACTGTTTATTGGAGTGTGTTAATAAACAAGAGTTGGACCCTCTATCGGTGTGTGGAACTCTGGTTAACGGGAGCAAAGGGGAGTTTCAGTACAGTAGGACTTGGTTCTTAAAGAGACACACAGGCCCAGGGAGAATAACAGGTACTGGCCTTCACCTCACTCACAGCAATGGGGAGGACATGGGCCGTAGCGCATCTCACCCTCATGTACAACATACCCCTAGACCAGAAAGAGGGGGTGAGGCCGCTACAGTTATATTACAGCCTTATTCCAAAATGGATTAAATTCATTATTTTCCTCAAAATTCTACAAACAATACCCCATAATGACAACACGAAAGAAGTTTATTTGAAATCTTTGCCAATTTATTAAAAATAAAAAACTGAAAAAAATCCTCTGTACATAAGTATTCACAGCCTTTGCTCAATACTTTGGTGAAGCACCTTTGGCACCAATTACAGCCTCCAGTCTTTCTGAGTATTATACTACAAGCTCGGCACACCTATTTTTGGTCAGTTTCTCTCATTCTTCTTTGCAGGACCTCTGAAGCTCCATCAGGTTGGATGGGGAATGTCGGTGCACAGACATTTTCAGATCTCTCCAGAGATGTTCAATCAGGTTCAAGTCTGGGCTCTGGCTGGGCCACTCAAGGACATTCACAGAGTTGACCCGGAGCCACTCCTTTGTTATCTTGGCTGTGTGCTTAGGGTCATTGTCCTGTTGGAAGATGAACCTTCACCCCAGGCTGAGGTCCAGAGTGCTCTGGAGCAGGTTTTCATCAAGGCTGTCTCTGTACATTGCTGCATTCATCTTTCCCTCGATCCTGACTAGTCTCCCAGTTCCTGCCGCTGAAAAACATCCCCACAGCATGATGCAGCCACCACCATGCTTCACTGTAGGGATGGTATTGGCCGGGTGATGAGCGGCGCCTGGTTTCCTCCAGACATGACGCTTGCCAATCAGGCCAAAGAGTTCAGTCTTTGTTTCATCAGAACAGAGAATTTTGTTTCTCATGGTCTGAGAGTCCTTCAGGTGCCTTTTGGCAAACTCCATGCGGGCTGTCATGTGCCTTTTACTGAGGAGTGGCTTCCGTCTGGCCATTCTACATACAGGCCTGATTGGTGGAGTGCTGCAGAGATGGTTGTTCCTCTGGAAGGTTCTCCTCTCTCCACAGAGAAACGCTGGAGCTCTGTCAGAGTGACCATCGGGTTCTTGGTCACCTCCCTGACTAAGGCCCTTCTCCCCCGATCACACAGCCCGCTCTAGGAAGAGTCCTGGTGGTTCCAATCTTCTTCCATTTACGGATGATGGGGGCCACTGTGCTCATTGGGACCTTCAATGCTGCAGAAATGTTTCTGCACCCTTCCCCAGATCTGTGCCTCCATATAATCCTGTCTCCGAGGTCTCCAGACAATTCCTTGGACTTCATAGCTTGGTTTGTGCTCTGGCATGCACTGTTAACTGTGGGACCTTTTATAGACAGGTGTGTGCCTTTCCAAATCATGTCCAATCAACTGAATTTACCACAGATGGAATCCAAAGTTGTAGAAACATCTCAAGGATGATCAGTGGAAAGAGGATGCACATGAGCACAATTTTGAGTGTCATGGCAAAGGCTGTGTGAACACTTAAGCCCTGTACACACAATCGAATTTCCTATGGATTCTAATCCGATGGATTTTTTCCATCGGAAATCCGATGAAGCTGACTTGCCTACACACCATCAGACAAAAATCAGACCGTCCCAAACGCCGTGACGTAAAACAGTCAGACGAGCCAAGAAAAATTAAGTTCTATGCTTCTGAGCATGCGTCGACTTGATTCTGAGCATGCATGGGTTTTTTCTCCGATGGAGTTCCACACAGACGATCGGAATTTGCTATCGTTTTTTTTTCCCATCAGATAAATTTAAAACATGTTCTATTTTTTCTCACCGATGGAAAAAAGACCGATGGGGCCCATACACGATCGGTTTGTCTGATGAAAAAAGTCCATTTCAAACAAACTTCTTTCATGTTGTCATTTTGGGGGATTGTTTGTAGAATTTTTTAAGGAAAATAATGAATTGAATCCATTTTGGAATAAGGCTGTAACATAACAAAATGTGGAAAAAGTGAAGCGCTGTGAAAACTTTCCAGATGCGATGTATTGTGCGGCTTTTAAGATATAACTGAAGGCAGAACTTTTGAATTCAGTTTTATATAATGTCGAGAGGGATTAGAAGAACCCTCAGGTTATGACCAAAAATAAAAGTGAAAGAAAATCAGAAATTTTGGAGCAGTCATCAGTACAGGAACATAAACTATATTACCAAAAGTATTGGGACACCTGCTTTTACATGAGAAGGTCTGGCTCGCCGTCTCTGTGTTCTATCGGGTTGAGGACAGGACTCTGTGCAGGCCAGTCAAGTTCCTCCACCCCAAACTCACTCATCTATGTCTTTATAGACCTTGCTTTGTGCACTGGTGCGCAGTCATGTTGGAACAAGAAGGGGCCATCCCCAAACTGTCCCCACAAAGTTGGGAGGATGAAATTGTCCAAAATGTCTTGGTGTGCTGACGCCCTAAGAGTTCCCTTCACCGGAACTAAGGGGCCAAGTCCAACCCCTGAAAAGCAACCCCACACCATAATCCCCCCTCCACCAAATTATTTGGACCAGAGCACAAAGCAAGGTCCATAAAGATATGGATGAGCGAGTTTGGGGTGGATGAACTTGACTGGCCTGCACAGAGTCCTGGTCTCAACCCGATAGAACACCTTTGGGATGAATTAGTGCTGAGACTGTGAGCCAGGCCTTCTCGTCCAACGTCAGTGCCTGACCTCACAAAACATTCCCATAGACACACTCCTAAACCTTGTGGACGGCCTTCCCAGAAGAGGTGAAGTTGTTATAGCTGCAAAGGGTGGGCCAACTCAATATTGAACCCTACAGACTAAGACTGGGATGCCATTGAAGTTCATGTGCATGTAAAGGCAGGTGTCCCAATACTTTTGGTAATGTAGTGTAGGTGAAATCTTCCAATGGGGAGACAAGTTTTTGTACAACCAGGGATTCCCTCATTTTGGAGGGATTTCATTTTACTTCCTGTCGTAGTTATGGGACAGGAAATGAAAACAAATGGCAAGGGGTTATGGCCAATACTCTATCACCAATAAAAGAAAAGTTTTGCCTTCACTTCTACCCTAATGCTGTTCTTCCCCTCATCCTAGGAACAAATAAATTGAGTGTCAACAGCTACAAGTGGCTGGGGAAAGGAGGAGGGGCCAAACTTTTGCTTGGTTCCTGGAGGCAATCTGGCTGGAATTGGTAGTGGGTACCTGCCCCCCCCCCCCCAAAATGGGGCTGCACAAAACTCCCCCCACCCCCCAATAGAGAAGATCGTTCAATCACTTTCTTCTCTCTTTTTTTTTTTTTATTCATAATTCTGAGTAAGTAATTATTTTAGGGGGCTATAGGGAGCAGAAATGTGAAAGCACTGATTTTTGGAGTGATCTCTAGCAGTCTCTTAATGTTCATCTCCCGAAGCTGTCCCCAGTTTTCAGCAACTTCTGTGTCATGCTTGGAGTCTCTGACTATCTCTTGTAGCATACCTGTAGTCTCTGACAGTTTTCTGTAGCACAGTGGTCTCCAAACTGTGTCCCGGGGGGCCAGAAGCTTCCCTTTGCTTGCCTTTATCTAGCCCTTGGGGCATTGTTCATCACACTGACACCAAGAATGAGACACTATTCCTTCCACAAACACCAACAATGGGGCACTATTCCTCCCACTGACACCAACAATGGGGCACTATTCCTCCCACTGACACCAATGATGGGGCACTATTCCTCCCACTGACACCAATGATGGGGCACTATTCCTCCCACTGACACCAATGATGGGGCACTATTCCTCCCACTGACACCAATAATGGGGCACTATTCCTCCCACTGACACCAATGATGAGACACTATTCCTCCCACTGATACCAATGATGGGGCACTATTCCTCCCACTGACACAGATGATGGGGCACTATTCCTCCCACTGATACCATTGATGGGGCGCTATTCCTCCCACTGACACCAAGAATGAGACTCTATTCCTTCCACAAACACCAACAATGGGGCACTATTCCTACTACTGACACCATTGATGGGGCACTATTCATCCCATCTGATACCATTGATGGGACACTATTCCCCCCACTGATACCATTGATGGGGCACTATTCCTCCCACAGTGGTGTAGTGGGTAGCACTCTCGCCTAGCAGTAAAATGGGTCGCTGGTTCGAATCCCAACCACGACACTACCTGCCTGGAGTTTGCATGTTCTCCCTGTGCCTGCATGGGTTTCCTCCGGGTACTCCGGTTTCCGCCCACACTCCAAAGACATGCTGGTAGGTTAATTGGCTTCTGTCTAAATTGGCCCTAGTATGTGTATGTATGTGAGTTTGGGGCCTTAGATTGTAAGCTCCTTGAGGGCAGGGACCGATGTGAATGTACAATGTATTTGTAAAGCGCTGTGTAAATTGACGGCGCTATATAAGTACCTAAATAATAATAATAATAATATTCCCCCCCTGATACCATTGATGGGGTACTATTTCTCCCACTGACACCAAGAATGAGACTCTATTCCTTCCACAAACACCAACAATGGGGCACTATTCTTCCCACTGACACCAACAGTGGGGCACTATTCCTCCCACTGATACCAAAGATGCGGCATTGTTTACTCCCATTGTTGTCAGGACATTTTCTACTTCTGCTTGCCACACTCCGGCCCCCAATAATGTCTGAAGGACAGTAAACTTGGCCCTTTGTTTAGAAAGTTTGGAGACCCCTGCTGTAGCATTACATTCACCGAATATTATGCGTGGCCTTTTGATAATCTCAAGGGCCACTCTCGGGGCCCACTATATCAAAGCATTGACAGGGGACACAGACTATGCACTGCATTATAGGTTGTTCCATTTCTGGATGGGAACCCTCAAAGCTTTCTGCTAAAATTGAGCAATTTCACCAATTTTGGGAATGCATGGCGAACCCATGGCGGTGGTAACCAGAGCATTCAGAAACGACAAGTCCCAGCGCACACATTTATCCTGCTGGGACTTGTAGCTCCCAGTAGATACAGACAAAAGCCAGACTATAATCTGATATTCTGACATGTTATGGCTGAAAGGAATGTTAATTAATGGGAACCACGATAATTAATTGATTGAGCATATCCCCCCTCTGAGACTAAAACCTTTTAAGCCTAATTGGTTTAAAAAAAAAAAAACACATTTGCATATAAATAAATACATTAAGCGTCAAGGACTGGCCTAATAAGTTTTAGAGATAAACGCATTGGGCTGTATTTAATAATGCACATTAAAAGTGACTTTGCCTGGAAATAACCATTCCAGTTGTGTCACAGTTTGAGACCAATGTACAAAATTGTCTCCTAGCGCTAAAGAATTACACGTCTACAATGAGGGATTTGGTGGGACTTAAAGGGGCCGATCATAGTGGAAGCTACCTGTCTGAATATTATTATCATTCCAATGTTGAGTATCCATGGACGCTTCTTCTGGAAAACCTTATCTCATGCTTTTGAAAATTGGTATAAAGTTACTTCTAAAATTAGGATTCCTGGAAGAGTTTCAGTCTTCTTACAACTTTTAAAGCCTTTAATCAACCGAAATTCAACCAGTTCGTGGTCCTTTCAGCACCACATAGCTTGACAGGGTTCAACAACCTTCAACTGAAAAATCAAAGTAGTAGGGTGGAAGATCAACAGGCAACAGTGACTGCATCCAATCAAATTCAGACACTGTTTGGGTACTCAGAATATTCTATATACAATAGTCTGCAGGGGAGATTCCTCCATCCATGCTGTTTAGAGTGGATGGAGACAGGGCCGCTGATAGGTCAGTACAACTGGCCCTGTTGTACCAGGCCCGACCAGCAGGGGGGCCCGGGGCAACCTAATCAGTAGAGTAATTTAATGTAAAAAAAATCATCCAGCCATCCCTTAACGTGCTAGGGCCGGAGCTGAAGGAGGGACCAGGGGCGGGACTGAAGGGGACCCCGTCAGGTAGACTGTACGGGGCCCCATGATTTCTATCAGCGGCCCTGGATGGAGATATGAGATTTTTCTCGTTTAGCCCATGGGTATGGCTAGCATAAGAGTATTCTCAAGCCTTCTGTTCTTCCCAGCAACCCCTACATCAGGACTGTGTTCTGTAGTTATGTAGAGTTAGATAGGAAGAACCACAGGTGCCAGTGGGGGTCACCCAATCTGCAAAACCCAGAACAGTCAGATAGCAGAGGCACCAAGAGCTCTTCAATAGAGAGAAGTTTCAATACTCAAGCCCTGTACACGTGGCGTGAATCCCGTCGTAAAAAAAAAAAATAGTCGGTTTTCTCGACGGGATTCTGCCAAACTTGTCTTGCATACAGAATGACAATCTCGTCGTTGTAAAGCGCGGTGACGTACAACACCTACAACGGCACTATAAAGGGGGAGTTCCATTCCAATGGCGCCACCCTTTGGGCTTATTTTGCTGATCCTCGTGTTAGTAAAAGTTTGGTGAGAGACGATCAGTGGCGGTGCGTCCATAGAGGGCGCCGGAGCGCCGCCCCCTCTCGCTCCCGCACCGCCACTGAAAGACAATACGCAGATTCATGCATTGCATGAATCTGTGTATTGTCACGGCTGCCGCGCTGCCCACTATACATATAGCCGGCCTCCTAGTGAGAGCCGCCATATGAATTAGAGCAGTGGCCGGCGGTGGGTGTAACTTGGAAGTGCCTATCAGAGCCAGCGGCTCTGATAGGCTTTCCGAATACAGCTCTCACGCTGTATTCGGCTTCCAAAAACTCCTCCCAGGTACGCATGGGGGTGCGTTCCTTGGAGAAGACTGTGTGGAGGTTTCAGTCAATCAGGTTCACCGGATCTGGTTACCGGTAACCTGATTGGCTGAAGCGACATCGAGGGCGGGAGAACACATCGAGGACGGCGCGGACCGAGGAAGGTAAGTGCAGGGCTGGGGGGGAACAGGCTGCATTTGGGGGGAACTGGCTGTATATGGGGGACAAACTGGCTGCATTTGGGGGGAACTGGCTGTATATGGGGGACAAACTGGCTGCATTTGGGGGGAACAGGCTGCATTTGGGGGACAAACTGGCTGAATATGGATGGAACTGGCTGAATATGGGGGACAAACTGGCTGCATTTGGGGGGAACTGGCTGAATATGGGGGACAAACTGGCTGCATTTGGGGGAACTGGCTGAATATGGGGGGAACTGGCTGAATATGGGGGGAACTGGCTGTATATGGGGGACAAACTGGCTGCATTTGGGGAGAACTGGCTGAATATGGGGGACAAACTGGCTGCATATGGGGGGAACTGGCTGTATATGGGGGGCAAACTGGCTGAATATGGGGGGAACTGGCAGAATATGGGGGACAAACTGGCTGAATATGGGGAGAACTGGCTGAATATGGGGGACAAACTGGCTGAATATGGGGGGAACTGGCTGTATATGGGGGACAAACTGGCTGCATTTGGGGGCAACTGGCTGTATATGGGGGACAAACTGGCTGCATTTGGGGGGAACTGGCTGTATATGGGGGACACGCTGGCTGCATTTGGGGGGAACTGGCTGTATATGGGGGACAAGCTGGCTGCATTTGGGGGGAACTGGCTGTATATGGGGGACAAACTGGCTGCATTTGGGGGGAACTGGCTGTATATGGGGGACAAGCTGGCTGCATTTGGGGGGAACTGGCTGTATATGGGGGACACGCTGGCTGCATTTGGGGGGAACTGGCTGTATATGGGGGACAAACTGGCTGCATTTGGGGGGAACTGGCTGTATATGGGGACAAACTGGCTGTATATGGGGGCACACTGGCTATATATATGGGGACACACTGGCTGTATATGGGGGCACACTGGCTATATATATATGGGGACAAACTGGCTGTATATGGGGGCACACTGGCTATATATATGGGGCACAATGGCTATATATGGGGACAAACTGGTTGTATATGGGGGCACACTGGCTGTATATGGGGGCACACTGGCTGTATATGGGGGCACACTGGCTGTATATATGGGGGCACACTGGTTGTATATATATGGGGGCACACTGGCTGTATATGGAAACAGTTTAATGGGCGCAGTGGCGGCAATTGATTATTTTTTTTTTTCAGTTTGTTTGCGCCCCCCCAAAAATTTTGAGCACCAGCCGCCACTGGAGACGATTCACGCTTTTTGGTCCGTTACAGCGTGCTATCACCATTACGAACGCAGTTTTACCAGAACGAGCGCTCACGTCTCATACTCGATTCTGAGCATGCGCGTTTTTTTTACCCTCGGACAAGCATGCACACGACCGGTTTTCACGACGAGAAATAGTCCGATGGGAATCGCGACGAGAAAAATAGAGAGCAGGTTCTCTATTTTTCTCGTCGAGATTCCCGGCAGTTTTCACGACGAGAAAGCATACACACAAACGGTTTTCACGGCAAAAAACTCTCCCAGCAGTTTTCTTGCCGAGAAAACCGGTCGTGTGTACGAGGCTAAAGCCTGCCAAAAAGACTAGCATTCCTCTTCTTCTTTAACCAGATACTTTCAGAGTAGCTTGGCTGAGGAAGCAACAGGTATCTCAACAATTTAAAACCAGGATGAACCCCACAAAGCCACTCTTCGCTGACATCATCATGTACAGTACAATGCAGGCCCAGTGGTCCTGCATTTAAGGCTCCATGTACACTGAAGATGATAAACTGCAGTTTATTGGCGTTTTTTTAAAAAGCCCATTAACTGCACTCTATGTTAGCCTATGTGTTCATGTACACATAGCGTTTTTTAGCCTTAATGAGCAGTGGAGTTAATGGGCTTTTTTCTGAACGCAAGAAATTTGCGTTCAAAATGCTGTTTTTCGGCGGGGAAAAAACGCAAAGAAACGCAAAACGCTGAAAAACGACGCTAATAAACGCTCAAAAACGCTGGTCGCCAGCGTTTTTTAGCGTTTTTTGATCCATTGAAGAAGAAAAAAAAGAAGCTAAAAAACGCTACACTGAAAAACGCTAATAAACGCTAGTAAAAAACGCTGATAAAAGCTATATTTGAAAGAAGGGTTTTCTGCCAGAAATCTGGCGTTCAAAACGACCGTTTTTGAGCTTTTGTGTACATGGAGCCTAACCTGTGGCTGTTGAGGGCCAACCTACATTCAACAGCTCAACAGGGCATGGATAAATGCACCAGCTTATGAGGGGGGCAGAAAAAAGATAGGCATCCCTCTGTTTTACATCTCCCTAGAATAAGTAAGCATTATGCCAACCCTTCTTAACCAGGGTTCTGTGAAATCCTAGGGTTCCTCTAGAGGTGGCTAGGGGTTCCTTGAGCTGTGGCTGATTTACCTCCAAGCTGATGACGCCTGATACATCGCTTGGTAGAGCCAGTGGCATGACACCAATGACCTTTGTAGCTGTCTGTAAGGCCGGCCATACACAGTTCGTATCTTGGCCGGTTTAGCAGGAACCGGCCGAGATTCGAACCATTAGTGGGCAGGCTGAATGTACCAAGTTGATCGATAGATCAACTTGGGTGCAACCAGCCTGCCGAATTCGGTTACGATTATCGCAAGCAGCTGCTATAGCCACTAGCGATAATCACTGTCTTCTCCCGGTGGGTTCAGCTTCCCCCGGCCCCCCTGCTGGGAGAAGACAATAGCACGGCAGGAGGGATTACCGCATCAACACTGACTGCGTTGATGAGAGAACTGAGCAAATTTCTTCAAAATTCACTCCGTGTATGGCTGGCCTAAGGATAGTATTCTGACCAGTACTGCAAAAGGGCATTCTTCCAACTGGCTGCCAATGTAAGGAGACATTATTTCCACCGACCCCTAATGAAATCATTTCAGCAGGGGTCCCCTGAGACCTGAAATTTAGGGTAAAAGGACTAAGGATAAAGGAGGGGAGGAGGGGAGCCAAATGTGATTTCTCCCAAGGCTGAAATCTGGTCAATTTAGGTTGTATTTTTTAAAATCCATGGGTGAACCATAGTTGACAGTGTGGCTCTTAGCTACAGTATATCTATATCTAGGGCAGCACTGTGGCATAGTAGTTAGCACTTATGCCCTGCAGCACTGAGGTCTTCGGTTCGGGTTCTGGTAGGGGCATTACCTCCCATATACTAAAAACATGTAAGTTAAACATCTTCTGTCTAAAATTGCTCCAATATAATATTCTACTGTGTGTGTCCAAGATGACTGCCCAACAGCAGATAAACGCATTGAGGTTGATTTAGTAAAACTGGAGAGTGCAAAATCTGGTGCAGCTCTGCATAGAAACCAATCAGCTTCCAGATTTGTAACAAAACCCTATTTAACAAAAAAAAGGGAGCAAATAAGAGTTCATTTTTTAAGGTTTACATATACTGTATGGTCCGTCAATTGCCATAGAAATTACAGTATTGCTGTCCCATGTTTAAGATTTTGCTCAACAATCCATACATGTGTATTTAGGCAACAGTCAAAAAATCTTGGGCACACTCAGTAGAATATCATATTAGAATAATTTTAGACAGGAGCCATTTAACTTACAGTACACCATGTTTTTGGTATATGGGAGATAATACCCCAACCAGGACTCAAACCGAAGACCTCAGTGCTGCAGGGCATAAGTGCTAACTACTATGCCACTGTGCTGCCCTAGATAGATATACTTTAGCAAAAAGCTACAGTCAATTATGGAGAATCCCATGACAAACGTCTCATAAAAAAAAAGCCCAAAGAGAACATTTAATATTACAGTTGACCAGATTTCAGCCATGGGAAACATCACATTGCACACCCCTTCCCATTCTAAGGGTCTAATGAAGCCTATCTCAGCCTTTTTACCCAAGAGGAACCCTTGAAATAATTTTCAGGTCTCAGAAGACCCCTACTGAACCTATTTAATTGAGGGTCAGTGGAAATAATGTCTCCTTGCCTTACCGCCCTGTGATGCTCAATGGCACAATGAGGTTTCAAGTTGTACTATTGACAACAATAGTATAAAAGACCACAAACTGATTTATCCTTGAGGATGTCCAATGCCTCTTTTACTTTCTCCAGGAATTCCAATCACTGTCTATGCAATAGCCTGGAGAATGGGATAAGAAGATTGTCTCAGTGGGCAGGGTTTAGGCGGTCTGAGACCCTGATCAAACAGCAAGCACTCAATAAAAGTTTCATTATCCGCTGGCTCCCCAGGGCTAATTGCCCTTGCTTTATTTGCTGGCCCACCATTGCTCCTGTTCCTCAATATTTTATTAGCAGGCAAAAGTGGTCACGGAGAGCTGGGGATGACAGTCCCTGTGACAGCAATGTGATAAAGTAACAAAACGTTTTGAAAGGGTCTGAGCAATGCCATAATGGAGTGTTACATCCTTGTGATAAAAGCTAGCCATTCTTTGGTCACCATTCTCCAGGACTCTGTCCCAACAAACCTTTTCCTGTTCCTGGCTGCCAAACTCTGTCTTCCCCAGGATGTGGGATGCCAACACCTAAGTGAGAAGATATTGGCTGCCAGACGGATGGAAAACACATTACACTACACTGCATACCTAAATGCTTCAACCTATCATCAGCGAGCTCACCTTTAGAGCCCATTCACACAGGGACGACTTTGGATCCGACTTCAAGTCGCCCCTAGTCGCCTCAAGTCGCGCTGCATGAGAAAATCAATGTAAGTGAATGGAGCCGTCTTAATGTACACTACTACAGTCGCTCCGACTTCAAAAAAGGTTCCTGTACTACTTCAATCCGACTTCTAGACGACTTCTAGGCAACTTGTACCCATTGATTTCAATGAAAGTCGCCTCAGAAGTCAGATCACTGTCTTAACAGAAGCAACTTTCTAGGAAGAGAACATACATTTCTCAGGCAAACCCCTCCCTCCCACAGAGCTGATTCTTGTTTGATTGGCCACTGGAAAGCCTCCTGTCCTGGAGGCGACTTCAGTCGTGTTGTAAGTAGCCCCAAGTCGCGCTGAAGTCGCCCCCAAGTCGTGCTGTGATTCAAACTCAAGTCGTGTCCAAGTTGCCTCCCAAAGTCGCGCTGGAAGTCGTGTTGCCCCTGTGTGAATGGAGTCTTAAGTTTTGATGTTTACATTTAAAAAAGCTGGAGAAGGAGCTACTAATGACTAGTTAACCCCACGATACCCTAGGGAGGGAGGGGGTCAATGGTTGACACCAATTGTTGACAAGTCTTTGTAGTGATGATAAACTTCTGGCGTTCCTACTACAAGTCTTCCTCTGGATAGACCTTCAGATGCCTAACAGTTAATGGTTGACACCAATTGTTGACAAGTCTTTGTAGTGATGATAAACTTTTGGCATTCCCACTACAAGTCTTTCTCTGGATAGACCTTCAGATACCTAACAGTTACAGTTCCTCAAGGAACTCAAGTCATAAACCAAGCAAATTTTGTAAGCAATGTGATGCATTTGAGCAGCATTTGCTATAATTGGGTAACAAACAAGAGCAATTCCAGTAAAAGGAGTCAGGGTGACATTCTTCGGCAAAAGTCACAACTGTGCCAAATCTGAATTCTCTGTAATCGATTGCCGCAATAATCCAGTGTGAACATCACTAGGTCAATAGAGTGTTCTGCCTGAGGGCTTTGTGTAATTTCCCCTCTTTCTCTGTTTCCTAGATGACCAATCATATTCAGATATTCAGGGAAGGTTTTACCACTAAACAACGCAAAGCACAGCACTCATTTAGAATGGTACAAGTATGGTAGGTACCAAAGACCTGCACTGCATCACAACAGACATGCAGTCTGTGCAAGTGTAGGTCTGATGCACTTCACAAAATCAAGTTTATCACATGCGCTTGTGGACGGGGCCACTCGCCCTGCACATGGGGGGTACCGTTTGCGCAGAGCGCGCTCATCAATGCCCGGGACCTGGTGGAGACCACGTTCATGTGAGAATCAAGCATTATGGTGGTTCCCCGACTTAATGATGAGTCTTACACAGTGTGCAGTAATTAATTACACAGAGTCCCTCTGTAAAAGTGTTGTCCCATGTCATTACACACTTTAGCTTGATGTATGTTACATTTAAGAGGGACACTGCTGAGCCTCTCCACCAGTCCAGGGTACCTCTGTCACCTCACTTCCAGTGACAGAATGGGGTACCTCATGCATGCACTTGTCAAATCCTTCACTCCCGTACCATGCAGTCAGGCTATGGGTCTCCATAACACGGCTTCAGTCCCAGTTGTTTTGGGAAACCGACCCCTAGGGAGGGTGTCAGATCACCGACCTCGTTACCGGTCACCTACACCAGGTACCACACTTCACAACTGGCTGTAATGTACCATGCGCTAGTTCTTGGTTTCCCATAGCAACTGCATTACTCCCCCTGCTTATATTGCTGAGTACACCTTCCTGACCCTTGTTCTGTCATATGCTAGACACCAGCATGCACCCCTTTTGAAAGACTTCAGACCAGGCTTAGAACAGTTGATGCAACTTTACTTGAACACGTTGCAACTAAGTCCAACATGAACAGATCAATGCAGCATAACTGACTTAATTAGGCATACCTCAGCAAGGTAATAGTCCATTACTTGTGATTCCCAAGACTTGATGGTTCTCCAGTCTCTCAGACTTCCCATGGACTGCTGGGTGCAGCAGTCCCCTGTTTTGGTGCTCATGGCACCAATCGCGGCATCTTCCTGAGCGGGCCGAAGCTCTAGAACCCATCCTTCCCCCCCTTTTTTTTTATATGACAGGGTGGATAGGCTGGGTCCAAAAAGCCTGGGAACAGAGGTGCAAAACATTAACCCCTTCCCCAGCCAGGGCCAGCCAATTACCTAACTAACATACTGTAGGCAACATGCCTACTAGGGATAAGCTTCGTGTTCGAGTCGAACATACGTTCGACTCGAACATCGGCTGTTCGATCGTTCGACGAAGATCGAACGATTTGGGCCGTTCGCGCCAAATTCGAGTGACGCGAACGGCTCACAATGCACTACGCCATCGCAGTGTCATCCAGGCGCTGTGATTGGCCAAGCATGCACTGTGACCCCGCATGCTTGGCCAATCACAGCGCCGGCAGCGAGGAGAGCAATGATTGGCCACAGGCAGGATGCCTGTGGCCAATTATTGCTGAGGGTGTTTAGTACACGCCCCACACTATAAAAGGCCGCCAGCACGGCGGCCTAGTGTAGTGTGTTCCGGAGCAGGGAAAGAGCAGCATAGGCAGGGACAGTGACTTTTATTTCTTTCTTGCTTAACCTGGATTCCTTTAGTTTAGGGAAAGAGAAGGATAGGTAGGGAGAGTGTCAGTGTGTTTTGTGCTTGTGCTATAGTGTGCTTTAAAAAAACATTTTTTCTAGGGACAGAAAACTCTAGGTAGGGAGAGTGTCAGTTTCTTTCACTGTGCAAGTCCTTGTTTCCAGGGACAGGGAAGGACAGTGAGTGAATTCTCCTTGTGCTATAGTGTGCTTAAAAAAAACATTTTTTCTAGGGACAGAAAACTCTAGGTAGGGAGAGTGTCAGTTTCTTTCACTGTGCAAGTCCTTGTTTCCAGGGACAGGGAAGGACAGTGAGTGAATTCTCCTTGTGCTCTAGTGTGCTTAAAAAAAACATTTTTTCTAGGGACAGAAAACTCTAGGTAGGGAGAGTGTCAGTTTCTTTCACTGTGCAAGTCCTTGTTTCCAGGGACAGGGAAGGACAGTGAGTGAATTCTCCTTGTGCTCTAGTGTGCTTAAAAAAAAACATTTTTTCTAGGGACAGAAAACTCTAGGTAGGGAGAGTGTCAGTTTCTTTCACTGTGCAAGTCCTTGTTTCCAGGGACAGGGAAGGACAGTGAGTGAATTCTCCTTGTGCTCTAGTGTGCTTAAAAAAAACATTTTTTCTAGGGACAGAAAACTCTAGGTAGGGAGAGTGTCAGTTTCTTTCACTGTGCAAGTCCTTGTTTCCAGGGACAGGGAAGGACAGTGAGTGAATTCTCCTTGTGCTATAGTGTGCTTAAAAAAAACATTTTTTCTAGGGACAGAAAACTCTAGGTAGGGAGAGTGTCAGTTTCTTTCACTGTGCAAGTCCTTGTTTCCAGGGACAGGGAAGGACAGTGAGTGAATTCTCCTTGTGCTATAGTGTGCTTAAAAAAAACATTTTTTCTAGGGACAGAAAACTCTAGGTAGGGAGAGTGTCAGTTTCTTTCACTGTGCAAGTCCTTGTTTCCAGGGACAGGGAAGGACAGTGAGTGAATTCTCCTTGTGCTATAGTGTGCTTAAAAAAAACATTTTTTCTAGGGACAGAAAACTGTAGGTAGGGAGAGTGTCAGTTTCTTTCACTGTGCAAGTCCTTGTTTCCAGGGACAGGGAAGGACAGTGAGTGAATTCTCCTTGTGCTCTAGTGTGCTTAAAAAAAACATTTTTTCTAGGGACAGAAAACTCTAGGTAGGGAGAGTGTCAGTTTCTTTCACTGTGCAAGTCCTTGTTTCCAGGGACAGGGAAGGACAGTGAGTGAATTCTCCTTGTGCTATAGTGTGCTTAAAAAAAACATTTTTTCTAGGGACAGAAAACTCTAGGTAGGGAGAGTGTCAGTTTCTTTCACTGTGCAAGTCCTTGTTTCCAGGGACAGGGAAGGACAGTGAGTGAATTCTCCTTGTGCTATAGTGTGCTTAAAAAAAACATTTTTTCTAGGGACAGAAAACTCTAGGTAGGGAGAGTGTCAGTTTCTTTCACTGTGCAAGTCCTTGTTTCCAGGGATAGGGAAGGACAGTGAGTGAATTCTCCTTGTGCTATAGTGTGCTTAAAAAAAACATTTTTTCTAGGGACAGAAAACTCTAGGTAGGGAGAGTGTCAGTTTCTTTCACTGTGCAAGTCCTTGTTTCCAGGGACAGGGAAGGACAGTGAGTGAATTCTCCTTGTGCTATAGTGTGCTTAAAAAAAACATTTTTTCTAGGGACAGAAAACTCTAGGTAGGGAGAGTGTCAGTTTCTTTCACTGTGCAAGTCCTTGTTTCCAGGGACAGGGAAGGACAGTGAGTGAATTCTCCTTGTGCTATAGTGTGCTTAAAAAAAACATTTTTTCTAGGGACAGAAAACTCTAGGTAGGGAGAGTGTCAGTTTCTTTCACTGTGCAAGTCCTTGTTTCCAGGGACAGGGAAGGACAGTGAGTGAATTCTCCTTGTGCTCTAGTGTGCTTAAAAAAAACATTTTTTCTAGGGACAGAAAACTCTAGGTAGGGAGAGTGTCAGTTTCTTTCACTGTGCGAGTCCTTGTTTCTAGGGACAAAGAAGGAAAGTGAGGGGAATTCTCCTTGTGCTATAGTGTGCTAAAGCATTCCTCATCAACCATCTTTGAAATCCTTGATTTTTGGACAGTCAGGGAAATTGTCGTTGTGCTATTCTGTGCAAAAGCAATCATCCTCAACCATATTTAGAAATCCTTAAGTAAAGGGACAGAGAAGGACACCTGAAGGTAGCCCTTATTGCTTTTTTCCCATCTCCCTGCAGGCCATCTATTAGAATGTCTGGAAGGCAAACAAGGAGAGGCAGACAGTCAGGAGGCAATAAAAGAGGGCAAGCAGGCTCTGTGTCTGGGGGCAACAGTGCTGGTCGTGGACGCGGTGCATTGTCATCAGCACATGGCCATGGGACACGCTTGTCCTTCTTTTCGGCAGCTGGACATGTTGAGCCACATCATGCCGAAGACTTGGTAGAGTGGATGACCAAGCCCTCCTCCTCCTCCTCATCCTCTCTCACCCAGGCTCAGGGTACTGGCAAAGCAGCTGCCAAAGCGTCCTCTTCCCTGTTATCAATGTCAGACTCATCATCAGTCACTCCTTCCCTAGACCCACCATGTCCTCCTCCTGAGGAGTCCCCCGAACTGTTTGAGCACAGTGTTGGGTACATGCTCCAGGAGGATGCCCAGCGTTTCGAAGGGTCTGATGATGAAACCCAGCTACAGGAAGGCAGTAGGGTGAGAGCAGACAGAGGGGATGCTCAAGAAGGACACCAATCTGGCAGTCATGTTCCAGCAGCTGCAGCATACTGCCAGATTGGCTCCAGTGATGAGGAGGGAGGGGATGATGAGGTCACTGACTCCACGTGGGTGCCTAATAGGAGAGAGGAGGAGGAGGATGAGGAGGAGGCAGATCTCCAACGAGGCTGGATGCCCTTTGGTGGCCAGCGTAAGGGCAGTACACCGACGGAATCACACCGCAGAGCTCCGCCTGTGCAGGGCGCTGCCTCTGCCCGTCATTCAAAAAGTTCCTTGGTGTGGGCCTTTTTTGAGGCTAGTGCATCAGATCGCACAGCTGCTGTTTGCAACATATGTCTCAAGCGTATATCGCGTGGCCAAAACATCAGCCGCTTGGGTACCACATGCCTGACCAGACATATGTTGACCTGCCATGCAGCTCGTTGGCAAGCCTACCTCAAAGACCCACACCAAAGAACAAAGCGGACCTCTCCTTGCACCGCATCAGCTGGGATCTCCAACCCCACTATAACTTCAGTCCTCTCTGAAACATGCACTGAGAGGAATGAAGGTGTAGAATTAGGTGTGTCACAGCCAAGTACTTGCGGCCACTCTGCTAGCAGTACACCGACGTCCGATTCTAGCAGGCAAATTTCCCTGCCCCAGCTGCTGGACCGTCGAAAGAAGTTCACTCCCAGCCATCCACATGCCCAGCGGTTGAATGCTAGCTTGGCTAAATTGCTAGCGCTTCAACTGCTGCCTTTTCAGTTGGTAGACTCGGCCCCCTTCCGTGAGTTTGTGCAATGTGCGGTTCCTCAGTGGCAGGTTCCCAAACGCCACTTTTTCTCACGGAAGGCTATTCCGGCTCTCTACCGGCATGTGGAAGGCAATGTCTTGGCCTCGCTGGACAGGGCGGTCAGCGGTAAGGTGCATATTACCGCTGACTCATGGTCCAGCAGGCATGGACAGGGACGTTACCTTTCTTTCACGGCCCATTGGGTCACTCTTTTGGCAGCTGGGAAGGATGCAGGACAAGGTGCAGTAGTGTTAGAGGTTGTCCCACCGCCACGCCTCCAAAATGCTACTACTGGTTGTGACACACCTCTCTCCTCCACCCCCTCCTCTTCTTCTTCCTCCATGGCCTCTTCCTGTGGTTTGTCCTATGAACCAGCGGTGCTCCGTAGCCGTTCACGGGGCTACGCAAGTACGCAGGCAAAAAGATGCCATGCCGTGCTTGCGCTGGTGTGTTTGGGGGACAGAAGCCACACTGGGGCAGAGGTCCTGTCTGCTCTGCAGGGCCAGGCCGAGAGGTGGTTGACGCCACGCCAGCTTAAGCCAGGAATGGTGGTTTGCGACAATGGCACCAACCTCCTCTCCGCCCTTCGACAGGGACAACTGACCCATGTGCCCTGTGTGGCTCACGTCCTTAACCTGGTGGTGCAGCGGTTCTTGGGCAGGTACCCGGGCTTACAGGATGTCCTGAGGCAGGCCAGGAAAGTCTGTGTGCATTTCCGCAGATCTTATAATGCCAGTGCTCGCCTGGCTGAGCTGCAAAAGGAGTTGAACCTGCCCAAGAACCGCCTTATATGTGACATGCCCACCAGGTGGAACTCAACGTTGGCCATGCTGCAGCGGCTGCACACGCAGCAGAGGGCCATCAATGAGTACCTGTGCGACTACGGCACCAGGACAGGGTCAGGGGAGCTTGGTTTTTTTTCTCCACGCCAGTGGGGCATGATCAGGGATGCATGCACTGTCCTGGCACCATTTGAGGAGGCCACGGGGATGGTGAGCAGTGACAGTGCATGCATCAGTGACACTGTACCTCTTGTCCACCTGTTGGAGCACACGCTGCGTGGAATAATGGACAGGGCACTTGAGGCAGAACAGAGGCAGGAAGAGGAGGACTTCCTTGCCTCTCAAGGCCCCCTTTACCCAGACAGTGTTCCTTCTGTCCCACCCATCGCACAGGAAGAGGAAAAGGAGGAGGAGGAGGAGGAGGAGGATTGTGTCAGCATGGAGGTGGAGGCTGGCACTCAGCATCATCAGCAGCAGTCTTTTAGGGATGATTTACAGTCCCAAGAAACCAGTGGACTTGTACGTGGCTGGGAGGAGGTGACTGCGGATCATGTCGTCCTTAGTGACCCAGAGGACTCCGGAGCGAATGCCTCAGCAAACCTACGCTGCATGGCCTCCCTGATCCTGCAAAGTCTGCGGAAGGATCCTCGTATTCTTCGGATCAAGGAGAGGGACCATTACTGGCTGGCCACTCTCCTTGATCCACGGTACAAGGGTAAGGTTGCGGACCTTATGTTACCGTCGCAGAGGGAGCAGAGGATGAGACAACTCCGGGAGGCCTTGCAGAAAGGTCTGTGCAACGCGTTCCCAGAGACTGGGAGGTTACAAACTCCTGGTCCTGGACAACGAGTTGCTGAGGCTTCGGCCAGTCAAAGAAGGAGCGGTGGGGAAGGTGGCCGTCTGACCGATGCGTTCAGACAATTCTTTAGTCCGCAGCCCCAAAGTATGATCGGTTCCAGCAACCATCGCCAGCGTCTGATAAACATGGTGCAGGAATATCTAGGGGCAAGGTCAGACTTGGACACCTTCCCCACTGAAAATCCTCTGGCTTACTGGGTCTTGAGGATGGATCACTGGCCAGAGCTTGCACAGTATGCAATTGAGCTACTGGCCTGTCCTGCATCCAGCGTTCTTTCGGAACGCACATTCAGTGCTGCTGGAGGATTTGTCACGGATCACAGGGTGCGCCTGTCCACCGACTCGGTTGATCGACTGACTTTCATCAAGATGAACCAGTCTTGGATCACCACCAGCTACCACACACCTGATGCTGATATAACAGACTAATTGATTTTAACATGTCACATCCCTTCAAGACTGATGCTGATGCTGAGTGCCTGTGCTGTTATGTTGACTGGCTATCCTCCTCCTCCGAGTCCTCAATGATACGATTGATGATGATAGCTTGGAAGATCATTTTTGTTTATGGGTGCCGCCACCAGTGGCTAAGGCCCAATTTTTCAGCCCCTGTTTTACAGGGGCGTGTACTTACAATTTTTTTAGCAATAATTTGCCATAGGGCTCATTGCTGTGCTCCAAGTACAGTATCTGTGAGGGGTTGGAGTGTTGTGGCACCAGTGCCTAAGGCCCAATTTTTCAGCCCCTGTTTAACAGGGGTGTGTCATTACAATTTTTGAAGCAATACTTTGCAACAGGGCTCATTGCTGTGCTCCAAGTACAGTATCTGTGAGGGGTTGTAGTGTTGTGCCACCAGTGCCTAAGGCCCAATTTTTCAGCCCCTGTTTAACAGGGGCGTGTCATTACAATTTTTGAAGCAATACTTTGCAACAGGGCTCATTGCTGTGCTTCAAGTACAGTATCTGTGAGGGGTTGTAGTGTTGTGCCACCAGTGCCTAAGGCCCAATTTTTCAGCCCCTGTTCAACAGGGGCATGCAATTACAATTCTTGATGTAATAATTCACAGCAGGGCCCATTCCTGCACCCACCAAGAGTAAGTCTGAGGGCTTACAGTGTTGTGGCAACGCCACCACCACCACGAAATGCCCAATTTTTCAGCCCCTGTTCAAAAGGGGCATGTAATTACAATTCTTGATCTAATAATTCACAGCAGGGCCCATTCCTGCACCCACCAAGAGTAAGTCTGAGGGATTACAGTGTTGTGGCAACGCCACCACCACCACCACCACGAAAGGCCCAATTTTTCAGCCCCTGTTCAAAAGGGGCATGTAATTACAATTCTTGATCTAATAATTCACAGCAGGGCCCATTGCTGCACCCACCAAGAGTAACTGTCAGGGCTTACAGTGTTGTGGCACCAGCACCACCATCAAAGCCCCAATTTTTACTACCACTGTTCAACAATTATATGTAATTAAAATTCCTGATATAATAGTTGACAGCAGGGCGTTCCAGCACCAACCAAGAGTAACTGTGAGTGCTTACAGTGTTGTGCCAACACCAACAACTAAGGGGCCTATTTCTGCAGAGTATATACGGCAGGTCCCTACTTTCAAACATCCAACTTACAAACGACTCCTACTTGCAAACGCAAGAAGACAACAGGAAGTGAGAGGAAATCTACCCCTAGGAAGGAAAATTCTCTCCTGTAAGAATAAATATGGGAGAAAGGTGTCTCCTCTGTACTGATGCTTTATCAGCAATCCTTGTTTCAAGAAAAACACCACATTTCAAAAACAGTTGTCATTGGGACGGAAAGTGAGGTGAAATGTTCTGAACAGGGGCACAGACAGCAAAACAAATGTTACAGGGGTGATAACCCTTACCTATGTTTTCCAAAAAGTTTAAAAATAGATTTTTGGGCTGGAGCTACACTTCAACAATGTACCTGTTCAAAATTACAAACACATTCTACATAAGAACAAACCTACAGTCCCTGTCTTGTATGCACCGCCTGTATACGGCTGTTCAGAGTATATAGGGCCTTTTTTATTTTATGTGCGGGGTTCCCCTTAATATCCATACAAGACCCAAAGGGGCTGGTAATGGGCTGGGGTAGGGGGGGGGGGTCATGGGGTAGCTATGCCATTTTTCTTAAAGATTTTCATCCATATTACCGGGACCAGACATTACATTAAAGCCGCAAGCAGTTTTAAATGGCTTTTTTTTCCTTTAGAAGTGTCATTTTGTGCAGGGACAGTTCTAAACACGGGAAACACGTGGCACTTCACAGGCATACTTTAGACACCCCCCAGGTACGATATTTAAAGGAATATTTGACTTTTTTTTTTTCACTTTATGCATCATTAAAATGACTGCTCCCGAAAAACGACCGTTTTTAAAACTTCTTTTTGCATTGATACATGTCCCCTGGTGCAGAACCCGGGTTCCCAAACCCTTTTTAGGACAATAACATGCATAATAGTCGTTATAATTAGCACTTTAGAATTCGAACGTTCGCATCCATTGTATTTAATAGGGTTCTAATGTTCGTACGAACTTTCGGTCCGTTCGCGGGTTCTGGTGCGAACCGAACCCGGGGGTGTTCGGCTCATCACTAATGCCTACATGCTCGTCTTTGGAAAACCTTTGCAGAATTTCTGATCCTAGAATAAACAAATCTTCAGATCCAAAAAATCAAGTCCTAAAATAAATAAAATTCTAAATAGATGGGGTCCCGCAACACACAAAATACATCATATTACCATGATAAAGTAACGCACCACAACAGAGCGCCACAGAGTGAAAAAGGCATAAAATCTAGAAGTGCAAGGCCAATGGTGTGTTTCACAAAACTGAGTTTATCACATCTGTTTAGATAATCCGTCAAATTGCAGGTCCTAAAATAAATTATTATTCAGGTCTAAATAAATAATCTGGTCTTTAAATAAATTCTTAAAGTGGAGCTCCACCCTAAAGTGGAACTTACGCTCATCGGAACCCTCCCCCCCTCCGGTGTCACATTTGGCACCTTTCAGGGGGAAGGGGGGTGCAGATACCTGTCTAAGACAGGTATTTGCACACACTTCCGGGAGTCTTCTCTGCGGGTATTCTGCGGGTAGTGCGTCACTTCCCGTCCCCGCCCGTTGTGTTCTGGGAAACACTCGGCTCCCAGGACACAGCGGGGACCAGTGAGGACGGCACTGCGCGACTTGCGCATGCGCCATAGGGAACCGGGCAGTGAAGCCGTAATGCTTCACTTTCTGATTCCCTCACCGAGGATGGCGGTGGGGGCAGCAGAGTGACGAGCGATTGCTCATCTTCTGTTGCAGACGTCACTGGACTCCAGGACAGGTAAGTGTCTTAATATTAAAAGTCAGCAGCTGCAGTATTTGTAGCTGCTGGCTTTTAATATTTTTTTAGTGACGGAGCTCCGCTTTAGTAAGTGGGCTCTAGCAAAGCAAGAAATGTTAACAAATGTACAGTAACACACCCCAATATATCACCTTCACCAGAGTAAAGAAGGCCTTAAGAATTTCTGAAAAATCATTCATTAAAACATTCTTTCTAGCCAATAGCCATCGTAAAATTTCATCCTGACCTGCTATTGGAATTGAATCTCAGATGTATTAAACAAGTTTCATTACAATATGTATTTGATGTTTCCTGAAAGAAAACCACATTCAGTTAAAATTTTGTTTCTTTCGGGGAAAAAAAGTTCCATCGTTTTCTTGTCATTACAATGGACAATGAACGTTGGTTTGACCCTACTAGCCATTAGAAATTTGAAAGAATGTACCGTAAAAAAAATCTAATTTACAAACAAAATTCTATTGGTATCTGACCAGCCTAAAGGTTATTAGGGCAATGCCAATGGGACTTGATATAGATCCATAGGGCTTTTAGAGTGATGGATGCTCATTGTTTTTTGAATGTAGATGGCCCAAAAGCTATAAAGGCAAGACCAATGGCACTTGATATAGAGCCATAGGACTTTTCGAGTGAAGTGGTAGTTATGCATTTCGATTCCATTTTTTTTGTATGAAGATGGCCTAAAAGCTATAAGGGCAAAGGCCAATATGACTTGATATAGAGCCATAGGACTTTTAGAGTAGTGGATCTGCAATGTTTTTTGAATGTAAATGACCCAAAAGCTCTAAGACCCCTTTGACACTGGGGACGTCCGAGCGTTAGCAGTAAAGCTTCGCTCATTTTAGCGGCGCTTCACTGCTGTTTAGGCGGCCAAGGAAGTGGTTAAAAACACCCGTGTTGCGGCACTTCCGAAGCGCCTTTCAGGCGTTTTGGAAGCGCTGCCCATTCATTTCAATGGGCATGGCGTTTTTGGAGCGCTGTACACATCGCTCCAAAATCACCCCAAAGATGCTGCTTGCAGGACGTTTACTAACATCCCGCAAACGCTCCACCCCGTGTGAAAAGTCACACTGAAATGAATGGGAGGCGGTTTTAAGGCGCTTTACAGGCGCTATTTTTAGTGCTAAAACGCCTGAAAACCACCTCGGTGTGAAAGGGGTCTAAAGGCAAGGCCAATGGCACTTAATATGAAGCCATAGCACTTTTGTAGTGGTAGGTGAGCATTTTAATTTCATATTTGTTTTTTTTGTATAAAGATGGCTTAAAAGCTATGAGGGCAAAGCCAATGGGACTTGATATTGATCCATAGGGCTTTTAGAGTGGTGGATGTTCATTGTTTTTTCAATGTAGATGGCCCAAAAGCTCTAAAGGCAAGGCCAAATGGGACTTCATATAAAGTCAGAGGACTTTTTTGAGTGGTGGATGTGCATTGTTTTTTGAATGTAGATGGCCCAAAAGCTCTAAAGGCAAGGCCAAACGGGACTTAATATAAATCCAAAGGACTTTTAGAGTGGTGGATGCACATTGTGAATCCATATTTGTTTTTTATATGAGGATGGCCCAAATGCTATAAGGGCAAAGCCAATGGAGTAGTTCGCAAAACTGAGTTTATTTATTACATCTGTTTCATGTGTTTAGATAACCCTTCAGATTTAAATTCATAAAATGCGTTACATCCGGCACCCCAAATGTTTTTGTAGGCGGGATGAGTTGTTGCGTAATTTAGGTAATACATTGTAGACAGCTGTAGGGTATTTAAACACTTGTCTGTTGATGTTTTCAATGGCTTTGTGTTGTTGATTCAGGCGGTAGGGAAGAATTATGTTCTTATCTTGGCCAAGGCATAACCAACATCGGCAGTTGTTTTTTCAAGAGGGATGGGGGTGGGGGGGGGAGGGATGTTTGGTGTCCACTTTTTTTTTTTTTAAATCCTCAATCAACATTTCACACATTCTCACCTCATAATGAGCACCGGCTATTTAGCTGCAAATTAGTCGGAATTTAGAGGCTTTTCCTTTCCTTTGTGACCTGTATGGAGAAAAGCTAAATCAGTGATGTTGGGGGAGTTGGAGCTAATCCCTAGATGCCTCGCATATAAAAGTCTTTGCATAGCTATGTTAATAGAACACACAAGTTTGGCTGGCCAGAGTTTGAAAAGAAGTTATGTAAGAGCGATTGTGAAATGTCACAGCTGAGGACGTAACTTCAGGAACTGGTTCATAGCAGCCATTGATAGGATTGTCCTTCTGGTTGTGTTCGCAGCTCATTTCCTATAAAGACTCATCTTAGATGTAAGCCCCAACTAGAGAACATTTAGTTCCAGGGTCTACTAACCTGCGCTGCAAATTATGAGGGGCTCCCATGCTTTAGTATTTATTTATTAGCACATAGAACAGTGGTATCCAAACTGCGGTCCATGGGTTGGGTGCCGGTCTTTGCTTGCCTTTATCTGGCCCTTGAGGCACTATTTCTACCACTCATACAAGGCACTTTCTTTTTCGTACATCACGGGACACAGAGCGACTTAGTCATTACTAATGGGTTATATAGATTACCTTCAGGTGCTGGCACTGGCCACTTCCAAACCGGAAGTACCCTCCCCTATATAAGCCCCTCCCATCCGGGAGCACCTCAGTTTTTTGCCAGTGTCTAAGGTGTTGGCCAAAGAGTAACATGTGTTTTCACTGAGCTTGCGTACAGGTTCTTTTGGGCCTTAGTAAGCTGTTCCGGATCCCACCAAAAAAGCTTCATAGCTAAACGGTCGGTACCCGGGCCTTGCAGCAGAAGAGCAAGGTTTTGCCTGTAATGCCTCTCTTAGGAGGGCTGGACCCTGGGGTCCAGAGCTCTGGTCATACCCACGACCAAGATGTTGTCTGTGCAGGGTGCTATACAGGTCCAGGGGAGTGGAATCCTTGGGAACCCGGTCCCTGAAGGTTTAATTACAATGCCTGCCGTGATAGGTGAAGTTTGGGCTTCTGTGGACCAAACAAAGTCCTGCGGCGGGGATCAGGTAAGTGGGGGCCCCCAGGAACTTGGTTCTATTGGGGGACCCCCAAGCCTAATTTGTCTTTCTGTCTGTTACCTAACGGTATTCCCGCTAATATCTGTGTATGCCTGTAACTACTGAAAATGTAAAATTTTAATAGTAGTCAAAAAAAAAAAAGAGGACCGCGGTACCTGTGTTAAACCACTAGAGGCCGCTGTAGTCCATTTTTCTTGTCATGTGGATCTTTGGTTTTCTCAAGTCAAAAGATCCAGGCAGTTGGTAAGTTCTCTGTGGGAATCCACTTCCTCTGCCCTGTTGCTGCGCTCATCCACCGCACAGGCCCTCCGGCAAAAAGGGCCCTGGCTCCTAGTCCCTGTTTGATTTCGAAAAGGGCGCCAATGGCGCACGGGCGCGTGCGCGTGCATGCGCCTCCTATGAAAAAAAAGGGGCGGGGCGGGTGGATGACGCTCGATGCGCGCCACGGCGCTTCTGCGCATGTGCAGGCGTCCCAGCTTGTATAAAGACACAGTACAAGTGTCAGCTGGATGCAAACAGAGCTAGCAACAAACAGTGGCACACAGAGGCGGTTGATGCAGGCATCCCCATAGAAAGGCACTTTAGTGGACACCAGCTGGTATATAGCAGCAACTGTGTTAGACTATTACCAGCAAAATTGGTGTATGACGACGGGAATACCTCAGCTTTGTGCTTAAAGGATATGTCGTCCAGACGCTCCGGAAATAGGTCTTCCAGGAAGCCAAAGGGGTCTCCGTCGGGCTCTGAGGATATTGGGCATGCTTGTACTGCACCAATCTCCCCTGAGAATTCAGAGGTCAGTAGCCGTAGAAACCCCGCAGGAGTGCCTGGTGCTGCGGCTGTCCCCAGTGCACCTGCTCCTGTACATATAACAGAGGAGGTTTTATCCTCAACTCTGGGAGGATTGGAAGAGAGATTAACAGCATTGATCGCTGCTTCCCTGTCACAGGGAAAGCGCGTCCGATCTCCGTCTCCTCCTTCAGAGTGCCTGTTAGTGGAGGAAGAGCCCCACACAGGGATCGACCTACCTGAAGGGGATCAGGATGAGGTTGATTCAGTTATGGAGGAATCAACAGTGGAAGAACCTTTCTCAGCATCTCAGGCTGAAAGATTATGGGTTCAGTCTCTGACTAACATGGTCCGATCAGCATTTAAAATGCCTCTGGCGGAACCACCATCCACTACGGTTTCCTCGCTGGGGTCGCTAAAAGCTCCCCAAGCTGTCTGTTCCTTCCCAATCCACCCTTTATTAGAAGGGCTTATTTACCAGGATTGGGAGCATCCTGATAAAATATTTGCTCCCCCCAAGAGATTTCCGGTGATCTATCCCATGGAGGATAAGTTCATAAAAAAATGGAGGGTCCCTACAGTGGACGCAGCCATCTCTTCTGTGAACAAATCACTGACATGTCCAGTAGATAATGTTCCAATGTTCAAAGACCCAATAGATAAAAAATTGGAGTCTTTACTAAAATCTGCTTTCTCTACAGCAAGCATGGTGACACAACCTGCGGTAGCAGCGATTGGAGTCTGCCAAGCAGTGAAAGATCAGTTGAAACAAGTCTTAAGGGACTTACCAGATCAGCAGGCTCTTGCCCTAGCTGACCTGCCTAGAGCCTTGTGTTTTGCGGTGGACGCCATAAAGGATACAATCCAACAGGCCTCCCGCTTTACGCTGTCTATAGTACATATGCGTAGGCTTCTGTGGCTCAAAAACTGGTCTGCTGAAGCTCCCTGTAAGAAACTGCTGGTTAGCTTCCCATTTCATGGAGAACGCTTATTTGGAGAAGATCTGGACAAATATATCCAGAAAATTTCTGCCGGTAAAAGTTCACTCTTACCGGTTAAGAACAAGAGTAGAAGTCCTTCTTTTAAGAGGCCTACTTCTCCAGTCCCGGGCACATCGGCTGTGAAGCAGTTCCGACGGCCTCCGCGGTCAAATTCAGGGGGCAGAAATCAGGGACAATCACAGGGTAACAAGAAGCCCTGGATCAAGAGAGGTACAAAACCTCCCCCCAAGTCATGAAGCGTTGCCCCCACTCAATCGGGTGGGGGGAAGGCTTCAGTTGTTCACAGAGACCTGGCGGGACACCATCAGAGACAGATGGGTGCTCTCCGCAGTAAGTCTGGGATACAAGCTGGAGTTAAAAGGCACTCCTCCTGCCCAATTTATGAGGTCAAACGTGCCAAGAGATCCCCAGAAGAGAGGATCCCTCCTTCTGGCACTAGAACAACTATTGCTCCAAGGTGTAATCATGAAGGTTCCCCTGGAAGAAAGCGGATTCGGGTTTTACTCAAACCTTTTCACAGTCCCCAAACCAAATGGGGACGTGAGGCCCATATTAAATCTAAAAGGGCTAAACAAGTTCCTAAATATCAGGACTTTTCGGATGGAGTCGATCCGATCGGTGGCCACCGCCCTACAAGGGCAGGAATGGTTAGCCTCGATCGACATAAGGGATGCTTATCTGCATATTCCCATCTTTCCGGCCCACCAGAAATTTCTACGCTTTGCAGTAGAAGGGCGCCATTTTCAGTTCAGAGCCTTACCTTTCGGTCTGGCCACAGCACCACGAGTGTTCACAAAAATTCTGGCCCCATTATTGGCCAATCTAAGAACACAAGGTGTAACGATAATGGCATATCTAGACGACCTGCTACTAATAGACCACTCAGTGGAAAAGCTGGAAGTAGCTATTCACAAGACAATCAAGTATCTGGAATATCACGGTTGGATTATCAACCGGGACAAGTCAGCTCTAAGACCAGTCAAAAGTCTGGAATACTTAGGGCTAAGGCTGGATTCAAATCAGAGAAAGATTTTCTTACCTCCAGAGAAGGTGTCGTCTTTAAAAGATTTGACCCACTTAGTGGGTACAAAAAGAAAACCATCCATACGCCTGTGCATGAGGCTGCTGGGAAAAATGGTGGCTTCATTCGAAGCGGTACCCTACGGTCAATTCCATTCAAGGAATTTGCAAAGGGCCATACTGTCAGCCTGGAACAAAAAAGTTCAGGCTTTAGACTTACCAATGTCCCTGTCCCCTTCCGTTCGCAAGAGCCTCCATTGGTGGTTGGTGCCCCAGAATCTGGAAAAAGGAAAACCCTTCAGTCCGGTTTCTTGGAAGGTGGTCACTACAGATGCCAGCCTCATAGGCTGGGGGGCAGTACTGGAGCAATGGTCTCTCCAGGGCAAGTGGTCAGAAGCAGAAAAGGCCCTGCCCATCAATCTCTTAGAGATACGAGCAGCCCGGTATGCCCTAGTAGCATGGACATCCAAACTCCAAGGGTCCCCTGTCAGAATTCAATCAGACAATGCCACAGCAGTGGCATATATCAATCACCAGGGTGGCACCAGGAGTCGTGCAGCCCAGAGGGAAGCAAATTGCATCCTGGAGTGGGCAGAAAAATATGTCCCAGCCATATCCGCGGTTTTCATCCCAGGAGTGGAAAATTGGAGAGCGGACTTTTTAAGTCGCCAACAATTATGCCTGGGGGAATGGTCTCTTCACCCCGAGGTTTTCCAGGCAATATGCCAGCGGTGGGGAACACCGGATGTAGATCTGCTAGCATCCAGATTCAACGCAAAGGTGGACAGATTTGTGTCTCGCACAAGGGATCCCCTAGCTTGCGGCTCGGATGCCCTAGTGTTCCCTTGGGATCAGTTCAAGCTGATATATGCATTCCCACCGCCACAATTGTTACCGCGATTACTCCGCAGAATCAGGGTAGAAAAGAAACCAGTGATTCTGGTGGCTCCAGCGTGGCCCCGAAGGGCATGGTACGCGGAGATTGTAAAAATGTCAGTGAGGAGTCCTTGGACCCTCCCACATCGTCCGGACCTGCTGTCGCAAGGACCGATATACCACCCTTCCTTACCAGCCCTAGGTTTGACGGCCTGGCTATTGAAGCCCACATTCTGAAAAAGAGAGGGCTCTCTAATTCTGTGGTATCTACCATGATCAATGCCAGGAAGCCGGTATCCAGGCAGATCTATTATAGGATCTGGAAGGCGTACATTACGTGGTGTGAGGCCAAGAAATGGCATCCACGTAAGTACGTGATAGGTAGGATTTTGGACTTCCTACAGTGGGCTGTAGATAGGAAGCTGGCCTTGAGTACTATCAAGGGTCAGATTTCGGCCTTGTCAATATTTTTTCAAAGGCCCTTGGCTTCGCATTCACTAGTCAAAGCTTTCATACAAGGAGTGATGCGTATTAGCCCTCCGGTTAGTATTCCCATATGTCCATGGGACTTAAACCTGGTTCTGTCGGTTCTACAGAAACAACCGTTTGAACCATTGCAACACATTTCCTTGGTTCTTCTCACCAGGAAATTGATTTTCTTGGTAGCCATTTGTTCGGCTAAAAGAGTATCGGAATTAGCCGCCTTGTCCTGTAGGGAGCCATATCTGGTTGTCCATAAGGACAGAGTAGTATTACGTCCTCATCCAGCCTTTCTTCCCAAGGTGGTATCAAGGTTTCATTTGAACCAAGATGTGGTTCTTCCTTCTTTTTTCCCCAAACCTAGCTCGGTAGAGGAAAAGTTATTACATTCTTTGGATGTAGTAAGAGCAGTTAAAGCTTATCTAAAAGCCACTGCTCAGATTCGCAGAACGGATACTTTGTTTATTCTGCCGGAAGGCCCTAGAAAGGGTCAGGCAGCATCAAAATCTACTTTAGCCAAGTGGATTCGACAGGTCATAATACAAGCCTATGGCTTGAGAAAGAGACCGCCTCCGTTCAAAGTTAGGGCGCACTCCACAAGAGCAGTTGGAACTTCATGGGCAGTGCATCACCAGGCCTCCCTGGCTCAAGTCTGTAAGGCCGCAACATGGTCTTCGGTATACACGTTTACTAGATTCTACCAGGTAGACGTTAGAAGTCAGGAGGATGTCGCCTTTGGGCACAGTGTGTTGCAGGCCGCAAAAGATCCTCATGCCTGATGGCGCCCAGCTTATGTATCCCTCCCCTCATTTGGCATTGCTTTGGGACGTCCCATTAGTAATGACTAAGTCGCTCTGTGTCCCGTGATGTACGAAAAAGAAAAAGGGATTTTTATAACAGCTTACCTGTAAAATCCTTTTCTTGGAGTACATCACGGGACACAGAGCTCCCACCCCTCTTTTTGGGACACTTATTGCTTTGCTACAAAACTGAGGTGCTCCCGGATGGGAGGGGCTTATATAGGGGAGGGTACTTCCGGTTTGGAAGTGGCCAGTGCCAGCACCTGAAGGTAATCTATATAACCCATTAGTAATGACTAAGTCGCTCTGTGTCCTGTGATGTACTCCAAGAAAAGGATTTTACAGGTAAACTGTTATAAAAATCCCTTTATTTCTCACACTTAAGCCTCGTACACACGGCCGGTTTTCTCCGCAAGAAACCACAAGAGAACTGCTGGGAGAGCTTTCTTGCCGAGAAAACCGTGCGTGTGTACAAGGCCATCAGGTTTCTCGTCTGGGAATTCTGCCCAGAATCTCGACGAGAAAAATAGAGATCCTGCTCTCTATTTTCTCGTTGGGATTCTTGTCGGCCTGTTTCCCGACAAGAAACCCGAGAGTGTGTACACTTACCTGCCTCCATGGAAACCTGCGCATGCTCGAAATGACTTTGACGCATGCGCGGTAGCTTCCAAGGCATAGGTAGGTTGAAGCAAGATGGCAGCGACGGCATCGAATGTGACGAGCACATGCTCTTTCTAGTCAATGACATCACTGCGTTCGTGCCATTCAAAAGAACAGCGGTCATTTTGAATCGTACGTGTGTACACTCGACCGGCACAAGATTCTTGTCAAGAATCTCGTCAGGAAAAACGACGGGTTTTTTCCTGACGAGATTCTCGGCCGTGTGTACGAGGCTTGACACCAATGACGGGAGATTATTATTATACAGGATTTATATAGCGCCAACAATTTACGCAGCGCTTTACAACTTGAGTGTAGTGTTAAGCCCCGAACCATTTGGCTGGCCAAAGACCAGAGCACTTTTTGCGATTCGGCACTGCGTCGCTTTAACTGACAATTGCGCAGTCGTGCGACGTGGCTACCAAACAAAATTTACATATTTTTTTCCCACAAATTAGAGCGTTCTTTTGGTGGTATTTGATCACCTCTGTGGTTTTTATTTTTTGCGCTATAAACAAAAAAAAAGAGCGAGAATTTTGAAAAAAATTCTATATTTTTAACTTTTTGCTATAATAAATACCCCCCAAAAACATGTAAAAAAAACTATTTTTTTCCTCAGTTTAGGCCGATACGTATTCTTCTACATATTTTTGGTAAAAAAATATCGCAATAAGCGTTTATTGCTTGGTTTGCGCAAAAGTTATAGCGTCTACAAAATAGGGGATAGTTTTATGGCATTTTTATTAATATTTTTACTTACTAGTAATGGCGGCGATCAGCAATTTTTATCGTGACTGCGTCATTATGGCGGACACATCGGACACTTTTGGCGATATTTTGGGACCATTCACATTTATACAGAGATCAGTGCTATAAAAAATGCACTAGTTACTGTGTAAATGTGACTGGCAGCGGAGGGGTTAACCACTAGGGGGCTAGGAAGGGGTTAAGTGTGTCCTAGAGAGTGATTCTAACTGTTAGGGGGCGCGGCTATGAGTGACACGTCACTGATCGCTGTTTCCGATGAGAGGGAACAGACGATCAGTGACATGTCACCAGGAAGAATGGGGAGATGTGTTTACACTGACATCTCCCCGTTCTTCAGCTCTGTGACACGATCGCGGTCTGCGGGTCCCACAGGCACGCTGGCGGCACGTGCGCGACCACATGGCAGCAAATTTAAAAGGACGTACATGTACGCCCATTTGCCTGCCCGTGCCATTCTGTTGACGTATAAGTTTGTGCGGCGGTCGGCAAGTGGTTAATACAGTAGGAATCAGAGGAATCAATTTTATTGTATATGTATTATAGCAAAAAGTAAAAAATATAGTTTTTTTTCAGAATTGTCTGTCTTTTTTTGTTTATAGAGCAAAAAATTTAAACCGCAGAGGTGATCAAATACCACCAAAAGAAATCTCTATTTGTGGGGAAAAAATTACATCAATTTAATTTGGGTACAGCGTCACATGACCGGGCAATTGTCAGTTAAAATAACGCAGTGCCGTATGGCAAAAAATGGCCTGGTCATGAAGGGGGGTAAACCTTCCGGGGCTGAGGTGGTTAAAGAAATAAGCGACTCAATATCTATCCAAAATATGCATGGAGTATCTTTACAGAAACTAGCTAAATCAAGCTGTATATGGCTATCTTAAAGGGGTTGTAAACCCTTGAGGTTTTTCACCTTAATACATTCTATGCCTTATGGTAAAAAACCTTCTGTAGTGCAGCAGCCCCCCAGAGCTCCCCTTTTACTTACCTGAACTTGATCGTTCCAGCAAGGAGAACGAGCCCAGCAGCTCCAGCCGCTCCAGCCGCTGTCTCGGGTCGTCATTGGATAGATTATTAGCAGCAGGAGCCATTGGCTCCCACTACCATCAATCAAATCCAGTGACACAGGAGTCGGGGCGAGGTCGAGTCCTGCTGTCTGTGCAGTGGCGTCGTTGGGAGGCGGGGGGTTTGGGCGGGGGGTGCGGGCCGCACCCGGGTGACAACCGCCAGAGGGGTGACACCCATTGGTAGCGATACTGTTCACACCGCCTGCTACACTGTGACCTGCACCTCTCGGATCTCTCAGCGGAGAGGACTGAAGCCCCGCCTCCCCCTCCTCTCTGTTTACATCCACACAGGAGAAGGAGGAGTCAGAGGGACACACATCGCTATGAGTGTGTATATCCGTCCGCGCTGTTCTCACTGAGGTCTGTACACTTCCTTATTTATTATATGTAGATGGGCATGTGCAGGGGGGCGCTATAGTGATGGGGGGGTCTGTACTGAGGGGGGGCATGTACTGAGGGGGTCTGCACTGAGGGGGTATGCACTGAGGGGGGTCTGCACTGAGGGGGGTATGCACTAGGGGGGTATGCACTGAGGGGGTATGCACTGAGGGGGGAGGTCTATACTGATGGAAGGGGATCTGTACTTAGTGATGGGGGTCTGTACTGAGGGAGGGGGGTCTGCACTTAGTGGGGGTGGGTCTATACTGAGGGAGGGGGGTCTGCACTTAGTGGGGGTGGGTCTATACTGAGAGAGGGGCGTCTGTAGTTAGTGAAGGGGGGTCTGTACTGAGGGGGGACTATAGTTGGTGGAGGGGGGTGACAACAATCTTTTCAGCACCGGTCGACACCAACCCTAGTGATGCCACTGTGTCTGTGTCAAAGGATGCAGCAGCAGGGCTCGGGAGCACGCCCGCACAAGTGTCCCCATGGAATGCGGCTCTCCGTGGGGGCACCCGATGAGAAGGAGGATCCAGGAGCGCCGCTGAGGGATCCCAGAAGAGGAGGATTTGGGTTACTCTGTGCAAAACCCTTGCATAGAGCCGGTAAGTATAACATGTTTGTTATTTTAAAAAAACCCTTTAATGTGGTTGTAAACCCTTACAGACCACTTTTACCTACAGGTAAGCCTACATTAAGGCTTACCTGTAGGTGCAACAAATATCTCCTAAACCTACACGGTTTAGGAGATTTTTGCAAAAGACAGGCACCGATGTCTACGGCGCATGCGCCATAGACAATGGCGCGCAGGCGCACTGAGAATGCTGTTAGTGGTGGCTCCCAGGAGTGACCTCATCGCGGCTACGGCCAGTCACAGCGCCGGAGCCACGATACCCGTAAGTCACTCCGGGAGAGATGGCGGCGACGGAGGAGGGGAACGAGGACGGCTGCGGGGGCTTGGATCTCAGGTAAGTAATTCATAATGAGCTAGTATGCTATGCATACTAGCTCATTATGCCTTTGTCTTGCAGGGTGTTTTTTTTTTTTTCCAGAGGGTTTACTTTCTATTTAAAGCGGAACTATTATTATTATTATTATTATACAGGATTTATATAGCGCCAACCGTTTCTGCAGCATTGTACAACGTTACGGCAGACAGTACAGTTACAATACAATTCAATACAGGAGGAATCCGAGGACCCTGATCATTGGAGCTTACTATCTAAAGGGAACTACACTGTATCTGAGCAACACAAATCAACACAAATCAAAATCACTATTTAATTCATTTTTAATAATCAAAGCAAACTCTCCCATCCATCCCTCCATGCTTTATTTTGATGAAAAATCACTTTGAAACCCAACCCCCCCAGTGTTTCTTACTGTGGCCAGCTTGAGTAAGGGCAGATGATTCTTGTAGCACTATACATAACTAAACACCCTAACATAAAAACAATAATAATATTATTAATAATAAATTATTATTAGATTATTATTAATAGTGTATGTTTTGTTTGGGGGTGGGTGTTTATTATTATTATTCTTTTTGTTTTAGTTTTCAAGATTTATTTTTAGCCCTGTTGAGGGGCTTTGGTGAGATATCAGGGGTCATAACAGACCTCTGACATCTCCCCTTTGAGACAGAGAAAGGGACTAAGGACACAGATTCCCCAGTCCCTTTCTCAGCTGCACTGAAAATGAAGGGAGAGGAGACAACGGCTAAACTGAAGCATCGTAAACACAGGTTACAATGTTTCAGTTATCGTATATACCCGAGTATAAGCCGACACGAATATAAGCCGAGGCACCTAATTTTACCACAAAAACTGGGAAAGCTTATTGACTCGAGTATAAGCCTAGGGTGTGCCTCACTTTGCCTCACTGTGCCCATGACTAGACTGACGTTTAACATGGGAGTCTATGGAAGGGGTGCCTGGCTTTGAAAAATCAGTGCTCCCCGGCCGTAAGACCCCAGGACAAGAAACTTTGCAAACTTGTAAAGGAAGAGTGGGGCTATATGTGTGCTAAGTTTGGGGTCCAGAGGACCTACGACCAGCCAGTACTGGGTCCCCAAAGTCACCAGAGAAATGACTGTTTAACATGGGAGTCTATGGAAGGGGTGCCCGGTTTAGAAAAAATCAGTGCTCCCCGGCCGTAGGTCCCCCGGACAAGAAACTTTGCACACTTGTCCAGGGGTCCAGGGGGGGCTGGTAACGGCTCTCCAAAGTCCGGGAGATCAGGCGCAAAAAGGTGACTCGAGTATAAGCCGAGGGGGGCATTTTCAGCACAAAAAATTGTGCTTAAAAACTCGGCTTATACTCGAGTATATACAGTATATGAATGGACAGAGTCAGTGATCACTGGCTCTGTGCATTCAGAAAAGGTAGGAGCCGGGGTTTAGCGGCTCCTACCTCCGGTCTCCATCCTGACAGAGGGAAGCGGAGGAGTATATGGAGGGTGACACGGAGCGCAGAGGGGGACATGGAGGGTGACACGGAGCGAGGACGACAGCAGCAGCGCGGAGGGGGAGAGCAAAATAACGGAGGAGGACAGCAGCAGCGCGGAGAGGAGACACGGAGCGCGCAGGGGGAGAGCAGCATGGATGGGGGAACTGGAGGAGGATACAGGGACAGTCAGCGGTGATCGGTTCGGCTTTGTGGGGAGTTACAAGTACCAATCACCGCTGTATAGATTTCACTAAAACAGCTGAAAAAAGGGGGGGGTGGTGTCCGGGGAGAAACTGTCAGGCTGCATTAAAATCTATACAGGGAGATCGGTGCTTGTAACTCCCCCCCGCCGCACCGATCATCCCTGACTGCCCAAGTATCTGGTGAAGCATTTTCCCCAAGTACAAGTACTCGGGGAAATGCTTGGTGTCGGTACAACCCTAATTAGGACCAATTTAGACAGGATCCAATTAACCTATCAGAATGTCTTTGGAGTGTTGGAGGAGACCGGAGTACCTGGAGGAAACACACGCAGGCACAGGAAGAACATGCAAACTCCAGGCAGGTAGTGTCGATGTCGGGATTTGAACCAGCGACCCTTCCGCTGCTAGGCGAGAGTGCTAATCACTACACCACTATTTATTTTACACTTATTTATTCATATATTATTACAATTTGTATTTCTTTTTTCATTTGCACAGAAAATTGCGCAAAAATGCACCAATTGTGCATTTCCATTCATTTCTATGGGAATAAAAAATGCAACAAAAACGCACAAATCTGCCCAATTTGAGCTACAAAATTGGAGCTTTGAGATCCAAGCTACAAAAGGCTGAGGTGTGAATGGGGCCTACACACAGTGTTCCAGATTGCGCAGCATGCATGCACATATAAAATAATAAACATGATGCTGAGTCCACTGAAGATTCACACTTCACCTGTATCAGCTTTCAGCCGGCATAAGTCAACAGATCAATCTATATTTAAAAAACGGTAAAAATGAGACCATTGTCCTAGCGTCACCCCAGATCAGCTGTTATGAGAAACGCTGTTTACAGACTGCTGTCTCTCGTTTTTTGTACTGTTTAAATAAGAATTTAGGAGTTGTGTTTGAACACTAAAAACATACAAATAACTTCAAAAACCCAGTGACCCCCCGAGGTCATTGCTCTACTGATCAGCTGGCCCAGACCCACAGAGAACATAAGAATGCCCTGAGATGGCACAAAACCATAGCCTGTGGTGACCTGTATACAGCTTCTTTGTCACTCTACACTTTCAGACCTCAATTATAATTTGCAGGAGATAACACTAAAAGGGTAAGTCCATGCCTGCAACATACAGTAGCTTTATGCAGCACTGACTTCCTAGACATAGTTGTCAACAGCCCTAAATTTCCCAGGACATGTCCCGGTCTTACCGTGTCCCAGGAAATTTCCCGAGAAATTTGGGTTTTCCCGATTTTATCGCCAGAGCCGCCGCCGACACTGGTGATTTTGTCTCCGCCGCCATTTTACAGAAGACCAGCTCTCGTGAGGAAGAAACAAGAGGCGGAGCCCGGGTGGCAATGAAAGTGGCTGTCTATAGAAATGGAGCTTCTCCATTTCCATTGGCAGACACTTTCATTGCCACCCAGGCTCCACCTCTTGTTTCTTCCTCACGAGAGCTGGTCTTCTGTGGCATGGAGACCAAATCACCAATATGGAGCAGCATGGACTACCTGCATCTGTGGTGACAAGTGAGCGCTGCATCTGTGGGGACAAGTGACAAGCTGTATCTGTGGTGACAAGTGAGCGCTGCATCTGTTTTGATAAGTGACAAGCTGTATCTGTGGTGACAAGTGAGAGCTGCATCTGTGGTGACAAGTGAGCGCTGCATCTGTAGTGACAAGTCACACTCTGCATCTGTGGTGACAAGTGACAAGTTGCATCTGTGGTGACAAGTGACAAGCTGTATCTGTGGTGAAAAGTGAACGCTGCATCTGTAGTTAAAAGTGACACACTGTATCTGTGGTGACAAGTGAGTGCTGTATCTGTGGTGACAAGTGAGTGCTGCATCTGTGGTGACAAGTGAGCGCTGCATCTGTGGTGACAAGTGACAAGCAGTATCTGTGGTGACAAGTGACAAGCTTTATCTGTGGTGACAAGCTTTATCTGTGGTGACAAACTGCATCTGTGCTGACAAGTGAGCGCTGCATCTGTGGTGACAAGTGAGCGCTGCATCTGCGGTGACAAGTGAGCGGTGCATCTGTAGTGACAAGTTGTATCTGTGGTGACAAGTGAGTGCTGTATCTGTGCTGACAAGTGAGCGCTGCATCTGTAGTGACAAGTGAGCGCTGCATCTGTAGTGACAAGTGAGCGCTGCATCTGTGCTGACAAGTGAGCGCTGCATCTGTGCTGACAAGTGAGCGCTGCATCTGTGCTGACAAGTGAGCGCTGCATCTGTGGTGACAAGTGAGCGCTGCATCTGTGGTGACAAGTGAGCGCTGCATCTGTGGTGACAAGTGACAAGCTGCATCTGTGCTGACAAGTGACAAGCTGCATCTGTGGTGACAAGTGAGCGGTGCATCTGTAGTGACAAGTGACACGCTGTATCTGTGGTGACAAGTGACACGCTGTATCTGTGGTGACAACTGAGCGCTGCATCTGTGGTGACAAGTGACACGCTGTATATGTGCTGACAAGTGAGCGTCACATCTGTGGTAACGAGTGAGCGCCGCATCTGTGGTGACAGATGGTTTTTCCACTGGGCCACGCTACACGCGCCACATTTTCCCACCCCCTGCTACACCAGCCTACAAATGAATGCCCGTCTCCTAATTTTAAGACTCCGCCTACAGACATAAATGTGTCCCTATACGGTACATTGTTTGAGAATGTTGGCAACTATGCCTAGGGAGCTGATGGATTGTTTTCCCCAAGCCTTACTGAAAGTGCACTAACTCACTGTTTTCCCCAAAGCCAATTCATGGCCCACCGGAGAAGACATCACTCCTAAAATCCTTGCTTGAAGAGATAATTTGCTTAAAGTCCAGGAAAAGGAGAGTGTTATTGATTACAGAATGCCCGAAAATAGCCCCCTTGCTTAAAAATAAGTCACTTCAGTCCCTCACACAGGCCAAGGGTATGCATGTGTAGCGGGGTCCTCAATTTAGTGGGATACACCTGGGGGTAGTGTGACCCAGGTGTGTAATTATGTTAGGGTTCAGACCCCTTTTTGTTATTCGTGGAGGATTGGGTGGTGCGATATTCTCCTTGACCAGTGGGTGTCAGTGTACCTACTGGCTCAGAGTAGAATCACTACCACAGTGCTACCCTTTTTGTCCCTTTCCGGAGATGGTACGGCTGGGGCGGGGAACCCGCCGTGGTGTCGATGGGAGGAGATAAAAGGGGGAGACGCCCTCGCCATGAGGTCATTTTCGGGGATGATCTCTTCACGCACCCAGGCACCTTAGGCCTGGGTGCGGGCAGTTCAAGGTTCCGGCCTAGGCGCCCTAGGCCTGGCCGGAATGAAGATGGAGTCCATCCCAGGCACCTTCAGCCTGGGGTGAGGTACTATTGAGGAGGCCTGGGACCCGGTGACTCCGACTGGGTCCCGCGAGGGTGAAGTTGCTCCAGGGCGCCCCTTGCGAGGGGACCCGCATCTGAGGTGAGGAGGCTGGGGAGGTCACCCGTCCGAAGACCCGGTGCAGTGTCAACCCGGTGACGGATGGGCCTTCGGTAACTCCCTTGGAGGACATCTTCCCCTGATAGGGGCTACAGCGCAGCGGAGGAGCTCTAATCAAGACTCCTGCAACCCCTGGTCATAGCACAGGGAGTGTAGGGACTAGGAACCTGTACAGTGCCTCGACCTGCTCCCCCATCGTATCATGCCGTTGCATTTGACTGTATGTGGAGATACGCAATAAACCTGAGTTTGGACTTTGATGGGTGTATGGACTCTGTTAATGGGAGCAAAGGGAGATTCTGACACGGAAGGACTGACCCTCATAACCAGCACACATTTGGCCCGAGGAAAAGATTGGTACTGGCCTTCACCTCACCCACAGCCATGGGGAGGACATGGGCCGTAGCGCACCTCGCTCTGTCGCGTGACATACCCCTAGCTAAAGAGGACGGGGTGAGGCCGCAACACGTGGGGGCTCGTCCGGGATGAAATGTGTGTTGACCCTGAGGTTTGGAACGGCTGTGTTTGAACTTTGCTGCCCGGAGGAGGTCCGAGCAGGTCAGCCATGTGATTGGCCAAAGTGTGTCCCTGTGCTCGAAGTCGTGGAAATTTCTCTGAAAAACCGGGAGAGGCCCATGCAGAAAGAGCGGGAAGAGGGAGGAGTCCAGCCGTGTGACGAACTACATGTGGGGACTTTTGCTGCACTGCGCCACGAGGCACCCCGTGACTGTACAATTCGTGGGCGGAGGCTGGCGGAAGCCCGCGAAAGTGTGCAAGTCGTGGGAGGAGTCTGGCCACGTGTGGAGATACATGTGGAGACTCCGGCGCGTGGTCAGCGCGTGATGGAGCAGCAAGTGGTCGGAGTGAACTCAGGCTCCCAGTGGATGTCGGTACCTTATCCTTTCAAGATGACTGCATTTGCTGCTCCCCTGACAGACACGGGAATAAGACTTAGGCCCCGAGGACAGTTGGCTCTGTATTCATGCAGAGACACGGAGGCCCTCGGTGTGATCTGTCCCGGATGCTCGGGACTGGTGGTCCAACTAAAGCCATTCGGGCGATGCGAAGCATGCAAGGAGTTCCTTTTTGAGGTTGAACCACACACGGAAAGGCCCCGGGCCCTACGCCTCAACTGCATCACAGGAACCGCCACTCCGGAGGGAGAGATCAAAGCCTCTGCGGAGGTTCCCGTACGCGCCGACCAGGGCGAAGTGACTGCCCAACCAGAGACTGAGAGAGAAAAATCCGAGGACACTGCTTCGGTCACCACAGACTCCCTGCTGCCACCCCCGAAGAGGAAGATAGGCCTGGTGCAGGCCTCCTGTGGTCGTGGTCGAGCTTCACCCTGCTGCTTGCCGGACCTGGATGGATCCAGTCGGAAGAATCCTGGACATCCCAGTGCTGAAAAAGGTCCAGGTGAGCCAGGGGCTGGGACTGTGTGTGTGGTTGGAGGTGTCGGGAGTTCACATCTGGTGGAGCCCGCAGGGGAGGGTAGTTCTCCGTCCACTAGGGACTACCTTCCCGCCGAGATGTATGACACCTCCAACCTAGAGTCGCTGTCGGACTGTGGGGATGACGGAGAAATAGACGAGCTGTTTCACCGGAAGGGCTGGGACAGACGCCCGCTACCCGTGCAGAGTAAGCCACAGGACTCCCCCATGTCCATAGATGACAGTACGCTCCGGGTGCAAGCCCCGGAGTTATTGAGGAAGCCTAGGTCTCCAAATAACCTTCCACATTCAACTACATCACCCGCTCTGATAGTGGGGATGCAGCGTGCTTCATTGCGGGCACCAAGAGCAAAGCCGCCTGAGATGGTGAAGGTACCTCGGCACCCGGAGGCCATCGTACAGCCAGGAGAAGGTGAGCGAGATGTGATGCTGCCTCTAGCTCGATTGCAGAGACTTTTCTCCTAGAGAGTCGCCCGTGAATATGGGTGGGAGTACCCCTACTTGCCTCGGGACTTATTGTATGAAGTCGAGGTCTTGCGACCACGGTGGTATGACGAGTTTGTGTGGGAAAAACTCAAAGTGCCCCATGCCCGGCGATACCTGTCATGTTCGCCGCCGGTGTCTAAAAAGTTTAGACTGTAAAGCTGATTGGAGACTGGGATGCCATATCCATGCTGATAAGGTGCTCATCTGCAGGAAAGAAGGAGAAGACGTCGAATATTCGGTGGAAGTATTTGACAAACACCTGAAGCCCTTGTTTTTGCCGGATCCAAGATTTTACTTGTAGGAGAAGTGAACTCCTATTTTGTTGCTGTTGAAACTTTCTGGAAGAGACATTCCCAGACGCCTCGAACTGTGCCCTACTTTTGTTTTGATTTGGGTTTTTCTTTCACTCACTGGAGACTTGGGAGCTGTAGTTTTTTTTTGTTCTCCCTTTTCTTCATGTGCCAAAAGGCAGAGACATTTGGGGATAGAGTTAGAGTAGGAAAGCAGGAAGAATGGAGACTTCGGCAAGTGTTGTGACCGTGGCGCTGTCACCAGATGGCAGTGTTGTGCAACGATTGTTTGAAAATGTTACACATACATCACTTTACTTATTGGAGTGAATGGGTTTCTCGGCTGACAGACCCATTCATGCCAAATGACACAGATTGTTAGGATGTTGTTTCTTTTGTTTCCCTTCTGCAGGAGATTCATCGATCAAGACTGCTGAGAGTGGGGTGGTTTTTGATTAGGAATGGGAGGGATTGTAAATGTGTACAAAGCAGAAGTTTTATATGAGAGTTTATCGTTTTATATTTCCCTTTTCTGTTGAACAGGTCTTGGCATGTACAGTATTCAAAATTTGGGGACAACCTCTGGGGTTCACTCCATGTCACCACGTTAATGGGAGACATGGGTGTGCACCTGACGCTGGGGACCAGCGTCAAATCACAGGGGGGAGTGTGTAGCGGGGTCCTCAATTTAGTGGGATACACCTGGGGGTATTGTGACCCAGGTGTGTAATTATGTTAGGGTTCAGACCCCTTTTTGTTATTCGTGGAGGATTGGGTGGTGCGATATTCTCCTTGACCAGTGGGTGTCAGTGTACCTACTGGCTCAGGGTAGAATCACTACCACAGTGCTACCCTTTTTGTCCCTTTCCGGAGATGGTACGGCTGGGGCGGGGTACCCGCCGTGGTGTCGATGGGAGGAGATAAAAGGGGGAGACGCCCTCGCCATGAGGTCGTTTTCGGGGATGATCTCTTCACGCACCCAGGCACCTTAGGCCTGGGTGCGGGCGGTTCAAGGTTCCGGCCTAGGCGCCCTAGGCCTGGCCGGAATGAAGATGGAGTCCATCCCAGGCACCTTCAGCCTGGGGTGAGGTACTATTGAGGAGGCCTGGGACCCGGTGACTCCGACTGGGTCCCGCGAGGGTGAAGTTGCTCCAGGGCGCCCCTTGCGAGGGGACCCGCATCTGAGGTGAGGAGGCTGGGGAGGTCACCCGTCCGAAGACCCGGTGCAGTGTCAACCCGGTGACGGATGGGCCTTCGGTAACTCCCTTGGAGGACATCTTCCCCTGATAGGGGCTACAGCGCAGCGGAGGAGCTCTAATCAAGACTCCTGCAACCCCTGGTCATAGCACAGGGAGTGTAGGGACAAGGAACCTGTACAGTGCCTCGACCTGCTCCCCCATCGTATCATGCCGTTGCATTTGACTGTATGTGGAGATACGCAATAAACCTGAGTTTGGACTTTGATGGGTGTATGGACTCTGTTAATGGGAGCAAAGGGAGATTCTGACACGGAAGGACTGACCCTCATAACCAGCACACATTTGGCCCGAGGAAAAGATTGGTACTGGCCTTCACCTCACCCACAGCCATGGGGAGGACATGGGCCGTAGCGCACCTCACTCTGTCGCGTGACATACCCCTAGCTAAAGAGGACGGGGTGAGGCCGCTACACATTTAAGCTGGGTCCAAAAATAAAGTTAAGCAAGCTACTTAAAGGTGCTTCCCTTATCAGCCACCTTCTTCTCTTCCAGGCCTTAGTATACAGTAAGTCCATTCCCACTCTTAGGGACTTAGGGGAAGGGACCAGAAAGAAAGGGCCATCTAGCAGTACATCCTCCCCAATATAAGCCTGGGAAGATAGAGGGTTATCTAATACCACATCCTCTCCAGGACAAGCCTGGGAGGGTAGAAGATCATCTAAAACACATACTATCCAAGACAAACCCTTGAGGTTAAAGGATCATCTAACACCACACCCTCCCTAGAACGAGCCGGGGGGGCAGAGGACCATCTAACACCACATCCTCACCAGAACAAGCCTGGGGGGCAGAGGACCATCTAACACCACATCCTCTCCAGGACATGCCTTGGAGGGTAGAGGACCATAACACCACATCCTCTCCAAGACAAGCCTAGGAGGATAGAGGACCATCTAACATCACATTCTCTTCAGGACAAGCCCGGGAAGTTAGAGGACTGTCTAACACCCCATCCTCTACAAGACAGGCCTAGGAGAAGAAAGGACCATTTAACACCTCATCCTCTCCAAGTCAAGCCTGGGAGGGTAGAGAACAATCTAACCCCACATCCTCACCAGGACAAGCCTGGGAGGGTAGAGGACCATCTTACACCACATCCTCTCCAAGAGAAGCCTAGGAGGGTAGAGGACCAGCCAACACCACATACCCCCCAGGCAGGGCCGTCTTTAAGGCAGGACAAAGGGGGCAGCTGCCCTGGGCCCTGTCATTGTTGTGGGGCCCAAAGCAGCTCCCTCTTACCAGTTTTAATTGCCTCGTCCCTTGAAGTTTTAGTCCTTTGCTGTGTCCTGATATCTCAGTGTGAAGTGCTGCTACTAATGCTGCCTAGCTCTGGCTTACTGTTGTGTACGGATGACTCACCTGCAGACCCTGTGTTTACATTTAAATAACCGCCATTCATATGTAAATAATGGGAGCATACATATGTAAATAGCGGCGGCATTGATATGTAAATAGCTGAGGCAGTGGCATTGATATGTAAATAAAGGTGGCATTCATATGTATATCATGTGCTGTTCAGTAATCTCTAGCAACTAATCAACAAGAAGAAATCATGTGCTGTAACCTCCAGCAACTAATCAGTGAGCCGTAATGTGTGCTGTAACCTCTGGCAACCAATCGCAATCAATCCCTGATCTCATACAGTAAACTGATTTTAAGTCTAGCTGATATTTATTGTATGTCTCAGAGCAGGTGGAGAGCAAAATTGCATGGGGAGGCCCCAAGAATTTTTTTGCCCAGGGTCCAATCAACATTAAAGACGGCCTTGTCTCCAGGACAAGCCTGGGAGGGTGGAGGATTGTCTTACACCACAACCTCTCCAAAACAAGCCTAGGAAGCTAGAAGACCATCTAGCACCACATCCTCTCAAGGACAAGCCTGAGAAGCTAAAAGTCGTTCTAGAAGTTTTCTTTCTTTTCTTAGCCTACATAACTTGCTATGAACCTTCTAGTGACTGGTCAGGGTGAAATATCTATAACTCATAACATTGTTTCTTCTTGTTCTATCTACAGGAGAACGCTCTCCAACAACAGGAAGAAGCAAACACTGTTCCTAGCTTAGGGGAACCCAATGAACACATTTCGGGGCTGCATCCCTAAATTTACCTAGCGGCACTCTAGCTTTGACAGGGCCGGTACATTTAGAACAGCGGTAGTCAACTTACTTTAGGGTGACCATACATCCCCGGTTTCTGGGTACAGGCCCCGGATTGAGGACACCGTCCCCGGACCAAGTCTGTCCCCGGTTTTGTCCCCGGATTGGATTTGAACAGGGGCTGGAGCAATTTCAAAGACAGTCAGAGCAGAATAAAAATAAAAAAAATTTGAATTACGCACCCCCCACTCCGCCACTCCTACTAGCTTAGGGGGGTCTTTTTTTTTCCATTATCTGTGCCCCTTTCTGATGCTGGTCGGAGCGGAGGGAATATTTCTTCAGTTTCGGGTGCATGCCCATCCAGCTCCGCTCGCATCTTTTTCTGCCTCTAGTCCCGGCCAGCCGCCTTCCCTTGCCTTCCCTGGTGGAGTGATCTTCCTCCGCTCCTCACCCCGTAGTAGCCGGGGCCCAGGGAGTAAGACTTGACAGCGGCGATGGGCAGAGAGTCGCTGATTGCCACCATTACTAGTAGAAAAAAAAATATGTCCCTGGATTTCATTTTAAAAATCTGGTCACCTTAACTTACTTGACCTAGTGGGGTTCAAGTGCAGGCTCCTGACTTCACCAAGGAACCGCACATAATATTCAGTGAATGTAATGCTATAGAAAGCTATTACAGACTGCAGACAGGCAACATGAGATGGTTAAAGGCTACCGGCATGCTACAGGATATGGTAACAGACAGCAAGCATGCTATGGAAGTGAATGGAGACTTGGGACATTCTTCATGAGATGTTCTTCATAGACGGGAGGTCCATTAAATGAGACTATTATTAGAGATTACTGCTACTAAAGCCTATTTAGGGTACTTTCACCCTGATATGTAGCAAAAACGTGCTAAAAACGCATATGCGTTTTTGCTGCTATTTTTCCTATGAGTTTTATGCGTTTGCAGTGCATTTTTCATAGGACATGTGACTCAAAAAATGCATTAAAAACACTTTTTTCCACGTTTTCTATGCATTTCAATAGGGAGGTGCACCAAAAATACAGCAAGCACGATTTTATTAAACGCAGCGAACCCACAAGGGATCAGTGTAAAGAGTTCCATAGGATTACATGGTCACATGTTTTTCTTTAAACATTTTTTTAACTCAAAAGCGGAAGTAAAACGGATCAGTGTGAAAGCAGCCTTACAAATCAGTCGTTTTCCTTAGACCCCTTTCACACTGGGGCGCTTTGCAGGCGCTATAACGCTAAAAATAGCGCATGCAAAGCGCCCTGAAACAGCCGCTGCTGCCTCTCCAGTGTGAAAGCCCCGGGGGCTTTCACACTGGAGCGGTGCGCTAACAGGACGGTAAAAAATGTCCTGCTTGCCGCATCTTTGGAGCGGTAAAGGAGCGGTGTGTATACTGCTCCTGCCCATTGAAATCAATGGGCACCGCGGCTATACCGCCGGCAAAGCGCTGCTGCAGCAGCGCTTTGCAGTGGTTTTAACCCTTCTCTCGGCCGCTAGCGGGGGGTTAAAAGCAACCCGCTAGCGGCCGAATACCCCCACAAATACGACGGTAAAGCGCAGTTGAAAATAGCAGCGCTTTACCGCCGACGCCCCCACCGCCCCAGTGTGAAAGGGGCCTTGGACTCCTTTCACACTGAAGGCGCCTGAAAAGCACCTCTCAAGTCTCCACAGTGTGAAAGCCCGAGTGTTTTCACACTGGGGCGGTGCGCTTGCAGGACGGAAAAAAATGTCCTGCAAGCAGAATTTTTGGGGCGGTGCGGGAGCACTGTATACACCGCTCCTAAACCGCCCCTGCCATTGAAATCAATGGGCAGTGCTGCCGAAGCGCCTGCAAAGCTTTTCGAGCGCTTTTAACCCCTTGTTAATCCCTCCTTTGGGGTTAAAAAGCGCCCCACTCCTGGCCACACAGCACTGCTAGCGCTCAGGCAGTCTGAGTGTGAAAGTAGCCTTAAAAATGACTTTTCACAACTGATATTTCTTTCAGCAAGATCCATTAGAGAAAGATCTGAAGTAGGCTTGCACCAATACTAGTATCGGTATCGGTGCAGATTCTGAGTATTTGCACAGGTATCGGTACTCGTGCAAATGCACCGATACTTTCAGGGTCGGTTCTTTGAGCTGTCAGTGGGTCTTCCTTGTTGACAGCTGAAGTGTTAAAGAAGTCCGGTAATTGGAGCTGTCAAAAAAGCAAACGGCAATGTTTATTAACAACATTGTTAAGCCTCTGAAACACTCAAATAAAAAGAAACATTGTTTCTTTTTGAACCTTTCTGTTTCTTCATCTGCAGATCAAAGGGATGAACAAATGTTCCTCTGTTTAACCCCTTATTAACCCTTAATTTACTCTAATCAGCCTTAATTAACTCCCTATTCTCCTCCATTTAACTATTATTTTCCTGCTTTTTTTTCACGTCTATTTTATAAACAATAAACAATTATAAAAAAAAAAAAAAAATTCTTTGCTTTGTTAGTGAATATTTTTACAGGTATATATTATATATTAACATATATTTACACATTTCACATTGAAAGAGCGCAAAATAAAAAAAAAACAATCTATTTATTTCATTTGTAAATAACTTTTTAATGCTTTGTACCATTGCTGGCAGCTGAAGTGAAAACAAAACAGTTGCGGTAGGTATCGGTAATTGGTATCGGCGAGTTCTAAAAAAAAAAGTATCGGTACTTGTAGTAAAAAAAATGGCATCCCTAATCTGAAGAAATTAAAAACGTGAAGAAAACCAGCAAGTCTAATGCTGGCCATACACTATAAAAATAATTGTCCGAACCCATTTTCGAAAAACGGACATTTGGCAAGGAGAGCAAACAATAGTGCCACCATCAGTGGACATAAATGAATCCATTTTTTGTTAGTTTATTTACATATACCTAGTCAGGGCCGGTGATACCACTAGGCAAACAAGGCAGCCGCCTAGGGCGCCCTGCTGCCTAGGACGCCCAGCCACTGGTGTTCCTACTCTCTTCTCTCTGCAGCAAGCAACTAAGTCTCAGCATCAGCAGGCAGCCGCTGCTCTGTTAGCACATAGTGTCACAAGTGCAGTGTCGGAGGACTGTGTCCCAACTTCTGAATGAATGGAAGCAAGCAATCATTCATTGATGGGCACTGGTAGGCTGCATTGATGGGCGTTGGTGAGGCTACATTTGATGGGCGCTGGTGAGGCTACATTTGATGGGCGCTGGTGAGGCTACATTTGATGGGCGCTGGTGAGGCTACATTTGATGGGCGCTGGTGAAGCTACATTTGATGGGCGCTGGTGAGGCTGCATTTGATGGGCGCTTCATTAAAGTGGTTGTAAACCCACTTTTTAAACAAAGACCTACAGGTAAGCCTAGATTAAGGCTTACCTGTAGGCAGTGGCGTCACTAGGGTTGGTGTCACCTGGTGCGGTATAACATGGTGTCACCCCCCCCCCCCCCCCAATAATTTTTTTCACCCTAATAACACTGCATATATTGGCAACAGTAGTGCCGTTAATAACTATCAATCAACTAGCAAATTTGAATAACAAAATCATATGAAAATAATAGAAATCAAAGCTTAAACTGTTAAAGAACTGTATTTATTTTAACTTTAAACTTTACTGAATTAATAAATAAATAACACAAAAACAGGAACAAATATGAAAGCATTTAGTTAACATCTAAATCAAAACTTTGCTTTTCTAGCCTTGACAGCTGCAAAATTGTGAACAACATCATCAAAATCAATACATTTCGCTAGTTCACTTTCAACTGATAATATTGCAAGATCAGAAAGCCTTGCCTGTCCCATCGTTGAACGCAAATAGTTTTTTATCAGCTTCAATTTTGAAAAGCTCCTCTCACATGAAGCCACAGACACACAGATTGTCAGAAATATTTTTAGACATAGTGAAAGGGTTGGAAGAGATTCAATGAAGTCCCATTCTGCTATGAAGGTCAAAACTTGTAAAGCCGACCAATCTTTGACTTCTTCTAGGTTGATCTTGGCTGCTTTGAGATGTCTCCTCAGTCTGGGTATTTCCATTAACAGCTCACTCTCAGATATTTCGTCATAAAAAGTGGTCAGTTTTGGAATGGACACCTTTAATGTTTCTTCAGTTTCATATATGAGACTCTTTGCTTGAACAGCCTCAAACATGGCTGCAACTTCCATGATGGCTCTTAATCTGATCTGGAGTTCAGAATGGAAGCGATCAATGCACTCAAGCATTGCCCTCTTGTTCTTGTCTTGTAGACTTATGCCTCCAGCATCACGTGCCTGTTCCCCTGCCATCCTCTTCTTAAACCTGGCTCTTCTCTCTACGGCAATTCCATATTCTTTAGATTTTAAATGTGCCTGCTTAATTGCATGTTCCACTAGGTGACTGCGCTCTTCAAACAGAAAAAGTCTTAGTGTACTCCTGGAGAGTGGAGAGGAGGAGGGCTGGGCACTGTGGGCAGCGACCGTCACACACAGCAGCCGCGCCGCCCGGGCGGAGAAAGTTGTGTGTGTGCTGCAGTGACGTGTCGTCACATCATCACAGTGCAGTGTGATGATGTGACAGGCTGCGTCGCTCGCTGGCTCTGTAGGGTAGGGAGGAGGATTGGAATTTAGGAATAGGAAGAATAAGGAGCCGGAGGACACACACCAGGCGCGGCCGCGGCGCTGGAGGTGTTGTTCCAGGCTTCCAGCCCAGCGGGGTGAAATTAATCAATGAATGGGTCAGCTGTAAAAAAAAAAAAAAAAAATTTAAAAAAAGGGAGGGTGTCACCCCTCTAGCGGGTGTCACCCGGGGCGGACCGCACCCCCCGCACCCCCCTAGCAACGCCTCTGCCTGTAGGTGCATGAAATATCTCCTTAACCTACACGGTTAAGGAGATATTTGTATGTAAATGCGGCGACGCTGACGTCACCCCACTCACAAATTCGGCTAGGTCGCAACATTCGACGACGTAGCCGAATTTGACAGCTCACGCGCGCATGCGCGGAGTCACGTCTTCGCCGCTCCGGCCAATCACAGCGCCGGAGCGGCGCTGTGATTGGCTGCAGCGGCGATACCCGGAAGTAACATTCCGGCTATCGCCGCAGCGATGGATGTGGCTAGAGGAGGGACACGGACGACTTCGGGGGCCCCGATCGAAGGTAAGTGGTACATAATGAGCTAGTATGCTAGTCATACTAGCTCATTATAGCTTTGTCTTGCAGGTTAGAAAAAATAAAAAAACGACAAAAGGGTTTACAACCACTTTAAAAAGGTGGGGCTTACATGGGCAGGGAAAAGGGGGTAGAGTCAGGGGTGGAGCCAAGGGGAGTCAGCAAAATGAGGTTTTCGCCTAGGGTGCCAAAAATCCTTGCACCAGCCCTGTACCTAGTGCAAACAGTTCAGACGGGAAACACATTAACATTTTGATTTATCGTTTCCAAACTTGTCCTTCGTTTTTTCGGCTCAAAAACGTCCCAACGATTATAGATTTTGTGCCCATTAACTGGCCGAAAAACAAAGGAACTGGCCAAATGACCGAATTTCGGCCAATTTTTCGTATAGTGTATGGCCAGCATAAGGCTGCTTAAACACTGAAAGCGTTAGCGCTAAAGCACTGCTCATTTTAGCAGCGCTTTAGCGCTGTTTTAGCGGCGCTTTTCGGCGGCTAGCGGGCATATTTAACTCAATAAAAAGGGTTAAAAACTCACGTTTTGCGGCACTTTCAAAGCGCTTTTAAGGCGCTTTGAAAGCGCTGCACATTCATTCCAATGGGCAGGGCGTTTTGGGAGTGCTAAATACAGCGCTCCCAACCTGCCCCAAAGATGCTCCTTGCAGGACTTTGCTGAACGTCCCGCAAGTGCACCGCCCCAGTGTGAAAGCACTCACTGGAATGAATGGGAGGTGGTTTTCAGGTGCTTTGCAGGGGCTACTTCTTGCGCTAAATCGCCTTAAAACTGCCCCAGTGTGAAAGGGGTCTAAAGAATATTTTTCCTTCACTGGCTTAAAGCGCATCTTCACTCAAGGAGGGGAGAGAGGTAACAAGAAGGGGAGAGGGGTAACAAGGAAGGGAGAGGAATAGCAAGGAGGGGAGAGGGGTAACAAGGAGGGGAGAGGGGTAACAAGGAGGGGAGAGGGGTAACAAGGAGGGGAGAGGGATAACAAGGAGGGGAGAGGGGTAACAAGGAGGGGAGAGGGATAACAAGGAGGGGAGAGGGGTAACAAGGAGGGGAGAGGGGTAGCAAGGAGGAGAGAGGGGTAACAAGGAGGGGAGAGGGGTAACAAGGAGGGGAGAGGAATAGCAAGAAGGGGAGAGGGGTAACAAGGAGGGGAGATGGGTAACAAGGAGGGGAGAGGGATAACAAGGAGGGGAGAGGGGTAGCAAGGAGGAGAGAGTAACAAGGAGGGGAGAGGGGTAACAAGGAGGGGAGAGGGGTAACAAGGAGGGGAGAGGAGTAGCAAGGAGGGGAGAGGAGTAGCAAGGAGGGGAGAGGGGTAGCAAGGAGGAGAGAGGGGTAACAAGGAGGGGAGAGGGGTAACAAGGAGGGGAGAGGGATAACAAGGAGGGGAGAGGGGTAACAAGAAGGGGAGGGGGTAACAAGGAGGGGAGAGGTAGCAAGGAGGAAAGAGGGGTAACAAGGAGGGGAGAGGGGTAACAAGGAGGGGAGAGGGGTAACAAGGAGGGGAGAGGGGTAGCAAGGAGGGGAGAGGGGTAACAAGGAGGGGAGAGGGGTAACAAGGAGGGGAGAGGGGTAACAAGGAGGGGAGAGGGGTAGCAAGGAGGAGAGAGGGGTAACAAGGAGGGGAGAGGGGTAACAAGGAGGGGAGAGGGGTGACAAGGAGGGGAGAGGGGTGACAAGGAGGGGAGAGGGGTAGCAAGGAGGGGAGAGGGATAACAAGGAGGGGAGAGGGGTAACAAGAAGGGGAGAGGGGTAACAAGGAGGGGAGAGGGGTAGCAAGGAGGAGAGAGGGGTAACAAGGAGGGGAGAGGGGTAACAAGGAGGGGAGAGGGGTAGCAAGGAGGAGAGAGGGGTAATAAGGAGAGGAGAGGGGTAACAAGGAGGGGAGAGGGGTAGCAAGGAGGGGAGAGGGGTAACAAGGAGGGGAGAGGGGTGACAAGGAGGAGAGAGGGGTAACGAGGGGAGAGGGGTGACAAGGAGGGGAGAGGGGTGACAAGGTGGGGAGAGGGGTGACAAGGAGGAGAGAGGGTGACAAGGAGGGGAGAGGGGTGACAAGGAGGGGAGAGGGGTGACAAGGAGGAGAGAGGGGTGACAAGGAGGGGAGAGGGGTGACAAGGAGGAGAGAGGGGTGACAAGGAGGGGAGAGGGGTGACAAGGAGGGGAGAGGGGTGACAAGGAGGGGAGAGGGGTGACAAGGAGGGGAGAGGGGTGACAAGGAGGAGAGAAGGGTGACAAGGAGGGGAGAGGGGTGACAAGGAGGGGTAAGGGATAGCCTCCTTTTATCCTTCTCCCCTCCTTGTTACACATTTGGATTTTTTTTTTGGTAGCAAATACCTTTCTCAGCAGGTGCTTCCTTCCACTTCCTTACTCCTTGCCTAGGCGAGGATGATGCAGCATTCACACTGCTTGGACCCCGCCACTTCCTCCTAGGATCACGTCACAAATCCCAGGATTTTTTTTCTAAATTGTCTGTCTTTTTTTGCTTATAGCGCAAAAAAATTAAAAAAATTCTGAGATGTTCAAATACCACCAAAAGAAAGCTCTATTTGTGGGGAAAAAAAAGAACATTAATTTTATTTGGTACAAAATCGCACGACCGTGCAAATAATCAGTTAAAGAAACAATGGCCTGGCCATGAAGGGGGGTAAATCTTCAGAGAGGAAGTGGTTAAGGAAGACACAAAAAACACACACTACTGTTTGCAGGCGCTTGGCCCCCCGCTACATCCACAACCTTCTGCTCACATCACAAATCTGAGGAAGCTACCAGAAAATATCAACCCCAACCAGCAGATCTTGCGCATGTGCAGTGGGGAGCCAGCTGCCAGCCATTTAAACATGTCCCTTAATGAGTCCTAAAATTTCGATTTTTTTTTAATGCTGACTTGTTTTTCTCTATATGGTATAATGCAAATATGATGGAAACTGTTAGCAGGATGTGGAATTTGCCACTAAAAATAGTTCCCCTTCCCCATCTAAAAAGTTTTTAAAAGTTCATCAGTTCTTATAAACAAATAAACCTCAAAATTCACTTCTCCAAATGTTATAAAATGATCTTTTGGCTTATTAAAAAAATGCATTTAGGTCTTCTGGGCCTTTAAGGTCATCATCTGATTGAATTTCAGCAATGCACCAGACATGCCGGCACTGAGATGTGACAAAAATTCCTTGGCCTTATTCCAGGCTTGTAGTGCCTCTGGATAGAAGAGGCCAGGTTAAAAAAGGAAGGGAACGCGGTTTTCATAGAAAGACATGACTTGATATTCCTAGAGGTGCGCTCACACTAGCAGCTTAAATTTAAAGAGAAATTCCAGGCAACATGTATAAGTGATCGGAGCGAGGCTCACTTTTCCAGGAAGCAGCTGTGCAGCTGACCTTAGAAAGATATGGAGGCCACCATTGATGCTTCAATGCTTTGAGCAGATGACCTCAAACAAATTTACAGATTAAGAATTTGAATATCCTGGTCAGACTATTTGTTCTGGTGGGTCATTCATGGGTTTGAAGCCATTGGATCAGCATGAGAGCCAGGGGGACAAGCATTTCCCCAACATCTGCATTGGCAGCCCCCATATACACTATATTACCAAAAGTATTGGGACACCTGCCTTTAAACGCACACGAACTTTAATGACATCCCAGTCGTAGTCCGTAGGGTTCAATATTGAGTTGGCCCACCCTTTTCAGCTATAACAGCTTCAGTTCTTCTGGGAAGGCTGTCCACAAGGTTTAGGAGTGTGTCTATGGGAATGTTTGACGATTCTTCTATTTGTGAGGTCAGGCACTGATGTTGGAAGAGAAGGCCTGGCTCGCAGTCTCCACTCTAAAGCCGTGTACACACGATCGGATTTCCTATGGATTCTAATCTGATGGATTTTTCCATCGGAAATCCAATGAAGCTGACTTCCATCAGTCTTGCCTACACACCATCAGTCAAAAAAACGATCGTCCCAAACGCCGTGACTTAAAACACTCAGACGAGCCGAGAAAAATGAAGTTTAATGCTTCTGAGTTCTGAGCATGCGTCGACTTGATTCTGAGCATACGTGGGGTTTTTATCCGATGGATTTCCACACAGAGGATCGGATTTTGCTATCGACTTTTTTCCCATCGGAAAAATTTAAAACATGTTCTATTTTTTCACACCGATGGAAAAAAGACCGATGGGGCCCACACACGATCGGTTCGTCCGATGAAAACAGTCCATCGGACCTTGGTAAGCTTTCCCTAAAATAAAAATAAATAAAAAACGAGCCACAACCCTATAAATTTCTATGGATGGTTCGTACTCCTGGTGGATCATCTTGGAAGACTCCGGCGGACTTCCCAAAGGAATTAGTGGTGCCAAATGTGTGTACTAGGCACAGGAACCAGCGGGGATGTTTTTTTTTTTTTTTTTTTTTTTAACATCTGACAAACCTTGGTACATCTTACCTAAGAAAAAAAAAAAAGAAAGTGCCACAACCCTATCAATTTGATCAGCCAGATGGACTCCGATAAACTATCCAGAGGAATAATGGGGCCACGTGTGTACTATAGGGTGACCAGATATCCCCAGTTTCCGGGGACAGTCCCCGGATTGAGGACACTGTCCCCAGACCAAGTCTGTCCCCAGTTTTGTCCTTGGATTGGATTTGAACAGGGGCTGGGGCAATTTTAAAGACAGTCAGTGCAGAATTAAAATAAAAAATTCAGAATTACACACCGCCGCTCCTACTAGCTTAGGGGGGGGGGGGTGAATGTTTTTCCATTCCATTCCAGTCCCGGGGAATTATGGGGCTGTGACGTCATACGGGAGCGGGGTCACCGGGTGGCATCACCCGGTGACCACGCCCCATGCCTATATAAGTCGTTGCGCACCGCACACACAACATTACAGTGGCTGGCAGCGTTGTGTCAACATCGAAGAAGAGAAGAGGGAAGAAGGCGACGAAGAAGACCGGGCCGCCACTAGCAAAAGAGCTGGAAGAAGATAGCAGAGGCGCCCGGCAGAAGAAAGAAGGCACCGGAGAGCGGGAGAAGAACCAGAGAGTGCGGAGACGACACCGGAGAGCAGAAGAAGAGACCCCCGACGTTGGAAGAAGACCCCCGGAGCTGCCTAATAAATTACTTTAAAAACCTGTGTAGTGTTTTTTTATTGATTTTTTTTTCCACCAGGTGAATGGGTAGGGGAACGATGTACCCCATACTCATTCACATAGGGTGGGGGGCCGGGATCCGGGGGCCCCCTTTATTAAAGGGGGCTCCCGGATTCCGATAAGCCCCCCGCCCGCAGACCCTGACAACCAACGGCCAGTGTTGTCGGGTAGAGGCCCTTGTCCTCATCAACATGGGGGCAGGGTGCTTTGGGGTGGGGGGCCGCAGGGCGCCCCCCTGCCCCAAAGCACCCACCCCCCATGTTGAGGGCATGCAGCCTGGTATGGTTCAGGAGGGGGGGCGCTCGCTCGTCCCCACCCCCTTTTTTGACCAGCCGGGCTGCGTGCTCGGATAAGGGTCTGGTATGGATTTTGGGTGGACCCCCACGCCGGTTTTTCCCCGTAGGGGGTTCCCCTTAAAATCCATACCAGACCCAAGGGCCTGGTATGCTCCTGGAGGGGAACCCATGCCGGTTTTTTATTTAAAATTTGGCGTGGAGTTCCCCCTCATGATAACAGTGGCGAGATCGCGGTCAGCCACTGTGCACTTCCCTCTCCTCTCCCAGGTCAGCAAATCTGCAGCTAAAACGCGAAGGAACCGCTGAACGACTGATTGTGAACTTGGCAAAGACTCCGGAGCTCAAAAACGCAAGGCACAAGTGTGAACCCAGCCTAAGACTTGACAGGCTGTGAGGCGGGCGGCGACGGGCATAGAGTCACTGATTGCCGCCATTACTAGTTAAAAAAAAATATGTCCCGGGATTTCATTTTAAAAATCTGGTCACCTTAGTGTACTAGGCACAGGACCCAGCCAGGATGTTTTTTTTTTTTGCAAAGGCCATGCTGCACCAGGGCAGGTCAGCATAGAGAATAATTTGGAAGCAAGGATGAAGGTAAGTATTTTAGTGTGCAGTCTAGACTAGGGGGTCTGGTGTTGTATTTAAAGGATAACTTCACTAAAAGTCAAGTTATCCTTTAAATCATCTCTGAGTGCTGGCCTCAAATTTCTTAAACTCCCCCCCTGCAAATCTTCTCAGCGCGTTTTCCAACTCATTACCCTCGTTACACTTTGCTATGCCGAAAAACCACCCAGTAATTACAGAAATGTCATTTTTCACCAGGTGGAGAATTAGCTACGGTCAGAGCGAGGAATCTGGGCTGGTTTTGTGTGGCTAGTCTCGCCCCATGAGCTTTTCTTCACCACCATGTAACGAAACACAATTCTGAAACAGAAAATGGCGATTGATGACAAGAAAAGGACCTTAAAAGGGAAACAAAAGGCCCTTTCGGCCACCTGTTGTGTGTATTTACAGCTTGGTGCCGGGACCTTGACAGATGACCCCCATGTTTTCTCTAGCCTCATCTTCTCAGTGACCTGAAGAGCCGGGTCTCCGTCTCTCCAATGAGGTGTAAAGGGCAATCAGGGGTAGCTTCTTCCTGCTCGCCCCACCATATAATATCCCATCACCTTCTCAGCCCTCACTCCATGCATGGGCACCCTTAGGAAAGTGAAATGCCCCACTCCAATATCCCCTGTCTGTTTACATTAGTCACTGCAGCAGAATAAAGGAAACTCACTCTCATCCCTGCTAAGGATCATTAAACTCAACCAGAGGATGTAACCTGTTTTGCTGTGATGACTAAAGACCTTCATCTTTCATTCTAGGTGCGAAGGCAGGATTTATTATCTTCCATTATAAACTCCTCACTCCTTCTACAAGGTTGGGCGATTGCAGATTTTTTTCAGCTGATGCAGTCTGAGCATTCCTTAAAGCTGAACTCCGGCCTGCCCTTCAGTCTTGCACAGTTGTATCGGCTCCTCTCCTGGACTGAAATGGCTTCCTCTGATTTCACTGCACACTGTGAGCTTCCCACCAAGCGCATTAGAAGCTGCAGAAAGTCAGATAGAGCCCACTTCATGTCCAGCATCCTCTAGCCTAGTGGTCTCCAAACTGTGGTCTGGGGGCCAGATGTGGCCCTTTTCTTGTATTTATCTGGCCCTCTGGGCACCATGCCACCCACTGACTCAATCAACAGGGCATTATTCTACTACACCAACAATGGAGCACTTTTCCTCCCACTGACACCAATGATGGGACACTATTTCTCCCACTGACACCAATGATGGGGCATTATTCCTCCCACTGACACCAATGATGGGGCATTATTCCTCCCACTGACACCAATGATGTGGCATTATTCCTCCCACTGACACCAATGACGGGGCACTATTTCTCCCACTGACACCAATGACGGGACACTATTTCTCCCACTGACACCAATGATGGGGCATTATTCCTCCCACTGACACCAATGACGGGGCACTATTTCTCCCACTGACACCAATGACGGGACACTATTTCTCCCACTGACACCAATGATGGGGCATTATTTCTCCCACTGACACCAATGATGGGGCATTATTTCTCCCACTGACACCAATGATGGGACACTATTCCTTTTACTGATACCAATGATGGGGCACTATTCATCTCACTGATACCAATGATGGGGCATTATTCCTCCCACTGACACCAATGATGGGGCATTATTCCTCCCACTGACCCCAATTATGGGGCATTATTCCTCCCACTGACACCAATGATGGGACACTATTCCTTTCACTGATACCAATTATGGGGCATTATTCCTCCCACTGACACCAATGATGGGGCATTATTCCTCCCACTGACACCAATTATGGGGCATTATTCCTCCCACTGACACCAATGATGGGGCATTATTTCTCCCACTCATACCAATGATGGGACACTATTCCTCTCACTGATACCAATGATGGGGCACTATTCCTTCCACTGATGGGAATGATGGGGGCACTATTTATCCCACTGATACCAATGATGGGGCATTATTTCTCCCACTGACACCAATGATGGGGCACTATTCCTCCCATTGATACCAATGATGGGGCATTATTCCTCTCACTGACACCAATGATCAGGCACTATTGCTCCCACTGACACCAATGATGGGGCACTATTCCTCCCAATGATACCAATGATGGGCACTATTCCTCCCACTGACACCAATGATGGGGCACTATTCCTTCCACTGATACAAATGATGAAGCCCTATTCCTCCCACTGACACATGGGATTCACTCCTGCGTCACGTACGGCTCTGAAGGAACGGCGCGGGTATGTCGTTCCTTCAGAGCGCATGTGCCGATGACACCACCGGCTGCATCTAAAGTAAATCTCACCTAAACAGGGCACATTTATATTTACAGTGCCTATAGGTAAGCCTTATTATCGGCTTACCTATACACTAGGTAAAAATCATACATGGGAGTTTACTCCCACTTTAAAATTCTATTTTACCCACAATTTTATTCTACAAGGTCTCTGCTTTCAGAAAATTATACTGTATGGGGTTTAAACTAATCTTCAGGCCTAAATTTTTTTTTAAACGTGTACAAGAAATAATAATGCAAAAACGGCTCTGACAGCAAAAGGGGTTAAAGGGAACCATGCGGAGTAAAGTACCATGTTCTTTTTATTACTAAATTAATCACAAATCAAAAAATCTCGAATTAGCTTCACAGAACGTCCAATTTTGATCCCCTTATATGATCTTTGTGCTCACATACACAGTAAGACAGTCATCTATCCCTTAACATCCGCCATCACTTCATGTCTGTTCTGTCTATTACTAGTGAGACGAAACATTTGAGTCCTCAGTAATATCGGTGATGATAACAATACAAAGCAGTGGAGCACAGCGCGATTCCGAACCTGATCTATCCAGACATCTATCTCAATTCACTCCCAGCATGAATATAGAGAGACGCGCCGCTAACAGGCAAGGTTGCAGCAATAAGCACAGTGCATCATGTCTAATTTAGCGGGTCAGCAGTTCCATGAGTAATACACACTGCTGCTTACCGCTGAAAAATGGATTTCTCTCCCTCCTCTGCTAACTGACTGCACACGCCAGGACTTCCACTCACTGTACTAAGCGTTTAAAAGAATACTGAGTGACAGATTTTTAAAGGGTCACATTTACCGTAGATTCACCATACATTCATGAGCGGACCATTCAGCTGATCTATAGCAAACATTCGCCAACGTGGTCCACTGGTACGTTTACCAGTTCCAAAACCATCCACCAACATGTGGATGTCTGGGCTCTTTCACACCACGGCACATGCAACAGCTCACATTAATACCTGCATTTTAATGCATGTCATGGCAACTTGCTGTGTATGTACACGTATGTGTGTATATTGCAGTGAGTTGGCATTCGTTCTTAAAGCACATGTGCTGGACCCTCTTATAACTCAAATTCAGCCTTCCTTGACCAGGGTTCCTCCAGAGGTTGCTAGAGAGTCCTTAGGAAATGAGCAATTAATGCCTCTCAGCAAAGTAACCACTAATACGGATGATATTTCTAGATATCTAAAAAGGGGCATTTTTCATATTGACCACCATTGTAAGGAACATTCTTCCTATTTGCCACCAAAGGAGCATTCTTTCTAATAATAATAATAAAGACTATTCTTCCCACTGACCACCAATGTAAGGGGCATTCTTCCAACTGACTATCAATGTAAGGGACATTCTTTCCACTGACCATCAATGTAAGGGACATTCTTCCTATTCACCACCAATGTAAGGAGCATCCTTCCTACTTACCATCAATGTAAGGGGCATTCTTCCTACTGGCCATCAATGTAAGGGGCATTCTTCCTACTGCCCATCAATGTAAGGGGCATTCTTCCTACTGGCCATCAATGTAAGGAGCATTCTTCCTACTTACCATCAATGTAAGGGGCATTCTTCCTACTGGCCATCAATGTAAGGGGCATTCTTCCTACTGGCCATCAATGTAAGGGGCATTCTTCCTACTGGCCATCAATGTAAGGAGCATTCTTCCTACTTACCATCAATGTAAGGGGCATTCTTCCTACTGGCCATCAATGTAAGGGGCATTCTTCCTACTGGCCATCAATGTAAGGGGCATTCTTCCTACTGGCCATCAATGTAAGGGGCATTCTTCCTACTTACCATCAATGTAAGGGGCATTCTTCCTACTGGCCATCAATGTAAGGGGCATTCTTCCTACTGGCCATCAATGTAAGGAGCATTCTTCCAACTGCCCATCAATGTAATGCCGCGTACACACGGACGTTTTTAATGTCATTGAAAAAAAAACAACGTTTTTCTCAACGTGATTTTTCTTGTTTCCTCTCAAGCCTGCCTTGCCTACACACGATCGTGAAAAAAAATGCTTGAGCAAAGCGCGGTGACGTACGAAACGTACGATGGCACTATAAAGGGGAAGTTCCATTCGGATGGCGCCACCCTTTGGGCTGCTTTTGCTGATCCTTGTGTTAGTAAAGTTTGGTGAGAGACGATTCGCACTTTTCAGCCTCGTGCTTTTCAGTCCGTTACAGCGTGACGAATGTGCTATCTCCATTACAAACGCTAGTTTTACCAGAACGAGCGCTCCCGTCTCATACGTAATTCTGAGCATGCGCGTTTTTTTTCCCCTCGTAAAAGCATACACACTACCGTTTTTCACGCCGTGAAAAACGACGTGAAAAAATAGAGCAGGTTCTAATTTTTTTAGCCCATTTTTCACGTCGTTAAAAATGGTCTGGAGCCCACACACGATCGTTTTTAATGACCAATTTAAAAAATGGCATTTTTAATGTCATGAAAAACGGTCGTGTGTACGCGGCATAAGGGTCATTCTTCCTATTCACCACCAATGTAAGGAGAATTCTTCCTATTGACCACTAATGTAAGGGGCTTTCTTTCCACTGACCATCAATGTAAGGAGCATCCTTCCTACTTACCACCAATGTAAGGAGCATCTCTCCTATTGGCCAACAAAGTAAGGAGTATCCTTCCTATTGACTACCAATGTAAGTAGCATTCTATCTATTGACCACCAATGTAAGGAGCATGCTTCCTATTGACCACCAATGTAAGGAGCATTCTTCCTATTGACCACCAATGTAAGGAGCATTATTCCTATTGACCACTAATGTAAGGAGCATTCTTCCTATTGACCACTCATGTAAAGGGCTTTCTTTCCACTGACCACCAATGTAAGGAGCATCCCTCCTATTGGCCAACAAAGTACGGAGCATTCTTCCTATTGACCACCAATGTAAGGAACATTCTTCCCACTCATCACCAATGTAAGGGTCTTTCTTTTTGCCTTGCTCTAAAAGAATTCCTTGTGTCTGTTTCATGCTGTGGGTGTTAAATTGGTGTCACCAGGATGGAAGTGAGGGGTAATTTCCCCAGTAGGGACACACATACAGTAGCAGATGCTATTCTTACCAACTATTAAAAGCTAAAAAAATACTAAAACCTTTTGGTTGGAGTTAAGCTTAAGTTTACTGATTACTAGAGCTCTCAACTTATTGTCAGACCAGAGTTTTTCTTAAAATGTAAACAATAGAACAGCAGGGCAGCCATCACAAATTTTGGGGCCCCTTACACAGCTTTAGGCAGGGCCCCCCTCAAGCAGAACCGGGGGGGGGGGGGTGCTGACTGCCGAAAAAAAACAGACAAGTGTAATCTTTTCTCTCCTCTCTCCTGATGCAAGATGATAAGCGGGGGGGGATGGGCCCCTTAAAGGTGTAATGCTAAAGAAAAAAAACCCGGGAGGGGGTCTGGCCGGGCCTGTAAGGCGCCCTGGGGACCATCGGGCCCCTTACAGGTGTAGTGATGCAAAAAAAATGCTATTATAATAGTCTGAACTGTTTCTGGGTGAAGGCACAGTACAAAAAGTTATTGCAATGCAAAAAGAAAAGCCTGAACAGAACATCTAATATTAACACACTGACCGGACTCGTCCCAGGCGTAGGTGTAGCACTTCTCTATCTTTATAGGGGATCAGATTTGACCCAACACCGTTCAGGTCATGAAAGATTTCCAGGGTCAATGGTCTATTGGCATTCTCGGGAATGTTCAGTCATATCAGTTTTTAGAATCCCAACCCTCTGATATCCTGAAAGGCCTGCCAGAAAAACTTATCGTGACACTCTGCACTTTCAAGGAATCGGAGACCTTGTCGCCTTCATATACGATGACCTGCACACATGTTTTTCCAATCGAATTGTGGAAAAACGCTCTGTAAACACGACAGGACCATGAGATGTCAGCAAACCGGCATGGGAGAAATTCTTCAATTAAAGCTGAATGCCAAGCAAACACCTACATACAGCCTGAAATACATCCATGGGAACTGCTTTACCCACCAAATGAACTATAATGCTGTTAAGCCATTTTTTTTTTACCACTGAAACAACATTTTTCCTATTGACCACCAATGTAAGGGGAATTGTTCCCTCTGACTATCAATATAAGAAGCATTCTGACTACCAATGTAAGAAGCATTCTTTCCTCTAACCACCAATGTAAGGGGTACGGTTCACACTGACCACCAATGTAAGGAGCAGTCTTCCCACTGACCACAAATGTAAGGATCATTCTTCCCATTAACCACCAATGTAAGGGGCATTCTTTCCAATGACCACCAATGTAAGTGGCATTCTTCCTCCTGACCACAAATGTAAAGAGCATTCTTCCCTCTGAGCACCAATGTAAGGGGCATTCTTCCCAATGACCACCAATGTAAGAGGCATTCTTCCTCCTGACCACAAATGTAAGGAGCATTCTTCCCACTGACCACCTTTGTAAGGTGCTGTCTTCCATCGACAACCACTGAAAGGGGCATTCTACTCCCTGAGCATCAATGTAACGTGTTGTCTTCCCATCGACCACCAATGTAAGGGGCATTCTACCCACTGACCACGAATGTAAGGGGCATTCTACCCCCTTACCACCAATGTAAGGTGTTGTCTTCCCATTGACCACCAATGTAAGGTGCACTCTTTCCAGTGACCACCAATGTAAGAGACATTCTTCCACCTGACCACCAATTTAAGGAGCATTCTTCCCACTGACCACCAATGTAAGGGGCATTCTACACCCCTGTCCACCAATGTAAGGTGTTGAAAAGATGTTGCCTCACCAAAAAGTTTAGTATGTAGGGGTAGGTACCATCATCCTATAATTAGTCAATGAAGAAAGGGGGAGGAATTGTCAAGGGCTACTCCAAAATCAATGCCCTATGACGCCAGTGATGTTACGGACTATCTTGGTACCCAGAAGTAATACATATTATTTATAAGAAATTGTATATTTATTAGAAAAATTGATTACATAGAAAGCATGAACAACAACAAAACAATCTTAATGTTGTTGAAAATTCCAAGAAATAAACATTTAAGCCTCGTACACACGACCGGTTTTCTCGGCAAGAAAGCTGCTGGGAGAGCTTTTAGCCGAGAAAACCGTAGGTGTGTATGGTTTCTCGTCTGGAAATCTGCCGGGAATCTCAACGAGAAAAATAGAGAACTCGCTCTCTATTTTTCTCGTCGGGATTCTCGGCAGAGTGTTTCCTGCCGAGAAAACCGTGAGTGTGTATGCTTACCTGTCCATGGTAAACCCGCGCATGCTCGAAAATACTTTGACGCATGCGCGGTAGCATACAAGGGTAGTGTAGGGTGTAGCAAGATGGCGGCGACAGCATCAAATGTGACGAGCGCAGGCTCATCGTAGTCGATGACGTCACCGCGTGTGTACACTCGGCGTGCAAGGCGAGCTTGACGGGAATCCCGTCGGGAAAACCAAAGTTTTTTTTCCCGACGGAATTCCCGTCCGTGTGTACAAGGCTTTAAAAGTAGAAAACCCCACTGGTAATGGGAACACAGAGATGCAGGTTCAGACGTTGTCCTCTACATGTTTCACGACCACTGTCGCTTCTTCAGGAGGGGTCAACCAAAAGCATCTATAAAAAGATACAGTACTAATAGTTACAGTGGCAAAGAGCTATTAAATAGGTAGCTTGCTACAATGTAAGGTGCCGTCTTCCCAATGACCACCAATGTAAGGAGCATTCTTCTATCTAACCCCGATGAATTGTTTTTTTGTAGTGGTTTCTGAAAATTATTTCAAGAGCTCCTCATGGCTGAGAAGGTTGGAGCAAGTAACAAGCAGAAGCTCTGATTTTCTTGTCATCTAACCCGTTCTATAACAAAAATGTCAGCAGCAGCAATTCAAACTTCTAATATAAAAAAAAAAAAGAGTAATAAGATGATCTATGGCTGCCAAGCCCATTTTCTCCAGTCAATGAGCAGGATGTAGCCACAATGAGCAGAGACAGAAATTAATTAATGACGAGAGCTAGCACCCCGGGCAACGGCTGCAGAGCCCCGAGCCCTCAGGATTCCGAGTGGCTGCACATGAGCACTTGTGACACACTCAGATAGATATCAGTCACAGGGAAATCACATGGAGACAGTATGACAGGCCAAAAGAAAACACCTGAGGGGCAGCCGGCTCTGATTTCAGATTCTTGACGTTCATTTCATATTTATTTGCTGGATTCATACCAATAAAAACAGGTTTAGATCAGGCCGGAAGGGGAACCGATGTTTGCACTGTCTGCGAGGGGAGCCAGCTTAAAGAAGCATGCCCGACCTTGAAGCAGTGTTGCCAACCGTCAGTATTTTTACTGGTAGCCAGTAAAAAATGGGCACTTCCCTTCTGGCAGTAAATGCCAGTAAGAGGAAAAGGTTGCCAGTAAAAAATATGGCGGCGACACTCGAGACCGTCCAAGTGCCTTCTGCAGTGTGTTCAGTCAGTGCCGGTGTTCAGACGAGAAATGACTCCCGTCGAATAATGCCCGCCCTGTACTGCACAGGCTCAGCGCTTGCGCAGTACGGAGCACTAGGGAGCCACCGAAAGTCTCTGAATATGAACAGCTGTACACGGCACCTGTGCAAAGAAGATGATATTGTGCACACGCTACCGATGCTCGTGCAACTCTGCAAGGGGCGCGTGTATTATTGATTGAACTCTGTGTAGCCATACCCCCGTAGAAGCTGCTGGTTTAGATTTGGGCCTGCCCTTACCTTACTGTTCCGTATGTTCGTCTCAGGGGTTCTCCTTGAAGAGTTGTCCAGAAGAAGTTTGCACCAACACAAAGTCTCTTTCAAGGGTTTTATTGAATAAAGTTTCCAACAGAGGTGGTTGAAGGGATGGGGAAGACTTAGGTACCTTAGTTGCGGATCACAGGAATTTTCCTAGGTCCAGAGGAACAACTGTCTCCACGCTGGACTCAGCAAACACCGGATAGGCCCACTCTCACTGGCCTAGCAACCGATGAGTAGCTCGATCACATATAGTCTCTGCCACAGACTTGGTGAAAATAGAACAGTCTCTGCCACAGACTTGGTGTAACCCTTCCCTGGGTTACCTTCTGAATAAGAACACAGCTCTCAGTGCCAGGATCTTCCAGCCATTCCGGCAAAACTGTGAGGTAGATTATGATCCGGATGCATCCTCCAATTGAATCCTCATTTGCTTGGTCCCTTCCAGCAGGTAAGGCGACACAGGATCATCCCCGGATCAGTAGGCCCCCAGTAACTCCTGGGCCTACATCTCAGTAACGGAGCCTCAGGCCAACGTGGCCCCGAGGCAGAAACTGCCAGCACCTCCCTGAGGCCATGAGGGCCCTCAGGTCGGGATCGGGCGGGTGGTGCCCACCACCAACGAACAACGACCCCACAAAATGGTGTCTGTCTCTTAAGTACCCTCTCCCAGAATGCACAGCGGGTTGACCGCGCCCCTGAGCCGCTTCCGAGAAAGAGATACCCAATGCATTCAGCCTGTTGTCTTTCCTATCCTGACCAGTGGTGACAGCGACACCCACTGTCAGGAGGAAAATCATGCAACCAGCTGAACTGAAACAGAGTATAATTTGTAACACAATCCTTCTGAGCCAAACTATTGCTCAGACAACTATGATTTCAACACATAGCGCCCACTCATTGGGAGCACTATGGAGCCGCCGAAAGTCTCCGAACATAAACAGCTGTACACGACGCCTGCGCAAAGAAGACGATATTGTGCCGCACGCTCCCCATGCTCGTGCAACTCTGAAAGGGGCAGGTGCATTATTGATTGAACTGTGCAAGGGGTGGATGCCTACAGAAGAGGCCGTATTGTATCATCAGCTCTGCCCATAATTCCAAAATACCGCCTCTTCTGTAGGCATCCGCCCCTCACATGCTTCAATCAATAGTACATCCTCCCCTGTAAGAAATCCACCCCCATCGTATCAGCTCTGCCCATCATGATACAATATGGCCTCTTCAGTAGGCATCCGCCCCTTGCACAGTTCAATCAATAATACACCCGCCCCTTGCAAAGTTGCACGAGCATGGGGAGCATGCGGCACAATATCGTCTTCTTTGCGCAGGTGTCATGTACAGCTGTTTATGTTCGGAGATTTTCGGCGGCTCCATAGTGCGCCGTACTGCGCAAGCGATGCACCTGCGCAGTACAGGGCGGGCATTAATCGATGGGGGTCATTTCTCGTCAGACCACCGGCAGGGGACGGGACTGGTGGAGGTGGTGCCTGAGAGTGTCGTGTGATGTCATGATGCAAGGGAGCCGAGCGGAGTGTCTGGAGCCTTGTGTGCAGATCTGAGGGACAGGAGCAAGGCAAGCCAGGAGCAGGACTGTCAATGCTATTTGGAGTGGAGGGACCACCTGGTGTGGAGAGAGACTGTCACTCCGGAGGGGATGTGTTGTGTTGGGGATCTTTGCTGCTGCACACTGCTGTCAGTGTCACTGTGAGAGTTAATTTCCTCCTATTTGTGTGCTGCCCGTTCTAATTTCTTGCCTTCCTGACTCCTGTCCCGAAGATACCTACTTACTATATCGAAAAAAGAATAAGAAATATGTGTTTTGCCTTTATATCTACCTTAAATCACATGTCTAATTGCATATTGTACTTATTTGTAGCCTAAATACTGAAATTTGTACTTAAAACTGTAATTTTGGAACTTTTGGAAATGCCAGCAAAAAACTTGGCTGTGCCAGTAAATTCTGCATGTTGTGTCAGTAAATTTAAATCTGGTAGGTTGGCAACACTGCCTTGAAGTCACTTGTTATAAATCCCTATGGCTGCAAGAATCTTCATCTCTCGAAAAAGCAAAGCAAGATGTTCCCAGGTTCCAAGCACCAATTTCTAAAGGTGGGCTCTCCTGTACACATTTTGATCAGTGTTTTCATTTAGCCCAACATCATTACTCAAATGCCACTAACAGGTTAAGTGAAAAAATGTTGATTATCTCGTTACAATGACATCTGAAGGTTGGTGGGATATATTGGGCAGCAAGCAAACGTTGAAGTTGATGTGTTGAAAGCAGAAAAAAATGGGCATCACAGTTTGTTGTGTATGGGGATGCAAAGTCGCAGACTGGTCAGGGTGCCCCATGCTGGCCCACAGCCAAATGCGCCTACAATGGGCATGTGAGCATCAGAACTGGACCACAGAGCAATGGAAGAAGATGGCCTGGTCTGATGAATCATGTTTTCTTTTACATCATGTGGGTGGCCGGGTGAATGTTACATAGTTACATCAGGGACGGATCCGGGGGGGGCAGCAGGGCAATTGCCCCCCCCCCCCGAAAATACTAAACATAACAAAGGCAGATCCCCGTTCTGCCCCTGCACTAGGTGAAAATGGGTCGCTGGCAGACTCGACCCGTGAGCACGCTCCCACAGAGGACACAAGAGAGTGCTGGCGGTGGCGCACGCCCGTCCACCACTGCGTCTGTGCGAGTTACAGCTACACTGTACAGCTACAGTGATTTGCGCAGGAGAGCCAACCCGCCGCCGTATAATGACAGCGGCTGGTCGGCAAGCAGTTAAAGAGAATGGAAACCAACATTTCATATTCCTCATATGCACCATATACTTGTATGAGGGAAGATTAGGGTGCTGTTTTTTCTCCTCCAGCTCTTCTGCAGCTGAGAACAGAGGGAATGTGATCACTTATAAAAATGGGGAAAAAGGCATTTATAATGTGTTATTTTTATTTTTATTTTTTTTATATACACAAATATTTTGCCTTTCATTTCTATTTTATACTAAATGGGTTGTTTTACAAGGTGAGGACTTACATCTACTTTAAAGACATTCAAATAGAAAGCAAAGTTGTTGTTTTTTTTGTTTTTTTTAACAAAGGGTTTAATACGACTTTAATGAAAACTGCAGATTTAAAAAATTGAAAATTGCTTTTGAAATAACAATAACATGTGGTTTTTGTTTCTATACACTTCCAGCTGACCTCCCTGCATTGTAGGTCTAAATAAATGATCTCAGAGACTATTGGTTCCCTTTAATTCCTCCGTCCCCTGCTTTGTCAGCCCCTTCACCATCCCATGCCAAGCAATTGATACAATAACAACAAATCAATGAATCGGAACACAAAAGGCTGACCCAGAGCAATAGAGCCAACGAGCGATTATTCATTAGCAAGCCCCCCGAGAGCCTCTCTTTCATAAATGAGATTACGCTGACCTAATGAAAACGCAATGCATACAATAAGACAAATCAACCTAAATGAATGTTTTCACTAACGAGCCGCCATTAATATTGATCACAACTCAAAAAAAAAAAAAGAAACAATTTACAAGCCCTTGTAGCCATCATATACTTACTTCTCCCTAATGAGTTAATCTGGAGATCAGAGATACAATGGAACCATCCACCATACACATTGTAATAAATGCGTCCAACCGTAGAGAACGCCAAGAGGGTAAAAAGACAAAACAAAAACAAAGATTTCTAGAACGGCAAAAGGCAAAGGTTGGAGTGATGGTGGATGTGTTCTTATGCCGTGTACACACAATCGGTTTTACCGATGAAAACAGTCCGATGGACTTTTTTCATCGGACAAACCGATCGTGTATGGGCCCCATCGGTCTTTTTTCCATCAGTGTTCAAAAATAGAACATGTTTTAATCTTATCCGATGGTGGGGAACTCCATTGGATAAAAAACCCACGCATGCTCAGAATCAAGTCGACACATGCTCAGAAGCATTGAACTTCATTTTTCTCGGCTCATCAGCGTGTTTTACGTCACGGTGTTTGGAACAGTCGGTTTTTTGACTGATGGTGTGTAGGCAAGACTGATAGATTTTTCCATCGGAAAACCGATGAAGCTGACTTCTATCAGTTTAAAAACCATAGGAAATCTGATCGTGTGTACAGGGCTTTACAATGAGAATTATTATCAGAACATAATATGACTACGCCGACACATACCCATAGTCCTGGTGATAGCAAGACAGTCCCCACTGTATGTAGTGCCGTCCTCATTCTGCTGATGGAGTCCACATTATTTGGTTGAAGATCCTTTGTAATTCTTTTCTTCCAGTTTTTTTTTTTCTTATTGGGGTAAAACCAAATGGGGTCTACGATATATCCACTGCTTTCACTGGGTCTGCCACATCTAAAACAAAGACATAAAGCTAAAGTTAAAGCTCAACTTTCATTTGCTCCTTTTACCTTCATCTATGCTATGGGAGTATCTCGGCAAACGCTATGTGTGTCGGTGGCCATCTAAATATGGCGTCGGCAGCGCTTCCAGTTCTCGCACAGCCAGAACTGACATTGTGGGCCGTTGGCCTGGAACGCCGGGGACCATACAAGGCTGTTTAGCCCCTTCTAAATCAGACATTGCTCTCCACATCAGGCAGACATACAGTAGCTCTGGCCTACTGGCAGGGCTGCTGTTAGAAATCATGGGGCCCCATACAGCCTTCCTGACGGGGCCCCACAGCAGTACTGACTTTATCCAAAAATGTCTTGGGCCCCTCTATTGACTTGATGGGGCCCAGAGAAATGTAATTTAACCACTTCAGCCCCGGACCATTTGGCTGGCCAAAGACCAGCCCACTTTTTGCGATTCGGCACTGCGTCGCTTAAACTGACAATTGCGTGGTTGTGCGATGTGGCTCCCAAACAAAATTTACGTCCTTTTTTTCCCACAAATAGAGCTTTCTTTTGGTGGTATTTGATCACCTCTGCGGTTTTTATTTTTTGCGCTATAAACAAAAATAGAGCAACAATTTTGAAAAAAATGTAATATTTTTTACTTTTTGCTAGAATATATATCCCCAAAAAAATATATAATTATTTTTTTTTCCCTCAGTTTAGGCCGAAACGTATTCTTCTACATATTTTTGGTAAAAAAAAAATCGCAATAAGCGTTTATTGATTGGTTACGCAAAAGTTATAGCGTCTACAAAATAGGGGGTAGTTTTATGGCATTTGTATTAATATTTTCTTTTTACTAGTAATGGATCTGCGATTTTTATCGTGACTGCGACATTATGTCGGACACATCGGCCACTTTTGACACCATTTTGGGACCATTGTCATTTTTACAGCGATCAGTGCTATAAAAATGCACTGATTACTGTAAAAATGACACTGGCAGTGAAGGGGCTAACCTGTAGGGGGCGCTGAAGGGGTTAAGTGTGACCTAAGGAGAGCTTCTAACTGTTAGGAGGCGTGGCTTGCCGTGACACGTCACTGATCGCTCTTCCCGAACGATCAGTGACGATCAGTGACATGTCACTAGGAAGAACGGGTAGATGTTGTGTTCACACTAACATCTCCCCGTTCTTCAGCTCTGTGACCCGATCGCGGAACACCGGCGGACATCGAGTCCGCGGGTCCCGCGGGCACGGTCACGGAGCTCACGACAGGGTCAGCTCACGCACATATACTGCAGCACAATGACACCGCTGCGCGAAACTCCGTACGGGTACGGGGTTCCCTTTAAGAGCTGCCAGAGGGTGCACGTGCGCCGCCGAAGGCACGCGAGCGCGTCCACTGCACGGCGGGGGACCCGATGCGTGTGGCTGGCGGTCGCGATCGCAGCCGGCCACACGCAATCGCGTGCACGAGACCCAGCACGGGTCCCTGTTCTGTCAGGGGTCCCGGTCACGGAGCTCGCGACCGGGGATGGCGGCGCGCACGTGACCACACGGCCCGCAAATGAAAGGGAACATATATATACGCCCATTTGCACAGCCGTGCCATTCTGTCAGGTAAATCCTTGTGCGGCGGTCGGCAAGCGGTTAAGCTCTGGTAAGCAACAAGGAGTGGGGGTGTGGTCTTGTATCATGTGTTTTTTCTGGATTTTTGGTTGATATTCTGTCTCTATCATTTAAAATGCACCTATGATAAAAATTAAAGACCCTTCACTTCTTTATAAGTTCGCAAACTTACACAATCTGCAGGGGATCAAATAATTTTTTCCCCCACTGTATATATCTTATATTTTATATTATTATCTCGCCGTATCTCAACTCCTAAACCGGGAATATATAACGCTCTTTTATCTCTGAATATTTCTTCTCTTATAAATGACATACTGGGGTTATAAATATGCACATTGAACAGGTTTGTAGACGCTGCCCTATAAAACATAGCAGACTGAGCTACTACACAGCCAAGCTGCAGCTCACTCATATCCGTCCCCAGCATCTTATTTTATCTCCAGTGACACCCCAGAGCCATTTAATCATTTTTTCGAACAAACAGCTGCTTAAAATAGAGCCTCGGTGGAACAGCCACTGACACCATTCCAAAGGGAAAGGGGGAGATGCTCGAAAACAATGGTGCTCAGACCCCGGCGGTAAGACCTCTTGCCCTCGCCCAGCCTTATTCCTGGCAGTTACTGGCACAGGGAGGCGAACGCCGCCCCGTAAGGCCGACCCTTTTGTTGTGTGAATTTATTTTATTTTTATTTTTTTAGCAAAGGTTATGCTCAAGCTTCTTAACTATTTCCTTTAAACAACAATGTCTGGAGGAACGTGTGCCAAAACGGTCTAGGTGTGCGTTGTTGTAGCATTCTATCCTTGCAACGAGGGCCTATTCACGCTAGGTGCAGCAAAACTCTGATATTTTACTGCAAGAAAGAGATACCCGGCATGTCAAGGCTTAAATTTGCGTGCACCCGTGAAACGGCAGCAAACATCAGTACCCTATATTTTCCATTAAACATCCCCATAGAGGTCAATAGTTTAATGCCGCGTACACACGATCAGAAAATCCGACAAGAAAAGCGTGGATTTTTTTCCGACAGAATCTTGGCTCAAACTTGTCTTGCATACACACGGTCACACCAAATTCCGACCGTCAAGAACGCGGTGATGTACAACACTACGACGAGCCGAGAAAAATGAAGTTCAATGCTTCCGAGCATGCGTCGACTTGATTCCGAGCACGCCTGGTTTTTGGTGCGTCGGAATTGCATACAGACGATCGGAATTTCCTCCAAGAACTTTTCTTGTCGGAAAATTTGAAAACCAGCTCTCCCGGAAATTCCGACAGAAAAATTCCGATGGAGCCTACACACGGTCGGAATTTCCGACCAAAAGCTCACATCTGACTTTTCTTGTTGGAATTTCCGATCGTGTGTACCCGGCATTAGCTTTAACCGTGAATAATGAGCCAGAATGTGCAACGATATGTACCACAGGAAACATTTTTCCGCATAGGCGCCCTTGACGTGTATACACGTATGTATGTGTGGGGGGGGGGTTAGGGGGGACTCCTCCAGTTATCACTCTCTCAGACTATTGTTACATTGTAACACATTTTCTTGCACAAAGCCAAAAACATGAAGACTACGGCATGGACACCAAATTAAATAAGGCCCCATTCACACCTGTGCATATTGGAAATCGCAGGCAGACACGCAACAATACATGCAACGCACTTACAGTGCCATTATTTTTTTATGACGCCCCAAACGCGGTACATTTTTGCTGTAAATTGTCATGTGGCAAAATGTATGAACATTTTTGGCAAAGTATGGAATGCCAAACGCGCCTGGCTCAGTTCCAAAATTTGGTACTTCTTTGGTGCGTTTTTGGAGCGCAGGGAGGCCCGTTCAAAATGAAGGCTGACCTTCCAAAAACGCACAACAAAAAAAACGAGCAAAAAAAGCAACGCGGCGGCTGCTGATCAAGAAATGTTGTCCGAATTGTACGTTTACTGCTGAACCAAATTTTGATCCATCTATGGCCAGCTTTACTCTTATCTATCTATTTATCTATCTATCTATCTTACCAAAAGTATTGGGACGCCTGCCTTTACACGCACATGAACTTTAATGGCATCCCAGTCTTAGTCCGTAGGGTTTAATATTGAGTTGGCTCATCCTTTGCAGCTATAACAGCTTCAACTCTTCTGGGAAGGCTGTCCACAAGGTTTAGGAGTGTGTCTATGGCAGGGGTATCAAACTCAATTTCATTGTGGGCTGCATCAGCATTATGATTGCCCTCAAAAGGGCCGGTTGTATCTATAAGATTAGATGTCCAGCGCATTCCCTCCCCTTACATTAGATGTCAAGAGCCACCCCACCATCAGAACTTGAGTCCCCCACTCTCCCTTATATCACAGTGCACCCCCCTTTCCTTATGCTGCTGCTGGGAAGAAGCTGGATGCATTGCTTGAAAGCAGAAAGTAGGGGTCTGGAGGAGGACTGGAGCTCTCCCGCAGCTGCAGGGGAGGTGCGAGGGCCACATGAAATGGCCTGGAGGGCCGGATTCGAGCCCGCGGGCCTTGTGTTTGACACCTGTGGTCTATGGGAATGTTTAACCATTCTTCCAGAAGCACATTTGTGAGGTCAGGCACTGATGTTGGATGAGAAGACCTGGCTCGCAGTCTCCGCCCTAATTCATCCCAAAGGTGATTTATCGGGTTGAGGTCAGGACTCTGTGCAGGTCAGTCCAGTCAAGTTCCTCCACCCCAAACTCACTCATCCATGTCTTTATGGACCTTGCTTCGTGCACTGGTCCAAATCATTTGGTGGAGGGGGGATTATGGTGTGGGGTTGTTTTTCAGAGGTTGGTCTTGGCCCCTTAGTTCCAGCGAAGGGAACTCTTAAGGCATCAGCATATCAAGACATTTTGGACAATTGTATGCTCCTAACTTTGTGGGAAAAGTTTGGGGGTGGCCCCTTCCTGTTCCAACATGACTGCACACCCAAACACAAAGCAAGGTCCATAAAGACACGGATGAGTGAGTTTGGGGTGGAGGAACTTGATTTGCCTGCACAGAGTCCTGACCTTAAACCGATAGAACACCTTTGGGATGATTTAGAGCGGAGACTGGGAGCCAGACTTTCTCGTTCAACATCAGTGCCTGACTTCACAAATGCACTTCTGGAAGAATGGTCAAACATTCCCATAGACACACCCCTAAACCTTGTGGACGGCCTTCCCTGAAGAGTTGAAGCTGTTATAGGTGAAAAGGGTGGGCGAACTCAATATTGAACCCTACGGACTAAGACTGGGATGTCATTAAAGTTCATGTGTGTGTAAAGGCAGGTGTCCCAATACTTTTGGTAACATAGTGTATCTATCTATCTATGATAGAACATTCACTTTAAATGACGTGTGTTTTTTGCACTCCTCCATAATCATTTATTTTACTTGTGTGTATGGAAGACGATGGTTTCTTACTGACGTAATGACTGATGGTGCCAGGGAAACACGGCAGCCCCCTCTTAGTAGATCCCAGCTGCAGAAAGCATCACTTTCATTCGATTTAGCGAATGTTCCTGGGTCACTGTTGTCTGTACTGTGACTGTGTCTGGGAAGGATTTGTAATGTCAAGGTCAGCACTTCATCCTAAGTAATTGTCTGGCTGTGTGAGATGTTTAGGGATTTGATGGTCATTCCCATAGTTACCAACAGTCCCGAATTTCCCGGGACAAGCACGATTTTTGGACCCTTGTCCCGAATTGGGCTTGTCCCGATTCGGGACAAGCCCAGTTCTTTTTGTGCCGTTTTGTCCCGGTAAATTCGGGAATGCTTTAGCTAAAAACGGCAGCGGCTACACAAAAATGGCCGCTGCCGCCACCATATTTGTTTACGTTTTCCCCTTGTGTTCAGTGCAGAGCCTGGGGCAGCCAATCGGCTTCGGATTGGCGACTCCTCCCCGCTCTCCACTGAACGCAAGGAGAGGCACAAGGAAGCAGCATGCTTCACCCGCTGCCGCCGCCGCCGCTAACGACCCTCTGCCCAGCCCCCGTGTGTCCGACAAGGAGCGGGGACACGGATGTAAGGACCGGGGCTCCACTGGCTGGGGACACTGACGCCTAACAGCACCCGGCGCCGCCGCTGCCAACAACCCTCCGCCCCGCCCCCGTGTGTCCGACGAGTGGGGACACTGATGGAAGGACCGGGGCACCGCTGGCTGGGGACACTGTGATGGTCCTGGCTCACTCCATTTGGCAGACCCCTCAGACCACCAGCACATCCTCACGCACCGCAGGTACCGTACTATTGCACTGTAGTGTAGTGGGTGGTGGGGTAATTGTAGTGTAGTGGGTGGTGGGGTAATTGTAGTGTAGTGGGTGGTGGGGTAATTGTAGTGTAGTGGGTGGTGGGGTAATTAGTGTAGTGTAGTGGGTGGTGGGGTAATTAGTGTAGTGTAGTGGGTGGCGGGGTAATTAGTGTAGTGTAGTGGGTGGCGGGGTAATTTAGTGTAGTGGGTGGCGGGGTAATTTAGTGTAGTGGGTGGCGGGGTAATTTAGTGTAGTGGGTGGTGGGGTAATCAGTGTAGTGGGTGGCGGGGTAATCAGTGTAGTGGGTGGCGGGGTAATCAGTGTAGTGGGTGGCGGGGTAATCAGTGTAGTGTAGTGGGTGGCGGGGTAATTAGTGTAGTGGGTGGCAGGGTAATCTGTGTAGTGTAGTGGGTGGTGGGATAATCAGTGTAGTGGGTGGCAGGGTAATCATTGTAGTGTAGTGGGTGGCGGGTTAATCAGTGTAGTGGGTGGCAGGGTAATCAGTGTAGTGTAGTGGGTGGCGGGGTAATCAGTGTAGTGGGTGGCGGGTTAATCAGTGTAGTGGGTGGCAGGGTAATCAGTGTAGTGTAGTGGGTGGCGGGGTAATTTAGTGTAGTGGGTGGCGGGGTAATTTAGTGTAGTGGGTGGCGGGGTAATTTAGTGTAGTGGGTGGTAGGGTAATCAGTGTAGTGGGTGGCGGGGTAATCAGTGTAGTGGGTGGCGGGGTAATCAGTGTAGTGGGTGGCGGGGTAATCAGTGTAGTGTAGTGGGTGGTGGGGTAATTAGTGTAGTGGGTGGCAGGGTAATCTGTGTAGTGTAGTGGGTGGTGGGATAATCAGTGTAGTGGGTGGCAGGGTAATCATTGTAGTGTAGTGGGTGGCGGGTTAATCAGTGTAGTGGGTGGCAGGGTAATCAGTGTAGTGTAGTGGGTGGCGGGGTAATCAGTGTAGTGGGTGGCGGGTTAATCAGTGTAGTGGGTGGCAGGGTAATCAGTGTAGTGTAGTGGGTGGCGGGGTAATCAGTGTAGTGGGTGGCGGGGTAATCAGTGTAGTGGGTGGCGGGTTAATCAGTGTAGTGGGTGGCAGGGTAATCAGTGTAGTGTAGTGGGTGGCGGGTTAATCAGTGTGGTGGGTGGCAGGGTAATCAGTGTAGTGTAGTGGGTGGCGGGTTAATTAGTGTAGTGGGTGGCAGGGTAATCTGTGTAGTGTAGTGGGTGGTGGGATAATCAGTGTAGTGGGTGGCAGGGTAATCATTGTAGTGTAGTGGGTGGCGGGTTAATCAGTGTAGTGGGTGGCGGGGTAATCAGTGTAGTGGGTGGCGGGGTAATCAGTGTAGTGTAGTGGGTGGCGGGGTAATTAGTGTAGTGGGTGGCAGGGTAATCTGTGTAGTGTAGTGGGTGGTGGGATAATCAGTGTAGTGGGTGGCGGGTTAATCAGTGTAGTGGGTGGCAGGGTAATCAGTGTAGTGTAGTGGGTGGCGGGGTAATCAGTGTAGTGTAGTGGGTGGCGGGGTAATCAGTGTAGTGGGTGGTGGGGTAATCAGTGTAGTGGGTGGCGGGGTAATCAGTGTAGTGGGTGGCGGGGTAATCAGTGTAGTGTAGTGGGTGGCGGGGTAATCAGTGTAGTGGGTGGCGGGTTAATCAGTGTAGTGGGTGGCAGGGTAATCAGTGTAGTGTAGTGGGTGGCGGGGTAATCAGTGTAGTGTAGTGGGTGGCGGGGTAATCAGTGTAGTGCATAGTTGCCAAACAGTCCCGAATTACCCGGGACAATCATGATTTTTGGACCCTTGTCCACAAGTGTGGAAGGGGCTCTGCTGGGGAGGCACCTGATGCAAGGACGGACTGCTGGGGAGGCACCTGATGCAAGGACGGACTGCTGGGGAGGCACCTGATGCAAGGACGGACTGCTGGGGAGGCACCTGATGCAAGGACGGACTGCTGGGGAGGCCATCTGGTGGCAGGCGACGTGGCAGGTAACACGCTCAGGGCTTCCACTGATTTGGCATTATGGTGAGTTGAATGATTTCATTTTATATTACAATGTAAAAATAGAAATAATGCACTTCAATCATCCTGACACCGTAACAACCATGGTGCCGGGATGATTGAAGCGCCAACAGGTGTTTTGGAGTATCCTTATCTGCCAATTTTGTTACACATTTCTATTGTGGTGTAGGATCTGGCTTCTTTCTTTCTATTTCTTTCTCTCTCTTTCTCTCACCTCGGACTGTAGCCACACCCCTTTGAACCACGCCCATTTAAACTACACCCACTATTGTGCGTAAACCACGCCCATTTTTCGCCGCGGTGCGCCGCAATTTTCATTACGGTGTGACACGCCTACAAACTAATGCCCCGCCCCCTAATTATAGCAAGGCTCCGCCTCAATACAAAAAAAGTGTCCCAGATGTTTTTTTTGCAATGTTGGCAACTATGCATTCCTACACCTAAAGCTGCTCATGGACGATAATGGCGGACAGATGGTAGTGAACATAGCCGCCTCCTTTTTGTTTCTATTTCATACATAAAAGCGCTACTCTATCTAATATTTTCAAAAAGTGCTTTATATAAATGTTATGGGGGGACAACCTTCCACCCATTTTGGTTCCTGTGCCACCCTGTCACATGCACACCTAGTGGAGACTGGAAGTGGCCATGTCAGCAGTCAGCACACATTGGGCAGGCATGGTCCATGATGGACCGTCCATCATTATTGATATTAGGCAACCAGTCCAGGGCTAATGATGCGCAGCTAACGTCTTCAAACTACAGCCCGTGGGCCGCTACAGTTTTTTATCCAGCCCGCAGCTGATGCACACAGTCTCTTCTTCCCTTCCCCCGCCTCCTATCAGTCTCCAGCGCAAGAATACAGGTCCCTGCCTGCGTCCCAGCAAGCAATGGCGAGCTTACCCCAGCATTCACAGGACAGAATTTCCTCCGCCCTCTGCTAGCCTAATTACAGAGGCAAAGAGGACATTGATGTAAGGGGGAACTCTGATGGGGACACTGATGTAAGGGGGAACTCTGATGGGGACACTGATGTAAGGGGGAACTCTGATGGGGACACTGATGTAAGGGGGAACTCTGATGGGGACACTGATGTAAGGGGGAACTCTGATGGGGACACTGATGTAAGGGGGGGCTCTGATGGGGACACTGATGTAAGGGGGAACTCTGATGGGGACACTGATGTAAGGGGGAACTCTGATGGGGACACTGATGTAAGGGGGAACTCTGATGGGGACACTGATGTAAGGGGGGCTCTGATGGGGACACTGATGTAAGGGGGGCTCTGATAGGGATGCTGATGTAAGGGGGGCTCTGAAGTAAGGGGGGCTATGATGGGGACACTGATGTAAGGGGGGTCTCTGATGGGGATGCTGAGGTAAGGGGGGCTCTGAAGTAAGGGGGGCTATGATGGGGACACTGATGTAAGGGGGGTCTCTGATGGGGATGCTGAGGTAAGGGGGGCTCTGAAGTAAGGGGGGCTCTGATGGGGACGCTGATGTAAGGGGGGCTCTGATGAGGACGCTGAAGTAAGGGGGGCTCTGATGGGGACGCTGATGTAAGGGGGGCTCTGATGGGGACGCTGATGTAAGGGGGGGCTCTGATGTAAGGGGGGGCTCTGATGGGGACACTGATGTAAGGGGGGCTCTGATGGGGACACTGATGTAAGGGGGGGCTCTGATGGGGACACTGATGTAAGGGGGGGCTCTGATGGGGACACTGATGCAAGGGGGGATCTGATGGGGACACTGATGCAAGGGGGGCTCTGATGGGGACACTGATGTAAGGGGGAACTCTGATGGGGACACTGATATAAGGGGGGGGGGCTCTGAGGGGGACGCTGATGTAAGGGGGAGCTCTGATGGGGACGCTGTGATGTCAGGCTTGCCATACATGAGTCTATTTTTTTTTTTTTCATTCAACCAGCAGGTTGAACCTATGAAAATTATTTGATTCCCCCATCCACACACTCATTGTTGATGGGGGAATCCCTCCTGCTATGCTATTGCATTCTGATAGCGGAGAGTCTTCTCACCATCAGAATACAATAATCAGGACTGCACTATGACTGAGGGTGCTGATCAAGAGAAAATTTTCAAACAGGCTGGTTGTACACAAGTCGATTGATACAGTGCCTTGAAAAAGTATGCATACCCCTTGAAATTTTCCACATTTTGTCATGTTATAACCAAAAATGTAAATGTATTTTATTGGGATTTTATGTGATGGACCAACACAAAGTGGCACATAATTGTGAAGTGGAAGGAAAATGATAAATGGTTTTTAATTTTTTTTACAAATAAATATATGAAAAGTGTGGGGTACATTTGTATGGCGCCCCTCTGAGTCAATACTTTGTAGAACTGCCTTTCGCTGCAATTACAGCTGCAAGTCTTTTTGGGGATGTCTCTACCAGCTTTGCACATCTAGAGAGGGACATTTTTGCCCATTCTTCTTTGCTAAATATCACAAGCTCTGTCAGATTGGATGGAGAGCGTCTGTGAACAGCAATTTTCAAGTCTTGCCACAGAGTCTCAATTGGATTTAGATCTGGACTGACTGGGCCATTCCAAAGCCTCGTACACATGTTCGAATTTCCATCAGACAAATCCGTGGAATTTTGTCCGAAGGGCATCTGAATTTTGTCTGAACTTCTTCTGCATACAGACGGCAAAACTTTTGTCAGCTAACAAACAGAAACTATGTTGTTTTTCTGCTCTTTAGCGCCACCCTTTGGGCAACTTCTGCTAATGTTGTGCTATGAAATAAAAAATTATAAAATGCAGCGCTAGCGAATATAAATGTGCTCAATACAAACGTATGTGTGAATGTCAACCATCTAAACCTTTCGGGATGATGGTACACACTATTAGTGAAAAGATTATGCACCAATGATTGGTGTCACCAGAAATACAGCGGGTGTAATACTAAATGTTACCACTAAAAAGTGATCAACTAAGTAAAACCAGAAAATATACTGTGCAAAACATTAAATGAACTGAACAACCAGGCAAATAGCTCTAGGAGTAATTCACAGTACTACAGATGGTTTTCAACATCAAAGAAATAATGTCCCATATGCAACAGTGGTTGTAATATAGAAGGAAGGGAAAAAAATGCTTTAAAATAAAATAAAATAAAAGTCACCCAACATCCAACTTCTAGGACCGATAATGTTCGGTGAAATTCAACAGTTGGCTCAATAGCAGCAGAGATCAGAGGACCATGTGGGGAATAAAAAGAAAAAGCAACTTGTGAAGTACCGCTTAGGAACAGATTAACAATACGCTGTTATTGGGAAAACTCACAAGCCTTCAATGATAACCGAGCGTCAGTGTGTTCCGGGTTCACAACGGCGTGCGTTCCACAAGAGCCGGAAGCAGCGTCACTGGTTCTTAGTGTTGACCGGAAATTTGTCAATGCATTTCGCCCCTCCTCCAGGGCATCATCAAGGTCCTTGCACAGTATATTTTCTGGTTTTACTTAGTTGATCACTTTTTAGTGGTAACATTTAGTATTACACCCACTGTATTTCTGGTGACACCAATCATTGGTGCATAATCTTTTCACTAATAGTGTGTACCATCATCCCGAAAGGTTTAGATCAGTGGTCCCCAACCTTTCTGGCACCGAGGACCGGCGTTGTGTAATAGAATCGTGCCAAGGCCCGGGGGGGGGGGGGGGGGGGGTTGTTATGTAGCTTTTCGCGGGCAGTTTTTCGGGGAAATGGCTAGTGTTAGCGCCTCAATCATCACAGAACAATGGCTGATATGGTGTTGGGATGATTGAAGCGCATTATTTCTGTCATTGCATTGTAATATAAAATGAAATAGTTCAAACTCACCATAATGCAGAATCTGCCACCAGATGCGGTTTGTCACTTGCCACGTCGCCTTCCTCCAGGTGTGGATTGTTGCTTGCCATGTCACCTGCCACCAGGTGTGGATTGCCACGTCACCTGCCACCAGGTGTGGATTGCCACGTCGCCTGCCACCAGATGTGGATTGCCACGTCGCCTGCCACCAGATGTGGATTGTCGCTTGCCACCTCGCCTGCCACCAGATGTGGATTGTCGCTTGCCACGTCACCTGCCACCAGGTGTGGATTGCCATGTCGCCTGCCACCAGGTGCGGATTGCCACGTCGCCTGCCACCAGGTGCGGATTGCCACGTCGCCTGCCACGTCACCTGCCACCAGGTGCGGATTGCCACGTCGCCTGCCACCAGGTGCGGATTGCCACGTCGCCTGCCACCAGGTGCGGATTGCCACGTCGCCTGCCATGTCGCCTGCCACCAGGTGCGGATTGCCACGTCGCCTGCCACCAGGTGCGGATTGCCACGTCGCCTGCCACGTCACCTGCCACCAGGTGTGGATTGCCACGTCACCTGCCACCAGGTGTGGATTGCCACGTCACCTGCCACCTGGTGTGGATTGCCACCTGCCACCAGAGGTGGTTTGCCACCTGCCAGTAGATTTTTTTGTCACCTGCCGTGGTGGCAGCACAGGCAGGTGAGGGAGAACAGCGGTAATGCGGGGCGGGCGGTGAGAGATTCTCTCTCTGCTCCCGCGCCTCGCTGCAGTATAGCAGCCCCGCTGTGTGGGCGGAAGTGCCGCGTTCCAGGCGGGCGGCGAGAGATGATCTCATCTCTCTGCTCCCGTGCCTCACCGCAGTAGGAGCCCCGCTGTGTGGGCGGAAGTGCCGTGATCCGGGCGGGCGGTGAGAGATGTCATCTCTGTGCTTGCCCGCTGCCGCACCTCACACAGTGCAGCCTTCGCGGCCCATCTGCAAATAGGCCACGGCCCGGCAGTGGGCCGCGGACTGGGGGTTGGGGAACCCTGGTTTAGATGGTTGACATTCACACATACGTTTGTATTGAGCACATTTATATTCGCTAGCGCTGCATTTTATAATTTTTTATCTCTCAAGGTGTTAGTGCCTTATGCTGTAGCAGCTGCGCATATAATAATTTCTTTTCACTTGTCATTTATTTTTGTATGTCTCCATAAGCGCGAGTTTTAGTTTTTGTTTATTTAATGTTGTGCTATGGTTAGCATTGCTTCTGAGCATGCGTATTTGTACTTTGGATTTTTTTTTTCGATGGACTTGTGTACACACGATCGGATAATCCGACAGCACACATTTGTTGTCAGAAAATTTGAAAGCATACTATCCAACATTTTTTGTCGGAAAATCCGACAACAATTGTCCGATGGAGCATACAAACGGTCTGATTTTCTGACAAAAACCCTTCCATCACACAATTGTTGTCGGAAAATCCGATCGTGTGTACGAGGCCTAACACATGAATATTCTTTGATCTAAACCATTCCATTGTAGCTCTGGCTGTATGTTTAGGGTCGTTGTCCTGCTGGAAGGTGAACCTCCGCCCCAGTCTCAAGTCTTTTGCAGACTCTAACAGGTTTTCTTATAAGATTGCCCTGTATTTGGCTCCATCCAACTTCTCATCAACTCTGACCAGCTTCCCTGTCCCTGCTGAAGAAAAGCATCCCCACAACATGCCACCACCATGTTTCACGGTGGGGATGGTGTGTTCAGGGTAATGTGCAGTGTTAGTTTTCTGCCACACATAACCTTTTGCTTTTAGGCCAAAAAGTAAAATTTTGCTCTCATCTGACCAGAGCACCTTCTTCCACATGATTGCTGTGTCCCCCACATGGCTTCTCGCAAACTTCAAACAAGACTTCTTATGGCTTTCTTCTTGTCACTCCTCCATAAAAACCAGATTTGTGGAGTGCACGACTAATAGTTGTCCTGTGGACAGATTCTCCCCCCTGAGCTGTGGATCTCTGCAGCTCCTCCAGAGTTACCATGGGCCTCTTGGCTGCTTCTCTGATGAATGCTCTCCTTGCCCGGCCTGTCAGTTTAGGTGGACGGCCATGTCTTGGTAGGTTTGTAGTTGTGCCATACTCTCCATTTTTGGATGATAGATTGAACAGTTCTACGTGAGATGTTCAAAGCTTGGGATATTTTTTTATAACCTAACCCTGCTTTAAACTTCTCCACAACTTTATCCCTGACCTGGCTGGTGTGTTCCTTGGCCTTCATGATGCTGTTTGTTCACTAAGATTCTCTAACAAACCTTTTGAGGGCTTCATAAAACAGCTGTATTTATACTGAGATTAAATTACACACAGGTGGACTCTATTTACTAATTAGGTGATTTTGAAGGCAATTGGTTCCACTAGATTCTAGTTAGGGGTATCAGAGTAAGTGCTGGTTCACACTGGGGCGACAAACGCTCTGACATTAGGAGCTCATGTCGCATGACGTGTGAAAATCAATGTTTCCCTATGGGAGCCGTCTTAACTGGTCCGACACATGTCGGTCCGACATTAAAAATTCTCCCTGTACTACTTCTGTCCGACTTTGATCCGACTTCAGCCCATTGACTATCATTGAAGTCGGATCAAAGTCGGATCCTTGTCCTAACCATACGACTTTGGCATCCGACATTGTGATTACAGCAGCAGTAAAAGGAATTTATCTCACCCTGGGATTGTTTTGATTGGTCAAAGGACAAGTCAGACTAGCACAATGTCGGATCAAAGTAGTATCCTGTTCATGAATGTCGGATGGATGTCGGACCAATGTCGGACCAATGTCGGACCAATGTAGGACAGATGTCGCAGAGCAAAGTAGGATGAAAGTCGTGTCGTATAGTGTGAACCCAGCCTAAGGCTCCATCTACACAGAAGCTCAAAAACGGTCGTTTTGAACGCCAGATTTCTGGCAGAAAAAGCTGCTTTAAAATATAGCTTTTATCAGCGGTTTTTACTAGCGTTTATTAGCGTTTTTCAGTGTAGCGTTTTTTTTTTTTTTTCAATGGATCAAAAAACGCTAAAAAAACGCTGGCGACCAGTGTTTGAGCGTTAATTAGCGTTTTTTCCCGTCGAAAAAAACGGCACTTTGAACACAAATTTCTTGCGTTCAGAAAAAAGCCCATTAACTCCACTGTTTATTAACGCTAAAAAACGCTATGTGTACATGAACACATAGGCTAACATAGAGTGCAGTTAATGGGCTTTTTAAAAAAACGCCAATAAACTGCAGTTTATCAGCTTCTGTGTACATGGAGCCTAAAGGGGGCTAAATACAAATGCCCCCCCCCCCACACTTTTCAGATATTTATTTGTAAAAAATGTTGAAAACATTCATCATTTTCCTTCCACTTCACAATGATTTGCCACTTTGTGTTGGTCTATCACATAAAGTCCCAATAAAGTACATTTATGTTTTTGGTTGTAACATGACAAAATGAGGAAAATTTCAAGGGGTATGAATACTTTCTCAAGGCACTGTAGATCGACTTCTGTACAACCATCCTACACATACATGGATCAAAATTCAACTGATCCCTGCCGAATTTCAAGCTATGCATGGCCAGCTAAAGTGGGGACTCTGATAAGCACACTGATGGTAGAGGGACTCTGATAGGGACACTGCTGTCACACGATGAGGTTATTGGACGAATGATCGTCTATTTTTTTATTTTTTCATGCTAGTCTCATATCGAAAATGAAGAGAATGGAATCTTAGGCTGGGTTCACGCCTATGCGAATTGAATGCATGTTTCCCTGCATTCAATTCGCATAGCAGGAGAATGTGACTGTCTCTCTATGGAGCCGGTTCACATATCTCCACAGCGGGTCCGGTGCGGTGTGCCGTAAAAACGTGTGCCTTTTTTTGGTGCGTTTCAGGTTCGAATTTAGCCCAAAATTCGGGCTGAAATCGGAACTGAAACGGTGAACCAGCACGCACCGGACCCCTGCTGTGAGCCGCATTTGGTGACGGTGTAAACCGTGCCTGAGGCCCGGTTCACACCTATGCGAATTGGTTGCGGCTTACACCGCATCCAATTCGCATAACATTATAAAATATATTGATTCCAATGAGGCTGGTTCACATATGTGCGATGCATTCGCACTGCGCATTGCCAAAAAAACGTGTGCGTTCTTTAGGCATTGCGGTGCGGCTCAGGTGCGAATTCAGGCCCATTATGTTCTATGGGCACGCATCTGTTTCGCACATGTGTTGCGTTCTGAACAGGGATCTTGAGGGGGAACGCCACGCCAAATTTATAAAAAAAAAACGGCATGGGTTCCCCTCCAAGAGCATACCAGGCCCTTAGGTCTGGTATGGACTTTAACGGGAACCCCTACGCCGAAAAAACGGCGTGGGGTCCCCCCCAAAGTCCATAGCAGACCCTTATCCGAGCACGCAACCTGGCAGGCCGCAGGAAAAGAGGGGGGGATGAGAGAGCGGCCCCCCTCCCTCCTGAACCGTACCAGGCCGTACCAGGAGCGGAGTGCATTAACTTTTATAGGCATGGCGTGGTCACCAGGTGATGACACCCGGTGACCCCGCCCCCATATGACGTCACAGTCCCGGGGAATGATGGGACTGTGACGGCATATGGGGGCGGGGTCACTGGGTGTCATCACTCGGTGACCACGCCCATGCCTATAAAAGTGAATGCACTCCGCTCATACGGCATTACAGCCAGGGAGAACGACGAGTCAACATCTCCAGGAGAGAAGAGGGAAGAAGGCGACGAAGAAGACCGGGCCCCGCTAGCAAAAGAGCTGGAAGAAGATAGCGGAGGCCCGGCAGAAGGAAGAAAGAACCGGAGAGCGAGAGAAGAACCGGAGAGCACGGCGGAGACGACACCGGAGACCCCCGAAGTCGGAAGAGACCCCCGAAGTTGGAAGAAGACCCCCGAAGTTGGAAGAAGACTCCCGGTGCTGACTAATAAATGACTTAAAAAACCTGTGTAGTGTTTTTATTGCCATTTTTTTTCCACCAGGTGAATGGGTAAGGGTACGATGTATCCCATACTCATTTACATAGGGTATGGGGGCCGGGATCTGGGGGCCCCCTTATTAAAGGAGGCTCCTGTATTCCGATAAGCCCCCCGCCTGCATACCCCGACAACCAACGGCCAGGGTTGTCGGGAAGAGGCCCTGTCCTCATCAACATGGGGGCAGGGTGCTTTGGGGTGGGGGGGCCGCAGTGCGCCCCCCTGCCCCGAAGCACCCACCCCCCCATGTTGAGGGCATGCGGCCTAGTACGGTTCAGGAGGGAGGGGGGGCCGCTCTCTCATCCCCCCCCTCTTTTCCTGCGGCCTGCCAGGTTGCATGCTCAGATAAGGGTCTGCTATGGACTTTGGGGGGGACCCCCACGCCGTTTTTTTTTCGGCGTTGGGGTTCCCGTTAAAGTCCATACCAGACCTAAGGGCCTGATATGCTCCTGGAGGGGAACCCATGCCGTTTTTTTATTTAAAATTTGGCGTGGAGTTCCCCCTCATGATAACAGCGGCGAGACTTCCCAGGTCGGCAAGTCCGCAGCTAAAAAACGCAATGGAACCGCTGAACGACTGATTGCGAACTTAGCAAAGACTCCAAGCTCCAAAACGCAACGCATAGGTGTGAACCCGGCCTTAGTGTTTAAATATTAGCACCCAAGCTCCTTCAGCTGAGATCACATCTATTGTTTACATACTGAAACAGTTCTGCTTTCCATCAGGAACGCATTAATAAAATGTTGAAATAAGTCATCGGGACTGGCTGAGATTTCTTAAGGAACTGAGATTCAGAGGTTAAACTATGCACATTTATTCGCTGATCATGCTCTGTTCATGCAGACCACTAACCAATGAAGTTAAATACAATTCTTATGATTCCACTTCTGGTTTTAAAAAGGATGTCCGATAGGATGTGAATTACCATTCTGCTGATTGAACCTAAAATGTACAGCATGTACACCAACGATGACGTTTCTCTCTTGTGATTAAAAATGGTCAATGTTGATTGAGAGACTGAAGTTCCGCTTTAACCACTTAAGGACCATGCACTGTATATATACGTCGGCAGAATGGCTCGTACAGGCACAATCACGTACCTGTACGTCCCCTTTAACTGCCCGACGTCGGGGTCGCGCGCGCGCCGCCTGCGGCGCGCTCGCGACCCCCCTGCCTTTCCCGTGAGTCGGACCGTGGGTCCCGCGGACTCGATCGCCGCGGGGATCCCCACGATCGTCTCACAGAGGGATGGAGCGGGGAGATGTTAGTGTAAACACAACATCTCTCCGCTCCCCTACTGACAATGTCACCGATCTCCGCTCTGTGTAATCAGAGCGGAGATCGGTGACATGTCACTCATAGCCACGCCCCCACACAGTAGTAATCACTCCCCTAGGCACACTTAACCCCTCCAGCGCCCCTAGTGGTTAACCCCTTCACTGCCGGTGTCATTTTCACAGTAACCAGTGCATTTTTATAGCACTGATCGCTGTGAAAATGAAAATGGTCCCAAAAAAGTGTCCGATGTGTCCGCCATAATGTCGCAGTCACAAAAAAAATCGCTGATCGGCGCCATTACTAGTAAAAAAAAAAAAATTTTTATAAAAATGCCGTAAAACTACCCCCTATTTTGTAAACGCTATAACTTTTGCGCAAACCAATCAATAAACGCCGATTGCGATTTTTTTTACCAAAAATATGTAGAAGATTACATATCGGCCTAAACTGAGGAAAAAAAATGTTTTTTTATATATTTTTTGGGGATATTTATTATAGCAAAAAGTAAAAAATATTGAATTTTTTTCAAAATTGTAGCTCTATTTTTTTTTTTAGAGTAAAAAATAAAAACCGCAGAGGTGATCAAATACCACCAAAAGAAAGCTCTATTTGTGGGAAAAAAAGGACGCCAACTTTGTTTGGGAGCCACGTCGCACGACCGCGCAATTGTCAGTTAAAGCGACGCAGTGCTGAATCGCAAAAAGGGGCCTGGTCTTTATGCTGCATATTGGTCTGGGGCTTAAGTGGTTAAGAAGTGGCAAGTTGCATTATAGATAATTTTTGTTCTTGGGTTTAGATATGCTTTAAAGTCCCACTTTGGGCAAAAACGACCTATACCTCCCTCCAACCCTCCTCTAACCCATTTTAGTCCCCCCCCCCCCTTCCACTTCCACCTTACTATCTGATGGCAGATAAGCTCATCTAAGGCAGGAGATAAATTATGCGATTTTTTTCTTTCCTTCAAACATGGGTCAAGAAAATCGCTGGATTCCCCCACCAACACAATCCGTTCTCCTGGTAGGGGGATGCGGGGAGAACACAATGATTATTGCTAGCAGCTATACTGTAACTGCTGGCAATAATCACATGCTAGAAATCCGACATGCCCAAGTTGATTGATGGATTGACTTGGGTACAATCTGCCTGCCCATAGATGGATCAAATCTCGTCCCTGCTGAACCGGCTGAGATTCGAACCATCTACGGCCGACTTTAGTCCCTGGTCCAGGTCCCTAATGCTGGTGCAGAGGACTGCTGATCCAGTGCTGCAATGGCACCCCAAGATGACACGTCTCCTGCCATTTAAGATGACATCAATCTCTTCTCTCTCCTAAAAGAACCCAGCCAGCAACCATCCAATGGGAAGTGTCTACGTCTTACAGGCAGCAACATAGACATCCAAAGAAGGACCATTCCAGAAGAAAAAAGGAGGTGCAGACGCGGCAGCGGTTTCACTTGATCGCAGCTTCAGGCAAGTTAAAATGAGCATGTAGCTACTTTTTTTTTTACTATAGCAATCATTTAGAGGAAGGTTGAAGGAAGGGGTGGGAATGGGGTCAGTTTTAACTTGACGTGGCATGCACTATGCCCCTGAAAGACAACCGTTATGATGAAGCACGCGTAAGGCGGAGCCTAGCAGTGACACCATAACATCCACCAGAGCGAGCGGAGTCGTGGTTTGTTTGAAACCTGTATACCACGCTGTCTTGTGACCTTACTTTTAAAATAAAAGGAGGCACAAAGTTTGTTACACTATGGAGTTTTAGATGTGCTTTTTTTTTAGTGAGCACTACCGATGATGCTGGAAACCATTGTCTGAGCGAGTGCAGAGCACATAGAAAATTGCATTTGTCCATCTGGAGTTGGCTGGGGAATGCTTAGCTTGCTAAGACCTCCATGGTATTGGGGTTGGGGGTTTGTTAAGGAGCCTTATTACTTCTTTGGTAAGGGCACACTGTATTTACTATTACAACACAGAAGGCCTACATACAGTGCGAAAATAATTTTTGATCCCCTGCAGATTTTGTAGGTTTGTCCACTTACAAAGAAGTGAAGGATCTATAATTTTTATCATAGGTGTATTTTAAATGATAGAGACAGAATATCAACCTAAATCCAGAATGACACAAATGTTATAAATTGAAGTTGCAGTGCAGTGAGTAAAATAAGTATTTGATCCCCTACCAACCAAAAATAATTATGGCTCCCACAGACTGGCTACAGTATGTGCTCATGTGGTACACAGATTCCTTCGTCCCCTCACGGCCCTCCTGGCGTGAGGGGTGTATTGTGTGATTTTGGCCTCGGATCCATGCTGGTCCGAGGCCGCAACTCCAGCCAGTAGGCCCAGTTGTGCTGACTGGGCCTACACTTTGAAGGTGATCCTGTGCTGTCCGTCCTGAGGGAGGAAGCCACTCAATGGAGGAAACCAGGGGAGGACCTGTCCTGGAAAAGACCAAGCGGAAGGCTGGTGTCTTGAGGAGGGCCTGGTAAATCTATTGGAGGATGCACCGCAACTAAAATTACCTCACAGTCTGCCGGGTCGGCTTAAAGGCTCTTGACTGTTTGGCTGGAAGTTCAGGTGTTGAGTCCTGTGGCAGAGGATCCCGGATTATCCAATTCTGTGCACCGCCAGTCTGTGGCAGAGACTGGTCCTGATATTGTCCTTGCATCATACCAGCTGCTAGGCCAGGTGAGAGGGGCCTATCCGGGTGAGCAATACCCACTCCAGGGAGATTGGTGAGTGACTGTATATTTGAGGAGTTCTCCCCAGTGATCTGCACTGTGTGCCTGAATCTACCCCTTCCCTTTCACCTTTCTATATGTTTATGCAAAAAGGAAAATAAAACCTAGCTGCTTAAGATTTTACATCTTGTGTGGACATTGGAGTTTCTACAGACTTTCTTCCCCTAGACCACTGGTCTCCAAACTTCGGCCTGAGGGCCAGATGTGGCCCTTTGCTTACCTCTATCCGGCCCCTGGGGCACTATCCTCCCCACTGATACAAGATCCTATTCTGCCATCTGACACCTACAACGGAGCACCATTTCTCCCTATGATACCAACGATGGAGCACTTTTTTCCTCCCTCTAATACCTGAAGTTTACCCACACTGATGCCAGGAAACTTTCCATTCCCGCTGGCCAAAGTCCGGCCCTCCAAGAGTCTGAAGGACAATAAACCGGCCCTTTGTTTTAGAATGTTTGGAGACCCCTGCCCTAGACAACGAATACTGAGGTAACGCGCAGGCCCAAAATTAAACCAGCAGCTCCTACGGGGGTAGTGCTACACGTAGATCTCTCAAGCCCTGTACACACGATCAGTTTTACCGATGAAAACAGTCCGATGGACTTTTTTCATCGGACGAACCGATCGTGTATGGGACCCATCGGTCTTTTTTCCATCGGTTTTAAAAAATAGAACATGTTTTACATTTTTCCGATGGATCAAAAACCGATAGCAAATTCTGATCGTCTATGGGCAAGTCCATCGGATAAAAAACCCACGCATGCTCAGAATCAAGTCGACGCATGCTCAGAAGCATTAAACTTTATTTTTCTCGGCTCAACGGAGTGTTTTACGCCACCGCGTTTGGAACGGTCGGTTTTTTGACTGATGGTGTGTAGGCAAGACTGATGGAAGTCAGCTTCATCGGATTTCCGATGGACAAAACCATCGGATTAGAATCCATAGGATATCCAATCGTGTGTACGAGGCTTCATACTTTTTACATTTATTATAGAGTGAAGAGGAAGAGCCATTAGATATGGGGGAGGGGGGGGACTATTCTCACTTTTACAGTTCTGAAAATATGAATACTATACTTTTTTGCCCGTAGAATCGAAGAAGATGTACATATATGGACAACATTTTTTATTTTTTTATTTGACAGGATAAAAAATATGTAGCATGTAAATGCTGCCACTTAAAAGACACAGCCTGCTAAATAAATACCATTGATCTCGGTGTTCCTTCTCCTTTCACAGTGCCTTCCCAGGACTTGACATCACTGAAGTGGAGCAGCACAAAGTCTGCTATAAACCTAATCGACCTCGAGACTCCTCTGACTGCCTGCGTGCCAAACATTCTGAACAGAGCTGCCAGTTTACAGACACTTGGAAGATGTTCAGCAGATGACGGGGGGAAAGTAGCCGCAGAAATTTCCTGGAAAAACGCGCGGTCCAAAAGGACTCTGTAACTGGTTTCACAAGTTGGGAGGATCCGTCTGATCTGAAATGACAGACCACGCAGAGCCATTTAAACGCCCCTTTCCAGCAAAGCCAACGTTCCTTTTTTTTATTTCTGAGAATTCTCGCCCTGCTTGGAAAAGTCTCATTTTGGAAAAATATTGCACTAAAAAAAAAAAAAAAATTTCAAGATCTCTGACTTGATAATACGAGCAGGATATATTATTGTATTACATGAGAAGCTGCTAAGATCACATCACACTACCGTTAAAGCCGGCCATAGAAGGAGCATTTTTCTTTTACACAGTCAGGCTGGGTTTACATGTACAGTGTCTTGAAAAAGTATTCATACCCCTCGAAATGTTCCATATTTTGTCACGTTACATCCAAAAACGACCAACACAAAGTGGCACATAATTGTGAAGTGGAAGGTAAATGGTTTTCAAAATTTTTTTACAAATAAATTTGTGAAAAGTGTGGCGTGCATTTGTATTCAGTCAATATTATGTAGAACCCCCTTTCACTGCAATTACAGCTGCAAGTCTTTTTGGGGATGTCTCTACTAGCTTTGCACATCTAGAGAGGGACATTTTTGCAAAATATCTCAAGCTCTGTCAGGTTGGATGGAGAGCGTCTGTGAACAGCAGTTTTCAGTCTTGCCACAGATTCTCAATGAGATTTGGGTCTGGACTTTGACTGGGCATTCTAACACATGAATAAGCTTTGATCTAAACCAGTGGTCTCCAAACTGCGGCCCTTTGCTTGCCTTTATCCGGCCCTTGGAGCACTATCCCTTCCAATGATACGAGACACTATTCTGCCATCTGACACCGACAATGGAGCACCATTTCTCCCACTGACACCACTAATGGGGCACTATTCGTCCCTATGATACCAGCAATGGGGCACTATTCCTCCCCCTAATACCAGATGTTTACCCCCACTGATGCCAGGAAAATTTTCACTCCCGCTTGCCAAAGTCCGGCCCTCCAAGAGTCTGAAGGACAATAAACCGGCCCTTTGTTTAGAATGTTTGGAGACCCCTGATCTAAACCATTCCATTGTAGCTCTGGCTGTATGTTTAGGGTCGTTATCCTGCTGGAAGGTGAACCTCCTCCCCAGTCTCAAGTCTTTTGCAGACTTTAACAGGTTTTCTTCTAAGATTGCCCTGTATTTGGCTCCATCCATCTTCCCATCAACTCTGACCAGCTTTCCTGTCCCTGCTGAGGAAAAAAATCCCCAAAATTATGCTAACACCACCATGTTTCACAGATAGGATGAAGTGTTCAGGGTGATGTGCAGTGTTTTCCGACACACACAGCATTTTGCTTTTAGGCCAAAAGGTTTTTAGGTTCACTTTTGGTCTCATCTGACCAGAGCACCTTCTTCCACATGTTTGCTGTGTCCCCCACATGGCTTCTCACAAACTGCAATCGGACTTCTTATGACTTTCTTTCAACAATGGCATTCTTCTTGCCACTCTTCCATAAAGGTCAGATTTGTGGAGAGCACGACTAATAGTTGTCCTGTGGACAGATTCTCCCACCTGAGCTGTGGATCTCTGCAGCTCCTCCAGAGTTACCATGGGCCTCTTGGCTATTTCTCTGATGAATGCTCTCCTTGCCCGGCCTGTCAGTTTAGGTGGATGGCCATGTCTTGGTAGGTTTGCAGTTGTGCCATACTCTTTCCATTTTCGGATGATGGATTGAACAGTGCTCCGTGAGATGTTCAAAGCTTGGGATATTTTTTTAGAACCTAACCCTGCTTTATACTTCTCCACAGCTTTATCCCTGACCTGTCTGGTGTGTTCCTTGGCCTTCATGATGCTGTTTGTTCACTAAGGTTCTCTAACAACCCTCTGAGGACTTCACAGAACAGCTGTATTTATACTGAGAATAAATTACACACACGTGGACTCTATTTACTAATTAGGTGACTTCTGAAGGCAACTGGTTCCACTAGATTTTAGTTAGGGGTATCAGAGTAAAGGGGGCTGAATACAAATGCACGCCACACTTTTCAGATATTTATTTGTAAAGAATTTGAAAACCCATTTATCATTTTCCTTCCACTTCACAATTATGCGCCACTTTGTGTTGGTCTATCACATAAAATCCCAATAAAATACATTTACGTTTTTGGTTGTAACATGACAAAATGTGGAAAATTTCAAGGGGTATGAATACTTTTTGAAGGCACTGTATGCGAATTGGAATGCGTTTTTACCAGCATGAAATTCGCATAACATGTGAGTGTGACCGGCCTCTATTGGAGTCAGTTCACACATGTCCGGGGTAGCTGCGGTGCGGTTTGGAAAAGGCTCCTGTAGATTTTTGTGTCCGGTTCAGGTGCGAATTCAGCAAAAAATTTGGCCCTGAATCAACCTGCAGCCGGACATGTGTGAACCCAGCCCTCAGTTTTGATGGGTGGAATCTCTCCCACGGAGCCATTGTGTTCTCCCGACAGGGCGGCGGGGGGGAGCCATCCCCACTGGGAGAACACAGTGATTACTGCTAGCGGCTATAATAGTTGCTAGCAATAATCGCATGTAAAATCCGAGAGGCGGGTTGTGCCCAAGTTGATCGATCAATCAACTTGGGTACATTCAGCTTGCCCATACATGGTTCGAATCACAGCCGACCCCTGCTGAACCAGCCAAGATTCAAACCGTCTATGGCCGGCTTAAAAATATATGTACTGTAAAGTTATTTATTTTTTTATAGAGAAGGGAATAGTAAAGCATTGTTAGGGTTTTTTAGAGGGGCTACAGACATATCAATCCAGCACCAGACCAAAAACAGCTACAGTTACTGTATTTTTTTCTCAAAAAACAAAAATAGCCAACATGCCAAGCCAAACCAAAAAATTATTGAGGTTATCATCTCTAAAGTAAGACCTCATTCACACAGGTGTACCAATCCATACACCGATCCTAAGTGGCCATCTTCACCCACTCGGAATGCACACGTTCCCCAAGCGGAGATCTGGAGAGAGATTCAGCGATATCATTACTAAGCTGCTGCCTTTTCTCCTTGCTGGAGAATACTCCAGTGTCTAAAATCCTGGCAATGCTTGAGTACACTGGTCTGGCCAAGAGCAAACCCTTCTGGTTGCTGGCAATATACTGCCCTAGACCAGTGATGGCGAACCTTGGCACCCCAGGTGTTTTGGAACTACATTTCCCATGATGCTCAGCTACACTGCAGAGTGCATGAGCATCATGGGAAATTTCGTTCCAAAACATCTTGGGTGCTAAGGGTCACCATCACTGTCCTAGACACTCCTAATTCCAAAAACAAGAAACAAACGGCACACCAACAGCCTGGTCCACTGGGCAAGTCCCAATCATGAGAAGATGTTCCAGAAAGCTAAGTCTTTTGGAACATCTTCTCATGGCTGGGACTTACCCAGTGGACCAGGCTGTTTGGAGTGTTTTTTGGACTTTGATGTGCCTATTCGATGTTGCCGTTTGTGAGTATATTGTACATCTGAACTTGTTTATATTAATAAAGTTATCTAAAAGGTAATGAACTAGGTTGGTGCGCCCTCTGTTTCTTGTTTTTGGAATTAGGAGTGTTTAGGACATTACCGTGTTTCCCCGAAAATAAGCCCGGGTCTTATATTAATTTTGGCAACAAAAGACACAGTAGGGCTTATTTTTGGGGTAGGTCTTACCATGTAATGTGCTGTCTTCTCTTCCCCCCTTTCTCCCTGCTTGACAGGAATCCCCAGCGTGAACTGAGTTAAAATGCTTGTAAAATCCTATAATCCACTCTATTAGAGCCGGTTCACACAGGGGCGGCACAACTTTGGGGGCGACTCGGCAAGGCGATCTGAAGACGACTTGAGAGGCGACTTGCAAAATGACTTCTGTATTGAAGTCAATGCAAGTCGCCCCGAGTCGCCCCCAAAGTCGTACAAGAACCTTTTTCTAAGTCGGAGCGACTTGCGTCGCTCCTATTAGAAGGGTTCCATTGAATAGAGCGGAGCGTGACTTGTCAGGTGGCTGAGTCGCCCGACGAGTCGCCCCAGTGTGAACTGGCTCTCACTGTATTATAATAATGTACAATGTGTGTGTTTCTGTAATATAATTGTAGCGCCCTGCTCCTGTTGGGTAGGCGCTATATGTAAATTTAAGTTATCTGAGCTGTAGTTTGGCTCAGAGTGATTTTTGCTAAATTGCTGGTTTCTGTTCCAGTCCAGCTGTGTTGCGCATTTTCCACTTGACTGTGGGTGTCGCTGTCGCCACAGGTCAAGATTGGAAATGCAGCAGGCTGGATGTATTGGGTACCTCTTTACCCAGAAACAGCCCAGTGGGAGTGGTTCACCTGCTGTGCATTCTGGGAGAGGGTACTTAAGGGACAGACACCGTTTTCCGGATCTCTCTCTGACCTGATGGCCCTCCTGGCCTAAGGTGTGTCGAAGCAGCTGTTCTGCCTCGGGGCCTGCTGGCCCGAGGCTCCGTTACTGATAGTAGGCCCAGGAGTTTCTGGGGCCTACTGGTCCAGGGGTGGTCCTGTGCTGTCTTGCCTGTGAGGAGAAGCGGAGCAATTGGAGAAACCAGGGGAGGACTTTTCTCAGAGAGGACCGAGCGAAAAGGGTTGGTATCTCGGGAAGAGCCTGGAGACTCAATTGGAGGACACATCCCGGCCCATCTACCTCACAGTGTTGCCGGCTTGGCTGAAAGAAACTGGTACTGTGTGACTGTACTTAGACTTTGCAAAAGTTCTTGATTATACAATCCTGTGGCAGAGGATTGTGCAGAGACTATGTGTATTCTTCAAGTCTGTGGCAGAGACTATGACCGAGCACCGCACCGGCTGCTAGGTCAGTGAGAGAGGCCTATCCGGTGGTTGCTATATCCAGGGTGAAAACTGTTTGTCCTCTGGATTAGAGAAGTACTCGTGATCCGCAAAGCAAGGTACCTGAATCTCCCCCAACCCTCCATCCCTCTATCTGACTTTGTTTAATAAAACCATTGGAAAAGAGACTATGTGTTGGTGCTGACATCTGTGAACAACTCTTCAATGGGACCCCTATGACGGACACGGTGGAACAGTAAAGCCCTGTACACACTATCGGTTGGACTGTTTTCATCGGACAAACCGATCGTGTGTGGGCCCCATCAGTCATTTTTCCACCGGTGATTAAAAATAGAACATGTTTTAAATTTATCCGATGGAAAAAAAAAAACAATAGCAAATTCCGATCGTCTGTGTGGAACTCCATCGGAGAAAAAACCCACGCATGGTCAGAATCAAGTCGACGCATGCTCAGAAGCATTGAACTAAATTTTTCTCGGCTCGCCTGAGTGTTTTACGTCACGGCGTTTGGGACGGTCGGATTTTTGACTGATGGTGTGTAGGCAAGACTGATGCAAGTCAGCTTCATTGGAAATCCGATCGTGTGTACAGGGCTTAAGGCAATGGCAAAGGCCTAAAATATAACCAGCAGCTCCCTACGGGGGTAGTGCTACATAATTGTGCCAAATACCTTCGTCATAGCGCCGCTCTGCGCTTCTGTGACCCGCCGAAACTCTCTTCCCCGCAATTATATTACAGAAACACGCACATTGTACATTATATAATACTGTAATAGAGTGGGTTATAGGATTTTACAAGTTTTTTAAAAGCTAGGGCTTATTTTTGGGATAGGGCTTATATTGCAGCCCTCCTGGAAAATAGCGCTAGGTCTTATTTTCGGGGGAAGGTCTTATTTTCGGGGAAAGGTCTTATTTTCGGGGAAAGGTCTTATTTTCGGGGAAACACTGTATTACCAGCAACCAGAAGGTTTTGCTCTTGGCCAGACACGTGTGATCAAGCTTCGCCAGGATTTTAGCCAATATTTATTTTCTAATTGCAGTGTTCTTCTTAATATGTTCTTCCCCTTATCTTCAATGGTCCCTTTTCAGATATTGTGTATTGGCTGAAGTGTCTCAAGCCCTTTTCCAAAGAACAGAAATCCAAAAGGATGACAAGGAGATAAGCTTATCCTAGCCCATATACAAAGATGCCTTAAATCACAGACCTTTCTGAAGAGCCATCATCAAACTCCCTGCAGGAAATCTATTGACACAGCCATTGACTCTACATAATAGAGGAGAGCTTCTTCATGGAATCCAAAGGATTACTGAACTCTGTAACTTGTGTACAAGCAACACACACAGAGCAGGATTTAATACCAAGGGAATGCTCTTCATGCAATGGAATTCCACCAATTATAAGGATAGAGGTCAATTCTTTCTAGCCTATATCCTAAGGGGACATTAGACCTTTGCAATGCCTCAAGGCTTACATCTCTAAATCAAAGTCTTTGGGGGATTCATGAAAAAGAAAATTATTTCAACTATGTCTCCATGTGATTTTTATGTTTCAGTAATAAATGTAGTATAAATACACTACTGTTTTTATACAATTCTTTATATCCCCATTATTTTATTTTAGGGATTTTTTCATGAGTTACCTTCTGCCTTTGAGGGGTCAAACCACACAACAGCCACACACTTAAAAGTATTTGTTAACCTAATCAAACAAGCTTTAATAAGGTAATGTCAATGTAAAAGTTATTTTTTTAAGGCCGGTTTCACACTGGGGCGGTGGGGGCGGTGGCGGTATAGCGCTGCTATTTTAGCGGCGCTATTCCGTCGGGATTGCAGAGGTATTCGGCCACTAGCGGTGCGGTTTTAACCCCCGCTAGCGGCCGAAAAAGGGTTAATACCACCCGCAAACCGCGGCTACAGCCGCGGTTTGCGGGCGGTATTACCGCGGTGTCCCATTCATTTCAATGGGAAGGAGCGGTGTAGGAGCGGTAAACACACCGCTCCTCACACCGCTCCAAAGATGCGGCTAGCAGCACTTTTTTTTAAGTCCTGTTAGCGCACCGTTTCAGTGAGAAAGCCCTCAGGGTTTTCACATTGGAGAGACAGGAGCCGCTGTTTAGGCTCGGTTTGCAGGCGCTATTTTTAGCAAAATAGCGCCTGCAAACCGCCCCAGTGTGAAAGGGGCCTTATAGTATAAAATGTGCAGCCTTCATTACAAGAATACCTATACTAAGACCACTTTCAAACTGAGGCGCTTTCACGCTAAAAAAAGCACCTGAAAACTTATTTCCATTAAAATCAATGAATGCTTTCACACTGGGGCAGTGCGCTGAAAAAACGCCCCTCTCCATTGAAATGAATTGAAAGCGCTTCAAAAGCGCCTGAAAAGCGATTCAAACGCACTCAGTGTTTTACTGGCAGTTTTTCAAGCGCCTCAGTGTGAAAGTGGCCTTATACTATATTGCCATAAAGGTCCTTGGCCAGACACTTCCTGTTATAGGGTGACAATGCTCTGTCTCTATATTTATTCTCATTGGGTCAGGGTCCTGATTATATTATGTATTATTTTTACTAACATTTTTTTATTTTTTATTTTATTTTTATTTATTTTTAACCTAATTGATGACATGGCATGTTTTAATGTTCACATTTGTCTGAGGTTCTTGTATATTGATTGTTACTCTATGTTACCTGGCATTCATTTTTATACATCCAATACTATTGACTATTTAGTTTTAACTATGAACCTATCTAAGGGGGATATTATATAGATATGGACACGTCTTTATGGTTTCTTTTAGACCTGATGAATGGGTAATTTTTGGACCCCCAAAAAGTGTTGGGCACTCTTTGGATTGTCACCCTGACATTTGTTGAAATAAAGTTGTATTTGAACCCTTTATTGGAATAAAGTTGGAATAAAATTGTATTTGAAACTTTTATTAGAGTAAAGTTGTATTTAAACCTACCTAATGCCTTGTACACACGATCGGATTTTCCGTCGGGATAAACTCCGATGGATTTTTCTGACGGAATTCCGTTCAAGCTGTCTTGCATACACACTGTCACACCAAATTCCAACCGTTAAGAACGTGGTGACGTACAACACTACGACGAGTCGAGAAAAATTAAGTTCAATGCTTCCGAGCATGCTTCGACTTGATTCTGAGCATGCGTGTTTTTTTTCTCCATCTGAGTTCCATACAGATGAACTGAATTTCCGATAGAAATTTTTTACGGAAAAAAAGAGAACATGTTCTCTTTCTAACGCCGTCGGAATTTCCAAAGGAGGGGCACACACTCAGTCGGAATATCCGATGAAAAAATTCCATCTGACTTTTTTCATTGGAAATTCTGACCGTGTGTACAAGGCATTAGAAGGGGATATTGTATTAATATTGTATAGATATGGACATGTCCCTATGGGAGTTTTTTTGGGAGCATTATTGGACCACCAAAAAGTGTTGGCTACTCTTTGGATTGTCCCCCCCTGACTTTTGATGGAATAAAGTTGTATTTGAACCTTTTAGCTATGATGCGACACTACAATTTCTATTTTTGTTACCTTAGGCCAGCCATGGGTCTTGATTCCCCCATCAACACAGATGATGTTGACAGGGAATCCCTCCCACTGAGCCCTCGTACACACGCCGAGATTCTCGTTGAAAAAAACATGTCGTTTTTTTAGACGAGATTCTTGGACAAGAAACTTGTCCCGGCCGAGTGTACACACGCTCGTTTCAAAGAACCCGCGGTTCTTTGAATGGAGCGTACGCGGTGACGTCATCGACTACGACGAGCATGCGCTCGTCACATTCGATGCCGTCGCCGCCATCTTGGTATACCCTACGTATGCCTAGGAAGCTACCGCGCATGCGTCGAATTCATTTCGAACATGCGCGGGCTTCCGGGAGGACAGGTAAGTGTACACACACTCACTTTTCTCGTCGAGAAACATGCCGACGAGAATCTCGACGAGAAAATAGAGAGCAGGTTCTCTATTTTCTCGTCAAGGTTTCTTGTCGGTTTTCTCAACGAGAAACCCGATAGCCGCGTACACACGACCGATTTACTCGGCAAGACCTCTCTGCCAGCAAGTTTCTTGCTGGTTCTTGCCGAGAAAATCGGCCGTGTGTACGAGGCCTTTGTCATTATGTTCTCCAGAGGGGGGGGGGGGTTAGGGAGAACACAATGATTAAATGATTATTGCTAGGGGCTATAACAACCTCTAATATACAAAAAATGCAGCGCTATGCGTATAACAATATATGACACCCAAGTGCTCAAAAATAAACTGAATCACAAAGGATTAAATATAGGTCCAAATGTATATAAACTCCAAATGGATGTGATGAAACATAAAATTGAATCAGTTCCAAATTATATAGGCGAATCTTCCGAAGTAAATAAGTGACTTGTGACGTAACCACCACCACGTGAAGGGGGGGCTTACCAGATGTAGTGGACCCAATGCACATATGTGTATGGGGTCAAACAGGCTGAATATGTATATGTCCATACATATGGAAACCAGGCCGGCACAGTGCACCCTTATGTCCAAGGTCCAAGCTCAGGAAAAAACACCAGAAGTTCAAGCCAATAGGAGTAATGAAATGGCTCACATAAAGTTCATGTGGAAAAAAAAGGGAGATGGCACATAGCGTAATAACGCAAAGGAATTTTAATGAATATAGGCAGATACACTTACATTCAATCCATGAATATAGCGCTTTGCAAAGACACTCAATGGCAGCAGTGGAGTTTCCCGACGCGTTTCGCAAAACCTTGCATCGTCTGGGGCATAACTCCACTGTTGCCTGTATACTATTTATAAGTGACAAGGACCTCCCCCTGGTCTGCCCACTGAAACAGTACTTCCTGTGAGATCCAAAATGGCGCCGGAGCGTGCATTCCAAGCCTCTCTATGGAACCCCTCCATAGATGGTTATTACATGTGGGAAGCTGTATTGGCCAAAAAGGGGAGGTGCTAATAAATGTGGTCAACATCTATAACCACTTACCTATACATGGTAAGGGCTGAACCCTGCAGTCCACGTGTGTGTGAAACCCTCATGGTGCGGAGCCATGACACTTAAGATGCTGTCATTAGGCCAAATAGTGGCCTCGCGTGTCAGTCCCGCAACACCGCGTCACCCGGCTTGCAGACGCACACAGAGCGTCACCCGGCGTGCGGACGTTCACGTCTCACAAGAGTCACGTAGCGGCGTCATCCAGCTCCACATGACCGCCACGTGACATCGCGTCACAAGACCATCACGGAGCGTGACGTAGCAACGTTATCCAGCTCCACGTGACCGTCACGTAACATCGCGTCACATGACCATCACGGAGCATCACGCTACACGGGGACGTCCGTACCTAACAGGAGTGACGCATCGCAGGCACGGTTTCCCCGGAAAGGGGTTCTCCCTAGCTGACTACGTTAACTGCGCTGTGCTCCAACGCCATATAATACACAGGGCGTGGAACGCAGCCCAGAATGAAAATAGGTTAACCCTTAACGGTCCGCATAGATTTGATAGATCTACCACTGCGGCCAGAAAAGGGGAAACAAATGTGTGCAAACAAAAGGAGATGAATGCAATAGTAACTGCCATTAGTAATGATAATAATACAACACTAAAAGAGTCATAAGACAATTTAAAATTGAATATTAGATGACCAAAAGGAGAAATTAGACCTCTGGATCATCGCACTGTGTGAGATAAAAATCTCACATAAAAAGTAAATCGCCTATGGGAGACAAACTGGGAAGCCCTTGCCCTAAATTCTCACAAAAGGAATCCCAATTGCAGCAACAGTGAACTGTCCAATAGGCAAACCAGAGGCGGTCCCAATCAAACCACACAGTGACAAATAAAAACATAATATATGACATATATGTAAAAAATACACAAAATGCATTAAATAAAACAAATTAAAAAAGGAAATAGTCATGGGGAATTGTATTTCCCCATACAAATTCCCTTACAGAAAAGGTGAAATTAGGTCCATGATCCAATGGAAACCGACATTATTAGGATAACCTCTAGAGATAATCATATGTAAAATCCAGGAGGCTCGTTCTACCCGAGTTGATCGATCGATCAACTTGAGTGCATACAGCCGGCCCATAAATGGTTTAAATCTCAGCCGGTTCCTGTCTATGGCCGGCTTTACACTACAAGAAGATCGTGGAGATCCTCTGGGGTATAGAAACTGCCTGTTCAGAAATCAGATTGCTGTATTTACATCCACATCAATACTTTAAGATAGCAATACCAATAAGAGAACCCTACAGGTCTAATGCAATTTTTCCACTTATCTCAACTACTATTTGTGCTCCTGCTTTGATAGCGCATCACGTTGACTTTTAGAGGAGACCACAAGCAACCCTTTCACCACACTTTACATGGACATGGTCCAATGTTGTAAAAATATTACTTAAGCCTCGTACACACGACCGAGTTTCTCGTCGTAAAAAACCTGTCGATTTTCTCGACGAGATTCTTGTCAAGCTTTCCTTGCATACACACAGTCAATTCAAAATCTTGTCGTTGTTCTGCGCGGTCACATCCAGCACGTACGACGGCAGTATAAAGTGGAAGATCGATTCCAATGGCGCCACCCCTTGGGCTGCTTTTGCTGACCTCGTGTTACTGCGTGTTAGTTAAAAATTTGGGGAGAGACGATTCGCGCTTTTCAGCCTCGTGCTTTTCAGTTCAGCATGACGAATGTGCTATCTCCATTACGACGTGTTTTTCCTTGACGAGATTCTCGGCCGTGTGTACTAGGCTGTCGTTTTTCTTGACGAGATTCTCGGCCGTGTGTACTAGGCTGTCGTTTTTCTTGACGAGATTCTTGGACAAGAAACTTGTCCCGGCCGAGTGTACACACGCTCCTTTCAAAGAACCCGCGATTCTTTGAATGGAGCGAACGCAGTGACGTAATCGACTACAACGAGCGTGCGCTTGTCACATTCGATGTCGTCGCCGCCATCTTGCTACACCCTACCTATGCCTAGGAAGCTACCGTGCATGCGTCAAAGTCATTTCAAGCATGCGCGGGCTTCCCGGAGGACAGGTAAGTGTACACACACACACTTTTCTCGTCGAGAAACCTGCTGACAAGAATCTCAACGAGAAAAAAGAGAGCAGGTTCTCTATTTTTCTCGTCGAGATTCTTGTTGGTTTTCTTGACGAGAAACATGATAGCCGCGTACACACGACCGATTTACTCGGCAAGAAAGCTCTGCCAGCAAGTTTCTTGTTGTTTCTTGCCGAGAAACTCGGTCGTGTGTACGAGGCTTCAGAGGTGTAAAGTAGCTAGGATCTTCAAGAAGCCAGCAATGGCAACCTACAGTATTTACTTCTTGTAGTTCCAGGTTGCTTTTACAAGTACTAGAAAGTGTCAGATCATACTGGACAATATCACAGCAAAAACCAATTAAATCCTTAAGTGGCCTTAGTTTGGTTCCAACATTTATGTCTTATTAATCTTATTTGATTTGTTCTGTTAGTTATACGTTTCCTCAATAGTTCACTTGTAAACACGTTACATGGGCAACTGACTGTCCAATATAGAGGACAATTGGTTAGCAGTGTACAGATCTAAGCTGGTACTTCCTACTTATAGCAGTATTAAAGAGGAGTTCTGCTCCTCTCCCCCCCCCCCCCCAAAAAAAAAAAAAAAAATTAAGCAGCTACAAATACTGTAACTGCTGACTTCCATTATAAGGGCACCTACCTGTCCAGGAATCCAGAGGTGTCCTCATCCGAACCGGCTTGAATCGGCCCTTGGGTGCTGGCGCCACCATCTTGGCTCAAGGAAACCGTCAGTGAAGCCTTGCGGCTTCACAAACGGTTTCCTATTGCGCATGTGTGAATCGCGCTTAGCTGCGTGATTGGGCAGGCTGTGGTGGGAAGAAGGGGGGGGGGGTAAACATATGACTGACCGTGGCGCAGTGACTAGGAAGTGGGAGCGGGTACCTGTCAAGACCAGGTACCAGCCCCCCCCCCCCCTTCAAAAGGTGCCAAATGTGACATCGGAGGGGAGGAGGAGGCAGACAAGCAGAGCTTCCCTTTTTTCCACTTTAAACCCCAAACCAAAAATGTAATATAATATTTTCAAGTGTATATTAAGAATGAGCAGAGGGGAATGTTTTGGAAAAACACTTATAAATGCAAACGCACATAAATGTGCATATATGCGTGTGCAATATGAGCCATTATAAACTTTTTATTATGCTGCTTTTTTCTGCCAGCTGCCTAGTGTGCATAGACCCTAAATGTACGTTCCCACATAGCACTGTGCACCTTCAGAAGTCCCGTCTAATAACTCACAGCTGACAGGTGCTATTCAAAGATCCAACAAAAATTCTTCTAGACCTGACAAAGCTGCAGTGTCAGATGTCACATGGGTAGCCAAAAGGTAAGTTCAAGCCTGAATGGGGGTCATGACCTTTGGAAGCAACTGTTATACGACCATGATATCGCAACTATGTAGAAGGAAAAAAGTATGACCTTCCTCAGTAAAAAGGGAACAGCGCTAGCATAGTGTGCTGACTCGGCATGCCGGCAAATTTGTATGTTGCAAGAAATAGGGGTGCAAGAGTTCAGCTTTGAAGAATGGATCATTTGTCAATCATTCAAGACATTTTTGAGTAGTCAAATAGGAATCAAAATGAACCTCCGAGCCCAATAAGTCATTTATCATTAGGGCTAACAAGAACGATAATGAAGACAAATCATTGTTTTAAATGATGACTTGGAACATAGTAGAAACTTATCGACATGTCACACTGGTGATTTTGCCCATGGCGTCAACACTTCACAAATAGGGTGACCACGTGTCTCGGATTGCCCGGGACAGTCCCGCATTTTGCAGGTCTGTCCCGGGCACATTCATTCCAGGACAATACAGTGTCCCGGAATGAAACTGACACAGCCACCCCACCGGTCCAATCTGATGCCCCCAAAAAAGGCCGCCACATCACCGCTTTACTCACTGACAGTACTTGTCCTGGCCGGGAATGCCTGGAGGAGCACAATCCCCGCCCCCTGCTTGTGATTGGAGAAATCATAAATCCCACCTCTTGTGTCCAATCACTGTACTGTGACTTGGATGGTTTTTCCCACGGAATTCCGCTCAAGCTTGGCTTGCATACACACGGTCATACAAAAGTTCTCTGAACTTTCGACCGTCAAGAACGCGGTGACGTACAACACTACGACGAGTCGAGAAAATTAAGTTCAATGCTTCCGAGCATGCGTCTAATTGTTTCCGAGCATGCGTAGGAATTTTGCGCGTCGGAATTGCTACAGACGATCGGAATTTCCGATAGGAACTTTTTCCGTTGGAAAAATAGAGAACTTGCTCTCAAATTTTTCTTGGCGGAAATTCCAACAGCAAAAGTCCGATGGAGCATACACACGGTCGGAATTTCTTGTCGGAAATTACGACCGTGTGTACACGGCATTTGCCATTCCGTTGACGCGTTGCCTCGTTGTGGTCAGCTGTTGTGATCCTTACAATGGACGTGATGAAGATCTTAAGGTTCTATAATGGGGATGCACAGATCAGTGGAGCAGTGAGAGTCTGATACCAGTTTGATACCAGCTTGGTGGCTTGAAGTATAGCGATATGCACGTTAACGAAAACCCATCCTTGTGGCTACCAGCTCTGATGGGCATCCAGCTGGTGGGTTCTTATAGACCAGTCCATCTCTCACATGGAAGTATCTTGGAAGTAGACATGTTAACCACTGGATCACAAACCTAGGAAAGCAAGCCCATTGTAAGGTAAACCGGAGTCCTATCATCAGAGAACCAGTGTGGATTTGTGCTCATGCTCATGCACATTGCATACGTGCAAATTTTTCTGAGCAAAGGACCAATGTTAGATTTATTGTGCCAGTTCATCGGGGTGCATATTCATGCATGTGCGCATACTAATTAGCACTTGGTGCCCAGTGGCCTATTTAAACTGGTCTATCACTTTGAGCAGTTGCTGAATGGCCTTCAGCTTGTTCCTGTGTTTCCGTGATCCTGATCTGCTGTACTTGCTTACCCATGTATGACCCGGCTTGCCTGTGGACTTTGCTTCCGCTCTTGCTCTAGCTCTGTTTCCTAACTACTTCAACCTCGGCTTGTTTATTGGACATGACCTGCCTGCTCATTCTGTACCGCTTTGCCCGGCTGTTGCTGACCTTGGCCTGCCTTCTGGATTTGTTTTGCCTGCTGATTCGGTTGTTGCCGACTGCTGCTCATCTCATGGTTCTTCTTCCGTCTCTTGCTCTGGTGCCAAGCTGCTCCTGCATCCTGTTCCGAGGACTGCAACTACCAGCTCTACCCACCTACAGAGTGGACATCACCAGCTAGCGACTACAACACTCGTGCCACACCTTGCCCTTACACTCTCCTTCTCCACCTTCAGGAGTGTTGGGCGGGAGGTGCAAGAGAAGCCTCCACAACGTTCCAGTCTTCACCAGGTATGTGATACTCATGTTACACTAGCAATACTGTCGCTGGCATCAACTTGACAAGAGAACCCTCACCTACTACTATGGCTGTGAAGAAGATCTTAAATTAGAGATGCCCAGATCAGTTCAGTAAAGCGGTTAGAATCTGATACTTTCCAGGAGCAAACCAACTTGGTTGGCTTGGGGTATGGCTATATGCACCTTAGCTAAATCTGTCCCTGGGGCTACCAGCTCAGATGGTTATTCGGCAGGTGGGTTCCTGAAGACCAGTCTATCTCCCACATGGTAGTCTCTCTGAAGTAGGCATCATGTTATCCACTGCACCACCAATGGCAAGTGTTATGAACCCATAAGTGCAAGCTTATGTCACATTAGCAATCCCGTTATTGGCGTTAACTTGGCAACAAGTGACTTTCCCTGTGACACGTGCTTAAATGCCAACTGTCCCGGATTTGTCGGGGCAGTCCTAGAATTTGGACCTCTGTCCCGATGATGTTGTGCCCTGGGTTGTATCCCAGGATTGCTTGAGCTATTTAGCATGGTTGTTAGTAGGCAGTTACCACATATTTAGGGGTGGGATAGTGACAGAAAATGGGTGTTGTCTGGTAGCTGGCTACAGTGTCCCAGAGATTGGGACTAATATGCTGAAGTATACATGGACCTAAGGTAAGGCACTCACTTGTAGATATTGACCCACACTATGATGCCCCTTCCTGAATGCATTGCACAGGTAAGCATGTCTACACAAGTGTGTAGAGTTTTCCTAGAGTTCAACTTTAATCGATTGACGATCATCTCATGTAGGAGTACGGCGGAAAAGCGTCTCTCCTAGATATGTGATCCAGCACTTCTGGGTAGAGGCCGCGCCAGCTGTGCTGTAATTAGTCACAGCACAAGCCAATCAGCGGGTGCCAGCCAGTGGATGACCGCCGGCACCCATCTATTCGGCAAGGAGGAACACAGAACAGAGCTCTGTCTATGTAAACAAGGCAGAGCTCTGTTCTGTCAGAAGCAATGCAATGGATTTTCTCTAAAGCCCCGTACACACGATCGGTTTGACTGATGAAAACCGTCCGATGGATGGTTTTCATCAGACCAACCGATCGTGTATGGTACCCATCGGTCTTTTTTCCATCGGTTGGAAAAAATAGAACATGTTTTTAAAAACCCACGCATGCTCAGAATCAAGTCGACGCATGCTCAGAAGCATTAAACTTCATTTTTCTCGGCTTATCGGAGTGTTTTACGTCACCGCGTTTTGAACGGTCGGTTTTTTGACTGATGGTGTGTGGGCAAGACTGATGAAAAACAGTTTCATCGGATTTCGACGAAAATCCATAGGTTATCCGATCGTGTGACAAAAATCTCCTGCGCTCTCGGTGTATCGTCAACACACGGGTGGTGTGGTTCCGTCTAGAGGCAAAGTCTAAAATCTTGCAACCCTCCTCAGAACAATGGGTGTTCATACGGCTAGAAAAAAAAAAAAAAGAAAAAAGGAGGGCGCACCGACCTAGTGCATTACCACTTAAAAGTTTATTAAAATATGAATAAAAAACACAATGGTCCTACTCACAGACGGAGCTTAAGTACAAGCTTATCGGACAAATGGACTGGAATTCTTTGCATCCACCGACTGGACTCAACAACAGAGAGGGTCGTGCTTTGGGGGTATCGTCCGACCCTCTCTGTTGTTGAGTCCAGTCGGTGGATGCAAAGAATTCCAGTCCATTTGTCCGATAAGCTTGTACTTAAGCTCCGTCTGTGAGTAGGACCATTGTGTTTTTTATTCATATTCTAATAAACTTTTAAGTGGTAATGCACTAGGTCGGTGCGCCCTCCTTTTTTCTTTTTCTTTTTTAATAGATTTTCTTTCCCTGCAAAACAGGGTATAAAATCCAGCACATCCCTTAGTGAAAGCAGCATACTGCGTACACAAAAACACTGGCTAGGCACACAGTTAACCCTTTGATGTTTAACCCCTTCCCAGCCAGTGTCATTAGTACAGTGACAGTGCATATTTTTAGCACTGATAACTGTATTAGTGTCCCTGGTTCCCACAAAGTGTAAACAGTGTCAAATTGTCCGCCGCAATATTGCAGTAAGTCGCTGATCACCGCCATTACTAGTATAAAAATAAATAAATAAATACAAACTCCAGTATATATCCCATAGTTTGTGGAACTTTAACTTTTGTGCAAACCAATCAATATACGCTTATTGGGATTTTTTTGTTTACCAAAAATATGAAGCAGAATACATATTGGCCTAAATTTATGAAGAAATTAAAAAAAAATTTATTGGATATGTTTTTTAGCAGAAAGTAAAAAATCTTTTTTTTATTTATTTTTTAAATGCTCTGTCTTTTTTTTTTTTTGTTTATAGCTCAAAAATTAAAAAACCGCAATGGTGATGAAATACCACCAAAAGAAAGCCCTATTTGTGGGAAAAAAATTACATAAATTTAATTAATGTAAAGGCGTTGCACGACAGCGCAATTGACAGTTAAATGAAAGCACTGCCGTATAGCAAAAAATGGCCTGTTTATGAAGGGGGGTAAATCTTCCAAAGGTCAAGTGGTTAAGGCTGGGTTCACATATGGTCGGCTGCGGTTTGCAGTCCGGGGTGTTCCCATTCACCGGTTTAGGTGAGATTCAGGTGCAAATTTTTGTCTGAATACGCACCTGATCTGGACCCAAAAATGCACAGGACCCTTTTCAAAAACGCACCGCGGCCGCCCCCCGGACATGTGTGAGCCGACTCCATTGAAAGTCGGTCACATTCACAGGTCATGCGAATTGGATGCGGTTTAAAACGCATCCAATTTGCATATATATGAACCTAGCCTAAAGAATATATAAACTCAACATTTCATATTCCTGATATGTGCCTGCTGTACCATGTACTTGTATAAAAAAAAAAAAGTCTCCTATTCTCTTTGTATTGCTTCCTTTGTGTGAAATCCCTAATGTTCCTGCCAGTCCCACTACTTTCCTATTAAAAACTGACCACACTAGACATGAGACCACAGCGTGGTCAGTTCTCATGCCCCGTACACACGATCGTTTTTCATGCCGTTAAAACTGCCATTTTAAAAAATGGCCCTGAAAAATGATGGTGTGTACGCAAGGCAGGCTTGAGAGGAAACATGAAAAAAAACGAGGAGAAAAACGTTGGTTTAAAAAATGACATTAAAAACGATCGTGTGTACGGGGCATCAGCCTCAGCCTGCTCTCCTCCAATGATCAGACTTCTGCTGACACATGCCACCTGAACAACCATTCACTGGGAACACCAATGTGCTGCTGTTTCTCAATGTGCAGATGAGAACAGAGGGAATGTGATCACTTTTGAAAAAAAATATTTATAACGTATTTTTTATATCTATACAATGAGGATTTTCCATTTCATTTCTATTTTAACCACTTCCCGCCTGGCCTATAGCTGAATGACGGCCGGGCGGTGGTTTAGTTATCCTGACTGGGCGTCATATGACATGCAGCAGGATAACAGCCTCTGCGCGCCCCCCGCGGCGATCGGTGGTGCGGTGTGTCAGTCTGACACACCGCTACACCGATCTTGGTAAAGAGCCTCTGACGGAAGCTTTTTACCACATGATCAGCCATGTCCAATCACGGCTGATCACAATGTAAACAGGAAGAGCCGTTGGTCGGCTTTTCCTCACTCGCATCTGACAGATGCGAGTAGAGGAGAGTCGATCGGCTGCTTTCCTGACAGGGGGGGTCTGTGCTGATTGTTTATCAGCGCAGCCCCCCCTCGGATGCCCACCCAGGACCACTAGGGATGGCCACCCACACTGGACCACCAAGTATGTCACCCTAGACCACCAGGGATTTAGTTTGCATTTGTAGCGCTATACAAGTTTCTCACTCAATCACTCAATCAGTGCCATCTCTCAGTGCTGCATATCAGTGCCCATCAGTGCCGCCTATCAGTGCCCAGCAGTGCCGCCTATCTGTGCCACCCATAAGTACCCATCAGTGCAGCCTTTCAGTGCTCAATAATGCTTCCTATCAATGCCCATCAGTGCTGCATATCAGTGCCACCTACCAGTGCCCATCGTCAGTGCCACCTCATCGGTGCCGCCTTATCAGTGCCCATCCGTGAAGGAGAAAACGTACTTATTTACAAGATTTTATAGAGGAAACAAACAATTTTTTTTTTTTTCAGTCTTTTTTTATTTGTTTAGCAAAAAATAAAAACCACAGTGGTGATCAAATAAATACCACTAAAAGAAAGCTCTATTTGTGGGAACAAAATGATAAAAATTCTGGTACAGTGTATTATGACCGCGCAATTGTCATTCAAAGTGCTACAGCGTTGAAAGTTGAAAATTGGCTTGGGCAGGAAGGAGGTGTAAGTGCCCGGTTGAAATAATTAAACTGATATAAACTGAATGGGTTGTTTTGCAAAGTGAGGGTTTACATATATTGTTGATAGATATAAGCTGGCAACTCTGTGGACTCAAACGTTAAACATTTTTATTGGCTACACAACTGTGGGTATAGAATTGGGTATATGGAATTGTACGATATTTTTATTTATTTTTTATGGTTGAACTGGATGGACTTTGAGTCTTTTTTCAACCTGACTAACTATGTATCTATGTAAGTACATCCAGTAAAACAAAACTAACGCGTTTCGAAAACTAACACATTTCGGCCACTGTGGCCGTACTCTAACAAGGTTAAATCATATTTACTGCTCACCTTAAAAAAGAATAAATAAAAAACTGTTTATGGAATGTATTCAATTTTTCATTTTATTTTTGGAACTACGGTATAAAATGTTCTCTATGCTGTACAAGCTATATATAAACTATATTGCATAAACAGAACACTACACGACTTTCCTTGTAAAAGAAAGATAAAAATCTAAACTATGTGAGCAAAACACATGTGAGAGGCCGATCTGTCCTGACAGTGACGTTTTTATGGGCTAATTACAAGGTAGAGAGTAGGAATGGGAGAGTTGTGAGAGGTGAAACGCTCGGGGTCTTCCTCACATGTATTTATTACCCATAATGAGCAACTTTCTCCTGTAGGTGATGTAACCTCCTATTTGTTTTATGGCTGAAATGATGAGTTTGCTTTGATTGTATATTGGCAAACCAAACCGCAACGGAGAACTACAAAAGACACAAATAATGCAGAACTCTATTGCCCTAGTGCGACTCGTCATGCGAATTGACAGTTCAAAGTTGCACAGCAGGACGCACCCCATTTGCGGCAGCGGAACCGGTCACATCGCTGCACTAATTTTGTGCGATTTCAGGGAGCCTTTCTGCCACCAGAACACAATGATCACTGCTGTTGGCTATGGCAACCAGCAGAAATCGTATGTAAAAAAAAATCAGACAGACTTGTTGTACTCGAGTCGATCAATGGATCGACTTGAGTACAACCAGCCTGCCCAGAGATGGAGGGAATCTCGGCTTGTCCCTGCTGAACTGGCCAAGATTAGATCCATCTATGGCTGGCTTAAAAAACGATTTTTCTGCTACCTTCTTATAAACAAGCATTTAGAAATCGTACTTGAGTCGGACTGAAATTGCATTGCAGCTGTCCTGCACATATGTGAACAGGCTGTAAAAACTCACTAAAACGCACATGAAAACTGATGTGAAACTGATGTCTCTGCAAGTGAAACCTGGGCAGATTTCCCTTCAGGTTTTCATGCATGCATGGTGTGAACGAGACCTAAAAAAACAGTCACATGACACTAAAAAATAGGATTTTTTTGTACCCACCGTAAAATCCTTTTCTCTGTCGTCCATGGACGGACACAGCTCCTTAAATCTCGACAGTTGGGATATGTTCCTGTTCATAGGAGAGGACTAGGCAGAACATGTTTGTTATCTTAAAACATGTAACTTTAACAGAGTTGAACAGCCCCGCCCAGGGGGCGGTCCCTCCATACATAACCCTCCACCCTGCAGTCAGCAGCCTCAGTTTGTAGAAAAGCAGTACAAACTAGAAAAGGAGGGGTGGGAGTTGTGTCCGTCCATGGACGACAGAGAAAAGGATTTTACGGTGAGTACAAAAAAAATCCTATTTTCTCTTTTTGTCCATGGACGGACACAGCGCCTTAAATCTTGACATGTGGGACGTCCCCAAGCAGTGTCAGAAAAAAACAAGGGTGGGAACAGCAATCAAAAGAAGACTTAATTTCACCCCAAACAAACAGAGCTCCTCAACGGAGGATTTGCAACCTCAAACAGCTGCCTGCAAAACCTTGCGACCAAAGGAAGCATCCGAAGATGCACTCACATTAGTCTTAGAAAACTTTGAGAAGGTGTGTACAGACGACCAGGTCGCCACCTTACACACCTGTAAGACAGATACTTGATGTCAGAAAGCCCAGGAGACACCAATTGCCCTGATCGAATGCGCCGTGACAAGAAAGGGAGGCGCCCGCCCCTTAAGGGCATATGCCTGGATGACGATCTGCCTGATCCACCTAGAAAGGTGGCCGACGAAAACCGCCAGGCCCTACTGTGGACCAGACACCGACACAAACAGTGAGTCAGATCTCCGGAACGGAGCCGTAGCAAACAGGTACACCCGTAGGGCACGTACCCTGTCCAAAGTATGTAGGTCAACCTCCATGGGATGCGAAGGCCGAGGACACAAGGATGGAAGTACAATGTCTTCGTTTAGGTGAAAAGCCGAAACTACCTTAGGAATGATTGAGGGCTGCGGGCGCAGAACCCCTTATCCTTACGGAGGACCAAGTAAGGAGACTTGCAAGACAACGCGCCAATTCAGAACCCCTTCTGACCGATGTAATGGCAACTAGAAAAGCAATTTCCTGAGAAAGCGTTGAGAGGAATATTACCTGGTGTTCCCAAAGGAAGGTTCCAGAAGTACAGAGAGAACCAGATTCAAGTCCCACGGAGGAAGTGATGGCCCAATCAGGGGAATCACCCGTCGGACCCCCTGTATAAACGTACTTACTAGTGAGTGAGCCGCTAGGGGTCGTTGGAAGAAGACAGCCAAGGCTGAAATCTGCCCGAGAGTGTCCCTCACAGCATCAAGAAGTGCACTCACAAGTGCCCTATCTTGCACTCCCCAGAAGACGGCGGGGGAGGGGGCGCTTTTTTACCCCCCTTACGCCCGCACACCGCTTCTACCATGGCAACAAATGATTCCAGGACTGCCGACAGCGTATCCATGGGAACCGCAGGTGCAGGAGCACCGTTAGCTGCCTCTGGCAATTTAGGGGAAGAAAGGCCATATACTGACTCCATTAACACCCACTGACAGCCCTCAGGGACCAAGTGAAAAACACTTAAAAAGTCACCCCTCTTTGCTGCACTGACCGGGGGGGGGGGTAACCCAGGGGACTCACCACCCAGAGGGAGACCGCTCTGCACCGCTGCCCGCCTTCCTTGTATACACAGCGTGTGTGTGAGGAAGAAAACTGTGAGGAAAATGAGCTGTGCGCCATACAGAAAGCCAGTGCTAGAGGCCAAAACCCACTCCAAAATGGCCGCCAGACGCCTGAGGTAAAAAGGGCGCGGACCACAAGAAAATGGCCGCCTGCAATACTGACCTGCCCAACAGTGCGGCCACGACAAAATGGGCGCAATTGGAAGTTCCAATAGAGAAAGCAGGCACACTAAAAATGGCGGTGGTGCAGCAAAAAATGTCGCCCGAGCCCCAGGATGTGGACGAGAAGGCCGTGCAGAGACTTCCCAGGAGACAGACCCCCCCCTCACAGAAAGCGGACCCCAGTGCCCCACGGTCCCCCACAGGGACCCGGAGCCCCCCACAGGTACACCCCGATCGCAACGGGCCCTAGGGCAGGAGGGGAAAGGGCGACAGAGAGCAGGGAAAGGGAGGACAGGAGAACCCCTAAATCCCGGGAATGCCCAGCTGTTCCATCCTGCCGAGACAGGAGGAACCGTACTTACCCGTCCTTGCGAGGACATGCTGGCGCGTCCCTGACAGACCCACAACCGATGGTACGGAGTAGCTGTCGGCCCGGTCCACTGTGAGTGAGACAGCAAGCAGCCCAGCATAAGCTCACCGGCCACCCCTGGAGCCATGGGGTATGTCGTGGCAGAACCAGCGCGTAGCTAAGGACTGGCACGTTTGATGACCGGGCTGGGAAAACTACAAGGATCTATAATATCCAGCCTGTCGCCCAGCCGGCAGTTGATAGAAGAATCCAAAAATAAAATAAATAAAAATTAAAAATTTCTTCAGGACTCAGGGCCCAAAGGGAGCCATGTCCTTCTCCTCTGCTAGGCAGAAAAAAACTGAGGCGGCTGACTGCAGGTAGGAGGGTTATGTACGGAGGGACCGCCCCCTGGACTGGGCTGTTCAACTCTGTTAAAATTACATGTTTTAAGATAACTAACATGTTCTGCCTAGTCCTCTCCTATGAACAGGAACATAACCCACATGTCAAGATTTAAGGAGCTGTGTCAGTCCATGGACGAAAAGAGAAATAGGTATCGGTAATAGGTATCACTCGCAATTTTGACGTGATTTTTGCAGCGATTTTGACACAATTTCAGGAAATGCCTGTTAAAACTTGAGGTCTATGGACCTCAACTCGCATCAAAGTCAGATCAAAGTAGTACAGGGACTACTTTGAAGTCGGTGCGACTTGAAGTCGTACAAATATGAATGGTACTCATTGGGAATCATGGAGTACGACTTGTCATGCCGAGTCGCAGGACAATTTGCACAAGTGTGAAAGGGGCCTAATTGGTATCGGTGAGAAAAAGTATCGGTACTCGTACTCAGTCTTAAAAAAATGGCATCGGTGCATCCCTAGCTCTCATATATGTATTTCATCTTTTAATAAAGCTGTTTTCTGTACATAGCCTGTGTAGAGAGCAGAACTGGGGGGGGGGGGAGCATGCTCCCCCCACTACAGGCCACCTGCAGAAACCTACAGGAGGGGGCGGAGGCAAGACCAGCCACCCTGCACAAGAAGAGTGAGCAGAGCCGTGCCGTAGGAGGGGCCCAGAAGGCTCCACCCACTACAAGCTGTCTGCGGAAAACTACAAGAGGGGGCGGAGACAAGACCAATCACCCTGCACAAGGAGAAAAAAACAGAACCGTGGGAAGGGCCCAGAAGGCTCCACCCTCTACAAGCTGCCTGTGGAAAACTACAGGAGGAGGCGGAGACAAAACCAGTCATCCTGCACAAGGAGAGAGAACAGAGCTGTGGGAGGGGCCCAAAAGGATCCACCCACTACAGGCTGCCTGCAGAAAACAACAGAAGGAGGCGGAGACAAGACCAGCCACCCTGCACAAGGAGAGAGAACAGAGCTGTGGGAGGGGCCCAGAAAGCTCCACCCGCTACAGGCTGCCTGCAGAAAACTACAGGAGGGGGTGGAGACAAGACCAGTCTCCCTGCACAAGGAGAGAGAGCAGCAGTGAGCGGTCTTTATTACAGGAAGGAAAATTCTCACACTGCATTACTGTAAAGAACTGGAAGAAATACACAAAGCACACCAAGATTCAAGTAAGAACACACATGCTGAATGGATTTGGACAATATTTGATTATCCTGGAGTTCCGCTTTAAATTTTAGGATCTAAATCCAATATTGTACAGTAAAACCTTGATTTGAGAGTAACTTGGTTTGAGAGCGTTTTGCAAGACAAGCAACATTTTTTAATACATTTTGACTTGATATACAAGTAGCGTCACGTCACAACTGAGTATAAAAGAGAAGAGAGGCGCCTCTTAGTGTAGCAATATGGTTACATTTAATGAAGGTACAACATTTAGCAACATATTGCTACACTTGGAGGCGCCTCTCTTCTCTTTTATACTCTGTAGCTCCTGCTGGATTTTGCTTCTAATCCCCTTGTGGAGGCTTCCATTTGTGGATGGACATTTTATGGTTACACAACCTATCACATTGCTATAATCTTTTTTATATGGACTATAAACTGAAAGATTTATGAATAAATGGTTGGGGAACGAATCAATTGAGTTTCCATTATTTCTTATGGGGAAAATCGCTTTGATATACAAGTGCTTTGGATTACAAGCATGCTTCCGGAACGAATTATGCTCGTAATCCAAGGTTTTACTGTATAAAGGAAAATGTTAATCGGAATTACTGAACACCGAGTAGTAGATTACCTGGGAACAGGGAACAGGTGGTAACACAGATAAGAGTTGTAACTGAAGGAGACCAATCTCTGGAATTCTACCTATGGATGGGAACTGATAAGTCAGCAATTACAAGGGGACAGGATGTGCTGAACAGCAAGACGGCTGAGATGAGAAGCTTTATGACATCCATCTACACTCCGCCGCAGGTAAGAGGAAAAAAAACAAACGAAAAAATGCTTCAAATTTTAAACCTTGTAGGAAACCAGGAAATTATTGACAGTCTTATAATATACACACCCCTACTAGACAGTATAGCCAAGTCCTGGACCTCCCAGCTCACCCAACAGGACCTGCAGCAGCCTATCATTACACTATGATGGGGCAGTGGTGCTGGTGAGGTCATTCCAAGTTCCCTACTCCTGTAAGCATGTCCCCTGTAAAGGTTTATTAAAATATGAATAAAAAGCAATAATCCTACTCACAAACAAAGCTTAAGTACAAGCTTATAGGACAAAAGGGCTAGAATTCTTGGCATCCACCAACTGGACTCAACAACAGAGAGGGTCGGACGATACCCCAAAACATCCAGATGGCTGACGCGTTTCTGGGGCGCACCCCCTTCCTCAGAGCCTAGGTGGTCCACATAGGCTGTTTTTATTTTGTCCGATAAGCTTGTACTTAAGCTTTGTTTGCGAGTAGGATTATTGCTTTTTATTCATATTTTAATAAACCTTTAAGTTGTAATGCACTAGGTCGGTGCGCCCTCCTTTTTTACTTATTTTTCTATCCCTATGAACACCCATTGTTCTGAGGAGGGCTGCAAGACTTTAGACTTTGCCTCTAGACGGAACCACACCACCCGTATTTTGACGATACACAGAGAGCGCAGGAGATTTTTGTCTTACTTGTAGTTCATACACAGAATCCTCCCTAGAGGTCTATGGGGACATGCTGGGACTTGTAGTTCATACAGAGAATCCTCCATAGAGGTCTATGGGCACATGCTGGGACTTGTAGTTCATACACAGAGAATCCTCCATAGAGGTCTATGGGGATGTGCTGGGACTTGTAGTTCATACACAGAATCCTCCATAGAGGTCCATGGGGGCATGCTGGGACTTGTAGTTCATACAGAGAGACCACCATAGAGGTCTATGGGGACATGCTGGGACTTGTAGTTCATACACAGAGAATCCTCCATAGAGGTCTATGGGGACATGCTGGGACTTGTAGTTCATACACAGAGAATCCTCCATAGAGGTCTATGGAGAAATGCTGGGACTTGTGGTTCATACACAGAATCCTCCATAGAGGTCTATGGGGACATGCTGGGACTTGTAGTTCATACCGAGAGACCTCCATAGAGGTCTATTGGGACATGCTGGGATTTGTAGTTCATACAGAGAATTCTCCATATAGGTCTATGGGGATGTGCTGGGACTTGTAGTTCATACAGAAAGAATTTTCCATAGAGGTCTATGGGGACATGCTGGGACTTGTAGTTCATACAGAGAGACCTCCATATAGGTCTATGGGGACATGCTGGGCCTTGCTATACTATACTGTACATGGACAGACTTTTCACTAAGCGAACATTTCTGTATTAAATATCCTTTTATTGGTCTTATGTAATACTATAATATTCTGAGATACTGAATTTTGGGGTGTCACTAGCTGTAAGCCATATATATCACTCCGTGTGTAACATATCTATATAAAATATGAGTTTCACTTTTTTTTTTTTTTCCCATAAAGTTTTATTGAGCAAATTCACAAACATCTCAGTACAAAGTAGAAAACAGAACAAGTGCATTCAAGGAGAATCAGTTTTTGGTACAACATAAACAAACATTACAGGCAGGTGTGTAATTGTCTCCAGTTTTTGTAAAAGTGTGAATGAGGGTGCATATGGGCCGGAGCCATTATTGATTTGAATCGCGTGCCGGCCGCCTGCTAACCTTACTGCATTTCTTATTGTTTCCGACACCAAAAAGACGGTGTCTAAAGGCTAGTAATAGAGGGGTAGGGGGAGGGGAACCGTACCCACTCGTGCGGAGGGGGTATGGGACTGAAGGGGGGTAGGAAACGGGGAAGAGGGATCAGAGAAGAGAGAGCAGGAGCAAAGAAAAGGGGGGCCACAGGTGGTGTATTAATGGGGGTCGGAGAGCATTTGTAGTAGAGAAGAGAGGGGAGATTTTGGGGAGAGCTAGGGAGCAGCGAGAGGAATAGGAGCGGAATAACGAGGAAAAGGAAAGAGAGAGAAAGAAAAAAAGAAAAAGAAAAAAAGAAAAGGAAAAAAAAAAAAAAAGGGGGGGGGAGGAGGTGGGATAGGGGTAAGGGTGAGGATGAAGGTGCGGGGAGTGACCCCTCGCTTGGGCCTCTGTATGTGAGAGGGGAGTAGAGCCCCTCAAAGCTCGTACATTAGTCAGGGGGAACATGCTGCTTGTATTCAGCTGTTGTTTTGAAATGTAACCAGCAGGACCAAGTAAACGAGAAATTCTCCAGTCTCTCTTGCGAGATGTGGATCAGTTCTTCCATGTCGCAAATTCTAGAGATGGTCACAAACCATTCTTTAAGTGGCGGTGCATGGCAGGAGCGCCAGTGTTTGGGGATGCATAACCTAGCAGCATTCACCATGTGCATGGCCAGGGATTTAAAGTAATCTTTTCTCGAGAGAGAAGTGTGATGCAGGAGGAATTGTGCTGGTGTAAAGTCCAAGGTATATGTGGTGATCGATGCGATGCATCTGTGTACCTCCCTCCAAAAGGGTTGGATGTGTGAACATTCCCACCAAATGTGTACCATGGTTCCCACCTCTGTATTGCATCTCCAGCATATATTGGAGGTTGAAGGGGCAAATTTATGCAAGAGAGATGGGGTTCTGTACCATCTAGTGAGCACTTTGTACCCGTTTTCCTGTATGGCAACATTCAACGACCCCCTATGTGCGTATTCATGAATTCTCGTCCATTCAGTTGGTGACAGGGGGGTAGGTAGGTCTCTGTTCCACGAGGTCTGTGATGGCGAAAGGGTGGAGTCACTAGGTTCTATAAGCAAGGCGTAGAGAAGGGAAATAAGGTGTTGTTGGGGGGTTCTACGATAGCAGAGAGTTTCGAAAGGGGTAAGTGGTCTTGTCCAGCTATCACGTGCTGTATGTGTGGATAGAAAGTGACATATTTGTCTGTAAGTCCAGAAGGAGAAGGTAGGGGTGTTGGAAATGAGCCGAAGATCCTCTATCGAGGCGAGTTTGCCGTCAGTGTACAGTTGGGAGGCAAAGATGTCTTGAAACGGCCATTCTTGTTTGAGGAAGGAAGGTGACTCGCCTGGGATAAAGTCGGGGTTTCCTCTCAGCGTAGTCAGCGGGCCCGGGGTGGGTGAAAGGGAGTCTCCGGTCGGGGACGACCTAAGAAGCTTCAAGGAAGTGTGAATGAAGGGATGTGAGGACAAGGACTGTGGCCATTGTTTCGGGGACAGCCATGGGAGAAGACGTAGAGGAATGGGTGAGAAAGAGTCTTCAATAGAGATCCAGATCTTCTCTAGGGGGTGAATGGACCAGTCCGCGATTCTCGTAAGATGGCAAGCCACAAAATATTTATACAGGTCTGGGAGAGCAATACCCCCTGTAGGCTTGGGCAAGGTGAGTCTGGCATATTTGATTCTAGGAGGGGAGCCTTTCCATAAAAAGGTCGAGCATGCCTTCCGATAGGAGGAAAAGAATCCTGCGGGGATATGCATTGGGATGGTTTGGATCAAATACAACATACGTGGTAGTATAATCATTTTGATCAGAGCAGCTCGACCAAACCATGAGGCATTCAATGTAGACCACTCCAAAAAATGGTCTTGGGCTTTTTTCGGGGCAGGGTGGAAATTGAGGGCGTACAGATCTTTGAGGCAGGGCGGGATCCGAATCCCAAGATAGGAAATAGCAGTCTTTTCCCAGTGGAACGGGAAAGATTCCCGGCAGTGGGTGGCTTCCTGTGGTGGGAGGGTGATATTCAGGGCGTGGGACTTTGTATAGTTAATTTTAAGGTTTGAAATTGTACCAAAGGCTTCCAAGTCATGTAAGAGAGATGGAAGGGAGGTTCGTGGGGATATGAGGGAGAGCAGAATGTCATCCGCGAAAGCAGCGACTTTAAATTCTCTACCTTTGACCACCACTCCCCTAACATCCGGGTTTTCTCTAAGTTTGTTTAAGAGGGGTTCCAAGGAGAGAATGTAGATCAGGGGGGAAAGGGGACAACCCTGGCGTGTGCCGTTATTAATGGAGAAGGCGTTCGACAGGTGGCCGTTAACTCTCACCGCCGCCGTGGGGTTCGAGTATAATGCCATTATGGAGGTGAGCATGCGGTCTTCCAATCCCACCCCTTTTAGGACCTCTCGAATGTAGTCCCAGGCCACTCTGTCAAACGCCTTCTCCGCATCAAGGGAGAGCAAAAAGCCTGGTGTTTTAGTTGAAGTAAGCCAGTGATGTAAGTTAAGGGTTCGTATGGTGTTGTCCCGTGCCTCCCGGCCTGGGACAAACCCCACCTGGTCATTGGAGATAAGTCCGGGGATCAGAGGTATTAACCTATTGGCCAGTATTTTGGCATAAATTTTTATGTCAACATTAAGGAGTGAAATCGGCCTATAATTTGCCACTTGTAGGGGATCCTTCCCCTCCTTAGGAATAACGGTGATGTGAGCCTCTAATAATCTGTTAGGTCGGTCTTGAGGATTGGCCAGGGCATTAAATGTCTGTAGAAGGTTGGGGGTAAAGACATCTGCGAAAGACTTGTAATACTGAAGGGTGTACCCGTCCGGGCCCGGGCTTTTACCCAGCTTCATTTGTTTCAGGGCTGTCTCCAGCTCTCCTGCCGAGAACAGTCCCTCCAGGGACTGTGCTTGTTGGGAGGAGAGGGGTTTAGGGCCATAGTGAGAGAGAAAATCCGCAATGAGCGTTTGGCGTGTCTCCCCCGAGGCTCGGGGTAGCTGGGTGGGGTGAAGGTTGTAGAGCTTGCGATAAAAAGACTCAAATTCCTTTGCAATGTCCTCGCTCTTTGCCAGGAGGGTACCCTGGGGATCGCGTAAGGTATGTATGGTGGACGAGAGTTTGGCCTTCTGAACTGACCGCGCTAAAAGACGTCCACTCTTATTGCCATGTTCATAAAAGACCCTCTGGCCAAGAATGTAACGCCTTCTCGCGCGTTTACCTAATTCATCTGCAAGAAGTGTACGGCACTTGGTCAGTTCCTGTAGAGTGTTCTGGGCTTGTATCTTCTTATGGGACAGTTCTAGTACTCTAATCCTTTTGAGAAGAGTATTCACTCTCTCCTGGTGAACTTTTTTGGCCTGTGAATTCAGGGCAAGCAATTCTCCCCGTACCACGCATTTGTGAGCTTCCCATATGGATATTGGAGAAATGTCAGGGTTAGCATTTTCTTGGAAATATAGCTTGATGCATGAGCGAATGCGCTCTAATGAGGTCGGGTCTGTCAGGAATGAGGGGTTGAAACGCCAAATCTTAGTCTTGGGGTATGTTTCCGGGAATGATAATGTGACTGTGATGGGGTGATGATCTGATAGGAACATCGGTTCAATGGAGGAATGTTGGAGGGCGGGGAGGTCGGTCTGAGATAAAAAGAAAAAATCAATTCTGGAATATTTCTGGTGGGGGGCCGAGAAGTAGGTGTAGTCTTTAGTTGAGGGATAGAGGGTGCGCCACGCATCATGAAGGGCCAGGGTTTGTAGTTGGGCTTTAATTTGCCGTAAGGCCTTATAAGGTAGAGAAGTCGAGGCTGTGGAAGTGTCTAGGAAGGGGTTTAAGGGCACGTTGAAGTCGCCTCCCAGGAGGACCAGGCCGCTCTGGAACGAGGATAAAAGGGCACACGTCTTGCGAAAAAAGGAAACCTGGTGGTCGTTAGGGCAATAAATATTAGCCAGTGTGATAGGTTTAGATGCATAAGTTCCCTTAAGGAAGATAAATCTACCTTCTGGGTCCGCTAGAGAGTCAGACAGGAGGAAATTGGCATGTTTTGAAATGAGAATCGAGACTCCTTTGGTTTTGGCGACCGGGTTAGTGGCATGTAGGGCAGAGCGATATATGTGATTAGCCAGTTTCGGGATAGCATCAGATCGAAAGTGTGTCTCCTGCAGAAAGATAAAGTGAGCCTTGTGTTTTGTGAGCGAAGCTAACACTTGTGACCTTTTTTCTGGTACATTCAGGCCTTTTGTGTTCAGGGAAACACACTTCAGAGTCAGTGGAATATCAGTCCTAGGGGGGGTCTGCATTGTGAAGAGTTAGAAAGGGTTGAAGATATGTATCTGGTAGTCGAGAGGGTTAGAGTCGTTCTTTAGAGGATGGGTGCGAGGGTCACTCCCCTGGGGCAAGGGAGAAAGGGGAGGGGACACACAGGGGAAAAGGTAGGGTGGGAGAGAAAGACACACAGATGAAAAGGTCAGGAGGAGTTGGGGGTAGTAAGATTCAGGAGGATCAGATTAGAAAAAGGAGGAGAAAGAAGAAGAGTAGGGGGATCAGGGCCAAGAGAGGGAAGAAAGGGGGGCGAGAAGAAGCAAAGAATGACGAGGGGTAAAAGCAGGCTATGTGGGCCAAGGGTAGGGAGAGAGATAAGGGGAGGGGAAAAGAAAACCAGAGGTGGGTGTAGCTAAGCCACCCACCTGTAAGAACCAAGGGAAAACCTGGAGTGTCAGCTGCGTCTCAGTGAGACCGCTGTGTGGGGGTAGTAGTGTGAGCGGCAACCACAGCCTACCTGTGGACCGGGAGTCTGGGTGAAGCGGATGAGGGGTCTCGCTAATAGCGAGAACCCAAAAAGCGTACCAGGGAGCCTACCATGAGGAGCAAGCTACAGGGGGTTCAAATGTCGAGTGTGTACGGACATCACATAAACCAACATAACATAACAAAGCATAACCTTCTCCAGCTCGCGGGGCTGGAGTCAATAAAAGCAACCCGTACTATTTAGAAAGTAAAACTTTGAGGTGTATTCAAGAGAAATCAACAACCCATGAGACATGCCGGGAGGGGGGACTCCCTCCTCAAGAGACTGCGTTAGGGCAGACCACGAGGAGGGGGAAGGAGGGAATAGGGGATAGGGGGGGAGGGTGCGGGGACGGATACAGGGAGAAGGGAAAGGGAGGAGAAACGGAAGGGGGGGGATAGGAGAGGGGGGAAGGAAGGAGAAAGGGGGGCCGGGGGGTGAGACAGGGGGAGGGGGAGAAGTGGGAGATTGGAAATGGGATAAGGGGAGGGGAGAGGGAGGGAGGGAGAGGAGGGAGGGGAGGGGGGAAGGAGGGGGGAGGGGGAGGGGAGGAGCGGAGGGGGGAGGAGCGGAGGGAGGGGAGGGAGGGGTGAAGATAAGGGGGGGAGAGAGAAGGGGGGGAAAGATGAGGGGGAAGAAGGGGAGTAATGAGGAAAGAAGGGGAGGGGGAATGAGGAGTGGAGGGGGGGGAGGGGGGAGTGGGGGGGGATGAAGGGTCAAGGGAGGGTGGCCGGGTAGAGCAAAAAGAGAAGGGGGAGGCGGGAGAAGGTGGGTGGAGCAGTATGCGGAGGGGTGAGAAGTGGGTAGGGAAGTGGGGGTGGGCGGAGGGGCCTCCATAATGAGCTAGGGGGGTGGTGTCTCCATACTCGTCCTCGCTTCAGATAGGGAGGGGGGTTCTCAGGTCTCCACATTAAATGGTATCGCCCAAGTCGTACCCTGCCCATCTGATGCCTGGTACATCGCTTGCTTGCAATAGGGGATAGAGGGGAACAAGTGCGAATATGGGACATAAAAAAGCATTGGAAGAGGTAAAAAAAAAAAAAAAAAAAAAAAAAACCCTATATTGCAAATACATTGCCTGTAGGAGTTTAGAATCATCATCCCTGTAGTAAGCGTTCCAGAAGAATATGATGCGACCGTGTCGCAGGCCGAGGTGCAGGGCAATAGATAGTTCAGGCCTCTCACATCCGAAGGGGGATGTCTGTGTGGGCTCAGGTTGCTGAAGGGTCTTTAGGTCATTCAGGAAAGGATCTTTGTAGCTGCGTGGGGGGGGGGCGAATGTCAGAATCTCAGGCCTACGCCCGGACACTCAGGGGAAGCCTCTCCCGGGACCGGTGCAGTTCATGGGGGTGCGCCTATCTTCCGGATGCCAGAGTGTTTAGCCCTTCAGTGTCGACTCCAAGCTCAGGGGGATCTAGGCATATGAGAGGGTCAAGGGCTGCAGGGTAAAAAGGTGTAGATAGCTTTTCCGGGGATACGCGCTTCCTACAGCCGACGCCTGGGTAAGGCGAGCCCTAGTCAGTCCGCTGTGTGTCATATTGTGAAGCGACCGGGTGCCTCCGGTTGGTTATGCGGTGTGGTGAATCCCGGGAGAGGGGGAGAGAGTCACCGTGAGGAGCATTGGGAAGCGGAGTTGCCAGCTGTGGGGTGTAAAGGACCGGGGTGGTTGTAGCGTGTCAATGCCAAATAGGGGTATGGAGATCTCTGACGGGGTAGTGGCTCAGGGAGTAACGTGGAAGCCCGCTAGAGGGGGAGGGAGGGGGGAGAGAAGGCATACTCACGGACCGCAGACCTCAGTCTATCCGGCAGACAGTCAGTCAATCAGCGTTTCGCTTTACATGCGCTGCGGTGAAGGACTGTGATGTTGCAGGTCTCGGCGTGAGGAGCGGGCAATCGGAGACATCGGTCTACGGTGGCGCTGTCTTTGGCGCGCCGCTTTCGGTGATGGGTGGAGTGAAACAGGGAGCCAGGGTTCCGCTGGAAAGTAGAGCGCGTACCAATCAGGAAGCTCCACATTAGGCAAGTCGAGTTGTTCACAAAATGCTTGAAGGTCCTCCGGTGTGCGAAGTAGGGCGGAGCGCCCCCTTGCGGATGCAGACAGGCCGAATGGGAACTTCCAGCGATACTGGATATTTCTCGCTCGTAAAGCATCTAACAGTGGTCGTAGTGCTCTCCTATTTTGGAGAGTGATCTGTGAAAGATCCTGAAATAGTTTAACCTCCGTGCCATTATAAAGAATACGTCCCCTTTCCCTCGCCTTGCGGAGAATCTCTTCCTTAAGGGGGAAGTTGACTATACAGCATATAATGTCTCTGGGGGGTTCGTTGTCTCGGGGCGCGGGCCTGAGAGCGCGGTGGGCCCTTTCCATATCGATGGGGGAGTCCGCAGGGCGCTCAATCAGGTCATTGAAAATGGCGCTGACGGTTTGCTGTATGGCGGTAGGGTCTACGGTTTCGGGGACCCCCCGTACCCTAACGTTGTGTCTCCTTCCCCGGTTGTCCAGGTCCTCCACGTGTCTATGGAGCTCAAAAACTTGAGCCAGTTGGGAGTCATATGCCGACTGCACCTGGCGAATAGCCGCCGCGTGTGTCTGGGTCGTTTGTTCCACGCTATCCACCCGGTGCGCGACCGCGAGCATTTCGGCCTTCAGGTCTGCTATGGCAGCCGTAACTGTATTTTTAATGTCCGCTGCGACTTTCTCCAAGTCGAATAGGCTGGGAGGAAGGGCCCCGCTGGGGCTGGGAGAGGACAAACCCGGCATGTTGGCGGAGGGCAGGCCGTCCGGCGAGGCCGCGGCTTGGGCCTGTGTTGTCGCGTGGTTCTGTAATGGCGCCGAGGCCTGAAGTTTTTGTGGCCGAAATATATCCGGTATGTGCCTCCCCGAGTGGGTCTGAGAGTCCTTGGAGGTGCGGGAGGTGGACGAGCTCCTGGTAGATCTGTGCATAGCAGGGTCAGGTCGGTAGGCTCCCGTTTAAGAGGATTAGTCAGCCCGGTCACACAGGAGCTCTCAAATTAGGCGTCCATCTCGGTCTCCGCTCAGGCCACGCCCCCGAGTTTCACTTTTTTAATGCAATTACTGAAATAAATTAACTTTTTGATTATATTCTAATTTCATGAGATACACTTTATTAATTACAGGTTCATCTCTGGTCAAAACGTGTTTTTCTTTTTGTTATATATCAATGAAGTTGAATACATTTTTTTTTTAAAGTGTAAAAAAAAATATTTAAATTAAATAAAATTTAAAAAAAAAATTCTCAGACGTGCACAATTATAAAATCTTGACTTATTGGGTATCTATTTACACATTGTAACCTAATTTTAAATATTTTATAAATAAATAGGATTTTTGTACTCACCGTAAAATCCTTTTCTCTTTCGTTCATGGACGGACACAGCTTTAATCTTGACAAAGTGGGTATTAGCCTTCATTCAGGAGTGACTAGGCAGAAAGTGTTAACAACTTCAGAGCTGAACAGCCCCACGCAGGGGGCGGTCCTACTGGCTATATCCCCTCAGCCTGCACTAAGCAGATCAGTTCGTCAAAAAGCAGTACAAACTTAAAAACGAGGGGTGGGTGCTGTGTCCGTCCATGAACTCAGAGAAAAGGATTTTACGGTGAGTAAAAAATCCTATTTTTAGCACCTACCAAAAATCCTATTTTCTCTTTCGTTCATGGATGGACACAGCCTTAATCTTGACAAAGTGGGAGGTCCCAAAGCAGTGTCAATAAAACGAGGGGTGGGAACAGGATTAAAAAATTTCACCCCAAAACAAAACAGAGCTCCTCAACGGAGGAGTTGCAACTCTAAACAGCCGCCTGCAATACCTTGGGGCCGAAAGAAGCATCCGAAGATGCACACACACCAACTTGTAAAGTTTAGTAAAAGTGTGAACGGATGACCAAGTCGACGCCTTACACACCTGGGAAACAGACGCTTGATGTCAGAAAGCCCAAGAGGCACCTCTTGCCCTGGTCGAATGCACCGGGAAAGGGAGATGCCTGACCCTTCATGGCGCAAGCCTGATCACGATCTGTCGGATCCACCTAGAGATGGTGGCCGACGAGACTGATGGACCCTTCTTGGGACCAGCCACTAAAACAAACGGTGAGTCTGAACTCCGGAACGGAGCAGTACCAGACAAGTATACTCTCAGAGCTCAGACAATGTCCAAGGAATGCAACGTTGTCTCCTTAGGATTCGATGGATGAGGACACAAGGATGGTAGCACAATGTCTTCCTTGAGATGGAAAGTCGAAAAACGACCTTAGGAAAAAAAGAAGGCTGTGGACACAGCACCACCTTATCCTTGTGGAAGATCAGATAGGGAGCCTTGCATGACAAGGCTGTCCGCTCAGAAACCCGTCTTAACTGACATAACAGTCACCAAAAAGGACCACTTTCTGAGAAAGTGTCAACAAGGGAATCTCCCAGATGTTCTCAAATGGTGGTTTCTGAGGCACCTAGAGGCCATGCCATTAAAGCCATTGACTGCAAGCAGGATGGCATATGGGACCCTGCGACAGCAGGTCCTCTCGTAGCGGTAGCCGCCAAAAGGACGTCTGCTATACAAGCCCCACGGAGGTAGTGGAGGGTGGACCGGAGGGGCCGCCTGCCGAACCCCCTGTACAAACATTCTCACTAGAGAGTGAGCCACCAGGGGTCATTGAAAAAAGACAGCCAGGCAGATATCTGCCCCTTAATTGTACTTAAAGCAACATTTTTGGCCCGCCACACGCTGTAAGAACAGCAGGACTCTGGAACCAAATAAGTATGCGGATGCCACCTCCTTTCCTCACAAATGGATATGTAGGTTTTCCAAGTATGATGGTAAATCTTCCTAGAGGATGATTTCCGAGCACTCCTCATGGTAGAGATTACAGAGTCTGACAGACACCGGCCTATTAGCACCTGGCTCTCAATAGCCATGCCGTTAAGCCAGTGACTGTAAAAACAGGATGGCGTATGGGACCTTGCGACAGCAGGTCCTTCTTAGCGGTAGACGCCAAGAGGCGTCTGCTACCAGATGCACTAGATTGGCGTACGAAGGACGCCAAGGCCAGTCCAGAGCAATTGGGACCATTGAAATCCTCTCTGTCTCCAGTCTGCGAAGCAGATGAGGAAGGAGCTTCAGAGGAGGAAAGGCATAGATTAGCCGGTACTGACTCCACGGTGCCACCAACGCATCTGTCACGTCTGCCCATGGGTCTCTGACCTGGCCACAAACCTCAATACCTTCTGATTGAGTCGAGAAGCCAGGAGATCCACTCGCCTGGGATGCTCTTTCCACAGCTGCCTGTGTCAGTCTGACCCTCCGTCAGCGTGTGTCTGTATATTTCCCGGTAAAATGCACCCTAGAGGCCAGAGACTTCCACAAAATGGCCTCCGCGCGGCCGTGCTGAACGGCGTGGACCACAAAAAAATGGCCACCGAGCGGTAGATAGAGGCCAAAACGGGCGCGGACCACAAGAAAATGGCCGCAGAGCGGCAAATAGAGCCAAGCAGGCCCGGAACACAAGAAAATGGCCGCCGAGCGGTAGATAGAGGCCAAAACGGGCGCGGACCACAAGAAAATGGCTGCCGAGCGACAAATAGAGCCAAGCAGGCACGGACCACAAGAAAATGTCCGCCGAGCGGTAGATAGAGGCCAAACTGGGTGCGGACCACAAGAAAATGGCCGCCAACAGCATGGAGGGAGAAACACACAGGTAAGCAAAAACTGACATTTCTAATGACAGCCCACTAGCACCCCAGAGCAGACATACAGCGCAGTTCCCGCTCCAGATGGAGCCCCCCCCAGGTGAACCCCCAGCAGCCAGCCTAGCTCGCAGAGCCCAGGGAGGAGGGAAGGGAGGGAGAGAGGAAAAAAAGGGTAAAACCACTTACTTGATCTCTCCAGAAATGTCCAGCTATGTCCTCATGCCGAAGCAGGGGATTGCTACATACCCTTCCTGCGTGGATTAAGCTGGAAACATCCCAGACAGACCATCTTCTGCGCGGTTACTGAGGTGACTGTCGGCCCGGCATGCTGTGATTCAGCCATAGAGACCGGTCATATGCATGCCCTGGAGCGCGAAGCTTACCGGCCACCCGTGGAGCGACGGGCATGTCGTGAAAAAACCAGCACGTAGCTAGGGTCGGCACACGCTCGATGGCCGAAACTGGGGAGACTACAAGGATCTGGGATCCAGCCTGTCACCCAGTCAGCAGTTTGATCGAGGATCGCAGGAACAAAATACGTAGAAAAAAGAAAAAACCCTCGGACCTATGGGCCCGAAGGGAGCCATGTCCTTCTCCTATGCTAGGCAGAAAAGAACTGATCTGCTAAGTGCAGGCTGAGGGGATATACCCAGTAGGACCGCCCCCTGGGCGGGGCTTTCCAGCTCTGAAGTTGTTAACACTTTCTGCCTAGTCACTCCTGAATGAAGGCTAATACCCACTTTGTCAAGATTAAAGCTGTGTCCGTCCATGAACGAAATAGGTATTATATGGTGTTTGTGTGCACTAAAATGCAATAAAGTGTATTTTTCCCTGAAAATTTGCATTTAATAAACAGCTGCGCGAATATTGTGCGACATAAAATATGGCAACAACCTCCATTTAAATCTCCAGGGTCGCTGCTTTCAGAAAATATATCATTTTTGGGTATTATAAGCCATTTTCGTGCTAAAAAAACATGATTATTTTAACGAGTGTGTGAGAAATGTCAAAATTGTCCCCGGCAGCGAAGGGTTAACAGGTTTACAAATTTGAATTTTTTTTGTCAGTTAGGGGGGAAAAAAAAAGTCACGTGATATGACCATATTCATATTTGAATTTTTTTTGTCAGAAAAAAATTAATAAAATAAAAGATTAAATCTTGACTTTTTGGGCATCTATTCATCTTAACCTCATGTTTTATATTTTATAAAAATAAAAAAGGTATTACATGGTGTTTGTGTGCACCAAAATGCATTCAAGTGTATTTTTTCCCTGAAAATTTGCATTTAATAAAGAGCTGCGTGAATACCATGCAACATAAAATATGGCAACAACCACCATTTAATTCTCCAGGGTCGCTGCTTTCAGAAAATATATTATGTTTGGCTATTATAAGCCATTTTCAAGCTAAAAAAAATGTTAATTTCAACAAGTGTGTGAGAAATGTCAAAATTGTCCCTGGCAGCGAAGGGTTAACTTGTTTACAAATTTGAATTTTTTGTCAGTTGGAAAAAAAAGGGGGGGGTCATGTCAGTTGATGATGTCACCAGTGGGAGGCTATATAAGGAGCTGTGGCAGGGTCTGAGCTCACTCTCAGAATTTCTCTTCTAGGGAAAGGACGTGAGATCTCTTGCTCTTGAGACACGTTGCTTATTATTTTATAACAGCGCGTTTTCATAGCGTGAGAAGTGCGATAAAGTCAGCGGATCTTCTGTTTATCATCAAAGGAGACCCAATTATGCCATTAAAAATGGTTTCACCCATAACATCGGAAAACCAGCCCCCCGCACAGCCCAAAGCCCCCCATAGGAGGGTGTGTAAGGCTATCAGGCGGGGGTTCAGGGCAGTTCTAAACACTGTCTGTATTCACCTAAAACCCCGACAGAGAGACTCAGAAGGTAGGTAGGATTTCATTCCATTATAATGTAAGAGACTGGAGAGAATTCTATACTGGAAACATTTTTATTATTCAAATATAATCTCAGCTCACTCCTTCACATGGCAGTTGGGCAGCAGGAGACATGAATCAGGTGTGTGGGAGGAATGCCCAGATCTCATTGGCTGCCTGATGTAACTGACAAACACTTGTGTCCCATCACCAGTTTTAATTATAAATGCAAAAGCAAAGTGTATATATATATATAATTCTTCCCATCGTCATTCTGCTAATTATTAATGATCCCAGTATTCTAGATTTGGTTGGATTACATTAGTTATACAGAAGAGTTATCTGTCATATGACCTGGGATTGCTTCTAACTAACAAATTTAAAAAATAAAAATAAATGACTTTAAAGCGGTTGTGTACCCGCTGACACTATTTTTGCACTCATTGCGAGGGGAATATCTCCTAAACTGTAAAGGTTTAGGAGATATCTTTTTTACCTACAGGTAATCCTTATTTTTAGACTTACCTGTAGGTAAAAGTAAAAAAAGACTATACAACCGCTGTAAGTCTTCATGTACACTGCTGCTGGTAAACGGACGTTTAGGATCAGTTGGGCGTTTTTTTCAGCTGCCCCTGAACTCTCCTGTGTTATCTTATCAGCACACAGGGGGCATTTATAGTCCTTTCTAGGCAGTTGAGTTTTGAAGCATTTTTTGGAAAGCAAAAAAAAAATTAAAACATTCGTTCAGGATGGATGTGAAACGCCAAATGCCTGTAACAGCTTGTAATCGCGGTAACTTGCGTTTCAGTTACAGGCATTTGCGCGGCAAAATAATTTTTTTTAAACGTCGGTTACTATCTGTCAAGTTTAATCGTTCAGGAGAGGTTTTAAAACATCCCGTGTACATTAGGGGCCGCTTCACACCATAGAAACGCAGTCCGGATGCGTTCCCGATGCTTTTCTGCATGTGCGTTTTTGATGCAGTCCAGTGCATTTTTTTCTCCCTTTTTATACTTAACCTTAAATAAGGACATCTGTGTTCCATTGTGTTTTTGGTGCATTACGGTGCGTTTTTGATGCGTTTTTACAGAGTTCCAGTGCAGGAAAAATGCAACATTTCTTTTTCAAGAAAAAACTGCAAGCACTGATGTGAACTATGTCATTGAAACCATATAACCTACTTTCTATGCGTTTTTGATGCAGAAAAAAAAAATACACTGGACTGCATGTGGTGTGAACTGGCCCTAATGCCGCGTACACACGACCATTTTTCTCATCTGGAAAAATTAAATTTTTTCTCTTTGACGAGAAAAACGACCGTGTGTGGGCTTTTGGTCATTTTTCCAGACGAGATAAACGGCATTAATCACGACGAGAAAATTTAGAACATGCTCTAATTTTTCTCGTCGTGATTCACAGCATTTTTTTCCGCTGCAGTTTTCCCATAGGGAAACACTGCCGGGGAGCCTACACACGGCCGTTTTTCTCGACCAAGAGAAAAAATGACGGGAAAAACGGCCGTGTGTAGGGAAACAAGCCGTTCCCCGTTTTCCCCGTCTATTTTCTCGACATTGTTTTCACCGTCGAGAAAATCGATCGTGTGTACGCGGCATAAGGCTGGATTCACACCTATTGCATTTTTTTGTGCTTTTTGCATTTTGCAGATTTGCACTACAGTCCAGTTACCATGGTTTCCCATGGAACACGTTCTGTAGTGCAAATCTGCAAAATGCGAAAAGCACTAAAAATGCAATAGGTGTGAATCCAGCCTTATGCCGCGTACACACGATCGATTTTCATGCCATTTTTTTAACAGACGTTTTTCTTGTCGTTTTTTTTCATGTTTCCTCTCAAGCCTGTCTTGCATCCACACGATCATTAAAAAAAAACTCTCGAGCAAAGCGCGGTGACGTACAACACGTACGACGGCACTATAAAGGGGAAGTTCCATTCGGATGGCGCCACCCTTCATGTTAGTAAACTTTGTTGAGCGACGATTCTCGCTTTTCAGCCTCGTGCTTTTCAGTCCGTTACAGCGTGACGAATGTGCTATTTCCATTACGAACGCTAGTTTTACCAGAACGAGCGCTCCGGTCTCATACTTGATTCTGAGCATGCGCATTTTTTTTCACCTCGTCAAAGCATACACACCATCGTTTTTCACGTCGTTAAAAAAAACGACATGAAAAACGACGTGAAAAAATAGAGCATGTTCGAAATTTTTAATGGCCGCTTTTCACGTCGTTAAAAATGCTCTGAAGCCCACACACGATCGGTTTTAATGCCCATTTTTAAAAATGGCATTTTTAACGGCATGAAAAACGATCGTGTGTATGGGGCATTAGCCTTAATGCCCAAACATCAATTCCTTCCACTCAGGGCCAGTTCACACCACATGCAGTCCAATGTGTTTTTTTTTTTTCTGCATCAAAAATGCATAGAAAGCAGGTTATATGGTTTTCAATGGCATAGTTCACACCAGTGCTTGCAGTTCCAGAAAAAAAAGTGGAACATGTTGCATTTTTCCTGCACTGGACTGTACTGGAACACTGTAAAAAGCATAAAAAATGCAACGGAACGCACCAAACACATCAAAAACACACCAGAACACACATGTTCTTATTTAAAATTAAGAAAAAAAGAAGGGAAAAATGCACTGGACTGCATCAAAAACGCATCAAACACACGCATGCATAAAAGCATCTGGAATGCATCCAGACTGCGTTTCTATGGTGTGAACCGGCCCTTAATCTAATTTCATCATTCTGCTGTAATCCTAAATAATAATGATCCCAGTATTCTGTATATTATCACATTAGTTATGCAGCAAGGGTGCGATCTGAACTTTTCTCATGATCTAGAGTCATCTATATATACTGGATGTGCCTCTACAGACCTACAGACATACCGTGCATGTGTGTATATGTATATATATATATATATATATATATATATTACACACACTGGATGTGCCTCTACAGTATATATATCTACATAGTCTATAGAGACACATACAGTATATATAGGTGATATATATACTGTATATAACTAGATCATGAGCACCCTTGCGGCATAACTAATGTAATAATATACAGAATTGGGATCATAGCAGAATGATGAAATTGAATTGAGAGGAAGCACTACTAAATAATACATAATGAACCAATACACAGACAGACAAAACGAATACAAATAGAACAGCGCTAATTAATTATTCCTTTAACCCAAGTGCTGTAATTAAAAGAGTCTGTGCTCCTAAAGCCTGCCATAGACAGTTCAAATCTCGGTGGGTTCAGCAGGGACCAGCCAAGATTCTAACCATGTATGGGCAGGCTGATTACGGGCTGGGTACAACCAACCCGTCGGATTTTTCATGCGATTATTGCCATCCAGTGGGTCGGGATGAGTGGCAGGCAACCAGCATTTTTATACGAAGGCCAACAAGAGTCATCCTTGTGTCCCTGTCATCTCGAGTTTATTCATTGTCTCTGGCACAAGCGTTTTGAACTTTTCTCTCTATAATTTGATGCTGTACAAAGAAAAATATATGAAATGTAGGTGAAGGTGCTAAATCTAATTCCTCTCTTTTTTTTTTTAAGATGTACGCAGTATTTACTGCAGACAAGGCTCACATGGCAGGCCTGTCGATCATCACATTGAGACTCCAGCAGAGTGCGACCTAGACATGGCCACTCCAGCAGAGTGCGACCGTGACATGGCCACTCCAGCAGAGTGCGACCGTGACATGGCCACTCCAGCAGAGTGCGACCGTGACATGGCCACTCCAGCAGAGTGCGACCGTGACATGGCCACTCCAGCAGAGTGCGACCGTGACATGGCCACTCCAACAGAGTGCGACCGTGACATGGCCACTCCAACAGAGTGCGACCGTGACATGGCCACTCCAACAGAGTGCGACCGTGACATGGCCACTCCAGCAGAGTGCGACCGTGACATGGCCACTCCAGCAGAGTGCGACCGTGACATGGCCACTCCAGCAGAGTGCGACCGTGACATGGCCACTCCAGCAGAGTGCGACCGTGACATGGCCACTCCAACAGAGTGCGACCGTGACATGGCCACTCCAACAGAGTGCGACCGCGACATGGCCACTCCAACAGAGTGCGACCGTGACATGGCCACTCCAGCAGAGTGCGACCGTGACATGGCCACTCCAACAGAGTGCGACCGTGACATGGCCACTCCAACAGAGTGCGACCGTGACATGGCCACTCCAACAGAGTGCGACCGTGACATGGCCACTCCAACAGAGTGCGATCGTGACATGGCCACTCCAACAGAGTGCGACCTCCACAAGCAGACTCCAGCAGAGTGCGACCTCCACAAACAGACTCCAGCAGAGTGCGACCTCCACAAGCAGACTCCAGCAGAGTGCGACCTCCACAAGCAGACTCCAGCAGAGTGCGACCTCCACAAGCAGACTCCAGCAGAGTGCGACCTCCACAAGCAGACTCCAGCAGAGTGCGACCTCCACATTGATACTGCACCAAAATTCCAGGGGAATGTCTCCAGTGAAGATGGGGGCAAGGTTACAAGAAAGGATAAGCATATACTAGTGGTAGGGGATTCAGTAATTGGAAGGATACAGAGGGCAATCTGTCACAAAGGCCGGTATCACCGGACAGTATGTTGTTTACCGGGCGCTCGGGTTCGGAACATTGTAGATTGCATGGACAGATTGTTGGATGGGGCTGGAGTGGACCCAGCTGTCATGGTATATATTGGTACCAATGACAAAGTTCGAGGAAGATGGGGTGCCCTAAAAAAGGATTTCAGGGACTTAGGGGCTATATTGAAGAAAAGGACCTCCAAGACAGTATTTTCAGAAATACTGCCTGTACCTCGAGCCACACCAGAGAGGCAGCAGGAGCTTAGGGAGCTTAACATGTGGCTGAGGAACTATTGCAGGGAGGAGGGGTTTGGCTTCATGCCAAACTGGGCTGACTTTTCAGTTGGTTACAATCTTTATAGCCCTGATGGATTGCACCTAAATGCGAGGGGTGCAGCTTTTTTGGGAATGAAGATGACCAAAAGGTTGGAAGAAATGTTAAACTAGGAGATGAGGAGGAGGGATCAGAAAATGATTTGCTAGTGAACATGAGGGAGAAGATCTTCAAGTCAAGCCATCATCACCGGAGTCCACTATGTCATCACTCTCTTGAAAGATTGTCATCAGCACCTGTCTTCAAGAGAGCAATACCACCAGCTATCTTCACCAACAGGAGTGCCACATTATCTTTTCAGCATAGTTCAAGTTTTGTGTGTGGGGATAGAGTTATATAACACTCAGTGGAAAGTCTGAGGAACCCTCCCAGGGACCAAGTACGGCTGTACCAACACAGGTCCCTACACTGGTGGCAGCTGCCACTTCAGTAACCGGAGGGTCTTCCCATCAGCCCTCCATTTTTTTTGTTTTTGGAACTTCTGAATCACCAACTATCAATGTAATTGGACAAACAAGACAATTGACTGTTCCTAGAAGAAGACTCAACAAAAAGTCTGAGGAACCCTCCTAGGGACCAGGTACGGCTGTACCAACACAGGTCCCTACACTGGTGGCGGCTGCCACTTCAGTAACCGGGGGGTCTTCCTATCAGCCCTCCATTTTTTTTGTTTTTGGAACTTCTGAATCACCAACTATCAATGTAATTGGACAAACAAGACAATTGACTGTTCCTAGAAGAAGACTCAACAAAAAGTCTGAGGAACCCTCCTAGGGACCAGGTACGGCTGTACCAACACAGGTCCCTACACTGGTGGCGGCTGCCACTTCAGTAACCGGGGGGTCTTCCCATCAGCCCTCCATTTTTTTTGTTTTTGGAACTTCTGAATCACCAACTATCAATGTAATTGGACAAACAAGACAATTGACTGTTCCTAGAAGAAGACTCAACAAAAAGTCTGAGGAACCCTCCCAGGGACCAGGTACAGCTGTACCAACACAGGTCCCTACACTGGTGGCGGCTGCCACTCCAGCAACCGGAGGGTCTTCCCATCAGCCCTCTATTTAGCTTTCTGCAGCAGCTTTAAGGTTCGACAATACATCACCCAAACATAATCACCTGTAAAAAAAAGTGCCTGAGATGTTGGTGGTAATCAGCCTGCTAGGCCCGGGGGGAACCGAACCAAGTCCTCCAAAAGCTGCCTCATATCCAAAAGTTGCCAAGAGTGTAAATGTAGACATTAAGCTCTAGGGTTAATCAAAAATATCACATTATAAAGGGAAAGGTAGAACAAGGGGGTATGGAAGAGGGAGGAAAAGGGGGGGAGGTTGGGAGTAAGGAAGGGGTGTGGGGGTTCCCCCCAACCCTCACCCCCCTTCTTCCTCCAACCTTCCTTCCCCCCCCCTTTTCCTCCCTCTCTCCCTCTTCCATACCCTCCCCCTTGTTCTACCTTTCCCTTTAGAGTGTGATATATCAGCGGGGGCGGGCCTTAGAACAGTGGCCTCATATGGGCAGCACAAAGGCTTAGGGGTTAGCCTTGCAGCACTGGGGTCCTTGGTTCAAATCCTGACCAGGGCACTATCTGCATGGAGTTTGCATGTTCTCCCTGTGCTTGCGTGGGTTTCCTCCGGGTACTCCGGTTTCCTCCCACACTACAGACATGCTACCTTGCATTGGTGGTGCAGTGGTGAGCATAGCTGCCTTTCAAGCAGCTGACCCGGGTTCGATTCCCGGCCAACGCCATCTCCAATACTTGGAGTCCCCAGAGAGAAAAGTGCTATATAAGGTCAATGCTGAGTATATATTAGCAGTGGAATGAAGTGAATGTGTGGAATGTTTGAGGAAGAAAATATTCCCCCAAAATGTATAGAAGGTGAACCCAGCAACTGATAGACGCTTAGGCTGCGATCACACCTAGGAGTTCTTGGGATTGAAAATGGCCAAAATGTTGGAAGAAAATTTCAACTAGGTGATGAGGAGGAGGGATTAGAGGATGATTTACTAGTGGATATGGAGGAAGAGGATCTTCAATTCAAGCCATCATGACAGGAATCCACTACGTCATCAATCTCTTGAAAGACTCTCATAAGCAGCTTCTGAATCGCCAACTATCAATTTAGTTGGACAAACAATACAAATGGCTGTTCCTAGAAGAAGACTCAACTAAAAGTCTGAGGAACCCTCCCAGGGACCAGTTACGGCTGTAAAAAACACAGGTCCCTACACTGGTGGCGGCTGCCACTCCAGTAACTGAAGGGTCTTCCCATCAGCCATCTCTTTACCTTTCTGCAGCTTCTAAATCACCAACTATCAATGTAGGAAATGGTAATCGGCCCTCCCGGGGACCAGGTACGACTGTACCAAGACAGATCTCTGCACCAACGCTTCATCTACTGAGATCACCTAAAAGGTATTTCCAATTTTTCAGCCACATTTTTTACACCTACTTTATATTGTTTACTTGTTCCCATTCACATATCATATCTTTAAGAAAATTTAAAAAATTGCTGATCACAATTAATGGTGGAACCCCATGGAAAACAAAAAACATGGCCACCCAAAATCCAGACCCCCTCCTAAGCACCCATCCTGACAGGCCAGGAAAGGGGGGGTGAGCATGCACCCATACCAGAGCACATGACCTCAACATAAAGAGGTGCCTTGTCAGGGGGAGGGGGGTTCCCCTTTGCAAGGTCCACTCCCCATGTCGAGGGCACGTGGCCTGGTATGTCTCAGGAGTGGAGGGGGGTGCACGCTCATCCCCCCCCCCTTTCCTGGCCTGCCAGGCTGCCTGTCGGCTGGGGTTCTGGTATCAGATTTGTAGGAGCCATGTTTTGTTTGTAATTTTTCACACGTGATTCCCTCTTTAAAGGGCGAGCAGCAAACTTTACAATTTTTATTAAGTTTTATTCTGTGAATGAGAACATGTAACAGATATAAAATAGGTGCTATCCCAATATGGCTGCAAAAGTGGAAATACCTTTTAGGTGAGCGTCAAAGAAGTAGCGCTGACCCATTCAAGTGGTCAGCATTCAGACACCCATAAAAACAGCAGAGACCGGCCAGCAGACCTGGCAACAGTAGGTGGAGCTGGTAGCAGCTCCACAGATAGACAATCATAGACAATGATGATGGGCATCTTTGCAGTGGCGGATCCAGGGGGGGCAACAGGGCAATTGCCCCCCCCCCGAGACCATCTGTCACACTCACTTGCTTGCTCTGTTTTTTTTTTTTTGCACCTGATCTCCCGAACTTTGGGGACCCGGTACCGGCCGGCCGTAGGACCCCTGGACCCCAATCTTGGCACACATGTAGCCCAATGTCTCTTCTACAAGTGTGCAAAGTTTGGTGTCTGGGGGACCTACGGCCGGGGAGCACTGATTTTTTAAATCTGGGCACCCCTTCCATAGACTCCAATGTTAAACGGTAATTTCTCCGGTGAATTTGCGGACCCGGTACCGGCCGGTCGTAGGTCCCCTGGACCCCAGACTTGGCACAAATGTAGCCCCATGTCTTCTCTACAAGTGTGAAAAGTTTGGTGTCTGGGGGACTTACGACCGTGGAGCACTGATTTTTTAAAACCGGGCACCCCTTCCATAGACTCCAATGTTAAACGGTCATTTCTCCAGTGATTTTGCAGACCCGGTACCGGCCGGTCGTAGGTCCTCTGGACCCCAAACTTGGCACACATGTAGCCCCATATCTCCTCTATAAGTTTGAAAAGTTTGGTGTCTGGGAGAACCTATTTTTCAAAGCCGGGCACTCCTTCCATAGACTTCCATGTTAAACATCAGTCTAGTCATGGGCACAGTGAGGCATGGGCACAGTGAGGCAAAGTGAGGCAAGTATAAGCCTAGGACACCCTAGGCTTATACTTGAGTCAATACGTTTTCCCAGTTTTTTGGGGTAAAATTAGGTGCCTCGGCTTATATTCGGGTCGGCTTATACTCGAGTATATACAGTACTTGTTCTGCGGCTGCCGCTGCCTCTCTGAGTCTCTCTCTCTGTTTCTCACATCAGCCGATCAGCGGCGCTGAGAGAGAGACTCGTCTAATGTAGTTACATGGCGCACTGACACGATACCAGGAGCGGAGGAGGAGGTGGGTGGAGCCTCTTCCCTGCACTCGCTGCTAACGCCTGGGCCGCTTGGCGTCTAGCAACGAGTGACGTCAGTGAGTCACGTCAGGCCGCTCTGTGGGCAGGTGCAATAGCGTGCGGCTCCACAGACGGGTAAGAAAGCGGGCGGCTCCGCTTGCGACGCAGTTTGTTGTCGGGGGCAGCGCGGTTCGTGGGCAGACCGTGCTGCTCAGTGTGTTGGCAGCTGGTGAGAGTGAGAGAGCAGGCTCAGTGTGGCAGCTGGCCAATCAGCTAGCCGGGAGCGGGGGAGCAGAGAGATGAGATCATCTCTCACCGCCCGTGCCTGCCCTGCATTCCTGCAGTGACTTCCGCCCTCACTGTGCAGGCAGCAGAGAGATTACATTATCTCTCTGCTGCCTGACTCTGGGAGTCTGGGACACAGCAAGAGACAACCAAAACTACACCTTAGCAGGCAAGTTAGTGACAATCCGCAAGGTGTGGCAGGCGACGTGGCAAGTGACAATCCGCAAATTGTGTCAGGTGACGTGGCAAATGACAATCTGCATCTGGTGGCAGGCAAGTGACAATCCACAAGATATGGCAGGTGACGTGGCAAGTGACAATCCGCAAATTGTGTCAGGTGACGTGGCAAATGACAATCTGCATCTGGTGGCAGGCAAGTGACAATCAGCAAGGTGTGGCAGGTGACGTGGCAAGTGACAATCAGCAAGGTGTGGCAGGTGACGTGGCAAGTGACAATCCACAAGATGTGGCAGGTGACGTGGCAAGTGACAATCAGCAAGGTGTGGCAGGTGACGTGGCAAGTGACAATCCACAACGTGTGGCAAGTGACACGCTCAGGGCTCCCACTAATTGCAGGCGACGGTGGCAAGTGACACACTCAGGGCTCCCACTGATTCTGCATTGAACTATTTAATTTCATATTACAATGTAATAATAGAAATAATGCGCTTCAATCATCCTGACACCATAACAACCATGGTGCCGGGATGATTGAAGCGCCGACACCAACCATTTCTCCGATAAATTTCCCACAAAAAAATCATTTTTTGGCAGTGCCCCTCCCGAGAAAAGACTCTGGATCCGCCCCTGCATCTTTGTTGCCCAATCCACCATACTGAGAATGGACTCTCTACCATCTATGAAGAGCCAGACTTCCACATTCATGTGAGTTGTCCTGTCCCTGCCTGTTTACATTTCAGGTTACACCCATGGCTAGCTCATGTCCTCTTATATAAGACAGAGCCTATCCATAGCCATAGACACACTATACAGACCAGAGGACATGTATTTGTCCCATTCCACACAAAGGACATCGCCAATATTGGAGAACAGACCACTGAGGCCTATAACAGCTGAAGGACTCTGTAGCTTTTGTTCACAAAAAAGGATCTGCATCTCTAGGTCACTTAAGAATATCATAACCCAAGGGGAAATATGGACGGCTCAATAGGTAGGGTGGATGGAATGAGAACCATTCAGAGTCTCCCCCTACATAAGGTGACCAGATTTTTAAAATGAAATCCGGGGACATTTTTTTTTTTTTACTAGTAATGGCGGCAATCAGCGACTCTCTGCCCATCGCCGCCCGCCTCACAGCCTCACAGCCTGTCAAGTCTTACTCTTCGGGCCCCGGCTACTACTGGGTGGGGAGCGGAGGAAGATCACTCCACCAGGGTAGGCAAGGAGATAAACAGGCAGGCGGCTGGCCGGGACTTGAGCCAAGGCAGAAGAACATGCGAGCGAAGCTGAATGGGCATGCACCCGAAACTGAAGAAATATTCCCTCCTCTCCGACCACCACATGATCATCAGAAAGGGGCACAGATAATGGAAAGAAATAGACCCCCCTAAGGTAGTAGGAGCGGCGGAGCAGGGGGGTGTAATTCAGATTATTTATTTTTTAATTCTGCACTGACTGTCTTTGAAATTGAACCAGCACCTGTTCAAATTCAATCCGGGGACAAAACCGGGGACAGACTTGGTCCGGGGACAGTGTCCTCAATCCGGGGACTGTCCCCGGAATCCGGGGACTGTCCCCGGAAACCGGGGATTGTCCCCGGAAACCGGGGATGTCTGGTCACCCTACCTCTACAGGACAGAATATGAAAGATTCATAACACTACAATATGGACCTGTATCTCCAGTTCATTTAGGAGATTTAAAGCCAAATGAGGAACAGACTGAAAAGCGGAACTTCTCTTTATAGGTGAAGTTCTGCTTTAAGATCGGGCAGCACAGAGGCTTAGTAGTAATCACTTATGCCTTGCAGCACTGGGGTGTTTGGTTCATATCCTGACCAGGACACTGTCTGCATGGAGTCTGCATGTTCTCCCTGTGCCTGCGTGGGTTTCCTCCGGGTACTCCGGTTTCCTCACACACTCCAAAGACATGCTACCTCGCATTGGTGGTGCAGTGGTAAGCATAGCTGCTTTCCAAGCAGCTGACCTGGGTTCGATTCCCAGCCAATGCAATCTCACAAGATGTCTGCCTCACCTGTTAAGTGTTACCCCCCCCCCCCCCCTTCTCATAATATCTGTATATACAATGTTCCCTCTACAGTACTGTGCAAAAGTTTTAGCGAGGTATGAAAAAATGCTGTAACCAAAACCAAAGGGGCCATGTGATCCCTTCCTGGCTATGTGGGGGGATCCATAGTAGAGAAGGATCTGGAGGTTTTGGTAGATCATAAGCTTAAAGTGGAGCTCCACCCTAAATAGCAACTTTTGCTATTTGGAACCCTCCCCCCTCCGGTGTCACAATTGACACCTTTCAGGGGGGAGGGGGGTGAAGATACCTGTCTAAGACAGGTATTTTCACCCACATCCGGGAGTCCTCTCTCCGGGAATCTGCGGGAGTTACGTCACTTCCCGCAGACTTCCCTTGGTGTTCTGGGAGACACTCGGCTCCCAGAACACAGGAGCACCAATCAGAACGGCGCAGCGCGACTCGCGCATGCGCCGTAGGGAACCGGGCATGAAGCCGCAGGGCTTCACTTCTTGGTTCCCTCAGCGAAGATGGCGGAGGGAGCAGCAGAGCGACGAGCGGTCGCTCGTCCTCTGCTGCGGACGTCGCTGGACTCCAGGACAGGTAAGTGTCCAAATATTAAAAGCCAGCAGCTGCTGTAGCTGTAGCTGCTGGCTTTTAATATTTTTTTTTTCCGGCGGAGCTCCGCTTTTTACATTGCATTGAAAAAGTATTTTACCCCATCTTTGTTGAAGGCAATAGTCGGTGTTTCGTCAGAATCGGCGACCCATCAGAATGTGTAACGGAAGTGATGTTCCGTCGCCGCCATCTTGCTACACCCCACACTCGGCCACAGTAAACATACAGTGAGAAGGCGGGAAGCGGACATCTTGTTACACCCAACGGAGTTATACATTTCACTGTTATTTTTAACAGTAAACTCAGCTTATATTGTAAAATACAGTATTTACAATTCTGACTGTTTAGATGTTGATTTTTGAAAGCAGCGGCAAGCCTGCTGATCTCACAGGTTTTCTAATCCGACAGAACACTGCTGCTTTCAAAAATCAACATCTAAACAGTCAGTCAGAATTGTAAATACTGTATTTCACGATATAAGCTGAGTTTACTGTTAAAAAAAAAACAGTGAAATGTATAACTCGGTTGGGTGTAACATAAGGTGACCAGATTTTTTTTTTTACTAGTAATGGCGGCGATCAGCGACTCATAGCAGGACTGCGATATTGCGGTGGACAAATCGGACACTAATGACACTTTGTGGGAGCCAGTGACACTAATACAGTGATCGGTGCGATAAATATGCACTGTCACTGTACTAATGACACTGGCTGGGAAGGGGATAACATCTAGGGCAATCAAATGGTTTAAATGTGTGCTAAACAAGTGTTTTTTCACTGTGGGGAGGTGCTTTTACTAAGGGAAGGCATAGATCTCTGTACCTGCTTTGCAGGAACACAGGATCAATGTCTTCCATACTGACAGAACGGCAATCTGCCTTGCTTACATAGGCAGACCACAGTTCTGTCTTTGAACATGAGCGGGTACCGGTGGACATCGAGCCCGCCAGAGCCGCTGATTGGCTTCCATACCCAGAAATGCAGGATTAGGTATATACGTGATCCTGCGCAGCGCAGCCGTCCTGTAGTAGTAAATCTGCTATCAGGCGATCAGCAACTGGTTAACATCATCAGCATTATGATAACTCACAGGCAGCGGGCACTCTATCATGGCTGGCTCTCACAGTGTGTCACTTAACATGGCTACTGGGTGCTGATACTTATGACCAATAAGTTACCAAAATCAGCAACCAGCATACATGTTATGTGACACACTGTGACAGAGCCATGATAGAGTGCCCGCTGCCTGTGAGTTCTGATACCATCCATGATGCCAGAGAGACAGACACAGTACAATGTAGTCTATTCACAGACACCCCAAAGCACTCCTGTGTTGAAGCCTTGAAGGCGCTGGCAGCCCCACAATCGGATCCGCTTCCCCTCTGTTCCTGCTGCTGCACACCGTCAGCTGAGCCCAGCTGCCTCTCTCTACCCGTCACTGCCGCCGCCCCCCTGCCCGCCTCACAGCCTCTCAAGTCTCACTCTCCGGGCCTGGCTACTACTGGGTGGGGAGAAGAGGAAGATCACTCCGCCAGGGAAGGCAAGGAGATAAAACAGGCAGACGGCTGGCCGGGACTTGAGCCAAGGCAGAAGAACATGCGAGCGGAGCTGAATGGGCACCCAAAACTGAAGAAATATTCCCTCCACTCCGACCAGCACATGATCATCAGAAAGGGGCACAGATAATGGAGAAAAATACACCCCCCTAAGCTAGTAGGTGCGGTGGAGCGGGGGGAGTGTAATTCAGAATATTTTTATTTTTTTTAACGAGAGAATATTTTTTTTTTATTCTGCACGGACTGTCTTAGAATTTGCCCCAGCCCCTGTTCAAATCCAATCCAGGGACAAAACTGGGGACAGACTTGATCCAGGGACCATGTCCTCAATCCGGGGACTGTCCCCTGAAACCGGGGATGTCTGGTCACCCTACTATAAGCAGGAGAAACCTCATTGGTTTCTAGTACAGCCCCTCTCTCTCCTAGTGTAGGGTGACCAGACATCCCCAGTTTCAGGGGACAGTCCCCGGACTGAGGACACTGTCCCCGGACCAAATCTGTCCCCGGTTTTGTCCCCGGATTGGATTTGAACAGGGGCTGGGGCAATTTCAAAGACAGTCAGTGCAGAATAATAAAAAAAAATCTGAACTACACACCCCCGGTCTGCCGCGCCTACTAGCTTAGGGGGTGTATTTTTTTCCATTATCTGTGCCCCTTTCTGATGATCATGTGCTGGTCGGAGCGGAGGAAATATTTCTTAAGTTTCGGGCGCATGCCCATTCAGCTTCACTCGCATGTTCTTCTGCCTTGGCTCAAGTCCCGGCCAGCCGCCTGCCTGCTTATCTCCTTGACTTCCCTGGTGGAGTGATCTTCCTTCACTCCCCACCCAGTAGTAGCCGGGGCCCAGAAAGTAAGACTTGACAGGCTGTGAGGCAGGCAGCGGCGACGAGCAGAGAGTCGCTGATTGCCGCCATTACAAAGAAATTAGTAAAAAAGAAAAATATGTCCCCTGATTTCATTTTAAAAATCTGGTCACCTTATCCTAGTGTGAGTGCTGCTACACATAAGGAAGCCAATATTAAGACAGATTTTGCACAATTAGGTTGTATGTAAAAATTACATTAATAATTTCAGCCCCGGAGGATTTGGCTGCCCAATGACCAGGCCACTTTTTTCCAATTCGGCACTGCGTCGCTTTAACTGACAATTGCGCAGTCGTGCGACGTGGCTCCCAAACAAAATTTACATCCTTTTTTTCCCACAAATAGAACTTTCTTTTGGTGGTATTTGATCACCTCTGCGGTTTTTATTTTTTGCGCTATAACGAAAAATAGAGCGACAATTTTAAAAAAAGCAATATTTTTTACTTTTTGCTATAATAAATATCCCCCAAAAATATATATAAAAAAAAAAATTTCCTCAGTTTAGGCCGATACGTATTCTTCTACATATTTTTGGTAAATTTTTTTTCTAATAAGCGTATATTGATTGGTTTGCGCAAAAGTTATAGCGTCTACAAAAAAAGGGATGGTTTTATGGCATTTTTATTAGTAAGTGGATAATCTCGCGCTGATACAAATTGATAAACTAAAATAAACAGCTGCTAACCCCAAAATTCCCAAAAAATTAAAACAAACATATGTAAAAAACTTATACGTGCACACCATGCATGTATGGTGGGGGGCGCTAACCACAGTGCTAAATAGAAAACACATGTAAACAATTAATACAATATAACTGCATAAGAATAAATAATAAGTAAATATCCAGCCTAGATGTGCAATCAAAAGTCTGCTAACTGCAGCTCTCCTACATAGAGCTCAGTGGGAGTAGGATGCACCTTAAAGCGGAGCTCCACCCTACAGTGGACCTTCCACTGATCGGAACCCTCCCCCCCTCCGGTGTCACAATTGACACCTTTCAGGGGGGTGCAGATACCTGTCTAAAGCCTCGTACACACGGTCAGACTTCCATCGGACTTTTCCGTGATTTTTTTGTCCGAACGGAGTTGGTTGGGAACACCCATAGCATACACACGCTCTGACTTTTCTGCAAACTTTCTTAAAACTTCTTACAACATTGCGTGTTTTTTCTGCTCTTTTCTGCTCTTTACTGCCACCCTTTGGTCAACTTCTGCTATTGTTGGTTGATTTTAACATTAGTTGTTTTGTCCATCAGACAAAAGTCCGATGGTTTTCTGTACACACGATCGGACTTTGCTCCATCAGACTTTTGTTGGGCAAAAGTTTGTCCGTTTGCAGACCCAACTTTTGTCCGATGAAATCCAAAACCAAACGAAAAAAGTTTGTCCGATGGAGCGTACACACGGTCGGATTGTTGGTCCAACTTGCTCAAAACGAAGTTTGTTGGGCAAAAGTCCGACCGTGTGTACGGGGCTTAAGACAGCTATTTGCACCCACTTCCGGGAGTCCTCTCTGCGGGAAATCTGCGGGAAGCACGTCACTTCCCGCAGAATACCCGTTTTGTTCTGGGAGACACTCGGCTCCCAGAACACAGGGGACCATTCAGAACGGCGCAGCGTGACTCGCGCATGCGCCGTAGGGAACCGGGCAGTGAAGCCGCAACGCTTCACTTCCTGGTTCCCTCACCGAGGATGGCGGAGAGGGCAGCAGAGTGACAAGCGATCGCTCGTCCTCTGCTGTGGACGTCGCTGGACTCCAGGACAGGTAAGTGTCCATATATTAAAAGTCAGCAGCTGCTGTATTTGCAGCTGCTGGCTTTTAATATTTTTTTTTTCCGCGGCACCTCCGCTTTAATAAAATACCACACCTCCTGGTTGGTGTCAGATAATTAAAGTGACAATATAAAAAGGTGTCCTGATCAAATGTCCAAATAAATGGTGAACTGTGATGTTCCAATAGTTCATATGTTCAATGATGTGATAAAACTTTGGTATAGCTTGATCCAAACATGAGTAACTTGTAGTGATAACCTTCACCAGCTTAGTGTATAACCCCCGATAGTGCTCAAGAGAATATCGCCGCTTACCAGATCATGTTGACTCATTTAATTAAAAAGGAGTCAATTTCGCTTGTTGCAAGTATCACTTGCTTGTATGGATAGAGATGTCAATAATGGAACTGGGAATCCCTGCCACCTGGAGGCTCAGACGTTGATATGCGCAACACAAGGGAGAGAAATGGCAATAGTGTAATCCCGTTTATTGAAAGAATATATATAAAAACATAACAGCCAAATACACCCTTACTTGAGAAGTGCCACAAACCCGGCACTGAGGCTGGATAGCTTAGACGTATTGAATCCGAAAGGAGACGATCCGGCGTGCGTTCCACCTTCCACGGGGAGAGAACCAGCGGGACCGGAAATAGCGTCAGAGCGTAGCCTAGCGTCACCTCGACAGCTGTTTCGTATTGCACGTCATCAGGAAGCCTTATTTTTATTATTATTTGTTTTACTAGTAATGGCGGCGATCTGCGATTTTTATCGTGACTGCGATATTGTGGCGGACACATCGGATACTTTTGACACTATTTTGGGACCATTGTCATTTATACAGTGATCAGTGCTATAAAAATGCACTGAATACTGTGTAAATGTCACTGGCAGGGAAGGGGTTATGTGTGTCCTAGGGAGTGATTCTAACTGTGAGGGGGCTGGGCTACAAGGGACACGACATTGATTACTGCTCCCGATGACAAGGGATCAGACGATCAGTGTCCTGTCATTAGGCAGAACAGAGATGCCTTGTTTACAATGGTCCGCGGGTCCCGCGGGCATGGTCACGGAGTTTGCGCCGGGCGCGCGCGCCCGCACATCGTGAATTTCAAAGCAACGTACCTGTACGTTGCTTTGCGCACAGGAGCCATTCTGTCGACATATATTTACTGACAGCGGTCGGCAAGTGGTTAAGACCCCATACACACTATACAACTTTTGTTGTCTGATTTTCTTTAGATTTACCAAAACCATGTAGTCCAAGGGCCTGCCTGATCGCATACAAATTGAAACTCTTATGCCGCGTACACACGATCGTTTTTAATGTCATTGAAAAAAAACTGCATTTCTCTCGACGTGATTTTTCGTGTTTCTTCTCAAGCCTGCCTTGCCTACACACTATCGTGGAAAAAAATGTTCGAGTAAAGCGTGGTGACGTACAACATGTACGACGGCACTATAAAGGGGAAGTTCCGTTCGAATGGCGCCACCCTTCATGTTAGTAAAGTTTGTTGAGAGACGATTCGCGCTTTTCAGCCTCCTGCTTTTCAGTCCGTTACAGCGTGACAAATGTGCTATCTCCATTCTGAACGCTAGTTTTACCAGAACGAGCGCTCCCGTCTCATCACTTGATTCTGAGCATGCGCATTTTTTGTTCACGTCGTTAAAGCCCACACACGGCCGGTTTTCATGACGAGAAAAACGACGATGTAAAAAACAACGTGAAAAATTAGAGCATGTTCCAATTTTTCTCGTCGTGATTCTCTGCGTTTTTCTCGTTGGGAAAACTGCTGGGAAGCCCACACATGATCATTTTTAATGACCATTTAATTTTTTTTTATTTTTCTCGTCATTAAAAACGATCGTGTGTACGCGGCATCAAGGTTTGACCTCATATTATATGGTTTTAGTAACTCTGAAGGAAAATTGTATAGTGTGTACCCAGCTTTAGACCCCTCTACACTTGTCCGGAGTGCTGTAGTGCCTTACCCAATGCACGTTAAGGCTGACATTTAACCTCTTAGTGCCGATGCCTCCCGGCCCTTTAAGAGGTTTATGATAGCGGGAGGCGGGGCTTAAGATCACATGACCGCCATGACTCGCAAGAAGAGATCGGAAGCAAATATGCGCCCCCTCAGCGCTATGGACCAGGCGCAGAGAGACCGCATATTTGCATATGGCTGGCGCCAAGTGGTTAATCTGCTTGTATTTTGTTAATGACATTTTTAAATAAAACCTTTCTATTTTCATTATAATCACTGGATCTCTGTGCTTCTCTATGCAATGCAGGCAGATAATGACTGGTGGGAGGGCCCAGCAATGCACCCCGCCTCAGTAGAGCCTTCAGAGCTGATGAAAGCAGTGAGCTGGCTCTTGGGAGGGGTTATGCAAATATTTAAATGACTTGATGGGCGGATGTTAGTCTGGTGGAGTGGGAGTTCCTAAACAGGCTGTTTTTTGCATGCAGACCACCTCAGGTAACACCCACATGTGATGCAGAGCGTCCGTGATTGGAAGAACTAAAATCCAAACACTGAAAGGGGCGGGCCAGGGACAGCTAGGCTAGAAGAGAAGGATAGATGATTCTGGACATCCTCTAACCAGGAAATGAGGCGGAGCTCTGTCTGGCTTGCTGCAGTTTCTATTGCACATTGTGTGAAGCTCGCAGTGTGCAGTGGAATCAGAGCAAGCCATTTCAGTACAGCAGAGGAGCCAACTGTGCAAGCCTGCAGGGAAGGCCGGAGGTCAGCTTTGAAGTAAGTACACCCCTCACATTTTTTGTAAATATTTTATTCTATCTTTTCATGTGACAACACTGAAGAAATGACACGTTGCTACAATGTAAAGTAGTGAGTGTACAGCTTGTAAAACAGTGTAAATTTACTGTCCCCTCAAAATAACTCAACACACAGCCATTAATGTCTAAATCGCTGGCAACAAAAGTGAGTACACCCCTAAGTGAAAATGTCCAAATTGGGGCCAGATAGCCATTTTCCCTCCCCGGTGTCATGAGACTCATTAGGCCCCTTTCACACTGAGGCATTTTTACCGCGTTTTCGCGCTAAAAATAGCGCTGTAATAACGCCTGAAATAATCCTGCCCCAGCATTCTCAATGTGAAATCTCTGAGGGCTTTCACACTGAAGCGTTGTGCTGGCTGTGCGTTGAAAAAAATCCTGCAAACAGCTTTTTTAGAGCAACTTTAGGGCGCATAAAATAGCGCTGTAAAAACGCCTATCCCCATTGAAATGAATGGGAACCACGGTAAAAACGCATAGGCATAAGCGTTATTTTAAAAAATAGCGCTAACGCGTATGCGTTTTTACCGCGTTTTTACCGCGTTCGCGCTATTTTTAGCGCGAACGCGGTAAAAACGCACACACGTTAGCGCTTTTTTTACCGCGATCGCAGTAAAAACGCTGTAAAATTGTGGTAAAATAGAGGTACAAAATCCCATAATTTTTGAGCGTTTTTTCAACGCCTCAGTGTGAAAGGGGCCTTAGTGTTACAAGGTCCAAGGTGTGAATGGGGAGCAGGTGTGTTAAATTTGCTGTTGTCGCTCTCACTCTCTCATACTGGTCACTGGAAGTTCAATATGACACCTCATGGCAAAGAACGCTCTGAGGATCTGAAAAAAAGAATTGTTGCTCTACATAAAGATGGCCTAGGCCAGTGATGACGAACCTTGGCAGCCCAGATGTTTTGTAACTACATTTCCCATGATGCTCAACTACACTGCAGAGTGCATGAGCATGATGGGAAATGTAGTTCCAAAACATCTGTAGTGCCAAGGTTCCCCATCACTGGCCTAGGTTATAAGAAGATTGCAAAGACCCTGAAACTGAGCTGCGGCACGGTGGCCAAGACCATACAGCGGTTTAGCAGGACAGGTTCCCCTCAGAACAGGCCTCGCCATGGTTGACCAAAGAAGTTGAGTGCACGTGCTCAGCGTCATATCCAGAGGTTGTCTTTGGGAAATAGACGTATGAGTGTTACCAGCATTGCTGCAGAGGTTGAAGGGGTGGGGGGTCAGCCTGTCAGTGCTCAGACCATACGCTGCACACTGCATCAAATTGGTCTGCATGGCTGTCGTCCCAGAAGGAAGCCTCTTCTAAAGATTATGCACAAGAAAGCCTGCAAACAGTTTGCTGAAGACAAGCAGACTAATGCCGCGTACACACGATCGTGATTCACGGCGGTGAAAACACCGCCGTGAATCACGACATGAAATAAAATGAAAAACGAGGGAACAGCATTTTCCCCCACACACGACCGTTTTTCCCGTCATTTTTTTCTTTGTCGAGATAAACGACCGTCTGGGGGCTCCGCGGCAGTGTCTCCCTATGGGAAAACTGCCGCGGAAAAAAATGATGGAAAAAACGATGAGAAAATTTAGAACATGTTCTAATTTTTCTCGTCGTTTTTTCTGCCGTTTTTCTCAACGAGAAAAACGACATAAAGCCCACAGACGATCGTTTTTCTCGGCGAAAAAAAAAAATGCAGTTTTTCTCGTCGAGAAAAGCGGTCGTGTGTACGCGGCATAAGGACATGGATTACTGGAACCATGTCCTGTGGTCTGATGAGACCAAGATAAACTTATTTGGTTCAGATGGTGTCAAGTGTGTGTGGAGACAACCAGGTGAGGAGTACAAAGACAAGTGTGTCTTGCCTACAGTCAAGCATGGTGGTGGGAGCGTCATGGTCTGGGGCTGCATGAGTGCTGCCGGCACTGGGGAGCTACAGATCATTGAGGGAACCATGAATGCCAACATGTACTGTGATATACTGAAGCAGAGCATGATCCCCTCCCTTTGGAGACTGGGCCGCAGGGCAGTATTCCAACATGATAATGACCCAAACACACCTCCAGGACGACCACTGCCTTGCTAAAGAAGCTGAGGGTAAAGATGATGGACTGGCCAAGCATGTATCCAGACCTAAACCCTATTGAGCATCTGTGGGGAATCCTCAAATGGAAGATGGAGGAGCGCAAGGTCTCTAACATCCACCAGCTCCGTGATGACGTCATGGAGGAGGGGAAGAGGACTCCAGTGGCAACCTGTGAAGTTCTGGTGAACTCCATGCCCAAGAGGGTTAAGGCAGTGCTGGAAAATAATGGTGGCCACACAAAATATTGACACTTTGGGCCCAACTTGGACATTTTCACTTAGGGGTGTAATTACTTTTGTTGCCAGCGGTTTAGACATTAATGGCTGTGTGTTGAGTTATTTTGAGGGGACAGCAAATTTACACTGTTATACAAGCTGTACACTCACTACTTTACATTGTAGCAAAGTGTCATTTCTTCAGTGTTGTCACATGAAAAGATAGAATAAAATGTTTACATAAATGTGAGGGGTGTACTTACTTTTGTGAGATACTGTAGCTCCCATTCAGATTGGGATAAGAGGACTGCAAAGCCTCCAGCAGGTAAAGAACAGTCTGCTTTTCTAATGCCGCGTACACACGATCATTTTTCCCGTCGGGAAAAATGACATTTTTTTTTTTCGCCGAGAAAAACGATCGTCTGTGGGCTTTATGTCGTTTTTCTCGTTGAGAAAAACGGCAGAAAAAACGACGAGAAAAATTAGAACATGTTCTAAATTTTCTCATCGTTTTTTCCATCATTTTTTTCCGCGGCAGTATTCCCATAGGGAGACACTGCCGCGGAGCCCACAGACGGTCGTTTTTCTCGACAAAGAAAAAAATGACGGGAAAAACGGTCGTGTGTGGGGGAAAATGCCGTTCCCTCGTTTTTCATTTTATTTCATGTGTGTTTTCACCGCCGTGAATCACGATCGTGTGTACGCGGCATTAGGTTGACATGAAGTGTACAGTGTCAGGTTTTGCACAGATACGAGACGTTTTTTACAAGTGATTTCATTGCACAAAGGTGACTTGTCTTTCAGGCTGGTAAAGGCCAATTCCACCCTAAACTGGTATTTCAGCCATTTGTGAAAGACGGTAATTTAAATGACATTGGAATGTCTTATCTCCAGCTGTCCTCTTCAAAATCCAACTTTACTAAAACAACTGACCACAGTGAAGTGGTGCCATTCGCTAAATGCCTTTGGTCTATGTGCATTCTGCTTGTGGTCCTTGTTTTTTTATGAATGGCCTTTATGAATAAACGTTATAAATGGACTTCATAAACTGACTTAAAGAGATTGTAAAGGAAATAAAAAACATATTTACACTTACCTGCTTTGTGCAATGGAATTGCACAAAGCATCCCCGAACCTCCTCTTCTTGGGTCCCCCCGCTGATGCTTCTGGCTCCTCCTATCTGTACAGTGCCCCCCCTCCCCACACGCAGGAAGCCGCTTCCCATGGCGGCACTCGTGCATGCTCGCTCCCGAGCCCCATTGCTGCGTCCATTGACGCAGACAGCGGGACTCGGTCTCTCCCTTCACTCCCTTGTCAGTGTAGTTGATTGACAGAAGTGACAGAAATGGCTCCCGTTGCTATCAATCTGCCCCAATGAGGAGGGAGACCGCGCGAGACCCGCTGCTCTCATGCACATCGCTGGATTGGGCTCAGGTAAGAATAAGGGAGGGCTGGGGGGATCCTGCAGCAGAGAAAGTTTTTTTACCTTAATGCATAGAATGGAATGGACTTTGTGAATAAACTTTATGAAAAAACTTTATAAATGGACTTTATGAATAAACTTTATGAATGGACTTTATGAATGGACTTTATGAATAAACTTTATGAAAAACTTTATGAATGGACTTTATGAAAAAACGTTATGAATGGACTTTATGAAAAAACTTTATGAAAAAACGTTATAAATGGACTTTATGAATAAACTTTATGAATGGACTTTATGAAAAAACTTTATGAATGGACTTTATGAATAAACTTTATGAAAAAACGTTATGAATGGACTTTATGAAAAAACGTTATCAATGGACTTTATGAAAAAACGTTATAAATGGACTTTATGAATAAACTTTATGAATGGACTTTATGAAAAAACTTTATGAATGGACTTTAAAGTGATTGTAAAAGTTATTTAAAAAAAAATAATAAAATAACAAACATGTCTATACTTATACAATAGAATTGCACAGAGTGGCCGCAAACCTCCTCTTTCTGGGTCCCCCGCCGCTGCTCCTAGCCCCTTCCCTCTGTCCCATGCCCCCATGGAAAGCTACTTCCCAAGGGGGCACTCATGCGTGCTCGCACCCGAGCCCCGCTGCCACGTCCATTGACACAGACAGTGGGACTTAGCCCCGCCCCCACTCATCACTGGCTTTAATTGACTGCACTGGGAGCCAATGGCTCCCGGTGCCCCAGCAAGGCCAGCGAGACCCGGAAGTGAGGGGAGAGAAGAACTGAGGACATGCACGGCTCTGGTAAGTAAAAGGGGAGATGCCGATGCCGCAACATTTTTACCTTAATGCAAGGTAAAAAATGTTTAGCCTTTACTACCCTTTTAAGAATGAAATTCATCACTGCAATGGCGGCCACATAGACTTCTATTGCTCATCTCATTCACTTATCTCCCACTGTTCTTTTCAGAAAAATACTTGTGTTTCACCTCCTGACACACAATAGCCATTCTCTTCGGAAAGTGTATGTGCTGGCCCAGCTCCTTTGCCCCTCCCCTCTCTATTTTACCTTTAAGTAGCTGCTTAGGAACAAGTGAAGGGGAATACTATCGATTTTCACCTGAGTGACAGCTCTGAGTCTGCTGGTTCTGCTGACATCACATCCAAGATGGCGGCCCCCGGCATCCATCTACCTTGTTCTGGTCTAATTGTTCTTCCACAGCCCAGAGGGCAGACACTATCTGCTTCATAGGAGTGTATTATATTATACCTGCCATTTGACAAATGACAGACAATTATGTGGGCAGATGATACTTTCCCTTTAACTAGCAGCACACGTGTCCCTGCAGGCAGCCTTGTGTAATGTAAAGACCAGCTGTGTAATGCCGGTATGATGACAGCAACAAGTCTGCAATTTATGACGGCCTGGAGCCATGGTACTGGAAAATCCAGTGAATTCCTGCTTTCAGGGCTGAGCTATGTAATATACTTGCTGAGGGCAAGTCTTTGCTGCCGGCATTCTTGCTTCATCATAAAAATCAGTGAAAGGCCGGAGGAAAGGAATGAGGACAATGCACTATGGCCATACACATGGAGACATGTCAGAGAGCAGACTCTCCTAATCCTCCAACACCGAAGAACCTTTACCAGAACTTTCAGGTCTCAGGGAACCCCTGCTAATAAATAGTATATGTATCTAAAGCTTACAAGACATTCATGTGAACAGCAAGTTGCAGATAGAAGAGTAAATTAGAGAATGAGGAATGTGGAGTAGTGATGAGCCGAACACCCCCGGGTTCGGTTCGCACCAGAACCCGCGAACGGACCGAAAGTTCGTACGAACATTAGAACCCTATTAAATACAATGGATGCGAACGTTCGAATTCTAAAGTGCTAATTATAACAACTATTATGCATGTTATTGTCCTAAAAAGGGTTTGGGAACCCGGGTTCTGCACCAGGGGACATGTATCAATCCAAAAAGAAGTTTTAAAAACGGCCGTTTTTCGGGAGCAGTCATTTTAATGATGCATAAAGTGAAAAAAAAAAAGTCAAATATTCCTTTAAATATCGTACCTGGGGGGTGTCTAAAGTATGCCTGTGAAGTGCCACGTGTTTCCCGTGTTTAGAACTGTCCCTGCACAAAATGACATTTCTAAAGGAAAAAAAAGCCATTTAAAACTGCTTGCGGCTTTAATGTAATGTCTGGTCCCGGTAATATGGATGAAAATCTTTAAGAAAAATGGCATAGCTACCCCATGACCCCCCCCCCCTACCCCAGCCCATTACCAGCCCCTTTGGGTCTTGTATGGATATTAAGGGGAACCCCGCACATAAAATAAAAAAGGCCCTATATACTCTGAACAGCCGTATACAGGCGGTGCATACAAGACAGGGACTGTAGGTTTGTTCTTATGTAGAATCTGTTTGTAATTTTGAACAGGTACATTGTTGAAGTGTAGCTCCAGCCCAAAAATCTATTTTTAAACTTTTTGGAAAACATAGGTAAGGGTTATCACCCCTGTAACATTTGTTTTGCTGTCTGTGCCCCTGTTCAGAACATTTCACCTCACTTTCCGTCCCAATGACAACTGTTTTTGAAATGTGGTGTTTTTCTTGAAACAAGGATTGCTGATAAAGCATCAGTACAGAGGAGACACCTTTCTCCCATATTTATTCTTACAGGAGAGAATTTTCCTTCCTAGGGGTAGATTTCCTCTCACTTCCTGTTGTCTTCTTGCGTTTGCAAGTAGGAGTCGTTTGTAAGTTGGATGTTTGAAAGTAGGGACCTGCCGTATATACTCTGCAGAAATAGGCCCCTTAGTTGTTGGTGTTGGCACAACACTGTAAGCACTCACAGTTACTCTTGGTTGGTGCTGGAACGCCCTGCTGTCAACTATTATATCATGAATTTTAATTACATATAATTGTTGAACAGTGGTAGTAAAAATTGGGCCTTTGATGGTGGTGCTGGTGCCACAACACTGTAAGCCCTGACAGTTACTCTTGGTGGGTGCAGCAATGGGCCCTGCTGTGAATTATTAGATCAAGAATTGTAATTGCATGCCCCTGTTGAACAGGGGCTGAAAAATTGGGCCTTTCGTGGTGGTGGTGGTGGTGGTGGTGTTGCCACAACACTGTAAGCCCTCAGAGTTACTCTTGGTGGGTGCAGGAATGGGCCCTGCTGTGAATTATTAGATCAAGAATTGTAATTACATGCCCCTTTTGAACAGGGGCTGAAAAATTGGGCCTTTCGTGGTGGTGGTGGTGGTGGCGTTGCCACAACACTGTAAGCCCTCAGAGTTACTCTTGGTGGGTGCAGGAATGGGCCCTGCTGTGAATTATTAGATCAAGAATTGTAATTACATGCCCCTTTTGAACAGGGGCTGAAAAATTGGGCCTTTCGTGGTGGTGGTGGTGGTGGCGTTGCCACAACACTGTAAGCCCTCAGAGTTACTCTTGGTGGGTGCAGCAATGGGCCCTGCTGTGAATTATTAGATCAAGAATTGTAATTACATGCCCCTTTTGAACAGGGGCTGAAAAATTGGGCCTTTCGTGGTGGTGGTGGTGGTGGCGTTGCCACAACACTGTAAGCCCTCAGAGTTACTCTTGGTGGGTGCAGCAATGGGCCCTGCTGTGAATTATTAGATCAAGAATTGTAATTGCATGCCCCTGTTGAACAGGGGCTGAAAAATTGGGCCTTTCGTGGTGGTGGTGGTGGTGTTGCCACAACACTGTAAGCCCTCAGAGTTACTCTTGGTGGGTGCAGGAATGGGCCCTGCTGTGAATTATTAGATCAAGAATTGTAATTACATGCCCCTTTTGAACAGGGGCTGAAAAATTGGGCCTTTCGTGGTGGTGGTGGTGGTGGCGTTGCCACAACACTGTAAGCCCTCAGAGTTACTCTTGGTGGGTGCAGGAATGGGCCCTGCTGTGAATTATTAGATCAAGAATTGTAATTACATGCCCCTTTTGAACAGGGGCTGAAAAATTGGGCCTTTCGTGGTGGTGGTGGTGGTGGCGTTGCCACAACACTGTAAGCCCTCAGAGTTACTCTTGGTGGGTGCAGGAATGGGCCCTGCTGTGAATTATTAGATCAAGAATTGTAATTACATGCCCCTTTTGAACAGGGGCTGAAAAATTGGGCCTTTCGTGGTGGTGGTGGTGGTGGCGTTGCCACAACACTGTAAGCCCTCAGAGTTACTCTTGGTGGGTGCAGCAATGGGCCCTGCTGTGAATTATTAGATCAAGAATTGTAATTACATGCCCCTTTTGAACAGGGGCTGAAAAATTGGGCCTTTCGTGGTGGTGGTGGTGGTGGCGTTGCCACAACACTGTAAGCCCTCAGAGTTACTCTTGGTGGGTGCAGCAATGGGCCCTGCTGTGAATTATTAGATCAAGAATTGTAATTGCATGCCCCTGTTGAACAGGGGCTGAAAAATTGGGCCTTTCGTGGTGGTGGTGGTGGTGGTGGTGTTGCCACAACACTGTAAGCCCTCAGAGTTACTCTTGGTGGGTGCAGGAATGGGCCCTGCTGTGAATTATTAGATCAAGAATTGTAATTACATGCCCCTTTTGAACAGGGGCTGAAAAATTGGGCCTTTCGTGGTGGTGGTGGTGGTGGCGTTGCCACAACACTGTAAGCCCTCAGAGTTACTCTTGGTGGGTGCAGCAATGGGCCCTGCTGTGAATTATTAGATCAAGAATTGTAATTGCATGCCCCTGTTGAACAGGGGCTGAAAAATTGGGCCTTAGGCACTGGTGGCACAACACTACAACCCCTCACAGATACTGTACTTGGAGCACAGCAATGAGCCCTATGGCAAATTATTGCTAAAAAAAATAGTAATTACACGCCCCTGTAAAACAGGGGCTGAAAAATTGGGCCTTAGCCACTGGTGGCGGCACCCATAAACAAAAATGATCTTCCAAGCTATCATCATCAATCGTATCATTGAGGACTCGGAGGAGGAGGATAGCCAGTCAACATAACAGCACAGGCACTCAGCATCAGCATCAGTCTTGAAGGGATGTGACATGTTAAAATCAATTAGTCTGTTATATCAGCATCAGGTGTGTGGTAGCTGGTGGTGATCCAAGACTGGTTCATCTTGATGAAAGTCAGTCGATCAACCGAGTCGGTGGACAGGCGCACCCTGTGATCCGTGACAAATCCTCCAGCAGCACTGAATGTGCGTTCCGAAAGAACGCTGGATGCAGGACAGGCCAGTAGCTCAATTGCATACTGTGCAAGCTCTGGCCAGTGATCCATCCTCAAGACCCAGTAAGCCAGAGGATTTTCGGTGGGGAAGGTGTCCAAGTCTGACCTTGCCCCTAGATATTCCTGCACCATGTTTATCAGACGCTGGCGATGGTTGCTGGAACCGATCATACTTTGGGGCTGCGGACTAAAGAATTGTCTGAACGCATCGGTCAGACGGCCACCTTCCCCACCGCTCCTTCTTTGACTGGCCGAAGCCTCAGCAACTCGTTGTCCAGGACCAGGAGTTTGTAACCTCCCAGTCTCTGGGAACGCGTTGCACAGACCTTTCTGCAAGGCCTCCCGGAGTTGTCTCATCCTCTGCTCCCTCTGCGACGGTAACATAAGGTCCGCAACCTTACCCTTGTACCGTGGATCAAGGAGAGTGGCCAGCCAGTAATGGTCCCTCTCCTTGATCCGAAGAATACGAGGATCCTTCCGCAGACTTTGCAGGATCAGGGAGGCCATGCAGCGTAGGTTTGCTGAGGCATTCGCTCCGGAGTCCTCTGGGTCACTAAGGACGACATGATCCGCAGCCACCTCCTCCCAGCCACGTACAAGTCCACTGGTTTCTTGGGACTGTAAATCATCCCTAAAAGACTGCTGCTGATGATGCTGTGTGCCAGCCTCCACCTCCATGCTGACACAATCCTCCTCCTCCTCCTCCTCCTCCTCCTCTTCCTGTGCGATGGGTGGGACAGAAGGAACACTGTCTGGGTAAAGGGGGCCTTGAGAGGCAAGGAAGTCCTCCTCTTCCTGCCTCTGTTCTGCCTCAAGTGCCCTGTCCATTATTCCACGCAGCGTGTGCTCCAACAGGTGGACAAGAGGTACAGTGTCACTGATGCATGCACTGTCACTGCTCACCATCCTCGTGGCCTCCTCAAATGGTGCCAGGACAGTGCATGCATCCCTGATCATGCCCCACTGGCGTGGAGAAAAAAAACCAAGCTCCCCTGACCCTGTCCTGGTGCCGTAGTCGCACAGGTACTCATTGATGGCCCTCTGCTGCGTGTGCAGCCGCTGCAGCATGGCCAACGTTGAGTTCCACCTGGTGGGCATGTCACATATAAGGCGGTTCTTGGGCAGGTTCAACTCCTTTTGCAGCTCAGCCAGGCGAGCACTGGCATTATAAGATCTGCGGAAATGCACACAGACTTTCCTGGCCTGCCTCAGGACATCCTGTAAGCCCGGGTACCTGCCCAAGAACCGCTGCACCACCAGGTTAAGGACGTGAGCCACACAGGGCACATGGGTCAGTTGTCCCTGTCGGAGGGCGGAGAGGAGGTTGGTGCCATTGTCGCAAACCACCATTCCTGGCTTAAGCTGGCGTGGCATCAACCACCTCTCGGCCTGGCCCTGCAGAGCAGACAGGACCTCTGCCCCAGTGTGGCTTCTGTCCCCTAAACACACCAGCGCAAGCACGGCATGGCATCTTTTCGCCTGCGTAGTTGCGTAGCCCCTTGAACGCCTACGGAGCACCGCTGGTTCCGAGGACAAACCACAGGAAGAGGCCATGGAGGAAGAAGAAGAGGAGGGGGTGGAGGAGAGAGGTGTGTCACAACCAGTAGTAGCATTTTGGAGGCGTGGCGGTGGAACAACCTCCAACACTACTGCACCTTGTCCTGCATCCTTCCCAGCTGCCAAAAGAGTGACCCAATGGGCCGTGAAAGAAAGGTAACGTCCCTGTCCATGCCTGCTGGACCATGAGTCAGCGGTAATATGCACCTTACCGCTGACCGCCCTGTCCAGCGAGGCCAAGACATTGCCTTCCACATGCCGGTAGAGAGCCGGAATAGCCTTCCGTGAGAAAAAGTGGCGTTTGGGAACCTGCCACTGAGGAACCGCACATTGCACAAACTCACGGAAGGGGGCCGAGTCTACCAACTGAAAAGGCAGCAGTTGAAGCGCTAGCAATTTAGCCAAGCTAGCATTCAACCGCTGGGCATGTGGATGGCTGGGAGTGAACTTCTTTCGACGGTCCAGCAGCTGGGGCAGGGAAATTTGCCTGCTAGAATCGGACATCGGTGTACTGCTAGCAGAGTGGCCGCAAGTACTTGGCTGTGACACACCTAATTCTACACCTTCATTCCTCTCAGTGCATGTTTCAGAGAGGACTGAAGTTATAGTGGGGTTGGAGATCCCAGCTGATGCGGTGCAAGGAGAGGTCCGCTTTGTTCTTTGGTGTGGGTCTTTGAGGTAGGCTTGCCAACGAGCTGCATGGCAGGTCAACATATGTCTGGTCAGGCATGTGGTACCCAAGCGGCTGATGTTTTGGCCACGCGATATACGCTTGAGACATATGTTGCAAACAGCAGCTGTGCGATCTGATGCACTAGCCTCAAAAAAGGCCCACACCAAAGAACTTTTTGAATGACGGGCAGAGGCAGCGCCCTGCACAGGCGGAGCTCTGCGGTGTGATTCCGTCGGTGTACTGCCCTTACGCTGGCCACCAAAGGGCATCCTGCCTCGTTGGAGATGTGCCTCCTCCTCATCCTCCTCCTCCTCCTCTCTCCTATTAGGCACCCACGTGGAGTCAGTGACCTCATCATCCCCTCCCTCCTCATCACTGGAGCCAATCTGGCAGTATGCTGCAGCTGCTGGAACATGACTGCCAGATTGGTGTCCTTCTTGAGCATCCCCTCTGTCTGCTCTCACGCTACTGCCTTCCTGTAGCTGGGTTTCATCATCAGACCCTTCGAAACGCTGGGCATCCTCCTGGAGCATGTACCCAACACTGTGCTCAAACAGTTCGGGGGACTCCTCAGGAGGAGGACATGGTGGGTCTAGGGAAGGAGTGACTGATGATGAGTCTGACATTGATACCAGGGAAGAGGACGCTTTGGCAGCTGCTTTTCCAGTACCCTGAGCCTGGGTGAGAGAGGATGAGGAGGAGGAGGAGGGCTTGGTCATCCACTCTACCAAATCTTCGGCATGATGTGGCTCAACATGTCCAGCTGCCGAAAAGAAGGACAAGCGTGTCCCATGGCCATGTGCTGATGACAATGCACCGCGTCCAAGACCAGCACTGTTGCCCCCAGACACAGAGCCTGCTTGCCCTCTTTTATTGCCTCCTGACTGTCTGCCTCTCCTTGTTTGCCTTCCAGACATTGTAATAGATGGCCTGCAGGGAGATGGGAAAAAAGCAATAAGGGCTACCTTCAGGTGTCCTTCTCTGTCCCTTTACTTAAGGATTTCTAAATATGGTTGAGGATGATTGCTTTTGCACAGAATAGCACAACGACAATTTCCCTGACTGTCCAAAAAAACAAGGATTTCAAAGATGGTTGATGAGGAATGCTTTAGCACACTATAGCACAAGGAGAATTTCCCTCACTGTCCTTCCCTGTCCCTAGAAACAAGGATTATCACAGTGAAAGAAACTGACACTCTCCCTACCTATAGTTTTCTGTCCCTAGAAAAAATGTTTTTTTAAAGCACACTATAGCACAAGGAGAATTTCCCTCACTGTCCTTCCCTGTCCCTAGAATCAAGGATTCGCACAGTAAAACACACTGACACTCTCCCTACCTATAGTTTTCTGTCCCTAGAAAAAATGTTTTTTTAAAGCACACTATAGCACAAGGAGAATTCCCTCACTGTCCTTCCCTGTCCCTAGAAACAAGGATTCGCACAGTAAAACACACTGACACTCTCCCTACCTATAGTTTTCTGTCCCTAGAAAAAATGTTTTTTTAAAGCACACTATAGCACAAGGAGAATTCCCTCACTGTCTTTCCCTGTCCCTAGAAACAAGGATTCGCACAGTAAAACACACTGACACTCTCCCTACCTATAGTTTTCTGTCCCTAGAAAAAATGTTTTTTTAAAGCACACTATAGCACAAGGAGAATTCCCTCACTGTCCTTCCCTGTCCCTAGAAACAAGGATTCGCACAGTAAAACACACTGACACTCTCCCTACCTATAGTTTTCTGTCCCTAGAAAAAAAGTTTTTTTAAAGCACACTATAGCACAAGGAGAATTCCCTCACTGTCCTTCCCTGTCCCTAGAAACAAGGATTCGCACAGTAAAACACACTGACACTCTCCCTACCTATAGTTTTCTGTCCCTAGAAAAAATGTTTTTTTAAAGCACACTATAGCACAAGGAGAATTCCCTCACTGTCCTTCCCTGTCCCTAGAAACAAGGATTCGCACAGTAAAACACACTGACACTCTCCCTACCTATAGTTTTCTGTCCCTAGAAAAAATGTTTTTTTAAAGCACACTATAGCACAAGGAGAATTCCCTCACTGTCCTTCCCTGTCCCTAGAAACAAGGATTCACACAGTAAAACACACTGACACTCTCCCTACCTATAGTTTTCTGTCCCTAGAAAAAATGTTTTTTTAAAGCACACTATAGCACAAGGAGAATTCCCTCACTGTCCTTCCCTGTCCCTAGAAACAAGGATTTGCACAGTAAAACACACTGACACTCTTCCTACCTATAGTTTTCTGTCCCTAGAAAAAATGTTTTTTTAAAGCACACTATAGCACAAGGAGAATTCCCTCACTGTCCTTCCCTGTCCCTAGAAACAAGGATTTGCACAGTAAAACACACTGACACTCTTCCTACCTATAGTTTTCTGTCCCTAGAAAAAATGTTTTTTTAAAGCACACTATAGCACAAGGAGAATTCCCTCACTGTCCTTCCCTGTCCCTAGAAACAAGGATTCGCACAGTAAAACACACTGACACTCTCCCTACCTATCCTTCTCTTTCCCTAAACTAAAGGAATCCAGGTTAAGCAAAAAAAATTAAATGTCACTGTCCCTGCCTATGCTTCTCTTTCCCTGCTCCGGAACACACTACACTAGGCCGCCGTGCTGGCGGCCTTTTATAGTGTGGGGCGTGTACTAAACACCCTCAGCAATAATTGGCCACAGGCATCCTGCCTGTGGCCAATCATTGCTCTCCTCGCTGCCGGCGCTGTGATTGGCCAAGCATGCAGGGTCACAGTGCATGCTTGGCCAATCACAGCGCCTGGATGACACTGCGATGGCGTAGTGCATTGTGGGCCGTTCGCGTCACTCGAATTTGGCGCGAACGGCCCAAATCGTTCGATCTTCGTCGAACGATCGAACAGCCGATGTTCGAGTCGAACGTATGTTCGACTCGAACACCGAGCTCATCCCTAATGTGGAGTACTCAGGGCCTTAGTACATTGGTGGTCAGAGGGAAGAATGATCCTTACATTGGTGGTCAGTGGGAAGAATGATCCTTACATTGGTGGTCAGCGGGAAGAATGATCCTTACATTGGTGGTCAGAGGAAAGAATGCTCCTTACATTGGTGGTCAGAGGGAAGAATGCCCCTTACATTGGTGGTCAGAGGGAAGAATGCTCCTTACATTGGTGATCAGTGGGAAGAATGCTCCATACATTGGTGATCAGAGGGAAGAATGTTCCTTACATTGGTGCTCAGAGGGAAGAATGCTCCTAAGGCCTCGTACACACGACCGATTTTATCGTCCAAAACAGTCAAGAAAAGTGCCGCGAGAGTTTTTTTGTCTAGAAGAACGTTCGTGTGTATGGTTTTACGACGAGAAACTTGACGAGAATCTCGACGAGAAAATAGAGAACCTGCTCTCTATTTTCTCGTCAGGATTCCAGATTTCCTCATCGTGTTTCTCGTCGGCCTGTTTTGTGACGAGAAAATGGTTCGTGTGTATGCTTTTACGACTCTTCAAAAAGCGCGCATGCTCAGAATCAAGTATGAGACGGGAGCGCATCTTCTGGTAAAACAAGCCTTCGTAATGGAAATAGCACATTCGTCATGCTAAAACGAACTGAAAGCACGAAGACTGAAAAGCGCGAATCGTCTCTTCCCAAACTTTTACTTCACACGCGGTAACACGAGATCAGCAAAAGCAGCCCAAGGGGTGGCGCCAAGAAAAAAGATCTTCCCCTTTATAGTGCCGTCGTACGTGCTGGACGTGAGCGCAGAGAACCACGAGGAAATTGGAAAATGACAGTGTGTACGCATAGAAAGCTTGACGAGAAAATCGACAAGCTTAACAAGAATCTCGTCGAAAAAAACGACGTGTTTTTTACGACGAGAAAATCGGTCGTGTGTACGAGGCCTTACATTGGTGCTCAGAAGGAAGAATGCTCCTTACATTGGTGGTCAGAGGGAAGAATGCTCCTTACATTGGTGGTCAGAGGGAAGAATGCTCCTTACATTGGTGCTCAGAAGGAAGAATGCTCCTTACATTGGTGGTCAGAGGGAAGAATGATCCTTACATTGGTGCTCAGAAGGAAGAATGCTCCTTACATTGGTGCTCAGAGGGAAGAATGCTCCTTACATTGGTGCTCAGAAGGAAGAATGCTCCTTACATTGGTGGTCAGAGGGAAGAATGTTCCTTACATTGGTGCTCAGAGGGAAGAATGCTCCTTACATTGGTGCTCAGAAGGAAGAATGCTCCTTACATTGGTGGTCAGAGGGAAGAATGATCCTTACATTGGTGCTCAGAAGGAAGAATGCTCCTTACATTGGTGGTCAGAGGGAAGAATGTTCCTTACATTGGTGCTCAGAAGGAAGAATGCTCCTTACATTGGTGGTCAGAGGGAAGAATGTTCCTTACATTGGTGATCAGAGGGAAGAATGTTCCTTACATTGGTGGTCAGAGGGAAGAATGCTCCTTACATTGGTGGTCAGAGGGAAGAATGCTCCTTACATTGGTGGTCAGAGGGAAGAATGCTCCTTACATTGGTGGTCAGAGGGAAGAATGTTCCTTACATTGGTGCTCAGAGGGAAGAATGCTCCTTACATTGGTGGTCAGAGGGAAGAATGCTCCTTACATTGGTGGTCAGAGGGAAGAATGCTCCTTACATTGGTGATCAGAGGGAAGAATGCTCCTTACATTGGTGCTCAGAAGGAAGAATGCTCCTTACATTGGTGGTCAGAGGGAAGAATGCTCCTTACATTGGTGGTCAGAGGGAAGAATGCTCATTACATTGGTGGTCAGAGGGAAGAATGCTCCTTACATTGGTGGTCAGCGGGAAGAATGATCCTTACATTGGTGGTCAGCGGGAAGAATGATCCTTACATTGGTGGTCAGTGGGAAGAATGATCCTTACATTGGTGGTCAGAGGGAAGAATGCTCCTTACATTGGTGGTCAGCGGGAAGAATGATCCTTACATTGGTGGTCAGAGGGAAGAATGCTCCTTACATTGGTGCTCAGAGGGAAGAATGATCCTTACATTGGTGGTCAGTAGGAAGAATGCTCCTTACATTGGTGCTCAGAGGGAAGAATGATCCTTACATTGGTGCTCAGAGGGAAGAATGATCCTTACATTGGTGGTCAGAGGGAAGAATGATCCTTACATTGGTGGTCAGTGAAAAGAATGCCTCTTATATTTGGTGTTCAGAGGGAAGAATGATTTGTACATTGGTGATCAGAGGGAAGAATGTTCCTTACATTGGTATTTGGTGGTCAGGGGAAAGAATGCTCCTTACATTGGTGGTCAGCGGGAAGAATGATCCTTACATTGGTGGTCAGAGGGAAGAATGTACCTTACATAGGTGGTCAGTTGGAAGAATGCTCCTTACATTGGGGATCAGAGGGAAGAATGCCCCTTACATTGGTGGTCAGTTGGAAGAATACTCCTTACATTGGTGGTCAGAGAGAAGAATGCTCCATACATTGGTGGTCCGAGAGAAGAATGCTCCTTACATTGGTGGTCCGAGAGAAGAATGCTCCTACATTGGTGATCAGAGGGAATAATGTTCCTTACATTGGGGATCAGAGGGAAGAATGCCCCTTACATTGGTAGTCAGAGGGAAGAATCCTTTTTACATTGGTGATCAGAGGGAAGAATGCTCCTACATTGGGGATCAGAGGGAAGAATGATCCTTACATTGGTGGTCAGTTGGAAGAATACTCCTTACATTGGTGGTCAGAGAGAAGAATGCTCCATACATTGGTGGTCCGAGAGAAGAATGCTCCTTACATTGGTGGTCCGAGAGAAGAATGCTCCTACATTGGTGATCAGAGGGAAGAATGTTCCTTACATTGGGGGTCAGTGGGAAGAATGCCCCTTACATTGGTAGTCAGAGGGAAGAATCCTTTTTACATTGGTGATCAGAGGGGAGAATGCTCCTACATTGGGGATCAGAGAGAAGAATGTTCCTTACATTGGGGATCAGAGAGAAGAATGCTCCTACATTGGGGATCAGAGAGAAGAATGCTCCTACATTGGTGATCAGAGGGAAGAATGTTCCTTACATTGGGGATCAGAGGGAAGAATGCCCCTTACATTGGTGATCAGAGGGAAGAATGCCCCTTACATTGGTGATCAGAGGGAAGAATGCCCCTTACATTGGTGATCAGAGGGAAGAATGCCCCTTACATTGGTGATCAGAGGGAAGAATGCCCCTTACATTGGTGATCAGAGGGAAGAATGCTCCTACATTGGGGATCAGAGGGAAGAATGCTCCTACATTGGGGATCAGAGGGAAGAATGTTCCTTACATTGGTGGTCAGTTGGAAGAATACTCCTTACATTGGTGATCAGAGGGAAGAATGCTCCTACATTGGGGATCAGAGGGAAGAATGCTCCTACATTGGGGATCAGAGGGAAGAATGCCCCTTACATTGGTGGTCAGTTGGAAGAATACTCCTTACATTGGTGATCAGAGGGAAGAATGCTCCTTACATTAGGCATCAGAGGGAAGAATGCCCCTTACATTGGTGGTCAGTTGGAAGAATACTCCTTACATTGGGGATCAGAGGGAAGAATGCTCCTACATTGATGGTCAGTGGGGGGAATACCCCTTACAGACAGTGAAACAGACTATTGGTGTCAATGGAGGGGGTGCTCATCTTGGAGGCAGAAATTGAGAATTGCACAGGGAACTCCTAGCAACCTCTGGAGGAACCCTAGGATTCTGTGGATCCCTGGATGAGGCTGTCATAAAGTCTCAGAACAAAAGGTTGGTAATACATTGGCCCATTTTTGAATGCTTAGTTTTGAGAGGACACGGGGCAATCTTCTCTATGCCAATAGTTCTTAGGGACAGGTGTTTTGTCTCTTTCTGCCTGTAGTGCAGTGTTGAGTAACTGTCACTTGTGCACAATAAACAGATACCTAATGCCCTGAGAGACCTGAGGCTGGCTATAGACAGGCATTGATCATCAAACCCTTGAAAGACCCAATTATTCTTAGAGTGTTGGCAATCTTCAATGGGTCACATCAATTGCAAAGACCTGTCCATTCGACACAGACACCCTTCATCATTTGCCACGACACCTTCCTGCTTATTCTCTTAACATCGGTCATAAAACTCCAATTATTGTGCTGATGAAAGAGTCTGTCACCCCAGCACTTCTTTGGCCTTTCTACTCAGGGACATAAAACAGTAGAACATATTTCAAGACAACAGGTGACACCACTGTCCAGGAAATTCTACAACTGCACTAAATTCAGAATGCTCACAATAATTTCAATTCCAGGTAAAGATAATTCAGAATGGAGCTCCACACCAACATGTCCAGATAAAGCGGTTATTTCAAAACCCCCCCCCCCCCAAAAAAAAAACAAGAAGAGAAGTGGTCACCGGACCAACACATTTTCGGGGGGCCAAAACAACATCCCTCTTTATCAAGCCTTAAAATGGGTAAAATTGGATCCCGGACTGGAAACTGCACTTGGTGTGGATGGAAGGAACCGTTTGAGCGGATTGTTTTTTGGAACACTTGGTCTGTCAACGGCTGGTTTAGGTGGCTATTTTTTTTTTTTCAAAGGAACCCTTTGAGAGCATGAAGGCTACAACTGCAGTAAGTAGGAGCTTGTGGGCAATCTTAAAGGATAACTCTACTCTTGCAAAGTTATCCTTTTAAGAGGACCTTCCATGCAAACTGAAAGTTTGCTTCCCTGCAAATCCCCCACCAGCCAAACAAATAAAACCTAATAAATATTTTACAAGAAATAGCAATAAAAATACTCACCTCTGTCCTACTTCCAGGAGGTCAAGGTGACATCACTGCTCCTCGCTGCTGCCTCCAAACTACTCAAAATCCCATGAGAATGCACTGTTGTAATGGGCTGGGATGGGAATAGGATGCATTCTTGTGGGATTTAGAGTGATCAACTATCCCAGGAGGCAGCAGTATAGCATGGTGGCATCACATGTGCCTTCCAGTGAGCTGGCAGCAAAGGAGACCCTCTATTCTTTTTTGGAAGGTCCACTTTAACTTCTTCTGTTCATGCTCCTTGCCAGATCCAACCTGTGCAGGCCATAGGAAACCACACTGACCGATCAGCTATCCCAGGAGGCACCAGTAAGCGTGGTGACGTCACATGTGCCTCCTGGGGGTCTGGCAGAGAAGTGGACCCTCCAATTTTTATGGAAGGTTTATTTTAACCTCTATCCATCCCATCCTTGTAAAGTTTTATGCCGCGTACACACGACCATTTTTCTCGTCTGGAAAACTAATTTTTTCATTTGGACGAGAAAAACGGCCGTGTGTAGGCTCTCCAGCAGTTTTCCCGACGAGAAAACCGCCGAGAATCTGGACGAGAAAAATTCTGCCGCGTACACACGACCGGCTTGGTCCCCTTTTCCCAGTCTACACACTGCCGTTTTTCACGACATGTTTTCTCTTGGTCGAGAAAACCGGCTGTGTGTAGGCTCCCTAGCAGTGTTCCCCTATGGAAAACTGCCGAGGAAAAAAATGCCGCGATTCGCGACGAGAAAAATTAGTGCATGTTCTCATTTTTCTCGTCGTGATTCTCAGCGGTTTTCTCATCGGGAAAACTGATGGAGAGCCTACACACGGCCATTTTTCTCGTCCAAATGAAAAAATGACAGTTTTCCCGACGAGAAAAATGGTCGTGTGTACGCGGCATTAGATCATGCACTAATTTTTCTTGTCGCAAATCGCTGCATTTTTTTCCTCGGCAGTTTTCTGATAGGGAAACACTGCTAGGGAGCCTACACACGGCCAGTTTTCTCGACCAAGAGAAAACATGTCGTGAAAAACGGCTGTGTGTAGACTGGGAAAAGGGGACCAAGCCGGTCCTCGTTTATCCCGTCTGGTTTCACGGCAGTGTTTTCACCGCCGAGAAACTCAGTCATGTGTATGCGGCATTATACTCACCTGTCCATGCTCCTGCCAGATCCAACCCGTGCAGCCCACATAGAACCACACAGAGCAATCAGCTATACCAGGAGGCAGCAATAAGGCATGGTGATGTCACATGTGCCTTCCAGGGAGCTGGCAGGGAAGCAGATCCGCTATTTATTTTTATTTTTTTGGAAGGTCCACTTTAACTTCTATCCATCCCACCCTCTTAAAGTCTTATACTTGCCTGTTCATGCTCCTGCCAGATCCAACCTGTGCAAGCCATGGGGAAACCACACTGACCGATCAGCTATTCCAGGTGGCAGCGGTAAGCGTGGTGGCGTCACATGTGCCTCCAGAGGGTCTGGCAGATAAGCAGACCCTCCAAGTTTTATGGAAGGTCCACTTCATTTATAGCATGTTCTATGGACGTGAAGCCCACATTGTGCACTCCCATCCATCAACTAGGCACTTCCATTGCAAGTATGATTTGTACTTTCAGCTGGTGTGTGACCACTCCGTACATGGTTTTGTGACATTATAAGAAACGTGTGACATGTGTTAATATATTTTAGGTTGTTCTTTATTTTTTTTCTGAGAATTTAGTTCTTTTTTTGTCTCAGGCGGTCCTCCTCTATACCACTTCCGTGTCATGGTGCTTCGAGTGTGAATCATCTTCTGCTTCCTCAAACCTACTGACCACCATTATTACATTTCTCCTGAGTTCTGCAGAAGGGTTTACCTTCATTACCATTACCGTGTAATTAACATTTCCATCATGATAATTATGGATCAGCGCAATTTTACAGTCACCTTTTATTGGTTGAAAGAGAACCTGTCACTGGACAAAAGGACTTTGGGGGTGAGGGGAGGAATAATGCCCTATCAATGGTGTCAGCGGGAGGAATAGTGCCCCTTCATGGATAGCAGTGGCAGGAATAGTGCCCAATCACTTGGTGTCAGTGAGAAGAATAGTGCCCCATCATTGGTATCAGTGGGAGGAATAGTGCCCCATCATTGGTGTCAGTGGGAGGAATAGTGCCCCATCAATGGTGTCAGTGGGAGGAATAGCGCCCCAACATTGGTGTCAGTGGGAGGAATAGTGTCCCAACATTGGTGTCAGTGGGAGGAATAGCGCCCCAACATTGGTGTCAGTGGGAGGAATAGTGTCCCAACATTGGTGTCAGTGGAAGGAATAGTGTCCCATCATTGCTGTTAGTGGTAGGAATAGTGTCCCATCATTGGTGTTAGTGGAAGGAATAGTGTCCCATCATTGGTATCAGTGGTAGGAATAGTGTCCCATCATTGGTGTCAGTGGGAGGAATAGTGTCCCATCATTGGTGTTAGTGGAAGGAATAGTGTCCCATCATTGGTATCAGTGGTAGGAATAGTGTCCCATCATTGGTATCAGTGGAAGGAATAGTGTCCCATCATTGGTGTTAGTGGTAGGAATAGTGTCCCATCATTGCTGTTAGTGGTAGGAATAGTGTCCCATCATTGGTGTTAGTGGGAGGAATAGTGTCCCATCATTGGTGTTAGTGGGAGGAATAATGTCCCATCATTGGTATCAGTGGGAGGAATAGTGTCCCATCATTGGTATCAGTGGTAGGAATAGTGCCCCATCATTGGTGTCAGTGGAAGGAATAGTGTCCCATCATTGGTGTCAGTGGGAGGAATAGTGTCCCATCATTGGTATCAGTGGCAGGAATAGTGTCCCATCATTGGTGTCAGTGGGAGGAATAGTGTCCCATCATTGGTGTCAGTGGGAGGAATAGTGCCCCATCAATGGTGTCAGTGGGAGGAATAGCGCCCCAACATTGGTGTCAGTGGGAGGAATAGTGTCCCAACATTGGTGTCAGTGGGAGGAATAGCGCCCCAACATTGGTATCAGTGGGAGGAATAGTGCCCCGCCCATCATTGGAGCACAGGTGTGTCAGGAGGAAGGTGCCTCTGAAGCTGCTCTGTGAGAAGGGAGTGGTGGTGAAATCTATCCCAGCTCCCTGGCCCCCTTTCTGGGGAGGCCATGGAGGGCAGCGGGGCTTCTCCTGCTGGAGGCTCCCAGCCATCTCCTGGGCCATCAGGTGAACTGCCTGCCTCTGCACAAGCCGATCTCTCTGCCCCTGGTGAGGATGAAGGCTCGGAGGCCATTCGGGAGCGAGTGGTGGCCGGGATTAAGGTCCTGAACAGGGAGAGGGACAAGCTCTACAAGTTGAGAGCGGAGTTGAAGCGCCTGCGAAGGCAACGTGAGGGCTTACACAGCCAGAAACGGGGATCCATGGATCCGGAAATCCAGCTGGCCAAGGTCCGTGTGGATCATCAGGAGACCATCGTGGCCATGATGGAAGGCAGAGATGGGCCCTTTAAAGAAAAATTTTGTAACGACAAAAGGTTTGGAAGGGTGACAAAGATGGAAGTGGAGGAGGAGGAGACCCCCAGTTCTGACCCCCTGCCCCCCCAGGGAGAGGTAAGCAGCCCCAGGCCTTCCCAAGATTCAGGAGGTATGCTGAGGGCCATCCAGATAATGGAGTCTCCTATGCGGGGAGATCAGATGGTGTTTAATGAGGAAGACATTACTGATGATGTACCTGATAAAGTGAAGCCTGCTAAGTCCCATGTTGTGGATAAGACTGTTTTTGTTCCTTTTAACACTGTGACTGACAATGTGCCTAATGACAATCAGGCTGCTAGTCCTGTGTGCAGCAATGTTGTGCCTGCTGAGGCTGCAATGCAGCAAGAGTTACATTTAAAAAATGTCATTTCTGTGGATGGACTGCAAGTGTCAGAACAGCCCATTAACCCTTCTTTGGCTGAGTCCAAAGCTGTTTGCCCCACTGCTGCTGAGGACTCTACAGTGCAGCATCAGGAGACAGCTGGTATTGCAGCCACTGTGACTATTCCTGATGGGAATTTGAATAGTTCTGTGACTGATAACAATCACCCCAGTACCAGTGTGATGAACAATCCTGCTACAGATCCTGCCATTTCAGTTCATACAGTTGATAATAATAATAATATACAGAGTGATGTGGCTTCAGTGTCAGCCCTTGGCCCTGATAAACCTACTTTTGCACAGGTGGCACACTCTGCTCCTGGTAGTCCCGCTCCCAAGCGGGGTTTTCCACTGCAAGCTGCCACCTTGAGCACCCCAAGATCTGGTCTTGGGTCTCTGGCTTCTGCTGGGGGTCCAAGACGTAATGTAGTTATCCTGAAATGGGAAGGTGGTGCCATCCCTCCAGCACGGCGTGCAGTGGTGGACTTGATATTGGAGATGGGTTTTGGTGCAAATGACCTGTATGCCTTTATACACGTAGCTGGGACAAGGGACTATACAGTTAGCTTCACCAGGCCAGAGGGTCTTGACCTGTTCTGGGAGCGATATGAGGCTCGGTGCAGGTCAAGACCTGAATGGGAAGGTCTGGTCCCAGTTGCGGTTTCTCAGAGGTCAACAGTAAAAAAAATAACCATTATCCTGACCAATGAGAGTGTTCCTGCTCGGGATCTAGAGGTCTGGTTAAGGAACTATGGGGAAGTTTTGACCAAACCTAATAAAATCCATGATGAGCGTAACATCTGGACTGGGGGATGGTCGGTAACAGTCAGGTTGGCCAGGGATGGGAATGTTGTCCGTCACCTGCCCTCCTCAGCTTTCATAGGGAGGGATAGGATGACTGTTTTCTACCCTGGTCAGCCGAAGCTGTGTCACCGCTGTGGAGAAAAGGGGCACTTGAGCTCCTCCTGTTCAGCCTTGATGTGTTCAGTGTGTCGGGGTCAGGGTCATATGGCTAAGGACTGCACTAAGATGATCAGGTGCAACCTGTGCCTGCGCCTTGGCCACCCCTACAGCAGATGTCCTGAAGCCTGGCACAATATGGAGAAGGAGGTAGTAGAGGACATGTCAAGGCTGGACAGGATGGAGGGTGAGACCCCTGGTGTACCATCCTCCTCTGCGGTGACCCCCTCCCCTGGTCCTGCTCAGGATCCCTCTCCAGTTCCTGTGGCCACCCCTCCTGTGTCTGTAAGTACTCCTTCTGTTTCTGTCTCTGTGTCCCCCCAGCCTACTGTACCCTCTCCTCTTGTGTCGGAACCTTCCAAGTCTGTGCCCCCCGAGTCTGTTACCCCCCAGGAGTCTACCCCTCCCGAGTCTGACTTAAAGGGATCACCCCCCCCACCAGCGTGTACTAAAATGGGCGCCCCTTCCTCTGTAAAGAAGTCTTGTGGAAAGACTTTAAAGAAAAAAATAAGAGATGAGGGCATCTCTGAGGCTGACCTGCGGTACCTGGAGGAGAGAAGGAAGGTTGGGAGGCGGAAGAGGCAGGCGGTGAGGACGGAACGGGGACGAGAAGCTCCGGTTTCTGTCTCCAGCCGTCATAGGTCCTCCAAGTGGGATATTTCTTCATCTGGAGCTTCTTCTGAAAGAAGTTCCGATTCTGAAATGGACTTTGAGGCGGCCTCTAGAAAGAGAGAGGCTTCTGGTGATGAGCAGCAGAGGGGAGCTAAGAAGCAATCCACCCAATAACCCAAATGGCGGTTCCCCCTCCGTTAAAAGTGGTGACAATTAATGTCGCCAGCATTAAGTCAGTAAGAGCTCGTTCTATGGCCTTCTTTTTGTTCAGCCAATTAGATGCTGAAATTTTATTTTTGCAAGAGACTAGGCTCACCTCCTTGGCAGATATTCATATGGCCAAGAGAGAGTGGAGGTATGGTCCATCTTACTGGTCTCTTGCGGCCGAGCCTTACGGCGGTGTGGCGGTGTTGTTTAAAACCGGCATGGTAACTGTCAGGCGGGTTATTGAGGTGGAGATTGGGAGATGTATGGTCTTAGACGTCCTTGTGGGAGGGCAGGACCTGCGCCTAATCAATGTTTATGGGCCGCACACAAAGTGGGACAGGAAATGCCTTTTTACAAGGATCAAGCCATTTCTTTTTACATCCCGGCAAGTGGTCTTTGGAGGTGACTTTAATACAATAACTAGGCCCAAGGACAGGAAGGACTTCAAGGACAGGCTGGGATATGATAGCGTTTTTTTAAATAGTATGGTTAGGGATGCTGGTCTTGTGGATGTGCACATTAAGCACCTCCCAGATGACACCGGGTTCACTTTTCATCGTGGTAATAGTCAGAGTAGGATAGATAGGTTTTTTTTGAAGGAGGCCTCTGCTTTCTCGCCCCCAGTGGTGCAAGCAGTAGAGTTCTCTGATCACTGTATGCTATCTGTGGTACTGAATGCTTCAGACGCCCCTCAGAGGGGCAAGGGCATCTGGAGATTAAATTCGACACTACTCAAGGAAGAACATGTTAGACAATCCTTTGAGGAATTCTTTCAGGCACAGGTGACCATCCTGGACTTTTGTAGCAGCAAGGCTGAGTGGTGGGAGCTGACCAAAAAGAGGATCGCTGGATTCTTCAGGGGCCTAGCCAATAGAAATCAGTTTAATAAATACATGACCTACCAACGTTTACGGAGGAAGCTGGATATTCTTGTCTCGAGAGGAGGAGATCCTGGGGCAATCTCCGAAGTGAAACTCCTTCTCAGGAAGTGTCAATATGACCGGCATGCCTCTTTGGTTCTGGAGAGGGACTATGGGAAGTACCACTCGCCTGACCCTTACCAGAACTGCAAACAAGGTGTAGCTGTTAAAACGGTCGTTGGCCTTAAGGACAGTACAGGTTCCTTGACAAAGTCCAGGTCAGGGATTCTGGAGGTCGTGAGGTCCTTTTATGCCGACCTTCTTGGGAGGAAAGAGCTTGATCGTGACAAGATGGAAAGCTTTTTGGACTCTACTCCAGGTCTAAATGGTGGAGATGTTCCATTGATGAATTTGACAGAGGAGATCACAGTCGAAGAGGTGATGAGGGCAATTGAACAGCTTGCCATCAAAAAGTCGCCTGGACCAGATGGCTTGACGGCTGAGTTTTACAAAGCCTTTAAGTCTATTCTGGCCCCGCATTTGGTAGAGGTTTTTAACAGTTGCCTTGCTGAGGGGGTGCTTTCCCCTTCCATGAGGCACTCGGCTGTGATTCTTCTTTCAAAGGGTAAAGATCCTTCGATGATTGAGAATTGGCGCCCCATCAGCCTTCTTAATGTCGATAGAAAGATACTGGCAAAGATATTTTTCTGGCGCCTATCGTCAGTGGCAGAGTCTTTGCTTTCTCGCCATCAGCACTGTTCGGTCCAGGGTAGGAGCACCTTCACAGCGGTTTTAGCTGTCCGGGAGGCCTTGGAGCGGTGCAGGGCTGCAGGCTGGGGAAAGTATTTGCTGACATTGGATCAGGCAAAGGCTTTTGATCGTGTTAACCATGAGTACCTGTGGTTGCTCCTTAGTAAGTACGGTCTGCCGGGTGGTTTTGTCGATTGGCTGAAAGTCTTGTATAAGGGGGCAGAAAGCTTCCCTCTTGTTAATGGTTGGGTTGGACAGTCCTTTGAGGTTGGCTCCGGGGTGCGCCAGGGTTGTCCCCTGAGTCCCCTGCTCTATGTGTTTGCAATCGACCCCTTCGTCAGGAGGCTAGAGAGCGGCATGTTGTGTGGGGTACCAGTGGGGCTCCCGGGTGAGCCGCCATTGAGGGTTGTTGCCTATGCGGATGATGTGTCGGTGATTGTCACTGGGACGGATGAAGCGGAGGAGGTGGTCTCTCTGACATCACGGTATTCTGAAGCATCAGGCTCCAAGATCAATCAGGAAAAGACTGAAGTTTTCTGGATGGGAAAGGATGGTGAGGGTTTTGATCTCCCGGACACCTTTCCAGTGCCCCAGGAAAGAATTAAGATACTAGGCATTGAATTTGGACCCGGCGATTATGGCCTCAAAAACTGGGAAGGCAGACTGGAAATTGCCAATACTAAGGTGGTCAGCTGGAAGAGATGGAAGTTATCTATGAGGGAAAGGGTTGATCTGATTAAGACTTACCTGATTCCGATCTTCTTGTATGTCAGCTTTGTCTGCATCTTGCCAGTGTCTCTCTATGCTAGGGTCAGTAGTGTGTTCTTCCAGATGCTGTGGGGGAACAGACTGAACCCCATCAAGAGGAATGTCACCTACCTATCCAGGAGGGAGGGTGGCTTAGGTATGGTCAACCCAGTTCTTTTCTTTTCACTGCTATTTCTAAAGTTTAACATTGGTAATATGCTTGCAGTGGAACCTCCTGGATGGGTAGGCATATTTAGATCTTGGTTTAGGCCTTTTCTACGACTTTGGGAAGAAGGTGGCCAAGTAAAGAATCGCAGGGGTCATCGTGGTCAGCTACCAGCCTATGTCGCTCCGTGCCTGAAGTTACTGCGGCAGTGGCGATTGTCGGCTGAAGATCTCAGATCGGTTCCAAGGAAAGTCCTTATGAGTCGAGTCTTGAGCGAAGTCTTTCATGACCCACTGGCCTTAAGGGATTGCCCGGGCCCAGTTTTGAGGGCGGGGTTAAGACTGATTAATTTGGATAGAGTACCCCCTAAATTTAGGGATCTGGCCTGGTTGTGCTTCCATGGGAAGCTCTATGTTCGGGGCAATTTGAAATTCCGCAGTGGGATGGATCGTAGCTGTCCTCGGGAGGAGTGTGCAGATGAGGAGGAGACTATGGATCATTTTCTGCTTCATTGCCCTTTTAACATAGAGGTGTACAAACAGGTGGGGCGGGCCCTCGGTGTTCCTTTCCTCTCCAGGCTGGGTTATGCTGAGTGGGTGTACGGAGCATTCAATACCGGTGGAGTTTTTTGTTTGGATACACTTTTTTTAGTTAGCCTAGTAGTCCGTTATTTCACCTGGAATGCACGGTGTCAGGTCAGCATTCGGCAAAAACTCCTTCCTGTTGAGGTGGTGGTGTATGACATTTTGCATGAGGTGGGGAAGATTCGGGAGCTTGAGAGAGACAAGCGGGGTCAGGGGGCTTGGTTGAAGGCGTGGAGGGGTTTCAAGCCTCCCTGACTGCCAGGAGTCTCTTTTCTGGGTGTGGCTGTCTGTCTCTTATCACCCTAGATTATCAGTATTTTTGATGAATTTTTGATAAATGGCTGCGTACATAGGTGATGGGTTGTGCCTCTTAGGCCCTCTCTGCTGCTTTATGTAGATAGTTTTCTAGGGATGTTTTGGTAGTGGATTATGTATATATTGTATATATTCTGAACATGGATGTGTATTCCTTTGTTTTCTGTTGAAGTTTTGTACTATGGTTTTGTTTTTTACTTTTGTATAAAAATTGGTTGCTTGATTCTTTTCAATAAAAGATCAATAGTGTCCCAACATTGGTGTCAGTGGAAGGAATAGTGTCCCATCATTGCTGTTAGTGGTAGGAATAGTGTCCCATCATTGGTATCAGTGGTAGGAATAGTGTCCCATCATTGGTGTCAGTGGGAGGAATAGTGTCCCATCATTGGTGTCAGTGGGAGGAATAGTGCCCCGCCCATCATTGGAGCACAGGTGTGTCAGGAGGAAGGTGCCTCTGAAGCTGCTCTGTGAGAAGGGAGTGGTGGTGAAATCTATCCCAGCTCCCTGGCCCCCTTTCTGGGGAGGCCATGGAGGGCAGCGGGGCTTCTCCTGCTGGAGGCTCCCAGCCATCTCCTGGGCCATCAGGTGAACTGCCTTCCTCTGCACAAGCTGATCTCTCTACCCCTGGTGAGGATGAAGGCTCGGAGGCCATTCGGGAGCGAGTGGTGGCCGGGATTAAGGTCCTGAACAGGGAGAGGGACAAGCTCTACAAGTTGAGAGCGGAGTTGAAGCGCCTGCGAAGGCAACGTGAGGGCTTACACAGCCAGAAACGGGGATCCATGGATCCGGAAATCCAGCTGGCCAAGGTCCGTGTGGATCATCAGGAGACCATCGTGGCCATGATGGAAGGCAGAGATGGGCCCTTTAAAGAGAAGTTTTGCAACGACAAGAGGTTTGGAAGGGTGACAAAGATGGAGGAGGAGACCCCCAGTTCTGACCCCCTGCCCCCCCAGGGAGAGGTAAGAAGCCCCAGGCCTTCCCAGGACTCAGGAGGCATGCTAAGGGCCATCCAGGTAATGGAGTCTCCTATGCGGGGGAATCAGATGATATTTAATGAGGAAGACATTACTGATGATGTACCTGATAAAGTAAAGCCTGCTAAGTCCCATGTTGTGGATAAGACTGTTTTTGTACCATCTAGCACCATGACTGATAATGTGCCTAATGACAATGTTGTGCCTGCTGAGGCTGCAATGCAGCAAGGTTTGCATTTAAAAAATGTCATTTCTGCAAATGAACTGCAAGTGTCAGAAGAGCCCATTAACCCTTCTTTGGCTGAGTCCAAAGCTGTTTGCCCCACTGCTGCTGAGGGCTCTACAGTGCAGCATCAGGAGACAACTGGTATTGCAGCAACTGTGACTATTGCTGATGGGAATGTGTGTGTGGCTGAAAAAAATCCTCCCAGTTCAGGTGTGATGAACAATGGTCCCAGTACAAGTGTGATGAACAATGGTCCCAGTACAAGTGTGATGGACAATCCTACCAACTCTGTTCATTCAGATAATGTGAAGACTAATGTGACTTCAGTGTGGGCCCCTGGCCCTGAGAAACCTACATTTGCAGAGGTGGCACACTCTGCTCCTGGTAGTCCCGCTCCCAAGCGGGGTTTTCCCCTACAAGCTGCCACTTTGAGCGCCCCAGGATCTGGTCTTGGGTCTCTGGCTTCTGCTGGGGGTCCCAGACGGAATGTAGTTATTCTGAAATGGGAAGGTGGTGCCATCCCTCCAGCACGGCGTGCAGTGGTAGATATGATATTGGAGATGGGTTTTGGTGCAAATTACCTGTATGCCTTTATACACGTAGCTGGGACAAGGGACTATACGGTTAGTTTCACCAGGCCAGAGGGTCTTGACCTGTTCTGGGAGCGATATGAGGCTCAGTGCAGGTCAAGACCTGAATGGGAAGGTCTGGTCCCAGTTGCGGTTTCTCAGAGGTCAACAGTAAAAAAAATTACCATTATCCTGACCAATGAGAGTGTTCCTGCTCGGGATCTAGAGGTCTGGTTAAGGAACTATGGGGAAGTTTTGACCAAACCTAATAAAATCCATGATGAGCGTAACATCTGGACTGGAGGATGGTCGGTAACAGTCAGGTTGACCAGGGATGGGAATGTTGTACGTCACCTGCCCTCCTCAGCTTTCATAGGGAGGGATAGGATGACTGTTTTCTACCCTGGTCAGCCGAAGCTGTGTCACCGCTGTGGAGAAAAGGGGCACTTGAGCTCCTCCTGTTCAGCCTTGATGTGTTCAGTGTGTCGGGGGCAGGGTCATATGGCTAAGGACTGTACTAGGAAGATCAGGTGCAACCTGTGCCTGCGCCTTGGCCACCCCTACAGCAGGTGTCCTGAAGCCTGGCACAATATGGAGAAGGAGGTAGTAGATGACATGTCAAGGCTGGACAGGATGGAGGGTGAGACCCCTGGTGTACCATCCTCCTCTGCGGTGACCCCCTCCCCCGGTCCTGCTCAGGATCCCTCTCCAGTTCCTGTGGCCACCCCTCCTGTGTCTGTAAGTACTCCTTCTGTTTCTGTCTCTGTGTCCCCCCAGCCTACTGTACCCTCTCCTCTTGTGTCAGAACCTTCCAAGTCTGTGCCCCCCGAGTCAGTTACCCCCCAGGAGTCTACCCCTCCTGAGTCTGACTTAAAGGGATCACCCCCCCCACCAGCGTGTACTAAAAAGGTTGCTTCTTCCTCTGTAAAGAAGTCTTCTAGAAAGACTTTAAAGAAAAAAGTAAGAGATGAGGGCATCTCTGAGGCTGACCTGCAGTACCTGGAAGAGAGAAGGAAGGTTGGGAGGCGGAAGAGGCAGGCGGTGAGGACGGAACGGGGACGAGAAGCTCCGGTTCCTGTCTCCAGCCGTCATAGGTCCTCCAAGTGGGATATTTCTTCATCTGGAGCTTCTTCTGAGAGAAGTTCCGATTCCGAAATGGACTTTGAGGCGGCCTCTAGAAAGAGAGAGGCTTCTGGTGATGAGCAGCAGAGGGGAGCTAAGAAGCAATCCACCCAATAACCCAAATGGCGGTTCCCCCTCCGTTAAAAGTGGTGACAATTAATGTCGCCAGCATTAAGTCAGTAAGAGCTCGTTCTATGGCCTTCTTTTTGTTCAGCCAATTAGATGCTGAAATTTTATTTTTGCAAGAGACTAGGCTCACCTCCTTGGCAGATATTCATATGGCCAAGAGAGAGTGGAGGTATGGTCCATCTTACTGGTTTCTTGCGGCCGAGCCTTACGGCGGTGTGGCGGTGTTGTTTAAAACCGGCATGGTAACTGTCCGGCGGGTTATTGAGGTGGAGATTGGGAGATGTATGGTCTTAGACGTCCTTGTGGGAGGGCAGGACCTGCGCCTAATCAATGTTTATGGGCCGCACACAAAGTGGGACAGGAAATGCCTTTTTACAAGGATCAAGCCATTTCTTTTTACATCCCGGCAAGTGGTCTTTGGAGGTGACTTTAATACAATAACTAGGCCCAGGGACAGGAAGGACTTCAAGGACAGGCTGGGATATGATAGCGTTTTTTTAAATAGTATGATTAGGGATGCTGGTCTTGTGGATGTGCACATTAAGCACCTCCCAGATGACACCGGGTTCACTTTTCATCGTGGTAATAGTCAGAGTAGGATAGATAGTTTTTTTTTGAAGGAGGCCTCTGCTTTCTCGCCCCCAGTGGTGCAGGCAGTAGAGTTCTCTGATCACTGTATGCTATCTGTGGTACTGAATGCTTCAGACGCCCCTCAGAGGGGCAAGGGCATCTGGAGATTAAATTCGACACTACTCAAGGAAGAACATGTTAGACAATCCTTTGAGGAATTCTTTCAGGCACAGGTGACCATCCTGGACTTTTGTAGCAGCAAGGCTGAGTGGTGGGAGCTGACCAAAAAGAGGATCGCTGGATTCTTCAGGGGCCTAGCCAATAGAAATCAGTTTAATAAATACATGACCTACCAACGTTTACGGAGGAAGCTGGATATTCTTGTTTCGAGAGGAGGAGATCCTGGGGCAATCTCCGAAGTGAAACTCCTTCTCAGGAAGTGTCAATATGACCGGCATGCCTCTTTGGTTCTGGAGAGGGACTATGGGAAGTACCACTCGCCTGACCCTTACCAGAACTGCAAACAAGGTGTAGCTGTTAAAACGGTCGTTGGCCTTAAGGACAGTACAGGTTCCTTGACAAAGTCCAGGTCAGGGATTCTGGAGGTCGTGAGGTCTTTTTATGCCGACCTTCTTGGGAGGAAAGAGCTTGATCGTGACAAGATGGAAAGCTTTTTGGACTCTACTCCAGGTCTAAATGGTGGAGATGTTCCATTGATGAATTTGACAGAGGAGATCACAGTCGAAGAGGTGATGAGGGCAATTGAACAGCTTGCCATCAAAAAGTCGCCTGGACCGGATGGCTTGACGGCTGAGTTTTACAAAGCCTTTAAGTCTATTCTGGCCCCGCATTTGGTAGAGGTTTTTAACAGTTGCCTTGCTGAGGGGGTGCTTTCCCCTTCCATGAGGCACTCGGCTGTGATTCTTCTTTCAAAGGGTAAAGATCCTTCGATGATTGAGAATTGGCGCCCCATCAGCCTTCTTAATGTCGATAGAAAGATACTGGCAAAGATATTTTTCTGGCGCCTATCGTCAGTGGCAGAGTCTTTGCTTTCTCGCCATCAGCACTGTTCGGTCCAGGGTAGGAGCACCTTCTCAGCGGTTTTAGCTGCCCGGGAGGCCTTGGAGCGGTGCAGGGCTGCAGGCTGGGGAAAGTATTTGCTGACATTGGATCAGGCAAAGGCTTTTGATCGTGTTAACCATGAGTACCTGTGGTTGCTCCTTAGTAAGTACGGTCTGCCGGGTGGTTTTGTCGATTGGCTGAAAGTCTTGTATAAGGGGGCAGAAAGCTTCCCTCTTGTTAATGGTTGGGTTGGACAGTCCTTTGGGGTTGGCTCCGGGGTGCGCCAGGGTTGTCCCCTGAGTCCCCTGCTCTATGTGTTTGCAATCGACCCCTTCATCAGGAGGCTAGAGAGCGGCATGTTGTGTGGGGTACCAGTGGGGCTCCCGGGTGAGCCGCCATTGAGGGTTGTTGCCTATACGGATGATGTGTCGGTGATTGTCACTGGGACGGATGAAGCGGAGGAGGTGGTCTCTCTGACATCACGGTATTCTGAAGCATCAGGCTCCAAGATCAATCAGGAAAAGACTGAAGTTTTCTGGATGGGAAAGGATGGTGAGGGTTTTGATCTCCCGGACACCTTTCCAGTGCCCCAGGAAAGAATTAAGATACTAGGCATTGAATTTGGACCCGGCGATTATGGCCTCAAAAACTGGGAAGGCAGACTGGAAATTGCCAATACTAAGGTGGTCAGCTGGAAGAGATGGAAGTTATCTATGAGGGAAAGGGTTGATCTGATTAAGACTTACCTGATTCCGATCTTCTTGTATGTCAGCTTTGTCTGCATCTTGCCAGTGTCTCTCTATGCTAGGGTCAGTAGTGTGTTCTTCCAGATGCTGTGGGGGAACAGACTGAACCCCATCAAGAGGAATGTCACCTACCTATCCAGGAGGGAGGGTGGCTTAGGTATGGTCAACCCAGTTCTTTTCTTTTCACTGCTATTTCTAAAGTTTAACATTGGTAATATGCTTGCAGTGGAACCTCCTGGATGGGTAGGCATATTTAGATCTTGGTTTAGGCCTTTTCTACGACTTTGGGAAGAAGGTGGCCAAGTGAAGAATCGCAGGGGTCATCGTGGTCAGCTACCAGCCTATGTCGCTCCGTGCCTGAAGTTACTGCGGCAGTGGCGATTGTCGGCTGAAGATCTCAGATCGGTTCCAAGGAAAGTCCTTATGAGTCGAGTCTTGAGCGAAGTCTTTCATGACCCACTGGCCTTAAGGGATTGCCCGGGCCCAGTTTTGAGGGTGGGGTTAAGACTGATTAATTTGGATAGAGTACCCCCTAAATTTAGGGATCTGGCCTGGTTGTGCTTCCATGGGAAGCTCTATGTTCGGGGCAATTTGAAATTCCGCAGTGGGATGGATCGTAGCTGTCCTCGGGAGGAGTGTGCAGATGAGGAGGAGACTATGGATCATTTTCTGCTTCATTGCCCTTTTAACATAGAGGTGTACAAACAGGTGGGGCGGGCCCTCGGTGTCCCTTTCCTCTCCAGGCTGGGTTATGCTGAGTGGGTGTACGGAGCATTCAATACCGGTGGAGTTTTTTGTTTGGATACACTTTTTTTAGTTAGCCTAGTAGTCCGTTATTTCACCTGGAATGCACGGTGTCAGGTCAGCATTCGGCAAAAACTCCTTCCTGTTGAGGTGGTGGTGTATGACATTTTGCATGAGGTGGGGAAGATTCGGGAGCTTGAGAGAGACAAGCGGGGTCAGGGGGCTTGGTTGAAGGCGTGGAGGGGTTTCAAGCCTCCTTGACTGCCAGGAGTCTCTTTCCCGGGTGTGGCTGTCTGTCTCTTATCACCCTAGATTATCAGTATTTTTGATTAATTTTTGATGAATGGCTGCGTACATAGGTGATGGGTTGTGCCTCTTAGGCCCTCTCTGCTGCTTTATGTAGATAGTTTTCTAGGGATGTTTTGGTAGTGGATTATGTATATATTGTATATATTCTGAACATGGATGTGTATTCCTTTGTTTTCTGTTGAAGTTTTGTACTATGGTTTTGTTTTTTACTTTTGTATAAAAATTGGTTGCTTGATTCTTTTCAATAAAAGATCAATAGTGTCCCATCATTGGTATCAGTGGTAGGAATAGTGCCCCATCATTGGTGTCAGTGGAAGGAATAGTGTCCCATCATTGGTGTCAGTGGGAGGAATAGTGTCCCATCATTGGTATCAGTGGCAGGAATAGTGTCCCATCATTGGTGTCAGTGGGAGGAATAGTGTCCCATCATTGGTGTCAGTGGGAGGAATAGTGTCCCATCATTGGTATCAGTGGGAGGAATAGTGTCCCATCATTGGTATCAGTGGGAGGAATAGTGTCCCATCATTGGTGTCAGTGGGAGGAAAAGTGTCCCAACATTGGTGTCAGTGGGAGGCATAGTGTCCCATCATTGGTGTTAGTGGGAGGAATAGTGTCCCATGAGAGGCTGTGTGTTACTGTTCGGGGGTGGTAAAACTACGGTTCATCCGCCTGGTATTACTTAATGAAGCCTTACCTATATATGGTGTATGCTCTGTCTGGGACTCTAGAGGGTTTAACGTTGACTGCTAAGATGAATGAACGGAGTTGGCTTTTGGCTCTTGGATTTTGTTCTCTGGCTCCTGACTGCTAAATACTCAGCAGAACAATGCAGGGAATGCACAAAGCCGATCAGTAATGTAAAACTGTGCCGCAATCCGCTTACAGCTAGACCCCTCTCCTCCCCGCACCTTGGATATTCACACACAGGGACTTATGGAATGTCACAGGCTTTAGCGACGTGCTAAATAAGGATTATGCCCCTCATGGAGGTGTTCACCCGCTCAGACAATGGAAAGTCTAATGATCATAAGCTGGAATTGTTTCTTGTCTGCCACAATTGTTCTCCATCCACACCTTTCACATTGTAGACTAAAAACTTTATATGGGGGGGGGGGGGTTTGTCAAAGGATTTGTATTATGTCCATCCAGTCCTCAGATTTACACAGCTCTGCCACACAGCACAGGAAGTGAAGATCTCCCCCAATGGGTCATGAAATAAAAACATAAATGTTAACTATTCCCTACGAAGTTCAAATTTAAAATGTTGATTTTAATTGGAGTTTTAAAGGGGACCTTCACCCGCTTTTTTATGTTGCGCTTCCCTGCTTCCTCCTCTCTCGTTATAACAAAATTGCAAAAAAAAAAAACATTTTAAAGTCCCTTTTTTCCCCTAAAGTTTAGGTCCGTCATTCTTGCCTAGGTGAGAATGATGTACCCGGACCTCACGCATACACAGGAACACTACAGGTCACTCTGGGATCCATTGCGGCATTTCTGCGTTTGCAAGAAAATCGTATTTAATCAGTTTCTTCCCCAGGGAATGACGGCCTGAATCCGGAAGTGACAAAATTCAGACCTATTTTAGTTCCCTATTCCTACACATTGTACTTCCCATCCCTACACATTGTACTTCCCATCTCTACACATTGTACTTCCCATCTCTATACATTGTGCTTCCCATCTCTACACATTGTGCTTCCCATCTCTACACATTGTGCTTCCCATCTCTACACATTGTGCTTCCCATCTCTACACATTGTACTTCCCATCTCTACACATTGTACTTCCCATCTCTACACATTGTACTTCCCATCTCTACACATTGTGCTTCCCATCTCTACACATTGTACTTCCCATCTCTACACATTGTGCTTCCCATCTCTACACATTGTACTTCCCATCTCTATACATTGTACTTCCCATCCCTACACATTGTACTTCCCATCCCTACACATTGTACTTCCCATCTCTACACATTGTACTTCCCATCTCTATACATTGTGCTTCCCATCTCTATACATTGTGCTTCCCATCTCTATACATTGTGCTTCCCATCTCTATACATTGTGCTTCCCATCTCTATACATTGTGCTTCCCATCTCTATACATTGTGCTTCCCATCTCTATACATTGTACTCCCATCTCTATACATTGTACTTCCCATCTCTACACATTGTGCTTCCCATCTCTACACATTGTACTTCCCATCCCTAAACATTGTACTTCCCATCCCTAAACATTGTACTCCCCATCCCTACACATTGTACTTCCCATCCCTACACATTGTACTTCCCATCTCTACACATTGTGCTTCCCATCTCTATACATTGTACTTCCTATCCCTACACATTGTGCTTCCCATCCCTACACATTGTACTTCCCATCCCTACACATTGTGCTTCCCATCCCTACACATTGTGCTTCCCATCCCTACACATTGTACTTCCCATCCCTACACATTGTACTGCCCATCTCTACACATTGTGCTTCCCATCTCTACACATTGTACTTCCCATCTCTACACATTGTACTTCCCATCTCTATACATTGTGCTTCCCATCTCTACACATACTTCCCATCCCTACACATTGTACTGCCCATCTCTACACATTGTGCTTCCCATCTCTACACATTGTACTTCCCATCTCTACACATTGTACTTCCCATCTCTATACATTGTGCTTCCCATCTCTACACATACTTCCCATCTCTATACATTGTACTTCCCATCTCTATACATTGTGCTTCCCATCTCTATACATTGTACTTCCTATCCCTACACATTGTGCTTCCCATCCCTACACATTGTGCTTCCCATCCCTACACATTGTGCTTCCCATCCCTACACATTGTACTTCCCATCCCTACACATTGTACTGCCCATCTCTACACATTGTGCTTCCCATCTCTACACATTGTACTTCCCATCTCTACACATTGTACTTCCCATCTCTATACATTGTGCTTCCCATCTCTACACATTGTGCTTCCCATCTCTATACATTGTACTTCCCATCTCTATACATTGTACTTCCCATCTCTACACATTGTACTTCCCATCCCTACACATTGTACTTCCCATCCCTACACATTGTACTTCCCATCCCTACACATTGTACTTCCCATCCCTACACATTGTACTTCCCATCTCTACACATTGTGCTTCCCATCTCTATACATTGTACTTCCTATCCCTACACATTGTGCTTCCCATCCCTACACATTGTGCTTCCCATCCCTACACATTGTACTTCCCATCCCTACACATTGTACTGCCCATCTCTACACATTGTGCTTCCCATCTCTACACATTGTGCTTCCCATCTCTACACATTGTACTTCCCATCCTTATACATCATGCTTCCCATCTCTACACATTGTACTTCCCATCCTTATACATCATGCTTCCCATCTCTACACATTGTACTTCCCATCCTTATACATCATGCTTCCCTTCCCTACACATTACACTTCCCATCTCTACACATTGTACTTCCCATCTCTACACATTGTACTTCCCATCTCTACACATTGTGCTTCCCATCCCTACACATTGTACTTCCCATCCCTACACATTGTACTTCCCATCCTTATACATCATGCTTCCCATCTCTACACATTGTACTTCCCATCCTTATACATCATGCTTCCCTTCCCTACACATTACACTTCCCATCCCTACACATTGTGCTTCCCATCTCTACACATTGTACTTCCCATCTCTACACATTGTACTTCCCATCTCTACACATTGTACTTCCCATCTCTACACATTGTACTTCCCATCTCTACACATTGTACTTCCCATCTCTACACATTGTGCTTCCCATCCCTACACATTGTGCTTCCCATCTCTACACATTGTACTTCCCATCTCTACACATTGTGCTTCCCATCTCTACACATTGTACTTCCCATCTCTACACATTGTACTTCCCATCCTTATACATCATGCTTCCCTTCCCTACACATTACACTTCCCATCTCTACACATTGTACTTCCCATCTCTACTCATTGTACTTCCCATCCTTATACATCATGCTTCCCTTCCCTACACATTACACTTCCCATCTCTACACATTGTACTTCCCATCTCTACACATTGTACTTCCCATCTCTACTCATTGTGCTTCCCATCTCTACACATTGTACTTCCCATCCTTATACATCATGCTTCCCTTCCCTACACATTACACTTCCCATCTCTACACATTGTACTTCCCATCTCTACACATTGTACTTCCCATCTCTACACATTGTACTTCCCATCTCTACACATTGTACTTCCCATCTCTACACATTGTACTTCCCATCCCTACACATTGTACTTCCCATCTCTATACATTGTACTTCCCATCCCTACACATTGTACTTCCCATCTCTACACATTGTGCTTCCCATCCTTATACATCATGCTTCCCATCCCTACACATTACACTTCCCATCTCTACACATTGTACTTCCCATCTCTACACATTGTACTTCCCATCTCTACACATTGTACTTCCCATCTCTACACATTGTACACATTGTACTTCCCATCTCTACACATTGTACACATTGTACTTCCCATCTCTACACATTGTACTTCCCATCTCTACACATTGTACTTCCCATCCCTACACATTGTACTTTCCATCCCTACACATTGTACTTCCCATCTCTACACATTGTACTTCCCATCTCTACACATTGTACTTCCCATCCTTATACATCATGCTTCCCTTCCCTACACATTACACTTCCCATCTCTACACATTGTACTTCCCATCTCTACACATTGTGCTTCCCATCTCTACACATTGTACTTCCCATCTCTACACATTGTACTTCCCATCTCTACACATTGTACTTTCCATCCCTACACATTGTACTTCCCATCTCTACACATTGTACTTCCCATCCTTATACATCATGCTTCCCTTCCCTACACATTACACTTCCCATCTCTACACATTGTACTTCCGATCTCTACACATTGTACTTCCCATCTCTACACATTGTGCTTCCCATCTCTACACATTGTACTTCCCATCTCTACACATTGTACTTCCCATCTCTACACATTGTACTTCCCTTCCCTACACATTACACTTCCCATCTCTACACATTGTACTTCCCTTCCCTACACATTACACTTCCCATCTCTACACATTGTACTTCCGATCTCTACACATTGTACTTCCCATCTCTACACATTGTGCTTCCCATCTCTACACATTGTACTTCCCATCTCTACACATTGTACTTCCCATCTCTACACATTGTACTTCCCTTCCCTACACATTACACTTCCCATCTCTACACATTGTACTTCCCTTCCCTACACATTACACTTCCCATCTCTACACATTGTACTTCCCATCTCTACACATTGTACTTCCCATCTCTACACATTGTGCTTCCCATCTCTACACATTGTGCTTCCCATCTCTACACATTGTGCTTCCCATCTCTACACATTGTACTTCCCTTCCCTACACATTACACTTCCCATCTCTACACATTGTACTTCCCATCTCTACACATTGTACTTCCCATCTCTACACATTGTACTTCCCTTCCCTACACATTACACTTCCCATCTCTACACATTGTACTTCCCTTCCCTACACATTACACTTCCCATCTCTACACATTGTACTTCCCTTCCCTACACATTACACTTCCCATCTCTACACATTGTACTTCCCATCTCTACACATTGTACTTCCCATCTCTTCACATTGTGCTTCCCATTTCCTAGCAAAAAATAAAAAATTAGCTGGCTGTAATGCATGCTGATAGGAGGAGAGAGCAGAGTGACAGATGAGCTGATCAGTCTGCTGCTTCTCCCTTCCCAGTCCAATCACAGGCTGGGGGAGGGACAAAACCAGTAAGTGTTATGTAACTGCAGCAGAGAAAAAAAAATCAGGTATCCTGTCATACCTGGACAGAGCAGAGCTGTGTAAATGTTAGAACTGGATAGGCAGACATACAAATCCTTTGGCAGGTAACTGTATTGTATGCGGTATCCTGCGCTCCCTTTTTGATGCTTGCTCTCCTCCTGTATATACAGCCCATATCACACAATTATTCATGCTACTGTAGATATCTTTATCCTGCACTTCAATGTTGGAGTTCCCAGTAATAAAACATGAGTATTTCTCCCACGAGAACGGCGGGATGGAAGGAGAAGAATGGAGTGCCGTGCTATGCATACATTGCTGTAGGGAGAGGCTGGGGAGATTATATGTTCCTGGGCGTGGAGATGTGTTCACACAGATATGTATCTCTGAGCCGGCCTGGAATGTGGATAGAACTATATAAGAGTCAATGTATGCAGGTCATGAGGTCGAATGTTATCAAGCGTGTGAGCGTCTGAAAGGAGCAAATAAGAAGAAATGTTACATTATTGTGTGCCATCTACTAATATCATTCAAGTGGAATTACAGGATAACCCTAACTACCGTGTCAGCCAGCGCCGCTGCAGGGGAGAGGAGGGAGTGCCGACAATGGATGTCCCATTAAAGCCTATGGGGGATGGCACCACTGCAGGCTTTACTAGCCACTGTCTGAGCCATCTCTCCTCTCCCCTGCAGCTGCTGCTGACTGAAACTGGGGATCACGTGACTGTACCAGAGCGGGCTATGCTTACTAACCTATTTTCAGGCCACTCCGATCACGTGATCCCCTGTGTCAGCCAGTTCAGGCGCAGGGGAGAGGAGAGAGCGCTCCAACAATGGCTAGTAAAGCCTGCAGTGGTGACGTCACCCATAGGCTTCAATGGTCCTTCCGTTGTCGGCACTCCCTCCTCTCCCCTGCAGCCTCTACTGGCTGACACAGTAGAGCGGGATCATGTGACCGGAGCAGAGCGGCCTGAAAATAGGAAAGTATATACATCTTTCTTACACAGGTTAGTGAGCATAAGTGTCAGGAGGGGGGAGGGGACAGATTTAGGAGAAGTTAGGGTTATGGTGATTCAATAGAGCATATTTTTTTTTTGATGGTAGCGTCCCTTTAAAACAGCGATTCTAAAAAGCATTTGCGGCACTTTTCTAGTATTGGGGTCTCTTTAAAACCACAATTCATTAAAACATTTGGGACATTTTTCTGGCGGTAGGATCGCTTTAAAACCGCGATTCAATAGAGCATTTGACACACCTTTTCTGGTGGTAGGACCCCTTTAAATTGGCGATTCAGTAGAGTATTTGCGACATTTTTTTTTTTTTAGCAGTTGCATTACTTTAAAAAAAACAACTCATTAAAGCATTTGGGACATTTATCTACCCGCAGCATCCCTTTAACCACTTAAGGACCGGACCAATACGCAGCATAAGGACCAGGCCCCTTTTTGCAATTTGGCACTGTGTCGCTTTAACTGACAATTGCGCGGTCGTGCGACGTGGCACCCAAACAAAATTGGCGTCCTTTTTTTCCCACAAGTAAAGCTTTCTTTTATTGGTATTTGATCACCTCTGCGGTTTTTATTTTTTGCGCTAAAAACAAAAATAGAGCGACAATTTTGAAAAAAATGACATCTTTTTTACTTTTTGCTATAATAAATATCCCCAAAAAATATATATAAAAAAAAAATTTTTTCCCTCAGTTTAGGCCGATACGTATTCTTTTACATATTTTTGGTAAAAAAAGTTGCAATCAGCGTTTATTGATTGTAAACGCTATAATTTTTGCACAAACCAAAGTAGGGGGTAGTTTTAAGGCATTTTTAATTTTTTTTTTTTTTTTTTTACTAGTAATGGCGGTGATCAGCGATTTTTTTCGTGACTGCGACATTATGGCGGGCACATCGGACACTTTTGACACATTTTTGGACCATTGTCATTTTTACAGCGATCAGTGCAATAAAAATGCACTGGTTACTGTAAAAATGACACTGGCAGTGAAGGGGTTAACCACTAGGGGCGCTGGAGGGGTTAAGTGTGCCTAGGGGCGTGTTTCTAACTGAGGGGGGGCGTGGCTACGAGTGACACGTCACCGATCTCCGCTCTGATTACACAGAGCGGAGATCGGTGACATTGTCAGTAGGGGAGCGGAGAGATGTTGTGTTTACACTAACATCTCCCCGCTCCATGCCTCCGTGAGACGATCGCGGGGATCCCGCGGAGATCGAGTCCGCGGAACCCGCGGTCCGACTCACGGGGAAGGCAGGGGGGTCGCGAGCGCGCGACCCCGATGTCGGCAGTTAAAGGGCCACGTACAGGTACGTGATTGTGCATGTACGAGCCATTCTGCCGACATATATATACAGTGAGGGGTCCTTAAGTGGTTAAAAAGGTGATTCAATAAAGCTTTTACAACACTATTCTGGCAGGAGGTTCGCTTTTAAAACGGCAATTTAATTGAGCATTAGAAACATTTTTCTGGCGGTAGGGTCCCTGCAAAAAGGCGTTCAATTTCATTTGCGACACTTTTCAGGTATTGGGGTCTCTTTAGAACAACAATTCATTAAAGCATTTGGGACATTTTATCAGGCGGTAGCGTCCCTTTAGGCTCCGTTCACATAAGCTGGGGCCCCCCTGGCTCACAGCAGGGGGTCCGGAGCGTCCCTATTCACAGTTTTAGGTGCCAATCGTGTCCAGATTTTTGCCTGAATTCGCACCTGAATCGTAAACCAAAGACACACAGGACCCTTTTTAAGTGCGGACCACGGCCGCCCCGGAGCTGTGGAGCCGGCTCCACTGAGAGACAGTCACAGTCTCCTGTTATGCGAATTGGATGGGGGGAAACCTGCATCCAATTCGCATATGTATGAACCCAGCCTTAAAAGGCGAATCAATAAAGCATTTGCAACACTTTTCTGGTGGTGGGGTCCCTTTAACCACTTAAGCCCCGGAAGATTTAGCCCCTTAATGACCAGGCCATTTTTTGCGATTCGGCACTGCGTCGCTTTAACTGACAATTGCGCGGTCGCGCGACGTTGTACAAAAACAAAATTGACGTCCTTTTTTCCCCACAAATAGAGCTTTCTTTTGGTGGTGTTTGATCATTTCTGCGATTTATTTTTTATTTTTTGCATTATAAACAAAATAAGAGCGACAATTAAAAAAAAAAACAATATTTTTTAATTTTTGCTAGAATTAAATATCCTGAATTTAAAAAAAAAAAAAACGTCTTTATCAGTTTAGGCCAATATGTATTCTTCTACATATTTTTGGTAAAAAAATAACAAAAAATAAATCGCAATAAGTGATTGGTTTGCGCAAAAGTTATAGCGTCTACAAAATAGGAGATAGATTTATGGCATTTTTATTATACTTTTTTTTTTTACTAGTAATGCCGGCGAAATGCATTTTTTTATTTTATTTTATTGGGTCTGTGACATTGCGGTGGACAGATCGGACACTTCTGACACTTTTTTTGGGACCATTGACATTCATACAGCGATCGGAGCTAAAAATAGCGACTGATTACTGCATAAATGTCATTGGCAGGGAAGGGGTTAACACTAGAGGGCGATAAACGGGATTAAATATGTGTCCTAGGGAGGTGTTTCTAACTGTGGGGGGAGGGGACTGCCTGGGAGAGGAGACCGATTGTTGTTCCTAAGCATTAGGAACAACTCATCAGTCTCCTCACCCCTGACATAACGGAGATCGTCTATTTACATTAAAAGACCTCCGTTCTGTCTCTGTGTGGAGCGATCGCGGGTGCCCAGCGGACATCGCAACCACATCGGCTCAATCGTCGCGCCCCCTAGTGGTCTTAAAAGGGGCCAACGTACAGCTACGACGGCTTGCCCAGGGGAGCCAACCTGCGGCGGCTGGTCGGGAAGCAGTTAAAACCCTGATTAAATAAAGGAATTGCAACACATTTCTGGCGGTGGGGTCCCTTTTAAAACGGCAATTCAAAAAGCATTTGCGAAATTTTTCTGATGGAGGGGTCCCTTTAAAACCGCAACTCTATAAAACATTTGTGAGATTTTTCTGGTGGTAGGTTCCCTTTAAAATGGTAATTCAATGAAGCATTTGAAACATTTTTCTGGCAGTAGCATCCCTTCAAAACAGGGATCCAATAAAGCATTTGTAAACCTTTTCTGTTGATTTGGTCCCTTTAAAACAGTCTGCGCCTAATTCATTAAAGCTGTGAGACTGTTTGGATACGAGTTTGAGTGTGCGACAGATTCAGGTAGTTCTTAGTTGCACCGCTTTAAGAATCTTTCACTATATGCAACAAATTCAAAAACAATTACAGTTTGCAGATTACAGAATTGGCAGCATTTAAGGCTCCACCCACTACAGGCTGCCTGCAGAAAACTATAGGAGGGGGCGGAGACGAGCAGTCACCCTGCACAAGGAGTGAGAGCAGAGCTGTGGGAGGGGCACAGCAGGCTCCACCCACTACAGGCTGCCTGCAGAAAACTATAGGAGGGGGCGGAGACGAGCAGTCACCCTGCACAAGGAGTGAGAGCAGAGCTGTGGGAGGGGCCCAGCAGGTTCCACCCACTACAGGCTGCCTGCAGAAAACTACAGGAGGGGGCGGAGACGAGCAGTCACCCTGCACAAGGAGTGAGAGCAGAGCTGTGGGAGGGGCCCAGCAGGTTCCACCCACTACAGGCTGCCTGCAGAAAACTACATGAGGGGGCGGAGACAAGACCAGTCACCCTGCACAAGGAGAGGGAGCAGCAGTGAGCGGTCTTTATTACAGGAAGGGAAAGTCTCACACTGGATTACTGCACAGATCTGGAAGAAATGCACAAAGTAAACTAACATTCAAGTGTATCACTACCCCCGAAGGAGCTGCTGGTTTTGTTTGGGTCTGTCCTCTTATTGTCAACCCCTTAACTGTCTTGAACCCTCCCTTGGCACAACTGGTACTGAAAAGAATTGTAATACCCACTGACTATTGGGAAACACAATTCTGCATATATTACCACAGTAAATTACACATATATGTTACCTTTCTCCGTTGAGGTCCTTCAGGCTAACAAAAGTGCATCACACAGGTTTTATACTTAACCAAAAAATAAAGTTTACTTAATTAGAGATAAGAAAACAGGGTTAAGCCCCGTACGCACGGTAGGACTTTTGGCCAACAAACTTCATTTTGAGCAAGTTGGACCAACAATCCGACCGTGTGTACGCTCCATCGGACAAACTTTTTTTGCTTTTTTCTTGTTTTCATCAGACAAAAGTTGGGTCTGCAAATGGACAAACTTTTGCCCAACAAAAGTCCGATGGAGCAAAGTCCGACCGTGTGTACAGAAAACCATCGGACTTTTGTCCGATGGACAAAACAACTAATGTTAAAATAAACCAACAATAGCAGAAGTTGACCAAAGGGTGGCGGTAAAGAGCAGAAAAGAGCAGAAAAACCACGTGATGTTGCAAAAAGTTTAGGGAAAGTTTGCAGAAAAGTCCTGTGGTGTGTATGCTATGGGTGTTCCCGACCAACTCCGTTCGGACAAAAAACCACGGAAAAGTCCGATAGAAGTCCGGCCGTGTGTACGGGGCTTAAGGCATTTATGTACTTTCAGTTGACTCTGCAGGGCCCTGCAAAAGTCAATAATATGAATAAGACAATAGTTTTACACAATGCTAATGCCTACTTTCTATGAATAAGAAGTCCTATGCTCGCGAGCTACCCTAGTGGGCAATACCACCCTGGGTTCCGTCACTGTTAATTCCAGTCAAGCCTGACTAAAGCCCTGTACACACGATCGGTTTTACCGATGAAAACAGTCCGATGGACTTTTTTCATCGGACAAACCGATCGTGTATGGGCCGCATCGGTCTTTTTTCCATTGGTGTTAAAAAATAGAACATGTTTAAAAATGTTCCGATGGAAAAAAAAACGATCGTCTGTGGGGAACTCCATCGGATAAAAAACCCACGCATGCTCAGAATCAAGTCGACGCATGCTCAGAAGCATAGAACTTAATTTTTCTTGGCTCGTCTGAGTGTTTTAGGTCACGGCGTTTGGGACGATCGGTTTTTTGACTGATGGTGTGTAGGCAAGACTGATGGAGGTCAGCTTCATCGGATTTCCGATGGAAAAATCCATCGGTTTAAAATCCATAGGAAATCCGATCGTGTGTACAGGGCTTAAGATTAGTGTACAAATTCCTCAATGGTGGGAGTCTTCGCTAGCAAACGTTGGTGCACATACTATTTGTAATCCAATGGGTGTTAAAGGAAGAACTGAACTCCCGCAATGCTTTTGGGAGTGTGAAACTCTCAGGCGGTGCAAACGCCAACTTCAAACTGCGCACTACCACACGATGCAATATGTTCCGGTGCGTGGCGCACTACTCTAATGGTGATGGGCCTCAAAAGTCACAGGCCTATACAATAGTTGATGAATATGGGCAGGTGCCCGCTCACCCAAACAGGCCCAGTCCGCCTGGCACGATCCGCTGTTGGTACCTCGATCCGCGACCTCTCCGCAACGTACAGTCTCCGGTCCCTCTCACAGCGGCTGTAGATGTCGGTTGGTGGATGACTCCGGTCTCTGGGAAACGCGAGTTGGTCACACGGAAAGAGATCCCCCTCTGGTTTGGTGATCCTCCGCGAAACTACAGGCTCAGGCTTTGGGCCTAGTTACTTCGGCAGCAGGCCTCACGCAGAATTCCTGCTTGGTTGAAGGCGAAGTCCAGAGAGACTGAGTGTGGCTCCGCCCCTCCTTTAAGTAACCTCCCCCAGCAGGCTGCGCGGTGGTTGTGATGCATTCTGGGAGTACAGCTGCACTGCGGATACTGTAGTCTATTGGATATCCATGGCAACGGTGTCCCCCTCTCCCTGTACCACAAGTTCCACAAAGCATCACTGAACATAAGTAAACAAACAGTCTACAGAGTTGTAACTGGAACACCGGAGGGGGAGCTTTGGGGTATACTCCATATAACAATAGTCTATTACAGTAGAACCCCGCTACACAAGGAAGAATACATAACAATAAATAATTAATAATTTTTTGCCCCTGGCCATACATGTGTCTAAATCGATCTGAAGCGAAATTATGGATTTTCAAATTTTTTTTTTCATATTCAAACATTTTGGGTAAATCGCAAGTCAATTGGATAAAAAAAAAATTCAAATCAAAGCGTGTATGGCCACCATAAGACACTCTTCCACTCTCTTGTAAGCAGGGCTTTTTTTTCTCAGGGAATAGGTACAGGTAGCTCCTATCCAAATCATCCCTTTTCTCCGCCCCCTACCCACCCCCGCGCACTGTCCCTTAGTTCCACCCCCTACCCACCTCCCAGTACCATCCTTTTTAGAGAATACAGAAGCGAGTATCATTTTGTGGTGCTAAGTAATTTGTATGGAATGTGGTAATGAAAAAATTAAAAGCAGTAAAAGAGAACCCCTCCAACAAAATATTTCCCCACAGCAGCAATAGATCCCCCAGCAGCCAGCATCAGGAGACCCCTCTTTCAACAGTAGATCCCTTTCAGAAAAAACTGACCTTCCCCAGCAACAATAGACCCCATAACAATACATCTCCCAGCAGCCAGCATCAGTAGACCCCTCCCTCAACAGTAGATCCTCCCAGCAACAACTGACCTTCCTAGCAACAATATATTCCCCACCAGCAACAATAGACCCCCACAACAATACATCTCCCAGCAGTCAGCATCAGGACACCCCCCTTCAACAGTAGATCTCTCCCAGCAACAACTGACCTTCCCCAGCAACATAAGACCCCCCTTACCCAGCAACAATAGATTCTTTACCAGCAACAATAGACCCCCCACAACAATAGATCTGCCAGCAGCCAGCATCAGGAGACCCCTCCCTTAACAGTAGATCTCTCCCAGCAACAACGGACCCTCCCCAGAAACAGTAGATCCCCTGACAACAATAGATTCCCCACCAGCGACAATAGACCCCCCACAACAATAGATCCCCAGCAGCCAGCATCAGGAGACCCTCCAGCACACCTCAGCACCCCTTGCCATTACATACATTCAGTGCTGGATGTGCCAGAACTGTGTTCCCCCACCTTCCCACTGGAAAAAAAGACCTGCTTGTAAGTACAGCAAGGACAAGGGGGTGGGGAGGGTGTACAGTTTTCACTTTCACATTTTTCTGTAAAGGAGAACTAACCCTTTATATTCAATAAATATCAACCAAACAGTGCATGCAAAAATCAGAGACAGATACATTGATTTCTACTTTATACACTTCTGCCCAGGGGAAGAGTCGCAACCTCTGCATGTTTTCAGTGTTGTCCATGTCACCAATCAGAGAAATGATCTCAAATATCCTGTCCGGGTGACACCAAGACATGAAATAAAACCAATGCTAGGCATCCCTGTGTCAACTCTGAAACTCCACTAACACGTTGCATCCACCTCAACCACCTGATGAAGGGGGACCCATAACCCCTGAAACGTGTTGGAAACACGTGCAGATTTTGCTGGATTCTTTTATTGCAACATTCTATAAGGATAATATGCGAAGCAAATCCTTTACTCTATTTAATTCAGAGTGGGTCTTTAAAAGCAGACCAGAGTTGCCATCTCCTCTCTCAATCCTCCCCCGGTCCTTTAATCTGAAGAAGTTTTCTTTGTAAAGCGTAAATATAAAAACGTAACACGGCCGCGTTACTTTCCTCTGTTTGGATAAAACACACTTGATGAAACTGCTGCTCAAACAGCAAGCCTAGAATATTTTCCAGCCCTGAAAGCAACCCATAAAACACACACGGCGGCGGATGGGGGGGATGCCAAGAATATCAGGCCGGGGACGGAGGATTCCTGCGGCACCAACACAGCACCTCACTGTGATAAGGAGCTTCACCCAGTAACTGGGAGCAAAGTCACAGCTCAGGGATAATTCAGGCAATGGAATGTCAGACCAGCCAGTGTCTGAATTCCTGGCCCCACCCTATGTTTATATTAAAGGAGAACTCCAATAAGTATCAAAAGAAAGGACTACAGGAGTTGTGTGTATAATGTGTTAGTTATGTATACTGTACCTCCATGATGGACTTTCCGATGGTACTTTCCATTCCTACACATTGTGCTTCCCATCCCTACACATTGTGCTTCCCATCTCTACACATTGTGCTTCCCATCTCTATACATTGTGCTTCCCATCTCTACACATTGTGCTTCCCATCTCTATACATTGCGCTTCCCATCTCTACACATTGTGCTTCCCATCTCTACACATTGTACTTCCCATCTCTATACATTGTGCTTCCCATCTCTATACATTGTGCTTCCCATCTCTATACATTGTGCTTCCCATCTCTACAAATTGTACTTTCCATCCCTATACATTGTACTTTCCATCTCTATACATTGTGCTTCCCATCTCTATACATTGTACTTCCCATCTCTACACATTGTACTTCCCATCCCTACACATTGTGCTTCCCATCTCTACACATTGTGCTTCCCATCTCTATACATTGTGCTTCCCATCTCTATACATTGTGCTTCCCATCTCTACACATTGTGCTTCCCATCTCTATACATTGCGCTTCCCATCTCTACACATTGTGCTTCCCATCTCTATACATTGTGCTTCCCATCTCTATACATTGTGCTTCCCATCTCTATACATTGTGCTTCCCATCTCTACAAATTGTACTTTCCATCCCTATACATTGTACTTTCCATCTCTATACATTGTGCTTCCCATCTCTATACATTGTGCTTCCCATCTCTATACATTGTACTTCCCATCTCTACACATTGTACTTCCCATCCCTACACATTGTGCTTCCCATCTCTATACATTGTACTTCCCATCTCTATACATTGTGCTTCCCATCTCTATACATTGTGCTTCCCATCTCTATACATTGTGCTTCCCATCTCTATACATTGTACTTCCCATCTCTATACATTGTGCTTCCCATCTCTATACATTGTGCTTCCCATCTCTATACATTGTGCTTCCCATCTCTATACATTGTTCTTCCCATCTCTATACATTGTTCTTCCCATCTCTATACATTGTGCTTCCCATCTCTATACATTGTGCTTCCCATCTCTATACATTGTGCTTCCCATCTCTATACATTGTACTTCCCATCTCTATACATTGTGCTTCCCATCTCTATACATTGTGCTTCCCATCTCTATACATTGTGCTTCCCATCTCTATACATTGTTCTTCCCATCTCTATACATTGTACTTCCCATCTCTATACATTGTGCTTCCCATCTCTATACATTGTGCTTCCCATCTCTATACATTGTGCTTCCCATCTCTATACATTGTGCTTCCCATCTCTATACATTGTTCTTCCCATCTCTATACATTGTACTTCCCATCTCTATACATTGCGCTTCCCATCTCTATACATTGTGCTTCCCATCTCTATACATTGTACTTCCCATCTCTATACATTGTGCTTCCCATCTCTATACATTGTTCTTCCCATCTCTATACATTGTACTTCCCATCTCTATACATTGTGCTTCCCATCTCTATACATTGTTCTTCCCATCTCTATACATTGTACTTCCCATCTCTATACATTGCACTTCCCATCTCTATACATTGTGCTTCCCATCTCTATACATTGTGCTTCCCATCTCTATACATTGTACTTCCCATCTCTATACATTGTACTTTCCATTCCTACACATTGTACTTCCCATCCCTAAACATTGTACTCCCCATCTCTACACATTGTGCTTCCCATCTCTATACATTGTGCTTCCCATCTCTATACATTGTACTTCCCATCCCTACGCATTGTACTTCCCATCTCTATACATTGTACTTCCCATCTCTATACATTGTGCTTCCCATCTCTATACATTGTGCTTCCCATCTCTATACATTGTACTTCCCATCTCTATACATTGTGCTTCCCATCTCTATACATTGTTCTTCCCATCTCTATACATTGTGCTTCCCATCTCTATACATTGTGCTTCCCATCTCTATACATTGTGCTTCCCATCTCTATACATTGTGCTTCCCATCTCTATACATTGTTCTTCCCATCTCTATACATTGTACTTCCCATCTCTATACATTGTGCTTCCCATCTCTATACATTGTGCTTCCCATCTCTATACATTGTGCTTCCCATCTCTATACATTGTGCTTCCCATCTCTATACATTGTTCTTCCCATCTCTATACATTGTACTTCCCATCTCTATACATTGCACTTCCCATCTCTATACATTGTGCTTCCCATCTCTATACATTGTGCTTCCCATCTCTATACATTGTACTTCCCATCTCTATACATTGTACTTTCCATTCCTACACATTGTACTTCCCATCCCTAAACATTGTACTCCCCATCTCTACACATTGTACTTCCCATCTCTATACATTGTGCTTCCCAACTCTATACATTGTACTTCCCATCCCTACGCATTGTACTTCCCATCTCTATACATTGTACTTCCCATCTCTACACATTGTACTTCCCATCTCTATACATTGTGCTTCCCATCTCTATACATTGTACTTCCCATCCCTACACATTGTACTTCCCATCTCTACACATTGTGCTTCCCATCTCTATACATTGTACTTCCCATCCCTACACATTGTACTTCCCATCTCTACACATTGTACTTCCCATCCCTACACATTGTACTTCCCATCTCTATACATTGTACTTCCCATCCCTACACATTGTACTTCCCATCCCTACACATTGTACTTCCCATCTCTATACATTGTACTTCCCATCTCTACACATTGTACTTCCCATCTCTATACATTGTGTTTCCCATCCCTACACATTGGTATTTGGTGGTCAGGGGGAAGAATGCCACTCACATTGGTGGTCAGAGGGAAGAATGCCCCTTACATTGGGTATCAGAGGGAAGAATGCCCCTTATATTGGTGGTCGGAGAGAAGAATACTCCTTACATTGGTGATCAGAGGGAAGAATGCTCCTTACATTGATGGTCAGTGTTACTATGTAACTATGTAAAGTCTAGTGTGATAAATAGATAAGCACAAAATAATGACTTGTGAAGCTTAGTGTATTGACTCTATGGAGTTCTGATAGGATGGTCAGGTTAGCCAGAGGTGACAATGACGAACTGCAGAGGAGACTAACAATTGCATTCGTCAAGAGACATGTGACAAGACCTTGAATCAGCAACTTAGAAAGACCCCAGCCCCCCCCCCCCGAAAATAATTAATAAATGTATTTTGCTGATGAATGTGTTTGGCACCAGGACCACGGAGTGGTGTAGAGATAAGCAAACTTGAGAGTTTTCGTGTCCCTGAAATGTCCATGACATTTGTGAGATTATGGTGAAATTTCACCATTTTGGTCAACCAATGCATGAAGTCAATGGGAAAGGCAAAATGAAGGTGTTCATTAAACTCACTCAAACAGCTATTTATTATTGTGTCCCTCCCCACCCTTATACAAATGCTAACAAAATTGATTCACATTCTTACTATGTAGTAGCTTGTTGTGCTGGTGTCTAGCCTAGGCCATACCCCGCTGCCTTATGAAATTGCAACAGTCAAACACAATCTCCTGCGCTTAACAGTGGTGCGATGGCAATGGAAGAAGCATGGAATTCCTATAGCTCCCAGTACAAGCACAGGCCTTGCTGCCCTCCAAGGATCAGGGGATACCCAACGGGAACACTGTAAAAGAATGAAAAGAGGGCGCACCAATCTTGCGCATTACCCAAGTGATGTTAATTAAAATCAAAAAGAAGGAAACATACTCACAAACAAGTGGATTGTAAAAGCATATCAAAGTCCACAATGGACAAAAACGTCTCGGCTATCCCAGTAGGCAGTGGGTTACTAAACTTCCGGCGCATTTGAGTTTGCATGGAGGATTTCTATGCATGTGCACAAATGCCGCCAAGCACTACATCGCCCATCCACCCGGACCTAGCAGAATTTTTGCACATTCTTGGAAGTCCACCACCGTTCTCTTGCAGCTCCCAATGGGCGTGGGGAGGATTCCCAGCTGGCAGAACACAATGATTCAGGGGTTAAGTGTGACCCGTGAATGCCGCATATCCATGGTGTCCTACAGAAATTAGTGAAGTGGCAACCTCAGCCTGGACTCCAAACAGGCCATGCCCCAAGGCATTTCGCTCCACCCCCCGGAGAACACAATGATTACTGCTAGCAGCTATAGCCACTGGCAATAATCGAATGTAAAAAAATCCAACAGGCTGGTTGTACCCAAGTTGATCGATAGACTGACTTGGGTACAATCAGCCTGCCCATTCATGGATCAAATCTTGGCCAGTCCCTGCTGAGCCAGCCGAAATTCGATCCATGCATGGTCGGCTTTAGACCCCCCCCCCCCCTTTTCTGCAGATAACCTACAATTATATGGACATTTAGGCAATAGGTGATGGGAGTGGGATTGGTTATCTGAGACTCTGATGTCCTGGTATAGTCACACAATAGCTGCAGACAGGCCCTGATAAGAACTGGCCAAACTTGAGAAACAGGGGCCAATACGCCCCGGACAGGTAAATATCCTCTTGTCCTATATTTACTGAACAATAAAGGCAATGATGTTTGCCTGAGGAAGTCAAACACATTAGAACACCCATTATGATAATCTGATATTAGCTGTGTAAATATATCATTGTTGATGATGGGGCATGGGGCGAACCCTCTTTGTCCAACAAGTTAAAGTGAACCTGTACTGCATTTTAAACTTCTGCCTGGAGGCAGCCACTCCAGGATCCCTGCTTTTATCATTTTTAGACAGAAAAGCCTCCTCCGTGCCCCTCTCTGATTTAGTTTCACTTTGTTACTGGGGTCAGACTTTCCTTGACTTCATGGCTGAGCCCCAACAAAACTGACATTCCTCTGTCCAATGAGAATTCCATAGTGGCCAGTGGGTAAGGGAAGCTGCAAAGCACAGAACCAAGTGACATGCATCCAGCTGCAAAGGCATCGCTTCCTTTAACTGGCTGCATACATGAATGCAGATTAATGCTAAACTTAAACAGATTTTAGCACAGCTGCAGTGTTTTCTGCATAGCAGTTTATTGATTCTGATTTATCCTGGAGAAAAGCTTGGTTGGGTTGTATCTGAGTGAGAATCACTGTGAAGATAGAATTTCATGTTGTGATTTCAGTTGCAAAATGACTATAATTATCTCTCTAACTTGACACCGTCTCTTTAATTAGTTGTCTTGCCTGAGGGCCTCTGCTCCCAGCAGTCATCTACAGATTCCAGTTGCTTCTGCAAAAGTAAACTTAGCACAACAGGATCAGGAATTTCAGGATAGGTGTAGATGGCGGTTTAAAGTGACTCTGCCATGAGAAAAGTACTGGTTGGGACATTGCTGGCCCTTTATTGAAAGTCTAGTTGTCTGATTGGGTTGTTTTTTCCTGCAACTGACTAGCAGCGTCAGAGCATTGTTATATCCTCCTGATTCCTGACCCCTGCACTTTACACTGTTTTGTATGTTACATAATCCAGACCGCTGGTATCTACACTAGGGTGACCAGACATCCCCAGTTTTAGGGGACAGTCCCCGGATTGAAGACACTGTCCCCGGACCAAGTCTGTCCCCGGTTTTGTCCCCGGATTGGATTTGAACAGGGGCTGGGGCAATTTCAAAGACAGTCAGTGCAGAATTAAAAAAAATCTGAATTACACACCCCTGCCGCTCCTACTAGCTTAGGGGAGGTGTATTTTTTTTTCATTATCTGTGCCCCTTTCTGATGATCATGTGCTGGCCAGAGCGGAGGGAATATTTCTTCAGTTTCGGGCGCATGACCATTTAGCTCCGCTTGCATGTTCTTCTGCCTTGGCTCAAGTCCCAGCCAGCCGCCTGCCAGCCTATCTTCTTGCCTTCCCTGGTGGAGTGATCTTCCTCCGCTCCCCACCCAGTAGTAGTCGGGGCCTGGAGAGTAGGACTTGACAGGCTGTGAGGCAGGCGGCGGCAACGGGCAGAGAGTCGCTGATTGCCGCCTTTACTAGTAAAAAAAAAATATGTCCCCGGATTTCATTTTAAAAATCTGGTCACCTTAATCTACACACAGTGTTAGATGTTACATACTCCAGACCGCTGTGTTATGTGTAGCACCCACTACCTTTTTGGTAGGTGCTAGAATGAGGTTTTCTATGTTTCAGGTATCAGAACCGGTAAATTTAGGCAGGCCTGTGCTCTAAGTTAGGCCTGTTTGTTTAGATCTGGGGCTGGGAGTGTTCAGTGTAGTAGTGGGTGTGACCACTTGTGCTCAGGCTCTGAGACGCCTCCCCTGCTTCCAGTCAGTATGTTCTGGAACAGAGGCTGGACTTTAAGTTCTGAACGACAGGCAGCTCATGTGAGGAGCTCTGCCAATCCCCATTCGGTGTTGGCAGGGGGCAGGCCTCTCATATAAGCTGAGGTCACATGCTGCTGGGCAGGCGTTGTTGAAGAAAGGAAGATGGAGCATTAGCTAGCTGCTGTAAGGGGATCCCCAGCCTGGGGCCTGCCATGTGCTGAGGGGGGAGTCAAGGGGAAGACTCATCCCTCACATGCACCGCAGAGGAGGAAGTCTGCAGAGCAAAGAAAGGATTAGAGGAACCGCTGGACTGTGCAGCTGAACTGTGTTTTCTTCCATGGACCGGGGGCATGGAGAAGGTCAGTGTGTACTCTACAGCAAATAATGGAACCGGAGGAAGCTATTGAGGATTGTGTAGACTGTTGTGGCCGGGGAACGCAGCAGTTCAGGAAAAGACTTTAAAGGGGTTGCTCCACCGGAAAAAAAAAATTAAAAGCCAGCAGCTACAGCAGCTGCTGGCTTTTAATATTTGGACACTTACCTGTCCTGGAGTCCAGCGACGTCCGCAGCAGAGGACGAGCGACCGCTCGTCGCTCTGCTGCTCCCTCCGCCATCCTCGCTGAGGGAACCAGGAAGTGAAGCCCTGCGGCTTCATGCCCGGTTCCCTACGGCGCATGCGCGAGTCGCGCTGCGCCGTTCTGATTGGTGCTCCTGTGTTTTGGGAGCCGAGTGTCTCCCAGAACACCAAGGGAAGTCTGCGGGAAGTGACGTAACTCCCGCAGATTCCCGGAGACAGGACTTCCGGATGTGGGTGAAAATACCTGTCTTAGACAGGTATCTTCACCCCCCTCCCCCCTGAAAGGTGTCAATTGTGACACCGGAGGGGGGGAGGGTTCCAAATAGCAAAAGTTGCTATTTAGGGTGGAGCTCCACTTTAAGCATAGTGCCAATTGCTGTGACCGGGGAACTCAGCATCTGCAAGATTGGACTATCTGGGCCTAGTAGTCCATCGGTCGCCATGTGCTGCTAAAGTACTGGGCCTTCGGGGGGAGGTGTGGCTGCACCTCGGGTTTAGTGCCAGCATTTGAGTGACTTTGAGAAAGCTGGGGAGTTATTCAGAGTGACATCTCATACATAGTTGCCAATATTGCAAAAAAAAAATTTGGGACACTTTTTTGCAAGTAGGCGGAGCCTTGCTATAATTAGGGGGCGGTGCATTCATTTGTAGGCATGCCATAGCATAAGAGAAAAAATTGGCGCGTGGTTTATTCAGAATAGTGGGTGTGGCTTAAATGGGCGTGGCTCGAAAAGGGTGTGGTTAGAGTCTGAGATGAATGAGGGAGAAAGAGAGCGGGATGGAGTTACAGCAGGCCCAGATCCTACACCACGAAATATGTGTATTCCAGAAAGTTTAACAAATTAGCAGATAAAGATACTCCAAACACCTGGTGTTAGCGCTTCAATCATCCCGACACCATGGTTGTTATGGTGTCAGGATGATTGAAGCGCATTATTTCTATTATTACATTGTAATATAGAATGAAATTATTCAACTCACCATAATGCTGAATCAGTGGAAGCCCTGAGCGTGTCACCTGCCACGTCGCCTGCAACCAGATGCCATCAGGTGTCCCCAGCAGAGTCCCTGCTTACATTAGGCGTCCCCAGCGGAGTTCCTCCTTACATCAGGTGTCCCTAGCGGAGCCCCTCCTTACATCAGGTGTCCCCAGCGGAGCCCCTCCTTACATCATGCGTCCCCAGCGGAGCCCCTCCTTACATCAGGCATCCCCAGCGGAGCCTCTCCTTACATCAGGCATTCCCAGCGGAGCCTCTCCTTACATCAGGCATTCCCAGCGGAGCCCCTCCTTACATTAGGCATTCCCAGCGGAGCCCCTCCATACATCAGGTGTCCCCAGCGGAGCCCCTCTTTACATCAGGCTTCCCCCCCATTGGAGCCCCCCTTAATCAGATGTCCCCCCCTTACATCAGGCTTCCCCCCCATTGGAGCCCCTCCAGTTACATTGGGTATAGCAGCTCTGTATCGGCCCGCCACCGCTAGAGGTCGGCGGAGACAATGTCTCCGCTGGCCGCCATTTTTAAGAAGCCCAAAAGTCGTGTGGCTACAATAGAACTTAAGCTGCTGCTGCGGCCCCGCCCTGTCTGTGACCTGTTATGGAAAGGAGTGGGGCCGGGAGTGGGCGGCGCCACAGCGGCTTAATTTCTAGTGTAGCCACGCGGCCTGCTCCGCCTCTATTTATCTTCATGCTATACCGTAATGGCGGCGGAGCCGCCCGGGTGGCTACACTAGAAATTAAGCCGCTGTGGCGCCGCCCACTCCCCGCCCCGCTCCTTTCCATAACAGATCACAGGCGGGGCGGGGCCGCAGCTTAATTTCTATTGCGCTCACATGACTTCTGGTCTTCTTAAAAATGGCGGCCGCTAGAGGTCGCCGCCGCGGACCTCTAGCGGCGGCGAAAAAAACAAGATCAACGGTAAACCGGATTTCCCGGGACGCAAAAAATTTGGGGAAAGGGTGTAAATCCTGGGAATGTCCTGGGAAATTCGGGACAGTTGGCAACTATGCTCATAGTGACAGTGAAATATGAAACTAACGGTTTTGCAGCAAAGGATTTACACAGGAGAAGTGATACCCTGCAGGAGTGCAGAAGAGGAGAAGCAATAGCTGTGAACGTTAGCTGTGCCTCATTATCAGGACTGAATCTTTCAATTCAAGTTCTACCAATGTGCTACGTGCTATGGGCATCTTATATCATCCCTAACCTTTCCAAGTTGTGTCCCGCAAATAAGATACATCAAAGCAACGCAAATGACTGTTCATGGTCTCAAGATGGATGAATGGGGGTCAGGCAGCAGGGGGATGTGTGGATCTTTTGAAACTCGCAGCAGTGCACCGTTACATATGCATAGACAGTGTTGTATATGTAGCGCCCTGCCCCTAATGATTGTAAATTTAGGGGGTGTCTGAGCCAATAGTTGGGCTCAGACTTGTGTAATTATATTCAAATTGCCTCTGTCCAGGCTATGGTGATGCCTGACAGTATTTTCCCCTGTTGCTTGAAGGTGGCGGTACCACCTCAGGCCCATGTTGGAACACAGGCAGACCATGGTGTATTGGGTGTCCCTTCTCGGCAGCGGCTCAGTGGGAGTGGTGCCCCGCTGTGCATGCTGGGGGGGGATACTTAAGGGGCAGACGCCATTGTGCGAGGCTCTTCTTCGCCTTGCGGTCCTCCTGGCGCGAGGTATGTGTGTGTGTTCTCAGCCCGGGGCCACGTTGGCCCGAGACTGCATCTCTAGCGAGTAGGCCCAGCTATGATGACTGGGGCCTACAATTCTAAAGGGGATCCCAAGCTGTCCGCCAAGAGGGAGGAAGCTGCTTAACGAAGGAAACCAGGGGAGGGCCTGCCCTGGAGGAGACCAGCAAAGTGCTAATGTCTCGGGATAGGCCTGGTGGTTTCATTAAGAAGGGATCCCCTACTTTAAAAGCCCAGCAGTTTGCCGGATTGGCTTAAAGGTTCTTTTACTGCACGTCTGGAAGTTCAGGACTGAAATCCTGTGGCAGAGAATTCCTGGCTATCCCCATTTGTTCTTAAACGGTCTGTGGCAGAGACTGTTCTCATACTGGTTCGTGCATCATCCCGGCTGCTAGGCCAGGTGAGAGGGGTCTATCCGGGTGAGCAATACACACTCAAAAGTGAGAGTGGTGAATGACTTTAGACATTTTTGTGTGTTCTGCAACGGGTACCTGAACCTTCCCCTCTCATCTCATATATTCTACTTGCTATACAAGTTACTGCAGCAAAAATAAAACCCAACAGTTGAAGGTTTTACATCTTGTGTAGACATTGCAATTTCTACAGACTTTCTTCCCCTGACAACGAATCTAGAGGTAACGTGCAAAGCCCAAAATCTAAACCAGCGGCCCACTACGGGGGTATTGCTACATATGTTACATACTCTTGACCACTGCTATCAGTGTGCAATGTTGTTTGTGACATACTCCTTTCTGCTCCTTTACAGTATATACACCTGTGTTGTATGCTACATACTCCAGACCACTGCTATCTGCACACAGTGTTGTGTTACATACTTCAGACCGCTGTTATGCATACACAGTGTTGTATGTTACATACTCTTGACCACTGTTATCAGTGTGCAATGTTGTTAAATTGTGACATACCCCTTTCTGCTGCAGTACATACACCTGTGTTGTATGCTACATACTCCAGACCACTGCTATCTATGCACAGGGGGAGATTTACTAAAACTGGTGCACTCAGAATCTGGTGCAGCTGTGCATGTTAGCCAATCGACTACTAACTTCAGCGTGTTCAATTAGGCTTTGGCAATAAAACCTGGAAGCTGATTGGTTTCTTTGCAGAGCTGCACCAGATTTTGCCCTCTCCAGTTTTAATAAATACCCCCAAAGTGTTGTATGTTACATACTCCAGACCGCTGCTTTGCATACACAGTATTGAATGTTACATACTTCAGACCACTGCTATCAGTGTGCAATGTTGTTTGTCACATACCCCTGTCTGCGGCTATACACATAGTTGCCAACAGTCACGGATTGGCCGGGACGTTCCCGGGATTCAAACCCTTTTCCCAGATTTATTTTGTCCCGGCCAATCCGATTTTTCCCGTTTTCCCCGAATTTGGACGCCGCAGGCCACTGCCGCTAGAGGTCCACGGCTGGCGGAGACAATGTCTCGGCCGGCCGCCATGTTCAAGAAGACCAAAACACGGATGTAGTACAATAGAAAATAAAGCCGCTGCGGCGCCGCCCACACCCCGCACCCCCCCGGGGGTGGGCGGCGCCGCAGCAGCTTTATCTTCTATTGTACTACATCTGTGTTTTGGCTGGCCGGCCGGCCGGCCACCCCGCTGCAGGTCTGTCTGTAATGGAAAGGGGCGGGGGTCGGCAGCGCCACAGCTTAATTTTTTTTTTTTTTTGCAGCCACACTGTCGGCTCCGCCTCTATTTTGTTCCCCTTCGGGGAAGGGGAAACAATAATGGCGGCCGAGACAGGAGACGCCTGTGGTTAAGGGGGGACTCCGCTGGGGATGCCTGTGGTAAGGGGGGACTCCGCTGGGGACGCCTGTGGTAAGGGAGGACTCCGCTGGGGACGGCTGAGGTAAGGGGGGACTCCGCTGGGGACGCCTGATGTAAGGGGGGACTCCGATGGGGACGCCTGATGTAAGGGGGGACTCCGATGGGGACGCCTGATGTAAGGGGGGACTCCGATGGGGACGCCTGATGTAAGGGGGGACTCCGATGGGGACGCCTGATGTAAGGGGGGACTCCGATGGGGACGCCTGATGTAAGGGGGGACTCCGATGGGGACGCCTGATGTAAGGGGGGACTCCGATGGGGACGCCTGATGTAAGGGGGGACTCCGCTGGGGACGCCTGATGTAAGGGGGGACTCCGCTGGGGACGCCTGAGGTAAGGGGGGACTCCGCTGGGGACGCCTGAGGTAAGGGGGGACTCCGCTGGGGACGCCTGAGGTAAGGGGGGACTCCGCTGGGGACGCCTGAGGTAAGGGGGGACTCCGCTGGGGACGCCTGAGGTAAGGGGGGACTCCGCTGGGGACGCCTGAGGTAAGGGGGGACTCCGCTGGGGACGCCTGAGGTAAGGGGGGACTCCGCTGGGGACACTTGATGTAAGGGGGACTCCGCTGGGGACGCCTGATGTAAGGGGGGACTCCGCTGGGGACGCCTGATGTAAGGGGGGACTCCGCTGGGGACGCCTGATGTAGGGGGGACTCCGCTGGGGACGCCTGATGTAAGGGGGGACTCCGCTGGGGACGCCTGATGTAAGGGGGGACTCCGCTGGGGACGCCTGATGTAAGGGGGGACTCCGCTGGGGACGCCTGATGTAAGGGGGGACTCCGCTGGGGACGCCTGATGTAAGGGGGGTCCCTGCTGGGGACGCCTGATGTAAGGGGGGACTCTGATGGGGACGCCTGATGTAAGGGGGACTCCTCTGGGTACACCTGATGTAAGGAGGGACTCCTCTGGGGACGCCTGATGTAAGGAGGGACTCCTCTGGGGACGCCTGATGTAAGGAGGGACTCCTCTGGGGACACTTGATGTAAGGGGGGACTCCGCTGGGGACGCCTGATGTAAGGGGGGACTCCGCTGGGGACGCCTGATGTAAGGGGGGACTCCGCTGGGGACGCCTGATGTAAAGGACTCCGCTGGGTACGCCTGATGTAAGGAGTGACTCCTCTGGGGACGCCTGATGTAAGGAGGGACTCCCCTGGGGACACCTGATGGCATCTGGTGGCAGGCGACGTGGCAGGTGACACACTCGGGGCTAACACTGATTCGGCATTTTGGTGAGTTGAATGATTTCATTTTATATTAAAATGTAATAAGAGAAATAATGCACTTCAGTCATCCTGACACCCTAACAACCATGGTGCCGGGATGATTAAAGAGCTAACACCAGATGTTTGGATTATCTTTATCTGTTGATTGTTAAACTCTGGAATACACATATTTCTATTATGGTGTAGGATCTGGGCCTGCTGTCCTTCCATCCTTCCTTCTCTTTCCTTCCCTCCCTCTTTCTTTCTCCCTTCATCCCTCATTCATCTCAGACTTTAACCACACCCCCTTTGAGCCACGCTCATTTAAGCCACTCCCACTACCCGCGTAAACCACGCCCACGCTTCGTGCGCCACTTTTTTCTCCTAAAGTATAACACACCTTCAAATGAATGCCCCACCCCCTAATTATACCAAGGCTCCGCCTACATGCGAAAAAGTGTCACGGATTTTTTTTTGCAATGTTGGCAACTATGTATACAGTATATACACAGTGTTGTATGTTACATACTCCTGACTGCTGCTATCTATACACATGTAGCACTACCCCCGTAGGAGCTGCTGGTTAGTTTTGGGTTTTGCACGTTACCTCTTCAGCTTCGTTGTCCGGGTAGGAAAGTCTCTAGTAATGCAATGTCCACACCGATGTAAAACCTTCAACAATTAGGCTTTATTTTCTTATGCAATAAACTTCAAGAGAAAGTAGAAGGTAGAGAAGAGCAGGGGAAGGTTCAGGCACTCTCCACAAAATGCACCAATGTCAGTTCAAAGTCACTCACCACTCTCAATGTTAGAGTGGGTATTGGTCACCCGGATAGTCCCCTCTCACATGGCCTAGCAGCTGGGATGACACACGAATCAGCAACGGGACAGTCTCTGCCACAGACTGCCCTAGGTGAATGGGGTCTCTGCCACAGACCTTTTAAAGTGAACAAAGTCTCTGCCACAGACCTTTTAAAGTTGAGCGAATGGATAGTCCGGGAATCCTCTGCCACAGGATTTCAAAGTCCCAAACTTCCAGCCGTGCAGTGAAAGAGCCTTTAAGCCAATCCAGCGCACTGCAGGGCTTGTAGTATAGTGGATGATAAAGTTTCCTTTAAGTTTCCTGATAAAGTTTCCAGGCCTCACCCGAGACAGCAGCACTTTGCCGGTCTCCTCCGGGGCGGGTCCTCCCCCGGTCTCCTTCACCAAGATAGCTTCCTCCCCATTTGGGCGGACAGTTGGGATCCCCTCTCCGAATGTAGGCCCCAGCCAGACTAGCTGGGCCTACTAGATAGCGATGCAGCCTCGGGCCAACGTGGCCCCGAGACCAGGACCACACGCACATACCTCGAGCCCGGAGGGCCACGAGGCGAAAACGAACCCCGATCAATGGCGTCTGCCCCTTATGTATCCCTTCCCAGCAGGCACAGCGGGGCGACCACTCCCACCGTACCGCTGCCGAGAAGGGCCACTCAATGCACCATGGTTTGCCCGTGTTCCAACAGGTGCCTGAGGTGGTAACGCCACCTACAGGCAAAAAGGGAAATTACTATCAGGCAAACCACAACTAGAACAGAGGCAAATCTAAATGTAATTCAACAGTCTGAGCCCAACTACTGGCTCAGACATCCCTCTAAATTTCAAATAGCGTCCCAACCTTTTGGGGAGGGCGCTACACACAATACTGTATGTCACATACCCCTGACTGCTGCTATATACAGTGTCTCACATTTTTGAAAATATTTTATTTGATCTTTTCATGTGACAACACTGAAGAAATGACCCTTTGCTACAATGTAAAGTAGTGAGTGTACAGCTTGTATAACAGTGTAAATTTGCTGTTCCCTCAAAATAACTCAACACCGCCATTAATGTCTAAACCGCTGGCAACAAAAAATGTACAAATTGGGCCCAATTAGCCATTTTCCCTCCCCGGTGTCATGTGACTCGTTAGTGTTACAAGGTCTCAGGTGTGAATGGGGAGCAGGTGTGTTAACTTTGGTGTTATCGCTCTCACTCTCTCATACTGGTCACTGGAAGTTTAACATGGCACCTCATGGAAAATAACTCTTTGAGGATCTAAAAAAAAGAATTGTTGCTCTACATAAAGATGGCATAGGCTATAAGAAGATTGCCAAGACCCTGAAACTGAGCTGCAGCACGGTGGTCAAGACCATACAGAGGTTTAACAGGACAGGTTCCACTCAGAACAGGCCTCGCCATGGAGGACCAAAGAAGTTAAGTGCACAGCGTCATACCCAGAGGTTGTCTTTGGGAAATAGACATATGAGTGCGGCCAGCATTGCTGCAGAGCTTGAAGGGGTGGGGGGTCAGCCTGTCAGTGCTCAGACCATACTCCGCACACTGCATCAAATTGGTCTGCATGGCTGTCGTCCCAGAAGGAAGCCTCTTCTAAAGATGATGCACAAGAAAGCCTGCAAACAGTTGCTGAAGACAAGCAGACTAAGGACATGGATTACTGGAACCATGTCCTGTGCTCTGATGAGACCAAGATAAACTTATTTGGTTCAGATGGTGTCAAGCGTGTGTGGCGGCAACCAGGTGAGGAGTACAAAGACAAGTGTGTCTTGCCTACAGTCAAGCATGGTGGTGGGAGTGTCATGGTCTGGGGCTGCATGAGTGCTGCCGGCACTGGGGAGCTACAGTTCATTGAGGGAACCATGAATGCCAACATGTACTGTGACATACTGAGGCAGAGCATGATCCCCTCCCTTCGGAGACTGGGCCGCAGGGCAGTATTCCAACGTGATAACGACCCCAAACACACCTCCAAGACGACCACTGCCTTGCTAAAGAAGCTGAGGGTAAAGGTGATGGACTGGCCAAGCATGTCTCCAGACCTAAACCCTATTGAGCGTCTGTGGGGCATCCTCAAACGGAAGGTGGAGGAGCGCAAGGTCTCCAACATCCACCAGCTCCGTGATGTCGTCATGGAGGAGTGGAAGAGGACTCCAGTGACAACCTGTGAAGCTCTGGTGAACTCCATGCCCAAGAGGGTTAAGGCAGTGCTGGAAAATAATGGTGGCCACACAAAATATTGACACTTTGGGCCCAATTTGGACATTTTCACTTAGGGGTGTACTCACTTTTGTTGCCAGCGGTTTAGACATTAATGGCTGTGTGTTGAGTTATTTTGAAGGGGACAGAGAATTTACACTGTTATACAAGCTGTACACTCACTACTTTACATTGTAGCAAAGTGTCATTTCTTCAGTGTTGTCACATGAAAAGATAATATAAAATATATACAAAAATCTTCTTGTGAAAAAAAATATATATACAAAAATGTGAGGGGTGTACTCACTTTTGTGAGATACTGTATACGCAGTGTTATACATCGTATACATCTGATTGCTGCTATCTATACACAATGCTGTATGTCACATACCCCTGACTGCTGCTATCTATAGGCAGTGTTATATGTTGGTATAGGGTGGTTGGGTGTTTGGCAGTAAAACCATGGTTTAGCTGCCTGTTTTTACTGTCCCCCTGGCCATCTGTTTTAAATAGCCCATAAGGTGGGGGAGGGTATTGCAATGAAATGTGTGGTGACACTACAAGCTATGAATCCAAGCTCCCACACGTCTGGCCATTTCTTCCAAACCTGTCTAAGTCCCTCATTAGTTGGAAATGTTGGCAAGTACAGCTTCATGGCAACCCACAAAAATGTGGAAAAAAGCGGGTGAGGTCAGAACTGTGAAAAACAGGAAAGAGAGGTCACTAGATGTCGTTGGAAAAAGAACACCGGCAATACGTTCTAGATTTTATGACCAAATATTCGACTGACGGCTAAAGTAAAAGTAGAAAAGCAGATTAGTAATTAGGAAGACCCAACATCGAAATGTCAGAAAGACTCAGGCCTCGTACACACGACCGATTTTCTCGGCAAGAACCAGCAAGAAACTTGCTGGCAGAGAGGTCTTGCCGAGTAAATCGGTCGTGTGTACGCTGCTAGCGTGTTTCTCGTCGAGAAAACCGACAAGAAACCTCGACGAGAAAATAGAGAACCTGCTCTCTATTTTCTCGTCGAGATTCTCCTCGGCGTGTTTCTTGACGAGAAAAGTGAGTGTGTGTACACTTACCTGTCCGCCGGGAAGCCCGCGCATGTTCGAAATGAATTTGACGCATGCGCGGTAGCTTCCTAGGCATACGTAGGGTGTACCAAGATGGCGGCGACGGCGTCGAATGTGACGAGCGCATGCTCGACGTAGTCGATGACGTCACCGCGTACACTCCTTTCAAAGAACCGCGGGTTCTTTGAAACGAGCGTGTGTACACTCGGCCGGGACAAGTTTCTTGTCCAAGAATCTCGTCGAAAAAAACGACATGTTTTTCTCAACGAGAATCTCGGCCGTGTGTACGAGGCCTCAGATCCAGTATATGAGGACATCTGCAAATCCTGCAATATATTCACAGTTGACGTCCAAGTAGACACAGCAAATCTCTATTTAATCCAGTTATGTCTTCATTAGAAGATGAAAAATGTATTAGGTTCTTAATTATTGAAATATATCCTCATATCGACCTCCTGAGATATCAGCACTTTTAAGCCAATATTGCATTGTTTGTACGGTCAGTGCATACAGGAGGGGAGAGCAGAGTGTTGACTTCTCAAGTGTGCTACTTGATCTTCAAGACATACAAGGTGTGTCTAAAAAGTTTGGTGAATGGTCCGATAACTCAACGGCAACATGGGCCGGGTGCGCGCACATGGCTATCCAGAGACATGTTGAGAAGCGTGGAGTACTCGTGACCATCAAGGTAAACCCGCTGCAGGCAGTCAAACGTAGTCTGTGGGAGAGGTAGGGTCACAGTGCAATGGAGCAATGAGTGAACATCGCATGAAAGAGACACATGAAATGTTGGTGCAAGTGTACGGGGCGGAAGCCGTGAGCAGAAAATGTGTTTACGACGATTGTGGGTGAGCCACGTTCAAGTCGGCTGTCGACCAGCAGTACCCCAGACATGATCAAGTGAGTGTGACAAATACTGGCACGAGATTGGCTCCCCAACAGTTATAGTAAATCTATGATTGATGGCGAAGGAATTGGGCATTAGCAAAGGACACGGTGCGTACCATCGTCCGTTAAGATTTGGGTAGGTGGAAGATCTGTTCCTGGTTTGAGCTGACAGATGAACAGAAAGCAAAACAGATGGAAGCCTCTGGAGATTTTTATTTACCATGAGTGACCAGGACAGTGGCCCCTGGTCACAAGCCCCACCCCTCAAAAGCCCCACCCCTTATAGAATCCACCCACTCCGTCCCCTGTATTCCACCCATAGTGTCATGAGTATACAGCCCCAGAATCACAGGACAGAGTATACAGCCCCAGAATCACAGGACAGAATATACAGCCCCAGAATCACAGGACAGAGTATACAGCCCCAGAATCACAGGACAGAGTATACAGCCCCAGAATCACAGGACAGAGTATACAGCCCCAGAATCACAGGACAGAGTATACAGCCCCAGAATCACAGGACAGAGTATACAGCCCCAGAATCACAGGACAGAGTATACAGCCCCAGAATCACAGGACAGAGTATACAGCCCCAGGAATCACAGGACAGAGTATACAGCCCCAGTTATCACAGGACAGAGTATACAGCCCCAGGAATCACAGGACAGAGTATACAGCCCCAGGAATCACAGGACAGGAGTATACAGCCCCAGAATCACAGGACAGGAGTATACAGCCCCAGAATCACAGGACAGGAGTATACAGCCCCAGAATCACAGGACAGGAGTATACAGCCCCAGAATCACAGGACAGGAGTATACAGCCCCAGAATCACAGGACAGGAGTATACAGCCCCAGAATCACAGGACAGGAGTATACAGACCCAGAATCACAGGTGAGGAGTATACAGCCCCAGAATCACAGGTGAGGAGTATACAGCCCCAGAATCACAGGACAGAGTATACAGCCCCAGAATCACAGGACAGAGTATACAGCCCCAGAATCACAGGACAGAGTATACAGCCCCAGAATCACAGGACAGAGTATACAGCCCCAGGAATCACAGGACAGAGTATACAGCCCCAGGAATCACAGGACAGGAATCACAGGACAGAGTATACAGCCCCAGAATCACAGGACAGACTATACAGCCCCAGAATCACAGGACAGGAGTATACAGCCCCAGAATCACAGGACAGGAGTATACAGCCCCAGAATCACAGGACAGGAGTATACAGCCCCAGAATCACAGGACAGGAGTATACAGCCCCAGAATCACAGGACAGGAGTATACAGACCCAGAATCACAGGACAGGAGTATACAGCCCCAGCATCACAGGACAGGGTATACAGCTCAGCATCATAGATATAGGTATATAGCTCAGCATTACAGATAGGGTATATAGATCAGTATCACAGATAGGGTATATAGGTCAGCATCGCAGATAGGGTATATAGATCAGCATTACAGATATGGTATATAGGACTGACAGCACTGCCCTTCCCCCACTCATGGGGCTTGTGGCACCGACAGCATCCCCTCAGTCTTGCGGCACACTGACAGCATCCCCCCCCCCAGGTCCAGCACTTACTGGGCTGTGGTGTCCTCTCCTGTGTCTCCTCCAGTGGGCAGCAGGCAGCTGCGGCGGAGGAGTCCACTCCTCATGCTTCCTCCGCTCTGTGTCTCCTCTTCCAACTTCTGCCAAAGCGCTGGGCATCCAATAGGATCGCCTGTTGCTCTGGTCAATAGGGGGAGGCACTGTGGTGTGAAAATAGAGACAAATAATTTACTATGGTCACACAATTTGGGTGGGATCAGGGCGCACTCTCTGAGCCCCGAGCCCACCATTTTTTGAAGCCTATTAGAGCCTCTGGCTGGCTCTAATCAGGTGCTTAAGAAAAAAACACCCCCACCATAGGAATACATGCACACAGCATCCTGAAAGGGGCCAGGTGCATGGATAGGGAGGCAGAGGCAGGGATTGGGGGGTGGCACTGGCGCCCATGCGCCCACAATGCACGGCCCGCCACTGGACCAGGATCCATTCTTTTTGTGAACCAGGGGATGAGACCTGTGTGCAAATTTTTGGTTTAGAGAGACATATCTGTTCTCGATCATCTACCATACTCCCCTGATCTGACGCCTGCGGAATTCTGTTTCCCCCCCTGAAGAGCGTCATCAAAAGTGCACGTTTTGTGGATGTGGCATCAATCCAAGAATGTGTGACAGCGGTTCTGCGGTCGATTCCTAAAGAGGCCTTTGCTGCCATTTTCCAGAAGGATGGTGATTATTTTGAAGGCCAATAAAGGTAATTTCTTTGTATCTGCTGCTTTGTTTGTTTTCTGATACCATCCACCAAACTTTTTAGATACGCCTCGTAAATACAACATTTATGTGACTTTTAAGGTGCATGTTACGATTCCATTTATAGATTAAAACGCAATCCTATTTGAACATAAAAACAATATCATAAGAACAAGCAAAGCTATTGGAGCTGAACAATATTCTACACCTCCTGATTGAGTTTCACATATTGTACAGTGTAGTCATCCAAACACCTATATACAAATATTTGTTGTTATCTTTTACTGAAGGGATAAGTACTTTTCAACGCGTTTTGTCAACCAAAGTCTACTTCTTCAGGAAAACATACAAGGAATAGTACATTTATAAATATTTACCAGCCAAACATACTTGAATCAGCCCAAAACTGTTAAAAAAAACATCAAAACCCCAAAATTGTGCATTGCCACAAGGTTTTCTTTGGGGTGTCATGGTCAGGGGTCAGGCCTGGAGACCAGTAGCTTTAGCATTAGAGAGGCTCCAGCAGGATAGGTATACAAGCAGGTCACCCTGGCAGATAACGTGGGTTTACAGGGGTGCCGGAGTCTAAGCACTAACCAATGTTCACCAGAGCTACTGATGGTGGAGCTGGGTTGTGCTGTGTGTTAGTACAAGGTCACAGTCCTCAGAATCGCCCTACCAGGGGTGAACAAGCTGGGGTCCAGTAGCAGATATAGCAGGTAGGGATCAAGCAGAAGTGTAGTCAGTAAATAGGTCATAGGTTAGTCACGAGTAGTTGCAATTTGGGATCAAGTGGAAGCGTAGTCAATGAACAAGCCAAAGGTCGGTAACGAGCGGTAATGAAGATATGGACGGCAGCAGGAGTGACAAGAGCAAGATATTGGCTGGACAGAGCACATTAATCTGGCAAACAGAACGTGTAAATGTATGGTTTAAATGGGCAGTTCAAAGAAGGAGTAAAGGGTTCAAGGTTCACCAGAAACACAACACAAGACAAGGTTGTCTAAGGAATCAGGCAGGGAGCTATCCAGTTTCTCAGGTGGCTCAGCAAGAAGAGATACTGCCAGACACAGCAGAGGTTTCAGGTTCCGATCCAGGTCCTAACAGTTGGACCCTGGGGTGCCAATCGGGAGGAACCACCCCCAGGAAACCGTACTGTCCAAGTACCTTCGAAAGCTTACAGAGGTTTCACATTATGAATAGAAAGTCCTTATGGATGGCCTTAGGCCCCATGCACACGAGACGCCGGTGCAAACTCTGCTGAACACACGTTTTTAAAGGCTAAAACCGGTGTTTAAAAACGCCCGTTTTGCTGCGATTTTAGCGGCGTTTTACCGCGTTTGCGTCTATAGGCGTTTAGTTAAGAAACATCATAAGACCCTCCCTAAGCTCAAAAAACATTATTATTTAACCATTTCAGCCATTTTGGGAGACCAGCAGCTGAGAGAGCAGCAGTGTACTTTTATTTAGCGTATCACTTGCCACATCATCTGCCACAAGCTGTGGATTGTCCACTTGCCACGTCACCTGATACGTCACCTGGCCACGTCACCTGCCACAAGTTGTGAATTGTCCACTTGCCACGTCACCTGCCACGTCACCTGGCCACAAGTTGTGGATTGTCCACTGGCCACATCACCTGGCCACGTCACCTGCCACAAGTTGTGCATTGTCCACTTGCCACGTCACCTGGCCACGTCACCTGCCACGTCACCTGCCACAAGTTGTGAATTGTCCACTTGCCACGTCACCTGCCACGTCACCTGGCCATGTCACCTGCCACAAGTTGTGGATTGTCCACTTGCCACATCACCTGGCCATGTCACCTGCCACGTCACCTGCCACAAGTTGTGGAATGTTCACTTGCCACGTCACCTGCCACGTCACCTGGCCACGTCACCTGCCACAAGTTGTGCATTGTCCACTTGCCACGTCACCTGGCCACATCACCTGCCACGTTACCTGGCCACGTCACCTGCCACAATTTGTGGATTTCCACCTGCCACGTCACCTGGCCACAAGTTGTGGATTGTCCACTTGCCACATTACCTGCCATGTCACCTGGCCACGTCACATGCCACGTCACCTGGCCACGTCACCTGCCACAAGTTGTGGATTGTCCACTTGCCACGTCACCTGCCATGTCACCTGGCCACGTCACATGCCACGTCACCTGCCACAATTTGTGGCTTTCCACCTGCCACGTCACCTGGCCACAAGTTGTGGATTGTCCACTTGCCACGTCACCTGCCACATTACCTGCCATGTCACATGCCACGTCACCTGGCCACGTCACCTGCCACAAGTTGTGGATTGTCCACTTGCCACGTCACCTGCCACATCACCTGCCATGTCACCTGGCCACGTCACATGCCACGTCACCTGCCACAATTTGTGGCTTTCCACCTGCCACGTCACCTGGCCACGTCACCTGGCACAAGTTGTGGATTTTCCACTTGCCACGTCACCTGCCACATCACCTGGCCACGTCACATGCCACGTGACATGCCACGTCACCTGACCACGTCACCTGCCACAAGTTTTGGATTGTCCACTTGCCACGTCACCTGCCACGTCTCCTGCCACAATTTGTGGATTGTCCACCTGCCACGTCACCTGCCATGTCACCTGGCCACGTCACCTGGCCACGTTACCTGCCACAAGTTGTGGATTGTCCACTTGCCACGTCACCTGGCCACGTCACCTGCCACAATTTGTGGATTTCCACATGCCACGTCACCTGGCAACATCACCTGCCACAAGTTGTGGATTGTCCACTTGCCACGTCACCTGCCACAAGTTGTGGATTGTCTACAGTGCAATGCAAGCAATTAGTTTTTTTTCATATTTTTTTGATGGTTTTTCATCATTTGCCATCATTTTTGAGATTTCTAATGTAAAAAAATAGGTCACCTTTAAAAACGCTAATAAACGAAATCGCGGCAAAACGCCGGTACCGCGTTTTGCCGCGTTTAGCGGCGTTTTGCATCTGAAACGTGGAAAACGTTTGCGTCTGAACCCATTTTTTTGCTTCTATAAAAACGAGGTTAAACGCAACTGCCTAAAAACGGCAATAAACGAGAGTGTGTGCATGGACACATAGGATAACATTGAATGGGTTCAGGAGCAGTTGAAAAAAGTGTCCAACTGCCTCTGAACGCGCGTTTAACAGCAAATAACAGCGTCTCGTGTGCATGGGGCCTTAAAGTATAACTAAAGGCAACACTTTTTTTGAAGTTGTGGATAGAATGGAGAGGGATTAGAACACCTGTTTTTATTGCTGTCTGTGCCCCCATTAAGGAGATACCCCCTCTCTATTTGTCCTGTTTAACATTATCATTAAAAGTGAAAGTAAAAGTAAATCCCAAATTTTGGGTTGTTCCCAGAAAAGTAATAGAGGGGAAATCTTCTAATGGGACACCAGTTCTGGTGACCTGGGGGACCCACAGGAATTCCATTTATTTGAAGGGATTTCCTCTCACTTCCTGTTTTGGATATGGGACAGGAAGTGAAGGGAAATCTCCCCAACAGTTATAATCCTACCTTACTCTATCCATAATGAGTTGTGCTTTAAAGCTTATGATGTATGATATATCTGAGTGTCACAGAGTTAGACACAAATGAACAATCCCAGAGGTCTTGTTGCTGGGATCTCCATATGAATTATTGTCTGTGCACATTCAATCACACCCCCTGTCAGGCCATTTCCCCCAAAAAATCTACATCCTCCTCCAGCTTCCCCCCCCCCCCCCCTATGGCCATCACAGGCATAAATCATGTACTAATTGTTCTTCACTGTCCAATCACTACAGTGAAAGGTCCAGGACCTGGCTGTGATGTGTGGAAGAGGTGTCTGGTCAACGTTATATTTGCCAGCACACCACGGATCATCAACGTTATCCCAAAAGCTTTTTTATTGAAGAATGATCACATCACAGAACAAAAGGTGCACCAGGGGATGTCTGGATCACATGACTGGTAGGACTAAGCTTTAGGTCGTTTGGCAGGCAAGACAATATACATAAAATAAAGAAGAAAAAAAATTAAAAATATTGCGCTAATCACAAAAATGAATAAAGAAACGTGAAGAAAAAACAAAACAAAAGCTGCTACATAAAATGTGACTAAAATTGATGAACGTGGAATTGAAATGTAGCGCTATATGAAAATAAGGCCCAATGATTTAGGCCTCAAAATAAACAATAACAATATAGTGAGTCCACACAGTGTCCATAAATGAATCCGTATAGTGAAGAAAGAACCATAAAGCACTGAAGGGTCATCACATAACTCTTGTAGATAAAGAGAGGTAGAATACTCTTACCAGAACGTTGGACCTGTGGTTTAGGCAGGTCAAATGGGCATACAAGATCTCAGTGGCAGTCCTCATCCGTTGGTCTGGAGGCTGGATCAAACAAATCCCTGATGGAAACTGTCCGGTAGGCTCCCCAACTTGACAGCAGACCTTGGGTTCAACGTTGATCAAGATGGTCCTTGATAGGAACAAAAACAACCTCCCAACGACAAAAACCATTTTCCACAATGAAAATTTGTTGCAAGGAGCAAAGAAGCTTAAGCTTAACGACCGCCCATGTAAGGAGAAAAAAAAAAGGGAAAAACTCTGATGGTGCAGATCAATGCGGGTTTATTGAAACCAACAATATAAAAGTGATCACATACAATAAAAATGTTAAAAGGGGGGCAGTAAATGCCCCTGTTGAAGAACTCTGGTTCGAAACGCGTTGGGCTTGGTACACCACTCCATTTACTGCCCCCCTTTTAACATTTTTATTGTATGTGATCACTTTTATATTGTTGGTTTCAATAAACCTGCATTGATCTGCACCATCAGAGTTTTCTCCCCTTTTTTTCTCCTTACATGGGCGGTCGTTAAGCTTAAGCTTCTTTGCTCCTTGCAACAAATTTTCATTGTGGAAAAGTGTTTTTTGTCGTTGGGAGGTTGTTTTTGTTCCTATCGAGGACCATCTTGATCAACGTTGAACCCAAGGTCTGCTGTCAAGTTGGGGAGCCTACCGGACAGTTTCCATCAGGGATTCGTTTGATCCAGCCTCCAGACCAACGGATGAGGAGTGCCACTGAGATCTTGTATGCCCATTTGACCTGCCTAAACCACAGGTCCAACGTTCTGGTAAGAGTATTCTACCTCTCTTTATCTACAAGAGTTATGTGATGACCCTTCAGTGCTTTATGGTTCTTTCTTCACAATACGGATTCATTTATGGACACTGTGTGGACTCACTATATTGTTATTGTTTATTTTGAGGCCTAAATCATTGGGCCTTATTTTCATATAGTGCTACATTTCAATTCCACGTTCATTAAGACAATATACAGTATCTTCCAAAAGTTAGCAAACCCCTCACATTTTTGAAAATATTTTATTATATCTTTTCATGTGACAACACTGAAGAAATGACACTTTGCTACAATGTAAAGAAGTGAGTGTCCAGCTTGTATAACAGTGTAAATTTGCTGTCCACATTAATGTCTAAACCGCTGGCAACAAAAGTGAGTACACCCCTAAGTGAAAATGTCCGAATTGGGCCCAATTAGCCATTCTCCCTCCCCGGTGTCATGTGACTCGTTAGTGTTACAAGGTCTCAGGTGTGAATGGGTAGCAGGTGTGTTTAACTTTGGTGTTATCGCTCTCACTCTCTCGTACTGGTCACTGGAAGTTCAACATGGCACCTCATGGCAAAGAACTCTCTGAGGATTTGAAGAAAAGAATTGTTGCTCTACATAAAGATGACCTAGGCTATAAGAAGATTGCAAAGACCCTGAAACTGAGCTGCAGCACGGTGGCCAAGACCATACAGCGGTTTAACAGGACAGGTTCCACTCAGAACAGGCCTCGCCATGGCCGACCAAAGAAGTTGAGTGCATGTGCGCAGCGTCATATCCAGAGGTTGTCTTTGGGAAATAGACGTATGAGTGCTGCCAGCATTGCTGCAGAGCTTGAAGGGGTGGGGGGTCAGCCTGTCAGTGCTCAGACCATATGCCGCACACTGCATCAAATTGGTCTGCATGGCTGTCGTTCCAGAAGGAACCCTCTTCTAAAGATGATACACAAGAAAGCCCGCAAACAGTTTACTGAAGACAAGCAGACTAAGTACATGGATTACTGGAACCATGTCCTGTGGTCTAATGAGACCAAGATAAACGTATTTGGTTCAGATGGTGTCAAGCGTGTGTGGCGGCAACCAGGTGAGGAGTACAAAGACAAGTGTGTCTTGCCTACAGTCAAGCATGGTGGTGGGAGTGTCATGGTCTGGGGCTGCATGAGTGCTGCTGGCACTGGGGGGCTACAGTTCATTGAGGGAACCATGAATGCCAACATGTACTGTGACATACTGAAGCAGAGCATGATCCTCTCCCTTCGGAGACTGGGCCACAGGGCAGTATTCCAACATGATAATGACCCAAAACACACCTCCAAAACGACCACTGCCTTGCTAAAGAAGCTGAGGGTAAAGGTGATGGACTGGCCAAGCAATTCTTCAGACCTTAACCCTATTGACATCTGTGGGGCATCCTCAAACGGAAGGTGGAGGAGCTGAAGGTCTCTAACATCCACCAGCTCCGTGATGTCGTCATGGAGGAGTGGAAGAGGACTCCAGTGGCAACCTGTGATCTCTGGTGAACTCCATGCCCAAAAGGGTTAAGGCAGTGCTGGAAAATAATGGTGGCCACACAAACTATTGACACTTTGGGCCCAATTTGGACATTTTCACTTAGGGGTGTACTCACTTTTGTTGCCAGCGGTTTAGACATTAATGGCTGTGTGTTGAGTTATTTTGAGGGGACAGCAAATTTACACTGTTATACAAGCTGTACACTCACTACTTTACATTGTAGCAAAGTGTCATTTCTTCAGTGTTGTCACATGAAAAGATATTAAAAAAAAAGTGAGGGGTGTACTCACTTTTGTGAGATACTGTATATATGTGTATTTCACCTGTTTGTTCAGATGTGATTGTAGTTCAGTTTTTAGAGCTGCCAATTACTCAGTAGACCCTTGAGAATGTGTAAAGAAACAGAGGCAGCACTCTCAGCAGGGGAGACTCCTGATAAATCCGGAGTGGAGTCTTTCACTGAGTGCCCAAGCTCAAAGAATCTCCATTCATTATGATAAATGTCCAAAAGAAAAGTAGCCGGAAACTCCAGGATCCAAATATAAAGTCTTTATTGCTACATATAGGTAAGGTTAAAAACCAACTTACGCGTTTCGGCACAAAGTCTTGTTTTTTTTTTTTTTTTTTACATTACTTAAATATGTAGCAATAAAGAATTTATGTTTGGATCCTGGAGTTGCCGGCTACTTTTCTTTTGGACCTAGAGGAAGTATGGCAGTCCTGGTGCCAATGTTTTAGCAAACTTCCATTTTCCACTATTCTTGCATAGGTGGAAAATGGTCTGTGTAGGTTTCATGGATTAAAGTAGGTAAAACAAGCTTAAAGGGGCACTAAAGCTTCCCTTTTTTTTGCCCAAAAATAACAAACATGTTATACTTACCTCCACTGTGCAGCTCGTTTTGCACACAGTGGCCCCGATCCTGGTCTTCTGGGGTCCCTCCGCGGCTGTCTTGGCTCCTCCCCGCAAGGACTCCACACCATAATGCGAGTGAGCTCGCATGGTGTGGAGTGATTGCGGGCGCGCTCCCGTGATACAGCGGCGGCCATAGCCGCCGACTGTATCACTCGGCCCCGCCCCCCGGCGCACCGCGTCATTGGATGTGATTGACAGCAGCGCCAGCCAATGGCTGCTCTGCTTTCAATCCATCCAGTGTAGCCAATCGGCGGCCAGGCTGAAAAACGAAGAGGATGACGGGGACGAGCGTGGGACTTTCGAGGGGCCAGGTAAGTAAAACGGGGGCTCGGGGGGGGGGGGCGGTATTGTCGAATGTTTTTTCACCTTAATGCATAGGATGCATTAAGGTGAAAAAACATGTAACTTTACTACTCCTTTAAAGTAATCCTGTGTGATGTATAAAGTGTGATAATTATTATGGATGCTGCTCAGTACTGCCCCACATTGCTGCCACTGGGGACCACCCTATATAAATTTAGGTTTTGGGCACATAGGCGCACATTCTGTCCAGCGGGGCATACCTAGCCCTACAGCAACAGCAACTTCTAGAAAGCTGGTTTTTAATTCGCTGAGGAAGTCCTGCCCACAGGGACGATACGCGTGTGGGAGGGCTCCGTGTAGTCAGTCATTACAGCCTCTTCCTGATTTTTTTAATGAGATGCTGAGTCATGCTGATGGGTTTTACTTCCTCTTTTTTCCCCTGCAAAGTAAAAGCATAATGGGCTAGTATGCATTGCATACTAGCCCATTATGTGGAACTTACCTGCAATTGAAGCCCGCGCTGTCCCCGCTGGTGGCCATATCCATCTTTGTCCCTCTTCCTTTCGGGGCCGCGGACTCTGACTCTGTGACTGGCCGGAGTCGCGTGACGTCACTCCTGCGCATGCACACGGGAGCCGTCAGTCACGGCACTTGCTAGTGAAGAAACGTCACGGTGGTCCGTTTCTTCATAGCGCATGCCCCAATTACATAATCGGCGTACTACAAGGTAAATATTTCCTAAACAGCGCACGTTTAGAGATATTTACAGTACCTATAGGTAAGCCTTATTATAGGATTACCTATAGGTACAAGTTGCACAGAGGGGTTTACAACCACTTTAAAAAAGGTTCATAGCTTTATCATTAGGTGCAATGGACAACAACATGCGGCCACAAGGGCCCAAGGCGTTAAAATGGAGTTCCAGGCGTTTTTAAAGCGGAGCTCCGCCGAAAAAAAATAATTAAAAGCCAGCAGCTGTAGCTGCTGACTTTTAATAAATGGACACTTACCTGTCCTGGAGTCCAGCGACGTCCGCAGCAGAGGACAAGCAATCGCTCGTCACTCTGCTGCCCCCACCGCCATCCTCGGTGAGGGAACCAGGAAGTGAAGCCTTGCGGCTTCACTGCTCGGTTGCCTACGGCGCATGCGCGAGTCACGCTGCAACGTTCTGACTGGTCCTCCTGTGTTCTGGGAGCCGAGTGTCTCCCAGAACACAACGGGTATTCTGCGGGAAGTGACGTGCTTCCCGCAGATTTCCCGCAAAGAGGACTCCCGGAAGTGGGTGCAAATACCTGTCTTAGACCGGTATCTGCACCCTCCTCCCCCCTAAAAGGTGTCAATTGTGACACCGGAGGGGGGGAGGGTTCCGATGAGCGGAAGTTCCACTTTAGGGTGGAGCTCTGCTTTAAGTTTATTAAAAGTCAGCAGCTACAAAAAGTGTAGCTGCTGACTTTTAATAAACAGAGACACTCACCTGTCCCACAGTCCAGCGGTGCGGCCACCCAAAGCCTCGGTTATCTCCCTCTCCTCTCCACCGCGCCGGCATTGCAAGCATGGGCACCCGGCTGTGACAGCTTGTGGCTTCACAGCCGGGTGCGCACTGCACATGAGCGAGTCGCGCTGCGCCTTCTCAGTGGCCGGGCAAGTTCCAGAAGATTGCAGGGAGGGGGGGGAGGAGGAGCGGAAGTGGGAGTTGGGTACCTGACAAAACTAGTCCCCCCCCCTCCAAAAAACTAGTTCCCCCCCCCTCCAAATGTGGCATGTAAGGGGGCGAGGAGTGCTTAAAGCGGAAGTTCCACTTTTGGGTGGAACTCAGCTTTAATTATTGGCAAAGGTATATCATTCTAAAATACAGGCCACCTATCTACTACCAGCATGCCAGGATGCTGCAATGTGCCTAACCTTCATACAGATAAATATTACTTTACTGCAAATCCACCAGACGAAACAAAATGGCTAATACGTACGCACACCAGAACAACAATGCATGACAAAATATTAGTGGTACCAAAAAACTTCAGAACAGGAATGCACTGATTCCGTTTTTTTATTTATTGGCGAGTACGAGAACCGAAACTTGTGCTCAAGTAATCGCCTTTACCGAGTACCTATACCTTTTGTGGTGCGATTTGAGCCCATACAAAATGAATGGGCTCAAATCTCTACAAAGAATTGCATGCGTTTTGAACAGAAATGCGGTGCGATGCAGTTTCCCGCACCGGTCCTGTGTGAACACAGGTTGAAGTCACTATGACAAGTCTGGTTTCACACAGGCGCGGTGGGGGAAACCGCATGAGATTTGGACAGGAATCACACCGCATTTCTGTTCAAATCGCATGCAATTTGAGCCCATTACCTTTATATGGGCTCAAATCACATTGCAAAGGTATCGGTTTTAGGGAATCGGAGCACTTGCACGAGTACTCGTGCAAATTTTTAGTATCGGCACCGATACTGGTATTTGGTATCGGTGCAACCCTACTTTAGATGAGGCGGGATATGCTGGAAGACACAACGCATATGCAAGCCGCACTTCCTGTATACCAGTGTTTAATAAACTTTATTTGTCCAGGTGGTGTGTACACCTCACCGGGCCTCCACACTCCTCACTTGTGGTAAGATGAGGAGTCTCTAGCGGAGTACATACCAGTCTGTACACTTGGGCCAAGTCGGCAAAAATTTCGCTTTTTTCCCAATGTTATTAAAGGGTTATTTCCCCTTTACCAAAAAGCTACCTATGCAGATAAGGGGTGTTTGTTGACATAAAAAAAAAAAAGCTCTGACTAAAGTTAAATAATACCCTTGCTATCGATGTAGGCCATTTATGTACCTCCCGAAGCCTGACTAGCCTGACTGGAATACTCCCAGGATGTTGCCAAGTGAGGCCTAGTTGTTACTGTTCACCTCCAGCATCACCTGGAGTGAACTTTTTCTCTGATTCAAACCCCCTCACATGCTCCTTTTTCTCACCTGATGCAGTAGCTCTGATCTCAGCATTTGAGAGCTCAATCCTGTGATGGTGGAGGTGAGCAGTAATGACTAGTCCTCACTTAGCAACGTCCTAGCAACGTCATGAGAGTATTCCATTTAGGCTTCAGGAGCTTCATAAATGGCCTACACCTACAGAAAGGGCAATATTCCACTTTAGTCAGAGCTGAACAGTTTATTTTTTGATCTACAACCACCCCTTACGGTAAGGCTTACCTGTGGAGGCAGTTTTCCGGTAAAAGTGAACTAACCCTTTAATAGCCTAGGGATCATAAGGTGGAATATTTGTTTCCAGAAAAGGCATCAACCTTAAACGTTGGTATACATGGTGTGCAGCCTGCATTTGTATTGCATCATACAGATTGTGGATAGGGCAAACCCTGCAGTCAGCTTGTACACCCCACTAGGCCGCCACACTCCTCACCTGTGGCATAGCTCCCAACTGTCCCTGATTTCGAGGGACGGTCCCTGATTTGGAGCAATGTCCCTCTTTCCTCCTCATTTGTTCCTCATTTTGGTCTGATCTCTATACATTAGTTATATATAAAACGCATTATTTATCTTTCTAAAGTGTTCCCCAGTGCTAAACCTTTCATCCAATTTCTAAATTGCTGTAATTGTAAATTCCAAAAGCCAATATAAATGTATAGTAGTGGTAAAAAAAAAAGTACTTCTGGGTTTAAAGGAGAAGTCCAGCCTGAGCTTTTTAGGCTGGGCTTCTCCTCTGGGTCACAGGAGTGCAATTGGTTTTGCACTCCTGTGCCTGGTTTTCAGTGGAGTGCGGTCTGAAGTTCGCTCTCCGCTGACGTCACTGCCATCAGTCGGGGGAAGCGCGTCATTGCGACTTACAAGTCGGGATCCGCCAGCTGCCCTGATTTATGGCAGTCTCAGCGTCTCAACGAGCCGCTGAGACAGCCTCTCCCCCGCCCCTCCATGGCTCAGTGCTCCAATGAGCGTGGAGAAGCAGAGAGGAAAGACGCTGACTGACAGTGAGAACCGAGCCATCAGCGGTGTTCGGTGGCTCGGTTCTCGGTGCAGAAACGCCGGGGGACAGATGGAGAATCGGTCTGATTCTCCATCCACCGAGGTAAGTATGAATCTAAAAAAAAATCAAGAAAAAAATCATACTTCTCTTTTAACTAATCATTTTTTGTATACTTCTCCTTTAAGGGGGCGTGGCAAGGGTTTTTTCCTAGGCCTACATACTTTTGCTAATAGGTGTCCCTCGTTCCCATCTCAAAAAGTTGGGAGCTTTGCCTGTGGTAAGGTGAGGAGTCTCTAGTGGAGTGTACACACACCACTCTATACACTCGGGCCTAGTCGGCAAATAAGGAGCTTTTTACCAATGTTATTAATGGCCAGGGTAGAATATTTTTTTCCAGAAAAGACCTCAACATAAACGTCGGTATACATGCTGTGCGGCCTGCGTTTGTACTGTGTCATACAGGATTTCAGCGAGCCCCAGAGTCAGTTTTGTACCCCCCGCTCATCCACAGAGCTGAGGTAGCCTTTAAATGGTGTAACCTGAAAAGGCTATGCTGGAACTTTTAGTTCCTCACTATGTGCTGGCTAGTGATGAGCCGAACACCCCCGGGTTTGGTTCGCACCAGAACCCGCGAACGGACCGAAAGTTTGCACGAACTTTAGAACCCCATTAAATACAATGGATGCGAACGTTCGAAATCTAAAGTGCCAATTATAACGACTATTATGCATGTTATTGTCCTAAAAAGGGTTTGGTGTTCTGCACCAGGGGACATGTATCAATCCAAAAAAAAGTTTTAAAAACTGCAGTTTTTCGGGAGCAGTCATTTTAATGATGCATAAAGTGAAAAAAAAAAGTCAAATATTCCTTTAAATATCGTACCTGGGGGGTGTCTAAAGTATGCCTGTGAAGTGCCACGTGTTTCCCGTGTTTAGAACTGTCCCTGCACAAAATGACATTTCTGAAGGAAAAAAAGCCATTTAAAACTGCTTGCGGCTTTAATGTAATGTCTGGTCCCGGTAATATGGATGAAAATCTTTAAGAAAAATGTCATAGCTACCCCATCACCCCCCCCCCCCTACCCCAGCCCATTACCAGCCCCTTTGGGTCTTGTATGGATATTAAGGGGAACCCCGCACACAAAATAAAAAAGGCCCTATATACTCTGAACAGCCGTATACAGGCGGTGCATACAAGACAAGACTGTAGGTTTGTAGGTTTGTTCTTATGTAGAATCTGTTTGTAATTTTGAACAGGTACATTGTTTAAGTGTAGCTCCAGCCAAGAAATCTATTTTTAAGCTTTTTGGAAAACATACGGAAGGGTTATCACCCCTGTAACATTAGTTTTGCTGTCTGTGCAGTGTGCACCTGTTCAGAACAGTTCACCTCACTTTCCGTCCTAATGACAAATGTTTTTTGAAAATTTGGGGTTTTTATTGAAACAAGAATTGGTGATAAAGCATCATTGGAGAGGAGACACTTTTTTTCCCATATTAACTCTTACAGGAAAGAATTTGCCTTCCTAGGGGTAGATTTCCTCTCACTTCCTGTTGTATCCTTCCGTTTGCAAGGAGGAGTCGTTTGTAAGTTGGATGTTTGAAAGTAGGGGCCTGCCGTATATACTCAGCTGAAATTTGCCCCTTACATGTGGGTGTTGCCACAACACTGTGAGCCCTCACAGTTACTCTTGGTGGGCGCATGAATGGGCCCTGCTGTGAATTATTAGATCAAGAATTGTAATTGCATGCCCCTGTTGAACAGGGGCTGAAAAATTGGGCCTTTGGTGGTGGTGGTGTTGACACAACACTGTAAGGTCTCACAGTTACTCTTGGTGGGCGCAGGAATGGGCCCTGCTGTGAATTATTAGATCAAGAATTGTAATTACATGCCCCTGTTAAACAGGGGCAGAAAAATTGGGCCTTAGGCACTGGTGCCACAACACTGCAACCCCTCACAGATACTGTACTTGGAGCACAGCAATGAGCCCTGTTGCAAAGAATTGCATCAAAAATTGTAATTACATGCCCCTGTTAAACAGGGGCTGAAAAATTGGGCCTTAGCCACTGGTGGCGGCACCCAGAAACAAAAATGTTCTTCCAAGCTATCATCATCAATCGGATCATTGAGGAGGAGGAGGATAGTCAGTCAACATAACAGGACAGTCTCTCAGCATCAGCATCAGTCTTGAAGGGATGTGACATTTGAAAATAAATTAGTCTGTTATATCAGCTTCAGGTGTTTGGTAGCTGGTGGTGATCCAAGACTGGTTCATCTTTATGAAGGTCAGTCGATCAACAGAGTCGGTGGACAGGCGCACCCTGTGATCCGTGACAAATCCTCCAGCAGCACTGAATGTGCGTTCTGAAAGAACGCTGGATGCAGGACAGGCCAGTAGCTCAATTGCATACTGTGCAAGCTCTGGCCAGTGATCCATCCTCAAGACCCAGTAAGCCAGAGGATTTTCGGTGGGGAAGGTGTCCAAGTCTGACCTTGCCCCTAGGTATTCCTGCACCATGTATATCAGACGCTGGCGATGGTTGCTGGAACCGATCATACCTTGGGGCTACGGACTAAAGAATTGTCTGAACACATCGGTCAGACGGCCACCTTCCCCACCGCTCCTTCTTTGACTGACCGAAGCCTCAGCAACTCGTTGTCCAGGACCAGGAGTTTGTAACCTCCCAGTCTCTGGGAACGCGTTGCACAGACCTTTCTGCAAGGCCTCCCGGAGTTGTCTCATCCTCTGCTCCCTCTGCGACGGTAAGATAAGGTCCGCAACCTTACCCTTGTACCGTGGATCAAGGAGAGTGGCCAGCCAGTAATGGTCCCTCTCCTTGATCCGAAGAATACAAGGATCCTTCCGCAGACTTTGCAGGATCAGGGAGGCCATGCAGCGTAGGTTAGCTGAGGCATTCGGTCCGGAGTCCTCTGGGTCACTAAGGACGACATGATCCGCAGCCACCTCCTCCCAGCCACGTACAAGTCCACTGGTTTCTTGGGACTGTAAATCATCCCTAAAAGACTGCTGCTGATGATGCTGAGTGCCAGGCTCCACCTCCATGCTGACACAATCCTCCTCCTCCTCCTCCTCTTCTTTCTGTGCGATGGGTGGGACAGAAGGAACACTGTCTGGGTAAAGGGGGCCTTGAGAGGCAAGGAAGTCCTCCTCTTCCTGCCTCTGTTCTGCCTCAAGTGCCCTGTTCATTATTCCACGCAGCGTATGTTCCAACAGGTGGACAAGAGGTACAGTGTCACTGATGCATGCACTGTCACTGCTCACCATACTCGTGGCCTCCTCAAATGGTGCCAGGACAGTGCATGCATCCCTGATCATGCCCCACTAGCGTGGTGAAAAAAACCGAGCTCCCCTGACCCTGTCCTGGTGCCGTAGTCGCACAGGTACTCATTGATGGCCCTCTGCTGCGTGTGCAGCCGCTGCAGCATGGCCAACGTTGAGTTCCACCTGGTGGGCATGTCACATATAAGGCGGTTCTTGGGCAGGTTCAACTCCTTTTGCAGCTCAGCCAGGCGAGCACTGGCATTATAAGATCTGCGGAAATGCACACAGACTTTCCTGGCCTGCCTCAGGACATCCTGTAAGCCCGGGTACCTGCCAGAGAACCGCTGCACCACCAGGTTAAGGATGTGAGCCACACAGGGCACATGGGTCAGTTGTCCCTGTCGGAGAGCGGAGAGGAGGTTGGTGCCATTGTCGCAAACTACCATTCCTGGCTTAAGCTGGTGTGGCGTCAACCACCTCTCGGCCTGCCCCTGCAGAGCAGACAGAACCTCTGCCCCAGTGTGGCTCCTGTCCCCCAAACACACCAGCGCAAGCACGGCATGGCATCTTTTTGCCTGCGTAATTGCGTAGCCCCTTGAACGCCTACGGAGCACCGCTGGTTCCGAGGAAAAAGCACAGGAAGAGGCCGTGGAGGAAGAAGAGGAGGGGGTGGAGGACAGAGGTGTGTCACAACCAGTAGTAGCATTTTGGAGGCGTGGCGGTGGAACAACCTCCAACACTACTGCACCTTGTCCTGCATCCTTCCCAGCTGCCAAAAGAGTGACCCAATGGGCCGTGAAAGAAAGGTAACGTCCCTGTCCATGCCTGCTGGACCATGAGTCAGCGGTAATATGCACCTTACCGCTGACCGCCCTGTCCAGCGAGGCCAAGACATTGCCTTCCACATGCCGGTAGAGAGCCGGAATCGCCTTCCGTGAGAAAAAGTGGCGTTTGGGAACCTGCCACTGAGGAACCGCACTTTGCACAAACTCACGGAAGGGGGCCGAGTCTACCAACTGAAAAGGCAGCAGTTGAAGCGCTAGCAATTTAGCTAAGCTAGCATTCAACCGCTGGGCATGTGGATGGCTGGGAGTGAACTTCTTTCGACGGTCCAGCAGCTGGGGCAGGGAAATTTGCCTGCTAGAATCGGACGTCGGTGTACTGCTAGCAGAGTGCCCGCAAGTACTTGGCTGTGACACACCTAATTCTACACCTTCATTCCTCTCAGTGCATGTTTCAGAGAGGACTGAAGTTATAGTGGGGTTGGAGATCCCAGCTGATGCGGTGCAAGAAGAGGTCCGCTTTGTTCTTTGGTGTGGGTCTTTAAGGTAGGCTTGCCAACGAGCTGCATGGCAGGTCAACATATGTCTTGTCAAGCATGTGGTGCCCAAGCGGGTGATGTTTTGGCCACGCGATATATGCTTGAGACATATGTTGCAAACAGCAGCTGTGCGATCTGATGCACTCGACTCAAAGGCCCACACCAAAGAACTTTTTGAATAACGGGCGGAGGCAGCGCCCTGCACAGGCGGAGCTCTGCGGTGTGATTCCGTTGGTGTGCTGCCCTTACGCTGGCCCCCCGAGGGCATACTGCCTCGTTGGAGATGTGCCTCCTCTTCATCCTCCTCCTCCTCCTCCTCTCTCCTATTAGGCACCCACGTGGAGTTAGTGACCTCATCATCCCCTCCCTCCTCATCACTGGAGCCAATCTGGCAGTATGCTGCAGCTGCTGGAATATGACTGCCAGATTGGAGTCCTTCTTGAGCATCCCCTCTCTCTGCTCTCACGCTACTGCCTTCCTCTAGCTGGGTATCATCATCAGACCCTTCGAAACGCTGGGCATCCTCCTGGAGCATGTACCCAACACTGTGCTCAAACAGTTCGGGGGACTCCTCAGGAGGACATGGTTGGTCTAGGGAAGGAGTGACTGATGATGACATTGATACCAGGGAAGAGGACGCTTTGGCAGCTGCTTTGCCAGTACCCTGAGCCTGGGTGAGAGAGGATGAGGAGGATGAGGAGGGCTTGATCATCCACTCTACCAAGTCTTCGGCATGATGCGGCTCAACACGTCCAGTTGCCGAAAAGAAGGACAAGCGTGTCCCATGGCCATGTGCTGATGGCGATGCACAACGTCCACGACCAGCACTGTTGTCTCTAGACACAGAGCCTGCTTGCCCTCTTTTATTGGCTCCTGACTGTCTGCCTCTCCTTGTTTGCCTTCCAGACATTCTAATGGCCTGCAGGGAAATGGGAAAAGCAGCAATAAGGCCTAGCTTCAGGAGTATATTTTGCAGGAATCACACTACGCCTGCTGTAGGTGCTGCAAATGCCTGTTGGTGTAACACACCAGGAAAAAGCAGCAATACAGGCTGACTTCAGGTGTAATATGATCAGGAGGCACACTCCGCCCGCTGTAAGTGCCGCAAATGCCTGTTGGTGTAACACACCAGGAAAAAGCAGCAATGCAGGCTAACTTCAGGTGTAATATGATCAGGAGGCACACTCCGCCCGCTGTAAGTGCCGCAAATGCCTGTTGGTGTAACACACCAGGAAAAAGCAGCAATACAGGCTAACTTCAGGTGTAATATGATCAGGAGGCACACTCCGCCCGCTGTAAGTGCTGCAAATGCCTGTTGGTGTAACACACCAGGAAAAAGCAGCAATACAGGCTAACTTCAGGTGTAATATGATCAGGAGGCACACTCCGCCCGCTGTAAGTGCTGCAAATGCCTGTTGGTGTAACACACCAGGAAAAAGCAGCAATACAGGCTAACTTCAGGTGTATAATGTGCAGGAGGCTTAGCAACACTGACACTGTCCCCTGCCTATCCTTCTCTCTCCCTGCACACAAGGTTTATCAAAGTATATGACACTGACACTCTCCCTGCCTATCCTTCTCTCTCCCTACACACAAGGTTTAGCAAATAATATGACACTGACACTCTCCCTGCCTATCCTTCTCTGTCCCTACACACAAGGTTTATCAAAGAATATGACACTGACACTGTCCCCTGCCTATCCTTCTCTCTCCCTGCACACAAGGTTTATCAAAGTATATGACACTGACACTCTCCCTGCCTATCCTTCTCTCTCCCTACACACAAGGTTTATCAAAGTATATGACACTGACACTCTCCCTGCCTATCCTTCTCTCTCCCTACACACAAGGTTTAGCAAAGAATATGACACTTGACACTCTCCCTGCCTATCCTTCTCTGTCCCTACACACAAGGTTTAGCAAAGAATAGATTTGACACTATCCCTGCCTATCCTTCACTTTCCCTGCTCCGGAACACACTACACGAGGCCGCCGCGCTGGCGGCCTTTTATAGTGTGGGGCGTGTACTAAACCCCCTCAGCTATAATTGGCCACAGGCATCCTGCCTGTGGCCAATCATTGCTCTCCTCGCTGCCGGCGCTGTGATTGGCCAAGCATGCAGGGTCACAGTGCATTCTTGGCCAATCACAGCGCCAGGATTACACTGCGATGGCGCAGTGTATTGTGGGCCGTTCGCGTCACTCGAATTTGGCGCCAACGGCCCAAATCGTTCGTTGTTCACCGAACGCGCAAACAGCCGATGTTATGCTCGACTCGAACACCGAGCTCATCCCTAGTGCTGGCTATATTCTTTACAGAGAACCCTTAAAGTAGAACTATAGGTAATTTTTATTTTTGATAGAGTCAGGCCTTGTACACACGGCCGAGAATCTCGTCATGAAAAAACACGTCCTTTTTCTTGACGAGATTCTTGGACAAGAAACTGAACCCGCGGTTCTTTGAATGGAGCGAACGCGGTGACGTCATCGACTACGACGAGCGTGTGCTCATCACATTCGATGCCGTCGCCGCCATCTTGCTACACCCTACCTATGCCTAGGAAGCTACCGTGCATGCGTCAAAGTCAATTCGAGCATGCGCGGATTACCACGGCGACAGGTAAGTGTACACACACACACACACACTTTTCTCGTCGATAAACATGCCGACGAGAAAATAGAGAGCTGGTTCTCTATTTTTCTCGTCGAGATTCTGGTCAGTTTTCTCGACGAGAAACCATACACACAAATGATTTTCACGGCAAGAAAGCTATCTCGCCAGTTTTCTTGCCGAGAAACTCGTTCGTGTGTACGAGGCTTGAGGGACAGTTATAACCCCTGTCAGTTTATTTTTTGCCATCTGTATCTCATTGAGGAGATTTTCCTCTGCTTCCTGTCTCATAGCCAAACAGGAAGTGAGAGGAAATCCCTGCAAATTAAGGGGTCCCCAGGTTACCATTGGAGGATTACTTTTCTGGGTGACAACCCAAAATTTTGGATTTTCTTTTTACTTTCAATCATAATGGTAAACAGAGAGGATAAAGCTCCCTAATGGGGGGGCACAGACAGCAATAAAAACTGAAAGATGTTCTAATCCATCGCCACTCTATCCAAACCTTTAGGCTCCATTAACACCTAGGCGTTTTGGGGTTGTGCAGCATCGCAGCGATGCCTGCGATCTCGAAATGCACTACAATGGAGAAACAGGTTCAGGTGGCAGTTTTTTCAATGGCACCTAAAACGTGGTGTGGTTTTGCCACGATTTTATCATGTGGCAAATCACATTGTGTTAAGCTTGTCACCCAAAAGAAGCTCCTGTTCCCTTTTGAGTGATAAGCTTCAAACAATGCGACTTGACACGATTCATGCGTGAAACCGCATTGCGTTTTAGGTGCCATTGAAAATAATTGCACCTAAACCTGCTTTTTGTCAGTAGTGCGTTTTGAGATCACGGGCACGATCCCAAAATGCCTAGGTGTGAATGGAGCCTTAGTTGTACTTTAAATGTCGGTATACGTGGTGTGTAGCTTATGTTTACAAATTGTGGATGGAGCGAGCCCCAGAGTCAGCTTTGCACCCCTAAATTGATCGCACAGCCGAGGCACAGTTGAGGCGATGCAACCAAAACCTGAAAAGGCTATGCTGGAACTTTTTGTTCCTCGGGTGCCGCTTACAGGCTGGCTATGTTGTGTACAAAGAAACCTTAAATGTTGGTATAAGTGGTGTGCGGCCTACATTGTATTGTGTCCTACAGAATCCAGACAGGTCAATCCCCGAGCAAACTTTGCACCCCTAACTTATTCCCACTGCCATGGCAGCCTTTAGGCGGTGCAACCAAAACTTGAAAAGGCTATGCTGGAACTTTTAGTTCCTCGCTACTGCTACAGGTTGGCTATGTTATGTACAGAGAAACCATGAATGTCTGTATACTTGGTGTGCGGCCTACATTGTATTGTGTCCTACAGATTCTGAATGGGAGCCTCCAGCTCGTTCACACCGCCTTTAGATGCTTACGGTGCAACCAAAACCTAAAAAAAAAAGGCTATGCTGGAACTTTTAGTTCCTCTTGCACTGTTACAGGCCAGCTATGTACAGAGATTTAGCTCTGTTTAAACTACAGAACTGAATGACCCACTCCTTGGGTCCCTGACAAAACCACAAGGCATTACCAGTAAGTAAACTGACAGATATGCTTAAGTCTGACATCCAAGGAACTACAATTCCCAGCATGCCAGTGCTGGCTTTCTTGTACTGTACAGCTCTTTCCAAAAACACTATAATAACCACATCGGTAAAGAGACCGGTCAAGAGAAAATGGCTGCCAAAGAGAGCATGCCAAAGCCACGAGGTGCTAACAGTCGCCCAAATGCCAGAATCCTGCAGCCCTGGCAGCCTGCGGCCTACACTGGCCAAGGAACTACAAGTTCCAAGATGTCCACCAACACACACTGGGACTTCGTAGTTCTTCGACTGCTGCTGCAGATTGGTCGGTGTGCCTAAAGATCTTTTATTTATTTTTTGCTTTTATCACGCCACATTCTCAGACTTGACCCGATGCCAGCTTGCCTCCTGCGAGACGAGGATTCCTACTAATGCACAATCCTTTTTCTTTCCAGCTCTCCAGGCCAGCCATGTGCTTTACAAGGCTGAAAATAGATGCAGCCAGGCCTTGCGCTTTTTCAGACGGAATGTCACCCCCCCCCCCGGACTATCGAAAAATAAACGATTCGATGCCAGCCATGCCACCTCATCTGTGCACACTCTCCATCCAAGCAATAAAGACACCTTCGAATTCTAGAATTCTATAGGCAAACAACTGGCAACAAAATGTGTCTTTTTTATGAGTTTTGATAGATCAGGATCATATTAAAGTATATTTTATATGACACGATGCATTGAAAACCCTTGCAGCCCTGGAATGGTCGACGGCCACGACTCGATTACAGGCCTGCAGATGGTCCAAATCCAAATTCCTGGTAAAATAACTTAAATATAAACACAAATATAAGATTTTAGAACATGGTAAAGCATTTTGTTTATCTCGTCACAATATAAGGTGAACCGGTGGATGAAGGGTACAGCACAAAGTACCAAGCTCGATTTTTCATTGCCATGTGCTTTGGCAATAACGTTTGCAGCCTAGACACCCTAATAACCCCCGAACTCCTCCAAATCATCCGATATCCAACCAAAATCATACCTTCCCCATCTCCTCTTGTAAACAAACATGCTCCTTCTTTTTGTTTCACTATCGATCATCACTGATCTGTCGATAGTGAAAGGCACACAAAAATGGCAGCCTCGTGGGGGATGTTAAAAGAGGCACGTCCTCTGTAAGGGTTAAAAATAAGCTTGAGTCCATATAAAAATAACAAACATAAACTAGGCCACGACTTGGAGGAGGGGTGAGCACACATGCCTCAGAATCTTGCTATAAAAACCCTGAAAAAGCAGATTTTACGGTAACAGAGCGACCAAGTTTTTTACTTTTGCGTCGAAGCGCAACGCGGATCGCTTCTGCAAAAAAGGATGACAGGTTTTCTGCGGTTCCTAGTGCAATCACTACCTAGAAAGTCAGTGATTTTGTCTAATGAAGAAATAAGCTTAAAAGATCGATACTTACGAGTCGGGGCGCTCTTCGTTCCGGGGGGGTCGTACGGCATCTTATAATCCATGGGGGGGGGGGGGAAACCAAAATAATAAGTCCCAAGATGAGAAGGTTTGCCCAGCAGCTTCCATGTGCTCAAAGTAGCACGCGCTCAGCTCAGTTGAACAATCTACTGTCGGTCAGGACTGACGTCACATGCACACAGACAGGCAAACACACACACCCCCCTGACTGCCTACAGCCATACACCGCTCACTAGGAAGACAAGCTCTGGTGATGCTGCAGCACAAACATTACAGAGCCTAGCACTGGCTGATGGGATGGGTGGCTGGTTTTGGGAAGCACAAGGTTTGTGCACAGCTGCAGATGGATTTTTTTTTAAGGAAGACGTTAGATCCTTTAAGACTTTTCGGAGGAGTTCGAGGAAGAAAGAGCCTTGAAGGACTCCAGCTATGGACTTACAGAGAGTATATTGAGAGCCATTTATTTACTTTACAGACCAAAGTTCTCAATTTTCCGACAGTTCTGCAACCCATGCGCAAAGTTATTGTAGTTGTATTTGTAACAAAAAAGTTGCTGTATGTGATACTTTTGTTTTTATTTGCAACAGTTGACGATTGACAAACAAGATCTACTCTACCGTTGACTTAGCTTAGATGGGCTTGGATCCTATGTTCCGAAATTCTGAAAGTTCTGCAGCTCATGCGCTAGGTCAACGTAGTTGTATTTGTGCAATTGTTTAACAAAAAAGTTGCAAATAAAAATAAAGTATCACACACAGCAACTTTTTTGTTACAAGTGCACAAATACAACTACGGTGACCTTGCGCATAAGTTGCAGAACTCAGAATCGTAACTTTTGATTCAAACCTGTCTGAGGTAAATCGCTAGTCAACGGTAGAGTAGATGTCTTGAAAGCTTGTCAATTTAAACTGTTGCAAATAAAAATAAAGTATTACATACAGCAACAGTTGATGCTTGACAAGCTTTCGAGAGATCTACTCTACCATTGATTAGTGATGAGCTCAGACAGGTATGGATCCAAGGTTCTAAAATTCCGACAGTTCCGCAACTCTTGCGCAAGGTCACCGTAGCTAGTGGACTAAAGTTGCAAATAACAACAGAGTATCACATACAGCAACTTTTTTGTTACAAGTGCACAAATACAACTACGATGACCAAGAGTTGCAGTACTGTCAGAATTGGAGCTTTTGGATCCAAACCTGTCTGAGCTCATCACTAGTGAATGGTAGAGTAGATGTCTTGAGTAGATCTCTTGAAAGCTTGTCAATCATCAACTGTTGCAAATAAAAATGAAGTATCACATACAGAAACTTTTAGTTACAATTGCACTAATACAACTACGATGTTCTTGCGCATAAGTTGCAGAACTGTCAAAATCTGAACGTTGGATTCAAACCTGTCTGAGCTCATCACTAGTCAACGGTAGAGTAGATGTCTTGAAAGCTTGTAAATTTTAATTGGTGCAAATAAAAATAAAGTATTACATACAGCAACAGTTGATTCTTAAAAAGGTTTTGAGAGATCTACTCTACCATCGATTAGTGATGAGCTCAGACAGGTTTGGACCCAAGGTTCTAAAATTCTGATAATTCTCGAACTCTTGCATAAGGTCACCATAATTGTATTAGTGCACTTGCAACACAAAAGTTGCTGCATGTGATACTTTGTTTTCATTTGCAACAGTTGATGATTGACAAGCTTTCAAGAGGCTTTCTCTACCATTGACTAGTGAGGGGTTCAAATGGGTTTGGATCCAGGGTTCTAAAGTTCTGACAGTTCTGCAACTCTTGCACAAGGTCACCGTAGTTGTATTAGTGGACTAAAGTTGTAAATAAAAACTGAATATCACATGTAGCGGGGTTCCTTTAAATGCTCTCAAACTACTGTTCCCAGAACCCCACTGGTTCCCAGGATGTTTTGCTTCTGCCCCAGAGACTCATGGGTGGGGATATATAAGGAAGGGGCGAGGCCTGGCTCGGCCTTTTTGGACACGGGACGGCAGAGACTGAGACACACCTGTGCGGACCTGTGCTGAGTAAGGCCCGAAGCCTGGGGCCTTCCGCAGCCGACCAAAGAGCCGTCCACCTCACTGCGAGCCTGGGTGGCATCCGACATCTCTACTTATAACCTGGATTGGATCGGGGACCCGATCGCAGCAACCGCTGTGGGCGAGTGAAGTCACAGCCGGTGGAAGTCCCGGACGGAGATCGTGTCCGGCGGGTGAGCGAGCGTAAGCTCATTCCCTAACCTGTGTGCTAGTATTGTGCCTATAAACTGCCGAGGCCTACTACCTCATGTTAAAGACTCTCACTGGAGATCCACAGCAGGACTGATCCAGAGGATCTCCAGTGAAGTGTTGTCAGTTATCAATTTTTTCCTTTTTCCTGGATTACAATTGTTGTTTATTCTTAAGTGCACCACCTCTACAGATGCCGGTGAAGAATCCATCATTCATACAGGACTGAGTTCTAGAGTTAGGAATCAGGCCTGATTCATTAGGGACCTAGTTTAGTTATTGCGCCACAGGGCGTCTAGTTAACAGTCGCCCCACGTGGCGTCTCCTTATCCACCCCCCCCCCTTCTCCATGGTATAGTGTGACTGAGATTGTAATATTGCAGGGCTCTGTGAATACTCTAATGGTCAAGTTGTTATCTCTGTTCATTCCCTTTGCATAGCTGAAAGTAAAATCTGTTACTCCTTTATAACTACTCCGTGTCTGAGTCTCTCATAAAGTATAAGTATTAAATGTGTATACCCCTAAACTAACTGTGCCAGAAAGGGTCGAGTAGATTGCCGGGGGTTGGCGGAGCTGTACTCAGGGCCCAGACCAAATCTGCGGCCCTCTTAGTTGAGGGTAACGCTACACGTGGGGGTTCTCGTCCGGGATCCTGATAGAACAGAAAACCCGCCAAGAGGTACCGGCATGGACCCGAAAGACATCAGAACGTGGTGTGGAGTAGCTAAGACAGATCCAAGCCAGCCAGTGGTCATTAACGTGCCCGGTCAGGAATGGTCGACCGAGACGGTGGAAGGATTAATGAAGTCAGTGACCCCAGATGGTACACCGTGGGTGATGGGAACAAAGTTAGACCCAGACACCTCACACCAGTATGCACTAGTGGAGTATTCAGATGGGAAGCCAGAAGTTTGCAAGCGCAAATATACGCAGACGTCGGATAACAGATCTTATAGTCTGGCGCATGCTATTAAGAAGGAGCCACCCCTAACGGGACCACCGCGGACTGCGGCCCGTACCTCACCAGAGAGGACGCCTGCACCTGCCACGGCCATATCACCCGAACTGATAAAGGCGTTAGGGGACCTAATAACAGCTTGTCAGAAGGCAAGCACGGTGCACGTAGAGACTAGCTACCGGAGACTAAAGGCATTTTCGGGGAAGCTTCCCGTCCCTGCGGGGGAGGAAGATTTTGACACTTGGGTGGAACAGGCATTACAGGCAGTAGAGGCATGGGAGGTGCCTGAGGCACAGAAGAGACAGCGAGTCTTGGAAAGTCTGAAAGGTGCCGCGGCAGAAGCGGTGAAGAGCTTCCGGTTTGGAAATGAAAACTGTACAGCTCAAGATTGTCTGGCCATGCTGCAGGAAGAGTTTGGTCAGCTGGAGAAGGTGTCAGAGATGATCTATCAATTTGAACACACTCTCCAGCAGCCGAATGAGAAACTGTCAGAATATGTTAGAAGGTTGAACAGGCAGTTATGCAAGATTGTACTGAAGAAGGGAATGCTGCCCAAAGATGCAGATGAAGCACGCATGAAGCAGATCATGAGGGGAGCGCGGCGCTCAGACCCGGTCTGGCTGCACCTGAAAACCTCAGGAGGAGGAATGTCACTAACCTACTCTGATCTAATAAAAATTATTAGGGACGAAGAGGCGCTGCAGGAAGATCAGCAGGTGGCCAAGGCGAATGTCACACCTGTACCAGTGTTGGTCCATTCGGTCAAGAGCCCGGAAAGAGATGCGGAGGTTGACACTTTGAAATTGCAAATGGCCCAAGTGTTGGAGATGCTGACCTCTTTGATGCAGAAAGATCAGAGAAGACCAGAGAAACCAAGCCCAAGAAAGGAGTTGTTCCCGAACACCTCAGCACCGGCCTCCCTACAGGACCGAGAAGAGGTGATTTGCTATAACTGCGGAGGGAGTGGCCACTTTGCTAACGTATGCTCCAGCCCAAAGAAGAAGAGAACAGATAATTGCAAGCCGGCGGGAAACTCCAAAGGGCCCCGGTGAAGGAGTCAACCGGGTGCCCATCATCTTCAGTGCGCTCCAAACTGGAAAAAAAGGCCAAGAATGGAGGAGACAAAACTCCTAGGAGGAGGTATAGTACCCCCCCACCAAGATGTACCCCAGAGGGAGGGGGCAAGACCCCTCAGTGGAAATACAGCACCCAAAAAAGGAACATCCACCTAAAAGGAACAATAACATCCCTCAGCGGGTTTGTGCCCCCATTGAGAGGGAGAGGGTCAATGCATGCCAGGCTCAGGAAAAATTAAAGTCCAAAAGGAGCAGGGCAAGGAAAAGCCCAAAGAAGAAGGTGACCCCAGTCCGGCCATACCCAAAGGAACTGGTGGGCCCGTCCCCTACTGTGCCCATTCAAGTGGAAGGAGTCTATACTAAAGCTCTTCTGGACACCGGAGCACAGGTGACTTTACTATACCGGGACTTCTATGATAGGCACTTGAGTCATCTGCCTATCCAGAAGATAGAAGAGCTGGAAATATGGGGACTTGGAACCCAGAGTTTCCCTTACGATGGGTACCTGCCCAAAAGGTGACTTTCGACCCATTCGTGGCTGGGAAGGCTGAAGTGTTTGACACCCTGGCAGTTGTGTGTCCTCGGCCGCCTGGAGCCAGCAAGATTTCCCTGATCATTGGGACAAACACGGATCTAGTCAGGAGACTCCTGACCCCTCTAGTGAAAGAGAGAAACCATTCAGCCACCAAAATCCATCCCATGCTAAAGACGGCCTACCAACGACTGGTCTTAGAGCAGAAGACCCCGGGAGAGGGGATAGGGAAGGTGTGGAGACTTGGCAGAGAAGGAGTAGTGCTACAGCCCGGAGAAGTAACCTGTCTTAGGGCCACTGTGAAGCTTACGTGGGAACAACCCGGCCCCTTTGTCATGCTGGAATCCGACCCAAGGGAAGAGTCCTCAGGCCTGGAAGTGATACCAGAAGTGATTCCGTTCAAGGCCCTGAAGAAGGCCCATGGCAGAGTTCCGGTGAGTGTTAGGAACACTACGGGAGGGCCCATGGAGATTCCTACCAGAGTGTTGCTGGGTCAGGTGAGCCCTGCTGCCCCGGTCACTTGGTCTGAAGTCAAAGGGACGGGTGACGGAGGAGATGTTTGGGAGAAGCTGTCCGTGGAAAACCCGAACCTACCCAGGGCTTGGAAAGAAAGAGCCAAGGCCCAGTTGACCAGGTGGGAGAAGATCTTTTCCAAAGATGAATTCGATGTGGGGTGTGCAAGAAGTGCCACCCATCGGATCCGCCTCCAAGACGATAAGCCCTTCCGAGAGAGGGTCAGGCGGGTCCCCCTGGCAGATCTGGAGGATCTGAGGGAACAACTTGTAGAACTAAAGAAGACTGGTGTGATCCGGGAGTCTAGAAGCCCCTATGCCTCCCCAATCGTGGTGGTCAGAAAGAAGAATGGATCGTTGAGGCTTTGTATCGATTACAGGACTCTCAACAGGAGAACCATCCCTGACCAATACACCACGCCAAGGATAGAAGATGCCTTACAAAGTTTGTCTGGAGCCAAATGGTTCAGTGTGATGGACCTCAAGAGTGGGTACTATCAAATCCCTATGCACCCAGAAGACAGGGAGAAGACAGCCTTCATAACCCCGGTGGGATTCTTCGAATTCAATAGGATGCCTCAGGGTCTATCTGGAGCTCCTGCTACCTTTCAACGCCTTATGGAGAAGACTGTTGGAGACATGAATCTTATAGAAGTCCTTGTGTACTTGGACGATGTCATTGTCTTTGGGAGAACCTTGGAAGAACATGAAGCCAGGCTGGAGAAAGTATTGAGAAGACTCAGTGAAGAGGGACTTAAGCTTTCCCCCGAGAAGTGTCGGTTCTACCAGTCTTCTGTGAACTATCTGGGGCACATAGTGTCTGAAGAAGGGGTGGCCACAGATCCTGAGAAGTTGGAAGCAGTCACTTCCTGGCCACGACCCACCACAGTAACAGAGCTCAGATCCTTCCTGGGGTTCTGCTCCTATTATAGGAGGTTTGTGGAGGGGTTTGCTCGGATTGCCCGCCCGTTGAATGAATTGCTAAAGGCAGAAGGGGAAGAGGATGACTCGGGGCCCAGGAGGCCTGGTGAGTCAGTTCAAGATCAGTGGAAGCCAAGGTGTGAAGAGGCCTTTCAGGCCCTGAAGAGGAGCTTAACCACTGCCCCAGTCCTAGCCTACGCCGACCCCACCAGACCTTATGAATTACATGTAGATGCCAGCCATGAGGGTCTAGGCGGTGTGCTCTACCAAGAACATGAAGGACAACTGCGACCAGTGGCGTATGTGAGCAGGAGCCTGACCCCCTCAGAAAAGAATTACCCCACTCATAAGCTGGAATTCCTGGCCCTCAAATGGGCGGTAGTAGACAAGCTAAAGGACTACCTGTATGGGGCAGAGTTTACTGTGAAGACAGACAACAACCCCCTGACCTACCTCTTCACCACCGCAAAACTAGATGCCACCGGACACAGGTGGTTGGCCGCATTTTCTGGATTCAACTTCAGTCTGAAATACAGACCAGGAGCTGGAAATAGGGATGCAGATGCCCTGTCCCGAAGGTCTCATGCCACGACAAATGACTGGGAAGATTGGACCCAAGTGGCACCGGACGGGGTGCGGGCCCTTTGTCAAGGGGCTGAATTCCAAGCCAGAGGAGGCTCCAGAGCAGAAGAAATAGGGGTTACCATGGTAGGAGTCCCCAAACACTATTGTGGAGTAACTCAACTGGAGGGAGACAACCTACCGAGACTGTCCAAGAAGGAGTTGAGGTGTGACCAATTGGAAGACCCCATGGGGAGATTGGTCCTCGAAGCCCTGGAGAATCAGGATCCCAACAAACTCCTACATCACCCCTCAAAGGAGGCTCGCCTGTTGAGGAAGGAATTGGACAGGCTGCAGGTACATCAGGGAGTGGTCTACCGAAGGGGCCCCTCTGATGACTAAGAAGATAAGTGGCAGTTATTCCTTCCAGAGAAGCACAGAGAGACTGTACTAATTGCCCTGCATGACCATCATGGTCACCTAGGGGCAGAAAGGACCTTCCAGCTTGTCAGAAATCGGTTCTATTGGCCCAGCATGAGGGCAGAAGTAGAGGAGTATTGCCATTCCTGTGCACGATGCATTCAGAGAAAGACCCTACCCCATCAAGCTGCCCCAATGGGCCACTTACAGAGTCAAGGCCCAATGGATCTGGTATGCATTGACTTTCTCTGCCTCGAACCCGACCTGAGTGGATTGGGGAATGTTCTGGTAATAACCGACCATTTCACCCGCTATGCTCAAGCTTTCCCAACCAAAGACCAGAAGGCATCCACCGTGGCCAAGATACTTATGGAGAAGTATTTTGTCCATTACGGACTACCACAGAGACTCCACTCAGATCAAGGGAGGGACTTTGAGAGTCGGTTGATCCGAAGACTTTTGGATTCATTGGGAATAAAGAAGACCAGAACCACGCCTTACCACCCACAAGGAGATGCTCAGCCGGAGAGATTTAACCGGACCCTGCTCAACATGTTGGGAACCTTAGAAACAGAGAAGAAGCAACACTGGAGTCAACACATCAGCCCTAGTACATGCCTATAACTGTACCACAAGTGACGCCACTGGCTACTCCCCTTACCAACTTATGTTTGGGAGAGAAGCAAGGCTACCCGTGGACCTGGCCTTTGGCACTTCTTTAGACAATACCTCAGCTACATCCCACAAGGGATATGTGGACAGACTTAGACGTAGCTTGCAGGTGGCCTATGAACAAGCCCAGGCGGCTTCGGATCAAAGGGGAGCCCGCAACAAGAGAAATTTCGATCTGAAGGTTCGAGTGCAAGATCTGCAGCCCGGGGACCGAGTACTGCTACGCAACCTGGGGGTCCCTGGAAAACACAAGCTTGCCGACAGATGGAGATCTGAGCCCTATGTCGTCTGTAGGAAGTTGCCCGGTTTGCCTGTCTACAAACTAAAGCCAGAAGGAAAGGTGGGTCCACTGAAGACGTGGCATCGAAACCACCTGCTCCCACTTGCTGAGGCAGTCAGAATACCTCCCGTGAGAGACTCCCCTGAACCGGCCTCTATCCTGGATACTCCTAGGCCGAGCACTCGGTCCCAGACCTCTCGAGCTGAAGATGGGGAGGCCTCTCAATTAAGTACAGATGAAGGTGGAGAACTGGACTGGCTGTGGCCTCCCTCGACTCTGGGAACGTCCGCCATAGACCTCCCAAATGGAGGGGATACCCCAGATGCAACGCTGAATCCGGAGGCTACTGAATTCATACCCTTCAGTCCCTCAGCTGCTTACTGGGAAGATGTTCCTGACACTTGCACAGAGGAGGACCCTAGAGATTCCATACGTCAGTCGACTTCTGAATCAGAGGTTCCAGAACCAGCAATGTTACCTGAACTTACTCCTGAAGAAGAGCCTGTGGTGCCAGAGTCAGAAGCACCAAGAGAGCAGAGGGCTCGTAGAGTCATCAGGCCTCCCAAGAAACTAACTTACCCCCAAATGGGGACGAGCTCAGAGGACTCTGTTGTAACGGCTAGGAGAAGTGTTGAGCAATCTGATCCCTCCACTGTCCATTTGGTGGAGGGCAACCCCAGCTCACTCTCTGGCACAGTTAGGCAGGCCACTCATGATAGTGTGACTTGTGGGCAAGAGAGTTCCATCCCAGAGTTTTGGTGGGAATTCCCTATGCCAACATCATACTCGACACTGTCCAAAATGGTAAACAGTATTTGTTGAAGTTTATCTTTGGGGACCAAAGAGTTTAAGTGGGGGGAGTGTGTAGCGGGGTTCCTTTAAATGCTCTCGAACTACTGTTCCCAGAACCCCACTGGTTCCCAGGATGTTTTGCTTCTGCCCCAGAGACTCATGGGTGGGGATATATAAGGAAGGGGCGAGGCCTGGCTCGGCCTTTTTGGACACGGGACGGCAGAGACTGAGACACACCTGTGCGGACCTGTGCTGAGTAAGGCCCGAAGCCTGGGGCCTTCCGCAGCCGACCAAAGAGCCTTCCACCTCACTGCGAGCCTGGGTGGCATCCGACATCTCTACTTATAACCTGGATTGGATCGGGGACCCGATCGCAGCAACCGCTGTGGGCGAGTGAAGTCACAGCCGGTGGAAGTCCCGGACGGAGATCGTGTCCGGCGGGTGAGCGAGCGTAAGCTCATTCCCTAACCTGTGTGCTAGTATTGTGCCTATAAACTGCTGAGGCCTACTACCTCATATTAAAGACTCTCACTGGAGATCCACAGCAGGACTGATCCAGAGGATCTCCAGTGAAGTGTTGTCAGTTATCAATTTTTTCCTGGATTACAATTGTTGTTTATTCTTAAGTGCACCACCTCTACAGATGCCGGTGAAGAATCCATCATTCATACAGGACTGAGTTCTAGAGTTAGGAATCAGGCCTGATTCATTAGGGACCTAGTTTAGTTATTGCGCCACAGGGCGTCTAGTTAACAGTCGCCCCACGTGGCGTCTCCTTATCCACCCCCCCCCCTTCTCCATGGTATAGTGTGACTGAGATTGTAATATTGCAGGGCTCTGTGAATACTCTAATGGTCAAGTTGTTATCTCTGTTCATTCCCTTTGCATAGCTGAAAGTAAAATCTGTTACTCCTTTATAACTACTCCGTGTCTGAGTCTCTCATAAAGTATAAGTATTAAATGTGTATACCCCTAAACTAACTGTGCCAGAAAGGGTCGAGTAGATTGCCGGGGGTTGGCGGAGCTGTACTCAGGGCCCAGACCAAATCTGCGGCCCTCTTAGTTGGAGGGTAACGCTACACACCTAAAGCAACTTTTTTGTTACAAGTGCACAAATACAACTATGGTGACCTTGTGCAAGAGTTGCAGTACTGTTGGAATTGGAGCTTTTGATCCAAACCTGTCTGAGCTCATCACTAGTGAATGGTAGAGTATATATCTTGAGTAGTTCTCTTGAAAGCTTGTCAATCATCAACTGTTGCAAATAAAAATAAAGTATCACATACAGCAACTTTTTGTTACAATTGTACTAATAAAACTACGGTGATCTTGCACATTGGTTGCAGAACTGTTGGAGGCAGAGCTTTGGATCCAAACCTGTCTGAGCTCATCACTAGTCAACGGTAGAGTATATGTCTTGAAGGCTTAAAAAATGAGTAGATGGCTATACAGGTCCTTCTCAAAAAATTTGCATATTGTGATAAAGTTCATTATTTTCTGTAATGTACTGATAAACATTAGACTTTCATATATTTTAGATTCATTACACACAACTGAAGTAGTTCAAGCCTTTTCTTGTTTTAATATTGATGATTTTGGCATACAGCTCATGACAACCCAAAATTCCTATCTCAAAAAATTAGCATATCATGAAAAGGTTCTCTAAACGAGCTATTAACCTAATCATCTGAATCAACTAATTAACTCTAAACACCTGCAAAAGATTCCTGAGGCTTTTAAAAACTCCCAGCCTGGTTCATTACTCAAAACCGCAATCATGGGTAAGACTGCCGACCTGACTGCTGTCCAGAAGGCCATCATTGACACCCTCAAGCAAGAGGGTAAGACACAGAAAGAAATTTCTGAACGAATAGGCTGTTCCCAGAGTTCTGTATCAAGGCACCTCAGTGGGAAGTCTGTGGGAAGGAAAAAGTGTGGCAGAAAACGCTGCACAACGAGAAGAGGTGACCGGACCCTGAAGAAGATTGTGGAGAAGGACCTGCGGAAGCAGTGGACTGAGTCTGGAGTAGAAACATCCAGAGCCACCGTGAATAGGCGTGTGCAGGAAATGGGCTACAGGTGCCGCATTCCCCAGGTCAAGCCACTTTTGAACCAGAAACAGCGGCAGAAGCGCCTGACCTGGGCTACAGAGAAGCAGCACTGGACTGTTGCTCAGTGGTCCAAAGTACTTTTTTCGGATGAAAGCAAATTTTGCATGTCATTCGGAAATCAAGGTGCCAGAGTCTGGAGGAAGACTGGGGAGAGGGAAATGCCAAAATGCCTGAAGTCCAGTGTCAAGTACCCACAGTCAGTGATGGTCTGGGGTGCCATGTCAGCTGCTGGTGTTGGTCCACTGTGTTTTATCAAGGGCAGGGTCAATGCAGCTAGCTATCAGGAGATTTTGGAGCACTTCATGCTTCCATCTGCTGAAAAGCTTTATGGAGATGAAGATTTAATTTTTCAGCACGACCTGGCACCTGCTCACAGTGCCAAAACCACTGGTAAATGGTTTACTGACCATGGTATTACTGTGCTCAATTGGCCTGCCAACTCTCCTGACCTGAACCCCATAGAGAATCTGTGGGATATTGGGAAGAGAAAGTTGAGAGACGCAAGACCCAACACTCTGGATGAGCTTAAGGCCGCTATCGAAGCATCCTGGGCCTCCATAACACCTCAGCAGTGCCACAGGCTGGTTGCCTCCATGCCACGCCGCATTGAAGCAGTCATTTCTGCAAAAGGATTCCCGACCAAGTATTGAGTGCATAACTGAACATAATTATTTAAAGGTTGACTTTTTTTGTATTAAAAACACTTTTCTTTTATTGGTCGGATGAAATATGCTAATTTTTTGAGATAGGATTTTGGGGTTTTCATGAGCTGTATGCCAAAATCATCAATATTAAAACAAGAAAAGGCTTGAACTACTTCAGTTGTGTGTAATGAATCTAAAATATATGAAAGTCTAATGTTTATTAGTACATTACAGAAAATAATGAACTTTATCACAATATGCTAATTTTTTGAGAAGGACCTGTATATAGATACCTCATCCAAACAAAGATTTTAGAAAAAAAGGAGCAAATTTACAGGCTTTAACGGTATCAGAAAGAGACGCAGCAACCAAAATTATATCAAGAATTATTTATTACAAAATTTGTTAAAATAACATACCGTATATACTCAATAAGCCGAGTTTTTCAGCACATTTTTTTGTGCTGAAAATGCCCCCCTCGGCTTATACTCGAGTCTGTGTCCATCTTCAACTTTGTGCGCCTGATCCCGGCCAGCCAAAGGTCCTCTTGGCACACATGTAGCCCCCCTCTTCCTCTACAAGTGTACAAAGTTTGTTGTCCGGGGGACCTACGGCCGGGGAGCACCGATTTTTCAAAGCCGGGCACCCCTTCCATAGACTCCCATGTTAAATGGTAATTTCTCCAGTGATTTTGGGGACCCGGTACTAGCCGGCCCTAGGTCCCCTTGACCCCAAGCTTAGCACACATGTAGCCCCGCTCTTCATCTACAAGTGTGCAAAGTTGGTTGTCCGGGGGACCTACGGCCGAGGAGCACCGATTTTTCAAAGCCGGGCACCTCTTCCATAGACTCCCATGTTAAACGTCAGTCTAGTCACACAGCGCCGAAGATCAGGTAGGGAGATTGGGCACAATGACGCATGGGCACAGTGACACTGAGGCATGGACACAGTGAGGCATGGACACAGTAAGGCACAGTGAGGCATGGACACAGTGAGGCATGCACATGGACAAAGTGAGGCACAGTGAGGCATGGGCACAGTGAGGCATGGACACAGTGAGGCATGGACACAGTAAGGCACAGTGAGGCATGGACACAGTGAGGCATGCACATGGACAAAGTGAGGCACAGTGAGGCATGGGCACAGTGAGGCATGGACACAGTGAGGCATGCACATGGACAAAGTGAGGCACAGTGAGGCATGGGCACAGTGAGGCATGCACATGGACAAAGTGAGGCACAGTGAGGCATGGGCACAGTGAGGCATGGACACAGTGAGGCATGGACACAGTGAGGCATGGACACAGTGAGGCACAGTGAGGCATGGACACAGTGAGGCACAGTGAGGCATGGACACAGTGAGGCATGCACATGGACAAAGTGAGGCACAGTGAGGCATGGACACAGTGAGGCATGGACACAGTGAGGCACAGTGAGGCATGGACACAGTGAGGCATGCACATGGACAAAGTGAGGCACAGTGAGGCATGCAGATGGACACCCTAGGCTTACTTGAGTCAATACGTTTTCCCAGTTTTTTTGTGGTAAAATTAGGTGCCTCGGCTTATATTCGGGTTGGCTTATACTTGAGTATATACGGTAGATAAAACCATTAAGAGCAAAAGATCATGTATAAATAAAAGGAGTTGGTCAAGCTATGTTATATGTCTTGAAAGCTTGTAAATTTTAATAAGTATCATATTTAGCAACAGTTGATTGATTGACCTGCTTTCAAGAGATCTACGCTACTAGACTGAATGGTGATGAGCTCAGATGGATCCAAATTTCTGAGATTCCAAAAGTCCTGCAACTCATGAACAAGATTATCGTAGTTGTATTAGTGCACTTGTAACAAAAGAAAGGCTGTATGTCATATTTTGTTTTCATTTGCAACAGTTGACAATTGACAAGCCTTTAAGAGATCTACTCTACCATTGACTAGTGATGAGCTATGATGGGTTTGGATCCCCGTCCAAACCCACCTGAGCGAGCCCACCAGTAAGCTTGTCCAGAAAAATAAACTGTAATGCCGCGTACACACGACCGTTTTTAATGTCATTGAAAAAAACGAAGTTTTTCTAGGCGTGATTCTTCTCAAGCCTGCCTTGCCTACACACGATCATGAAAAAAAATGCTAGAGCAAAGCGCGGGGACGTACGAAATGTACAACGGCACTATAAAAGGGGAAGTTCCATTTGGATGGCACCACCCTTTGGGCTGCTTTTGCTGATCCTTGTGTTAGTAAATTTTGTTGAAAGACGATTCGCGCTTTTCAGCCTTGTGCTCTTCAGTCCGTTACAGTGTGACGAATGTCCATTACGAACGCTAGTTTTACCAGAACGAGCGCTCCCGTCTCATCACTTGCTTCTGAGCATGCGCGTTTTTTTCACGTCGTTAAAGCCGGTTTTCATGACGAGAAAAACGACAACGTGAAAAACGATGAGAAAAATTAGAGCATGTTCCAAATTTTTTATGCCCATTTTTCACGTCGTGAAAAATGCTCTGGAGTCCACACACGATCGTTTTTAATGATCTCGTCATAAAAAACGGTCGTGTGTATGTGGCATTAGGTCCCGTTTCACATGACAGTTCTGGTCAGATCCACCTGTCAGTAAATTTTTCAGGTGGATCTGAACAGAAGGTCAATGGTAGTCTATGGGCAGGTGGATGTAAATGAATGCATATTGGAGTCCTTTTGAGTCCATCTAGATCAGAATGAAAACAGAAAAGGTTTGAGTTTTTTTTGGAACTAATTGTGACCGACTGGAGGTAAAAGATGTAAACAGATGCACGTCTGTTTACATGAGGCTGCCCATAGACGTAACCAGGGCTTTTTTTCAGTGGGAACGCGTGGGGAACGCAGTTCCGGCACCTCCTGGACTGACTGTATGTAATGGCAAGGGGTGCTGGGGTGTGCTGCAGGGTATTGATGCTCACTGCTGGCGGATCTATTCTAGCTGGAGGGGATCTATTTTTGCAGGGGGGTCTATTGTTGCTGAGGAGGTCTAGTGTTGCTGGTGGGGGACCTATTGTTGCTGGGGGGTCAGTTGTTGCTGAAGGAGATCTACTGTCGGGGGAGGGGTCTATTGTTGATGGCTGTCAGAGAGTCTATTAATGCTGGCTGTGCGGAGATCTGTTGATGCTGCCGGGAGTCTATTGTTGCTGGGGGGGGGGATTTTGTTGTGGGTGGTACATTGTTAGGGGGATTTATTGTTGCTGGCTGTAGGGGAAACCAAATTCCATACAAATTACTTAGCACAACAAAATGATACTTGGTTCTGTATTGTCTAAAAGGGGCGGTACTGAGAGGTGGGTAGGGGATGGAACCAAGGAATGTTGCTCGGAGGTGGGTAGGGGGCGGAGAAAACAAGTGACTCGGAAAAGGGGAGTTCCTGCACCTATTGTCTGAGAAAAAAAGCCCTGGACGTAACATGGGTCTGTTAATGCCAAGCTCCGGGAAAGCTAAAAATTCTCCCTTGCCCGCAGGGCTGTGCCTGCACTGCAAAAATTGAAGTGCTTGTTTAGTTTGGGGGGACATTAAAAGCCCTTCTACTTACCTGGCCCTCTGCTCTGCATACTCCAAGGGAGGTCTATCCTTATACCTGGCTCCAGTAGGGTTTCTCCAGCAGTGCGACTGATCCCACAAAGCCTCCTAAGGCGCTCCAAGCCAGGGTTGCAATCTTGTTTCCTTTAAAAATATTGAAAATTACTTTTGAAATTCTAATAATGCTTATATGATATTTTAGTGATTAGGTTAACATATACTTTAACTCTACAGCTATTTGTGTGAAATAACCAAAGCTGAAGGTTCACACACCATGGAAAACAAAAAAAGGGGACCCCAGTTGGTAGAAATACACTATACAATTTGTAATAATATTGTTTAATGCAAATGCCATAACTATAGGTCTTTTCTATCACCCCTGAAGCCTGCCCAAGATACTCCAAATACTACCGGTAATTCCTACATCCTGACTTCTTTTCAGGACAGGATGGAGATTGAGCAAACGCTTCCAGCCTATCAGAAGAGAGCACACTTTCTAATTCAAAAGCCACGCATGCGCAGTGTGCATTCTCTCCCCATCCCACTAGCGGCTGAGCTCAACGTTGTCTGATCACAAAAAAGAACCGGACAGAGGTTCTATCCTTCATTGACTAATGACTATCTCAAAACATCTGCAGATTAACCCTTTTTCTCAAATTAACTCCCCAACATTTCCCCTAAATGTCTGGGCAAATGTATACTGTCCCAGAGATAAACGGTATATTATCGCAGTAGACCTGTGCAATTTGTTTCGTTACGAATTCGTTTTTTAAGGAGTTTCGACCAATTCGTTAATTCAGGAAATATCCGAATTACGAAAATCTGTTTAACGAATTTAACAAATTTTTCCAAAAATTTGAAATGTGAAATTCTAAAATAATAACTAACTAATAATAACTTAACTATTACTAACTATTAGGCCTCATGCCCACGGACGTTTTTACAGCCGCGTTTTTGAGCGTTTTTTTACAGCTTAAAAACGCCTGTCCATGTTAGTCTATAGCTTCATGCCCACCTAGACGTTTTTGAGCTGCAAATAGCATAGGCGTTTTTAAGCTGTAAAAAAAACCCAGGACCAGTGCGTTCCTCAGCGTCGGCGTTAGGCATAAAAAAACGCGAAGCGTCAAAAAACGTGCAAAAACGCACAAAAACACTGCAATCGTGTTTTTTTAGCTCCGAAGTTTGTTTTGTTTTTTTTGAAAAAAAAAATAAATTATACAATAACATGGACAGGTGTTTTTAAGCTGTAAAAAACGCAGCTGTAAAAACGTCCGTGGGCATGAGGCCTTAGGCCCTTTTCACACCAGCGGGGACCGTATGTCCGCTTTTTCATCCATCCGTTTACGGATGAAAAAGGGACATACATTGGTCCCTATGAGGTCGGGGGTGTCAGCGGATGAACATCTGCTGACACCCGATCTCCTCCGTGTCCGCAATGCTCAGTTTTTCTGGATAGAAAAATTCCTATTTTTCTATCTGTCTGCGTAGCGGATCCGTGTTCATCCGATCCCCCCATAGGGGAGAGCGGAGATCTGACAGGGCGGTCCCTACACAGTGTGCGGGCACCGCCCTGTCATCCGCCGGCTTAGCGGTGATCAACAGAGCGATCATTACTGATCCGTCCCATGTGAAAGGGGCCTTAAATGATAGGTATTGGAATTTCCTTTCAAATGTGGCTGTTAGTAAACGTAATGAATACGAATTTATCCGAAGTTACGAATTAGGCCCCTTCCACACGAGGCGGACTCCGTCGCTACGGAGTCCGCCAGCTCAGCGGGAGATCTCTCCGCTGATAACCGCTGAGCCGGCGGATGACAGGTCCCTCTCTGCTCACTGAGCGGGGAGGGGCTCGTCCAGCGCCGCTGTCTCCTATGGAGAGTTCGGACGAAAATGGACAGCATGTCCGTTTTCATCAGATCTCACCCGATCCGATCCGCCATGGACGGATGGGGACGTACCGCCATATGTCTGATTTTATCGGATCGGGTCGGATGTCAGCGGACATGTCACCGCTGACATCCGACGCTCCATAAAGATGCATGGAGCGGCCGTTCAGGTCCACCAAAAAAACTGACAGGTGGACCTGAACGGTCTGACCGTGTGAAAGGGGCCTTATCCGAAATAATGAATGCCGCATCTAAATGAATGGAATGTAGCAAATTAATAATAATAAATAACAATAATAATTAAAATGTTTTATTATTATTATTTATTATTAATTTGTTACGTTCCATTTGTTTAGATGCGGCATTCATTATTTCGGATAAATTTAAAAGGAAATTCCAATACCTATAATTTAATAGTTAGTTATTATTAGTTAGTTATTCTTTCGAATTTTAGGATTTTCTTTCTTATGTTTGGGTTTTCGAATTTACAAATTTACGAATTGCAAATGACCCGAAAAAAAAACAAAAATAAAACAATAAAGGATAAAACTAAAATGAAAAGGAACAATTTTTCCGGCAGTGCACGTGTCTATATCGCAGCATTAAGGCCAAGATACAGTCAACATTGTTTTTCTTGTTTTGGATGGAGACATTTCTGTTTGTGACCCCTATCTGAAATATTTCCATCACTTCCTGTTTTGTGACACCTGTGCAAACAATAAGGGTTGTTGTAATCACTGAGACAGGAAAGCATGGACAGTAACAAAAATGTTGTCGCAGGTTCTAACCCTTCCCCCATTCCACCCAAAAATTTGTTTTTTGTCCACTTTCCATTGGAAACTTTTCCTATTACTTCCTGTCCTAACAGGATGTGAAGGGAAATCTTCCCAACTGGGACACATACAGAAATCCTTATACTTCCTCTCTCTATCCAAACACAAAAAAAGCCCAGGTGAGCAGGTCCCAGAGGGCTGACCACACTGTGTAAGCATGTCCCTACACTGCTTCTGAATAGAATCCCAGGCCTGTGCTGTGGGCAGAGAAAGTCACAAGGTGCAGCAGGGGCTGATTTGTGTCTGACATCTGTCTACACAACCAAGAACTGCACAGGAGCTAGCATTTACATGACTATATCATCTCTGTGCCAGCATCTCAGTCCTGGAAGTGGATACTGACCCTGAATGATGGCTGAACAAAGATTTTGGCAGCACACCTCATGTATTGCAGTGAATTGCAATGTTTGTTTGCACACGTGTGTAGCGATACCCGCGAAGGAGCTGCTTTCATTTGTTCAGTCCGTTATCCCCAAGAGCAGAGGCACACTTAAAGCGGAGGTTCCGCGGTCCATAGTTTTTTTTTTTTTTTTTTAGTCCATTCAATGTGGTTACAGATTACAATTTACTATTCGCTCGTCTCGCGATTTAAATCATCCTCCGTGCGTTTTCGTTAAAAATAACCACTTATAAAAACTGATCCTGGGCTTTTCCATTTTGCTTGTGGGCATCGTGAAGCCCAAAAGCACAGACTTCCGGGTAGCGGGGAATGTGCTATGAATTTCGAGGGATTTCGCTGGACGGCGTCTCCTGGGAAGCATGACACTTTGCTCCCAGGAGACATTGAGGAGACATCCCAGCACACACAGCGCCGCCGGGCAAACCAAAAGACACGCCTACTTCCGCGGGAGGAAAACCAGGAAGTGCTAAATCATACAGCTGATTCTCCTTAAAGCGGTTGTATACCCGCTGCTGTATTTTTTTCATACCTGTAAGGCAAAAGGCATAATGAGCTAGTATGCACCGCATACTAGCTCATTATGAAACACTTACCTTAGAACGAGGCGTCGGGAACTTACCTGGTCCACGCCGAGGGAGATGTCATCTTGCCTCGGCGTGTCTTCCGGGTATCGCCGCTTTAGCGCTGTGAGTGGCTGGAGCGGCGATGTCGTCACTCCCGCGTGTCGGCAAGGTCCAGCGGCTGCCGGCCTTTAGCCGAGAATCCCCGCTGCGCATGCGCTGCTGCATTCAGCGGCTCATTGCGAGGGGAATATCTCCTAAACCGTACAGGTTTAGGAGATATTCTTTTTATCTACAGGTAAAGCCTCGTACACGAGGCCGGTTTTTTCGTCAAGATACAACAAGAAAACTGCCGGGAGAACTTTCTTGCCGAGAAAACCGGCCGTGTGTACGAGGCTTTCAGGTTTCTCATCAAGAAAACTGGCCAGAATCTCGACGAGAAAAATAGAGATCCTGCTCTCTATTTTCTCGTTGAGATTCCCGTCGGCCTGTTTCCCGACGAGAAACCCGAGAGTGTGTTCGCTTACCTGTCGCCGTGGAAACCCGCGCATGCTCGAAATGACTTTTGCGCGGTAGCTTCCTAGGCATAGGTAGGGTGTAGCAAGATGGCGGTGGTGGCATCGAATGTGACGAGCGCACGCTCGTCGTAGTCGATGACGTCACTGCGTTCGTTCCATTCAAAAGAACGGCGGTTCTTTTGAATGGAGCGTGTGTACACTCGGCCGGGACAAGATTCTTCTCAAGAATCTCGTCAGGAAAAACAACGTGTTTTTTCCTGACGAGATTCTCGGCCATGTGTACGAGGCTTCAGCCTTATAGGCTTACCTGTAGGGAAAAGTAAAAAATTTGGGTATACATCGCTTTAATGATAGCCGCACAAAAAAAAAAGGTTTATGAAATGTGAATGTAAATGTTGCAAGGATATTGGTAATGTAAAGTTTACATTTAGGGTGAACCTCCGCTTTAAATGGTAAAGCACAATATGACACTTTTAATCGGATTGGTTACCAGGGGCGTTGCTAGGTCTACTAAAGAACTGGGGCTAGAGCCCATAGCAGCAAAGTAAAGAAAGTCATACGCTTGGGCGGGTCCCTAGAGCCCCCCTCATTACATCAGGGTCCCCAGAGAGCCCCCCTTATGTCAGGATCCCCAGAGAGCCCCCCTTTACATCAGGGTCCCCAGAGAGCCCCCCTTATGTCAGGATCCCCAGAGAGCCCCCCTTTACATCAGGGTCCCCAGAGAGCCCCCTTATGTCAGGATCCCCAGAGAGCCCCCCTTTACATCAGGGTCCCCAGAGAGCCCCCCTTATGTCAGGATCCCCAGAGAGCCCCCCTTTACATCAGGGTCCCCAGAGAGCCCCCCTTATGTCAGGATCCCCAGAGAGCCCCCCTTTACATCAGGGTCCCCAGAGCTGCTCCTCCTCTAGCATTAAATATAAGCCTCCTAAAATTTCTTACCTTCTTTAAATTCACAACGTGTGAAGGGGGAGGCGGGGGCACTGGCAGCAGTCAGGTCTAAATAAGAAGGTTCCACACTTAGAGGGAGCAGAGTTAGACAAACTGTGGTTGGTTGGTTGGTTGATAGCAACTAACCACTGAGGAGACAGTGAGCCGGGGAAGTGTGGCAGCAGCCAGCCCAGGACAGGACTACAAGCCAGGAAAGTTCCGCTCTCCGCTGAATGCTGGGGGTGGAGTCACGTGGTTGGTTGCTAGACGCTGAGCGGTCCTAGAAACCAACCACCGCTGGAATGTCAGTCAGTGGCGAGCAGGAACCAGGACTGCCATCAGAGTACGCACCGCTGCACCCGGTAAGAGACTCTGGGCTATGGGCCGCAGATTAGGGGCTTTAGCCCCAGAAGCCACCCCCTAGCAAAGCCACTGTTGGTTACCTTTACTCAGATTGGTTCTATGAGTCCAGGTAGGAGGAGAGGAATGACCTTCTCTTATGTCAGACCTCTCTCTACTGTCCCCTGACACCACAGGCCCAATTACAAACACTTTATTCAAATCAACATGTAATGGCCTAACTTTCTAGATAAACTGTCCCCCACACCCACTGCATATGCAGAGCCCTGATAATGTGTGTGCGGATCCGTATGGCCCTAGTAGCTTCAGTGCTTTTGAAGAAAAGATAAAACTTTGTGTCTTCAGTTAGCCACTTTCATTGGTGCACTTAAATTCCGGGATAGCAGGGCCAAACAACACAACTGGCCCAAATTATCAACTGAAACAGGCAGGATCTTCCTCAGCAAGGTGAGAGGACAATGATGTCTGTATACAGTGTCCCCAGAAATGGATGCCCTTATCCTTTATCCCTGTGGCACTACAAGTGTCAGCAAGATGACTACCAGCAATGATGTCTGTATACAGTGTCCTCAGAAATGGATGCCCTTATCCCTTATCCCTGTGGCACTACAAGTGTCAGCAAGATGACTACCAGCAATGATGTCTGTATACAGTGTCCCCAGAAATGGATGCCCTTTTCTTTTTTCCCTGTGGCTCTACAGGTGTCAGCAAGATGAAAACCAGCAATGATGTCTGTAAACAGTGTTCATTTAACTCCTTCTGTGGTGCAGTGTCCCTGTTTCCTGCAAATGGGCAAAAAAAAAAAGCCCCCTCACCCAATCCTGCGATTAAGGCCCAAACAAACGTCCTGGAACAGGCAGGCTTTTATGGCGACCAGACTGGTCACCCCACACTGGAACGATTCACCGTCGGTGCAGATGCGCCTGGATGTGCACTTGGGATCCCCCTCTCTCTGGCTGGATGTTCCGACTGGCGGCAGAGGCCTGAATTGCGTGGGGAGATCATCTGAGAGACAGCATCTCTCCTTCAGGTCTGAGCTCTTCCTCCGCCTTGTACTGACTGAGAATCTCCTCAGGAAATCAAAATGGAGTCTCTCCTTTCCTGCCCACAGAGAATGCTGGTCTTGGTAGTTCCTGTCACTATACAAGGCTATGGGGCCGCACTGTGCTGGAACTTCATATTCCAGAGTCCTTTGCATCTGCTTCCTGCAGCTCAGTACAGTCCCTCTGATTGGCTCCTGTAATTGCTCCTACAATTGGCTCTCCTCCTTCTGCCAATAGGGACACAGGGGAGGGTGTAGAGTGAGCAGATGACTGTGTTAACATGCAGTCAGTGAAGAGCAAAAGGGAGGAGGGGAAAGAAACTCCTCATAGCTGCAGACACTTTGAACTTTTCCCTGTCAGCTTTTCTTTGTTAATGTAAGTCTTTGGCTGCCGCACCCTCTACACGTGCATTCTGGATGCATGGGGATGCCATTCCTAATTAAATGACAACCCAACACCACAATGCAGGTAGTATGAATGAGCCTAAACAAGAGACGTAATTTCCCAAGGAATCCTGGGCTACTGACCTCTGTCGCTGTATGCACTGTGGAGCAATTCATCCTCAACATTCACAGCAGAAGCACTGAAGTCACTCAAGATGTTCTCTTTGCAGTTCAGACTCCTCCCCACTTCTCTCTTCCTGCAGTGACTCAGGAACTAGGCTCCATCCTTCCAGCACTGACTCAGCAGCCCCCTCCCCCCCAATACAGTAACTGAGCTGCTCAGCTCCCATGGCTCCCCCTCCAAAAAAGTGACTCAGCAGCTCAGCAACCCTCCCAGAAGTTAAAGTGTTATTAAACCCACAACAGTAAAATCAGTCTGTATATGCAGTAAAGCATGCTTGTTATACTCACTGTGAAACCTAAGGGGTTAATTATCTGCATTGTGTAAAAAGAATGTTTGATCCTGTCTTCTCTGATCCCCCCTTCTTCCACTGTCCCCAATCCATCTCCTGATAGAACAAAGCCCTAGGAGGCACTTTGCACATGCTCAGTTTGGTATGTATTGCTAAAGAGTCCAGAGGGTCAGGGGTCATGCAGCCTCATAGGACAGTCAGAGGAGAATGAAAACTCCTACAAGCTTTAACCAGACACTGATAGAAGTCACAAGACTGCTATATACTGCTGTTGAGAAAAGGTATTTAGCAGTTTTATATTTACTAAAATAATTGCATTGTCATGTTCTGTGTACTGTGGGAGACCAGATATAGTGAATGCAGGCTCCTGGGTTTAGTAACACTTTAAAATAGATATATTTTTTTAGCCTACGGGCTGAATAAGAAAAAAGCTAACCAATTCCTTCATCCAGCTAGATAGACAATTGCTCTGCTCCCCCTCCCAGCAGTGACTGAGTTGCTCAGCTCTCCCTGCTCCCCCTCCCAGCAGGGACTTGGCAGCTCAGCTTTTCCTTCTCCCAGCAGTAATTCTGCAGCTCAGCTCCCCCTGCTTCCTCTCCCAGCAATGACTCAAAAGCTTAGCTTTCCCTGCTCCCCCTCCCAGCAGTAACTGTGTTGCTCAACTCCCCCTGCTCCCCCTCCCAGCAGTAACTGTGTTGCTCAACTCCCCCTGCTCCCCCTCCCAGCAGTAACTGTGTTGCTCAGCTCCCACTGGTTCCTCTGCCAGCAGTGACTCAAAAGCTTAGCTTTCCCTGCTCCCCCTTCCAGCAGTAACTGTGTTGCTCAACTCCCCTTGCTTCCTCCCCCAGCAATGACTCAGAAGCTTAGCTTTACCTGATCCCCTCCCAGCAGTAACTGTGTTTCTCAGCTCCCCTTGCTTCCCCTCCCAGCAGTAACTGTGTTGCTCAGCTCTCCCTGCTTCCTCTCCCAGCAGGGACTTGGCAGCTCAGTTTTCTCTTCTCCCAGCAGTAATTCATCAGCTCAGCTCCCTCTGCTCCCGACTCCCAGCAGTAACTGTGTTGCTCAGCTCCCCCTGCTTCCTCTCCCAGCAGTGACTCAGAAGCTTAGCTTTCCCTGCTCCCCCTCCCAGCAGTAACTGTGTTGCTCAGCTCCCCCTGCTTCCTCTCCCAGCAGTGTCTCAGAAGCTTAGCTTTCCCTGCTCCCCCTCCCAGCAGTAACTGTGTTGCTCAGCTCCCCCTGCTTCCTCTCCCAGCAGTAACTGTGTTGCTCAGCTCCCCCTGCTTCCTCTCCCAGCAATGACCCGGAAACTTAGCTTTCCCTGCTCCCCCTCCCAGCAGTAACTGTGTTGCTCAGCTCCCCCTGCATCCTCTCCCAGCAGTAACTGTGTTGCTCAGCTCCCCCTACTTCCTCTCCCAGCAGTGACTCAGAAGCTTAGCTTTCCCTGCTCCCCCTCCCAGCAGTGACTGGAAAGTTCAGGTCCCCTGCTCATCCCTCCAGGATAAAAATCTATTTTTTTTATTTTTATATTAATACAAATTGATCAGATTATTTATATCAAGCTGCTCCCTTAAGATATATAAAATAAAAGTCTAGACATTGTCATTATTAATAACGTGGAGGAGGTTTGGGTGGGGGAGGGGGGGGTCTGTCTTATTATCATATTGCCTCCTGCAGAGCTCACATACATAATGGAATATGTTCAGCATCTGCTCTTATCTCCGACGTCTCCCTGTGTGCGCAACCGCCAAGGTTGTCTAAATATGGAAAATAAAGAGCCCGCCGGGCACCTCAAGGTAGTTTTGCTGTATAAATAGAGATGAAAGGCCGGGTCATGTCCACAGAGGAGGGCACAGTGACCTGCATTTTCCTGGCGCTGGGCTTCTTTTTTTTTGCTCGGGACTCCGCTCAATTGAACAATATCGCTGGTCATTCACCCCCAGCCAATAGTCAGAGTGCGCGGCTGAGCGCGGCATTGACCTCATTTATACTTGCAGTTGGGGGGGGGGGGGGGCGGTGAAAATAGGCTACTGAGCCGTGTTATTACTGATTCCTGATCACCACCCTTAAGCTGCAAAGGTAACGAGACGGGGATGGACTCATGCGGCGTCGCAGTTTTGTGAATTACACCCGGGTGTGAGGGGGGCGGTTGTGGCACGGGCTCATAGACTTGCATGGGTCACAATCGGCCCGCTGAATTCGACATGCCAGGTTTTCATGCTTCCTGGCCACACAAGTACAGTGCCTTGAAAAAGTATTCATACCCCTTGAAATTTCCCACATTTTGTCATGTTACGACCAAAAATGTAAATGTATTTTATTGGGATTTTATGTGATAGACCAACACAAAGTGGCACATAATTGTGAAGTGGAAGGAAAATGATAAATGGTTTTCATTTTTTTTTTATACAAATAAATGTGAAAATTGTGGCGTACATTTGTATTCAGTCAATACTTTGTAGAACTGCCTTTCAATGCAATTACAGCTGTAAGTCTTTTTGGGGATGTCTCTCCAGCTTTGCACATCTAGAGAGGGACATTTCTGCCCATTCTTCTTTGCAAAATAGCTCAAGCTCTGTCAGATTGGATGGAGAGCGTCTGTGAACAGCAATTTTCAAGTCTTTCCACAGAGTCTCAATTGGATTTAGGTCTGGACTTCGACTGGCCCATTCTAACACATGAATAAAAACAATTCCATTGTAGCTCTGGCTGTATGTTTAGGGTTGTTGTCCTGCTGGAAGGTGAACCTCCGCCCCAGTCTCAAGTCTTTAATGCCGCGTACACACGATCGGAAATTCCTCCAGCAAAAGCCTGATGTGAGCTTTTGGTTTTAAATTTCGACCGTGTGTAGGCTCCATTGGACTTTTGCTGTCGGAAATTCCGCCAGCAAAAGATTGAGAGCAGGTTCTCAATTTTTCAGTTGGGAAAAATTCAGATCGGAAATTCCGATCGTCTGTAGCAATTCCAACGCGCAAAATTCCGGTACATGCTTGGAAACAATTAGACGCATGCTCAGAAGCATTGAACTTCATTTTCTTGGCTCATGGTAGTGTTGTACGTCACCGCGTTCTTGACGGTCGAAAGTTCCGAGAACTTTTGTGTGACCGTGTGTATGCAAGCCAAGATTGAGCGGAATTCCGTCGGAAAAACCATCCAAGGTTTTTCCGACGGAAAATCCGACCGAGTGTACGCGGCATAACAGGTTTTCTTCTAAGATTGCCCTGTATTTGGCTCCATCCATCTTCCCATCAACTCTGACCAGCTTCCCTGTTCCTGCTGAAGAAAAGCATCCCCACAACATGATGCTGCCACCACCATGTTTCACGGTGGGGATGGTGTGTTCAGGGTGATGTGCAATGTTAGTTTTCCTCCACACATAGCGTTTTTCTTTTAGGCCAAAACGTTCAATTTTGGTCTCATCCAACCAGAGCACCTTTTTCCACATTTGCTGTGTCCCCCACATAGCTTCTCACAAACTGCAAATGGGACTTCTTATGGCTTTCTTTCAACAATGGCATTCTTCTTGTCACTCTTCCATAAAGGGCAGATTTGTGGAGAGCACGACTAATAGTTGTCCTGAGGACAGATTCTCCCACCTGAGCTGTGGATCTCTGCAGCTCCTCCAGAGTTACCATGGGCCTCTTGGCTGCTTCTCTGATGAATGTTCTCCTTGCCCGGCCTGTCAGTTTAGGTGGACGGCCATGTCTTGGTAGGTTTGCAGTTGTGCCATACTCTTCCCTTTTTCGGATGATGGATTGAGCAGTGCTCCGTGAGATGTTCAAAGCTTGGGATATGTTTTTATAACCTAACCCTGCTTTAAACTTCTCCACAACTTTATCCCTGACCTGGCTGGTGTGTTCCTTGGCCTTCATGATGCTGTTTGTTCACTAAGGTTCTCTAACAAACCTCTGAGGGCTTCACAGAACAGCTGTATTTATACTGAGATTAGATTACACACAGGTGGACTCTATTTACTAATTAGGGGACTTCTGAAGGTAATTGGTTCCACTAGATTTTAGTTAGGGTTATCAGAGTAAAGGGGGCTGAATACAAATTCACTCCACACTTTTCACATATTTATTTGTAAAAAAAAAATTGAAAACCATTTATCATTTTCCTTCCACTTCACAATTATGTGCCATTTTGTGTTGCTCTATCACATAAAATCCCAATAAAGTACATTTACGTTTTTGGTTGTAATATGACAAAATGTGGAAAATTTCAAGGGGTATGAATACTTTTTCAAGGCACTGTATATGAGCCCTTAGAGCAGAAGGTGTGAGCGGTGTCAGGAGAGGTAACATGACCGGGTCTTCTCTTCTCTCCTCCTCATTCTCCTGATATAATAAAGTTTGTTATAATGGACCCGGTTACAGCATGACTCAGAATAGCGGCTTCTTCCAGGCTGACTCATGATCCAGCAATAGTGTGTGAGCCGAGCGCTCGCTGCTGAGCTCCGCCATGGAGGAGATTTATAAATCATCTAATGTCAGATAAAGGAGGACTCCGGGCACACAGCTAAATACAGGTTCATGGGGACCGCTTCAAATGCCAGAGGATGCCAAATTCTGTTCTGCCAGTCTTATGATCCAGACACCCCTTCTAACATCTGTTCTGCCAGTATTATGATCCAGACACCCCTTCTAATATCTATTCTGCCAGTCTTATGATCCAGACACCCCTTTCCAAATTCTGTTCTGCCAGTCTTATGATCCAGACACCCCTTTCCAAATTCTGTTCTGCCAGTCTTATGATCCAGACACCTCTTCTAACATCTGTTCTGCCAGTATTATGATCCAGGCACCCCTTCTCTGTCCAGCCAGTCTTATGATCCATCATCCAGGCACCCCTTCTTTTTCCAGCCAGTCTTATGATCCAGGCACCCCTTCTCTGTTCAGCCAGTCTTATGATCCAGGTACCCCTTCTCTGTTCAGCCAGTCTTATGATCCAGGCACCCCTTCTCTGTTCTGCCAGTCTTATAATCCAGGCAAACCTTCTCTGTTCTGCCAGTCTTATGATCCAGGCAAACCTTCTCTGTTCAGCCAGTCTTATGATCCAGGCACTCCTTCTCTGTTCAGCCAGTCTTATGATCCAGGCAAACCTTCTCTGTTCTGCCAGTCTTATGATCCAGGTACCCCTTCTCTGTTCAGCCAGTCTTATGATCCAGGTACCCCTTCTCTGTTCAGCCAGTCTTATGATCCAGGCACTCCTTCTCTGTTCTGCCAGTCTTATAATCCAGGCACCCCTTCTCTGTTCTGCCAGTCTTATGATCCAGGCACCCCTTCTCTGTTCAGCCAGTCTTATGATCCAGGTACCCCTTCTCTGTTCAGCCAGTCTTATGATCCAGGCACTCCTTCTCTGTTCTGCCAGTCTTATAATCCAGGCACCCCTTCTCTGTTCTGCCAGTCTTATGATCCAGGCACCCCTTCTCTGTTCAGCCAGTCTTATGATCCAGGTACCCCTTCTCTGTTCAGCCAGTCTTATGATCCAGGCACTCGTTCTCTGTTCTGCCAGTCTTATGATCCAGGCACCCCTTCTCTGTTCAGCCAGTCTTATGATCCAGGCACCCCTTCTCTGTTCAGCCAGTCTTATGATCCAGGTACCCCTTCTCTGTTCAGCCAGTCTTATGATCCAGGCACTCCTTCTCTGTTCTGCCAGTCTTATAATCCAGGCACCCCTTCTCTGTTCTGCCAGTCTTATGATCCAGGTACCCCTTCTCTGTTCAGCCAGTCTTATGATCCAGGCACTCCTTCTCTGTTCTGCCAGTCTTATGATCCAGGCACCCCTTCTCTGTTCTGCCAGTCTTATGATCCAGGCACCCCTTCTCTGTTCAGCCAGTCTTATAATCCAGGCACCCCTTCTCTGTTCTGCCAGTCTTATGATCCAGGTACCTCTTCTCTGTTCAGCCAGTCTTATGATCCAGGCAAACCTTCTCTGTCCAGCCAGTCTTATGATCCAGGTACCCCTCCAGACAGACCCCTTACCTCCCCTGCAGACTACACTGCAATGCAAACCTTTGTGGTCTAGTGACAGTGAAGGAGCCCCATCACAATGCTGATAAAGTCCTCACTCTGCTCTCTTCTACCTCTGATCAATGGACAGCACTGTGCAATGCAGCGATCGGCTCCCTGTGCTCTCCAAACCCCCCCCCCTCACCGTCCCCCATTCCCCGTCCCCTTCCTTCTATTCCAAGAGGCTGATATCAAGATTCAGATGCCTAATCACATAATAAAAATATTTAAACTGAAACACCAAAAAGTGATATAACCTTTACCATGTTATTACAATTTCAGAAGTAAAGCAGGTAAGCTAGTAAAACAAGGCCGTGCTGTAGGGCAGAGCTGTGTAAATCTCAGGACTGGATAGACAGAAATCCTAATTCTTTGGCGGGTATAACAGCTCTTGTTTATGTATTTGATCCGTGTATTTAGCGGTTTGCCTGGAGTTCGGGTTTAATGAATCCATAACTGGAATAAATGGCAGTTTGTTTGGAGCTCAGCTTTTAATAATTCACAGGAACAACATAACAGTGACAGTCTGAGCCCAGCGAATCGCCTACCTACCTCTTTATTAATATGGATTTCTTTGTATCGGGCCGTACTGAATAAAAGCCATAGCTAAGGCCTGCTGTGTTCTACCAATATAAAATCATACATTCATTTCCACATTCTATTTCAGTTATTTCCAGCCTTCTCCTATTCATCTCAATCATCTTTGTAAACTTACCTTGTGAACATCCCCACACATTGTCTTCCCTGAATTCTGTGACCCGTAGTCACTATGCCCTGTGGGTAGGCACTGCTGTGTCACACATTTCACAGAGCCTGCCTTCTGATCTACAGGCGGAGTCAGTATCTCATCGACATTTTTGTTTGTTGCAGGGGATGTCTAAAATCTGACTTGTATCTTAGTGTAGACTTCTGGGAAAATCAGAGAGCCAATCACACAAGCAGGAAATGACATATCTGGGGGCGGGGTCTGTGTATAGAACTCCTCCAGGTGGCCATATTGCATTTTACAGAAAATTACAGCTCTGCAGATTGAAAAGTAAAGGGAATTTTTAATAACATTCAATTACTGTATATACTATATTATTATTATTTTTTTATTTGCTATTTTTTCCCATGAAAGTGGAGTTACTCTGTGACTATTGTTTGTATTGTTATTACAATGCTGTTATAAAATGAAAACGTCTGCAATTCTACTGAGCTCCATGCAGATATGAAAGACCAAAAAAAATGAATGCAGCTCCATAATCATTAAAAAGTGCTGATGAACCCAAAAGCAAACATTTATGTTTCTCCTTCTGTCACTCCGATCTCTCCTTCTATCGGCATGCTTCTTGCCATGCAGAACACCTAAACGGCCCTCTTCTCCCTGCTTCTCCCTCCCCCAGTCTGAGCTCTGGTGTACCGCTGACTACAGATGGCTGATACCAAGTCAAATTCTGATACTTAAGCCTCGTACACACGAACGAGTTTCTCGGCAAAAACCAGCAAGAAACTTGCTGGCAGAGATTTTTTGCCGAGAAATTAGTTCGTGTGTATGGTTTCTCGTCAAGAAAACCGACAAGTAATCTCGACGAGAAAATAGAGAACCTGCTCTCAATTTTCTCGTCGAGATTCTCGTCAGCCTGTTTCTCGACGAGAAAATTGTGTGTGTGTACACTTACCTTTTCCCCGGGAAGCCCGCGCATGTTCGAAATGACTTCGACGCATGCGCGGTAGCTTCCTAGGCATAGATAGGGTGAACCAAGATGGCGGCGACGGCATCGAATGTGACGAGCGCACGCTCGTCGTATTCGATGACGTCACCGCGTACGCTCCATTCAAAGAACCGCGGGTTCTTGAAACGAGCGTGTGTACACTCGGCCGGGACAAGTTTCTTGTCCAAGAATCTCGTCGAAAAAAACAACATGTTTTTTTCGACGAGAATCCCGGCCGTGTGTACGAGGCTTAACACTACTTGCATTTAAAACAAAAAGCGGCATTAAACACAAAAGCAAACATTTATTATATTGCAGCTTACCAGTTCTTACACGTGATGGCTGCATTCGTTTTTTTTTTTTTTTTAGGCTTTCTTTCTTCTAATTTCATCCGGTGATCTGCCCAGTAAGTCTGTTTTTCAAAAGCACAAGCTCTCCAGCAGAATGTATTAGTTCATATGGATGAGACAAACCACTTACCACTGGCATAGGTGCCTACAATGATCATCTTTTTTTTATTTATTTTTTATTATTATTAATGTAAAACCTTTATCCCAAGAAGGAAAAACACAGCTTGCTGTTAGGCTGCATTCACACCTGAGCGTTTTGTAGCCCTAAGCCTGAAGCTACAAAACGCTAGAGGGGGAAAAAATCCATTATTCTCTATGGAGATGGTTCACATCTCCACTCAAAAACGCCTGAAGCTCAAACAAGTTTCGGACCCTTTTTTGTCGCGCGAATCGGGCGGATTTGGGCGTTTTAGGAGTCATAGAATGTAATGGAAACGCTTGATTCAAGCGTCTAGCGCGACAACGAGCGTTTCGACGGGCGCAAATTCGCGCGATAAAACGGCGGTAAAAACGAGGGTAAAAACGCTTGAAGCGCTACGCTCAGGTGTGAATGCAGCCTAACTGATTATAAAGTGTGAGCTGGAGCTTGGTGTGTTTAAATCTGTCACTACATATAACACTCCGCTTCCCTCAGACTGACAATGCTGCCATCCAAAAGTACCCCTTGTGCCTCTTTCATCCAGAGTGGGAGGCGCTCTAATACAGGGGGTGTGTTTCTGGTCAGATCACCAGGTGAAGAAAAAAAGAAAGAAAACTAATGCAGCCACAACATCTAAAGCTGCAATATATTACATTTTTGTTTTTTGGCTTAATACCGCTTTAATCTCTATGTACAGTGGGAGGGAGGGTGGGCTCTACCAGCCACATGTGGCACATACATGGTAATGGACGGGCGAGGTTTCTGAAGAAAACAGGGGATTTTGGGACTTTAAAGTGGTTGTAAAGCCACTTATGCAACTTTCCCCTACAGGTAAGCCTAGATTAAGGCTTACCTGTAGGTGTTTGCAATAACTCCTAAACCTACAAGGTTTAGGAGATATTTGCCCAAAAAGAATGCACCATTGTCTACGGCGCATGCGCGCCATAGACAACGGGGCTGCCAACGCCGGTTTTATCAATGGATAATGCCGGCTTTGACGGCTCCCGCGCGCACGCGCGGTGACGTCATCGCCGCTCCGGCCAATCAGAGCGCCGGAGCGGCGATACCCGGAAGTAACCTTCTGGAGCGATGTCTGCGGCCGGAGGGGGAGACGTGGACGGCTTCGGGGGGCTTCGATCTAAGGTAAGTAATGCATAATGAGCTAGTATGCGTGGCGCCGATGCGCTGAGGAAAGGCCCGCCCACCTCCCCGCACCTGGACTGAGTGACCAATGGGGGAATGGGAAGGCACCTGAGAGAATCGCAGCTCCCGGAAGTGCAGGCAGAGGCAGTCCCGCAGTCCCTCAATGCACACCACAAAACTGTGCTGACAGCGCGCTCACTGCACACTTCCAGTGACAAAGCTCCACCAGACCGGTCCCTATCTCTAGTAATGATCAGGAGTCGGCAAGATGGGCTTCCAACAGGGTGGATTTTGATTTGATTTTGATTTGAATCACTAGGCTTGATTAAAATCAACTCGATTTAAATCATAATTTTTAAAGAGCAACTGTCATCTCTGTCCCGTAGCGGCTCCTCCTCTGACCCGCTGTTGGCTCCTCCTCTGACCCGCTGTTGGCTCCTCCTCTGACCCGCTGTTGACTCACCGACAGTCTTATTCACTTTAATGGGTTGGCTGGTGATGCGGCAGTGACACAAAAAGGTGAGGGACGTGGCGGCAGCAGGTGAGTGGATGCCCGCTAACAAGCACTGCCACGATGGATCTGAAATAACAGGCGCTCTTTAAATATAAGGACTTATCCTTGCTGGTAGTTAGAATCTTTAATATTTTCAAAAAAAATGAAGGTTTCCGATTTAGAATAATAAGCTGTCAGGTTAGTAAAACAGCAATATCAGAACCAATTCAATCATACAGTTTGTTGTGTACATAGATTTGCTAAATAATGGGATAAAGGAATACAGGTCCTTCTCAAAAAATTAGCATATTGTGATAAAGTTCATTATTTTCTGTAATGTACTGATAAACATTAGACTTTCATATATTTTAGATTCATTACACACAACTGAAGTAGTTCAAGGCTTTTCTTGTTTTAATATTGATGATTTTGGCATACAGCTCATGAAAACCCAAAAATCCTATCTCAAAAAATTAGCATATTTCATCCGACCAATAAAAGAAAAGTGTTTTTAATACAAAAAAAGTCAACCTTCAAATAATTATGTTCAGTTATGCACTCAATACTTGGTCGGGAATCCTTTTGCAGAAATGACTGCTTCAATGCGGCGTGACATGGAGGCAACCAGCCTGTGGCACTGCTGAGGTGTTATGGAGGCCCAGGATGCTTCGATAGCGGCCTTAAGCTCATCCAGAGTGTTGGGTCTTGCGTCTCTCAACTTTCTCTTCCCAATATCCCACAGATTCTCTATCGGGTTCAGGTCAGGAGAGTTGGCAGGCCAATTGAGCACAGTAATACCATGGTCAGTAAACCATTTACCAGTGGTTTTGGCACTGTGAGCAGGTGCCAGGTCGTGCTGAAAAATGAAATCTTCATCTCCATAAAGCTTTTCAGCAGATGGAAGCATGAAGTGCTCCAAAATCTCCTGATAGCTAGCTGCATTGACCCTGCCCTTAATAAAACACAGTGGACCAACACCAGCAGCTGACATGGCACCCCAGACCATCACTGACTGTGGGTACTTGACACTGGACTTCAGGCATTTTGGCATTTCCCTCTCCCCAGTCTTCCTCCAGACTCTGGCACCTTGATTTCCGAACGACATGCAAAATTTGCTTTCATCCGAAAAAAGTACTTTGGACCACTGAGCAACAGTCCAGTGCTGCTTCTCTGTAGCCCAGGTCAGGCGCTTCTGCTGCTGTTTCTGGTTCAAAAGTGGCTTCACCTGGGGAATGCGGCACCTGTAGCCCATTTCCTGCACACGCCTGTTCACGGTGGCTCTGGATGTTTCTACTCCAGACTCAGTCCACTGCTTCCGCAGGTCCTCCAAGGTCTGGAATCGGTCCTTCTCCACAATCTTCTTCAGGGTCCGGTCACCTCTTCTCGTTGTGCAGCGTTTTCTGCCACACTTTTTCCTTCCCACAGACTTCCCACTGAGGTGCCTTGATACAGCACTCTGGGAACAGCCTATTCGTTCAGAAATTTCTTTCTGTGTCTTACCCTCTTGCTTGAGGGTGTCAATGATGGCCTTCTGGACAGCAGTCAGGTCGGCAGTCTTACCCATGATTGCGGTTTTGAGTAATGAACCAGGCTGGGAGTTTTAAAAAGCCTCAGGAATCTTTTGCAGGTGTTTAGAGTTAATTAATTGATTCCGATGATTAGGTTAATAGCTCGTTTAGAGAACCTTTTCATGATATGCTAATTTTTTGAGATAGGATTTTTGGGTTGTCATGAGCTGTATGCCAAAATCATCAATATTAAAACAAGAAAAGCCTTGAACTACTTCAGTTGTGTGTAATGAATCTAAAATATATGAAAGTCTAATGTTTATCAGTACATTACAGAAAATAATGAACTTTATCACAATATGCTAATTTTTTGAGAAGGACCTGTATTCCTGAACTTTATCTCGTGGTTACTGTGAAATTGTGTGAATGCATCAATGCATCGCTTGCAGAGCTTGGATTCCTTTGGCCAATCATGGCTCAGGGGGTCCACGCCCCACACTATGTAAGGCTGATTTCATAGCGGCCATACATGTTGTAATGAATGAGAGCAGCAAAATGACATTTCTAAAGGAAAAAATGTAATTTAAAACTACTCGTGGTTATAATGTATTGTTGGATCCCAGCAATATACATAAAAATCATTGAAAAAAAACATGTGAGCCCCCCCCCCCCCCCAGTCCATTACCAGGCCCTTCAGGTCTGGTATGGATATTAAGGGAAACCCCGCACAAAAAAAAAAGTGGCGTGGGGGTCCCCCCTAAAATCTATACCAGGCCTTTATCCGAGCACGCAACCTGGCAGACTGCAAGAAAAGCACCCCCCCCTCCTAAACCGTACCAGGCCACATGCCCTCATTATGGGGAGGGTGCTTTGGGGTCCCCCCCAAAACACCTTGTCCCCATGTTGATGGGGACAAGGGCCTCTTCCCCACAACCCTTGCCCGCTGGTTGTGGGGGTCTGCGGGCAGGGGGCTTATCAGAATCTGGAAGCCCACTTTAACAAGAGGACCCTCAGATCTCGCCCCCCCCATGTGAATGGGTATCGGGTACATTGTACCCCTACTCATTCACCAAAAAAAAGTTTCCAAAAAGTAAAAATGACAGGAGACAGTTTTGGACAATTTCTTTATTAAAAAAAAAGTGTCCCACAATGTCCATCAATCTTCAATCACGGCGTCCGATGGTCCTGAGAAAAAAACGGGAAAACTCTGCCTCCATGGGAGGCGTCCCACCGGCTGCAATTTTTTTTTTCGATGACAGCTGTTATTTAGCTGAGGGCAGGGCCACCCTGTGACTTGAACGGGTGACTCCGCCCCCTCTAACGTCACGTGATGTCACATGACGTCAGAAGGGGACAGGGTCACAGACCTGAAGGGCCTGGTATGGATTTTGGGGAGGGGGGAATCCCACGCCATTTTTTTATTTTTTTTTGGCACGGGGTTCCTCTTAACATCCATACCAGACTCAAAGCTCCTGGTAATGGACTGGGGGGGGGGGGGGGGGGGGCTCACGTTGTTTTTTTAATGATTTTTATCTATATTTCCGGGATCCGACAATTCATTACTGCCGCAATCAGTAATAAATAACTATTTTCCCTTTAGAAATTTAATTTTTCTGTGGTACTGTTATGAACATGTGAAAGATGCGCTACTTTACAGACAGACTAAGGGGACCCTCCATACATGATATTTAAAGGAATATTTCATTTTTATTATTTCACTTTAAGCATTATTATTATTACTGCTCCTGAATAAATGGCTGTTTTTAAAACTTTTGTCAGTTGTGGGGGGGGGGAGAGTGTTAAACGTATTAGCAGATTTAGATACACTACCAAACTGAAGCCAAGCTCACACTTTATTATCAGTTACAGCAAACCATTTTTTTTTCCTTTTGGGATGAAGGTTTTACATAAATAAATAAAAGCTGATCATTGTAAGCATCCCTGACAGTGTTGGGTGGTTTGTCTCATCCCTGTAACTGATACATCTGGAAGAGAGCTTGAGCTTTTGAAAAACCAGGTGAAATTAGGAGAAAGAAAGCCTAAAAAAAGAAAACTAGAGCAGCCATCACATCTAAGAATTGGTAAGCTGCAATATAATAAATGTCTACTTTTAGGTTTAACCACTCCCCCCCCGGCCTATAGCAGAATGACGGCCGGGAAGTGGTTCTGTTATCCTGACTGGGCGTCACATGACGTCCAGCAGGATAACATGCTGGCGCCCGCCCGAGGGGGCACGCAGCGATCTCGAGGGGGCACGCAGCAATCTCGAGTGCGGCGTGTCACTCTGCGACACCGCATCTCCGATCGTGGAAAGAAGACTCTGTCAGAGGCTTCTTACCACGTGATCAGCTGTGACCAATCACAGCTGATCATCGCGTGAACCAGGAAGTGCCGGTAAACGGCCTTCCTCGGTTCACGCTGACAGGGAGAGCCAATCGGCGTCTCTCCCTGTCAGAGGGAGGGGGGGTCTGTGCTGATAATCCGCACATTGATTATCAGCACAGCCCCCATCAGATGTGCCCATCACCTGCCAATCAGTGCCCAACAGCTGTCAGTCAGTGCCCCCTCAAAAAAATCTCTCAGTGACCACCACAGTGCCAATCAGTGCCCAGCAGTAACACCTGTCAGTACCTCGTCATCAGTGCTGCCCATCAGTGATATCTTTTAGTGTCCATCAGTGCCATCTGTCAGTGCCAATTAGTGTCCAGGCAGGGCTATGCTGCTGTGTGGCAGAGCTGTGCAAATCTCAGGAGTGGATGGACAAACACTTGGCAGGCAAAACCACTCTCTTACATGAATATTATCTGTGTATCTGGAGTTCGGTTTTCGTTTTTGAACACTTGGTTCTCTTGTGTACAGACTCCATATATGGCGTCTATATTGTGGGAACGAGGACGTGATTAATTAATGGATCCAGGTGCGGACTGCATTGTGCGTTGTTGTTGACGTTCTTGAACAACAAAGCTCTGCCAAAAGATTTGTTTTCTTCTTTTTTTTTTGTTTCTGGGCACAAGACATATAAATATAGTCCGATCACCAGATAAGGCTTTTCGGGAAGATGAATGGCGCGTTCGCTCGGACTTCGCACTGCGTAACGGCAACATCTGCTTCTTGTCTCTTGCATCATATAAAAATGCGAGTAATCTGAGAAATAATAAGAGCTAAGCAGGCCGAGTCCAGGAAGCCGGTGTTGAGAAATTCAGCAGCCGGGAGGAACTCTCTAATCATGTAAACATTGGAGGTTCGCAGCGCGCCGGTGAGTCCAGTGCTGGAGTGAGGAAGCCGGGTGTTTCCTGACCTGCAGAGTTCTTCTGAACTGTCTGCAGCGTGTCGTAATATCTCCTTCCACTGAAGACCACAACCTGACAGCCAGGACGCCCTACCACTGACACAACCAGGGTGCATGTAAAATAGGGTAAATGGATTCCTGCCGCCGGCTCTTTAAGAGATCATGTGATCACTGTGATTGGCCAGGCTTCTGATTAGACACGTGCACTGCCGAAAAATGTGTTCGTTTTCGTTTCTTTTTTTTTTTTTTTCGTTTTTCGGGTCATTCGTTATGATCGCAATTCGTAAATTCGTGAATTCATAAATTCGTAAATTCTAAAATTCATAAATTCGTAAATTTGAAAATTCATAAATTCTAAAATACGTCAATTCTAAAATTTGCAAATTTGTAAATTATTAAATTATTAAATATCAAAATTCCTAAATTTGAAAATAAGAAAGATAATCCGAAAATTTGAAAGAACCAAATCCCAAAATTCAAAATAATAACTAACTGGCCTCATGCCCACGGACGTTTTTACAGCCGCGTTTTTGAGCGTTTTTTACAGCTTAAAAACGCCTGTCCATGTTAGTCTATAGCTTCATGCCCACCTAGACGTTTTTGAGCTGCAAATAGCATAGGCGTTTTTAACCACTTCCCACCCAGTCAATAGCATATTGACGTCCGGGAAGTGGTTCTGTTATCCACACTGGACGTCTATTGACGTCCTGCAGGATAACAGCCACCACGCGCCCGGGGGGACGCACATCGCGGCGATCGGTGGAGCGGTGTGTCAGTCTGACCCACCGCTACACTGATCTCGGTAAAGAGCCTCCGGCGGAGGCTTTTTACCATGTGATCAGCCGTGTCCAATCACGGCTGATCACGATGTAAACAGAAAGAGACGTTGATCGGCTCTTCCTCACTCGCGTCTGACAGACGCGAGTAGAGGAGAGTCGATCGGCGGCTCTCCTGACAGGAGGGGTTCGCGCTGATTGTTTATCAGCGCAGCCCCCCCTTGGATACCCACACTAGACCACCAGGATGCCGCCCAGGATCACCAGGGAAGCCCCAAGCATGTGGATGGCCCCCATGGCCATCCACATGTAGTAAAACATAAAAAACATATGCCAATCAGTGCCCACAAATGGGCACTGACTGGCACCATCATGGCACGACCACAATGTGTGGTGGCTGGCATTGCTGGGCATCAGTGTCATCAGTGCCACCTATTAGTGTTCATCAGTGCCACCTATCAGTGCCCATCTGTGCCCATAAGTGCCCGTCCATGCCACCTATCAGTGCCACCCATAAGTGCCTATCAGTGCTGGCCATAAGTGCCCATCAGTGCCGCCTATAAGTGCCCATCAGTGCCGCCTATGAGTGCCCATCAGTGCCGCCTATGAGTGCCAATCAGTGCCGCCTATGAGTGCCAATCAGTGCCGCATACCAGTGCCACATATCAGTGCCCATCAGTGCCGCCTATCAGTGCCGCCTATCAGTGCCCATCATCAGTGCCACCTCATCAGTGCCACCTCATTGGTGCCACCTCATCGGTGCCCATCAGTGTCGCCTTATCAGTGCCCGTCAGTGCCGCCTTATCAGTGCTCGTCATTGAAGTAGAAAAGGTACTTATTTACAAAAAAAATTAACAGAAACAAAGAAAAACATATTTTTTTTCAAAATTTTCGCTCTTTTTTTATTTGTTGTGCAAAAAATAAAAATCGCAGAGGCGATCAAATACCACCGAAAGAAAGCTCTATTTGTGGGAACAAATCTATAAAAAATTTGTTTGGGTACAGTGTAGCATGACCGCGCAATTGTCATTCAAATTGCGACAGCGCTGAAAGCTCAAAATTAGCTTGGGCAGGAAGGTGTATAAGTGCCTGGCATTGAAGTGGTTAAGCTGTAAAAAAAAAAAACAGGACCAGTGCGTTCCTCAGCGTCGGCGTTAGGCATAAAAAAACGCGAAGCGTAAAAAAACGCGCAAAAACGCCACGATTGCGTTTTTAAGCTCCGATGTTTTATTTTATTTTTTTTAGAAAAAAATAAAAATTATACAATAACATGGACAGGCGTTTTTAAGCTGTAAAAAATGCGGCTGTAAAAACGTCCGTGGGCATGAGGCCTTAAATTATAGGTATTGGAGTTTCCTTTGAAATTTGGCTGTTAGTAAACGTAACAAATAGAAATTTATCCGAAGTTACGAATTATGTGAAATAACGAATGCCGCATCTAAACAAATGGAACTGAACTAAATAATAATAATAATAAAGTTTTTATTTTTATTATTGTTATTTATTATTATTATTAATGCATTACATTCCATTTGTTTAGATGCGGCATTCGTTATTTCAGTTAATTCGTAACTTCGAATAAATTGGTATTCGTTAGTTCACTAACAGCCAAATTTGAAAGGAAATTCCAATACCTATAAATGTAATAGTTATTAGTATTCGAATTTACAAATATTCTGAAAAATTAGTAAAAATGGGTTTTCATTAATTCAGATGTTTGCGAATTAACGAATTTGTCAAAATTTGTAAAAAAAAAAAAAAAATCGGAACAAAACTAATTGCACATGTCTACATCTGATCATAGCTAGATGACCGACAGTGCGGTCACAGTGCTGGGGGTGCTGATTGAATGTGCTTCCAGCCCAACACAGCAATGCCGGCCAAAGACATCTGAGTGACAGCACGGTATAAGCCCCACCAAGACCATATCCACTTGACCTCTGGAAGATTTAGCACCCCCTTCGTGACCAGGCCATTTGTTGCTATACGGCACTGCGTTACTTTAACCACTTCCATACTGGGCACTTATACACCTTCCTGCCCAGACCAATTTTCAGCTTTCTGCGCTGTTGCACTTTAAATGACAATTGCGTGGTCATGCTACACTGTACCCAAACTACATTTTTATAATTTTTTCCCCACAAAGAGAGCTTTCTTTTGGTGGTATTTGATCACCTCTGCGATTTTTATTTTCTGCAAAAAAAAATAAAAAAGACCGAAAATTTTGAAAAAAAAAAGTTTTTTTTGGTTTCAGTTACAAAACTTTGTAAATAAGTAAGTTTTCTCCTTCACTGATGGGCACTGATGGGGCTGCACTGACGGGCACTGATAAGGTGGCACTGATGGGCACCGATGAGGCGGCACTGATGGGCACGATGAGGTGGCACTGATGGGCACCGATAGACGGCACGGATGGGCACTGATAGGCGGCACGGATGGGCACTGATAGGCGGCACGGATGGGCACTGGTAGGCGGCACGGATGGGCACTGATAGGTGGCACACATGGGCACAGATAGGCGGCATGGATGGGCACAGATAGGCGGCATGGATGGGCACGGATAGGCGACACGGATGGGCACTGATAGACGGCATGGATGGGCACTGATAGGTGGCACGGATGGGCACTGATAGGTGGCATGGATGGGCACTGATAGGTGGCACTGTACTGTAATGTGTTTTAATGGATGCCAAACAATGCCTGTCAATCAGTGGTGCCCATTGTGGGCACTGATTGGCATCCATTGTGGGCACTGATTGGCATCCATTAGGCATTTCTAATTGGCCTCCCTGGTGGTCTAGGGTGGCATACCTTGTGGTGGGCATCCCTGGTGGTCTGGTGGCATCCCTGGTGGTCCAGTGTGGGCATCCTCGGGGGGCGCTGCGCTGATAATCGATCAGCACAAACCCCCCCTGTCAGAGGAGCAGCCGATCGGCTCTCCTCTACTCGCGTCTGACATACAAGAGTAAGGAAAAGCCGATCACCGGCTTTTCCTGTTTACATCGTGTTAAGCCGTGATTGGACACGGCTGATCACGTGGTAAAGAGTCTCCGTCGGACTGTCAGACTGACATCCCGCAACAACGATCGGCGCGATGCGCGCCCCCGGGGGCGCGCAGCGGCTCAATATCCTGAAGACATCACATGACGTCCAGTCAGGATATTAAAACCACTTTGCTGCCGTCATTTTGCTATAGGGTGGGCGGCAAGTGGTTAACTGACAATTGCACGGTCATGCAACGCTGTACCGAAATACAATTTATGTCCTTTTTTCCCACAAATAGAGCTTTCTTTTGGTGGTATTTGATCACCTCTGTGTTTTTAGTTTTTTTTTGTTTTGTTTTTTGTGCTATAAACAAAAAATTTTTTAAAAAAAGACTATATTTTTTACTATAAATAAATAAAAAAATTCAAAAATCTCATTTCTTCATCGGTTTAGGCCAATATGTATTCTATATTGATTGGTTTGTGCAAAAGTTATAGCATATACAAACCATGGGATATATGCAGGAATTTTTATTTTTTTTATACTAGTAATGGCGGAGATCAGCGACTTATAGCAGAACTGCGATATATTGCGGTGGACAGTCTGACACTTTTTGGGGACCAGTGACACTAATACAGTGATCAGTGCTAAAAATATACACTGTCACTGTACTAATGACCCTGGCTGGGAAGGGGTTAACATCAGGGGTGATCAAAGGGTTAACTGTGTGCCTAGCCAGTGTTTATGTGTACTGTATATTGTGCTTTTACTAGGGGAAGTGATCCATTTCATTTTCTGCTTTGCGGGGGGAAAAGAAATTCAGCACTTGTCTGCTGACAGGAAGTGTTTACATAAGACGAGCCCTATCCTGTGTGTTTTTTGGACGATCGGTGGGTGGCAGTGGTGATCTATTGGGTGGCACCTGCTGATTGACATACAGTGGGGAGAACGAGTATTTGATACGCTGATGATTTTGCAGGTTTTCCTGCAATTTTTATCATAGGTACTCTTCAACTGTGGGAGACAGTATCTAAAACAAAAATCCAGAAAATCACATTGTATGATTTTTAAATAATTAATTTGCATTTTATTGCATGACATACCGTATATACTCGAGTATAAGCCGAGTTTTTCATCCCATTTTTTGTGCTGAAAATGCCCCCCTCGGCTTATACTCGAGTCACCTTTTTTGCGCCTGATCTCCCGGACTTTGGGGACCCATTACTGGCCGGCCATAGGTCCCCTGGACCCCAAACGTGGCACACATGTGGCCCCACTCTTCCTCTACAAGTGTGCAGTTTGTTGTCCAGGGGACCTACGGTCGGGGAGCACCGATTTTTCAAACCCGGGCACCCCTTCCATACACTCTCATGTTAAACGGTCATTTCTCCAGTGATTTTGCGGACCCGGTACTGGCCGGTTGTAGGTCCCCTGGACACAAAACCTGGCACACATGTAGCCCCATTCCTCCTCTACAAGTGTGCAAAGTTTGTTGCCTGGGGGACCTACGGCCGTGGAGCAACGATTTTTCAAAGCCGGGCACCCCTTCCATAGACTCCCATGTTAAACGTCAGTCTAGTCATAGGCACAGTGAGGCATGGACACAGTGAGGCATGGACACAGTGAGGCATGCACATGGACACAGTGAGGCATGCAGATGGACACCCTAGGCTTATACTCGAGTCAATACGTTTTCCCATTTTTTGTGGTAAAATTAGGTGCCTCGGCTTATATTCGGGTCGGCTTATACTCGAGTATTTATGGTAAGTATTTGATCACCTACCAACCAGTAAGAATTACGGCTCTCACAGACCCGTTATTTTTTCTTTATGAAGCCCTCCTGTTCTCCACTCATTACCTGTATTAACTGCACCTGATTGAACTTGTTACCTGTATAAAAGACACCTGTCCACACACTCAAACAGACTCCAACCTCTACACAATGGCCAAGACCAGAGAGCTGTGTAAGGACATCAGGGATAAAATTGTAGACCTGCTTAAGGCTGGGATGGGCTGCAGGTCAATAGGCAAGCAGCTTGGTGAGAAGGCAACAACTGTTGGCGCAATTATTAGAAAATGGAAGAAGTTCAAGATGACGGTCCATCTACCTCGGTCTGGGGCTCCATGCAAGATCTCACCTCGTGGGGCATCAATGATCATGAGGAAGGTGAGGGATCAGCCCAGAACTACACGGCAGGACCTGGTCAATGACCTGAAGAGAGCTGGGACCACAATCTCAAAGAAAACCATTAGTAACACACTACGCCATCATGGATTAAAATCCTGCAGCGCATCTGAAGTTTGCCAATGACCATCTGGATGTTCCAGAGAAGGAATGGGAGAAGGTCATGTGGTCTGATGAGACAAAAATAGACCTTTTTGGTCTAAACTCTACTCGCCGTGTTTGGAGGAAGAAGAAGGATGAGTACAACCCCAAGAACACCATCCCAACCGTGAAGTATGGAGGTGGAAACATCATTCTTTGGGGATGCTTTTCTGCAAAGGGGACAGGATGAATGCACCGTATTGAGGGGAGAATGGATAGGGCCATGTATTGCGAGATCTTGGCCAACAACATCCTTCCCTCAGTAAGAGCATTGAAGATGGGTCGTGGCTGGGTCTTCCAGCATGACAACGACCCAAAACACATAGCCAGGGCAACTAAGGAGTGGCTCCATAAGAAGCATCTCAAGGTCCTGGAGTGGCCTAGCCAGTCTCCAGACCTGAACCCAATAGAGAATTTAAAGTCCATATTGCCCAACGACAGCCTCGAAACCTGAAGGATCTGGAGATACTCTGTATGGAGGCGTGGGCCAAAATCTCTGCTGCAGTGTGTGCAAACCTGGTCAAGAACTACAGGAAATGTATGATCTCTGTAATTGCAAACAAAGGTTTCTGTACCAAATATTAAGTTTTGCTTTTCTGATATATCAAATACTTATGTCATGCAATAAAATGCAAATTAATTACTTAAAAATCATACAATGTGATTTTCAGGATTTTAGATTCCGTCTCTCACCGTTGAAGAGTACCTATGATAAAAATTACAGACCTCTACATGCTTTGTAAGTAGGAAAACCTGCAAAATCAGCAGTGTATCAAATACTTGTTCTCATCACTGTATGCTGTCTTTAATCACACCACAGTCGGGTTGCCGGCAGTGCGCACACGCGCCCCCTACCCCGGAGGAGCGGGATCACGTACTAGGTGCATGATCTAGCGCAGCAGGGCGGCCTTGCCATCGTATATATCTAGGTTATACGGTCGGCAAGCGGATATGCTTATATGTGGTAGACCAGTGGTGGGGTTTATACCATGCTGTCATCCATATGCGTTTGGCTAGCATCCAGTGTTGGGCTGGGAGCACACTCAGTCAGCACCCCCAGGACTGTGATTGCTTGACTTAAAAGGAAATAAACATGCAACAGAGATCAGATAATCTTAGCTATGTGCCTTAAAGGGTTAGTTCACATTTGCCAAAAAACTGCCTATGCAGGTAAGGGGCACCTATAGATAAAAGCACACTGTGCAGCTTTGACCAAAGTTGAATAATACCCTTGCTATCAGTGTAGGCCATTTACATACCTCCTGAAGTCTGGCCAAAAAAATCCCAGAGAATACATTCTCCCATCCTGCCTTGTTGCTTTGACGTTGCTAAGACACACCCAGCTATTAGTGCTCACCCCCATCACCACAGGAGTGAGCTGTCAAATGTGTGGTTCATAATCTCTTCCATCACAGCTCTGCTGAGCTCTGAGCTACTCAAAAAGGGAAAGGGAACACATGCAAGGGGGTTTGAATCAGAGAAAAAGGACACTTTTTTGATGGTGGAGCAGCAATGGCTGGTAGCGTCTTAGCAACATCCTAACAACAAGGCAGGACAGGGGGGGTGGAATCTCTGAGAGTTTTTCCTCTAGGTTTCGGGAGGTACGTAAATGGACTACACCTACATACAATGACAATATTCAACTTTAGTCAACGCTGCACAGTTTGGTTTTATCTGCAAACATGCTACAAGAGATGGCCAAAGACTGGAGACATGCTACAGAAGATGGCCAAAGACTGGAGACATGCTACAGAAGATGGCCAAAGACTGGAGACATGCTACAGAAGATGGCCAAAGACTGGAGACATGCTACAGAAGATGGCCAAAGACTGGAGACATGCTACAGAAGATGGCCAAAGACTGGAGACATGCTACAGAAGATGACCAAAGACCGGAGACATGCTACAGAAGATGGCCAAAGACTGGAGACATGCTACAGAAGATGGCCAAAGACTGGAGACATGCTACAGAAGATGGCCAAAGACTGGAGACATGCTACAGAAGATGACCAAAGACTGGAGACATGCTACAGAAGATGGCCAAAGACTGGAGACATGCTACAGAAGATGACCAAAGACTGGAGACATGCTACAGAAGATGGCCAAAGACTGGAGACATGCTACAGAAGATGGCCAAAGACTGTAGACATGCTACAGAAGATGGCCAAAGACTGTAGACATGCTACAGAAGATGGCCAAAGACTGGAGACATGCTACAGAAGATGACCAAAGACTGGAGACATGCTACAGAAGATGGTCAGATACTTTGGTTATGTTTCAAGGGATGGTCAGAGACTGCTGACATTCTGAAAGAGATAGTCAAAGACTGGAGACATGCAAAGGAAGATGGCCAAAGACTGCGAGCATGATAAAGAAACGTCAGAGACTGCAGACATGCCACACGAGATGGTCAAAGACTGGAGACACGCCTACAGGAAATAGTCAAAACGTGCAGATATTCTACAAGAGGTGATGAAAGACTGCAGATATGGCACAGGAGATGGTTGAAGACTGCAAAAGCTATAGGAGATGATCAAAGACTATGGACATGTTTCAAGAGATGGTCAAAGACTGCAGGGATGCTACAAGAGATGGTCAAAGACTAGAGGCATGCTACAGAAGAAGGTTTAGAAACTGTAGACAAGCAACAGGAGATGGTCAATGACTGCAGACATGCCACAAGAGATGTCAAAGACTAGAGACATGCTACAGAAGATGGACAGAGACTGAAGACACGCTACAGGAGTTGGTCAGAGACTATGGACATCTTTCAAGAGCTGGTCAAAAAATGCAGAGATGCTACAAGAGATGGTCAAAGACTAGAGACACGCTACAGGAGATGGTCGGCTGCAGGCATGCTACATGAGGTGGTCAGAAAGTGCAGATATTCTACAAGAGATGGTCAGAGACTATGGACATGTTTCAAAAGATGGCTAAAGACTGCAGACATGATAAAGGAAATGGTCAGAGACTGATGCCGCATACACACGACAGTTTTTAATGTCATTGAAAAAAAACTGCATTTTTTTCAACGTGATTTTTCGTGTTTCCTCTCAAGCCTGCCTTGCCTACACACTATTGTGGAAAAAAATGTTCGAGTAAAGCGCGGTGACGTACAACACGTACAACGGCACTCTAAAAGGGAAGTTCCATTCGGATGGCGCCACCCTTCATGCTTTTCAGTCCGTTACAGTGTGACAAATGTGCTATCTCCATTACGAACGCTAGTTTTACCAGAACGAGCGCTCCCGTCTCATACTTGATTCTGAGCATGCGCATTTTTTTGACGAGAAAAACGACGATGTAAAAAACGACGTGAAAAATTAGAGCATGTTCCAATTTTTCTCGTCGTGATTCTCGGCGTTTTTCTCGTCGGGAAAAATGCTGGAAAGCCCACACACGATAATTTTTAATGACCATTTTTAAAAATTTCATTTTTCTCGTCATTAAAAATGGTCGTGTGTACGCGGCATGAGTATGTGTTTCAGGAAATGGTCATAGACTGGATAAGGGATGTATGAGACTGCTTAGAGGCCATCACTACTTAAGCCCCCTTAAAAATGCCTTGTGCCGCATTAAGGGCAGGTTCAAACGGCCTATGCATTTTTTTAGTGCCTTTTGCTTTTTTCAGAAACGCACTACGGTCCATTTTACATGGTTTATTATGGGACATGTTAACATCTATGCTTTTTTAGATGCTGTCTTTTGGGAAAGGGTCAGGGACTTTTTTAATTGCAAAATTGTGTGTTTTTGGTTCAATAGACTTCAGTGGAGAAGCTGCAGAAAAGCATGTAGCGCTCAAAAACACTCAAGCTTAAGTAAAGCAAATGGAACTTTTGGCTCAACCCAGTTACTTCCCGTCCAATAGGGACGCACGTGCGCTGCCCCCCATCCATGCGTCTGGCCCCCTGATCTACATGCAGGGTGCCCTACGCATGGATTCCAATTGGGTTTTTCTTTTTTTTTTTTAAGCCCATGATTTAGAGCCTCCGGCTCTAATAGGCTTCAAAAAAGGGTGAGCTTGGGGCGCAGAGCACTGTACCCAAAGTCCACCCAGTTGTGTGACAATAGCGAATGAATATTCGCTATTGTAACACTGATTCTCCTCCCGGCCAATCTGGAAGCGGGTTGTGAGACCCCTCACCCGATAGGCTGAAAGCAGATCGGATTGGCCACCAGGAGGAGGAGGGAGGAGACGCAGGGGAAGCAGCCGGAGAAAACAACCCGGAAAGAAGCCGCCGCCGCCCGCTGCCTGAAGTGCTGCCCCCAAAAGATGGGGTAAGTGCGGGGCCCCGACTAGTGACCAAGCCGAGGGGGGGGGGGGGGGGTTGTGCTGCCTGTGGCCCCTGTGATCCGAAAAACCATCAGCTGCCACTGGCTCCACAGGCAGGTAGTCTGTGCTATGCATCAATTTTATTTCCGGGTGGAGTCCTCCTTTAAGATAAACTTTCTGACCTTTTTTTTATGCAACACAAACCACGAAGCCTTTCTGTCATTTGCATCTGCACTGGGTTGACCTTGTAAAATGAAAACCCGCGCTACGTGCCCAGTCACAATGTAATTATTATGGAGGCCTCTCCGGTGCTGAATCTGGCCGTCTGCGAAACTGCAGCCCGAAGTGACTCGGAGAGGCGAGGAAATGAGAATCTCTTCCCACAGCCGACTCTATAATTATATGTCAGGGTGATGTACTGCCGCTGATTGTCGTACAATAGGCAGCGAGCACAGCTCAGTATAATGTCACAACATGTTATATGTAATTATAGGATGGGAGAACATGGATTGTGACTAATGTTTAGAAGCCATGGGCGGAAAGTGGTGTGTGAGGCTTCCCTTATTGGAGAAAAGTGATGTCTCTCACGGTAACCAATCAGATCATGGAAAATGACAAAAGTAGGAATATGATTGGTCTATTAGTATCATTAGTGTTACAAATAATATTTAAAAAGCGACCATGTAAGTATTTCTAAACGCAAGTACAAAGGTGTCATATGCTACAGATTACCAGGCCTTGGATGTGACGACTGCATTTGTTTTCCTTTTTTCAGACTAAGAACTTTTTCTACAAGTACAGAATAATACCTGCTGATTCTGCAAAAAGTGTGCTGATAACTTACTGAATCAGGTCCAACAATAGGGGAGTATAATGCCGCGTACACACGACCGTTTTTCCCGTCGAGAAAAATTAAATTTTTTCCTTTGGATGAGAAAAATGATCGTCTGTGGGCTTTTTGTCGTTTTCCTCGACGGGAAAAACGGCATTAATCAAGACGAGAAAAATTAGAACATGCTCTAATTTTTCTCGTCGTGATTCCCGTCGTTTTTTTTCCGCGGCAGTTTTCCCATAGGGAAACACTGCCGCGGAGCCCACACACGGTCGTTTTTCTCGACCAAAAACAAAATGTCGGAAAAAACGGACGTGTGTAGGGAACCAAGCCATTCCCTTGTTTTTCCCGTCAATTTTCTCGACGGTGTTTTCTTACCGTCGAGAAAAACTATTGTGTGTACGCGGCATAAGGCCAGTTCTCCTCCACCATGTCCAGGCCTGATAGGGCCAGCAGGAGAGACCGGGCCCAACAGAAGCTGCCTGTGAGTGGCTCCAGTCCAGCCCTGTACACACGATCGGATTTCCAATGGATTCTAATCCAATGGATTTTTCCATCGGAAATCCGATGAAGCTGACTTCCATCAGTCTTGCCTACACACCATCAGTCAAAAATCCGACCGTCCCAAACGCTGTGACGTAAAACACTCCGACAAGCCGAGAAAAATGAAGTTCAATGCTTCTGAGCATGCGTCGACTTGATTCAGAGCATGCGTGGGTTTTTTGTCCGATGGAGTTCCACACAGACGATCGGAATTTGCTATCGTTTTTTTTCCCACCGGATAAATTTAAAACATGTTCTATTTTTTCACACCGATGGAAAAAAGACCGATGGGGCCCACACACGATCGGTTTGTCCAATGAGAAAAGTCCATCGGACTGTTTTCATCGGTAAGGCTGGGTTCAAACCTATGCGAATTGGTTGCGGCTTACACCGCATCCAATTCGCATACCATTATAAAATACATTGATTTCAATGAGGCTGGTTCACATATGTGCGATGCATTCGCACTGCGCATTGCCGAAAAAACGTGTGCGTTCTCTAGGCATTGCGGTGCGGCTCAGGCCCATTATGTTCTATGGGCATGCATCTGATTCGCACATGTGTTGCGTTCTGAACAGGGATCTTGAGGGGGAACTCCACGCCAAATTTTAAATAAAAAAACGGCATGGGTTCCTTTCCAGGAGCATACCAGGCCCTTAGGTCTGGTATGGACTTTAACGGGAACCCCTACGCCTACGAAAAAAACCGGCGTGGGGGTCCCCCCAAAATCCATAGCAGACCCTTATCCGAGCACGCAGCCCGGCCTGTCAGGAAAGGGGGTGGGGACAGGCAAGCGCCCACCCCCCCTCTTGAACCGTACCAGGCCGCATGCCCTCAACATGGGGGGGTGGGTGCTTTGGGGCAGGAGGGCGCCCTGCGGCCCCCCACCCCAAAGCACCCTGCCCACATGTTGATGAGGACAGGGCCTCTTCCCGACAACCCTGGCCGTTGGTTTTCGGGGTATGCGGGCGGGGGGCTTATCGGAATCCGGGAGCCCCCTTTAATAAGGGGGCCCCCAGATCCCGGCCCCCCACCCTATGTGAATGAGTATGGGGTACATCGTACCCCTACCCATTCACCTGGTGGAAAAAAAAAATTCAATAAAAACACTACACAGGTTTTTAAAGTAATTTATTAGGCAGCTCCGGGGGTCTTCTTCCGACTTCGGGGGTCTTCTTCCGACTTCGGGGGTCTTCTTCCGACTTCGGGGGTCTCTTCCGACTTCGGGGATCTCCGGTGTCGTCTCTGTGCTCTCCGGTTCTTCTCTCGCTCTCCGGTTCTTTCTTCCTTCTGCCGGGCCTCCGCTATCTTCTTCCAGCTCTTTTGCTAGCGGGGGCCCGGTCTTCTTCGTCGCCTTCTTCCCTCTTCTCTCCTGGAGATGTTGACTCGTCGCTCTCTCCGGCTGTAATGCCGTGTGCGCGGAGCGCATTCACTTTTATAGGCATGGGCGTGGTCACCTGGTGATGCCACCCGGTGACCCCAACCCCATATGACGTGACAGTCCCTGCCCCAAAGCACCCACCCCCCCATGTTGAGGGCATGCGGCCTGGTACAGTTCAGGAGGGGGGTGCTCGCTTGTCCCCACCCCCTTTTCTGACCGGCTGGGCTGCGTGCTCGGATAAGGGTCTGCTATGGATTTTGGGGGGACCCCCACGACGTTTTTTTCCGGCGTAGGGGTTCCCGTTAAAGTCCATACCAGACCTAAGGGCCTGGTATGCTCCTGGAGGGGAACCCATGCCGTTTTTTTATTTAAAATTTGGCGTGGGGTTCCCCCTCATGATAACAGCGGCGGGACTTCCCTCTCCTCTCCCAGGTCGGCAAGTCCGCGGCTAAAAACGCAAAGGAACCGCTGAGCGACTGCTTGCGAACTTGGCAAAGACTCTGAGCTGAAAAACTCAACGCACAAGTGTGAACCCAGTCTTAAACCGATCGTGTGTACACGGCATAAATCTATCCTCTGAGAAATTTTGCTGAAATCTCCAAATTTTCAGCAGATTATCATAAACATCTCCCAATTTAGCCCACCACTATTGGTTAGCCTCTTGGTTTTGCATTCACTGAGCACTACATGTGCAGCTGTCCCTGAGGACTTGCCATCCTTAAAGGGGTTTAAAGGTTCGTTTTTTTATCATCATAGGATGCATTAAGGTGAAAAAAAACCTGGCAATGACGGCCCCCCCCAGCTCCCTGTTTTACTTACCTGAGCCCTGAATCTGCTGTGCGCATCCCCTTCTCCTCGGAGTCTGGCCGTCGATTGGCTAGATTGATAGCAGCACAGCCATTGGCTCGCGCTGCTGTCAATCACATTCAATGACGCGGCGCGCTGGGGGGTGGGGCCGTCGGCTGTATCACAGGAGCGCGCCCACAAGCTAACCCCCTTGGGAGAGCGCTTCCCATGAAGGGGGGTAGCTGATGCGGGGAGGAGCCGATACAGCCGCCGAGGGACCCCAGAACAGCAGGATCGGGGTCACTGTGTGCAAAACGAGCTGCACAGTGGAGGTAGGTATAACATGATTGTTATTTTATTTATTTTTTAAACGGGAACCTTTAGTGTCCCTTTAAGGAGCCCTATAGTCTGACAGTTTAATTTCCAAAATTATGTTCAGCAGAGTCCCCCCTTACATCAGGGAGTGTCCAGCAGAGTTCTCCTCTACATCTAGGAGTGTCCAGCAGAGTTCTCCTCTACATCTAGGAGTGTCCAGCAGAGTTCTCCTCTACATCTAGGAGTGTCCAGCAGAGTTCTCCTCTACATCTAGGAGTGTCCAGCAGAGTTCTCCTCCACATCTAGGAGTGTCCAGCAGAGTTCTCCTCCACATCTAGGAGTGTCCAGCAGAGTTCTCCTCTACATCTAGGAGTGTCCAGCAGAGTTCTCCTCTACATCTAGGAGTGTCCAGCAGAGTTCTCCTCCACATCTAGGAGTGTCCAGCAGAGTTCTCCTCCACATCTAGGAGTGTCCAGCAGAGTTCTACTCCACATCTAGGAGTGTCCAGCAGAGTTCTCCTCTACATCTAGGTGTGTCCAGCCGAGTTCCTTCCTCCCCACTTCTAGGAGTTTCCAGCAGAGCCCCCCCCCCCAATCCATGTGTGGACATCAGAGTCCCCCTTTACATCTAGGAGTATCCATCAGAGTCCCCCCCCCCCCCACACTCACACACATCTAGGAGTGTCAAGCAAAGTTCTCCCCCTTACATCCAGGAGTGCCCATCAGAGCCCCCCCCCCCACCCACACACATCTAGGAGTGTCCAGCAGAGTCCCCCCCCCCACATCCGTGTGTACCCATCAGAGTCCTCCCTTACATCCAGGAATTCCCATCAGAGTCTGCCCCCCCCACACACACATATCTAGGAGTGTCCAGTAGAGTACCCCCCCTCATCCATGTGTGCCCAGCAGAGTCCCCCCTTACATCTAGGAGTTTCCAGCAGAGCCCCCCCCCCCACAATGGCAGTGGCTGGGAGGATTTACAGGGGTAGTCCAGTCTTCCCATGGATGCTGGGAGTGGTCGGACAAGATATCATTAGCTACTAGGTTCTGGGAACCAACCATGTCTGAGGGAGGGGAGGAATCTGAATTGAGGACTAGAGTAGGGTGACCAGACATCCCCGGTTTCAGGGGACAGTCCCCGGATTGAGGACACTGTCCCCGGACCAAGTCTGTCCCCGGTTTTGTCCCCAGATTGGATTTGAACAGGGACTGGGGCAATTTCAAAGACATTCAGTGCAGAATTTAAAATAAAAAATTCTGAATTACACACCTCGCTCCGCCGCTCCTACTAGCTTAGGGGGGTGTATTTTTTTCCATTATCTGTGCCCCTTTCTGATGATCATGTGCTGGTCAGAGCGGAGAGAATATTTCTTCGGTTTCGGGTGCCCATTTAGCTCCGCTCGCATGTTCTTCTGCATTGGCTCAAATCCCGGCCAGCCTCCTGCTTATCTCCTTGCCTTCCCTGGCGGAGTGATTTTCTTCCGCTCCCAGTCCCCACCCAGTAGTAGCCGGGGCCCGGAGAGTGAGACTTGACAGGCTGTGAGGCGGGCGTCAATGGGCAGAGAGTCGCTGATTGCCGCCATTACTAGTGAAAAAAAAATATGTCCCCGGATTTCATTTAAAAAATCTGGTCACCTTAGACTAGAGGAAGGTCACGTCTGGCTGGTAGTGGATAGCCAGCTGGGGTGCTTTCAAGACCGCATGCTGTAGGCCAGATAAAATCTTGTAGCGGGACAACAATGGCCCTCGGGCTGTAGTTTGGAGACCCCTGGTTTAATACATGAAACAATGCAACACACGTGTAGCCATGCCCCCCGTAGGGGTTGCTGAATGTAGTGGTTCATCTGTCACCCTTCCCAACCAGAAATCCATATCTCAGTCACTCAGAGACATAGAACAGTCCATAAGCTTTGTTTTTTGTTTTTTTTAGGGTATTTAACTTGGATAGGTATAGGTAAATTATGGGATGCCCCAGAATATTCAGTGCAACTTGCTTGGGACTTCTACACTTCAATATATACACTCCAGGCTTCTCTCCAGCACAAACTCTTGCTTAAGTCTATTTCTCCTCCAGCACTTCCCTTGCTGCAGACTGTTAAGCCCTGTACACACGATCGGTTTGACTGATGAAAACCGTCCGATGGATGGTTTTCATCAGACCAACCGATCGTGTATGGTACCCATCGGTCTTTTTCCCATCGGTTTTAAAAAATAGAACTTGTTTTAAAATTTTCCGATGGATCAAAAACCGATGGTAATTTCCGATCGTCTATGGGCAAGTCCATCGATTAAAAAACCCACGCATGCTCAGAATCAAGTCGACGCATGCTCAGAAGCATTAAACTTCATTTTTCTCGGCTCATCGGAGTGTTTTATGTCACGGCGTTTGGAACGGTCGTTTTTTTTACTGATGGTGTGTGGGCAAGACTGATGAAAAACAGTTTCATTGGATTTCCGATGGACAAATCCATCGGACGAAAATCCATAGGTTATCCGATCGTGTGTACAGGGCTTTACTCCTCCAGAATAGCTAGCACTGCATGGTAGGCCTGACACTAATTCAGCTAGGCCTCAGTGAACTGCCTTTTGCGGACAGGGACCTTGGGCCCCTGTGGAGTAGAAATAGTTCAGGTGCTTGCTGTCCTCTAATTCAGCTACCAATCCCAGATAGCCCTCTTCAGGCCCTGCCAGCCAGCCTGGCTGCAATGACCTCTTTCCACTGCCCTTCCCACACTCCACTCTTCTGGTTCTCTACCCATCTCAAACTGCAATCTCCCAGTTCTCTCAGGCAGGCCTCCCCAGTCCTCCCGACTGTGCTTCACTCACCAGCACTTCACTTGCTGCGACCTGTTGTCCTCCCTGGAGACTCTTAGCAGTGTTCTCTCCCGCTGTCCTCTACTTGCTCTCTCATGTGTCTCTCTTCCAGGATCTCTTTACCTCCTGGATACACCCGAGCCCCGACCCAAGGTCAGCCCCCCCGGGGGAGTTCCCTGTGGGCCCCGTCAGTCTCCACATTGTCTTACTCCAGCTCTTCCACCTGGCAACTCCTCCACAGCTAGGCTGACCATGGGTATTTCAAGGAGGCCTGCCCCTTGCCAATCCAGGTTGGGGATTGGTCAGGGCTCCCTAAAACACCCCAGGCAGCTCCACATCTCCTCTCCTCCTCTCTTTCCAGATCTTTCTAGCAAGCTCTAGGGAGGTCTCAACTACTACCCTGAGCCACTCCCAGCCAAGAATGAAAACAAACAGGCCTAGCCACCAGCTAGGCCTGCTTAAATTGTCCTACTCTCCAGAAAAATCCTCACTCTAGCACCTACCCAACTAGAGAGTGCTACAAATGCTTGATATTAAAAAAATAACGATCAAAAATACAAACTATCATTTAAATTTTTTAATTATTATTATTATCCACATGATATATCGAATGCTAGGTCCACAAGATATATCTGATGCTAGGTCCACAAGATACAGTATATCCAATGCTAGGTCCACAAGGTATATCCGATGCTATGTCCACATGGTATATCCGATGCTAGGTCCACATGGTATATCCGATGCTAGGTCCACATGGTATATCCAATGCTAGGTCCACATGGTATATCCGATGCTATGTCCACATGGTATATCCGATGCTATGTCCACATGGTATATCCGATGCTAGGTCCACATGGTATATCCGATGCTAGGTCCACATGGTATATCCGATGCTATGTCCACATGGTATATCCGATGCTATGTCCACATGGTATATCCGATGCTATGTCCACATGGTATATCCGATGCTATGTCCACATGGTATATCCGATGCTAGGTCCACATGGTATATCCGATGCTAGGTCCACATGGTATATCCGATGCTATGTCCACATGATATATCCGATGCTATGTCCACATGATGTATCCGATGCTATGTCCACATGGTATATCCAATGCTATGTCCACATGATATATCCGATGGTATGTCCACATGATGTATCCGATGCTAGGTCCACATTATATATCCAATGCTAGGTCCACATGATATATCCAATGCTATGTCCACATGATATATCCGATGCTATGTCCACATGGTATATCCAATGCTATGTCCACATGATATATCCAATGCTATGTCCACATGATATATTCGATGCTAGGTCCACATTATACTGTATATCCGATGCTAGGTCCACAAGATATATCACATGCTAGGTCCACAAGATATATCGCATGCTAGGTCCACAAGATTTATCCAATGCTAAGTTCACAAGATATATCGGATGCTAGGCCCAGATGATATATTCGATGCTAGGTCCACACGATATATCCAATAGACTTGTGCACAACGCAAAAATTGGTTCCGTTTCGGTTCGTTTCTTTCCGGTCCTGTTGATTCGTAATCATTCGTAATTTTGCTAGACGGGATTTTTCGTGTTCGGACTCATTCATATTTTTGCAAGCAACATTTTTCGTTGAATTTTTTGTTGCTTTATAATTGGTACTTTCGGTAGAGTACATTGTTTTTCGTTGATTCTGGACACAACTCCTACTTTCGTAACTTTTTTTGGGTTCGTTGATTCGTAATTTTCCGTGTCTCTCTCACAACGACGCTGCCTATTATGCCTAATGTGCTTCGAATGGATTTGTACTTTTCTAAATACATAGCGGTTATTTGTAACGATTCGAAATCTCGTATTTTACTTTCGTTTTTTACATGCGGCTATAGGCTCCACCCCTGTACACCATTTTGAGAGGGTTCAGCACGGTAAGGGAGAAGCAGAGAGCAGAGCAGAGTGTTATTGTGCTTCGAATGGATTCAAAATCTCGTATTTTACTTTCGTTTTTTCATGCGGCTATAGCCTCCGCCCCCTGTACACCATTTTGAGAGGGAGTTCAGCATGGTGAGGGAGAAGCAGAGAGCAGAGTGAGTGTTATTGTGCTTCGAATGGATTCGTACATTCGTAACTTTTTTCATAACGAATTATGCCGAAGACCTTCGGGCATTCGCTATTTTGCGGTATAATTTATTTCGGATTCGGTTTTATTCGTAATTGCTCCGTTCGGAAATTCGAATGCTTCCGAATGTCCGAAAGTTGCTAAATTCGGACGAATTTCGATTCGTTACGAAACGAATTGCACAAGCCTAATATCCAATGCTAGGTCCACATGATATATCCAATGCTAGGTCCACACGATATATCCAATGCTAGATCCACACAATATATCCAATGCTAGGTCCACACAATTTATCCAATGTTAGGTCCACACAATATATCCAATGCTAGGTCCACACGACATGTCTGATGCTAAGTCTACACAGTATATCCAATGCTAGGTCCACTTTAAGAGAGAGCTTTACCCCAAGACATCTATGGGAGCCGTGAGCCGCACTAGTTATTCTGGTTATGACGCATCTGCTCAGTGCAGAAAAGCCTTGGATTCAACACAAGTTTGAATTAACCAGAATGACTTTACATGACGGTGCTTCAAGCCAATTATCTGTAAGTGATAATTAACTTCAACTTCTATCCATAACCTGCACACAGCAACATGTTCCTAATTGCCGGGATCTGGCTCTGCCTGCGTGAGAAATGCCTCCTCTCCATCGCTCTTGTGCAATTCTTCGCCTGTTAAGTGAAAGTAGGGCAACAACGAGGTGCCAATGACTTCGCTCCCCGTCTGGAGGGAACGAAGGAAAGAAAATTTAACGAGCCAATAAAGACAAGCGCCTAAGAATAGGTTTAAATTGTGTCGGCTGTTTTCTGCTGTTATAAGGACAAGCGCACCTTTTATAATAAAAAAATAAATAAAAGGCTGCTCCCTATTCCAGGCTGACATCATAGCTAATATAAAGTTAAAGCCTCCTGTGTTGTCTGGGAACGCATAGATAAACAGAAGAGATTCAGAATGAAGGCATCCTGGTTTCTATTAGCTACAAAAGTCCATGTGACCTCATTTGAGAAATCTTTTAGGATTCGTTCACAGAGGCATAGTAAAGCGTTCACCTGTAGAAGGCCATGTTTACCCACATAAGGATGCACAGGTGTTCCATGCATCCCCATGCAGCGGCTGCATGAACAGCTCCCAATTTGACAGCTGTGCAGGCGAACCAGCATGGATGTCCGACTGGGAGCAGTGGTTGTGTCTGTGCAACCGATGCTTCCCAATTAGAGATGAGAAGATGCCACACACCACCAGACCTCTACGATAAATCCCGGATGGGCGGGGCGAAACACGCCAGCACATGGCCTGGCTGTGGCTGTGTCTGTGCAAGTGCTGCTCCCAATTAGAGACAAGAAGACGTCGCACAGCACCAGACATCTACAATTAATCCCCGGTGGGTGGGGCAAAACGCGTCAGTCATTGGTTTGGCTGTGTCTGTGCAACTGCTGCCTCCCAATCGGAGACAAGAAGACTTCGCACACCACCAGACCTCTACAATTAATCCCCCCGGAGGGCGGGGCGTAACGCGTCAGGACATGGCTTAGGAGGAGTCACAGGCTGAGGCCATTCACATCTCTCTCCACCAGATGAGCTGGCAGTGTGCTGCATCTTCTTGTCTCTATATGTTCCAGTGCTGTCTGGATTAAGGACTTGTTAGCGTGCACCCATTTAATTCTGTGAAACACTGGACTTGCATTCTACTAGAACCCCTAGAGCAGCACTAAAACATATTGCATATGGCATTGTGTGCTACTTTCCTATTTAAATCAATGGGACTACCTGCATTAGAATGCATGGAACACCTGTGCATCCTTGTGTGGGCAAACATGACCTTCAAACGGGTGGACTCTGGAAATAGACGACTACCTCCCTGATGTTTTTTTTACACTATAGCAGTAGGAAGGTGGCTAACCACTTGACCTCGAGAAGATTTATCCCCCTTCATGACCAGGTCATTTTTTGCTATACGGCACTGTGTTACTTTAATTGACAATTGCGTGGTCATGCAATGTTGTACCCAGGGCTGGCCCAAGACCTTGTGCTGCCTGGGTCCATAATGAAATGCTGCCCCCCCCCCCAAAAAAAAATTATATGACATACCATTATGTTCAATTTCAAGGAGCGGGCTAGGGCAGTATAGGGACAGGCTAGGGTAGTATATGGACAGGCTAGGGTTGTATATAGACAGGCTAGGGTAGTATACAGACATGCTAGGGTAGTATACAGACAGGCTAGGGTAGTATACAGACAGGCTAGGGTAGTATACAGACAGGCTAGGGTAGTATACAGACAGGCTAGAGCAGTATAGGGGCAGGCTGGGGTAGTATATAGACAGGCTAGGGTAGTATGCAGACAGGCGAGGGTAGTATATAGACAGGCTAGAGCAGTATAGGGGCAGGCTGGGGTAGTATATAGACAGGCTAGGGTAGTATATTGACAGGCTAGGGCAGTATGGGGGGGGGCTAGGGTAGTATAGGGGCAGGCAGAGGGGCCCGGGGGCAGTTGTCATCATGACACACAAAACTGCTGAAAAAAAATATCTTGGTCATCAATTTGCTGGGTAAATAAAAGAGAAGGAGAGGAAGGCCTTGGTTCAATTTTTTGCCCCTCTCAAAGTGCTTCCTGGGTCCAACCCAGTGGGGCCCATGGTAGGGCCGGCCTTGGCTGTACCCAAATGTAGCACTGCCCCCTTGGGGGTTGCTTAGAATTGCATATTCATCTGCGCCACTTTGAGCCTGTAAGCTTTCCAGCCCTCCTGACACTCTAGGTTCAGACATGTTGTTTGTACCTTTTAAATAACACACCAACACAATGCAGATTGTATCTCTCTCTGCTTTTACTTGTACAAAGGGAGAGTCTTGTAACAGGGTTTTAGTCAGCTAAGTCCTGGGTAACAGCCAAAACTCAGTTGAAAAGGTTTCCTGAGCCAATTATATAACAAGTTGGAAATACAGATGTAAATAGCAATGTACATAGGAAACAGACAATAAAGGAATGAATATCTAAGGAAAATTACAACTTGCGGTATATGCTATCACTGCTATAAGGAGACCCCAGGATGGCCTATTATACCTTTAATCCTAATGAAAGACTGGGTATTCTAGATCTTAGGGGTATGCCCAGTGCCAGGACAAGGTCACACGGTGCCCAGGGCGAAGATGGCAAACTGTGCCCCCCCCTGTGTAAAGAAAGAGTCAGTGAAAATTTTAAAACAACAGGACTCAGGAGCGCACCCGCACGAGTGACCCCAGGGAGATTGGGTCTCCCTGGGGGCAGAAGATGAGGAGCCAGGAACTCCGCTGAGGGACCCCAGAAGAGGAGGATCGGGGCCACTCTGTGCATAATCACTGCACAAAGGAGGTAAGTATAACATGTCTGTTATTTTTTTACAAAAAAATTAACCTTCAGTTTAATTAACTGACGTCACTCACGGCCACTAATGTATCGGTGACCAGTGGCAGTACATTAACCCCCCCCATTCTGCATATTACAGAATTTAAAAATAGGTAGCAATGGTAATTAATGTCCCCTCAGCCTCCTCCCCTCTGATCCAGACAGTTCATTTATTAATCTGCAGATGGCATTTGGCGCTCTTTATCTGTTTAGTGCTTACTTTTGTGCGATCATATACACACTTTGCTGGCCTGGTCCCTCCTTCGCAGGTCCTCCAGGTTGCAGCTTCAGCAGCAACTCTCTACGCTCCCCCCATCCCGCCTGCGGCCGTGAGGGATGTCACGCCACCGGGACGGGACTACGAATCGCCTTCATAGGGGAGTGAAGCATTGACAGGGAAGGGCTGGTGCGGTCTGTCTCTGACTAGGCTTGTGCCGGCTGCAGGAGCGCATTCAGCACATCATTACAGAGACAGGTGCAGACGAGTCGACTACAGTACAGGCACAGCTATTAGCGGCGCCAGCTAGTGTGTACTGTGAAACACACTGCTGGCACTTCACTTGCGCCCCCCTCCCTCCTGCAAATTGTAACGCCAAGGGCATCCGCCCCTTCCGCCTCTGCCTTGTACCGGCCCTAAGTAATTATGCCCCTTTAAATAGCAATAGGACAACAGTGTCCAGGATCCAAGGCCTCGCAAAAATCTTTACAGGAAAGTTGGAGCTCATAAAACAAGAATCCTGAGTGTGGCACAGTGATGTGTAATCAAAGCACATAGTTGTGCCTGGCTAATTGTAATCCTCAGAGTAATTCCAGGTGTAAAGTGTCTGCATACAGTGTTCTGTGAGATAAATTAAGGCAATTCCAGGTGTGGGATGTCTATATACAGTGTTCTGTGAACTAGGATAAAGCAGAAGAACTAGGATAAAGCAGGATAAAGCTAAAGAACAGCATAGGAACCTCCTGAAGAGCGATCCAAGTCGATGCATCTGGCTGCAGAATGGGTGGAGATGCCTGATTGGCTGCGAGGACCGTGAGTCTTCCGATCTGACTGGTGACAGCGACGCTGCGGTGTTGGGACCCACCTGGGTCTGAGCTGGCATTGCCGATTTGCCGCGTGGTAGGCCGCAGTCCTCTCGCAGCAGAGGGGTGTTTCCTTGATGAAACTCGGGATGCAAGAGAAGTTGGGCCTAGTCTGCTTAGCCTTTTAAGGCCTCTCCCAGAGTTCTTACTCTGTAGCAGATGGCATGCTGGGATGTGTAGTCCAGAGATAGTTCTGTAGATCCAGGATATCTGTTCAGGAGACTACAGTCCCCATACTGCTCTCTGCTGGGCTCAGGAAGATGATGCAAGTACATTCAAGCCCAGCACTAGAGGAACACTGAGATGGTCTAAGAAAGGAGAGGGTAAGTCTGCAGTGCCAGATAACTGTAGTCCGCTGTCGTGACAGCTCTGCACTCTGTATGCAATGCAATCCTGGTATTTAATGCCCCTTTAAGACCCTCCTACTGTTTTCGTGAAATTTGACTGAACAGACCCACTATTTGTTGTGATTTGGAGGGTGTGTGTAGGGGGAGGGGTTTTGTGGGGCCGTGGTTAAGTTCCAGCACTTATTGTTTGAGAAAAAAAGCACTGCATGGCTCTATATGGCAGCTGGCATCTCTTGTGGCAAAGCCGCTGAATCCGCCTCCTCCTCCTTCCCGGCTCCGATGTCTTCCTGTATACAGACAGGAGGAGGAGGCGGGAGGAGGGACACTGCTCTGCACTCTACTCTACACTGCAATAGCTGCTTGTTAGGGAGCGGGCCGGGAAGTAATCCTCTGCGTCCTTAACAACGGATGACTCATCAGCTGTCAGCGGGGTTCCTCGCTGACAGCTGAATTAAAAAAAAATTGCTTGCAATAGAAAAATTTTGAAAAAAAAACAGCACGGGTGCCCCTCCATTCCCCCAAAAAGAGCCTGGTATGGATTTTAAGGGGGACCCCACTGCAAAATTTAAAAAAAATGGTGCCCCTCAAAATCCATACCAGACCCTTATCCGAGCATGCAGTCTGGCTGACTAGAAAAGGGGGGGTGAGCGAGTGCCCCCTCCTGAACCAGGCCACATGCCCTCATCATGGGGGAGTGCTTTAAGGCCCCCAGATCCACACCCCCTCCCATGTGAAGAAGGAGTATGGGGTACCCCTACTCATTCACCAAAAAAGTATACGCTTATTGGGATTTTTTTTTTTTTTTTTTTTACCAAAAACATGTAGCAGAATACATATTGGCCTAAATTGATGAAGAAATTAGATTTTTTTTTACATTCTTTTATTAAATATGTTTTATAGCAGAAAGTTAAAAATATTGTGTTTTTTTTTTTCAAAATTGTTTATAGCACAAAAAATTAAAACCGCAGAGGTGATCAAATGCCACCAAAAGAAAGCTCTATTTGTGGGAAAAAACGCTATTTAGGTAAAGCGTCGCTCATTTAAGTAATGCAAGTGCCGCATTGCAAAAAGTGGCCTGGTCATAAGGGGCCTGTCATCTGCCTGCTCAGCGGGGGGGGGGGGGGGGGTCAGCGTAGCGATCCCCCACTAAGCAGGCAAGATTGTGTTATGCGTAGGCACCCGTGTGAAAGGAGCCTCAGTGTTGATGGAGGAATCCCTCCCATGGAGCCATTGTGGTCTCCCGGAGGGGGGCCGTCCTGGCCAGGAGAACGCAAAGTGATTATTGCTAGTGGCTGTAGCCGCTGGCAATAATCTCATGAAAAAATACAATCAGCCTGCCCATACATGGTTCGAATCTCCGCCGTTCCCTGTTGAACCGGCCAAGATTCGAACCGTCTATAGCCGGCTTTAACTGTGAGATCTTGTAGTTTTGTCATATGAGAGTGTGCTAGATGAAGTACATGACATCCTCCACCTCATGTCGCACATGCGCTTTATGCAAGAACACTCATTTTCTTTTAGATTGTAAGCTCTAGTGATCAGGGCCCTCTGATTCCTCCTGTATTGAATTGTATTGTGACTGTACTGTCTGCCCTAACATTGTAAAGCGCTGCGCAAACTGTTGGCACTATATAAATCCTGTATAATAATTATAATAATTTGCTGGTAAAAAAAAAAGGGTTTTATTCTTTTAATTTGAACAGATACTTGTAATTTCACACGGCGCAAGTGTCATATGACAGAATAGCGATGGAAATTTTCTAAATGGCAGCCTGGGAAAAGAGGCCCAGGCAACACAAAAGCAGAATGAAAAACTCTTATGCCCCATACACACGATCGGACCTTTTTCCGATCAAACTTCCATCGGAATCCTGATGGAATTTCATCAGAAAAAAATAGAACAGGTTCTATTTGAAAATTCCGATGAAATTCATCGGAATTTCTCCGATGGGGCCCACACACAGTCGGAATTTCCGATGAAGAAACTCAGACGGACTCCGTCTGACTTTTTTCATAGGATATTCCTATCGTGTGTATACTGCATTAGGCTACGTTTCCACTATCGCGACCCCAAAGTTAGAGTGCGACTTTGGAGTGCAGCTTTGATCCAACTTTACACTCTCTGGAACAAAGTCGCATCAAAAGTCACATCAAAGTAGCGCAGGAACCTTTTCAATGTCTTTGATTTTCAAAGTTGCATAGGTGGGAGCGGGTGCCATTGAAATCAATGGCGCTGTGACTTGTCATGAGACTTTATGGGTCCAAAGTCGCATGACAAGTCGCACAGGTGGAAATGTAGCCTTAAAAATGCAGAAAAAGCCACATGGACATAGGACATACATGTTTGTTCCCCCCCCCCCCCCTTTAGATATTATTGGATGTTTAATGGGGAGGGACTTTTTATCCTTTTTTTTTTATTTTTGGTCCTTTTTTTTGTTTATTTCACAAAAAATAAAAAAAACCCAGTGGTTATTAAATACCAAAAAAAAAAAAAAAAAAAAAGCTCTATTTCAGTTAAAAAAAATGATAAAAATTTAATTTGGGTACAGTGTTGCATGACCGCGCAATTGTCATTTAACCACTTAAGCCCCAGACCAATACGCAGCATAAAGACCAGGCCCCTTTTTGCGATTCGGCACTGCGTCGCTTTAACTGACAATTGCGCGGTCGTGCGACGTGGCTCCCAAACAAAATTGACGTCCTTTTTTTTCCCACAAATAGAGCTTTCTTTTGGTGGTATTTGATCACCTCTGCGGTTTTTATTTTTTGCGCTATAAACAAAAATAGAGCGACAATTTTGAAAAAAATTCAATATTTTTTACTTTTTGCTATAATAAATATCCCCAAAAAATATATAAAAAAAATTTTTTTTTCCTCAGTTTAGGCCGATAAGTAATCTTCTACATATTTTTGATAAAAAAAATTGCAATCGGCGTCTATTGATTGGTTTGCGCAAAAGTTATAGCGTTTACAAAATAGGAGGTAGTTTCATGGTATTTTTATAAAAAAAATTTTTTTACTAGTAATGCCGGCGATCAGCGATTTTTTTCGTGACTGCGACATTATGGCGAACACATCGGACACTTTTGACACATTTTTGGGACCATTGTCATTTTCACAGCGATCAGTGCTGTAAAAATGCACGGGTTACTGTGAAAATGACACTGGCAGTGAAGGGGTTAACCACTAGGGGCGCTGAAGGTGGTTAAGTGTGCCTAAGGGAGTGATTACTACTGTGTGGGGGCGTGGCTACGAGTGACACGTCACAGAGCGGAGATCGGTGACATTGTCAGTAGGGGAGCGGGGAGATGTTGTGTTTACACTAACATCTCCCCGCTCCATGCCTCCGTGAGACGATCGCGGGGATCCCCGCGGCGATCGAGTTCGCGGGACCCGCGGTCCGACTCACGGGGAAGGCAGGGGGGTCGCGAGCGCGCCGCCGGTGGCACGCGCGCGACCCCGACGCCGGGCAGTTAAAGGGGACGTACAGGTACGTGATTGTGCCTGTACGAGCCAATCTGCCGACGTATATATACAGTGGCTGGTTAAAGTGGTTAAAGTGTGACAGCGCTGAAAATTGGCCTGGGCAGGAAGGGGGGTAAAAGTGCCAGGTATTGAAGTGGTTAAGGGAGCAAATAGGAGAAGTTCAGTGTTAAGGTTTACATGTACTTTGAAAATTGCATGCAATCTCTATCTTTTGTCCAGTGCGTTCCTGATATATTTTGATCACACGACAGATTCTGTCATTCCGTTTCCTGCGGAATGTTCATTGAGGATCTGGTAATTGAATATACACTTCCAGGAAGGATAATTGCGGGTGAATCTTGCCTTCAGCAAAACAAATCCAACAAAAGACCTTTAAGGATGATGTGGATCCCAGATCCCAGGTCACCATTTACTGGCCTTTTGTTGTTCCCCACCAGCAGTATTATTTACACAAATGAGGATTCTTTTATACTCTGAAGTTACAGTGGCCCATTGATTCCTCATCATTAGGAATATCATCACATTAGTCATCTTGGGGCCCCGTTGTATGTGTCTGTCAATGTCCTCCTAATAGAATGCCACAAGAGAGGAACGCATTAATGGTACATTACTTAAGTCGAGGCAGAATCTCCTGAAGGAATTGAACGTATCCTTAGCTATCCCTATGTGAAAAGAGCCGCTATTATTGACTTTCAAGACGTTTTTATTATAATAAGGAGCTGGCTAATCAGGAGCAATGGTAGTAAACAAGCAAACTGAGGCAACTAGAGAAATACTAGAGAAATACTGATCCTACCAAACATTTTTAAGTTCAGTTTATGCCTCGTTTCCACTGAGCGGATCGGTTCGGTACGGTTCGGTACGGTTCTCTATTTTGGGTGTTTCCATTATGAAAGCGTGCCATAAAACCAAAACCGTACCGCACCATTCTGGGTCTTGCTTCAGATGTGGGGCCATAGAAAATGGAACGTTTCGGTTAGGGCGGAGCTACAATACATTCCACTGATTGGCGGGCACGCTAGGAATTTTTTCTAAACCCTGAATGGCCCCTGACGGTCCGACTTGCAGTGGAAACGCTCACCTGAATAGACCGGACCATTCAAACCGTTCCAAACTGTACCCACCCGAACCGTTCCGCTCAGTGGAAACGAGGCATTAGAGACCCCCCTAGTCCTCTTCTCCATCTTCCATGGAACCCCTCCATGCAGTATATGGAAAACCCTAACAACGAACCCATTTTGTTATATCTGTTTAACCACTTAACGACCGCCCACCGCCGATTTACGTCGGCAGAATGGCACGGACAGGCAGAATCACGTAGATCTACGTGACTGCCTTTGTACAGTTGGGGGGTCCATCCGGACCCCCCTTCTGTGCCGTGAGCGGTCGTTACTTCACCGGGAGCGATCCCAGATGAGGGGGCGGCCTTTCGATTCCGGCCCCCCCCTCGCGATCGCTCCCGGCGAATGGAAATGCCTCCTCTGTCTGTTTCAGACAGAGGAAGCAGGAGGAAGTGATGTCATCTCTGGTGCGGTGCTCACATATACCGAGCGCCGTACAAGAGAAGACATCAGGTCAGTGAGCACAACACTACACTGACACCAGGACACATAGGAACACTAATCGCCCCCCCCAGGACCCCCAGACCCCCCCAGATCACCCCCCAGCCCCCAGTCACAGTGTCACTGATTGCAGTGACCATTTATTTAGTGATCACTGCAATCAGTGACATTTGTGACTGTGAAAGTGTCACTAAAGTTTAGTTTTAGGTCCAGTGTAGCCCCCTAACCCCCCCTAATAAAGGTTTAACCCCCTGATCACCCCCCAGATAACCCTTTCACCCCCTATCACCGCTGTCGCTATGCGATCATTTTTCTGATGGCTGTCTTAGCATCAGTGATGGCGATCGGTAGCCAGTAATTTTTTTTAGGTTCGCCGCAGGTTTTTATAGCGTCGGGTACCCCAATATATTATCTAATAAAGGTTCAACCCCCTTGATCGCCCCCCAGGTAACCCTTTCACCCCCTATCACCGCTGTCGCTAATCGATCGTTTTTCTGATGCTGTCTTAGCATCAGTGATGGCGATCGGTAGCCAGTAATTTTTTTTAGGTTCGCCGCAGGTTTTTATAGCGTCAGGTACCCCAATATATTATCTAATAAAGGTTAAACCCCCTTGATCGCCCCCCAGGTAACCCTTTCACCCCCTATCACCGCTGTCGCTATGCGATCATTTTTCTGATGGCTGTCTTAGCATCAGTGATGGCGATCGGTAGCCAGTAATTTTTTTTAGGTTCGCCGCAGGTTTTTATAGCGTCGGGTACCCCAATATATTATCTAATAAAGGTTTAACCCCCTTGATCGCCCCCCAGGTAACCCTTTCACCCCCTATCACCGCTGTCGCTAATCGATCGTTTTTCTGATGCTGTCTTAGCATCAGTGATGGCGATCGGTAGCCAGTAATTTTTTTTAGGTTCGCCGCAGGTTTTTATAGCGTCAGGTACCCCCATATATTATCTAATAAAGGTTAAACCCCCTTGATCGCCCCCCAGGTAACCCTTTCACCCCCTATCACCGCTGTCGCTATGCGATCATTTTTCTGATGGCTGTCTTAGCATCAGTGATGGCGATCGGTAGCCAGTAATTTTTTTTAGGTTCGCCGCAGGTTTTTATAGCGTCGGGTACCCCAATATATTATCTAATAAAGGTTTAACCCCCTTGATCGCCCCCCAGGTAACCCTTTCACCCCCTATCACCACTGTCACTAAGCGATCGTTTTTCTGATCGCTGTCTTCGTGTCGGTGATGCCAATCGGTAGCCAGTCATTTTTTTTAGGTTCGCCGCAGGTTTTTATAGCGTCAGGTACCCCCAAATATGATCTAATAAAGGTTTTAACCCCCTAATTGCCCCTAGTTAACCCTTTCACCAGTAATCACCATATAAGTGTTACGGGTGACGCTGGTTAGTTAGTTTGCTTTTTATAGTGTCAGGGCACCCGCCGTATATAACCCAATAAAGGTTTAACCCCCTGATCGCCCGGTGGGTGATATCAATTAGGTTTTAGCGTCAGAGAGGGTCTGCGTCACACCCCAGGCAGCGTCAGGTTAGTGCCAGTAACGCTAACACCCACGCGTAAAGCATACACCCCCCTTAGTGGTATAGTATCTGAACAGATCAATATCTGATCTGATCAGATCTATACCAGCGGTTTAGGGTTCCCAAAAACGCAGTGTTAGCGGGATCAGCCCAGATACCTGCTGGCACCTGCGTTTTGCCCCTCCGTCCAGCCCAGGCCACCCAAGTGCAGTATCGATCGATCACTGTCACTTCCAAAACACAACACACATAACTGCAGCGTTCGCAGAGACAGGCCTGATCCCTGCGACTCCAGTGCTGTAGGAGGTGATTTCACCACCACAGTTAAAAAAAAAAAAGCATATATGCCGAAGCATGGGGGCAGCAGGGCGGAGGAGCAATTTTGCTCCTAATGCCGCATACATACGGTCGAAATTCCGACGGAGGCTTGCCCGTGGAAACGTTTGACCATGTGTGTGCGGCATAACTTTTTTGCGGGAGGATGCCCCCATGCTTCGGCATATATAAATGGTGCATGTATGCCCATCATTAGAAGTGGGTGGATGAAGGGCGGTATTCTAATGGTGGGCATACCCACCGATCAATCTTTTTTTTTTCGTTCAGCCAACAGGCTGCATGAAAAAAAAAGATTACAATACATGTCCAACAAGGACCAGCAACGTACTGGTATGTTGCTGGACTTTGAATGGTTATACCAGATTGATGCCTGCGGGTTTAGGCATCATCTTGGTATCATTCTTTTCAGCCAGCGGCCGGCTTTCATGTAAAAGCAATCACAGCGGCTAATTAGCCTCTGGACTGCTTTTACAAGCAGTGGGAGGGAATGTCCCCCCCCCGGATATAAAAAGCGCCATTGGGAAATTGGGAAAGCATTTTATCACACCGATCTTGGTGTGGTCAGATGCTTTGAGGGCAGAGGAAAGATCTAGGGTCTAGAAGACCCCAGTTTTTTCAAAAAAAGAGTACCTGTCACTACCTATTGCTATCATAGGGGATATTTACATTCCCTGAGATAACAATAAAAATTATAAAAAAAAAAATATATGTAAGGAACAATTTAAAAATAAAATAAAAAAGCAAAATTAATAATTAAAAAAAAAAAAAAAAAAAAAAAAAGCACCCCTGTCCTGCCCTGCTCTTGCCCAATGGCGAACGCAAGCGTCGGTCTGGCGTCATATGTAAACAGCAATTGCACCATGCATGTGAGGTATCACCGCGAAGGTCAGATCGAGGGCAGTCATTTTAGCAGTAGACCTCCTCTGTAAATCTAACGGGGTAATCTGTAAAGGCTTTTAAAGGCTTTTAAAAATGTATGTAGTTTGTCGCCAATGCGCGTTTGTGCGAAATTTTAAAGCATGTCGTGTTTGGTATCTATGTACTCGGCCTAAGATCATCTTTATTATTTCATCAAACATTTGGGCAATATAGTGTGTTTTAGTGCATTAAAATTAAAAAAAGTGTATTTTTTCCCCAAAAAATGCGTTTGAAAAATCGCTGCGCAAATACTGTGTAGAAAAAAAAAATGCAACACCCACCATTTTAATCTGTAGGGCCTTTGCTTTAAAAATATATATAATGTTTGGGGGTTCAACATAATTTTCTTGCAAAAAAAAAATATGTTTTCATGTAAACAAAAAGTGTCAAAAAGGGCTTTGTCTTCAAGTGGTTAGAAGAGTGGATGTAAGCTTCCTAATGTTGTGTATAAAATGCCAGAACAGTTCAAAACCCCCCCAAATGACCCCATTTTGGAAAGTAGACACCCCAAGCTATATACTGAGAGGCATGTCGAGTCCATGGAATATTTTATATGTTGACACAAGTTGCGGAAAAAAGACAATTTTTTTTTTTAATTTTTTTTTTGCACAAAGTTGTCACTAAATGATATATTGCTCAAACATGCCATGGGCATATGTGGAATTACACCCCAAAATACATTCTGTTGCTTCTCCTGAGTACGGGGATACCACATGTGTGAGACTTTTTGGGAGCCTAGCCGCGTACGGGACCCCAAAAACAAAGCACCGCCTTCAGGCTTTCTAAGGGTGTAAATTTTTGATTTTACTTCTCACTGCCTATCACAGTTTCGGAGGCCATGGAATGCCCAGATGGCACAAAACCCCCCCAAATGACCCCATTTTGGAAAGTAGACACCCCAAGCTATTTGCTGAGAGGTATTGTGAGTATTTTGCAGATCTCGCTTTTTGTCACAAAGTTTTGAAAATTGAAAAAAAAAAAAAAAAAAAAAAAAATTTTCTTTCTTCATTTTCAAAAACAAATGAGAGCTGTAAATACTCACCATGCCTCCTCAGCAAATAGCTTGGGGTGTCTACTTTCCAAAATGGGGTCATTTGGGGGGGTTTTGTGCTATTTTGGCATTTTATGGCCTTAGAAACTGTGATAGGTAGTGAGGAGTGAAATCAAAAATTTGTGCCTAGAAATCCTGAAGGCGGTGCTTGGTTTTCGGGGTCCCGTACGCGGCTAGGCTCCTAAAAAGTCCCACACATGTGGTATCCCCGTACTCAGGAGAAGCAGCAAAATGTATTTTGGGGTGCAATTCCACATATAACCATGGCATGTGTGAGCAATATATCATTTAGTGACAACTTTTTGTAATTTTTTTATTTTTATTTTTTTTTGTCATTATTCAATCACTTGGGACAAAAAAAAAAAATATTCAACGGGCTCAACAGGCCTCTCAGCAATTTCCTTGGGGTGTCTACTTTCTAAAATGGGGTCATTTGGGGGGGTTTTGTGCTATTTTGGCATTTTATGGCCTTCGAAACTGTGATAGGTAGTGAGGAATGAAATCAAAAATTTAAGCCCTTAGAAATCCTGAAGGCGGTGCTTGGTTTCCGGGGTCCCGTACGTGGCCAGGCTCCTAAAAAGTCCCACACATGTGGTATCCCCGTACTCAGGAGAAGCAGCAAAATGTATTTTGGGGTGCAATTCCACATATAACCATGGCATGTGTGAGCAATATATCATTTAGTGACAACTTTTTGTAATTTTTTTTTTTTTTTGTCATTATTCAATCACTTGGGACAAAAAAAAAAAATATTCAATGGGCTCAACATGCCTCTCAGCAATTTCCTTGGGGTGTCTACTTTCCAAAATGGGGTCATTTTGGGGGGTTTTGTACTGCCCTGCCATTTTAGCACCTCAAGAAATGAGATAGGCAGTCATAAATTTAAAGCTGTGTAAATTTCAGAAAATGTACCCTAGTTTGTAAACGCTATAACTTTTGCGCAAACCAATAAATATACGTTTATTGACATTTTTTTTACTAAAGACATGTGGCTGAATACATTTTGGCCTAAATGTCTGACTAAAATTGAGTTTATTCGATTTTTCTTATAACAAAAAGTAGAAAATATCATTTTTTTTCAAAATTTTCGGTCTTTTTCCGTTTATATCGCAAAAAATAAAAATCGCAGAGGCAATCAAATACCATTAAAAGAAAGCTCTATTTGTGGGAAGAAAAGGACGCAAATTTCATTTGGGTACAACATTGCATGTCCGCACAATTTACAGTTAAAGCAGCGCAGTGCCGAATCCCAAAAACAGGCCTGGTCCTAATGGCCCGAAATGGTCCGGGGCTTAAGTGGTTAATAAGTGTAGCGGGGGTTTAAATTTAGGGGAATACACATGGGTGGTAGTATGACCCAGGTGTGTTTAAATCATGAAAGGATTTGGACCATTGTTAATTCGTGAAGGACTTGGTGGTGTACTGTTCTCCTTGGCCTGTGGGTGGCGGGGTTCCCACAGGTCTAAGGTAGATTCACTGCCACAGTGCTGGCCTTTTTGTCCCCTTCCAGCGATGGTACGGCGAGGGCGGAGAACCTGCCGTGATGTCGCGGGAGGAGATAAAGGGGAGAGACACCCTCACCACAAGGTCTTTTTTCCTGCATCACACGCCCAGGCACCTTCGGCCTGGGTGCAGGCGGTTCAGAGTTCCGGCCCAGGCGCCCTAGGCCTGGCCAGAGCGGAGTTGGCGTCCATCCCAGGCACCTTCAGCCTGGGGTGAGGTACTAAACCGGAGGCCTGGAGCCCAGTGACTTCGACTGGGTCCCGCAAGGGCGGAGGAGTCCGAGGGTCCCTGAGGTGGATGGGGCCCATGTCTGAGGTGAGGAGGCCAGGGAAGTCACCCGTCTGAAGAGTCCGGAGCAGCATCAACCCGGTGATGGATGGGCCTTCGGTAACTCCCTTGGAGGGACATCTTCCCCCTGACAGGGGCCACAACGCAGCGAAGGTACTCCTATCTGCATTCTATTGAGTCACTGGTAGAGACTCACAAGTTCCTAGTTCTCTCTAGCCAAGGCTATAGTAACCGCTGGTGAAACCACAGTGGTTTAGCGTACAATCAGGACAGTGCCTCGACCTGCTCACCCCACCGTATCGAACTGTTATTGGGTCTCAACCAGTTGGCTGGCAAAGAACTGTTTGATTGTGAGTGTGACAATAAAACAAGTGTTGGACCCTAATCGGTGTGTGGTACTCTAGTTGATGGGAGCAAAGGGAAGTGTCAGCACAGCAAGACTTGGTCATTAACTGAAACGCACAGGCCCGAGGAAAATAACTGGTACTGGCCTTCACCTCACTCACTGCCATGGGGAGGACATGGGCCGTAGCGCATCTTACTCTCACATACAAAATACCCCTAGACGAAACGGATGGAGTGAGGGCGCTACATAAGTACAAAGAATTTACCTTTTGATCCTGCCAGAAAGCAAGTGGAGTCCTGTGGTCTTATGGCGCGTACACACGACCGTTTTTCATGACGAGAAAAATAAAAAAATTTTATTTGGTCATTAAAAACGATCGTGTGTGGGCTCCAGAGCATTTTTCACGACGTGAAAAATAGCCATTAAAAATGTGGAACATGCTCTAATTTTTCTTGTCGTTTTTCACGTTGTTGTTTTTCTCGTCATGAAAAACGGCCGTGTGTAGGCTTTAACGACGTGAAAAAAACGTGCATGCTCAGAAGCAAGTGATGAGACGGGAGCGCTCGTTCTGGTAAAACTAGCGTTCGTAATGGAGATAGCACATTCGTCACGCTGTAACGGACTGAAGAGCACGAGGCTGAAAAGTGCGAATCGTCTCTCACCAAACTTTATTAACACAAGGATCAGCAAAGGCGTCCCAAAGGGTGGCGCCATCCGAATGGAACTTCCCCTTTATAGTGCCGTCCTACATTTTGTACGTCACCGCGCTTTGCTCGAGCGCTTTTTTTTCACGATAGTGTGTGGGCAAGGCAGGCTTGAGAAGAATCACGTCGAGAAAAACTTAGTTTTTTTCAATGACATTAAAAACGGTCGTGTGTACGCGACATAAGGGGCCTTTTTTCCATAGAACTTTCTTGGCAGATTGTTTTCACAAAGTAGGTCTCCAGATCTTTCTTCAACTGTCCTCAATCGCTCAGATTAGGCCCAGCAGTCACATGGCTAAGTACGAGGGGTGTCAAACCGGTGTTCTGTGGAAATAGCCAAAATCTCCAACTATATGAATAAAAAGAAAAGGTGGGACTTTATATGAAGCACGCAGGTGGATAAAAAAGTACATTTATTGAATGAAAAATTTGTATGTAGCACCCTGCCCCCATTGATTGGGGCGCTATTGTAAGTTTAGGAGGTGTCTGAACCAATAGTTGGGCTCAGACTGTCAATTTGCATAAATTGCCTCTGTTCTGGTTGTGGTTTGCCTGATAGCAGTTTCCCTTATTGCCTGTAGGTGGCGTTACCACTTCAGGCACCTGTTGGAACACGGGCAGACCATGGTGTATTGGGTGTTCCTTCTCAGCAGCGGTACAGTGGGAGTGGTGCCCCGCTGTGCATGCTGGGGAGGAATACTTAAGGGACAGACGCCATTGTGGTGGTCTCTTCTTCGCCTCGTTGCCCTCCTGACGCGAGGTATGTGTGTGTGGTTCCGGTCTCAGGGCCACGTTGGCCCGAGGCTGCATCGCTATTGAGTAGGCCCAGTTATGATGACTGGGGCCTACAATCCTAAAGGGGATCCCAAGCTGTCCACCAAGAGGGAGGAAGCTGCTTAATGAAGGAAACCGGGGGAGGACCTGCCCTGGAGGAGACCAGCAAAGTGCTAATGTCTCGGGACAGGCCTGGTGACCTTGTTAAGAAGGGATCCCCTACTTTAAAAGCCCAGCAGTTTGCCGGATCGGCTTAAAGGCTCTTCAACTGCACGGCTGTAAGTTCAGGACTGAAATTCTGTGGCAGAGGATTCCTGGCTATCCCCATTTGTTCTCATAGGGCCTGTGGCAGAGACTGTCCTGATACTGGTTCGTGCATCATCCCGGCTGCTAGGCCAGGTGAGAGGGGTCTATCCGGGTGAGCAATACCCACCCAACAGTGAGAGTGGTGAATGACTATAGACATTTCCGTGTGTTCTACAATGTGTACCTGAACCTTCCCCTACTCTTCTTCTACCTTCTATTTTCTATACGAGTTATTGCAGCAAAAATAAAACCAACAGTTGAAGGTTTTACATCTTGTGTGGACATTGCATTTACTACAGACTTTCTTCCCCTGACAACGAAGCTAAAGAGGTAACGTGCAAAGCCCAAAAACAAACCAGCAGCTCCTACGTGGGTAGTGCTACAAGTATATTACATGATAATAATCATGGGCTGTATATTGTCAAGATATACCGTATTTATCGGCGCATAACACACACTTTTTCCCCCTTAAAATCAGGGGAAAATCGTTGGTGCGTGTTATACGCCGATCCCCACCGATCCCCGTCGATCTCCGCCGATTGTGAGCAGAGCGGAGCGATCGCCGCCGAGATACACATACCCGAGTGTACTCGGCTCTTCTCGGCTTCGCTCACAGTCACGCCCAGTCCCGCCATTGGACCTGTGTTATGTCCATTATAGGGCGGGACTGGGTGTGACTGTGAGCGGAGCCGAGAAGAGCCGAGTACACTCGGCTATGTGTCTCTCTGCTCTGCCCAGTCCCTGCGATCTCGGTTGCGTTTGCTCCGCTCCGCCCAGTCTCGGCGGCGATCATTTTTAATTCATCCAAGGCTGCAATGGACACTGGGGGCAAGGCTGCACTGACAAGGCTGCAATGGACACTGGGGGCAAGGCTGCACTGACAAGGCTGCAATGGACACTGGGGCAAGGCTGCACTGACAAGGCTGCAATGGACACTGGGGCAAGGCTGCACTGACAAGGCTGCAATGGACACTGGGGCAAGGCTGCACTGGGGCAAGGCTGCACTGACAAGGCTGCAATGGACACTGGGGCAAGGCTGCACTGACAAGGCTGCAATGCACACTGGGGCAAGGCTGCACTGACAAGGCTGCAATGGACACTGGGGCAAGGCTGCACTGACAAGGCTGCAATGCACACTGGGGCAAGGCTGCACTGACAAGGCTGCAATGGACACTGGGGCAAGGCTGCACTGACAAGGCTGCAATGGACACTGGGGCAAGGCTGCACTGTCAAGGCTGCAATGGACACTGGGGCAAGGCTGCACTGACAAGGCTGCAATGGACACTGGGGCAAGGCTGCACTGACAAGGCTGCAATGGACACTGGGGCAAGGCTGCACTATGACAAGGCTGCAATGGACACTGGGGCAAGGCTGCAATGGACACTGGGGCAAGGCTGCACTGACAAGGCTGCAATGGACACTGGGGCAAGGCTGCACTGACAAGGCTGCAATGCACACTGGGGCAAGGCTGCACTGACAAGGCTGCAATGGACACTGGGGCAAGGCTGCACTGACAAGGCTGCAATGGACACTGGGGCAAGGCTGCACTGACAAGGCTGCAATGGACACTGGGGCAAGGCTGCACTGACAAGGCTGCAATGGACACTGGGGCAAGGCTGCACTGACAAGGCTGCAATGGACACTGGGGCAAGGCTGCACTGACAAGGCTGCAATGGACACTGGGGCAAGGCTGCACTGACAAGGCTGCAATGCACACTGGGGCAAGGCTGCACTGACAAGGCTGCAATGCACACTGGGACAAGGCTGCACTGACAAGGCTGCAATGGACACTGGGGCAAGGCTGCACTGACAAGGCTGCAATGGACACTGGGGCAAGGCTGCACTGACAAGGCTGCCCTGACAAGGCTGCAAATGACCCTGATAAGGCTGCATTGATGGGCATTTAAATGTAAGTTTTTTTTTCCTTAAACATCCCTCCTAAAAGTTTTTTTCCTTAAAATTCCCTCCTAAACTTGGGGTGCGTGTTATACGCCGATAAATACGGTAATTCGTACGGATACACAAACATACAATTGGGTAAATTGTCACATGATTGGAGACAGTACATATAAGATTAATAGATAAACTCATGACTCACACATTGAGGAATAGATAAAACGAATGCCGCGTACACACGATCGTTTTTAATGTCATTTTAAAAAAAACGACGTTTTTCTCTACGTGGTTTTTCTTGTTTCCTCTCAAGCCTGTCTTGCATCCACACGTTCATTAAAAAAACCGCTCGAGCAAAGCGCGGTGTCGTAGAACACGTACAACGGCACTATAAAGGGGAAGTTCCATTCGGATGGCGCCACCCTTCATGTTAGTAAAGTTTGTTGAGCGACGATTCGTGCTTTTCAGTCCGTTACAGCGGGACGAATGTGCTATCTCCATTCCGAATGCTAGTTTTACCAGAACGAGCGCTCCCGTCTCATACTTGATTCTGAGCATGCGTGTTTTTTTTCCCCCTCGTAAAAGCATACACACAACCGTTTTTCACGACGTTAAAAAAAACGACGTGAAAAACGACATGAAAAAATAGAGCAGGTTCTATTTTTTTTAGGCCATTTTTCACGTCGTTAAAAATGCTCTGGAGCCCACACACGATCGTTTTTAATGCCCATTTTTAAAAAATGGCATTTTTAATGTCATGAAAAGCGATCGTGTGTACGCGGCATAATGCAACCCATGATAGATTGAAACTCAGCATATGACAGCTCTACGCGTCTCGTGGAGGTTATATCCAATATTATATACAATAATGCAAGATTATTGTGGGGCCCCCCATGTACCTGGGGCCCCTGGGCAGTGCCCAGGAGTGCCCTTGCATTAAGATGGCCCCAGAAAGGTTCCCCAAGGCAGATCTAGGATGCCTCAAGATACATAAGGAATAAGGATAGTTATTAGCAGCATCTGGGATGCCATGAAGGATAAACATTTGTAAATGGAGCAGAAGGAGAAGAGGAGCGAGGCTTAGAAAGCACGTCATTTGTCTCCTATGAAGCCCATCTATTCTGACTGTCCATTTAGTACACAGATCAATAATCCTTACTTAAATCCCAGTCCCTCTTTAGTGATTAGAGAACTCCGACATTTGTGTAATAGAAGTTCCTTTTGTTCCATCTGAAAAGAGCCCTAGTGTAAATGAAGGACAGAAAACAGTGGCTGTCCTACTCACACCTATCAAATGAATAGATTTTTGTTGTGAGGCCTCGTACACACGCCGAGATTCTCGTCGAAAAAAACACGTCGTTTTTTTCGACGAGATTCTTGGACAAGAAACTTGTCCCGGCCGAGTGTACACACGCTCGATTTAAAGAACCCGCGGGTCTTTGAATGGAGCGTACGCGGTGACGTCATCGACTACGACGAGCGTGCGCTCGTCACATTCGATGCCGTCGCCGCCATCTTGGTATACCCTATGTATGCCTAGGAAGCTACCGCGCATGCATCAAATTCATTTCAAACATGCGCGGGCTTCCGGGAGGACAGGTAAGTGTACACACACTCACTCACTTTTCTCGTCGAGATTCTTGTCGCTTTTCTTGACGAGAAACCATACACACGAATGAATTTCTCGGCAAAAAATCTCTGCCAGCAAGTTTCTTGCTGGTTTTTGCCGAGAAACTCGTTCGTGTGTACGAGGCTTCAGTCTAATGAGGAAAGTGCTGACCAGCTGAAAGGCCAAAAAAGAATCAGAGATATAAGTCGATTGCTTTCTATTGCTGGGTAATAAATGAATGGGCGTTCTCTGACCTCCTCCATCACCTTCCAACCCGGCCAAACTCAAGGCAAGATCTAATTGGCTGGGATAGATATTTCCAATCAACTGCCGCCTTTCGTTCTTTCAACCTCTGCTCAGTTCTCAAGCATGGCTGCTCTGACTAGACACTCACTGGCCACTTTATTAGGTACACCCCATCTGTTCAATTGCTTGGTAACACAAATTGCTATTCAGCCAATCACATGGCAGCAACTCAACGCATTTAGGCATCTAGACACAGTGAAGACGACTTGCTCAAACTCAAACTGAGCATCAGAATGGGGAAGAAAAGGGGATTTAAGTGACTTTGAACGTGGCATGGTTTTTGGTGCCAGACGGGCTGGTCTGAGTATTTCAAAAATTGCTGATCTACTGGGATTTTCACACACAACCATCTCTCGGGTTTACAGAGAATGGTCCGAAAAAGAGAAAATATCCAGTGAGCGGCAGTTGTGTGGAGGAAAATGCCTTGTTGATGTCAGAGGAGAATGGGCAAACTGGTTCAAGATGATAGAAAGGCAACAGTAACTCAAATAACCACTCGTTACAACCAAGGTATGCAGAATGCCATCTCTGAATGCACAACACATTGAACCTTGAGGAAGATGGACTACAGCAGCAGAAGCTCGGGTTCCACTCCTGTCAGCTAAGAACAGGAAACTGAGGCTACAATTGGCACAGGATCACCAAAATTGGATAATAGAAGATTGGAAAAACGTTGCCTGGTCTGAGTCTCGATTTCAGCTGTGACATTCCGATGGAGGGTCAGAATTTGGTGTAAATAACATGAAATAATGGATCCATCCTGTCTTGTATCACCGGTTCAGGCTGGTGTTGGTGTGATGGTGGGGGGAATATTTTCTTGGCACACTTTGGGCCCCTTAGTACCAATTGAGCATCGATTAAACACCACGGCATACCTGAGTATTGTTGCTGACCATGTCCATCCCTTTATGACTACAGTGTCCCCATCTTCTGATGGCTCCTTCCAGCAGGATAATGCACCATCTCACAAAGCTCCAATCATCTCACCACTGGACAATGAGGTCACTGTACTCCAATGGCCTCCACAGTCACCAGATCTCATCCAATAGAGCACCTTTGGGATGTGGTGGAACGGGAGATTCGCATCAAGGATGTGCAGCCGACAAATCTGCAGCAACTGCGTGGTGTTATCATGTCACTATGGACCAAAATCTCTGAGGAACGTTTCCAACACCTTGTTGAATCTATGCCACGAAAAATGAAGGCAGTTCTGAAGGCAAAAGGGGATCCAACCCGGTACTAGCAAGGTGTACCTAATAAAGTGTCCGGGGAGTGTACATGTGTGACAATTCATTATTACCACCTGTGATTTTTTTTTCTTGCCACCTCCATGATTATGCCCCTGGGGCGGGCGAAATGCGGGAGGAATGAGTTGAGGTTCGTTAAATGACCAGGAATGGTGTGTGACGGCCAGAATATCTCGTCATCTCTCAGTGTGCCTGGGGTCAGGACACACCCACCTCCAGCCTACACCCTCACAGCGGCGTCCACCTTACAGGATTATGGTCGATAGGGATTAGAACACCTGTCAGCTTGTATTGCTACCTCTGCCTCCGGTGTGGAGACTCATCCTCTCTATTTGTCCTGTTTACAATGATCATCAAAACTGAAAGGAAAAGACAATCCAAAATTTGGAGTTGACACCAGAACAGGAATAGAGAGGAAATCTTCCAATGGGGACATGAGTTCTGGTGACAGCTCGGGATTCTCTCACTTTGGCGAGACTTCCTCTCACTTCCTGTGGCTATGGGACAGGAAGTGAAGAGAAATCTCCCCAACGGGAGACAGATGGCAAAAAAAAAAAACTGAAAGGGGTTATAACCCTCCCTTAGTCTATCCAAAGTGGGAAAAAATATGTTTTGCCTACAATTCTACTTGAGGAATGAATGGCACTTGTGTGACACTTTCGCAATGCCAAAGTGTGAATAGAGCCAAAATGTATTATATTAATCACAAAAACTGTAATGCCTCGTACACATGACCGGTTTTCCCGACGCGATTCCTCTCAAGCCTGCCTTGCATACACACGGTCACACAAAAGGCCGCTGAACTTTTGGATGCCAAGAACGCGGTGACGTCAAAGACTACGACGAGCCGACAAAATGACGTTCTATGCTTCCGCGCATGCGTCGAATTGTTTACGAGCATGCGCAAGGAGCCAATCAGTTGTACTCTACAAGGAGCCAATCAGTTGTACTCTACAAGGAGCCAATCAGATGAACTCTACAAGGAGCCAATCAGATGAACTCTACAAGGAGCCAATCAGATGAACTCTACAAGGAGCCAATCAGTTGTACTCTACAAGGAGCCAATCAGTTGTACTCTACAAGGAGCCAATCAGTTGTACTCTACAAGGAGCCAATCAGTTGTACTCTACAAAAAGCCAATCAGTTGTACTCTACAAGAAGCCAATCAGTTGTACTCTGCAAGGAGCCAATCAGTTGTACTCTACAAGGGGCCAATCAGTTGTACTGTACAAGGAGCCAATCAGTTGTACTCTACAAGGAGCCAATCAGTTGTACTCTGCAAAGAGCCAATCAGTTGTACTCTACAAGAAGCCAATCAGTTGTACTCTACAAGGAGCCAATCAGTTGTACTCTACAAAAAGCCAATCAGTTGTACTCTACAAGAAGCCAATCAGTTGTACTCTACAAGGAGCCAATCAGATGAACTCTACAAGGAGCCAATCAGATGAACTCTACAAGGAGCCAATCAGTTGTACTCTACAAGGAGCCAATCAGTTGTACTCTACAAGGAGCCAATCAGTTGTACTCTACAAGGAGCCAATCAGTTGTACTCTACAAAAAGCCAATCAGTTGTACTCTACAAGAAGCCAATCAGTTGTACTCTACAAGGAGCCAATCAGATGAACTCTACAAGGAGCCAATCAGATGAACTCTACAAGGAGCCAATCAGTTGTACTCTACAAGGAGCCAATCAGTTGTACTCTACAAGGAGCCAATCAGTTGTACTCTACAAGGAGCCAATCAGTTGTACTCTACAAAAAGCCAATCAGTTGTACTCTACAAGAAGCCAATCAGTTGTACTCTGCAAGGAGCCAATCAGTTGTACTCTACAAGGGGCCAATCAGTTGTACTGTACAAGAAGCCAATCAGTTGTACTCTGCAAAGAGCCAATCAGTTGTACTCTACAAGGAGCCAATCAGTTGTACTCTACAAGGGGCCAATCAGTTTTTCTCTACAAGGAGCCAATCAGTTGTACTCTGCAAAGAGCCAATCAGTTGTACTCTACAAGGAGCCAATCAGTTGTACTCTACAAGGGGCCAATCAGTTGTACTGTACAAGGGGCCAATCAGTTTTTCTCTACAAGGAGCCAATCAGTTGTACTCTACAAGGAGCCAATCAGTTGTACTCTACAAGGGGCCAATCAGTTGTACTCTACAAGGAGCCAATCAGTTGTACTCTACAAGGAGCCAATCAGTTGTACTCTACAAGGAGCCAATCAGTTGTACTCTACAAGGAGCCAATCAGTTGTACTCTACAAGGAGCCAATCAGTTGTACTCTACAAAAAGCCAATCAGTTGTACTCTACAAGGAGCCAATCAGTTGTACTCTACAAGAAGCCAATCAGTTGTACTCTGCAAAGAGCCAATCAGTTGTACTCTACAAGAAGCCAATCAGTTGTACTCTGCAAAGAGCCAATCAGTTGTACTCTACAAGGGGCCAATCAGTTGTACTGTACAAGGAGCCAATCAGTTGTACTCTACAAGGAGCCAATCAGTTGTACTCTACAAGGAGCCAATCAGTTGTACTCTACAAAAAGCCAATCAGTTGTATTCTACAAAAAGCCAATCAGTTGTACTCTACAAGAAGCCAATCAGTTGTACTCTGCAAAGAGCCAATCAGTTGTACTCTACAAGAAGCCAATCAGTTGTACTCTGCAAAGAGCCAATCAGTTGTACTCTACAAGGGGCCAATCAGTTGTACTCTACAAGGGGCCAATCAGTTGTACTGTACAAGAAGCCAATCAGTTGTACTCTACAAGGAGCCAATCAGTTGTACTCTACAAGGAGCCAATCAGTTGTACTGTACAAGGGGCCAATCAGTTGTACTGTACAAGGGGCTAATCAGTTGTACTCTACAAGGAGCCAATCAGTTGTACTCTAAAAGGGGCCAATCAGTTGTACTGTACAAGGGGCCAATCAGTTTTTCTCTACAAGGAGCCAATCAGTTGTACTCTGCAAAGAGCCAATCAGTTGTACTCTACAAGGAGCCAATCAGTTGTACTCTACAAGGAGCCAATCAGTTGTACTCTACAAGGAGCCAATCAGTTGTACTCTACAAGGAGCCAATCAGTTGTACTCTACAAGAAGCCAATCAGTTGTACTCTACGAGAAGCCAATCAGTTGTACTCTACAAGGGGCCAATCAGTTGTACTCTACAAGGAGCCAATCAGTTGTACTCTACAAGGAGCCAATCAGTTGTACTCTACAAGGAGCCAATCAGTTGTACTCTACAAGGAGCCAATCAGTTGTACTCTACAAGGAGCCAATCAGTTGTACTCTACAAGGAGCCAATCAGTTGTACTCTACAAAAAGCCAATCAGTTGTACTCTACAAGAAGCCAATCAGTTGTACTCCACGAGAAGCCAATCAGTTGTACTCTGCAAAGAGCCAATCAGTTGTACTCTACAAGGGGCCAATCAGTTGTACTGTACAAGGAGCCAATCAGTTGTACTGTACAAGGAGCCAATCAGTTGTACTCTACAAGGAGCCAATCAGTTGTACTCTACAAAAAGCCAATCAGTTGTACTCTACGAGAAGCCAATCAGTTGTACTCTGCAAAGAGCCAATCAGTTGTACTCTACAAGGGGCCAATCAGTTGTACTGTACAAGGAGCCAATCAGTTGTACTCTACAAGGAGCCAATCAGTTGTACTCTACAAGGAGCCAATCAGTTGTACTCTACAAGGAGCCAATCAGTTGTACTTTACAAGAAGCCAATCAGTTGTACTCCACGAGAAGCCAATCAGTTGTACTCTGCAAAGAGCCAATCAGTTGTACTCTACAAGGGGCCAATCAGTTGTACTGTACAAGGAGCCAATCAGTTGTACTCTACAAGGAGCCAATCAGTTGTACTCTACAAGGAGCCAATCAGTTGTACTGTACAAGGAGCCAATCAGTTGTACTTTACAAGAAGCCAATCAGTTGTACTGTACAAGGAGCCAATCAGTTGTACTTTACAAGGAGCCAATCAGTTGTACTTTACAAGGGGCCAATCAGTTGTACTGTACAAGGGGCCAATCAGTTGTACTGTACAAGGAGCCAATCAGTTGTACTCTACAAGGAGCCAATCAGTTGTACTCTACAAGGAGCCAATCAGTTGTACTGTACAAGGAGCCAATCAGTTGTACTTTACAAGAAGCCAATCAGTTGTACTGTACAAGGAGCCAATCAGTTGTACTTTACAAGGAGCCAATCAGTTGTACTTTACAAGGAGCCAATCAGTTGTACTTTACAAGGGGCCAATCAGTTGTATTGTACAAGGGGCCAATCAGTTGTACTGTACAAGGGGCCAATCAGTTGTACTGTACAAGGAGCCAATCAGTTGTACTTTACAAGGGGCCAATCAGTTGTACTGTACAAGGGGCCAATCAGTTGTACTGTACAAGGGGCCAATCAGTTGTACTGTACAAGGGGCCAATCAGTTGTACTGTACAAGGGGCCAATCAGTTGTACTGTAGTGTTCATCTGCTAACAACAAACATGCCAATAGGAGTTTAGAGCAGAGTGAAAAAGAAATGAGCTCATCGGTGTACTTCTTTTCCTTTCACGGCCCCATCACAGGCTGGGGGTGGGGAGGAAACCTATTAGGAGGACCCTGCACAGAGAGGTGAGTAGGTATGCTTATTTTTTTAATGCCAGTAACTTTTTACTTTAACGCTAGCACAGGAAAATTAGGTTTCCTACCTTGTTGGAGAGGACTTTGTTGTGTGGCAGAACTGTGTAAATCCCAAGACTGGATGGACAGGCGTACAAATACTTTTGGCAGATAAAGCTCCCAGATACGTATTTCATAAAATTAGCTTATTGCCTGGACCTCAACATTAAAGCACTGAAAAATATAATAGCCTCCCAGACAAAAAAAATTGCTTTGAATATGTTCAACTAAATCCATGTAAAAGACAGAATATGCCATTAATAGAGCAGGCTGCAAGGGGAGCCATCTTTTAAAGCCGCAAAGATATTTGATTATTTGTCTCTAATCAAATATTGCCAGACCAATTAAAATGTATCATAACACTAAATAACATCCTCCCCCCAATTGCCTAATGGCCCTGTCAGTGTTTAGAGCCGGCCTCCTCCTCTTAATGCCACTGGAAGGGAGCGATTCCCCGAAGTCACTGTCTACTTAACTGTCCTAATGACCCAAACTGCAGTCACATATTTCCGTGTTGCCTTATTAATGAGCTCTAATGCTCTAATCAATTCTGCAAAGTTCAAAGCTTTTAGGACGGCATCTTTGCGTGGGGCGGTAAGCTCGCGGGTGTGTTTGTTGTTGGGGGGAAGAAAGCATATATAATCGCCAGGAGACCATGGATCCATGTAATAGTCCAAGAATGTATTTAATGCTGAATGCCAGGTGGGGTTTTTATTTCATAGATACAATGGTCTAGCTTGGGACCAATGGAAGTATACATATTCCATACTTGTAGGACCGCTGTGAAAGCGGAGAGTCCCTGCGGTATTTGGCATTACTACGGGGATCACCGTGGTCTTCTGTGTCCTGTGCATAGTGAACACATGGGGTAACTCACTTGACCAGGCTGCCATTGGTAGGTTAATCGGACCCTGTCTAAATTGGGCCTAGTATATGTATGAATGTGTGTTTTGGACCTTAGATTGTTAAGCCCCGTACACACGGTCGGACTTCCATCGGACTTTTCCGTGTTTTTTTGTCCGAACGGAGTTGGTTGGGAACACCCATAGCATACACACGCTCGGACTTTTCTGCAAACTTTCTTAAAACTTCTTACAACATCACGTGTTTTTTCTGCTCTTTTCTGATCTTTACTGCCACCCTTTGGTCAACTTCTGCTATTGTTGGTTGATTTTAACATTAGTTGTTTTGTCCATCGGACTAAAGTCCGATGGTTTTCTGTACACACGGTCGGACTTTGCTCCATCGGACTTTTGTTGGGCAAAAGTTTGTCCGTTTGCAGACCCAACTTTTGTCCGATGAAATCCAAAACCAAACGAAAAAAGTTTGTCCGATGGAGCGTACACACGGTCGGATTGTTGGTCCAACTTGCTTAAAACGAAGTTTGTTGGGCAAAAGTCCGACCGTGTGTACGGGGCTTAAGCTCCTTGAGAGTGGGGACTGATGTGAATGTACAATGTATATGTAAAGCGCTGCGTAAATTGACGGCGCTATATATGTACCTTAACCACTTACGGACCGCCCGCTGTCGTTATACTTCGGCTGTTTAAAGAGAAATACCGTTGTTATGGTAGCAGATAGCTACCATAACCCCCCGGTATCCTCTCCTTCAGCGGGCGGTCCGCTACAAGATAAAAGTGATCTCTGCGGTGGATTCGCCGCAGGATTACTTTTATCGGCGTCAGGAGAGGGGCCCGCCCCCCTCCCGCCGCTCTTCGGTGCCCTCCGCTGCTTACCGGAGCCGTCGGCAGCGGCGGAGGCAATCGGGTCTGTTCCCTTGCTGGGTATGGAGACGAGTGAGGGGAAGATGGCCCCCACCCGTCTCCATGTCACTGCAGGGCGGAAGCGACGTCAAAACGTCCCTTCCGCCCATAGCTCTTAGAGGGCCATTTTTTTTTTTGTTATTGCATTTTAGTGTAAATATGAGATCTGAGGAAAAGCCCCGCAATACCTATGCGAGAAAATAAAACACTACAACCCTGGTCGGACCCTTCGGTCGACGAATCAAAACCTGCTCTGCGTCCCCAAGACCCGCTACAAATCTAAAGGAGAACGAAGGTTTGCAGTTCAAGGGCCACGGTTGTGGAATGCACTAAAGCCCCGTACACACGGTCGGACTTTTGCTCAACAAACTTCGTTTTAAGCAAGTTGGACCAACAATCCGACCGTGTGTACGCTCCATCGGACAAACTTTTTTTCGTTTGGTTTTGTTTTCATCGGACAAAAGTTGGGTCTGCAAACGGACAAACTTTTGCCCAACAAAAGTCCAATGGAGCAAAGTCCTACCGTGTGTACAGAAAACCATAGGACTTTTGTCCGATGGACAAAACAACTTAAGCCCCATACACACGGTCAGACTTCCATCAGACTTTTCCTTGGATTTTTGTCCCGAACGGAGTTGGCCGGGCACACCCATAGCATACACACCACAGGACTTTTCTGCAAACTTTCCCAAAACTTTTTGCAACATCACGTGGTTTTTCTGCTCTTTTCTGCTCTTTACCACCACCCTTTGGTCAACTACTGCTATTGTTGGTTGATTTTACCATTAGTTGTTTTGTCCATCGGACAAAAGTCCTATGGTTTTCTGTACACACGGTAGGACTTTGCTCCATTGGACTTTTGTTGGGCAAAAGTTTGTCCGTTCGCAGACCCAACTTTTGTCCGATGAAAACAAAACCAAACTCAAAAAAGTTTGTCCGATGGAGCGTACACACGGTCAGGTTGTTGGTCCAACTTGCTTAAAACTAAGTTTGTTGGGCAAAAGTCCGACCGTGTGTACGGGGCTTAATGTTAAAATCAACCAACAATAGCAGAAGTTGACCAAAGGGTGGCGGTAAAGAGCAGAAAAGAGCAGAAAAACCAGAGCAGAAAAGAGCAGAAAAACCACGTGATGTTGCAAAAAGTTTTGGGAAAGTTTGCAGAAAAGTCCTGTGGTGTGTATGCTATGGGTGTCCCCGACCAACTCCGTTCGGACAAAAATCCACGGAAAAGTCAGATGGAAGTCCGACCGTGTGTAGGAGGCTTACCAACGATCATCCGCATGGAAGAAAACCATCGCGCCTTCAGGAAAAAACGTAAGACTCACCTCTTCTGAAAGGATCAGGACGACTCTGGATGCAAAGCGCCTTGAGGCGATTTAGTTTGCATTTGCAAGTTCTCATTCACTCAAAGCAACAACCTCAAAAAAAGTACAACAAAAAAATGAAGAAGGTTAAAACCAGCGTAATTACAAAAATACCAAAAATAAGAAAACAAACAAAAAAATATATAAGTGCAATTAAAACATTTTAAAAATGGTATTCCTTCTACAATGTATAAAATGTCTTTAAATGACCTAACTTTTATATTACGTAAGACCACCAAGGCTATTTTAATGAAAAACCCTATAGCCTTGATCTTAGGAAATTTGAGCATAGGTCATTTGGGGATAGTCTATCAATCTGAAATTCCAAGCTATCTTTCGGGCAGTAGAGATAACAGACAGCCCAGGTATCTCATCACTTCTTGAAAGACTTGATCCCCCAACCAGATGACTAGATATCCAGGGCTACAATGTGCTGAGGCCGAGATCTCCTCTGTGCTACCACTGTGCATTTTCTGCCCCATTTGGCAGTGAAAAGCTGCTTAGCATAGCAATATACTGTACAAGGCTGTCCTTTGTTCTCTCTATCCTCTGGAGGCTGTCAAAGGGATGAGATGGTCAGAGATAGCCAAGCCCTGATCAATGGGTAGATTATGGTCCTCTCTGATAGGTTCTGTGTAAACTTTGGGAGATTACCATCTCAACCATATGCTCAATGTGGTGACACAGCCAGACGTAGATCTGGGCCCCAACCAAGGGCCACCAAGCAGTAAGAACTGACTTCTAAATATGTAAAGGTTTTAGAAGATTACCAGGAGGAGAAGATATTAACTACTTCAATACCGGGCACTATCACCCTCTTCCTGCCCAGGCCAATTTTTAGCTTTCAGCGCTGTCGCACTTTGAATGATAATTGCGTGATCATGCAACACTGTACCCAATTTTTTTTTTAATCATTTTTTTTAGACAGATAGAGCTTTCTTTTGGTGGTATTTAATCACAACTGGGTTTTTATTTTTTTGAACAAATGAAAAAAGTCAGAAGATTTGGAAAAAAAAAAAAATGTTTTCTTTGTTTCTGTTATAAAAAGTGTTAATTAAATGTAATAATTAATTTTTAATTAAATGTAATAATACATTTTTAATTAAATCTAATAATTAAATAAAAGTAAGTTTTCTTCTTCACTGATGTGCACTGATGATGTATCACTGATGGGCACTGATAGGCGGCACTGATAGGTAGCACTGATGGGCAGGCTTTATGGGCACTGATAGGGGGCAATCATGGGTACAGATAGGCAGCACTGATGGGTAGGACTGATGGGCAGCCTTTATGGGCACTTATATGCAGCAATGATGGGCACTGATACGCAGTACTGATGGGCACTGATAGGCAGCACTGATAGGCACTATGAGGTGGCACTGATGGGCAGGCTTTATGGGCACTGATAGGGGGCAATGATGGGCACTGATAGGTGGCACTGATGAGCAGCCTTTATGGGCACTGATAGGCAGCAACAATGGGCACTGATATGCAGCACTGATGGGCACTGATAGGCACTGATAGGTGGCACTGAAGGGCAGGCTTCATGGGCACTGATTGGCACTGATAGGCGGCACTGATAGGCACTGATGGGCAGCCTTTATGGACACTGATAGGCAGCAATGATGGGCACTGATAGGCGGCACTGATGGGCAATGATGGGTGGCACTAATGAGGAGGCACTGGCAGGCATCACTGATGGACACTGATTGGCATCACTGGTGGGCATCGCTGATGGGGCTGCACTGATAATTACTGCACTTATTATCAGTGCAGATCCCCCCTGTCAGGAGAGCTGCTTATCGGTTCTCCTCTACTCACTTCCTAGTTACGCTATGATCAGTTGTGATTGGACACAGCTGATCACATGGTAAAGAACCTACGTGAGAGCCACTTCCCGCACCACCGATCGGTACGCACGAGCGGCTTGTTTTGAAGGAGGTCATATGACGTCCAGTCAGAACAGAAGAGCCACATCCCGCCCGGCCTATAGCAAAATTACGGCTGGGCAGAATGTGGTTAAAAGTCAAGCTGACGTTCTACTAATCCTATAAGGGAAACATGCAGACTGTTATGTCGCTGTTTTCTGATGGAAATTTACAAGGAGCTATAAGCTGCGCAGCTTCTCTACAAGCGACGGTAGTTTTCATATGCAAAGCTGTTAACAGTAGAGATCGTTTTTTTTCACATAATGCATATGATGTTACGTGATTATCAGGTTGAAAAAAGACAATCTAACTCAAACAATAAAAAAAAAAAAGCACACATAAAAAAAAAACCACGATCATACAACTTGGGCATTGCGACTTTACCACTTCTGATGCCGCGTACACACGGTCAGAAATTCTGACAGAAAAAGTCAGATGTAAGCTTTTGGTCGGAAATTCCGACCGTGTGTAGGCTCCATCGGACTTTTGCTGTCGGAATTTCCGCCAGCAAAAGATTGAGAGCAGGTTCTCTATTTTTCAGACGGAAAAAGTTCCTATCGGAAATTCCGTTTGACTGTATGCAATTCCGACGCACAAAAAAAAACATGCATGCTCGGAAACAATTCTACGCATGCTCGGAAGCATTAAACTTAATTTTCTCGGCTCGTCGTAGTGTTGTACGTCACTGCGTTCTTGGCGGTCGAAAGTTCTGAGAAGTTTTGTGTGACCGTGTGTATGCAAGCCAGGCTTGAGCGTTTTTTCCGAGAAAAAATACCGACCGTGTATGCGCGGCATGACACCTACACTCAATTGATGTCATAAACTTTTTGATTTTCGCTCAGTAGACATTCACTTTTTTAAGGCATTCCTTCATTATGCTCAACAAGGAACAGAAATTTAGGTCGTTCAATGAACTTATAGCTGTTGGACCCTCCTCTTTCTCTGGGGAGACTGGAGGTCCTCCACAAACCCCCGCCCCCCTCCCCCCTTTTTTTCCCTTTTTTCCCTTCTTTTTAGTCTTCATACTTTACTTTTCCCCTTTCCCTATATCCTACCTTTCCTTTTCTACAATGTAGTGTCTCCATGTTTGTCAGACATGGTACCTGGTCATGGTCCTGTCTTGGGCCCACACAGAATATTGTCTTTGTAGACTTCTATATTTTTTTGCATTGAGGATGTAATAACTGTCCTCCTCCTCGCCCCACCCTATATACTCTGAGGGGGCGCTTTTTCATCAGTTTGTGTGCTTGCAGCTTTTGGGTCATGTTATATAACAGCCATGTGACTGTGACGTCATGAGAGGCCTATATAAATCGGAGCGCACCGCACACCCAGCATTACAGCGGGAGGAAGCGACGTGTCAACATCGAAGAGGAGAAGAGGGAAGAAGGCGACGAAGAAGACCGGGCCCCGCTAGCAAAAGAGCTGGAAGAAGATAGCGGAGGCTCCCGGCAGAAGGAAGAAAGAACCGAAGAGCGCGGAGACGACACCGGAGACCCCCGAAGTCGGAAGAAGTCCCCCGGAGCTGTGTAATTACTATAAAAACCTGTGTAGTGTTTTTTTATTGACATTTTTTCCACCAGGTTAATGGGTAGGGGTACGATGTACCCCATAATCATTCACATAGGGTGGGGGGCGGGGATCTGAGGGCCCCCTTATTAAAGGGGGGCTCCTGGATTCCGATAAGCCCCCGCCCGCATACCCCGACAACCAACGGCCAGGGTTGTCGGGAAGAGGCCCTGTCCTCATCAACATGGGGGCAGGTTGCTTTGGGGTGGAGGGGGGCCGCAGGTCGCCCCCCTGCCCCAAGGCACCAAACTCCCCATGTTGAGGGCATGCGGCCTGGTATGGTTCAGGAGGGAGGGGGGGGCACTCTCTCGTCCCCCCTCTTTTCCTGCGGCCTGCCAGGTTCCGTGCTCGGATAAGGGTCTGGTTTGGATTTTGGGGGGGACCCCCACGCCGTTTTTTTGGCTTAGGGGGTTCCCTTTAAAATCCATACCAGACCGAAGGGCCTGGTATGCTCCTGGAGGGGAACCCATGCTGTTTTTTTTATTTAAAATTTGGCGTGGAGTTCCCCCTCAAGATCAGCAGAGCACAAGTCGCATGCTAAAATCGGATCATGCAAGACTGCGGTCCGACTTTGATCTGACTTCAATGATAGTCAATGGGCTGAAGTCGGATCAAAGTCGGACCGAAGTAGTACAGGGAGCATTTTCAAAGTCGGTCCGTCATGTGTCGGACCAGTTAAGACGGCTCCCATAGGGAAACATTGATTTTCACACGTCATGCGACATGAGCTCCCAATGTCGGAGCGTTTGTCGGACAAGTGTGAACCTGGCCTCAGACCGAAGAATTTCTTCCACATTCCGAGGTTCCTGAGCAGCCCACATATGAGACGTGATCAGTGTGAGAAGCTGACTTGATTATTTAATAGGTATCATATTGATTAATTAATAGGTATCATATTGATTAACCACTTAAGCCCCGGACCATTTTGCAGCTAAAGGACCAGGCCACTTTTTGCGATTCGGCACTGCGTCGCTTTAACTGACAATTGCGCGGTCGTGCGACGTTGCTCCCAAACAAAATTGACGTCCTTTTTTTCCCCACAAATAGAGCTTTCTTTTGGTGGTATTTGGTCACCTCTACGGTTTTTATTTTTTGCGCTATAAACAAAAAATAGAGCGACAGTTTTGAAAAAAAATGCAATATTTTTTACTTTTTGGTATAATAAATATCCCCAAAAAATATATAAAAAAACATATTTTTTCCTCAGTTTAGGCCGATACGTATTCTTCTACATATTTTTGGTAAAAAAATTTGCAATAAGCGTTTATTGATTGGTTTGCGCAAAAGTTATAGTGTTTACAAAATAGGGGATAGTTTTATGGCATTTTTATAAAAAAAAATTTTTTTTACTAGTAATGGCGGCGATTAGTGATTTTTTTTCGTGACCGCAACATTATGGCGGACACATCGGACACTTTTGACACATTTTTGGGACCATTGTCATTTTCACAGCGATCAGTGCTATAAAAATGCACTGGTTACTGTGAAAATGACACTGGCAGTGAAGGGGTTAACCACTAGGTGGCGCTGTAGGGGTTAAGTGTTCCCTGCATTGTGTTTCTTACTGTAGGGGGGATGGGCTGTGTGTCACATGACACTGATCTCGACTCCGAGTACACGGAGCCGAGATCCGTGTCATTGTCACTAGTCAGAGAGGGGAGATGCTTGTTTACACAAGCATCTCCCCGCTCTATACCTTCGTGAGACGATCGCGGGGATCAAGTCCACGGGACCTGCGGTCTGACTCACGGGGATGGCGGCAGGGTCGTGAGGCCGCTGCCGGCGGCACGCGCGCGACCACACGGACAGGCATTTAAAGGGGACGTACAGGTACATTGATATGCCTGTCTGTGCCATTCTGCCGACGTATATATACAGGGGCTGGTCCTTAAGTGGTTAATTAATAGGTATTATACGTAGCTCGCAATAATTTCATTGTTTAGACAGCCCACACGTTACCAGTTTTCCTATTGGGAAACTGTCATTATCATTTTGAAAAAATACATAAAAAGTACATAAACATTACAAAAGCCTACCTAAGGTTCTAGCACCATTGGGTTACTATTTTAGGCATTTAAAACACATACACCAGGAAAATTCACCTGCAGTGAATGTTCGGCGAAAGGCCTAATTCACTGCTTAACCACTTAAAGTGGTTGTAAACCCACTTTTTAAACAAAGCCCTACAGGTAAGCCTAGATTAAGGCTTACCTGTAGGTGCAAGAAATATCTCCTTAACCTACACGGTTAAGGAGATATTTGTATGTAAATGCGGCGACGCTGACGTCACCCCATTCACAAATTCGGCTAGGTCGCAACATTCGACGACGTAGCCGAATTCGACAGCTCACGCGCGCATGCGCGGAGTCACGTCTTCTCCGCTCCGGCCAATCACAGCGCCGGAGCGGCGCTGTGATTGGCTGCAGCGGCGATACCCGGAAGTAACATTCCGGCTATCGCCGCAGCGATGGATGCGGCTAGAGGTGGGACACGGACGACTTCGGGGGCCCCGATCGAAGGTAAGTGGTACATAATGAGCTAGTATGCTAGTCATACTAGCTCATTATAGCTTTGTCTTGCAGGTTAGTCAAAAAAAAAAAAAAAAAGGGTTTACAACCACTTTAAGGACCAAGCCTCTTTCTGGCACTTGTTGTTTACAAGTTAAAATCATTTTTTTTTGCAAGACAATTACCTAGAACCCCCAAACATTATATATTTTTTTCAGACACCCCAGAGAATAAAATGGCGGTCATTGCAATACTTTATGTCACACCGTATTTGCGCAGCGGTCTTACAATCGCAATTTATTTGGAAAAAATACACTTTTTTGAGTTCAAATATAAGACATCAATAAAGTTAGCCCAATTTTTTTTCTATATTGTGAAAGATAATGTTACGCCGAGTAAATTGATACCCAACATGTGACGCTTCAAATTTGCGCCCGCTCGTGGAATGGTGACAAACTTTTACCCTTAAAAATCTCCATAGGCGATGTTGAAAAATTTCTACAGGTAACCAGTTTTGAGTTACAGAGGAGGTCTAGGACTAGAATTATTGCTCTCGCTCTAACGATCGTGGCGATATCTCACATGTGTGGGTTGAACACCGTTTTCATATGCAGGCACGACTTACGTATGCGTTCGCTTCTGCGCGCGAGCTCCTCGGGACGGGGCGCTTTAAAAAAAAATCGTATTTATGTTGCCTTTTATTTTTTATTTTTACACTGTATTCAAATGCACACTTTGGCCCCTTTCACACAGACACGTTTTTCAGGCAGTTTATGTAATATTAGCGCTATTATACCGCATGAAAAAATCGTGCCCTGTATTCTTCAATGTGAAAGCCCGAAGGCTTTCACACTGAAGCGGTGCGCTAGCAGGACTGCTCCAAAAGTCCTGCTAGCCGCATCTTTACAGCGGTGAAGGAGCGGTGTGTTCAGTGAAGGAGCGGCAAAAACGAAGGTATACAGCGGTGAAGGAGCGGTGTGTTCCGTGAAGGAGCGGTAAAAACGAAGGTATACAGCGCTGAAGGAGCGGTGTGTTCGGTGAAGGAGCGGTAAAAGCGAAGGTATAGCGGCACTAAAAATAGCGCCGCTATACCCACAGCGCACCTTCCCGCCCCAGTGTGAAAGGGGCCTTAGGGAAGTTCACAGTGTGCAGTGAAATCAGAGGAAGCAATTTCAGTACAGGAGAGGAGCAGGACTGTGCAAGACTGAATGGAAGGCCGGAGTTCAGATTTAAGGTTAAAGGGGTTGTAAAGGTAAATGTTTTTTCACCTTAATGCATCCTATGCATTGAGGTGAAAAAACATCCGACAATACCGCCGCCCCCCCGAGCCCCCGTTTTACTTACCTGACCCCTCGAAAGTCCCGCACTCGCCCCCCCCGTCATCCTCCTCGCTGTTCAGCCTGGCCGTTGATTGGCTACAGTGGATGTAAGGAGCGCGCCCGCAATCACTCACTACAATGCGAGCTCGCATATAGGTGGTGAGTGATTGCGGGGAGGACCCGAGACAGCCGCCGAGGGACCCCAGAAGACGTAGATCGGGGCCACTCTGTGCAAAACCTGCACAGTGGAGGTAAATATAACATGTTTGTTATTTAAAAAAAAAAAAATGTTTACAATCCCTTTAAAGAAAAAGGGTTAAAGGTGAAGTCTTAGTTCTAGGGAAGCTGACGGTTTCATCACAAGGCAGGACGATACTTGTGAAGTGTAAGCATCCACGCCGTCTTAAGAGAGGAGTCCTGTCTGATCCTGTCCTCTAATAGGTCACACCCAAAATGTCAAAAAAACACTGGGAAAGAAATTCTCGTGAGCCTCATTGGCTGATCTCACCCATCCAGTGTGGGCACAACACCGAGTGTTATCCTGGAGCGCTAACAACACGTGAGTCACTGCAAAGTAATACTTCTTATGGAATTACAGGATAACAAGGATCCCATGTACCACCTGTGCTTGGTACTAATAATTGTTTTATGGTGCCAACATATGCTGCAGCACCGTACACGGGACACAGAACCATTCACAGAAAATCAAAAAATAAATCAAATATTATATTATATAAAATTATATATCCTGTATATACAGTATCTCACAAAAGTAAGTACACCCCTCACATTTATGTAAACATTTTATTCTATCTTTTCATGTGACAACACTGAAGAAATGACACTTTGCTCCAATGTAAAGTAGTGAGTGTACAGCTTGTATAACAGTGTAAATCTGCTGTCCCCTCAAAATAACTCAACACACAGCCATTAATGTCTAAACCGCTGGCAACAAAAGTGAGTACACCCCTAAGTGAAAATGTCCAAATTGGGCCCAAAGTGTCAATATTTTGTGTGGCCACCATTATTTTCCAGCACTGCCTTAACCCTCTTGGGCATGGAGTTCACCAGAGCTTCACAGGTTACCACTGGAGTCCTCTTCCCCTCCTCCATGACGTCATCACAGAGCTGGTGGATGTTAGAGACCTTGCGCTCCTCCACTTTTCATTTGAGGATGTCCCACAGATGTCAATAGGGTTTAGGTCTGGAGACATGCTTGGCCAGTCCATCATCTTTACCTTCAGCTTCTTTAGCAAGGCAGTGGTCGTCTTGGAGGTGTGTTTGGGGTCGTTATCATGTTGGAATACTGCCCTGTGGCCCAGTCACTGAAGGGAGGGGATCATGCTCTGCTTCAGTATGTCACAGTACATGTTGGCATTCATGGTTCCCTCAATGATCTGTAGCTCCCCAGTGCTGGCAGCACTCATGCAGCCCCAGACCATGACACTCCCACCACCATGCTTGACTGTAGGCAACACACACTTGTCTTTGTACTCCTCACCTGGTTGCCGCCACACACGCTTGTCACCATCTGAACCAAATAAGTTTATCTTGGTCTCATCAGAACACATGACATGGTTCCAATAATCCATGTCCTTAGTCTGCTTGTCTTCAGCAAACTGTTTGCAGGCTTTCTTGTGCATCATCTTTAGAAGAGGCTTCCTTCTGGGATGACAGCCATGCAGACCAATTTGATGCAGTGTGCAGCGTATGGTCTGAGCACTGACAGGCTGACCCCCCCCACCCCTTCAACCTCTGCAGCAATGCTGGCAGCACTCACACCTGACCTCACAAATGTGCTTCTGGAAGAATAGTCAAACATTCCCATAGACACCCTCCTAAACCTTGTGGACAGCCTTCCCAGAAGAGTTGAAGCTGTTATAGCTGCAAAGGATGGCCAACTCAATATTAAACCCTGCAGACTGAAGCCTCGTACACACGACCGAGAATCTCGTCGTAAAAAAAAATGTTTTTCTCGACGAGATTCTTGTCAAGCTTTCCTTACATACACACTGTCAATTCCAAATCTCGTCGCTGTAAAGCGCAGTGACGTACGACGGCAGTATAAAGGGGAATTTGATTCCAATGGCGCCACCCCTTGGGCTGCTTTTGTTGTTCTCATGTTACCGCGTGTTAGTAAAAGTTTGGGGAGAGACGATTCGCGCTTTTCAGTCTTCGTGCTTTCAGTTTGTTTTAGCGTGACGAATGTGCTATCTCCATTACGAACGATAGTTTTACCAGAACGAGCGCTCCCGTCTTATACTTGATTCTGAGCATACGCGATTTTTTAAGACTCGGAAAAGCATACACACGACTGGTTTTCTCGTCGGGAAACAGGCCGATGAGAGTCCCGACGAGAAAAACAAGAATCCTGCTGAGAAAATAGAGAGCAGGTTCTTTATTTTTCTCGTTGAGATTCCCCGCAGTTTTCTTAACGAGAAACCATACACACGAACGGTTTTCTCGGCAAGAAAGCTCTCCCAACAGTTTTCTTGTCGTTTCTTGACGAGAAAACCGGTTGTGTGTACGAGGCTTTAGACTGAGTGAGATGCCATTAAAGTTCATGTGCGTGTAAAGGCAGGTGTCCTAATACTTTTGACAACAGAGGGTATATATATATTCACAATACTGTTCAAAAGTTTTAGGCAGGTGTGAAGAAATGCTGTAAAGTAACAATCCTTTCAAAAATATATATTTTATTTGTTTATTTTTAGCAATTTACAAAATGCAAAGTGAAAAAACATTAGCACTACATTAAATCAATATTTCGTGTGACTTCCCTTTGGCTTCAAACCAGCATCAGCTCTTACACTTGTACAAACCGAGGGATTTTTATATAATAAAGCCCTGTACACACGATCGGATTTGCTATGGATTCTAATCCGATGGATTTTTCCATCGGAAATCCGATGAAGCTGACTTCCATCAGTCTTGCCTACACACTATCAGTCAAAAATCTGACTGTCCCAAACGCCGTGATGTAAAACACTCCGACGAGCCGAGAAAAATGAAGTTCAATGCTTCTGAGCATGCGTCGACTTGATTCTGAGCATGCGTGGGTTTTTTCTCCGATGGAGTTCCACACAGACGATCGGAATTTGCTATCATTTTTTTTCCCATCGGATGAATTTAAAACATGTTCTATTTTTTCTCACCGATGGAAAAAAGACCGATGTGGGGCCCATACACGATCGGTTTGTCCGATGAGAAAAGTCCATCGGACTGTTTTCATCGGTAAAACCGATCGTGTGTACACGGCATTAGAGTCAGGTGATTAACCAATTATACCAAGCAGTTGCTAATGATCATCAATTTCTTATGTAGGTTGAAACACAGTCATTACCAGAAACAGCTGTGTAGGAGGCTTAAAACTGGGTGAGGAACAGCCAAACTCTGCTACTAAGGTGACGTTGTGGAAGGCAATTTCATATCACAGGTCATACACCATGGCAAGACTGAGCACAGCAACAAGACATAAGGTAGTTATACTGCATCACAAGGTCTCTCCCATGCAAAGATTTTAACGCAGATTGGGGTTTCAAGATGTGTTGTTTAAGCTCTTTTGAAGTAGCACAAAGAAACAGGAAACATTGCGGACCGTAGACGCAATCTAGTTATTAAGGAAACTTAATAACCAGATGAAAGACACATCATGCTTACTTCCCTTCAAAATTGTAGAAGAAGCAGAAGGATGAGCTCATCTGTCTGTCACTCTGCTCTCTCCTCCTATTGGCATGCTCCTTCCACTGCAGCCGAGCAGCTAATTCATGCCTTGTGTTCCTCCAGGGAGTACAATTTGCCTTGTGGTGCAGGGAGACATGCTGCATTATTATACAATGCACAGCACCTCAAGGCTCCATTCACACCTGAGCGTTTTGTGAACGCAGGAAAAATCATGCTTTTTTGTATGCAATTATGAAACGCATTTGTGTCGCAATTGTGGTGCTAATTTTCATAAATGGTACAGCAGACCCGGCAAGCCGACATGCAGAAACATGCGTAACAAATGCGGCAAAACACGTGTTTAAGAACATGCAAGGTTCAGTGCGGCAAAAAGCAGATTGAAGTAAATGGGCTGCCGTAGGAGCGTAGCGTGAGAACGCGCACAAAACATGCACAAGCGCGGCGTGATTGTTTTTGCGCATTCTCAATATGATAAGGTGTGACTGCAACCTAATAAATGATCTTTGCATATCAATAGACATGATGTGAATGAGCCCTAAACGCTGATCCACGGGGGACGCCCATCCACAATACACGGCTCAGTAATGTGATATTTTAAGTGTGTTGAGACAACGAATTTGATTGTGAAAACACGGAATTCCTCGGATTTCAGACCCACCAGCTGTTCAAAGGAATCCGACCGGTCTGTGTACACTGCGGTCATGTCTGTTCACAGAGACAGCTCAGTGTATGTGACACCCCCCCACCCCCACCCCCCCGATCACCACTTCTTACGCCACCATCTATCCCTCTCCATCCACACCACACGTTCTATGGAGCATGGACACTGCGAGTGATATCCGATGATGTCATGGACACTGCGAGTGATATCCGATGATGTCATGGACACTGCGAGTGATATCCGATGATGTCATGGACACTGCGAGTGATATCCGATGATGTCATGGACACTGCGAGTGATATCCGATGATGTCATGGACACTGCGAGTGATATCCGATGATGTCATGGACACTGCGAGCGATATAGAATGATGTCATGGACACTGCGAGCGATATCTGATGATGTCATGGACACTGCGAGCGATATCTGATGATGTCATGGACACTGCGAGCGATATCTGATGATGTCATGGACACTGCGAGCGATATAGAATGATGGCATGGACACTGCGAGCGATATCTGATGATGTCATGGACACTGTGAGCAATATTGAATGATGTCATGGACAGTGCGAGCAATATACGATGATGTCACGGACACTGCCAGCGATATCCGATGATGTCACGGACACTGCGAGTGATATCTGATGATGTCATGGACACTGCGAGCGATGTCCGATGATGTCATGGACGATTTGAGCGATATCTGATGATGTCATGGACACTGCGAGCAAAATCTGATGATGTCATGGACACTGTGAGCGATATTCGATGATGTCATGGACACTGCGAGCGATATCTGATGATGTCATGGACACTGCGAGAGATATCCGATGATGTCATGGACACTGCGAGCGATATTGAATGATGTCATGGACAGTGCGAGCGATATCCGATGATGTCACGGACACTGTGAGCGATATCTGATGATGTCATGGACACTGCGACTGATATCTGATGATGTCATGGACACTGCGAGCGATATCGGATGATGTCATAGACACTGCGAGCGATATCCGATGATGTCATAAACACTGTGAGTGATATATGATGATGTCATGGATGCACTGCGTTCTGGCAGCTGTACAAATGTAGATGGCCGGCCTTGTTAAAATGATTTTATTTTTGCAGGCTATTCCTGGAATGTAAGGAGATCGGACACTGCAGGCCTGGAGGTGGGACTTGAGGTTGTGAAAATATTTCCACTTTGCTGCCCTATCGACTGGCATCCTTCGGATCTGTCTAAACCTTGAAAAATCGCACGGTTGTCCTGCTGTGGTGACTGCTACATAAGCTTTTGAACTCAACTAGATGTGGTGGCTGCATTTGTTTTATTTTCTTTGGTACCCACCACCCCCCCCCCCCATCTGGCCAGTAACACACATCCTGTATTAGTGAGACACAACTCTGGATGAATGAACAAAGGAGGCACAGTAACATTGTTAGTCTGGAGGGAGGTTAGTATTAAAGTGTTACTAAACCCACAACAGTAAAAACAGTCTGTATATGCAGTAGAGCATGCTTGTTATACTCACTGTGGAACCTAAGGGGTTAATCCTCTGCCTTGTGTTAAACGGCTGTATGATCCTGTCTTCTCTAATCCTCCCCTTCTTCCACTGTCCCCAATCCATCTGCTGATAGTACAGAGCCGTAGGAAGCACTCTGCACATGCTCAGTTTGGTGTGTATTGCTAGACTATACATACAGTTAGGTCCATATATATTTAGACACAGGCACAATTATTAAGATTAATCTGGTCTGATAACTAAGATTATCAGACCAGGGGCGGCCCCATGTCCTACCATCTCCTGGCTCCTCCCCCTCTCCAGCGCGCCTCGGATGTCCTGCCTGCCATGTGTGTAGATGCCTGCAGCGACTCCCTGAAAAAAAGGTGAGTCCTGCCTGCTCAGGAACTACACATGCCAGCCTGCCAAGCCATCAGTGCCTCCTATCAGTGCCTCCTATCAATGCAGCCATCAGTGCCTCCAATATGTGCCTTGAATCAGTGCAGCCATCAGTGCCTCCTATCAGTTCTTCTTATCAGTGCCTCCTATCAGTTCTTCCTATCAGTGCCTCCTATAAGTTCTTCTTATCAGTGCCTCCTATCAGTTCTTCCTATCAGTGCCTCCTATCAGTGTCTCATATCAGTGCAGCCATCAGTGTCTCATATCAGTGCAGCCATCAGTGCCTCCTATCGGTTCTTCTTATCAGTGCCTCCTATCAGTTCTTCTTATCAGTGCCTCCTATCAGTGCCTCCTATCAGTTCTTCCTATCAGTGCCTCCTATCAGTGTCTCATATCAGTGCAGCCATCAGTGCCTCCTATCAGTTCTTATCAGTGCCTCCTATCAGTTCTTCTTATCAGTGCCTCCTATCAGTTCTTCCTATCAGTGCCTCCTATCAGTGCCTCCTATCAGTTCTTCTTATCAGTGCCTCCTATCAGTTCTTCCTATCAGTGCATCCTATCAGTGTCTCATATCAGTGCAGCCATCAGTGACTTACATCAGTGCCTCCTATCAGTTCCCCCTATCAGTGCAGCCATCAGTGCCTCCAATAAGTGCCTCATATCCATGCAGCCATCAGTGCCTTCTATCAGTGCAGCCTATCAGTTTCTGTTATCAGTGCCTCATATGAGTGTAGCCATTAGTGCAGCCTCAGTGCCTCCTATCAGTGCAGCCTCAGTGCCGCCTATCAGTGCAGCCTCAGTGCCGCCTATCAGTGCCCATCACTTTCTCGAGACAGGGGTACTTAGGACATTTTTTTAGACTTGCAGGGGTACTTTGCTGTATAAGGTTGAGAAACACTGGTTTACACCTACACTATATTGTCAAAAGTATTGAGACACCTGACTTTACACTCACATGAACTTTAATGACATCCCAGTCTTAAGCCTCGTACACACGGCCGAGAATCTCGTCAGAAAAAAAACAGTCGTTTTTCCTGACGAGATTCTTGACAAGAATCTTGTGCCGGCCGAGTGTACACACATACCTTTCAAAAGAACCGCCGTACTTTTGAATGGCACGAACGCGGTGACGTCATCGACTACGACGAGCGTGCACTCGTCACATTCGATGCCGTCGCCGCCATCTTGCTACACCCTACCTATGCCTAGGAAGCTACCGTGCATGCGTCAAAGTCATTTTGAGCATGCGCGGGTTTCCCCGGCGCCAGGTAAGCGTACACACTCTCGGGTTTCTCGTCTGGAAACAGGCCGACGAGAATCCCGACGAGAAAAAAGAAAGCAGGTTCTCTTTTTTTCTCGTCGAGATTCTGGTCAGTTTTCCTGACGAGAAACCTGAAAGCCTCGTACACACGGCCAGTTTTCTCGGCAAGAAATCTCTGCCAGCAATTTTCTTGTCGGTTCTTGCGGAGAAAACCGGCCGTGTGTACGGCGCTTTAGTCCGTAGGGTTTAATATTGAGTTGGCCCACCCTTTGCAGCTATAACAGCTTCAACTTTTCTGGGAAGGCCGTCCACAAGGTTTAGGAGTGTCTATGGGAATGTTTGATCATTCTTCCAAAAGTGCATTTGTGAGGTCAGGCACTGATGTTGGAAGAGAAGGCCTGGCTCGCAGTCTCCGCTCTAATTCATCCCAAAGCTGTTCTATCGGGCTGAGGTCAGGACTCTGTGCAGGCCAGTCAAGTTCCTCCACCACGATCTCGCTCACTCGCTATACTGTACTATTGGACTCCAGATGAATTACTGCAACTTACAAACTGTCTACTATGCAATCCCAACCGAGGACTCGCCTTTTGTACCTTTATGACACTTTCACCCAGACTGATGACAGCAATTTTTTTTACACAATATTTGAATGTCATTGAGTGTCACTGTACAACCAGCCCGTGTTTGCTCATTACAGCTAACCTCTGCTGTCTTCAGGTCACCAGATTTGAGTTCTTGCCAAAACCGTTTTAAAATTTTAAGTTAGCTTGGATGGCGGCCAACGAGAACCCGTCACTGAGAAGATGGCGACAAACTCAGCTGTGCTGCCATGGGGAGAATAGAAGGCGTGGATGGGGTGGTCAAAGGCATAAGTTGGAGATTTTATATTTTTGTTAATTATTATTATTATTATTAGGCCTCATGCCCACGGACGTTTTTACAGCCGCGTTTTTGAGCGTTTTTTACAGCTTAAAAACGCCTGTCCATGTTAGTCTATAGCTTCATGCCCACCTAGGCGTTTTTGAGCTGCAAATAGCATAGACGTTTTTAAGCTGTAAAAAAGCTGTAAAAAAAACCCAGGACCAGTGCGTTCCTCAGCGTCGGCGTTAGGCATAAAAAAAACGAAAACCGTTAAACACTCAAAAACGTTAAACACTCAAAAAATGTATACAATAACATGGACAGGCGTTTTTAAGCTGTAAAAAACGCGGCTGTAAAAACGTCCGTGGGCATGAGGCCTTATGTTTAAGGCCTCATGCCCACTGGCGTTTTTACAGCTGCGTTTTTTGCAGCTTAAAAACGCCTGTCCATGTTATTGTAAATATTTATTTATTTATTTATTTATTTATTTTTTAAAAAAAATAAAAAAAAAACGTTGGAGCTAAAAACGCGACCGCGCGTTAGTGCGCGTTTTTTGCGCGTTAGTGCGCGTTTTTTGACGCTCGCGTTTTTTTCTGCCTAATTCTGACGCTGAGGAACGCACTGGTCCTGTTTTTTTTTTACAGCTTACAAACGCCTATGCTCTTTACAGCTCAAAAACGCCTAGGTGGGCATGAAGCTATAGACTAACATGGACAGGCGTTTTTAAGCTGTAAAAAACGCTCAAAAACGCGGCTGAAAAAACGCCCGTGGGCATGAGGCCTCAAAGGTGTTTTTCCATCTGTGGATTCAATGCGCTTTACAGTGCCTTGAAAAAGTATTTTCCACATTTTTTTTTAATGTTACAACCAAAAACGTAAATGTATTTTATTGGGACTTTCTGTGCTAGACCAACACAAAGTGGCACATAATTGTGAAGTGGAAAGAAAATGGTAAATAGTTTTCAACATTTCTTACAAATAAATATGTGAAAAGTGTGGCGTGCATTTGTATTCAGCCCATTTTACTCTCATACCCCTAACTAACATCTAGTGGAACCAATTGCCTTCAGAAGTCACCTAATTAGTAAATAGAGTCCGCCTGTGTGTAATTTAATCTCAGTATAAATACAGCTGCTCTGTGAAGACCTCAGAGGTTTGTTAGAGAACCTTAGTGAACAAACCGCATTATGAAGGCCAAGGAACACACCAGACAGGTCAGGGATAAAGTTGTAGAGAAGTATAAAGCAGGGTTAGATTATAAAAAAAATATCCCAAGCTTTGAACATCTCACAGAGCACTGTTCAATCCATCATCCGAAAATGGAAAGATTATAGCCTCGTACACACGACCGAGAATCTCGTCGTAAAAAAAAACTTCGTTTTTCTCGACGAGATTCTTGTCAAACTTTCCTTGCATACACACTGTCAATTCCAAATCTCGTTGTTGTAAAGCGCGGTCACGTACAACACGTACGACGGCAGTATAAAGGGGAAGTTCGATTTCAATGGCACCACCCCTTGGGCTGCTTTTGCTGATCTCGTGTTACCGCGTGTTAGTAAAAGTTTGGGGAGAGACGATTCGCGCTTTTCAGTCTTCGTCCTTTACAGTTCGTTTTAGCGTGACGAATGTGCTATCTCCATTACGAACGCTAGTTTTACCAGAAGGAGCGCTCCCGTCTTATACTTGATTCTGAGCATGCGCGATTTTTTAAGACTCGGAAAAGCATACACACGACCGGTTTTCTTGTTGGGAAACAAGCCAACGAGAATCTCGACGAGAAAAATTAGAATCCTGACGAGAAAATAGAGAGCAGGTTCTCTATTTTTCTCGTCGAGATTCCCGGCAGTTTTCTCGACGAGAAACCATACACACGAACATTTTTCTCGGCAAGAAAGCTCTCCCAACTGTTTTCTTGTCGTTTTTTGCCGAGAAAATCGGTCCTGTGTACAAGGCTTTAGGCACAACTACAAACCTACCAAGACATGGCCGTCCACCTAAACTGACCGGGCCGGGCAAGGAGAGCATTCATCAGAGAAGCAGCCAAGAGGCCCATGGTAACTCTGGAGGAGCTGCAGAGATCCACAGCTCAGGTGGGAGAATCTGTCCACAGGACAACTATTAGTCGTGCTCTCCACAAATCTGCCCTTTATGGAAGAGTGACAAGAAGAAAGCCATAAGAAGTCCCATTTGCAGTTTGCGAGAAGCCATGTGGGGGACACAGCAATCATGTGGGGGACACAGCAATCATGTGGGGGACACAGCAAACATGTGGAAGAAGGTGCTCTGATGAGACCAAAAATGAGACAAAACCCCCCACCCTTAAACTTCCCCCTGTCCCTTGGTACCTGAATCGCGGGGTGCTTTAAAGGAAATGCCTCCCCTTCCTCAGGGCTGAAACAATGGATATGAATGGACTCACAACAATGAGATACAATTGAGGATACTTACAGTCCCTTAAAAAAGTATTTATACCCCTTAAAATTTTCCACATTTTGTCATGTTACAACCAAAAATGTAAATGTATTTTATTGGGATTTTATGTGATAGACCAACACAAAGTGACACATAATTGTGAAGTGGAAGGAAAATTATAAATGGTTTTCAAAGTTTTTTACAAATAAATACAGTGGGACCTCAGATTGCGAGTAACGCGGTTAACGAGCGTTTCGCAATACGAGCACTATTTTTTTTTAAATCCAGACTCGGTTTACGAGTGTTGTCTCGCAAAACGAGCAGGATTCAAGCCTCTGCAGTGTGCAGTACCGCATTTGGCCAGGGGTGCGGGGGCACCGGAGACGATCGAAGCCATTCGGAAATACTCCATTCCCGAGGGTTTCCGAGCCTTTCTGGGGGTTTCCGAGGGCAGCCGAACGATCTCCAAGTATTTCTGGTGCCCCCACCTCTGGCCACATGCGGTATTGCATGCCATAGAAGTCAATATGGAACAATTTTTTTTTCGTTTCCATTGGCTTCTATGGGGAAACTCGCTTTGATATGCGAGGGCTTTGGATTACAAGCATTCTCCTTATGCTCGTAATACAAGGTTCCACTGGTTGTGAAAAGTATGGGGTACATTTGTATGGCGCCCCTCTGAGTCAATACTTTGTAGAACCTCCTTTCACTGCTATTAAAGCTGCAAGTCTTTTTGGGGATGTCTCTACCAGCTTTGCACATCTAGAGAGTGACATTTTTGCACATTCTTCTTTGTAGAATAGCTCAAGCTCTGTCAGATTGGATGGAGAGCATCTGTGAACAGCAATTTTCAAGTCTTGCCACAGAGTCTCAATTGGATTTAGGTCTGGACTTTGAATGGACCATTCTAACACATGAATATGCTTTGATCTAAACCAGGGGTCTCCAAACCCCGGCCCGCGGGCCACATCTGGCCCGCGGGTTTGATTTGTCCGGCCCGCAGCTTTCCCAGGCTCTGCCACATTGCCGTCTTTGGCCCTGCGCTGCCCGCCCCGTGCTGACCGCTGGAGTTCGGCCACCTCCGGTGCTGGTCGCATGCTGGCTGCGTGCTACTGTCACTTGGAAATACACAAGCTCTGCTTGTGTATTTCCAAGTGACAGCGCGCTCCTCTCCCCGCAGCCGCTCTGATCATCCTTGTGTACACACGCTCTATGAGAGCACTTGGAGTCAGAGTTAGAGCAGAGGAGGAAGGGGGCGGGGAATCTGCCAACAGGAAGATGCCTGTGGAACTGCTGCACGGAGATCGGAGGACAAAATGCTGTGAGTAAAATAAGGAAAACTTTGGCTGGAATGGGGGGGGGGGGAAGCTTTGTGGGAGGAGAATCTTGCCTTGGAGTGGAGTGGAGTGTGGAGCTCTGACTGTACTGGAATGGGGGCTGGGGGGGGGGGGAGCCGTGCACTTTGCACCCATCTCACCCTGCACCCTCCCTCTGCACCCTGTGCCCACCTCACCCTCTGCACCCTGCACCCACCCTTTGCACCCTCCCTCTGCACCCTGCTCCCACCTCACCCTCTGCACCCTGTACCCACCTCACCCTCTGCACCCTCCCTCTGCACCCTGCTCCCACCCTCTGTACCCTCCCTCTGCACCCTGCGCCCACCTCACCCTCTGCACCCTGTACCCACCCTCTGCACCCTGTACCCACCTCACCCTCTGCACCCTGCACACACCTTCTGCACCCTCCCTCTGCACCCTGCGCCCACCTCAACCTCTGCACCCTCCCTCTGCACCCTGCACCCACCCTCTACCCACCTCACCCTCTGCACCCTCCCTCTGCACCCTGCACACACCCTCTGCACCCTCCCTCTGCACCCTGCGCCCACCTCACCCTCTGCACCCTCCCTCTGCTCCCTTCGCCCACCTCACCCTCTGCACCCTGTACCCACCTCACCCTCTGCACCCACCCTCCCTCTGCACCCTGCGCCCACCTCACCCTCTGCACCCTGTACCCACCCTCTGCACCCTCCCTCTACCTCACCCTCTGCTACTGCACCCTCCCTCTGCACCCTGCGCCCACCGCACCCTGCATCCACCCTCTGCACCCTGCACCAACCTCACCCTCTGCACCCTGCACCACCTCACCCTGCACCCACCTCACCCTCTGCACCCACCTCACCCTCTGCATGTAGCGCACCCCTTAACCCTGCACTCTGTACATAGCTCACCCCTGAACCCTGTACATAGCTCACCCCTGAACCCTGGGGACACCGATGGGAAAAACTTTGCTGGGGACACCGATAAGGAAAAATTTGCTGGGGACACCGATGGGGAAAATTCTGCTGGGGACACCGATGGGGAAAATTCTGCTGGGGACACCGATGGGGGGGAAAATTCTGCTAGGGACACTGATGGGGAAAATTCTGCTGGGGACACCGATGGGGAAAATTCTGCTGGGGACACCGATGGGGAAAACTCTGCTGGGGACACCGATGGCGAAAACTCTGCCGGGGACACTGATAATGGGGAAAACTCTGCTGGGGACACTGATAATGGGGAAAACTCTGCTGGGGACACTGATGATGGGAATGACGATTCATTCATTTGTACATAACTGATTTTTTTCAGCCCCCGAATACTTGTAAAATCTACAATGTGGCCCCCGTATTTAAAAGTTTGGAGACCCCTGATCTAAACCATTCCATTGTAGCTCTGGCTGTATGTTTAGGGTCGTTGTCCTGCTGGAAGGTGAACCTCCGCACCAGTCTTAAGGCTTTTGCAGACTCTAGGCTGGATTCACACCTATGCATTTGTAGTGCTTTTTGCATTTTGCAGATTTGCACTACAGAACGTGTTCCATAGGATACCATGTTAAATGGACTGTAGTGCAAATCTGCAAAATGCAAAAAGCACTAAAACTGTATAGGTGTAAATTCAGCCTTATGCCGCGTACACACGACCGTTTTTAATGTCATTTTAAAAAACGACGTTTTTCTCGACGTGATTTTTCTTGTTTCCTCTCAAGCCTGTCTTGCATAGACACATTCATTATAAAAACCGCTCGAGTAAAGCGCAGTGACGTACAACACGTATGACGGCACTATAAAGGGGAAGTTCCGTTCGGATGGCGCCACCCTTCATGTTAGTAAAGTTTGTTGAGCGACGATTCGCACTTTTCAGCCTCGTGCTTTTCAGTCCGTTACAGCGCGACGAATGTGCTATCTCCATTACGAACACTAGTTTTACCAGAACGAGCGCTCCCGTCTCATACTTTCTGAGTATGCGCGTTTTTTTTCCCCCTCGTAAAAGCATACACACTACTGTTTTTCACGACGTTAAAAAAAACGATGCGAAAAACGACGTGAAAAAATAGAGCAGGTTCTCATTTTTTTTAGGCCGTTTTTCACGTCGTTAAAAATGCTCTGGAGCCTACACACGATCGTTTTTAATGACCAATTTAAAAAATGGCATTTTTAACAACGTGAAATACGGTCGTGTGTACGTGGCATTACAGGATTTTTTCTAGGATTGGGCACATAATTGTGAAGTGGAAAGAAAATTATAAAAAAAAATCTATTTTTTTTTTACAAATAAATATTTGAAAAGTGTGGCGTGCATTTCTATTCAGCCCCCCCGGAGTCAATACTTTGTAGAACCTCCTTTCACTGCAATTACAGCTGCAAGTCTTTTTAGGGATGTCTACCAGAAAAAAAAATTCTGGTTGCCCCCAGCTTTTTCCTTCAATCCAGAAATATGCAGGGATGGGCTTCCAACCATAGAGAGTTTTCTTGTTACTGTGGCAGGAACATTGAAGTGGAAGTAAACCCATCCATTAACAGTTTAAAAAAACGGTAACATTTATGGCACGTGCCGGAAATATAACACTCCCATTGGTTGTGCTCTCAACCAAACTGTCAAACCATCCAATGGCTGGTGTCATAACTGATCACATGTGCAGCATCACGGCAGTTGTAGATTAAACTCCTTAAAGGGTAAGTTCCCCTTTACAGAAAAATCTGTATGGTGAACTTACACAGAACGCCCTACTTAACCCCCCCCCCCCCACGCAGTCCCGCTGACCTGGAGAGTGGCGATCACCCGCACTGACACATCCAGTCGCCGCCTCACCTTCCGGGGCTTAGAAATCCCCCACAGCTTAATCTCCAAAACGTACCTCGTCGTCAGGAGTAGTGTAAGTTCACCTTACAGATTTTCTGTAAAGGAGAACTTACACTTTAAGTCCTGATTCATCAAGTTGCAAGGGCTCTTAAGGGGTGATAAATAGCTCTGAAGGCATGCTAAAACGGCATACAATAATACAGTTCAGAGGCCACATTAGCATGCTTTAAAGTGTATCTAAAGCCAAAACTTTTTGTTTTAGATACAGCAGGGAATGGTTAGAACCTCTGTCAGGTTTTTATTGCTTTCTGTGTCCTCACCAAGTGATATCCACCCTAAAGCCGGGTACACACTAACAGTTTCTTTATTGTGCAGCGCAGCGAAAAAACTGTCTGCTCCGGTTGGAGCCGCTGTACTAACTATCTGACATTAGTACAGCGATCTCCCCCACTGAGCTGTGTGTTCTGCAGGGGGATGGCCTCCACACCAGAACACTCCGATCAGCGCTTTCTTCCATTGGCTGAGAGCGATGGTCGGGAGTCGGACGGCTGCTGGTTTTCCAGCATGCTCGCCCGGACAGACCAACATACACACGGGCCAAACGTCAGCCATTTTTTTTCTGAACTGGCAAATGTCTCTCAACATTCTGCCCATGTGTACCCAGCTTTAGTGTCCTGCTGACCATTCTAAACACAAACGCTGCTAAATGCGGCATGTAAAAGTGACAAAACAGACCTTTTTAACAATTTGTTACTAGCTATCAAGTTTCCACGTCCAGAAGAGGTTTTCAAATGCCCTGTGTACATGAAGCCTTACATTAGTAGATTTGCAAATATTCAAACAAAAATTCTCATGACTTGACGAAGGTTGTTCAAAAGTAGTTCAGAATGTCATTTCATTCAATTTTGGAATGAATGTTCTATAACTAGCGAAAGCCACATACACGTTTAGAAAGTCACTCATTTGAGAAAAATTTTCCATCCCGCTTCTTCAAATTTTATTATCACTCTGATCAAAAACGAGTGTCGGTTTGACTCCATTGAGAATTAGAAAGTCAAACAAATGGTCTTGAGGCTCGGTTCACACCGGCTCACAGCAGGGGTCCGGTGCGTGCTGGTTCACCGTTTCAGGTCCGATTTCAGCCCGAATTTTGGGCTGAAATCGAACCTGAAACGCACCAAAAAAGGCACACGTTTTTCCGGCACACCGCACCGGACCCGCTGTGGAGATATGTGAACCGGCTCCATAGAGAGCCAATCACATTCTCCTGCTATGCGAATTGAATGCGGGGAAACGCACATTCAATTCGCTTAGGTTTGAACCCGGCCTAAAACACAGAAGTTCAAACTAAATTTTACTACTATATGGCCAGTTTTTCGAAAATTGGGAGATGTGGTCTATCAGCCATTCTCAATCATAGTTCCATGGAGCCCTAGGGTTCCTCCAGAGGTTTCTAGGGATTTTTTAGCTGTGGATGATCAACCTCCCATATAATGATGCCTGCCTAGTTCTGGGGCCAACCTCAGTTGGTAGAATCAGCGACATAACACCAATGACTCTCTCTGATGCCCTGTACACACGATCGGTTTTACAGATGAAAACAGTCCGATGGACTTTTCTCATCGGACAAACCGATCGTGTATGGGCCCCATCGGTGAGAAAAAATAGAACATGTTTTAAATTTATCAGATGGGAAAAAAACCAATAGCAAATTCCGATCGTCTGTGTAGAACTCCATCGGACAAAAAAACCCACGCATGCTCAGAATCAAGTCGACGCATGCTCAGAAGCATTGAACTTCATTTTTCTCGGCTTGTCGGAGTGTTTTACGTCACAGAGTTTGGGACGGTCAGATTTTTGACTGATGGTGTGTAGGCAAGACTGGTGGAAGTCAGCTTCATCGGATTTCCAATGGAAAAATCCATCGGATTAAAATCCATAGGAAATCTGATCGTGTGTACAGGGCTTTAGTTTCTCAACCAAGGTTCCATGGAGCCCTAGGGTTCCTCCAGAGTTTTCTAGGGATTGTTGGGCTGTGGATAATTAACCTCCCATATAATGGTGTCTGCCTATTTCTGGGGCCAACCTCACTTGGCAGAGTCAGCAACATGACACCAATGATCCTTTTCGCTTGTATGGCTGGCATTCTTCTTATTGACCACCAATGTAAGGGACATTTTCCCACTGATCCCTGATAAACTGGTGTTAGCAGGGGTTCCCAAAGACCTGAAAATTATTTCAAGGGTTCCTCTAGAGTGAAAAAGTTGAGAAAGGCTGGGCTACATGGTCCTACCATTCCCAGCTTAGAGATAAAAGGTTCAGTTGGAGGACAAGCTCCACAAAGTCTCGTTTTTACACCTCCTGGTCTCACAGTTAATTAGCACTTTCTTGCCAGCCGCTTTGACAGCAGTGTTCCATCAATATAACAGCTTATGAAACCAGTGCCTAAGGGCAGAGCTACTTGGGGATTCCAGACAAAAAATACCAATGACAGATTGCTAAATGCAAAACAATTGAACCTTGTAGGCTAAGATGCAAGGCAGTCAGGAGCAATATAAACATCAGAGATGTGCAATTCCGCAGTCACAGCCATCCAGTCTACATTTGGTTTATAACAGGCAGTGTAGTGTGGCTGTGAGGATCAAAATTTGCTGCATAACTCAAGGGCCACTATGCAAATTCCATCTAAATTGTAAAGGGACAGTCCACTCAAAGTTGATATTTCAGTTTTTGGAAAATGCTGGGGAGTTAAACCAAATTGCCAATTTCTTGGAGCTTTCAGACTCTATTAAAAAGATATCTATTTTTGAGTTTCTGAATGCATATTATCAGGGGACCCCATGCTCCTTTTTGGATTGTTTATATATATTATATTGGAGAAAATGTAACATGAGGAACTAGGACACACAAAGGTGGGAAAACTTCCAGGTGGACATAAACAGTCTGGAATTATGGGTATATTAATATAGGTAGATCTGCCAGTTGGGGTACCCATGACCTATAAGGTCCAACCAAGCTTCACTTTTGAATGAACTGACCCATATGGCACTCATGGACAAACGTTAAACCCATTTAGGCTGGTATGGTGTAGGAGTGATCTCTACCAACAGCTGCTTCTGGCCATAAACCCATAAAATACAAACAGCTGTCACTGCAGGGTATTTTCTTTTTGTGCCTACAATGGCAGCCTTCTATGGCAATGTGCTGCATAGCTTAGATCAGCCTTTCCTAAAATGTTTCAACACAGAGGAACCCATGAAATAACTTTCCAGTCACAGGGAGCCCCTACTAAAAATGACTATATCTACAACTCATGGTACATTAGTGTGATGGTCAGTGGGAAGAATTATTCCCTTATGCTGCGTATACACGGCCCGTTTTCCAGTCGGAATAAACTGATGGGTTTTTCCGACAGAATTCCACTCAAGCTGTCTTGCATACACACAATCACACCAAATTCTGACTGTCAAAAACGCGGTGACGTACAACACTACAACGAGCCGAGGAAAATTAAGTTCAATGAATCCGAGCATACGTCGAATTGATTCCGAGCATGTGTTTTTTCTTTTCTTCGGAATTGCATACAGACGACCGGAATTTCGATAGAAATTTTTTCCGTCGGAAAAAAACAGAACATGTTCTCTATCTAAGTCCGTCGGAATTTCTGAAGGAAAAAGTCCAATGGGGCATACACATGGTCAGAATATCCGATGAAAAAAATCCCCTCTGACTTTTTCCATCGGAAATTCCGACCGTGTGTACGCGACATTACAGATAGCTAAAAAGGTCAATGGTGTCAGTGGGAACTTATCCGAGAGGCAAAAATTGCTCAAGGAACCCAAAGCAACCTCTGGAGAAACCCTGGCTCAGATAAATATTAGCCATTTCAATGTATGTTGCAAGTGTTAATGCTTGTGCTCCTAGTTAATCCCAAACCATGCCGGGCCCTTCACACAATGATGTGGTTTAGGGACAGCAGACTGTAAGGTTGAAAGCCCACCCAATACAATGGAACCAAGTCTATCGCACTTTGCATTTTAATAAATGGAAAGCATCCACTTATTGGACGAGGTGGAGAGGCAGGTCAGTTACATCACAACTTCCACCCCACCGAATTAGAAAACACTATATATTGAGAAAATACAAAGGGGGTGTGGTTGATTTACTAAAACAGGAGCAAACAGAAGTTCTTTAAATGGCACAGGACTCAGAAGAAGGTTTGGCACACACACACCAAGCTGGACCAATGGAACTATGTAAAAATTGCCATACTAAAACTTCAGCCTTAATTTGTAGGAGGCAAGGAGTGCAACGTGTTATTGCTCATCACCGCAACTCCCTGCCAAGCAATAAACTACAATATTGGTTTAGATTCCAATCTAGACTACATCCTCAAAAGCTTAGGGTCTAGGGAGAAAAGGGGCTGAAAGATTTTATTTTACCCATTTATTTAAAAAAAAAAAATCTGTCCCACCACAAATATTCAAACCAAAAGCCATTTGCCCAATTTTAAAAACACTTCGAAATGACACCTTTTTCATCTTCTCATGGTGGTCCGTTATTTTTCCTGGTGCCCACATGATCCCCCAACATTTTGCTTTATGAAGTGTGGAAGAACTGGCAATTGGAAACACCAAATTCCAGCAGCTGCTTTAATAAAGGCCACTAGTTCAAACAAATTGCCATCTTGGAAAGAGGGCTCACATCAAGTCTTGCAGGAACCTGGTCCAAAACCCACCTAAGGCTGATGGAAGCAGCAGATTCCATTCATGATGCATATGGCTTCTAGAATAGTAAAACGGAACCTATGCCGTTTCACCGCCTTGATATAGTATGCAGTCCCAGGGCAGGTAGATGGGGAGGGGAGTGAAATACCCATTTACATCAAAGCCTTCTGCATGGTGGTTTTGCGTTAAGACTTGTTCCTTTAACAATAGACGGAAGAACCTTGCAAAGTTGAGTTAAAGGAACCCAGACCCAGCTACAATAGAAGGCACTTGTAGCCACATTCTTGTCTAAATTGGCCCTAGCATATGCATTTATGAATGGCACTTAGAGACCTTAGATGTTAACTCCTTGGAGGGCAGGGAAGGATATGAATGTACGATATATATGTGTAGCACTGCGTACATTGACAGCGCTATATAAGGACCTATAATAAATAAAAGTTGATTTCAAATAATGGCCAAGTCCTTTTTTTTTTTTTTAAGCCTCTGAATAGGTTGGGTAATTTCAGAATTCGCTTCTGCCAAAGGAAACCCATGCAGAAAAATGCATCCCACATGTCCAGTCTACAAGCATGCAGCCAGTGAAGCTTCTGACCTGAATACTCATTCAGGGGTCCGATTCAAGAAGGCATTAGAAGACAGGCAGGTAACTAGAATGCTCAAAAAGTGATACTGCGAGGGAAGACCCCACAATGCTGCCATAGAGGCGTTTAAGGGTGTTTTGGCACCATGTTACACCCCCGAGAATAGGGGGAACAGGGTAATAAAGGGAGTCTGCTGTAAAGTAAACCTGTATTTTACCCTTCATTAACCACTTGCCATATAGCAATATGACGTCGGCAAAGTGGTTCTGTTATCCTGACCTGACGTCATATGACGTGATCAGGACAATAAGGGGTCGCGCAGCGCAGCCATCTGAGGTGCTGTGTGTTAGTCTGACACACTGCATCTCCGATCGTGGTATGGAGCCTCTGATAAAGGCTTCTTACCACATGATCAGCTGTGACCAATCACAGCTGATCATCGCGTGAACTGGCTTTTCTCGGTTCACACTGACAGGGAGAGCCGATTGGTGGATAGTCAGCACATTGATTATCAGTGCAGCCCCCATCAGTGGTGCCCATCAGCTGCCAACATGTGCCCCATAAATAACGCCTGTCAGTGCCACATCAGTAATGCCTGTCAGTAGCTCCTCAACAGTGCTGCCTATCCAGTGCCACCTATTAGTGCCAGCTAGAAGTGCCCATCAGTTCTTTTTTTTGTTTCAAAAATTTCAGTCTTTTTTTAGTTTGTTTAGCAAAAAATAAAAACGCCAGTGGTGATCAAATACCACCAAAAGAAAGCTCTATTTGTGGGATGAAAATTATAAAAAAAAAAAAAAAATGTTGTTTGGGTACAGCGTTGCATGATTGCGCAATTGTCATTCAAAGCGCGGCAGCGCTGAAAGATGAAAATTGTCCTGGGCAGAAAAGTGTCTGGTATTGAAGTGGTTAAGCAAAGTAGCCTTTTAATGAAGATCTTGTCCATACGGGCATCAGAATGTATGAAGAGATGTGTGTACAGCAAGCATACGCAAAGCCCCTTTCAGCTTCAGTCTAAGGATGTTAAACATGGACCTTCATGGGAGCGATGACTCACCTTACAAACAAGCTGCTAGCAGGCTTTAGTATTAATTGAAGCTTGTTGAAAGTCTGCGAGAAGCTTGTTTTAAAGTGTCAGTCAGCAATTCCATTATGATCTGTGTTTAATATTCCAGGACTGAAACTGAATAGTCCTTTAAAGGTTTTAAAAAGTTGATTGAAGTTTGCTAAAAGCCTTGAACACACTTTTATAAATAGCTGGCATTACACATACCAAGACCCATATGTACAAGGTTCTAAAGCTGGCCATACATTATACAATTTTATTTTATTTTATTTTTTATTTCCTTTAGATTTACCTTCAACTGTGTAGTACAAGGGCCTGCATGATTGCATACAAATGAAAAGTGTTTAGGTTTGACCTCATATTATATGGTTTTGGTATATCTAAAGGACCTAAAGTTGTACAGGAGAGAGTTGTATAATGTATGGCCAAGCCAAAGGGACTTTTGACCTACTTGTACCCCTAAATCCACCCATTTCCAGATGTACACTGCCAACGATGCAGCCAATCACCATACTGGGGTCTCCTCTTGTGGGGACACCTGTCAAAGCCTCGACCTGCAAAGGAGTAAGCCTAGTATTTTCCCAATACAACATAGCTAGAGTTTCAACCGGCCCCCCCCTCCCCCCCAAAAAAAGTTTAAGACCCCTTACACACTGGGGCCGCCCAAGCGTTAGCAGTAAAGCGCAGCTTTTAACCCCCACTAGCGGCCGAAGGGGTTAAAAGCGCCCGTGTTGCAGCACTTTGGAAGCGCTGCCCCTTCATTTCAATGGACAGGGCGTGTTGGGAGCGCTGTGTACAGCGCTCCCAAACCGCCCCAAAGACGCTGCTTGCAGGACTTTTCCCAACATCCCGCAAGCGCACCTCCCCAGTGCGAAAAGTCACACTGAAAGGAACGGAAGGCGTTTTCAATTGTTATTTCTAGCGCTAAAACACCTGAAATCTTCCTCAGCGTGAAAGGAGAAAGCAGAACTTTACCCATAACTTGATAAAGTTTTTGTTTAGCAAGGAACATATATTCAACATTAATTAAGCTACCATACTTGGTGTGTGCTGCAAATGTATGTATAATCATGAGTTAGGGACCTTAGGATTGTAAGCTATGAGGGCAGGGACTGATGTGAACATGTATTTATGTAAAACGTTGCGCAAATTGACAGCGCTATACAAGTACCTGGAATAAATAGCCTCCAGCATTGTTCCCTGTTTCTTCTTGCTGGAAGCTACCATTTTTCTTAAGCCCTGAGCAGCAGTAAATCTTTGGACTGTCAGCAGGTTAGCCTCTAGATTTTCAGCAGTGTCAAAAAAATGAAAATAAATTGAAAGCAACTGAGCATGTGCAGAGCAAGTATCACTGGATTTTAAACAGTGCAGGCCCTTTTTTTCCCTATAGCTATACCTGCAAAACGGGACCAGCCTGAAGATCTAGCAGGACCTAATTTTCTAACTAAAGTTCCACTTCAGCTCAACAAATCTGATGTGCTGTCTGTATTCAATTTCTTGCAAGGCTTTTTCTGCTTTATTCCTGGTGATCCGGCCAGCAACCAGTCCTGTTCTTCAGGTGGCTACGCTGACTCTTCCACTGTATCAATGGAGGAGCAGCATAGTCATCCTTGGATTGGGGCAGTCAATGTGTAGTAGACTTTAGTAGTAGATGACTTGTAGATTGAAACTGTTTCTCTTAATTTGATTGCATACGAATTGAAAGTGTTTAGGTGTGACTTCATATTATATGATTTTGGTAAATCTAAAAAAAAGGAATGTTGTACAAGAAAATGGAATAATAATGTATGGCTAGCCTTAGTCTGTTAAAGTTGAAAATAACACATTTGGGCATGATCAACAGGTATTATATAAAGGACATTAAAAAAACAAAGCTCTGTTAACACATGTATCTTTTTTTTAACCAATTGCTACGATTTATAGATTTTGAATATTTGAAGACAGAAAATACAAAGTTTTTTTTTTTTTTAAATGATTTATTTTCTGAAGCTTCTTCCAAACAGCTTGCCACATTAAAGGCTACTATATCAGTCTGGGCTCAGCCCAATATAGTTTTAATTTCACCAAACAAGCTTTTTTTTCTTTTTTAGGAACATTGATGAATTGTCAAACTGCCAGCATGTTATAATATCATTAAGAGAATCATTATAGAACAAACCCAATTTTCTTAACTTCCGAAACTAAAAGACCACCCAAGGCTTGCGGGGATCGGCTTCAAACAGGAAGGGAAGTTGGCTTTTTTTTTTTTTAACAAGTAAATCCAAACTTTTTAAGCTAAATTACATGTTGGACAGCATCTTCATCAGCTCTTCAGAATATTCTTAATACCAGATCAAATATAGAATTATTATTATTAACCATGGACAACTTCCATAATATAATATTTAAATATTATAACAAAACCCCCAAAAAAAACATTTTACTTAAAGGCAGTATTGGCAGCAACAAGCAGAGGTGTTAAAACTTTGCTCTTTTTTTTTGCCAGTTGTTAGAAGTGTACAATAATACATGTTATTTCTATAAAGATTTTGTTAAGATACCATAAAAACGACAGCATGTATATATTTTTTTCTTAAGCTATTCAGAGACAAACTTCAGGAAATCTCTTTATAAGAAAAATAAAGGTTTTAAATACAAAGATATGTAAAAACAAACAAAAATTTGCATCCCCCTCAAGCAAATAAAAACAAAAAAAAAAACCCATAAAGTTCAAATATCCCGTATACCCATTTGACTATTGAGGCAGTATTAAGGTGCTGGCAAAAATCGAGAGACCATGCCAAGGTTGTGTAGGTTTATCCAATCCTTTACATGCACTTGTCCAAAAAATCTACAAGTTATTTTGTTTTTGTTTTGTAGGATTCAAGAAGACAACCTTGAAATAGGACTGTCACAGTTCGGTTTTTGAAGTCTTTTTTTTTTTTTGAAAAGTCACTAGAAAAACTCACAAGCTCTTGAGCTGTTTGAGTTTCTGTTTTAATTGTTCTCTTTTTTGTTTTAAAAGTTCTGTTTCCTGGACAAGCCTTTCCTCCTCTTCTTGCATGGAAATGACATATTCTGTTGCCTTTTTAAGGATAACTACTTTGGGTGCCTTTTCGTTATTTGCTACCTCTGGGATCTGGTCTCTAAGAGAGAAAAAGCTCAACTTGAGTTCGTTGCGCCTTTGGCGCTCTAAAACATTATGTGTCCGTCTTTTGTCGTTCTCCTCGCTGTCAGACGACCGAGGACTGGAACACTTGCGGTTGTTGCTGATCTGTTTGAGAACTCTGGTGTTGCTTTCTAGCCTTGCCCGCTTTGAAGAAGGGTAGTCCACTTTGGTTGAAGGCGGTGCGGCGTAGTTGTGTTGGTGGATGGGCACATGACACCTCTTTAATACTAGAGGACTGTGGTGATGTCTGGACTGGTGGGAAGAGGAGTCGTTTTTCTTCGATGCCGTGTAGCGTTTTTCTACAGTGACCACATCAATTTCCTCCTCCTCCTCCTCTTCTTCCTCCTCCTCCTGTTCCTCCTCTGTTGGAATAATACAGATGATTAGTATAACTTCACAAGTAGATTAAAAAGTAGTCTACAAAGCTTAAAGAATCTCAAGTTCAGATAAAATTAGATAAGGAGAACACTAGAGGCTACACAGCAATCTTAGAAAGCATGCTGTATTACTCTCAGCCCAAACCCCTTTCACCGATTGCCCCACCCACTACTGCAGTGCTGCAGAATAATGTTACAGATAAGAACTTTTAGCAGCTGTGACAGATCGTGCGAGAGCCGTCTAATGGATCTAGCCACATGCACCAAGAGAAAACCACTCCCTTCATTTAGCCGTCACATGATAGAACCATCTGGGCAAGTAAATCTTGGATATAGGGAAAGTCAAAGCCCATTGAAAGCCTTCTACATCGAGGAAAAGTCAAAGCCTTCAAAGATCAAAAAGTCATCCAACGTTCCTCAAAGACCATTTAAAGCCTTCCACATTGAGGAAAAGTCAAAACCTTCAAAGATTACATAGGAGCCTTCTACATTGAGGAAAAGGCAATGCCTTCAAAGATCACAAAGCCATGTAACATTTCTCAAAACCTTCAAAGATCACGTAAAGCCATCCAACGTTCCCCCCCCCCATGAACAGCTAAAGCTTGATAAAAACCCAATTCCTTCGATATAACTTTAGGTTGACTGGTAATATTTCTCAAAACCTTCAAAATTCACGTAAAGCCATCCAACGTTCCCCTCATGAACAGCTAAAGCTTGATAAACACAACTCCTTCAATATAACTTTAGGCTGACTGGTAATATTTCTCAAAATTCACACGAAGCCATCTAACGTTCCCCCCCCATGAAAAGCAAAAGCCTTCTACATTGATAAAAACCCAATTCCTTCAATATAACTTTAGCTTGACTGGTACTTACCAGACTCAGAACTGCTGCTGTTGCTGCTAATAGGTGGAGTTTCTATTGATATTTCTTGATCCATGCACTGAGCACTGCTCCTGGAAATGCTGTCATTCACTGGATACGGAAAGACCACCGATGGATCTATGCAATCAGAGCTTGGGTCATGAAGGTATCCACTGCTGGTCCTGTTGGACCCAATGGGACTGAGGTTGCCCTGGCCAGATTCGAGCTTCTGCGGGCTTTGCTGCTGTTGGTTTTGGGGCTGGGAAGCAGAGTTCTCCTTCCTAGAAGCTTGGTAGGATGCCAGCTTTTCCGACACCACTTTCTCCAGCTTGGCCGCAGCCGAAAAGCCGCTCCACATACAGTCCTGAATAATGATGGACTTGACGAAAGCCTCGTCGTCCGGGTCGCAGATGAAGCTCTGGTTCACCATGTCCCCTCCCAGGAACTCCGTGACCAACTCCAGCTGGTCGGTGGAAGGGAAGAGGCTGGAGATGCTAGACCTACGGCTAGGGGAACGCGGCGGGGTAGGCAAGAGCTCAAACTTCTTCCAGATGTCCTCGCTGGGTGCCGGAGGCTGCGGCCGGTTGTACTGCTGCTGGTAGAAGTTCTCATCTTCGTCGAAGTAGAAAAAGGGCTGTATGGAGTCATAATCCAAGTCGTAATTCCTGCTCTGGAAAGTGGAGTTGAGAGGCATGGTGCTTGCTTTAATTCGGGGGGACCTATAAAAAGAACATGACGTTAGAAAACACATCTCTTTCCAAGACAAAACCAAAAAAAAAGACAGAACTTTACATCAAAAAGGTATCAAGATAACGCTTTGAATGTAGCACAGAAGTCTTCAGGAGGAAGCTAGTAGAGCAGAAATGCATTGCCTGGGTGAAACTTAGGAGGAACAAAGAGGCGAGTGTCAAACATAAAGCTTCAGAAAAAAGCCGGCTGCGAGGGGAGGAGGCATGATCACATGGAGGCTTTCAGCCCCGCAATACTACACCGGCTCTGGAGAGCCACATCCACACTAGCTGAGGCTGGATGACAGTCCAAGTACAGTCTACCAAGGCTGACAGACAACCCTTATCCAGACATTTAAATGGTGGGGGTGAGAACCCCCCAAAAAAGAAGACAGAAACCTTCATAAGCAGTGACAGCTGGAGACATACACAAAGTAGTAGTAGTATCCCGTACTCTACAACCACTATCCTCAGATCACCATACAGCATTACAACAACCTATAGGAGAGGTCCAGTAGGGTGGAGGTGGACGCTGATCATTGCCTAGTGCCAGAACCACCCACATCAGACCACCAACCCCCCCTTTAGTAAAACACCCCTCTCTGATCAGACTACTGCAAGGGCCCCCCCTTTACTCTAACAGCTGTATTTAAATGACAGAATAATGGAACACACCCCATACTCTATAGCACAGAAGACAGACCACCAGCATGACTCCCCATATGACCAGCACTACTACTACTACTACACGTCAACCTCCCTACACTGACAGCTACAATGTAACAGAAGAAGACGACCACATCCTCCCAACACACCCAATTATCATAGATCAATAGAAATGGTATACAATTCATATGGTCAACCACTGATCAGTACTGTAATTGTATAAAAGTGACATGACTGATCAGTACTGTAATTGTATAAAAGTGACACGACTGATCAGCACTGTAATTGTAGATCATTGACATGTTCAGTATTAAACAGCACAAAAATTGACATGCTCAATCACATATGTATTGAGAGTATAAAATGCACATGATTGATCAATGATCAGAATTGAAATAGTATAACATTGATCAGATCAGCACTAGATTAGTATAAAATTGACATGATCAATCACTTATCAGTATATAAAAAAAAAATATAAAATGCACGTGATTGATCAATGAGTGGCATTAAATTGATCTGATCATTACTATAGAGTATAAAATGACCATGATCAGTATTAAAATAGTATAAAATGCACAAGATTGATCACTGATCAGTATTAAATAGTCATGATCAAACACAGATCAGTAGTAAAACAGCATAAACCCCACATCACATCACTGATCAGGAGGAAATGGACATGATCAGCTATTGATCAGTATTCTGATAGTATCAATTAGTCATGATCGATCCACAAACCCAATCAGCATGTATACAGGGGAAGAGTTCCAGCCCAGCCGGATGTCTTAAAGGAGCTGACCACCCCGGGGGGGGGGAGATGATTGATCCCGGGGGGGTCCTCCTCCAGACACATATCCAATGTAGGAGAATAGAAGGGGCGCCTTACCCGGCTCAGAAGAAGACACACAAATCCTTTGCTGTCCGCTGCCTTGTAATAAAACCACAAGCGAGCCCTCTGAGCCCTCTCCTTCCTTCCTCCCTCCCCGAATCCCGAGCGACACAAACACTCCGCTCCGCCGCCTTCTCACACCACCAAGTCCGAGAACGCGAATCACTCCCCCTTATATAGGGTACGCTCAGCCTCTTCGCGCCAAATGTTGCAGGCGGGGCGGGGGGTGTGGGCGGGGCCCGGGAGAGGAGTGTTCCGTAGTAGGAGAAAGTCGTGTTAACTCATTCATAGCGGAGATGTCAGAAGACGATCCTCCACTCCCAGTCCCACCAGTCCTAGTCCCAGCACTCCCAGTCCCAGCCATTCACAGGGGGCGCGTGACCGAGACACAGATCACATACAGATACACAGAGATACAATGTATCCACCGCCAGAAATCAGCCACATATATATATATATATATATATATATATATATACAGTGTATGGGGACAATAGTCCTATGTCCGTATATACAATGTTGTCTGTCCGATGACAGCTGTATATAGGATCTGTGTACAATATCATCTGTCCGTATATACCATCTGTATACAGGATCTATCTATCTATAGATGACAATATAGGATCTATCTATAGATGACACTATATGCAGGATCTATCTATAGATGACACTATCTGTATACAGGATCTATCTATAGATGACACTATCTGTATACAGGATCTATCTATATACAGGATATAGGTGACACTATCTGTATATAGGATCTACTTATAGATGGCAATGTAGGATCTATCTATCTTTATAGATGAGAATATAGGATCTATTTATAGAGGACACTAGCTATATACAGGATCTATCTATCTATAGATGACACTATATGCAGGATCTATCTATAGATGACACTATATGCAGGATCTATCTATAGATGACACTATCTGTATACAGGATCTATCTATAGATGACACTATCTGTATACAGGATCTATCTATAGATGACACTATCTGTATACAGGATCTATCTATAGATGACACTATCTGTATATAGGATCTATCTATAGATGACACTATCTGTATACAGGATCTATCTATAGATGACACTATCTGTATACAGGATCTATCTATAGATGACACTATCTGTATATAGGATCTATCTATAGATGACACTATCTGTATACAGGATCTATCTATAGATGACACTATCTGTATACAGGATCTATCTATAGATGCCACTATCTGTATACAGATCTATATATAGATGAAAATATCTGTATATAGGATCTATCTATAGATGACACTATCTGTATACATGATCTATCTATATACAGGATATAGGTGACACTATCCGTATACAGGATCTATCTATAGATGACACTATCTGTATACAGGATCTATCTATATACAGGATATAGGTGACACTATCCGTATACAGGATCTATCTATAGATGACACTATCTGTATATAGGATCTACTTATAAATGGCAATGTAGGATCTATCTATCTTTATAGATGACAATATAGGATCTATCTATACATGACACTAGCTATATACAGGATCTATGTATCTATAGATGACACTATCTGTATACAGAATCTATCTATATACAGGATATATCTATAGGTGACAATATAGGATCTATGGGTGACACTATCTGTATTGTATACATGATCTATCTATAAGTGACTAGCTGTATACCGTATCTATCTATAGATGACAATACCTGAATATAGGATCTATTTATAGATGGCAATGTAGGATCTCTCTATCTATCGATGACATAATCTGTATATAGGATGTACAACAGTAATCTATATATCCATATTCAATGGCTCCAAAGGATTTGTATCTTTTGTATCTCTGTATTATAGTGATTAATAAACATTATCTATATATAGGACCTAGGAAACAATATGGATCTACCAGTATATGGTACTTATCTAAGGTATCAATTCATATATAGCATCTATCTGTATACAGTATCCATATATGTATATACACACACAGCATCTATAAATGGTATCTATGTAAATGCAGTATGTATCTATCTATAGTATGCATACACTATAATCGACCATCCATATACATTATATTATCTATATAGAATAATATGGATATAAAGTATCTATACTATGTATTATCTATAGTATAATATGCATATGCAGTATCTATGTATAGTATAAAAAAATCTATGTGTATACATTATCTATATATAGTATATTAAGCATGTAAAGTATATCTATATATTATACACACGCATACATTATCATTCATAGTATAATGTGTACATAGAGTATGTATAGTATAGTATATATATAGTGTCTCTCTCTATTGGCCCATGTAATGGGGGTGACACCTTTGGCAGCAGTCAGTGGAAGTCTTACAGATATCAGAGTCATATTCTGCTTCTGGGTAACAATCAGATTATTCCATTAGTGTAACATGACATTTATAACAGTAATAAAATATGGGATTGCACTTTTTTATACATATATATTACATAAAAAACAAACAAAAAAACTATATATATATATTTATTTATTTTCCTCACTTTAAGGGTCCCCCCTCCCCAATGCTCGGTGTGTGGCTCCTCAGCATTATTCAGCACATGAAGTCATTGGCTGAGCTCAGCCCCGTTCCTAGGGAACCTGATGCCGGATTCCTGGCAGTGACCGCACTCCTCCTCCTCCTCCTCCTCCCCCGTCCAGTCATCTCACTCCGAGCCCCGCCCACCCCGCACTTTACAATCACTGACATAACATAGACTCCTGTGCGGCGGGGGGCGGAGCCTACACTACAATCACTTTCCCTGGAGGCTGGAATTCTCCATGAACCCCTTCCTGTCCGGGGATAGGTGGAACTGTCATTGTCCCAGCTGGATCTACCTACCTACCTAGTACCTACCTGCCCACTTCTGTCTGTATACAGTATATAGATCTCTACCATATTCATATACTACTTACTCTATATGTACAGAGATACCATATAGTTATGGAAGATAAAACAAATAATCAAAGAAAAAAAAATATTATAATATATATATATATATGTATATATGTGTGTATATATATATATATATATATATATATATATATATATATTATAGTTATAGCTATACTGTGTGAGTGTGTGTATATATATATATAGTGAGTGTGTGTATATATTTATATTTATAGTTTTTATAGTTATAGCTATATTTTGTGTGTGTATATAAATATATATATATATAAATATATAAATATATATATATATATTTATATATATATATATATATATATATATTACAGTTATAGCTATACTGTGTGAGTGTATATATATATATATATATATATATATATATATATATATATATATATATATATTTATATATACACACAAAATATAGCTATAACTATAAAAACTATAAATATAAATATATACACACACTCACTATATAGCTACTGTAGATGATGGATCCTGCAGACAGATATTTATTATACAGTATATATATATGAATGATCTAAATGACCAATGATTGATCTATTGATCAGTGATTGGATGATACCATTTCTATGCCTGTCTCCTGCAATCACTTCTGTGGTCTCAGCACTAGACCCCCCATTCACCCTCCAGGTATTAACCCCTTAGCTCCCAGTCTCCCACAGCTCCATATATGGGTTAAAACTGCAGTGTATGATCCCAGATTGCCCCCCCCCCCCCCCCCACCACTGCAAGCTTCATTCATAAACCAGCGCAGGAATGTATGGAAAACCACATGGCTGGATTCCCTTTAAATGGACTTATTTAAAGTGGGGTGATCCCCCCCCCCCCCAGCAATGCAGAGTGGTGTCACTTGTACCTTCTACTCACATGTCCATCAGGGGGTATTATCATTATTATTATTATTAATCAGAGTGTTTCTCATTAGGATTTACATTAACCAGTGGGTTGGTGGGAGAAGTGGAAATGTTCCTTTGTATGTGAGGAGCAGAGCCTCATTCTGTTCTGCTCTATGGGCGGCCACTCCTTGATCAGGAGAACTTTCATGAAGCAACAGCGCCTCCTTCTGTCCCAAAGGGGAAGTAGAACTGATACAGCCTGTGTCACCCTGATTAAAGGGGACCTTCACCCGTAACAACAGCTTTTCCTTTTCTCATAGAATTCGGAAATGTTTAAAAAAAAAAATACAATTCTAGAATATATTTTAGAACATTAGTTGGAATGATAAATAGTCATTAAAAATCAAATAGTAATTACAAAATAAATATCCGAATAGTTGTCAAAAGTGTTGCATTGCACAAAACTTTGCATGGAAACAAATTGGAATCATTATTAGTAGTAGCAGTAATAATTACAACCACCCACACTTTAAAATACAAATACAAATTATAATAAAGAATAGCAATTAAATACATAAACTAATTCTCAAAAGTGTTGCATTGCACTTAACTTTGCATGGAAACAATCTGGAATTACGTAGTATAATGAAGTAGCATAAAGTAGTAGTTACATATATATCATTAAAATTATAAATAAATACAATACAATATGAATAAATACAAAAATAATTGCCTAAGTGTTGCATTGCACTGAACTTTGCATGGAAACAACCTGGAATATTATAATGTATTATTATTTATATTAAAATTATATTCTTATTATCATCATTATTATCATTATTATTATTATTATTATTATTATTATTATTTTTATTATTATTATTATTATATTAATATAAAATATAATACAATATAATAATTGATTCCAGATTGTTTCCATGCAAAGTTTAGTGCAATGCAACATTTTAGGCAATTATTTTTGTATTTGTTTAGATGAATATTTATCATTATTATAAATGTGGTTGTTTAGATGAATATTTATAATGTTATATATATATATATATATATATATATATAATAAATATTCATCTAAATAAATACAAAAATAATTGCCTAAAATGTTGCATTGCATTAAGCTTTGCATGGAAATCTGGAATTAATATTATAATTGTATGATGATTGTATGATATATATATATATATATATATATATATATATATATATATATATACAATTTATTTAATTTAGTACCACTACTACTTATAATGATATTATAAGTAGTAGTAATAGATATAAAATTATAATGATAAATAATATATGAAAACATGTACAATGATAAATAATAATAATTGCCTAAAATGTTGCATTGCACTAAACTTTGCATGGAAACAATCTGGAATTAATATTATAATTGTATGATATATATATATATATATATATATATATATATATATATACACATATATATATATATATATATATATATATATATATATATATGTATATATATGTATATATATATTATTTATTTATTTAATTTAGTACCAATACTACTTATAACGATATTATAAGTAGTAGTAATACATATAAAATTATAATGATAAATAATATATGAAAACATGTACAATGATAAATAATAATAATAATTGCCTAAAATGTTGCATTGCACTAAACTTTGCATGGAAACAATCAATCTGGAATTATTATAATTTATAGAGTATTATTTTTTATGGTTATAAATATTATTTATTATTATTAGTATTGTTATTATTAGTGGTAATTACATATATAACTTTATAATAAATAATATTAATCTAAATAAATACAGAAATAATTGCCTAAAGTGTTGCATTGCACTAAATTTTGCATGGAACCTCTTAGTAATTGTAAGTGACTAAATACTAGTATGAAGGAAAAGTGGGGGGAAAAAGGCGACTGATAAATACATTTACATGTCCTCAACCCCTGTCCCGCCCCCACGGAGGTGGGGTACAGTTTATGACCAAGGGGTGTCCAAGTGACAAGGTTAGGAACCCCGACTCTACCCTAACAATAGAAGGAGCGTACCTCGTACCTCCTGTAGGGATCTTTGGGTAAACAATACATAGACCTGTGCATTGCACTAATGATGCACTGACTGCGGTTGCAATGGTCTGCAGGGTTCAATTTAAAGATTTAATAAATGAACATGTTTTTTATTTTATTAATGATTAATTACATTTTGGTAAAAGGTGGACTGTCTTTAACCAATCATTTCTTGCATATGAATTATTAATGACGGGGGCGTACCCTTTGCCTCCATAGTTTGCTCTGGTAGGTGTCCCTCTTTCCCATCTCGGGAAGTTGGAGGTATGTACGTGCGGAGGGCATTGCAGTTTGAGGGAGGTAATTCAGGGTAAGAGCGGGGGATGGTTGTGGAAATTGCTGGATTATCATTCCAGGACTCTTTCCAAATTTCACTTCTATAGACGATGAACAAAGCGCAGCGAACGGCTCAGAGACACCAAGACATGTAATTATAGTTGTTGCTGGAAGGGAGAAATCCATCAGCACTCATGTCACTTCACCTTACAGGAGAGAAGACGTGATCACTTCTGAAAATACTTCTCCGGGATCAGCAAATATTGTCTAATTACAAGTCATGTGTGTTCTTCAAGAATCTTGGTGTACTTTGTGTATTTCTTCCAGATCTGTGCAGTAATCCAGTGTGAGACTTTTCCTTCCTGTAATAAAGACCGCTCACTGCTGCTCCCTCTCCTTGTGAAGGGTGACCGGTCTTGTCTCCGCCCCCTCCTGTAGTTTTCTGCATGCAGCCTGTAGTGGGTGGAGCCTGCTGGGCCCCTCCCACAGCTCTGCTCTGTGCACAGACTATGTACAGTGATGATGTCTCTGCTACTTTTACAACGTAATATCTGAGTTTGCAAAGACACACTACAATCTGATTGTGCAGTTTACCAAAACGGAGTAATAGGGGGATAAATCTCTACAGTCTGATCAATTTCTATCCAATCCTACAGGCCTTGAGGGGTCTCCAAACTTTTCAGTTAGAGGGCCAGATCATATATTTTACAAAGCTTTGCAGCCCCCCCCCTCCCCCCCCCCCCAAAAAAACCCTAATTTAAATGATCGAATACGTTTTACTTGGAGGTTTTTTTGTAATCAATATGATATATAACAGAAAAAAAAAATGGGTCCATCAGAGTCCCCCCACATCAGATTCCCCTTACATCAGATTCCCCACCAGGGCCCCCCCCTTACATTAGGGTCCCCCCTTATATATGATTCCCCACCAGGGCCCCCCCTTACATCAGAGTCCCCATCAGGGTCCCCCTTACATTATATTCCCCATCAGGGTCCCCCCTTACTTCAGAATCCCCATCATGGTCCCCCCCTTACATCAGAGTCCCCATCAGGGTCCCCCCTTACATTAGCGTCCCTATCTGGGCCCCTTACATCAGAGTCCCCCCTTACATCAGAGTCCCCATCAGGCCCCCCTCTTACATTAGGGCCCCCCTTACATTAGATTACCCATCAGGATCCTCCCTTACTTCAGAATCCCCATCAGGGTCCCCCCTTACATCAGGGTCCCCCCTTACATTTGTGTCCCCCCATACATCAGAATCCCCCCTTACATCAGAATCCCCCCTTACATCAGAATTCATATTAGGGTCCCCCTTACATCAGATTCCCCATCAGGGTCCCTCCTTATAACAAAGTCCCCCTTACATCAGATTCCCTGTCAAAGCCCCCCCCTATATTGGGGGCCCCATCAGAGTAACCCTTACATCAGAGGCCCTGTCAGAGCCCCCCTTATATCAGGGTCCCCATCAGAGTCCCCCTTACATCAGATTTTCCTTCACAGTCCCCCCTTATGTTAGAGTCCCCATCAAAGTCCTCCTTACGTCAGAGACCCCCCCCCTTATATCAGGGTCCCCATCAGGGTCCCCATCAGAGTCACCATCAATGTCTCCCTTACATCGGAGTCTATATCACAGTCCCTGTCAGAGCCCTCCCTTATATCGGGGTCCCCATCGAAGTCCCCCCTTACATCAGGGTTCCTTCAGATGGCCGGATAAAATCTTGCAGGGAGCCAATTCTGGCAAAGATTTGCATTACAGTATATAAGTGGCAATAAAGTGGAAAATACATGAGAACGCAGTGGGCCCTGCATAGAATCCATGCGTGACCGCCGTCTTTCCTGCACATCTGATTTTAGGAAATCGTCTCTCGTCACCGGCTCGGCATTCACCATTTCCTGAATATTGAATTTTTGCTGCATGGAGACGCCGGGTGTGTCTGGATCCCGCTCATCTTTCTGGCTGCAGAGGGGTTAATTCCACTTTGCATTGTTGGAGATCTCGCCGTCACTGTACTTCATTCATAAAATGAGCGCTTTGTTCAACAGAGGAGAAGAATGTACGAGTCACGGTGTCAGTTCTCTTCTAACGGGGATGTGAAACCAACTCATACAGTGCAAGAAGAATCTGCCTGGAAAGGAATCTGTGACACGCCAAACAAGCGCACACCGGGGGGAGATTTACTAAAACTGGAGAGTGCAAAATCTGGTGCAGCTCTGCATGGGAACCAATCAGCTTCTAACTTCAGCAGGAAGCCGATTGGTTTCTTTGCAGAGCTGCACCAGATTTTGAACTCTCCACTTTTAGTAAATCAACTGCAGTGTGCCGAACCGGCCAGATCAACGAAAATTTGTCTTCTCTTAAAGTTCACCTTCTCAAGAAAAATGAGAAAGGTAAACAAACTCCAAATAAATTGGCCACTCCTCCAAATCCTGATGCCCATAGTGGCTGTGATGCCCCGTGCTGCCAATGTAGTGGTCAGTACACCGCAACACACAGCCCCGGAATGAGTAGCCATCATAATGCTCACAATGGCAAGTGCTCAATGGTCAGCACAACCACTGACCAATAAGAAGCTCCTCTTTCTTCTAGGACACCTTACCAGAAGAAAAAGCATTGGATTCACTTCTCATTGGTCAACGCAGTCATTGCTTGTAATGGCTACTACTTATTGGTCAATGACTGCGTTGACCAATGAGAAGTGGATCCAAGGCTTTTTCTTCCGGTAAGGTGTCCTAGAAGAAAGAAGAGCTTCTTATTGGTCAGTGGTTGTGCTGACCATTGAGCACTTGCCATTGCAAGCATTATGATGGATACTACCAGGGCTGTGTATTGGGGTGTACACAAGTTCATCCAGCTTCCAGGGCAAAGAACCTGCGCCCCCTCTCCATGATGTGCAAGCTTAGGGGATCCTACACCCAGCAGCATAGGTGTGTGCAGCCTATTGCATTAGGGTGTGCACCCCAAAGCTCAAACACACATGAACACCACCCGCTGTTACAGGGAGGAGGCTCTGATGGTAGGAGACCGTTGATTAGGAGCATTTTACATTACACCCTAAATACGGGTGTAACGGGTTCATAAATTTGAACCTAGACTTTATTATAATGGGGGCATTTACACTGGCCACTGGCACCGCCAACTACCCATCTGGTGCCACCCATGGATAATGCCAATGTACATGGGGTGATTAGGGTGTGCCCAGGCACACCCGGCACACGCCTATGCCCAGAAGTCACTCACTTGTCAAAATCACTACCCCTGTCACAGAAGAAAGGCTCCCCCATCCCTAAATTAAACCATTGCACCCAGGGCAGCTTCCCCTCCTGCCCACCCCTTGCCCCGGCCCTGCAGACCGCTACACCAGTAGCACGGGGCATCACGGCTGATATATGCAGCAGGGTCCAGGTTTTTTGGAGTTGCTTCAAAATTGCATTTTCCCTGAAAAGGTGAGCTTAACCTTCACATTTATGAAACCATTGCTGAATTAATAGCAGTGTAAAATAGAGCGGAGTTTTCAATAGTCTTTTTTTTTTTGCTGGTAGATTTATTAGCTGCGGTATGTATATGAGATAAGCATACCTCCCAACTGGCACGGATTCTGCGGGTTTTACCCGCATGGGCTCCTCCTTCCCACAGTCCCGCGAGACTGTCAGTCTTCCCGCACAGCAGGAAGCATGAAGACATGAAGAGGAGGAAACACAGCAGCAGCAGGTAAGAGCGCCCCCCCCCCCCCGCGATCGGTGGACTAGTATCGGACCCCCCCCCCGATCGGCGGCAGCTCGACCCCCCCGCTCAACATTTTTTTTTCAGGCCCGAATGGGACCGAGATGGGACTTTTAAAAGTTGGGAGGTATGGATAAGGGGTACAGGTGTAGCGCTTAAAAGTGGTATTATGGTATAGAAAGTTCTAGTGAATCACTCCAAGGTTATGAAGTAAAGCATGAATCGGATCCAAAATATCGTCAAAAAAAAGAGGGAAACCATAAGTGAAGAAGATGAGAAAGCCGCCACCAACACCCAAAAAAACTGACCCTAAAGCCCTGTACACATGATCGGATTTCCTATGGTTTTTAAACCGATGAATTTTTCCATCGGAAAACCGATGAAGCTGACTTCCATCAGTCTTGCCTACACACCATCAGTCAAAAATCCGACGTGACGTAAAACACTCAGATGAGCCGAGAAAAATGAAGTTCAATGCTTCTGAGCATGCGTCGACTTGATTCTGAGCATGCGTGGGTTTTTTATCCGATGGAGTTCCCCACAGACGATAGTAATTTGCTATCGGTTTTTTAACCATCGGATAAATTTAAAACATGTTCTATTTTTAAACACAGATGGAAAAGAGCCCGATGGGGCCCACACACAATCGGTTTGTCCGATGAAAAAAGTCCATCGGACTGTTTTCATCGGTAAAACCGATCGTGTGTACAGGGCTTTACCGTCAGTGCATGAGTAATACACATAAAGAAATTACTGGAGTAATTGTGCAATTTCTCCCAATCAACAGCGATCTCCTACCGATCCTCCTTCCACAGACCAACTGGATATAGGTGGAAATTAAATCACAGCAGGGGTTCAGCCAAAGAAACTCCAGTATTATACCAATGGTAACATGTGTGTGGAATAATAAAAAGAAGCATCTCATTCCGCAGACATCCCGACAGAAGGCAGTATTTATTAGAAGCTAAATGCAAATACACTTACATGATATATAAAAAAAATGAGCATGAAATTAGGAAAGCGGCCAGCACTTCCTACCAATAAGATGGCGCCCGCTCCTCCGTTCAACAACAACGCATCTACCGTCCTTCACTTACCCACCCGACGTTTCGTCACTAACGTGCGTCTTCGGGGGCGTGAGTGCCTGAAGACGTGCTTTCCTGGAGCAGTGTCACGATGGGCTCCCAATGGTCCACCAATATTCAGTAGAAAAAAGACGATGGGACACGATCTCCAATGCAAACATTTTTTACAAAAAAAAAATAATAATAATAATAATAAAAATAAAAAATAATAATTATATTATATATATATATATATATATATATATATATATATATATATATATATATATATACAGGTCCTTCTCAAAAAATTAGCATATTGTGATAAAGTTCATTATTTTCTGTAATGTACTGATAAACATTAGACTTTCATATATTTTAGATTCATTACACACAACTGAAGTAGTTCAAGCCTTTTCTTGTTTTAATATTGATGATTTTGGCATACAGCTCATGAAAACCCAAAAATCCTATCTCAAAAAATTAGCATATCATGAAAAGGTTCTCTAAACGAGCTATTAACCTAATCATCTGAATCAACTAATTAACTCTAAACACCTGCAAAAGATTCCTGAGGCTTTTAAAAACTCCCAGCCTGGTTCATTACTCAAAACCGCAATCATGGGTAAGACTGCCGACCTGACTGCTGTCCAGAAGGCCATCATTGACACCCTCAAGCAAGAGGGTAAGACACAGAAAGAAATTTCTGAACGAATAGGCTGTTCCCAGAGTGCTGTATCAAGGCACCTCAGTAGGAAGTCTGTGGGAAGGAAAAAGTGTGGCAGAAAACGCTGCACAACGAGAAGAGGTGACCGGACCCTGAAGAAGATTGTGGAGAAGGACCGATTCCAGACCTTGGAGGACCTGCGGAAGCAGTGGACTGAGTCTGGAGTAGAAACATCCAGAGCCACCGTGAACAGGCGTGTGCAGGAAATGGGCTACAGGTGCCACATTCCCCAGGTCAAGCCACTTTTGAACCAGAAACAGCGGCAGAAGCGCCTGACCTGGGCTACAGAGAAGCAGCACTGGACTGTTGCTCAGTGGTCCAAAGTACTTTTTTCGGATGAAAGCAAATTTTGCATGTCATTCGGAAATCAAGGTGCCAGAGTCTGGAGGAAGACTGGGGAGAGGGAAATGCCAAAATGCCTGAAGTCCAGTGTCAAGTACCCACAGTCAGTGATGGTCTGGGGTGCCATGTCAGCTGCTGGTGTTGGTCCACTGTGTTTTATCAAGGGCAGGGTCAATGCAGCTAGCTATCAGGAGATTTTGGAGCACTTCATGCTTCCATCTGCTGAAAAGCTTTATGGAGATGAAGATTTCATTTTTCAGCACGACCTGGCACCTGCTCACAGTGCCAAAACCACTGGTAAATGGTTTACTGACCATGGTATTACTGTGCTCAATTGGCCTGCCAACTCTCCTGACCTGAACCCCATAGAGAATCTGTGGGATATTGGGAAGAGAAAGTTGAGAGACGCAAGACCCAACACTCTGGATGAGCTTAAGGCCGCTATCGAAGCATCCTGGGCCTCCATAACACCTCAGCAGTGCCACAGGCTGGTTGCCTCCATGCCACGCCGCATTGAAGCAGTCATTTGTGCAAAAGGATTCCCAACCAAGTATTGAGTGCATAACTGAACAGAATTATTTGAAGGTTGACTTTTTTTGTATTAAAAACACTTTTCTTTTATTGGTCGGATGAAATATGCTAATTTTTTGAGATAGGATTTTTGGGTTTTCATGAGCTGTATGCCAAAATCATCAATATTAAAACAAGAAAAGGCTTGAACTACTTCAGTTGTGTGTAATGAATCTAAAATATATGAAAGTCTAATGTTTATCAGTACATTACAGAAAATAATGAACTTTATCACAATATGCTAATTTTTTGAGAAGGACCTGTATATCAAAATAAAGAGAGAGGGATATATATAATAAAACATGTGGTAATTTATTGCTGAATAACCAGCAGTGTAAAATCATTTTGATGATTCTATGGCTGAATTCTGGCTAGAAATAAATTTTCAATCGTCAGTTTATTCGTATGATTTGAATTTTTTTTTCTTGTCACAAAAGAAATCCAAAGACATGATGGTAGGTTAGGGAACTCAGTACCAGAGAAGTATTAGCCCCTCAATGTAGTGCTACCAGGGTTCCTCATAAGGGGCTTCAGTTAGGCCCCTTTCACACTGGGGCGGGAGGTGCGTCGGAGGTAAAGCGCTTTACCACCAATTTCGCGGCGCTATTCGGCCGCTAGCAGGGTGGTTTTACCCCCTGCTAGCGGCCGAAAAAGGCTTTGCTGGCGGTATAGCCGCGGTTCCCTATTGCTTTCAATGGGAAGGAGCGGTGTAGGAGCGGTAAACACACTGCTCCTTCACCGCTCCAAAGATGCGGCTAGCAGGACTTTTTTTACCGTCCTGCTAGCGCACCGCTCCAGTGTGAAAGCCCTCGGGGCTTTCACACTGGAGAAACAGCAGCCGCTGTTTCAGGTTGGTTTGCAGGCGCTATTTATAGCGCAATAGCGCCTGCAAACCGCCCCAGTGTGAAAGGGGTCTTAGGGTTCTTAGATCCACGTACACAAAGGCATATTTAGACAGGAGCCAATGAACCTACCAGCATGTTTTTTTGGAGTGTGGGAGGAAATCAGAGTACCTGGAGAAAATCCACACAAGCACGGGGAGAACATGCAAACTCCATGCAGGTAGTCTCCTGCCCAAGATTCAAGCCAAGGGCCCCAATGCTGCAAAGCAAAAAGAAAAAAGCACTGTGCGGCCCCCTGGCATGTTTTATGTTATAGTTTGGCGCCACCTAGCTGTAGTTTTGCCACAAATAATGTAAACGCCATAATGTAACACAACACACAGCTTCAATGCAAAGATGGACAGATGTCAGTTGGAGGAGCAGGAAAGAGTCCGTTTTTTTTTTCTAAAGATCTGTTCTTCCACATGCATGTTTACAACACCGGAACACGCATGATTAAGTCAACACAAGTGGGACTGGAAAGGGCTGCAGACTGATGTTATCGGCTGATCTCAGGGGAAACAGTAGCAGTTGGATGAAATCCAACACAGCTGGTGGCAATGCAAAACTTTGCATTTTTGGTTCAATAGACTTTAATGGAGAAGCTGCAGAGAAGCATGTAGTGCATTTTTTGCAGCGATTTGCGTTTTTTAATCTGCACAACAACAAATTGGCCCAAAAAAAAAAAAGCATAAAAAATTATATTTTTTTTCTTTTTTTTTTTTTAAAAGTGGGAAGGAAATAAAAAAATTAAATAAAAAGCATCAAAAAAATGCAAAAAGCACTGCAGAAAGGGATCAAAAGCAAACTGCATTGGTGTTAACTAAGGATGAGCTACGGCGTGTGCGCAAAGCCCGCGTGCAGAGCCCGCCAGGAAGTCGGCACTGCGCTGCGCTAATCACAGGCAGTGAGACATTGTCCTGACTTCCTGGCGGGCTCTGCACGTGGTCTTTGCGAACACGCCAGAGCTCATCCTTAGTGTTAACCTGGGTTCACACCAGCCAATGCTCTGAAAAGCTGAACTTTTTTTTCCCCCCCGCCAAATGGCAACTTATTATGGGGCTAATGTGCCATAGCCCCTTTAACTTGAATGGCCAAGTTTGGCAGGTGCTTCCCCCTGTCATCTCGGCATGCATATTACATTTAAAACATCCACGGTATGTGAACAGCATCCTCTGGCTGTAGTTTGCACTTTCAAGTGGGCTTCCAGGGGTGGTAAAACTACGGCTCAGCCAACAACTTTCCACCCTGTTCTTTCAAGTTTGCAGTCGAAATTTTGGTGAGCTGGATGGAGCCAAAAAAAGGCCACCTACAGCTTGGAATTTGGCTGATTCAGCTGAAATCATCCCACATTCCATCCGTAGATAGCAGGCCTAAGGCCTCATGCAAACCGGACGTTAAAATAACGTTATAAAAACGCCAGTAGCTTTGCAGTAAGTTTTTTCAACTTTTTTGCAAAAACGTTAAAAAACGCTGGTGAGCGACATTTTTGAGCGTTTATTAGTGTTAGAGCATTTTACAGCTGAAAGACTTCTCTCAGAACCCACTAGTTTTTTTTTTTCCCATGCACACTGGAGCTCAAAAACGTCGGATTGCTGGCAGGAAAACGCTGCTTAAAAAACGCGATTTTATCAGCGTTTTGCATTGCCGTCAATGCACATTTAGCAGCGCTGGTTTTCAGCTGCGTTTCTCTGGCTCTATTCAAAATCAATGGTTCCCTATGGGAGCCCATTGATTTGAATAGAAGTCGCACCGCAAGCCGGATCACCATGATGCGACTTGTGTGCTGAGGATGAAGGGGAACCCCGCCAAAAAATGAAAAAAAATTGGCATGGGGTTCCCCCTCGGACGATACCAGGCCCTTCGGTCTGGTATTGATTTTAAGGGGAACCCCCTACGCCGAAATCCATACCAGACCCTTATCCGAGAGCGCAGCCTGGCCGGTCAGGAAGGGGGGTGGGGATGAGCGAGCGCCCTCCCCTCCTGAACCGTACCAGGCCGCATGCCCTCAACATGGGGGGATAGGTGCTTTGATGAGGACAAGGGCCTCTTCCCGACAACCCTGGCCGTTGGTTGTCGGGGTCTGCGGGCGGGGGGCTTATCGGAATCTGGGAGCCCCCTTTAATAAGGGGGGCCCCCAGATCCCGGCCCCCCAACCTATGTGAATGAGTATGGGGTACATCGTACCCCTACCCATTTACCTGGGGAAAAATGTGTCAAAAATAATACACACTTCAAAGGTTTTTAAAGTAATTTATTAGACAGCTCCGGGGGTCTCTTCTGACTTCGAGGGTCTCTTCCGACTTCTCCGCGCTCTCCGGCCTCTTCTCCCGCTCTCCGGCGCCTTCTGGTGGGCTCCTCCGCTATCTTCTGCCAGCTCTTTTACTAGCGTTGGCCCGGTTTTCTCCGTTGTCTTCTTCCCTCTTCTCTTCTTCGCTCTCTCCCGCTGTAATGCTGTGTGCGCAACGACTTATATAGGCATGGGGCGTGGTAACTGGGTGATGTGATCCGGTGACCCCATCCCCTTATGACGTCACCGCCCGGGGCATGATGGGACGGCGACGTCATACGGGGTGGGGTCACCGGATGACATCACCCGGTGACCACGCCCCCATGCCTATATAAGTAGTTGCGCACCACGCACATGGCATTACAGCGGGAGAGAGCATCGTGTCAACATTGGAAGAAGAGAAGAGGGAAGAAGACGATGGAGAAGACCAGGCCAACGATAGTAAAAGAGCTGGCAAAAGATAGCGGAGGAGCCCGGCAGAAGGCACCAGAGAGCGGGGAGAAGAACCGGAGAGCGGGAGAAGAGGCCGGAGAGCACGGAGAAGTCGGAAGAGACCCCCGGAGCTGTCTAATAAATTACTTTAAAAACCTTGTAGTGAATTTTTTTTTACACATTTTTCCCCAGGTGAATCGGTAGGGGTACGATGTACCCCATACTCATTCACATAGGGTGGGGGGCCGGGATCTGGGGGCCCCCCTATTCTGATAAACCCCACCGCCCGCAAACCCCGACAACCAATGGCCAGGGTTGTCGGGAAGAGGCCCTTGTCCTCATTAACATGGGGACAAGGTGCTTTGGGGTGAGGGGCGCAGGGCCCCCCCTGCCCCAAAGCACCTATCCCCCCATGTTGAGGGCATGCGGCTTGGTGCGGTTCAGGGGGGGGGCGCTCGCTCGTCCCCACCCCCCTTCCTGACCGGCCGGGCTGCGTGCTCAGATAAGGGACTGGTATGGATTTTGGGGGGACCACCACGCTGTTTTTTCGGCGTAGGGGGTTCCCCTTAAAATCAATACCAGACCGAAGGGCATGGTATCGTCCAAGGGGGAACCCCACGCCAATTTTTTTTCATTTTTTGCCGGTGTTCCCCTCCATCCTTAGCACACAAGTCGCACCGCAAGTCAGATCATGATGATCCGACTTGCAGTGCGACTTCTATTCAAATCAATGGGCTCCCATAGGGAAACATTGATTTTGAATAGAGCCAGAGAAATGCCTAACGAGGCTTAACGCTCTTTTACAGCGTTAACCCTCGTTTAACACCTTTTACCGGCATCTGGCGTTTCTAGGACTGCTCTTGAACGCCATTTTATGGCGTTCAGAAAACAACCCATAAACTCCACTGCTGATAAATGTCCAAAAACGTCCATGTGTGCATGGACACATAGGATAACATAGAGTGGAGTTTATGGGCTTTTTAAAAAAAATGCCCAAACTCCAAAAAAATGCAGTTTTTGAGCTCCAGTGTGCATGGAGCCTTAATTTTTTGCATAGTTGCTGGACACACTCTGAAGATGGCTGCCTCTTTTTAAATCACCCCCTTACCGTGGTTCAACGTTGTTTTTACCTAAAGACTGACTAATCATATGTACATTATTACAAACTAAGGGCATTGCCTCCTGGTGCGCCAGATACCCAATTTACCTTCACTTGAACATTATGTTATCCTATGTGCCCATGCACACATCAGCAGTAGAGTTTATGGGCTGTTTTCTGAACGCCCTAAAATTGCATTCAGGAGTCCTTTTTCTGACTACAAAAAAACGCCAAACGCTGATAAACGTTGATCAATGCTCAAAAACGTGGCTCACCAGTGTTTAACGTCTTTGATCCATTGAAAAAAATGAAGAAAAAAAAACGCTAACACGGAAAAATGCTAAAAAACGCTAATACACGCTATTGCAAAAACGTTAAAAAATGTTGAAAGACTCACTGCAAAGCTACTGGCGTTTTTATAACATTATTTTAGCGTTCAGTGTGCATGGAGCCTTATTACTGCTCAAAAACGCCACTGCCCAAAATAGATTTTTTGGCTGGAGCTACACTCAGGCCCCTTTCACACTGGGGCGGTTTGCAGGCGCTATTGTGCTAAAAATAGCGCCTGCAAACCGACCCTAAACAGCGGCTGCTGTCTCTCCAATGTGAAAGCCCCGAGGGCTTTCACACTGGATCGTTGCGCTAACAGGACGTGAAAAAAAGTCCTGCTAGCCGCATCTGAGGAGCGGTGTGTTTACCGCTCCTCCACCGCTCCTTCCCATTGAAATGAATGGGACACCGCGGTAATACCGCGGTTTGCGGGCGGTATTAACCCTATTTCGCCCGCTAGCGGGGGTTAAAACCGCACCGCTAGCGGCCGAATATCTCAGCAATTCCGACGGTATAGCGCCGCTAAAAATAGCGGCGCTATACCGCCACCGCACCCACCCAGTGTGAAACCAGCCTTACAAAATATACCTGTTCCAAATTACAAACAGATTCAACTTAAGAACAAACCTACAGTCCCTGTCTTGATTGTAACCCGGGGACCGCCTGTACTGCCAAAAACAGCTGCTGTAAAAACGTCAAAAAACGTTCAGTGTGCATTAGGAACCAATCCCCTCCAGGTAAACTCTACACATTGCGAGCATTTTAGCTGACTTTTTTTTTTTGGAGATTCGTACTTTTCTCTGCTGGACGTGTGACCACCATGTCCTCTCTGATCTCTGCATGGGAGATGGTCTGCCTTCCTTATCTCCACCTGAGCAAAGTCATTGTTCTAATGAGCAAAGTAAAACAATCTGTATTTTTTGCTAGAAAATCACTTAGAACCCCCAAACATTATATATATTGTGAGGGGGTTAGCTCGGCAGCGGGTGTGTGTGACCCCCGAGATGGGCTCCCCACACAAAAACAGGCCCAGCAAACGGAGGTTGTGGTTTTCAAAATCAAAAAGGTGCGGTTTATTTTCTATTTACAGTGACAAAACACAGTAAAGCAAAAGAAACATAAACAAAATAAATCCTGGTCAACTTGACCTCTGACTAAACATACAGGTTTCCTAACTAACAACTGGGATCAGCCTAGTGCTGTCCTAGTCCCTAAGTCCCTGGTTTTAAATGTCCAAGCAAATAGCCACACAGGCTTTGTCTCACCGCACAGGGGTTCACTCTCCCTAGACAGTCCACACAGGTCTGGTTCCAGGCATGAGCTAACATCTAATGAAGCTGGGAGTTCTTATAGAGGCCTAAATGAGCTGACAAGGTTCAGCTGGTCTCCTCATCTCTGTCTGCACGACGCCCCACACTCTCCCTAGAGGTATGAGTCATCCATGAGCCCACTAGCCTTATACAACTCTCCACCTAGTTGTATAAGTCGGCGTAAAGCCTGAATCTGGGCGAAATATATCTACCCCCCTGGATGCAACCAGGTGACTTTACCTTCCTGCTGTCACATACCCCCCCCTCTTGTTTTAACCTCGGGGTTGGAACACCAGCAATCAGGCATTCATGTACTCGAGACAAAGCATCCACATTCCCCATTTGAACGCCAGGGCGATGCTTTACTGTGAAGTTGAATTCCTGGAGGGCCAGGAACCACCTATTCACTCTTCTATTTGTTTCCTTGTTTTGAGCCATCCACTTTAACGGAGCGTGATCCGTAACCATGTCAAAGTGCCTACCTAGCAGGTAGTACCGAAGGGAATCTAGAGCCCACTTCACCGCTAAATACTCCTTTTCAACGGTGGCGTAATTTACCTCATGGGACTTCAACTTCCTGCTGAGGTAAATGACTGGGTGCTCTTCCCCGTTCCAGACCTGGGACAATACTGCTCCTAACCCCACATCTGACGCATCACTTTGTACGACAAAGTCTTTAGAGAAGTCGGGTGAGTACAACACTGGCTGGCTACATAAGGCTTGTTTCAAGAATTGGAATGCTGCCTCAGCCTCGGGGGTCCATTTAATCATGACCGACCCTTTCCCCTTCGTCAGGTTGGTTAGGGGCACAGCCTTAGAAGCAAAGTGGGGAATGAATCGCCGATAATACCCAGCGATTCCCAGAAAGGCTCGTACCTGCTTCTTGCTGTTGGGACGTGGCCAACTCTGGATGGCCTCGACTTTGTTGAGTTGGGGTTTTATTACTCCCCTCCCAATGGTGTACCCAAGATATTTGGCCTCCTCCTGCCCAATGGTACACTTCTTGGGGTTAGCCGTAAACCCCGCTTCCCGAACAGAGTCCAGGACTGCTTGCACTTTTGGCAGATGTGAGGCCCAATCTGTGCTATGGACAATTATGTCATCCAGGTAAGCCGCAGCATACTTCCGATGGGGCCTCAGCATCTGGTCCATTTTCCGCTGGAATGTGGCCGGCGCATTCTGTAACCCGAACGGCATTCTTTTATATTGGAACGCCCCGTCTGGGGTTACAAATGCGGTTTTCTCTTTGGCCGACTTGGCCAGGGGGATTTGCCAATACCCTTTTGTGAGGTCAAGAGTCGTCATGTATCGGGCTGTTCCCAGCCGGTCGATCAACTCATCTATACGTGGCATGGGGTAGGTGTCAAATTTTGTAACTTTGTTCAACTGACGAAAATCGTTACAAAATCGCCAGCTCCCATCCGGTTTAGGCACCAACACAATGGGACTAGACCAATCACTTTGGGACTCCTCTATCACCCCTAAGTTCAGCATTTTCTGTACTTCCTCCCGTATTGCCTCCCGTCGGGCCTCTGGGATCCGATAGGGTTTTAACTTCACCCTTTCACCGGGCGGGGTAATGATGTCATGCTCTACCCCAGATGTTTGTCCCGGCAGCTCAGAGAATACCTCCTTGTTGCGAAGCACAAACTCCTTAACCTCCTGTTGTTGGGGTTGTGACAAGGTGGCTGCTATTCCAACCTCAGGAGTCACGCAACCAGTTTGAGCTGGTGACCAAGTGTCTGCGACTAGGGACTCTCTATCCCTCCAGGCTTTCAACAGATTAACGTGATAGATCTGTTCGGGCTTTCGCCTTCCTGGTTGTCTGACCTTGTAATTCACTTCGCTCACTTTTTCCATTATCTCATAGGGGCCTTGTCATTTGGCAAGGAATTTACTTTCAACCGTAGGGACAAGTACCAGTATCCTATCCCCCGGGGAAAAGGTACGGGTCTTGGCTCCACGGTTGTACACTCTCTGCTGTGCTAACTGCGCTTGGGCCAAATGTTCCTTCACGATGGGCATTACCTGTGCAATTCGGTCTTGCATCAGGGCGACATGCTCAATCACACTCCTGTGGGGAGAACTCTCACTTTCCCAAGTTTCCTTGGCAATATCCAACAGCCCTCTTGGGTGTCTCCCATACAGTAACTCAAAGGGGGAGAATCCCGTAGAGGATTGGGGCACCTCCCTAATAGCAAACATCAGATAAGGAAGTAGACAGTCCCAATCCTTTCCATCTCTATCCACCACTTTCTTCAACATTTGTTTTAGGGTTTTGTTGAACCTTTCAACCAGCCCATCGGTTTGGGGGTGATACACAGATGTACGTAATTGCGTCACTTTGAACAATTTACACAGCTCCTTCATAACCCGGGACATAAAGGGTGTACCTTGGTCCGTAAGCAGTTCTTTACAAATACCCACCCGGCTAAACACAAGAGATAGCTCTTTGGCTATGGTTTTGGCCGAGGTATTTCGGAGAGGGATCGCTTCTGGATAACGGGTGGCATAGTCCATTATAACTAATATGTACTGGTGCCCCCTAGCGGACTTGATTATAGGACCTACCAAATCCATGGCGATCCTCTCAAACGGGACCTCAATGATGGGTAGAGGGACCAGCGGGCTACGGAAATGTGGCATCGGGGCCGACCTCTGACACACAGGGCAGGAGGAACAATAATTTTCTATGTCCTTCATCACCCCCGGCCAATAGAATCTCTGTAATACCCTCTCTCGGGTTTTCTCTGTCCCCAGATGACCTCCAAGAATGTGCCCATGGGCCAACTCCAACACCAACTTCCTGTAAGGTTTGGGCACCACAAGCTGCTCAACGGTTTCTTCTGCCCTTTTTGCCACCCGATACAGTAGGTCCTTCTCTACGCTGAAGTATGGGTAAGTGCAGGTATTATCTGGGTTCACTAACTCGCCATCTATTTTCACTACGTTTTCCCGTGCCTTTATTAGGGCGGGGTCTTTCAACTGTTCTGTGGCAAAGTTTTCCCTGTGAACCTCAAGATCAGAAAACTCCACAGACGGTAGGTTTTCGTCTGAGGAGGTGGGCTCCTCTCCAGTTTCTTGAGTCTCCCCTGCCAATACTGATAAGGGAAATTCCGGAGAGTCCTCACCACTCTCAGGGGAGTTCTGGCTATCACATTCCTGGTACATAGGGGCACCAGTGGGGGGCTCAGGATCATCCCACAGTTCCCAGAACTTCGGAAAATCCCTTCCCACAATGGCGTCATGCGGTAACTGAGATACTAAGCCCACTGGATGAGAGAGGGTACCTTTGGGGGTCTCGAAACACACTGTAGTCACTGGATACTCTCGGGTGTCCCCATGCACACAAATAACAGCTACCTTGCTATTCCCAGAGACCTCTGTTTTAACTAACTCAGCCTTTATCAGGGTCACAAGGCTACCTGAATCCAACAATACCACAACATTTCTACCATTAACACACATTTTGCATAAATGTTTCTCAGTTCCTCGAATGGCAGTGCATGCGACTGTCGCACACAGCGACTGACGTCTGCCCGTCAGAAAGTCACACTGCATGGGTTCCTCCACAACCGGGCAATTGGCTGCAATATGTCCCGCTTGCCGGCAGCGGTAGCAAACGATCCTTCTTGCGGCCTCTTGAGCCGCTGATTTCCCAGGCTGTTCTCGCCAAACTTGGGGTAGAGCTCCCACCCTCTCACTCTCTCCACCCTCACCCCTTGGAATCCTCTTATCCGCCCCTGGGGATGGTCTGGTCTTAGGGTGGAAAGTCCGAGTGTCTCTGGAAGAGGCCGTCAGGTTCTCTGTAGCCAAGTATTTCTCCACACGATCCACAAGACCATCGGCCGTCTCTGGGTCTCCATGGCTTACCCACTTTTGGATGGCAGTAGGAAGAGCTCTCAAAAACCGATCCATTACAACACGTTCCACAATCTTTGGTGCAGACAAAGTCTCTGGCTGTAGCCACTTTCTGCTCAGGTGAATGAGATCATACATTTGAGACCTGGGGGGTTTTCCAAGCTGGAAAGTCCAGTTATGCACACGCTGAGCCCGGACAGCCTGGGTGACACCCAGCCTTGCCAATATTTCAGCTTTTAGCATCACATAGTCTTTTGCTTGGTTAGGCTCTAGGTCATAGTAAGCTTTCTGCGATTCACCAGTTAACAGAGGAGCCACCAGTCCAGCCCACTGCTCCTCAGGCCACTTTTCTCTTTCAGCGGTCCTTTCAAATGTGGTCAAAAATACCTCTGGATCATCCTCTCCAGTCATTTTTGTCAATAAACGACTCACCCCAAAGGACGCGGTATTAGTGGGACGGCTTTCCTCACTGGTCTGCGGACGTTGCTGCATTACTGCTTCCATCTGTTGTTGTAGTCTCTGCTCTTGCTTCTGCAACAGGTCTATGAAGCGGGCCTCAGATTGCTGCTGGGCTTGTTGCTGAGCCTCCAGACTCTGTTGCAAAGTTGCGTTTGTCTGCTGCTGGGCTGCAAGGCTCTGTTGATGAGCTTGCTGCTGGGCTGCGAAGTTCTTTTGCAAACCTGCATTTGTCTGCTGTTGATTGGCATTTGCTAGAGCCAGCTGCTTCAGTATCTCCTCCATGCTGGCTTAAAAAAAAAAACTGCCACTGGTTCTCCACCAACTGTGAGGGGGTTAGCTCGGCAGCGGGTGTGTGTGACCCCCGAGATGGGCTCCCCACACAAAAACAGGCCCAGCAAACGGAGGTTGTGGTTTTCAAAATCAAAAAGGTGCGGTTTATTTTCTATTTACAGTGACAAAACACAGTAAAGCAAAAGAAACATAACCAAAATAAATCCTGGTCAAGTTGACCTCTGACTAAACATACAGGTTTCCTAACTAACAACTGGGATCAGCCTAGTGCTGTCCTAGTCCCTAAGTCCCTGGTTTTAAATGTCCAAGCAAATAGCCACACAGGCTTTGTCTCACCGCACAGGGGTTCACTCTCCCTAGACAGTCCACACAGGTCTGGTTCCAGGCATGAGCTAACATCTAATGAAGCTGGGAGTTCTTATAGAGGCCTAAATGAGCTGACAAGGTTCAGCTGGTCTCCTCATCTCTGTCTGCACGACGCCCCACACTCTCCCTAGAGGTATGAGTCATCCATGAGCCCACTAGCCTTATACAACTCTCCACCTAGTTGTATAAGTCGGCGTAAAGCCTGAATCTGGGCGAAATATATCTACCCCCCTGGATGCAACCAGGTGACTTTACCTTCCTGCTGTCACAATATATATATATATATATATATATATATATTTTAGCAGAGACCCTAGAGAATAAAATAGCCGTTGCAAATTTTTTATGTCACACGGTTTTTGCGCAGTGGTTTTTCAAACGCAATTTGTTTGGAAAAAATACTCTTTAACCACTTCCCGCCCAGTCAATAGTGAATTGACATCCGGGAAGTGGTTGCATTATCCATACTGGACGTCATATGACGTCCTGCAGGATAATGCCTTGCGCACGCCCGCGGGGGCGGGCAGCGCGGTGATCGGGGACGGCATGTGTCCCTTCGGACACAGCGCTTCCCCGATCACGGTAAACAGCCAATTTCATTGGCTGTTTACCATGTGATCGGCTGTGTCAAAGTCACAGCCGAGATCACCTGTCAAAACAGACTCGGCGGCGCGCTTCGTGCGCGCCGCCACAGGCTTGCAGAGCGGGGATCGGGGAAGGCGAGTGTCCCTTGGACACAGCGCGTCCCCGATCAGAGTAAAAACAGCCAATGAATTGGCTGTTTACCACGTGACCGGCTGTGTCCAATCACAGCCGGTCACAAATGTAAACAAACTCCACAGGAGTTACTACCTGATCCCTGCTCTCTCCTCACACACCGATCTGTGAGGAGAGAGAAGAGATCAGTAAGTTAGCTCAGTGTAGTTTGTCTACATAAGTTTACAGTGCACAACACGCCCCCCCCCCATAAAGAGGACCTGTCACACAGCCCAGCACATCAATCAGCCCATCTGTCAATCAGCCCATCTGTCAATCAGCCCATCTGTCAATCAATCAGCCCATCTGTCAATCAATCACCCCATCTGTCAATCAATCAACCCTTCTGTCAATCAATCAATCAGCCCATCTGTCAATCATTCAGCCCATCTGTCAATCATCTGTCACAGGCCCACCTCCATCGGTACCGCCATTGGTACCGCCACACAGGCTACCAGTACCGCCATCGGTACCAGTACCGCCACCAGTACCGCCACCAAGCCCAGCATCTATACTGCCACACAGGCCCGCTACCAGTATCACCACTAGTGCCGCCATCGGTACCACCACCAGTACCACCACCCGTACCACCGTCGGTAGTGCCACCACCACCTGTACCACCACCTGTACTGCCATTGGTACCACCACCACCCATACCGCCATCGCTACCACCACCACCCGTACCGCCACCTGTACCGCCATCGGTACCGCCGCCACCACCACCACCCGTACCGCCATCGGTACCACCACCACCTGTACCACCATTGGTACCACCACCACCCATACCGCCATCAGTACCACCACACAGGCCCACCACTAATACCTCCATCGGTACTACCACACAGACCGCCACCACTACCACCAGCAGTACCATTACACAGGCCCACCATAAGCACTGCCATAATGTCCCAAAGGGTTTACACACCTGAGGAGGCATATGCAATTCTTGCCATGTCGGATGATGAGAGCAGCGGGGAGCTCCCATTATCCGATTCTGGTTCGGAATACGAGCCAGTGGAGGATAGTGGCTCAGAGTCCGAGTCCCCGGAGGAAACCGTCCCTCCCAAAAGAATGCGATCAGCACCAAGATCAGCACCAAGATCAGCACCAAGATCAGCACCAAGATCAGGAGAACTGCCCACCACCAGCAGCGCCATACCCCAGGAAGAGGAGCCCAGTACAAGCAATGGAAATGCACGCCCAACCCGAAGAATCCAGCCCCAATCCTACCTTCCCGATGCCCTGGCAAACCCCTTATGGTTGCCTGCCAACTCAGGATCCGCTATCATCCCCCCTTTCACCGCACAGTCAGGTGTGCAGCCCGACACTACAAATTTTTCTAAATTTGATTATTTTTGTTTATTTTTCCCACAAGATTTGCTGCAAAATATAGTGGATCAAACAAATCTGTATGCATCCCAATTTATTGCTGCCAACCCCGATTCTTCCTACGCCCGCATGTTCCAGTGGCGGCGTCTAACATTGGAGGAATTTAAATTATTTTTGGGCCTTATGTTCAATATGGGGCTTACAAAAAAGAACGAAGTCCATTCATATTGGTCCAAACGCCCCATCCAACACATGCCCATATATTCCGCTGTCATGTCCAGGAAAAGATACGACATGATTATGCGCTTTCTCCACTTCAATGACAATTCACAGTGCCCTCCCCGAGATCATCCCAACTACGACAAATTGTACAAGATACGCCCCCTAATCAATGCCTTTTCCCAGCGATTTGAAGAAGTTTTCATCCCAGACCAAAAAATTTGTGTGGACGAGTCCCTCGTACATTTCACCGGCCGACTGCAGTTCAAGCAGTACATACCAAGCAAGAGAGCCAGGTATGGGTTAAAATTAAATAAATTATGTGATCGAGCCACTGGATACGTCTTCAAATTCAGGATCTACGAAGGCAAAGACTCCCAGCTCCAGCCCCGTGATTGCCCCACATATATTGGAACCAGTGGGAAAATTGTCTGGGAGTTGGCATACCCCCTGTTCGGAAAAGGTTACCATTTATATGTTGATAATTATTATACCAGCCTGCCCCTTTTTCGCCACCTTTACAGTAAACAAACCTCGGCCTGCGGTACCTTAAAAAAAAAACGGAAGGGATTCCCACAAAATTTATTGACAAAAAAATTGCGACCTGGAGAATCGGCATCCATGAGGAACGAGGAGGTGTTGGCCATGAAGTGGAGGGACAAGAAAGATGTCCACATCCTCTCTACGATCCACAATGACACCATGGTGGAGATCCCAAGAAGACGCGGCTCCATTGTAAAGCCCGAATGTGTCCACGACTACAATTTGTACATGGGGTGGTGGATTTAAATGACCAGATGCTACAGCCCTACTTATCAACCAGAAAGTCCTGTTATTGGCACAAAAAAGTTGCGTTTCACCTGTTTCACATGGCCCTTTTTAATTCGTTTGTCTGCTACCAAAAAGCAACTCAAAATCACCGACTCCACTACCTCCAATATATCGAAGATATCATCGATGCCCTCATTTACCAACAAGATCCCGCCCCAGGAAGCATTCGCTCTGATAGTGTGAGTCGGCTTCACGAGCGACACTATCCCTTTAGCATCCCCCCCACAGAATCTGGAAGAAGACGCCAAAAGAAATGCCGTGTATGCAGCAGAGGAGGAGTAAGAAGAGACACCAGCTATTATTGTCCCGATTGTCCCTCCCAACCTGGCCTGTGCATCGGAAATTGCTTCAAAAATTATCATACATCCATTAGTTCCCCTTATTATTAACAGACTGCCATTTCCCCATTTGCCTGCTACCATGTTACTAACTACCTTCCATGTTAATTAACTGACCCTGGCCTGTTTACCGACGATGTCTTTGCTTGCCGATTTAAACCACGTTTCTGACCTCCACGTGCACCAACCTCAGCCTGTTTACCGACGATGCCTCTGCCTGCCAATTTAAACCACGTTTCTGACTTCCACGTGTACCGACCTTGGCCTGTTAATCGACCATGTTTTTGCCTGCCACTTGGACTGATCTTTTGGCCATCTACTTTTAGTACACAGGGGTCTCACATATGTGAGGGGCTTCAGAATAGCGTTCTGAGTAGAGAAAACCAGTTTTTCGTTTTCTGTGCTCCAAGAACAGGGTCTGGTTGCCCGGAGGCTTCAAAGCGATTTGGGTGGGAGAAGCCTCTACCCCTGTCCCCCTGGCTCTAAGCTTGATGGTCCTTCCTGCTGCCTGGACCAATAATTTGGCTGTGCTGACCATATTACTGCCTGTAATGACCCATGACATTATGGACCATGTTTCTTCCTGCTGCTTGGACCAATACTTTGGCTGTGTTGACCATATATCTGCCTGCTGCCTCTACTGACTTTGGACAGCATTTCTGCCGGGACACCTCTGCCTGCTACCTGGACCTGTGCTTTGGCTGTGCTCTGGCTGTGCTGACAGTATCTCTGCCTGTGCGAACTATGGACAGTATTCCTGCCTGCTGCCTGGATGATTGCTTTTGCTGTCGCTGACCTCATCCCTGCCTGCTGCCTGGACCGATGCTCTCCTCTGTGGACCACTGCACTTCTAAAACCACAGGTAATCTTTTGTTATTTGGTATGTACCTGCTATGTGTTAGATATATGAAGGGCCTTCAAAAATGTGATCGGTAGTCAGAAAATGATATGTGCAATTAATGCTGCTAGAATGCCTGGAGGTGCTACTTGGATGTTGGGCCTCTGTATGTGGCCAGGCTGTGTAAAAGTCTCAAACATGTGGTATCGCCATACTCAGGAGGAGTAGCAGAATGCATTTTGGGGTGTAATTTTTGCTATGTACATATTATGTGTTAGAAATATCTTATAAATTGACAACTTTGTGTAAAAAAAAAAGCATTTTAATTTTTTCTCCACATTTTCCAAAACCTTCTGGAAAAAAATGAACCGTTCAAAAGACTCATAATGCCTCATAGATTATACGTTGGGGTGTGTGCTTTCCAAAATGGGGTCATTTTGTGGAAAATTCCATTGTCCTGGTGCTCCAGGGCCTTCAAAAGTGTAATAGGTGGTTGAGAAAGAATATGTGCGATTTATGCTTGTAGAACGCCTGAAAGTGCTACTTCAATGTTGGGCCTCTGTATATGGCCAGGCTGTGTAAAAGTCTCACACATGTGGTATCGCTACACTCAGGAGGAGTAGCAGAATGTATTTTGGGGTGTAGTTGCAAATGCTGTGTGAGAGAAAAAAACTGTTAATATGACCAGTTTGTGTAAAAAAAAAAAATTAAATTTTCCCAAGAATTGTGGGAAAAAAATACAACTTCAAAAAACTCACCATGCCTCTTAGTAAATACCTTGGACTGTCTACTTTCCAAAAAGGGGTAATTTTGGGGTATTTGTACTTTCCTCGCTTGTTAGTGTCTCAAGAAATGAGATATCCCTTCAGTACATCAGGCGTGATCAGATGTGATACATTTTCAGTGATTGCCACCATAGTTTATAGACTCTATAACTTTCACAAAGACCAAATAATATACACTAATTTGGGTTCATTTTACCAAAGATATGTAGCAGTATACACTTTGGCACAAATTTATGAAGAAAAATTACTTATTTGCAAAATTTTACAATAGAAACTAAAAAAAAGTGTTTTTTTTTTTTTAAAAATTGCTGTTTTTTTGCTTATATCGCAAAAAATAAAAAACCCAGTGGCGATTAAATACCACCAAAAGAAAGCTCTATTTGTGAGAAGAAAATGATAAAAATTTTGTTTGGATACAGTGTAGCATGACTAAGTAATTGTCATTCAAAGTGTGAGAGTACTGAAAGCTGAAAATTGGTCTGGGCGGGAAGGTGCATAAGTGCATGGTATTGAAGTGGTTAATGAATAAAAAAAAAAAAACGAAGCACAATATATACCCAGAATTTTTTTCTTAACCACTTCCCACCTGCTATATAGCAAAATGATGCCCATAAAGTGGTTCTATTATCCTGTCTGGATGTCATATGGCGTCCAGGAGGATAAGTCATTACCCATCGGTGGTGTGGTGTGTCAGTCTGACACGCCGCATCTCAGATCTAGGTAAAGAGCCTCTGACATAGGCTCTTTACCATGTGATCAGCTGTGTCCAATCGGTTTTTCGTCTATTCACGCTGACAGGTGCTCTCCTGATAGCGGGGGTCTGCACTGATAATCAGCAAATTGATTATCAGTGCAGACCCATCGAGGATGCCCACTGCAGACCACCAGGTGAGTCCACCATGGATGCCAAACAGTGCCCATTAGGATGACACTCTGTGCTCACCAGTGATGCCTGCCAGTGCCTCCTGATCAGTGCTGCCTATCAGTTCCATCTATCAGTGCCACCCATAAGTGCCCATCAGTATATAAGTGCCCACCAGAGCACCTATATTTGCCCACCAGTGCCACATATCAGTGCCACCTATGAGTGTCCATCAGTGCCACCTATGAGTGCCTATCAGTGCTGCATATAAGTGCCTCATTATCAGTGCCCATCAGTATATAAGTGCCCACCAGAGCACCTATATATGCCCACCAGTGCCACCTATCAGTGCCACCTATGAGTGCCCATCAGTGCTGCATATAAGTGCCTCATCATCAGTGCCCATCAGCGCCACAGCCGTTGGGCAAAATGCAGCATGGTCTACATTTTTTTCTGGAACTGGAACGCACTGGTGTGAACCATTGAAAACCATATAACCTACTATCCATGTGTCTTTGATGCAGAAAAAAAAAAACGCACTGGACTGCATGTGGTGTGAACTGGCACCAAAATGTGTTAAAAACACACATGCAGAAAAGCATCTGGAACGCATCAGGACTGCTTTTCTATGGTGTGAACTGGCCCTTAAAATAAAGGATTTTGCTGTGTTTTGGGGGTCTTTCTAGTCTATTCATCAATCATATACAGGATGCCTTCGGGTTCTCGTGTTGCAAAATAACGACATTTGGAATTTTTTTGACAAAGACAGCAGCTGCAAACTGAAAGAGAAAAGAGTTTTTTTTAAAAATAATATGAAAGTACAAAATTTCTTGCGTAACACTTACCGGTATATATTATTCATTTTTAACCCTTTCAGTGCCAGAGCCGTTTTTTTGCACAGATGTATAAAAAAAGAATTTTAGGCCTGAAGATTTGTTAAAACCCCCAAATATATATGTTTTCTGAAAGCAGAGACCCTGCAGAATAAAATACACTTTGGGGTTGATTTACTAAATTTGGAGAGCGCAAAATCTGGTACAGCTCTACATAGAAACCAATCAGCTTCCAGTTTTGAGCCCTCGTTTACACTGAAATTTTAAACCCGCATTTCAGTGCCGGTTCAGGGGGGCGATCTTTCCTGTGTTTATTACAGTACCACAGCAAAATTACATTTCTAAAGGAAAACATTTAATTTAAAATGTATTGTCGGCTCCCGGCAATATAAATAAAAAAAATTGAAAAAAACTGCTTGCTCAGATAAGGGTCTGGTATGGATTTTAGGGGGGACCCACACTCCATTTTTTTTTTTTGCGCGGGTTCCCCTCAAAATCCATACCAGACCTGAAGGGCCTGGTATGGATTTTGGGGGGACCCCATACCATATTCTTATTTTTTTGGGCACGGGGTTCCCCTTAACCACTTCAATACAGTGTGTTATATATACTACACTGCCTGAATATAGAGTCGAGTCCCGGGCACCTTCAGCCTGAGGGCTGTGGTTGCGGTTGGTGTCCAGGCGGCCTAGGCCTGGACACCTGGAGTTCGTGTTCCATCCCAGTACCTTCCGCTGGGTCCCGCGAGGGAGGGATTGTCCTAGGGGGCCCCGGGAGTGGTGCACCCGAATCCAGAGGCATAAGGGACCGGAGGAGGGACTTACCCGAAGACCTGGTGCAGCAGATTGCCAGTGCCGGGTGAACCTCTGGAGACCGCCCGGAGGGATATCTTTCCCGAACAGGGGCCAAGTTCATAGAGGAAGTTCAGTCCACGTTCAATGACCGGTGGCAGCGGTCCAGCTAATTCACTCAGGTCAGTGGCAGAGGCCTGCAATTAGGCCTGTGGCAGGGGCCTCAACAGTTCATCCGGTCGGTGGCAGCGACCAAAACTCACGGTCGGTGGTAGAGACCGTGCGCCAGGCCTATTCGCTAAAAAGGAATAGGAGAGTTCAGTTGTGCCTGGGCCTACTCGTACCCACACCCCCATGTTCATTTGTTAATGGAAGTTCAACTGATTGTGTTACGAGAAATAAAGGAGTGTTGGACTTTCGATTGGTGTGGGGCTCTATTATTGGCAGACACGCTTCCAGGGAACAACAAAGCTTTGTATGCAGTGGACAGACCCGGGAGGTAAATCAACTAACTTTGCTCAACCCTCTTATACACATGAAGGGAGAGCTTGGCATAGTGTTCCTGCACTCTCCTCTTCCCGGTACCCCTAGACACAAGCCATTCACAATAACCAAGAGGGAGAGTGAGGTTCCGCTATATATATATATATATATATATATATATATATATATATATACTAGACTGTATATATATATATAGATAGATAGATAGATAGATAGATAGATAGATAGATAGATTAAATACACTGCCTGCACGCCACTAACTAACTAACCTGCCTGCCTAATCTAGCTCAATCTATCTCCATCCACACACTATACACGGCTGCTATGTAAGCAGCTTTATATAGTGTGGGGCAAGGACTTAGTCCCCCTGAGCCATGATTGGCAAAAGGCACCCTGCCTTTGGTCAATTATGGCTCTCGAAGAAGAGTGTACTGTGATTGGCCAAAGCATGCAGGTCAGGTGTATGCTTTGGCCAATCATCAGACATCAATGCACTGCGATCACGCAGTGCATTATGGGGCGTTCCGCAGCGCTGGAATTTGCAGCGAACGCCCCATAACATTCGCTGTTCGGCGAACGACCGATGTTCGATTTGAACATCGAGCTCATTCCTAGTGAAGACACAAGTGGTTACCATACATATGACAGGTGAGATAGCCTCTTGCAGCGTGGCAGATGTTTTTGGCACTCCTTTAGAAGCGATCAGTCTCCCATAGCAATGGGAGGAGATTTGCACTGCCGGGGCTCTCGTCCTTTACACAGGTATGAAAGAGGAAGAGTTAAGTGAAGTGCACACATGGAGTCCACGATGGGTGCACGGTGGGGCCGTTACCGGGAGTGAGGTAGTGGTGATACGCTGGACAGGTGGAGAGGGCATTGGCTCTACGTGTCTCTCCTAAATGCATAAGTGACCGTGGTGAAGTACAGTAACATTGTGAGAGTTTCTTACCAGTTCAGCTCTGGAAGATTTTACCCCTGTGGGCAACTACATGGCAAATGAGGTTTAATGTATAAAAATTTTAAATAATGCATTTGGGTGGCAAAAATATGAATGCAATTTATACACTGGGGGGAGAACCTCTGGGGAAATCTAGGATGGAAAAGGACCTGGAGGTCCTAGTAGATGACAGGCTCAGCAATGGCATGTAATGCCAAGCTGCTGCTAACAAAGCAAACAGAATATTGGCATGCATTAAAAAGGGGATTAACTCCCACAGATAAAATGATAATCCTCCCGCTCTACAAGACTCTGGTCCGACCGCACCTGGAGTATGCTGTCCAGTTCTGTGTTCGAGTCCTCAGGAAGGATGTACTGGAAATGGAGAGAGTACAAAGAAAGGCAACAAAGATAATAAAGGGTCTGGAGGATATTAGTTATGAAGAAAGTTTGCGCGTTCTGAACTTATTCTCTCTGGAGAGGAGACGCTTGAGAGGGGATATGATTTCAATTTACAAAGACCGTACTGGTGACCCCACAATAGGGATAATACTTTTTTGCAGAAGGGACTTTAATAAGACACGTGGCCACTCATTAAAATGAGAAGAAAAGAGGTTTAACCTGAAACTACGTAGAGGGTTCTTTACTGTAAGAGCGGCAAGGATGTGGAATTCCGTTCCACAGGCGGTGGTCTCAGCGGGGGGCATTGATAGTTTCAAAAAACTATTAGATAAGCACCTGAATGACCACAACCGACAGGGATATACAATGTAATACTGACATATAATCACACACATAGGTTGGACTTGATGGACTTGTGTCTTTTTTCAACCTCACCTACTATGTAACTATGTAATCCCACTTCATGACCAGGTAATTTTTTGCTATTCGGCACTGTGCTACTTTAACTGGTAATTGTGCAGTCATGTAACACTCTACCCAAATGAAATTTATATAATTTTTTTCACACAAATAGAGCTTTCTTTTGGTGATACTGATCACTCATTGTGTTCATACATACCTGAAGCATAGTAAACTGTGTTATATGTAGCACTTACCCCCATTTAAGGGACCGTCTGGTTTTGTTTTGGGTCATGCAAACTACCTCCAAGGCTTCCGTTGTCAGGGTAGAGAAAGTCTCTAGAAAAAGTCAATGTCCACACAAATGTAAAACCTAAACAGGAAGGCTTTATTTTTCCTTTTGCTGTGGGAACTTGTAGAGAAAGCAGGAAACGAGAGAAGCATAGGGGAAGGTTCAGGCACGCAACACTAAAGGCACAACGTCGCCACTCAAGCCTAAGTGGGTATTGCTCACCCGGATAGTCCCGTTTACTGGTCCTAGCAGCCGGGATGATGCACGGATCAACTTTATCTGAGAATTTAAGGATGCGATCAGGAATCCTCTGCCACAGGATTATCAAAGTCCGGAACCTCCCAGCCAAGCAATAGAGAGAGAACCTTTATGCCAGATCTGCATATTGCAGGGCTTGTAGTAATGGATCCCTCCTTAGGTGAGTTTCCAGGCCTCCTCCCGAGACAGCAGTACCATCACCAGTCTCCTCTGGGGCAGATCCTCCCCTGGCCTCCTTCTCTAAGAGTGGGCTTCCCGCAGGTGGGGAGCTTGGGATCCTTTCCAAAGGCATAGGCCCCAGCCAGCAGAGCTGGGGCTACCAGGTAGCAATGCAGCCTTGGGCTGAAGGTGCCCGGGGCTGGAACACACGCACGCAACCCGTGCCATGCGGGCCACGAGACGCGCACACAGGACCCCAACTAATGGCGTCTGCCCCTTATGTACCCTCTTCCAGCATGCACAGTGTGTACACCACGCCCACTGTACAGCTGCCGAGAAAGGACACCCATTGTGCTGTGATACCCCCTGTATTTCAACCTGGGCCAGTGATGGCAGTGCCACCTACAGGCGAACAGGGAACACAACTGCCAGGCAGTATCACACCCAGAGCAGAAGCAAAATTTAGAACAATCATTCAGGTCCGAGCCTAACTACTGGCTCAGACTACCCCTAAATTTAACATAGCGTCCCAATAATTTGGGAGGGGCACTACATATATATATATATATATATACACATACACACACACAATGTTTGTTTGAGCTTTGGGGTGCACACCCTAATGCAATAGGCTACGCACCCCTATGACATAAATACATCGCTGTACACAGTTGTAGTTGAGTCTGACAAACAGAGGCCTTCTTCACTATTCAGGAAAATGGAACCTGTACGGCAAAAAGGTCACATGGTGAAAAGTTACGTTGTGTCCAACACTTCGTATTACCTTTATGGTTAATTTGTAACCATGGAGTGAGAGCAATTATGAAAAATGTTATAGGTCAAAAAGGTTAACTGGTTGAGAAGATGGTCAAAATGGAGAAGTGAGAAAGGGGAAAGACTTAGGTGAAGAAAATTATTAGTAAGGGTAGGGGTTAGGGAGGAAACCCAGGGCAGCAATTGACAAAAATGGGTTTATTATGAGATTGAAAGGGTCCACAAGGACCGGTTGAAATCCTTAGGAAGGTAATGTTTAAACCATAGGGTTAAGATCAATTTTTCTTCTGAGTCTTCAAGAATCATGGACATTTTTTTCATGGATTCAGAGCCATAACATCTTATGCTTTACTTGTGCAATTGTAGCACCTCTCCGACACCCCAAAGGCAGGATAGCACCTCCAAAGGCAGGGGCAGGCTAGCATTTCACCCCAGGGCTGAGTCCAAGGCTCAAATAAAGGATCGGGAAAGGATATTGGGGTGCCAATCACCAGTGGCGTAGTGTGGGGGGCAGCCCGCGCGGTTGCCCCGGGCACAACATTTAGAGGGGCTCAGACTATACTGAAGCCGTACATCCCTGCCTGTCCCTCAGCACAGACCCTGTCTAGACATGCTGGGCCTCTCCCTGACACACTGCACTTTGTCTCAGGAAATGTTTCATAAATGCACTGTAAGAGTGGCTAAACTGCCAGCATGTGTTGGTGCAGTGTTAAGGGCACAGCAACATACAGTGTATCACTTTCTCCGCCTCCATCTTACACTACAATCTGTGTACATGGGGAGTAGGAAGATGCATGGCTTGTGAGGTGGGGCATATGTTAGGGAGCAGGCAAGACTGGTTTCCTGGGAAGGCACAGTTTTCATACCACAAGCACCCACTCTTGTGAGCAACCGTTCTTGATAGATGTTACCCACTGGATAAGAGGCACCACTTTGGCAGATGGTGTGTTCTTCAGGACTACCGAGTGAAAGTCAAGTTTTCAGAGGGTGGACCCCTCTCTCACCCCCCTCTATTTCGATCCACCTCGCTCCCTCACTCCTCTTTCTCGCTCTTGGGCCTAACAGTAGTACTCCATCCAGCAGCACCTCCTTAGGCCTTCGAGAGAGAGAGCACATGGCCGGTCCCAAACAGTTATATCCTCCTCCAGCATACACCAGTGGCATAAACCTCCAACTGGATTGGCTGAAGTAAATATAGATGTAGCGCCCTGCTCCCAATGACTGGGCGCTATGTTTCAATTTAGAGGGTATCTGAGCCAATAGCTAGTCTCAGATGTAAATAATTGATGTTAAATTAGCCTCTGTTCTGGCTATGGCTGTGTTGGGAAAACTTCCCATTGTTGTCTGTAGGTGGAGTTACCACCTCAGGCCAATGTGGAAGATTGACAAGCCAGAGTGTATTGGGTACCTTCCCCCAGGAACAGTTCAGTGGGCGTGGTCTACCCGCTGAACATGTTGGGGAAGGGTACTTAAGGGGCATACACCATCTTTTGGGGTCCTTCGTCCCCTCACGGCCCTCCTGGCGTGAGGGGTGCAGTGTGTGATTTCTGGCCTCGGAACCATGCTGGTCCGAGGCCGCAATTCCAACCAGTAGGCCCAGTTATGCTGACTGGGTCTGCACTTTGAAGGTGATCCTGTGCTGTCCGTCCTGAGGAAGGAAGCCACTCAATGGAGGAAACCAGGGGGGGACCTGTCCTGGAAAAGACCAAGCGGAAGGCTGGTTTCTTGAGGAGGGCCTGGTAAGCCTATTGAAGGATGCACCGCAACTAAAATGACCTCACAGTCTGCCGGGTCGGCTTAAAGGCTCTTGACTGTTTGGCTGGAAGTTCGGGTGTTGAGTCCTGTGGCAGAGGATCCCGGATTATCCAAATTCTGTGCACCGCCAGTCTGTGGCAGAGACTGGTCCTAAATTATCGTTTGTGCATCATACCGGCTAGTAGGCCAGGTGAGAGGGGCCTATCCGGGTGAGCAATACCCACTCCGGGGAGAGTGGTGAGTGACTGTATTTTTCTGAGAAGTACTCCCCACTATGTGCCTGAACCTACCCCTTCCCTTCACCTTTCAAATGTTTTATGTAAAAAGGAAAATAGAACCTAACTGCTTAAGGTTTTACATCTTGTGTGGACATTGGAGATTCTACAGATTTTTCTTCCCCTAGACAACGAATACTGAGGTAACGTGCAAGACCCAAATTAAAACCAGCAGCTCCTACGGGGGTGTGCTACATAGATATTCCTACAACTTAGTTTTGTTTGTGAAATCTCATACTATGCCCAGTGATACCAATGACATCTACTGATGACAGTGAGAAATTACAAGCCAACTTAAGCTTAGGGAAAAACCAGGTGAAAAAAATGTACAATCAGTCTGAGCTAACTACAGCCCAGCCAAAAACTAAATTGACATGGTAGCCCCTATTTTGAACAAGGTGGCTAAACAATCATAGGAGTGAAAGTCCACCATGCCTTTGTCAGAGTTTGCTTTGCTGCTGTAAACAAACATTAGGATCATATGACATCGTGAATTCATATATTCTGATGGTTTCAGATTCAACAGTGCCTCCCCAAATGACTTTCGTATATACTTACCCAGGATAGTGTCCACTATTTGGTCCACACTGGCCCAAATCCTCTTTTTCTTAGGGCATTCCCACCCAGTGGTGGCTGGTGCTCAAATTTTTTTTTGGGGGGGGGGGGCAAACAAACTGAAAAAAAAAACATCAATTGCCACCACTGTGCCCATTAAACGCAGCCACTGTGCCCAAACGCCACCAGTTTGTCCCCTCAAATAAAGCCAGTTTGTCCCCAAATGTAGCCAGTTTGTCCCCATATACAGCCAGTTTGTCCCCATATACAGGCAGTTTGTTCCCATATACAGGCAGTGTGTCCCCATATACAGCCAGTGTGTCCCCCATATACAGCCAGTGTGTCCCCCATATACAGCCAGCGTGTCCCCATATACAGCCAGTGTGTCCCCCATATACAGCCAGTGTGTCCCCCATATACAGCCAGTGTGTCCCCCATATACAGCCAGTGTGTCCCCATATACAGCCAGTGTGTCCTCATATACAGCCAGTGTGTCCCCCAAATACAGCCAGTTTGTCCCCCAAATGCAGCCAGTGTGTCCCCCTATATAGCCAGTGTGTCCCCATATACAGCCAGTGTGTCCCCCAAATGCAGCCAGTGTGTCCCCCATATACAGCCAGTGTGTCCCCCATATACAGCCAGTGTGTCCCCAAATGCAGCCAGTGTGTCCCCATATACAGCCAGTTTGTCCCCCAAATGCAGCCAGTGTGTCCCCATATACAGCCAGTGTGTCCCCCATATACAGCCAGTGTGTCCCCAAATGCAGCCAGTGTGTCCCCATATACAGCCAGTTTGTTCCCAAATACAGCCTGTCCCCCCCCCCCCCAGCCCTGCACTTACCTTCCTCGGTCTGCGCCATCCTCGATGTCTTCTCCCGCCCTCGATGTCTTTTCAGCCAATCAGGTTACCGGTAACCAGATCCGGTGAACCTGATTGGCTGAAACCCCCACAGTCTTCTCCAAGGAACGCACCCCCGTGCGTACCTAGGAGGAGTTTTTGGAAGCCGATTACAGCGTGAGAGCTGTATTCGGAAAGCCTATCAGAGCCACTGGCTCTGATAGACACTTCCAAGTCACACCCACCGCCGGCCACCGCTCTAATTCATATGGCTGGCGCTCACCAGGAGGCCGGCCATATGAATAGTGGGCAGCGCGGCAGCGGTGACAATACACAGATTCATGCAATGCAATTTGGATCAATCATTATATTATTTCAGACTCTTCAAACATTAACAAAAAGCCCAAACTATCGTATCATGTCATCCGAATGAAACAAATTAATTGGCTGTTCGATTGTAATTTATTTTGGATTCTGTGAAATTCATTACAATTCATACATCCGAATCTCCAAATAACGACTATTTTGTCCGAATTTTGATTCGTGACAAAACGAATCGCACATGTCTAGTCAATATATAGAATTTTTTTCTAGAGAGTATAGGCCATGGATCGGCATGTGCCTCGGATCTGTAGTAGTAGACAAATTCAGTTAAACCCAACATATTTCAAAGGGGTCCCCCTTTCTCAGGGTTTGGTGATTGCACATACTGGGGTTGATGTACTAAAACTGTAGTGTGCAAAATCTGGTGCAGCTCTGCATAGGAACCAATCAGCTTCCAGGTTTTTTGGCAAAGCTTAATTGAACAAGCAGAAGTTAGAAGCTGATTAGTTTCTATGCACAGCTGCACCAGATTTTGCACTCTCCAGTTTTAGTAAATCAACCCCACTATGTACTAAAATATGTCCTTTCTTCCCATCTCAGATGGTTGAGAAGCATGCTGTTTTATCCGGTACATTTTAATCTTTAACTGTCTGGTGTTTTTTGTTTGTTTTTATGAATAAACTCTGTGTCTCAAACTGAAACTAAAGCGTGGATAATTTCCAGGAATAAAGCTATGCTTTTCCCAGCAAGGGCACAATAAATATTCAGGTCCCACTGATTATACACACCTGATCAAAGAGTACCTAGCAATAAAATCCTTAGTTGCAAAAAGATATTGATAAGATAGACGTCCAGGGATGGGCAGCAAAAAAAGAGAAAGGTATAAAACATATCAGGAGACAATTAAAGTAGAACTATAGGCAAAACTTTTTTTTTTCATTTTGGATAGAGTAAGTGGGGGTTATAACTCCTGTCAGATTTTCTTTTTGCCATCTGTGTCCCTTTTTGTAGACTTCCCTCTGGTGAGGCTGCATAGATGAGCACTGGTGAGGCTGCATAGATGGAAACTGGTCAGGCTGCATTGCTGGGCACTGATGTGGATGCTTAGGTGGGCACTGGTCAGGCTGCATTGCTGGGCACTGGTGAGGCTGCATAGGTGAGCACTGGTCAGTCTGCACTGATGGGCAATGGTCAGGCTTCATTGATGGGCAATGGCCAGGCTGCATCGATTCTCTTCCTTCTGCACAACTCTTGACTCCCAGGAGCAGCTAGCACGTGTTTAGGTCTGACACTGGCTCAGCCAGGCCTTAGCAACTGCCTTTTGCAGGCAGGGACCGTGGGCCCCTATGGTGTAGCAACAAGTGAAAATTCTTTAGTGCTAGCTGCCCTACTGGTGGACTACTGCTCTCAGTCAGCCCTCCTCAGGCCCTTCCAGCAGCACTCTTGGCTGCAGCTGCCTGACTCCACTGCCCATAACTTTACAGTCCTCACTACTGGCTCTGCATCCATCTCTGACTGCATGCTCCCAGTCCTCTCAAGCGTGCCTCCCCAGTCCTCCTGACTGCATATGTCACTCACCAGCCTTCCTGGCTGCAACCGGTGGTTCCCTCCTGGAGACTTGCCCGGCAGTACTAGCTCCTGCTGTCCTCTTTTGCTCCTCCTGTGCCTCCTGTCCAGATTCCTCACACTTTCCTTGAGGGCTCCATCCTGCGCCCGAGCTCCAGGCCCAAGGTCACCCCCCCTCCCCCGCAGACTGGGGAGCTCCCTCAAAGGCCCCGACAGCCTAGTACTCCATCTCCAGTTCTTCCACCGGACAACTTCTCCCCAGCTGGACTGACTCTGGGTATTTAAGGAGGCCTGCCTCCTACCAATCCAGGTTGGGGATTGGTCAGGGCTCCTTAGAACACCCCAGGCAGCTCCACCTCTCTTTCTAGAATTCTCTAGAAGAAAGAGGGAGGTCTCAGTGAGGCTGCCTGCGAGTCACCAGCTACTAAACTCTGAGCCACTCCCAGCCCACACAATCCAAAACAAACAGGCGCTGGATCCAGCTAGGCCTGCCTAAATTTGCCTATACTCACAAAAAAAACCTAATCTAGCACCTACCTATGTAGAGGGTCCTACACACACAATAGAGAAAGTATAGAAAGGATGGGGGAAAGCCAACATGTTCATCCGCTGACACCCGCAATCTCATAGGAACCAATGTATGTCCCTTTTTCATCCATAAACGGATGGATGAAAAAGTGGACATACGGTCCGCATGTGTGAAAGGGGCCTTAGGAAACCGTACTTTCATTTAGATTGCTAGCTCTTTAGGCTGTCAACCTCCATGCTGCTTTTTTTCTTTAATTTTATTTTGAGGTTGATTAGGGGTCAGAGGCCACTTTTTAGCCGCTGTCCTGTCTATAGAATTTTGTACTGCAAGGCTTTTATGTCAGTGGGTGGAATTTTGGGGTTTTCCTTTCTTGTTGTGTCTTTTTTTTGTTTTATTTTTACCACCCCCTTAAGCTGCAAAGGCAGCCGAATGGTATTGTACATGTGTTGCAGCACAAAATATACCCCCGTCATTCAGTGAGAAGTGAGTGGGACCATGCTGCAAATGCCCTGCGACCGTGTGCAATGCGTGAGATTGTAGCGCAGAATACCTTCCTCATCAAATCAATATGGGCTGCGTCCCCACACAAATGGCGTGATTTTTATTCTCTATGTATTCTGAGACTGATTCTGTATCATTTTGTTAACCTTTTCTTTCGATACCAATAAAAACATTTGAACAAGAGATTGTGGAGCAGTGCTGCAGGCTATGGAGGGTTAAAACAGCCTGTGAGGAGGTGACATATTGCTCCCTCACCACCTGTCAAGCGATTTTAGGTATAGGTGTATTTGTATTATCACATGTGCTGCGATTTTCCTGTAGTTTCCTTCAAAACGGCTTCAACTTGCGACATTTAGTAGATAACAGCATCAGCTTAAGCCAATGACGTAATTGCTCATGCACAGTGCCCTCTGCAAGCACAAAACACTCTGTGTGCCTTGGATGCAGAGAGAGTCATACTGCTATGATGATTCCCCTGCGCATGCGCATGAATGATGTCATCTCAGTCCGGACACTCAAATGGCCAAAGAGCGTGATTCTGGTGACCGGGCGAAGACGTAAGCGCTGAAAGTGGTAACAGCACATTGCTGGAGGGCTGTGTTTGGAAGTTAAGTCTGCATAATGTGTTAGCATTAGGGTGACCCCGTGTTTCGGATTGCCCAGGACAGTCCCGCATTTTGCAGGTCTGTCCCGGGCACATTCATTCCAGGACAATACAGTGTCCCGGAATGAAACTGACACAGCCACCCCCCCCCCCCCCCCGGGCCAATCTGATGCCCCCCAAAAAAGGCCGCCACATCACCACTTTACTCACTGACAGTACTTATCCTGGCCGGGAATGCCTGGAGGAGCACAATCCCCACCCCCTACTTGTGATTGGAGAAATCATGAATCCCGCCTCTTGTGTCCAATCACTGTGATGTGATTCGTTACAGCACAAGCTGATTTTTGGGAAGGGAGGGTGTCCCTGAATGGTAGTTTGGAAATGTGGTCACCCTAGTTAGCATGTGTCGCATATTAACACCGGTACGCGGTCAGAGGGTGGTAAAACCGGTAAGCTGAGCTGTAGTTTTACTATTTTCCCCCCTTTGCCACCCACCCGAACTGTCAAATAACAGCTGGACAGGGTTGTTCACATGCCTATGAGCGCAAATCTTTGCTTTGCAGCATTTTTTTAATTCGGGGTGCAAGCGGCACCGCTTGTAAAACTCACCCATTGGGTTCAGTGAGAAAGCTGACAGTCTAAGGTTCGGTTCACATTGCTCTGACATGGGATCCGCATAACATGTCAAATTCAATGTTCCCCTATGAGAGCCGTCTTAACTGATACTACACAAGTCACTCCAACTTTATAAAAGCTTCCTGCACGACTTTGGTCCAACATCAGCCCTTGTGCAGGCTCCTAAATAGCATCCAAGTCAGATCAAGTTGGAAGGAAGTGGCGAGGCAAAGTCTTACAACTTTCCCGTCACAGCAGTGTGAATCGAGCCTCAGAGAGGCATGCTGACAGTGGAGGCAACACAGGCTTGACAGGGACAACCAAAGGGCCGGATGTGACCCCTGGGGCCGCAATTTTCCCAAATCTGCCTTACACTATGACTCCATGACAATGTATCGCCATGTGCTACCGCACACCCTAGAGTTTATGTGTCTTCCCAAGCATAGATACTGACATACATGCCAACTGTCTCGGATTTGCCAGGACAGTCCTGCTCTTTTGTCAGCTGTCCCATTTTGGCTGGTGTCCCAGTATCAGGACAGCTGCAGTGACCTTATCCTTGCCACTAACTATATACACTGCCGTACAGGGTGGCCCATACATTAATGACGCACGGGCGCCACCCCCCTGTCCATCGCCACCTCCCCTATCCATGCGTCCGGCCCCTTTCAGGACACCAGCACATGGTTTCCAATGCGGGGGGGGGGGCTGTTTTTTGAAGCACTGATTACAGCCAGAGGCTCTAATAGGCTTCAATATAGGGTGCACTCGGGGTCGCAGAAAGTGTGCTCCGTGCCCACCCAGATTTGTTACAACAGCGAATCAATATTCACTGTTGTAACAATGATCCTCCTCCCGGCCAATCAGGAAGCGGGTTTTGACACTGGCCACCCGATTGTCTGAAAGGGCAGGCAATCCTATTGGACGCCTAGGAGGAGGAGGAGGGGAAGAGCTGGAAGCCGCCATGGAGGAAAGGACTCAGAACCGAGCCGCTGCCACCCGCCGCGATGGTGTAAATGCCGGACCGACTGGCAAACAGCGGGGGGGGGGGGGTTGGTGGTCGTTTGCCGCCCCCCCCAAAAAAAAAACACCAGCCGCCACTGCTGCCGGGCCCAGAATCTCCTCCCTCCATCTCCCCCCAGCAGTCTCCTGCCCCTCCTCCTGACCTCTACCATATGGCGCTGAGTGCGCTCTAAACCCTGTGTGATGGACCGCTTGGCATCCTGATTGGGTGCTTCCGCCAATATACAGCTTCCTCCAATCTGTAACAAGGAACCAGGTATTCTAGCGGAATATTGCACCCAAGAACTGGATGACACTAGCTTAGGTGCAAACTGGAACTGACTTTATTGTAAATTCACACACAGAATATACACCACCAGTGGTGGCCCGTCCATACGGGTGCAGGGGTGCTGTCCCCCCCTAATCTACATGCAGGGCGCCGGACACATGAATTCCAATTTTTTATAGAAGCACATGATTAGAGCCTGAGGCTCTAATTAGCTTTCTAAAAAAGGGTGGGCTCAGGACGCAGAGCACTGCGCCTTAAGCCCACCCAGTTGTGTGACAATACAGAAATTTATATTCGCTATTGTCTTCCTGATTCTCCTCCCGGCCAATCAGGAAGTGGGTCCTGAGACTCGTCACCAAATTGGCCAAGAGGAGAAGCGATCCTATTTTCCGCCTAGGAGGAGGAGGGAGGAGATGCACGGCGGAAACCGCTGTGATGCCGAGGCCGAGGAGACGCCGGGGAAGCCGCCGCCTGGAGGAAGCACCACTAGTTGCTACTGTATACCACACAAAATCAGGTAAGAGCTTGATCGCATAATCCTAAACCTCTTGCTCCAACTGTAGGGCTTCTCTCCATAGCCGCGGCGCATGATACCTCTCCACACTAGTACGTCCCACACAGAACCAGGTCCGCCAAACTGGAGAAGATGTGCCCTGGTGGTAGTTTGGAGCTGCTCCACAGGGAGGAAGCAGAGCCCACCGCTGCCAACCAAATGTGAAGGACCACTTGGCACCCCCCTTGGGTGCGTCTAAGCTGGTGTTGTCTAGTTCTTGGGTACTCAACTATAATACCTGGTTCCTGGTTCCAGAGTGGAGGAAGCTGCATACTGACAAAAGCACCCAAGAGGGGTTCCAAGCGGTCCGTCACACATCGATCTCTATGCCATATTGTTCTCTGTAGTAAGAGAAATGTGTTTTTCCTCTCTAATGTGTCAATGTGGATGTTTATTTTCACCATGAATAATTCTGTAGGTGTTTTTCCCCCGTCAAAGTCATTTAAGTTATGTAAGCGGATATGTGTGACAGGATAACGTCCCATTTCACCGACAGCTGATGGCAATTTTGCTCTGACCTCATATCCACAGAGGAAATCTGGGCCTGGCCCCGTTCATGCTGCACACTGTACAGTTCTGTCTCTGATTTGTTTCATTGGAATGCAAATCCTGTTTGGAATCCTGAAGTTACTAATGATTACAGCATCACTAATACAGCTGGGCGCTCTTTTGGCGGGAGCAGTTTATTTAGCCAAGAAAATGAACACAAGCAGGGATGATTTGCTATGGTATGCTTCCATTGTGATGTATGCGCGAAAATCAAATGCAAACTCGTCTTGCTAATGATAAACTATGAGGTTCAATGCAACCTAACCTACACTTTACTCCCGATAATATATTATTATTATAATTTTTTTTTATAAATTGTGTTTATTAAAGTTTTTTTTTTTTTTTTTTTTATAAATTGTGTTTATTAAAGTTTTATTTTAAATGGAAAAGAGCACTTGCCTATTTAAAATCAATATTTTTGATAAATATCACTCATCTTTTATTTATACTTGCTGAAGGGCCTTTACCACCAGTTATTTATTTTACTATTAAAGCTAAACTCCCGACAGTCAGCAAGATACAAAAATGTAAACTGTTTTACCTACCAAAGCAGTGATCTGCAAACTTCAGCCCTGGGGCTGGATGTGGCCCTTTGCTTGACTTTATCTGGCCCTTGAGGCATTATTCCTGCCACTGACACCAGCACTGTTCCTTTCAATGATAACGATGATGGGGCATAATTCCTTCAACTGACAACAAAAATGGGGCACTATTCCTCCCACTGACACCAACAATTTCTCCCCCTAATACCAAAGATCAGGCATTGTTTACTCCCACTGGGCCCAGTTTGCACCCCCTAAATTCTAAAGGACAGTAAAGTTTGGACACCCCTGTGCCAAAGGATTTGGAATTTTTGTTGTGCCAGTCTTATGATCCACTCACATACAATCCAATGGGGGCACCAAACGAACGTTCCAAAAGTCCAAGGTAATTTATGTATAAAATTGATTTATAGCAGAATAAATCCAATGTGTTTAGGGGGCCAAACCCACTCCCACTTCATCAGGGCTTAACAATTTTTACTTTGCTTAAATGGCAGTAAATTACAGATTAATTTGGTATCTGCTCACTAGATAAGATAAGTCCATTTAAGCACAGTCAAAATTCTTAAATTCTTAATTCTTAAAGCGATTGTAAAGCTTCAAGTTTAAAAAATAAATAAAAATAACAAACATATCATACTTACCTCCACTGTGCAGTTCGATTTGCATAGAGTGGCCCCGAACCCCGTCTTCTGGGGTCCCTCGGCGGCTCTCGCGGCTCCTCCTCTCATCAGATAACCCCCTAGGAGAAGCGCTCTCCTGGGGGGGGTTACATTGCAGGCGCGCTCCCGAGTCCATAATTCGGCGTCCATAGACGCCGAATGTTAGACTCGGCCCCGCCCCCGGCGCCCGCGTCATTGGATTTGATTGACAGCAGCGGGAGCCAATGGCTGCGCTGCTATCAATCTATCCAATCAAGAGCCAAGAACCCCGGGAAGAGGAAGAGCGCCCCTCCACCAGGTGAAATTCCAGGGCTCAGGTAAGTAAAACAGGGGGGCTAGGGGGCCATTCACTGCAAGGTGTTTTTTCACCTTAATGCATAGGATGCATTAAGGTAAAAAAACACAAGGGTTTACAACCCCTTTAAGCCCTGATGAAGGGGGAGTGGGTTTGGCCCCCAAAACACGTTGGGCTTATTCTGCTATGAATCCATTTTATCCAAAAATCACCTTGGAATCTTGGATGTTTGGTTCCCTCATTGGATATGGTTGTATGTGGATTCTCAACTTTGGGTTATTTCCCTTTTCCTGAGTTTGGTCCCTGTTTTATGGAGTGCTGCCAAACCGGAGCCAGTATACCCAGTGACAATTTTAGTGACCCTTAGAAAATTTGAATCCAGCGCCCTTTTTGTTCCTTTAGTTTAGTCTTATGATCCAGACAACCAAGCCCAGTTCTCAGCCTCCACTACAGATAAGCTTGGTTAATGAACACACCCCCAGACTGCAGATTTGACAGTTTGTAGAGCTACCTCCTTAGGAGCAGCTGGATTTTTGTGTCTCCCTTTGCAAGCACAAGGAATTTTCAGGCATTCACTTAGTAGTCAAAAACCAGTCCAGGGTGTTTTTTTTTTTTATCGTTTATTGGGGAAAACATTTAGATGGGGATGGGAGGATGCCCAGAACTGTAGTTAAGGTTGCCACCTGTCCGGGATTTACCCGGACAGTTCGGGTTTGGAATCCTGCATCCAGGATTCGGACTGCCTGAAACCAGGACACATTATTCAGACAGGACTATGACTTCCAGATACACCTGGATGAGAGGTGCTGACTGCCAAGGGATGAGTGAGCTCACCATCCATCTCTGTCTGTGACTGATGTCTCCCCCCTTCTCTCTCCTGCCTCTGAGTGAGTACACTAAGGTAAATCAGGGTTCTCAGAGCACCCCTTACATCAGAGTTCCCCTTTATACCAAAGGCGGCAGTGTTCCCCCTTACATCAGAGTCCTCTCTTTACATCAGAGTCCTCTCTTTACGTCAGATATCTCAGTGTTCCCCCTTACATCAGAGTCCTCTCTTTACATCAGAGTCCTCTCTTTACATCAGAGTTCTCAGTGTTCCCCCTTAAATCAGGGTTCCTAGAGCATCCCTTGTGTTAGAGTCCCCAGAGTTCTCCCTTACATCAGAGTCTGCAGAGTCCCCCCTTACAGTGAAAGGTAAATCTGCGAGTTCTGATGTAAAAGGGAACTCTGTGGACTCTGATGTAAAGGGGGACTCTTGTTATTAACTTCATAATGATTAGAAATGTTATTTAATAGCAAAATATAAGTATATTTCATACTATAAAAAAAAATTGCTGTGTGCCACTAAAGTGTTCGGGTTTGACTTGAAGTAGAGGTGGCAACCCTAACTGTAGTTGAGTGTAACTTGAGGACTTGAAACTGTCTCTGCTATCACAAATCACATGGCTGTCCTCCCATAGGATGTACAAATCATCTTGACTGGTAAAGAAACGAGTTAAAAAAACTGAATGCAGGTGCTTTCCTTCAATGGAAAAATGCCAAGGCACCTGGCTTTTTCTGCAGAATCCCCAAGCAAAAGTGTAGGGTAGCTATGCTGGCTCTGGGTGGGTCCAAGCTGTCCCCCCTGTAGATAGTTAGCTGGGTATTCCACCTGGATGTTTCTCCTCTATAAGCTCTGGGGTGTAGTACTTGAAGCTACTCATTCAGTCCCTTTGAAAGATCCTGTAGCTCAAGTGGTGACAGTGGGTGCGTTTGATGGCACAGTGGTTGCGTTTGATGGCACAGTGGTTGCGTTTGATGGCACAGTGGTTGCGTTTGATGGCACAGTGGTTGCGTTTGATGGGCACAGTGGCTGTTTTTGAGCACCAGCCGCCACTGGGTGCTACACAATGAAAGAGCAGCAGCGTATTGCTGAGTTGTCCCTCTGCTCACTCTGCTCTTCTCCTAACTTGTGCAATAAGGCAGACCTTGATTGGCCCACTCTCTCCCTGAGTGCAGGAGGCTAATATCCAGACAAAATTCAAGTAATTATACCAGTTGTATTTCAATTCAATTCTATGCTTCCTGTCGGGAAAACTGCGATGGAGCATACACACGGCCGGTTTTCCCGGCCAAAAGCTGTCATGGCAGTTTTCCCGATGGGAAAACAGGTCGTGTGTACGAGGCATAACTCAGCTTTAAGTGCCATTTACACCAAAATTATCCATTGAGTTGTGTTTGTCGGTTAGCTTTTGTTGTGACAACGAACATTAATGCACACTTTTTATCATCCATTGCTGGAAATTTGAATGAGGCTTCATGTTCTAATGCCGCGTACACACACGATCATTATTCACGGCGGTTAAAAAACCGCCGTGAATAATGACATTAAAACGAGGGAACGGCTTGTTCCCCACACACGGTCGTTTTTCACGTAATTTTTTCTCTTGTCGAGAAAAACGACCGTCTGTGGGCTCCGTGGCAGTGTTTCCCTATGGGAAAACTGCCGCGGAAAAAATGTTGGAAAAACGACGAGAAAAATTAGAACATGTTCTAATTTTTCTCGTCGTTTTTAATGCCGTTTTTCTCGTAGAGAAAAACGACAAAATGCCCACAGACGATCATTTTTCTCGTCAAATGGAAAAAATGACGTTTTTCTCGACGAGAAAAACGGTCGTGTGTACACGGCATAATATTTGAAATCTCTCACTGTGATGCCTTTTGCCTATGATTTTCGTATCACTTTGTCTGGTCAGGACAGATATTCTTAAAACAGCAAATACCAAGCTATCTTTGGTTTATTTACATCTCCTGTCTTCACTTTTGAAATGCCACACTCTAAAATTAGCTTCATGTATTGGCTAAGAGGATGAGTAATATGAATTACATTCTGAAACATGTTAAAACCTCCATGTGATGTATGTATATGGTGAAACTGGTTTCCAGTGTGAACTATCTGTTGGCTTCTGGTCAGGTTGAGTAGCCTGAAGCTTGCAATCTGCAGAGGAGCCAAAAGCTACAGCAAGCCACGCCAAGGCTTTGTTTTTTGGTGTATCTGACGTAGACAGGCTTATGTTGCTTGTAGGTTTGCTGCCTGTCCAGTTTTAAAATGGGAAGTGACAATTCTGTAATTGCTTTGCACGTATAAAGGACACCCAGAAAAACTTCATGTAAAGACCTTGTGCACACCCAAAAAAATTCTCAGGATTTGGCTTGTGTAGCGGGCTCACCCCTCTCACCCCTTCTTCTTCTCGGCTTGCTGTCTTGTTTAGGGGAACCTGGGAGGAGGGATGAGATCCAGCACGGCCCATGTCCTCTTCTGGATAGAGGTGAAGGCCCGAACGTATTTTACCACCGGGTCGTGTGTATAACCGGGGGTCAAGTCTTTCCTCTAACTGACCCCCCTTTGCTCCCAGTAACCAGAGTTCCACACCACTGAAAAGGTAAAACTCTTATTTATTCTTCAACAGCAATAAATTGTCACTTAGCACCGACAGGTTGTGACCAACGAACAAAATAAATTACAATATTGGCGCTTACAAGTTAAAAAAGACAATGTATATATGAGAAGTTACCAAATAAGTCCTTTGAGCTGTGTGACGAGCTTAGATGTGAGTTGTAACAGTCCAAGAGATAACTGGGCAGCCTTACTGGGGGAGCCGAAGCCGGACTCCAAACACATGTAAAACAGAACAAAACAAAAACAAAAAAGGCGCCACTTAGTTAAAATTGTTTTTACTTAAATAACACAGAAGTATTAAAGAGAGAGAGACGTTCTAGGTCCCTGCGCGCATCTTTTTCAAGCAATCGTTTGCTTGAAAAAGATGCGCGCAGGGACCTAGAACGTCTCTCCGCTTTGTACATCGAAACGCGTTGCATGACGGTCCTGACGTCACCCCGCTGAACGTCGTGTTGCGTCTCAGCTGGACCCTTCGTTTGTGTTCCAGCCCTCCTTCTGGCTCCGTGAGAAGAATCTTCCGGCAACATCCTGCATGGATAACATTCCGGATTTCATCACAAACAAACGAGGAGGTCATCACTAAATACTGAGACTCCCGGCAAGCGGAATGTGACCACAGACCAGACGTTTAGGCCCCCTTCACACTGGGGCGGGCAGGAGCGGTGGCGGTATAGCAGCGCGATTTTCAGCGCTGCTATACCGTCGTTCTTACCGCGGTATGCGGTCGCTAGGGGGGTGAATTTAACCCCCGCTAGCGGCCGAAAAAGGGTTAATACCGCCTGCAAACCGCGGCTATTGCCGTGGTTTGCGGGCGGTATTACCACGCTGTCCCATTGATTTCAATGGGAGACCGCGGTAAAGGAGCGGTGAACACACCGCTCCTTTACCGCTGTAAAGAAGCGGCTAGCAGGACTTTTGGAGCGGTCCTGCTAGCGCACCGCTTCAGTGTGAAAGCCTTCGGGCTTTCACATTGAAGGCTAAAGGGCATGATTTTTTCATGCGGTATAATAGCGCTAATATTAGCGCTAAACCGCATGAAAAACGCCCCAGTGTGAAAGGGGCCTTATTGTGCCTTCTAAAGTCAACCTATGAGTGAGTGCTTTAATACTTCTGTGTTATTTAAGTAAAAACAGTTTTAACTAAGTGGCGCCTTTTTTGTTTTTGTTTTGTTCTGTTTTACATGTGACCAACGAACAGTTCAGTATAGGTGGGGAGTAGGTCAAGGCACAATCCTTAATCAAACAAAACCATTGAGATATCACCAACGGTTATGGCGCACAGTGGCTGTGAATGTACTTATTTTCTTTCCTGAGTCTCTACCAGCAACTCTGACGAACATGAAACAGGAGTTACCTTCTTTAAGCTGTGGCCTCAGTCAGAGGGAAGACATCCTTCCGAGAGAGTTACCGGAGGCCCCACCGTCACCGCCAAATGCTGCACCGGGCTGTTCGGAAGGGTTACACTCCCTGGCCTCCTCGTCTCAGATTCGGGCGCCCAACACCTTAGGGCCCCTCGGACTCCTCCACCCTTGCGGAACCCGTTTGAAGGTACTGGGTCCCAGGCCTCCTCAATAGTACCTCACCCCAGGGCCAAGGTGCTTGGGATGGACTCCATCTCCCGCTCCGGCCAGGTCAAGGGCCCCTGTGCCCGGAACTCCGGAACGCCCGCGCCCAGGCTGAAGGTGCCTGGGCGCAGCGGTGTCCTCCGACTCTGAACCCCGTGCTCAGGGCGTCCCCCCCCAATTATCTCCTCTCCCCAGCGTCACAGCAGGTTCCCCCCCCCGCTGTACAACCGTCGGAAAGGGACAAAAAGAGTACAGTCTTGCAGTGAGGGTTCAACCCCCGGCCCAGGGCAACAGCGCCACCCTCGGACCCCAGGGAACCTCACACCACCAGAGTCCTCCATCAATAATAATCAGTGCATCTGGGTTACACTACCACCCAGATGCTTCCCTTAAATTTAAATACCCACTACACTTACAATTAGGCATTAGGCTGGTTTCACACTGGGGCGGTGGGTGCGGTGGCGGTATAGCGCCGCTATTTTTAGCGGCGCTATAGCGTCGTAATTGCAGAGGTATTCGGCCGCTAGCGGTGCGGTTTTAACCCCCGCTAGCGGCCGAAAAAGGGTTAATACCGCCGGCAATGCGCCTCTGCAGAGGCGCATTGCCGGCGGTATTACCGCGGTTTCCCATTGCTTTCAATGGGAAGGAGCGGTGGAGGAGCGGTAAACACACCGCTCCTCTCACCGCTCCAAAGATGCGGCTAGCAGGACTTTTTTTACCGTCCTGCTAGCGCACCGCTCCAGTGTGAAAGCCCTCAGGCTTTCACACTGGAGAAACAGCAGCCGCTGTTTAGGGTCGGTTTGGAGGTGCTATTTTTAGCAAAATAGCGCCTGCAAACCGCCCCAGTGTGAAAGGGGCCTTAAAGTACAATAGAAAAGTGACTCGGAGCTCCACTTAACTCCTTTCTAATATTTAGAAAACCATTTATTGAAAAAACATATACAGTATGTATCTCAAAAAAGTGAGTACACCCCCCACATTTTTGTAAATATTTTATTACTATCTTTTCATGTGACAACACTGAAGAAATGACACTTTGCTCCAATGTAAAGTAGTGAGTGTACAGCTTGTATAACAGTGTAAATTTGCTGTCCCCTCAAAATAACTCAACACACAGCCATTAATGTCTAAACCGCTGGCAACAAAAGTGCGTATTCCCCTAAGTGAAAATGTCCAAATTGGGCCCAATTAGCCATTTTCCCTCCCCGGTGTCATGTGACTCGTTAGTGTAACAAGGTCTCAGGTGTGAATGGGGAGCAGGTGTGTTAAATTTGGTGTTATCGCTCTCACTCTCTCATACTGGTCACTGGAAGTTCAACATAGCACCTTTTGGCAAAGAACTCTCCGAAGATCTGAAAAAAAGAATTGTTGCTCTATGTAAAAAAAGGCCATGGCTATAAGAAGATTGCAAAGACCCTGAAACTGAGCTGCAGCACGGTGGCCAAGACATACAGCGGTTTAACAGGACAGGTTCCACTCAGAACAGGCCTCGCCATCGTTGACCAAAGAAGTTGAGTGCACGTGCTCAGCGTCATATCCAGAGGTTGTCTTTGGGAAATAGACATATGAGTTCTGCCTGCATTGCTTCAGAGGTTGAAGGAGTGGGGGGTCAGCTTGTCAGTGCTCAGACCATACGCTGCACACTGCATCAAATTGGTCTGCATGGCTGTCGTCCCAGAAGGAAGCCTCTTCTAAAGATGATGCACAAGAAAGCCTGCAAACAGTTTGCTGAAGACAAGCAGACTAAGGACATGTGTAGCACACAGATCCCTTGCTTGCTTACCTCCGCTAGCAAGTGAGACACACCATGCCACATGCCCAGTATCCTCCTTGTTGAAGTGGGTGAGCGGTGTTTTCTATTTTGGGTCCTGCAGTGAGTTACCTCTTTCCGTTGGTTCTTCACCCTAGAGTGTAGGAAGAATTCTATTCTCTCTCTCTTAAGGAAGGCCAATGTACAGACAGTATCAAACACAATAAAAAGGTTTATTTTGCTTTGGTTGAGAACTTGGTTGAGAAATCGACAGGAAAAGTTGAAGATAAAGAGTGAACAGGGAGGCAGGTTCAGGCACGCGGCACTTAACTATCACTCGTCACCACTCAGGCCTGAGTGGGTTTTGCTCACCCAGATAGTCCCCCTAAGAGCGGTCCTAGCAGCCGGTGTGGAGCACGGAACATTTCCTTGTGGTTTCCTAGGGATATGATCAGGAGATAAGCTCTAAATCCCAAACTTCCCAGTCTAGTAACACTTGAGTCCTTAGGTGCCACTGGGGCACGTTACTAGGCTTGTGGCGGACTACGGAATCCTTCCCTCCGATAGGTAACCAGGCCTCTCCCGAGACAGTGACTTCTCTCACCGATCCCCTTGGGTAGATCCTCCCCTGGTCACCCCTCACTTGGGTACCCTGGGATTCCTCTTCGGGTGTAGACCCCAGCCAAAGGTGCTGGGCCTACTTACAGCGATGCAGCCTCAGGCTAAAGGTGCCTGGGGCTGATACACACATGCACCCCTGGCCTGGAGGGCCGAGAGGCGCAAACTGCTCCCCGAATAATGGCGTCTGCCCCTTATGCATCCTCTCCCAGCATGCACAGTGGGTAGACCACGCCCACTGCATGGTTGGCGAGAGAGGACACCCAATGGCGCTGCAACGCTACCTGTATTTCGACCTGAGCCTGGGGAGACAGTACCACCGACAGGCCACAGGGAACTGTACTGCCAGGCAACATTACCTCAGAGCAGAAGCCAGTTTTTGAAGAATTCAACAGCCTGAGTCCCACTATGGGCTCAGGCTACCCCCTAAATTTAGGCATAGCGACCCCCAATTATTGGGGGGTCCGCTACACATGGATTACTGATCCATGTCCTGTGGTCTGATGAGACCAAGATAAACTTATTTGGTTCAGATGGTGTGAAGCGTGTGTGGCGGCAACCAGGTGAGAAGTACAAAGACAAGTGTGTCTTTCCTACAGTCAAGCATGGTGGTGGGAGTGTCATGGTCTGGGGCCGCATGAGTGCTGCCGGTGACCTGCCAAGCTTGTTCCGCCAAACGGTATGGTTCCAAGCTTGACTGCGCAGGCGCAATCCGAGGTGACGGAAATCTCAGAGCTTAAACAGCTGTTCGGCAGCGCCTGCGCAGTCAAGGGGGGAAGCATATCGATAGGACGCGCTCGCTCCCGATGCTTCATTACACACGCCGCTTTCCTCTTCATACAGCAAGGGGCGGCTGAGATGTGATAATGAGCAGTGCGATTTGTTTGTTTATCCACGACGCTCTATCCATCAAGGGGCTGTATAGAGTGTCGTATATGAACAAACAAATCGCACTGCACAATATGACATGTGAGCCGCCCCTTGCTGTATGAAGAGGAAAGCGGCGTGTGTAATGAAGCATCGGGGGCCAGCGCGTCCACAGTTGCCGAGCCTATGGTTCCTATCGCTCTGGTTCCCTCTTTACTGCGCAGGCGCAAGCCAAGCCGACGGAAATCTCCGAGCTTCAACAGCTGTTCGGCTGCGCCTGCGCAGTTGAGCGTGGAACCATACAGATAGTGGAACCAGAAGGACAAGTCACCGGCACTGGGGAGCTACAGATCATTGAGGGAACCATGAATGCCAACATGTACTGTGACATACTGAAGCCGAGCATGATCCCCTCCCTTCGGAGACTGGGCCGCAGGGCAGAATTTCAATATGATAACGACCCCAAACACACCTCCAAGATGACCACTGCCTTGCTAAATAAGGTGAGGGTAAAGGTGATGGACTGGCCAAGCATGTCTCCAGACCTAAACCCTATTGATCATCTGTGGGGCATCCTCAAATGGAAGGTGGAGGAGCGCAAGGTCTCTAATATCCACCAGCTCTGTGATGTCATCATGGAGGAGGGGAAAAGGACTCCAGTGGCAACCTGTAATGCTCTGGTGAACTCCATGCCCAAGAGGGTTAAGGCAGTGCTGGAAAATAATGGTGGTCACACAAAATATTGACACTTTGGGCCCAATTTGGACATTTTCACTTAGGGGTGTACTCACTTTTGTTGCCAGCGGTTTAGACATTAACGGCTGTGTGTTGAGTTATTTTGAGGGGACAGCAAATTTACACTGTTATACAAGCTGTACACTCACTACTTTACATTGTAGCAAAGTGACATTTCTTCAGTGTTGTCACATGAAAAGATAGAATAAAATATTTACGAAAATGTGAGGGGTGTACTGACTTTTGTGAGATACTGTATGTATGTACATATACACACAGCAAAACAATAAGGGCCCTTTAATACTTGTGCTTTGTTCCAATGCAAGCTGCTCTGTGTGGTGTGCTGCGGTGCCATTTAATGTGAGCACAATGCACCACAAATTATATACTGTTTATTGTGGTATACGGCATTTTGAAAAAAGGATCCTATATGTTTTTTCTTTCATTTTGGTGCGTTGTAAGCAACAAAATACTATAGTGTACATGGGTCCAGAGTAAAAAAATCAAAACAAGCAACACTTTTTCCCAACACAACAATGTTGTTCTGTGTTTGGGAAAGATGTTGGTTATTCGTTTTTTTTTTTTATTGTTTTTTTTGCTATACATATTTTTTTTCAATAAATGTTTTTCTAAACATAAGAAAGGAGCAGCTGACCGACTTTTTCCAATTTTGGCATCTTTTGATATCCTGAATGGTCTGTTTAGGATGATAAAATTCATGCACATGGGAGTTCATTCATCCCGATTCCTGGCACCCAGGAAAAACTGTGACTGTACCCTGAGCTGTGCATGAAAGCCCCCCGCTCTGTAACAGGATTGTTGACACTGCTCATCGTAAGCAGGATTAGTAATTTCTTAATTTCTGTACCATGTGATGACCCAGCCATGTTCATGCTCCATCTGTCCCGACTCAGGGATGTAAGTGGGGGCAGGTCAAACTTTGCCATCTTTATCTTGGACCTTTTCCTGGCACTGTTCTCAATGACTGCCCCCCAAATCCAAACCCGTAAAAACTTCAAGGCTTCCTGGATCCATCTCTTGCCTTGAAAGGTGCCGAAGGTGAGTAGTGCCTAGGCTCGCAACCAGTCTTTTCATGCATCATGGGCTTATTTTCTTCTACAATTTGAACTTCCCACACAAAGTAAGCAAGCCCAGTTGGACAGGCAACTGCCTAACATCACATTTAGGTGTTACAGGCAGTCCCCAAGTTACGAACACAATAAGGACTGCAGGTTTGTTCGTATGTCGAAGTTGTTCGTAAGTCGCAACACTGCATTTGTAAGTGTAACTTCTGGTCGAAACACTGCATTCGTAAGTGTAACGTCCGCCTGTGCGTGGATGTGGGATGTTCCGGGCGCTTGTTATGTTATCTAGGGGCTATTCTGGCCATGCAGTACATGTAGTACTGCAGTGTGGGATGCGTCCGGAGGTGCTCGGAGGTATCCAGGACCAGCGTCAAGCACAAGTGGCCGGCATTTGAGGCCGTTCGTAAGTAGGAGTCGTTCGTAACTCGGGGACTGCCTGTACTCTTGTAACACCTTCCTAGTGTAGACCAGGCTGCTAGGTAAACTTAGTGTAGCTCCTCTGTAATCAGTGGAGCTGGGGTTGATTGTTTAGGTCTGCTCAGTGTCTCACAGACTGCTGCTCTGATTGCCTCCCCCTGCATTGTAGAGGATTCTAGAATTATAGTGGGAGGAAAAACAGTAGTCAGCCTGAATATTTATGGGTCGCCATCTATTCCCTGGGAAGGTGTGCTCAGAAGGTGGTGGAAGAGCCCATAAATAGTCGGAGGCCTGAGGCAGCAGTGCAGTGTCCCTGGGTCCAGTCCTGCTGGAGGAGACCCCTGTGCAGGGGCTCTGCCTCTGGGGCAGGAGTGGTAAAGGAGCCTTTGTAAAGACATCTAGGTCCTAGCTAAGCTTATCTGGGGGGATCTATTCGCTAGTTCTAGTCCAGGAATCAAGTTGTGTCTGGAGAAACTAACTTGAGAGAACCAGGAGGAAGTTGGTGGGAAATAGTCCAGCTGTCCTATGGTGGTGTGAGTTTGCATTTCCTTCACTAAGAAGAGCCTGGTGGATATCAGCAGGAGGCAACCAATGATCCTGTGGCTATGTGAGTAGATGACCCAAGTGCTGAAGAATAGTGACAGTGTGTAGTTTTAACTCTGAGAGGAGTACAGGTCACCCACAGCACATAGATTCTGTGGGACATTCAGTTTTCTGCAGCACGACAAGTAGTGAGAAGTCCTCAACTTGTCTAGTTCTACAGTTTGCCAGGGTATCCCATGCTCCCTATCCCCATCCAAGTTCATTGTTCCCAATAAAAAATAAAAAATAAATAAACCCTAGGCTGTTCTTTAGAGCCAGTTGGAAGCATGCAGAAAATGCTGAAAAAGATGTGTGCCTGGCTGTGTATGCTCCAAGGGGGGATAGAACCAAAATTTACCAGTGGCTTCTTAGAGAGTGGACAGGGCCAGTGCTACCACCAGGCAAACGAAGCAGCCGCCTAGGGCGCACTGCTGTCTAGGAGCGCCCGGCCACTGGTTTCCCTCTGCAGGCTGTAATGCAGGAAGGGAGTTTGGGACTTTAAATGAGGTTCAAAACAAGGTAGGCGTATGGTAAAGGAAACATGTTTATTAACATGAAGAAATGTGTTGTACTGTCTGAGTCAATGGGGCTGTACATAAGAACATAATTGCAATGGACATTGAGGGCACATATTAATATCGACTTGGAAACTCATGACACATGGCGTTACATATGAAACATGGACATCAAGGATATACAATGATATCGATCAACAATACATAACAATATGGAAGGAATGAACCGCTCCCATAGATACAAAAATGCACACACATAAATCCCTAAAATGGCACAGTGCAAATATAGTAACATGCGATAAAAGTTGAAATTCATATGTGCTTGTCAATCAGTGGATGGATTATTGGGGTGACGTAAAAATGCGTTGGCATCCTGAAATTACCCATGTGGGAAAACGTTGGCATCCTAAAATTGCCCGACGCGTTTCGTGTTTGCACATTCTTTAGGGGCGGATGCACCCAAATCTAAAAAGATTGAGATATGTTAAAATCTAAAATGCCACTGAGCATAATATGAAGAGCATGTATATAAAATCCAAGGTTACATACCACAGGTGAATGGTGTGGATGGTAAGGGTAAGTGTGGTTTTGAACCAGAGTCAGCTGCAGCATGTAACTAACTCAGTCTCAGGCATCTGCTCTGTCCGAACAGTAGTGTAATTAGAGGGGCAGTGCAGCATTGGAGCCAGCACTAGAGGAAGCAGAGCCGATGCTTCCTGTATAGCGCCGCCTCCTGTCACATGGGCAGGGCAAAGGGGGTGGAGTCAGGGGTGAAGCCAATGGGGGCGGCAAAATTAGGTTTTGCCTAGAGCATGGATATGCAATTAGCGGACCTCCAGCTGTTGCAAAACTACAAGTCCCATCATGCCTCTGCCTCTGGGTGTCATGCTTGTGGCTGTCAGAGTCTTGCTATGCCTCATGGTAGTTGTAGTTCTGCAACAGCTGGAGGTCCGCTAATTGCTTATCCCTGGCCTAGGGTGTCAAAAATACTTGCACCAGCCCTGAGGGAGGACTACAAACTCATATCACTCACCCCAAGCTTTGCAACTAAACCTTATCAATCCACATCCAATCATGAACCAGTAATAGTTAGTCATATTGCTGGAAAGCCATCCCCAACCCCCAAAGGTTTTTTACACATAGAGGGGACCCGGCTGTAAAAATTGGTAGACGCAGCAGAAGTAGGTTTTTCAATTGAATGGCATGTCTAGTGGCATTTATTACAACCTTTGTCTGGTCCTAATAGATTCATCATTGTGCACACTAAGTCCCTGGTGCGCCCTAACTTGAGGTTGCAAGCTGAAGGTCAGCTATAAATAAATTTTTTCTGGTCTGATTTTGGTCTCACTATTTCTGGTTTTGAAGGAAGAATGGGATCAAGATGAGGAAGATATCCTACAAAGCGTAGAGAGAATTCAGCAAGCTTTCTTTTAACTGGAGGCAAAGGAACATTTTTGGTTAACATGGCATCTCTCTTAAAGGAGTTGTAAAGGTACATTTTTTATTTTCTAAATAGGTTCCTTTAAGCTAGTGCATTGTTGCTTCACTTACCTTTTCCTTTGATTTACCTTCTAAAGGTTTGTTTTCTTTGTCAGAATTTCTCACTTCCTGTTTCTCCTCACTGAACTCCACACCATCATCCGAGTGGTGTGGAGTCATCCAGAACAGCTTACTGAACAGCTTACTGAGGATAAACAGGAAGTGAGAAATTCAGACAAAGAAAACAAAGAAAAAAAATATTTAGAAGGGAAATCTAAGGAAAAGGTAAGTGAAGCAACAATGCACTAGCTTAAAGGAACCTATTTAGAAAATAAAAAATGTACCTTTACAACCCCTTTAAGGACAGATTGTGTCGCGCATGCTGCATGATTACAGTAATTGCAGTCAGATCTCGGGCTTTGATTCCGCCGTGGTAAAAATAGCAATAAAACACAGTTTCGAGGAGAAGGATCTTCCTAATCACTCGCAAATTTGTGAGGTCACCGGCTTGGCAGAGGATGCATCCTTCTACTAAAACCAGATGCTTGGTGACAGTTTAAATAGCAGCCACATCACAGAGGAGCTTTCACTGGGGTTTTCATCCTTTTCGGTCTAGTCAGACGCTGTTATTATTATCAAACCACAATGGTAGCTAGCTCTATCCTATGGATTGAAGGGGAAAGTATTTTCAGTCAGTGCTAATTTTGGGTTACCATTGTCAAGTTTACCTAGAAGTCCTTTTGGATGCGATGTTTGAATTGTTGCTAGTTTGCCATGCTTTATTTTCATGGCCTAATTGGTGTGTGGTAGCACTGGAGGGATAACAAATCAGGGTTAGGTTGCTTGGTGGTCCACCCAGTTGGGGGTGAACCAGTGCAAAGCTGATTATGTGTGGGGGCAGTGCTATGCTCCTTGGCTACTAGACTCCTGATGAAACCAGTGGACATGTCATTCATCAGACATTGGGGTTGATTTCCTAAAGGAAAATAGACTGTGCACTTTGCAAGTGCAATCGCACTCTGCAAGTGTAGTTTCTCCAGAGATTAGTAAATGAGCAGAAGCCCTGCTGACTTTCATCATCCAATCACGTGCAAGCAAAAATACATTTTTTATTTTATTTTCCTTGCACGTGATTGGGTACTCTTTACAAACTGAAGCTTTACCTCATTTATTAAGCTCTGGAGCAACTGCACTTTGCAAAGTACACAGACCATTTGCCTTTAGTAAATCAACCCCAATCAGTCTGTGAGTGTGAAAAGTACCTACTACCATACCTCCCAATTTTTCTAATGTCCACTGCGGGACGTTCATTCATATTTTTTTCCCCTCCCGTTAAAGTTGTAGAGCGGGAGGAGGTCGCGGTACAGTGACTTATTTTTATAGGGACTTTTTTTTTTGTTGAGCGGGGGGTCGCCGTGCCGAGGGGACCGCACAAACATAACATAACTGCCGAATTAGCCCCCTCCCGCCCGGCCGCCCGACATACCTGGTGATCGCAGCTCTGGGTCCCGCCTCACCTCCCTGCCTGTCGCGCTGGCACGCTCAATCGTACCTCCTCCTCCCTCCTCCTCCTCCCTCTGTGCGGGAATACAGTGTCCCACGTGGGAACGAGGGAAGATGGTGTCCCTGCGGGAAAAACCCGCAGAATCCGTGCGGGTTGGGAGGTATGTACTACAAATAGCCATGCAACTCAGTGATTTGTTTAAAGTCTTTATTAGTTACGATGGTGTTATACAAATGGGGAACGGGGGTGGTGGGGGAGCTTCCCTTCTTCAATGATTGAAAGAAGTCTTGTTTCTGGAGCTGGATGAAACATTCCATACAACTTTCTATACCCGGACAGCAGTCTAATCAAGCAGAAGGGGATCAATAAGAGTCGCTATAGAAGTACCGTGGAACCTTGGATTACGAGCATAATCCGTTCCAGGAGAATGCTTGTAATCCAAAGCACTCACATATCAAAGCGAGTTTCCCCATAGAAGTCAATGGAAACGGAGATAATTTTTTCCGCATTGACATCTATGGCATGCAATACCGCATGTGGCCAGAGGTGGGGGGCACCGGAGAGCCTCGGAAATACTCGGGGACAGCTCGGCTGATCTTGGAAAGTCTCGGAAACACTCAGTAACCGAGTATTTCCGAGTGATTCCGAGTATTTCCGAACGGCTCACGAAGCGTTCCGAGTGTCACTGGCGCCCCCGCACCCCTGGCCAGATGTGATACTGCACACCCCATTAGCTTGAATTCTGCTCGTTTTGCGAGACAACACTCGCAAACCGAGTCAGGATTTTTAAACGATAGTTGCTCGTCTTTCAAAACGCTTGTTAACCACGTTACTCGTAAACCAAGTTTCCACTGTACCTGTAATAAATAAATAATAACTCAAATTAACTAAATCACCTGCAAGTAATCAGTAGTCACGACATGTCCCAGTTGCATACATTTTCTTGCGTTGTGCAGTAAATATTCACTACTAAACTGTATACACCGGTTATCAAAAAGGAAAATTGAAATTGAATCCGTTATGTTTTCTTTCATAAGCAGCAAGTTATATTGAAGTTACTAATTTATGGCAACAATTTTTTTTGACATCTATGCTATCAGGAACCAATATTTAAAAAAATCGAAATAATCTTTAACATTTTGATATGTTAGATGTAAATAAACATGGTTTTAGCACATAAAATAAATTCTCTTTAAAAATCAATAGAGACATATAGATTTGCTTGTCAGAGCTCTAATATGATGAATCAGCAAACTGTCCTCAGATTGGAGATGGGACAAGGTTTGTCCCTCAAATGTCCTGTCAGTGAGATCTGCTTCAAATATACAGAAACCGGAGGAGAGTGGTGGTTTCGTTGATGGCAGCCATAAGATAAAGTTGATGGCCATTAAATTTACTTAAAAAGAATCTGTCAGTGTTTGAATAGGGGAGCTACAGTTGCTGATCTGCTTTTGAAGGTAGGTGCAAGCCATGGGCATCCGCTCCATAGGGCAAGGGGGGTCAATTGCCCCCCCCCTGGAGACACTATATGTATATGGACATGGATTGAAGCAAAATTATCCTCAAGAGCTATTTCACACTGCCAGCTGGCCACGTTATCGGTAAAGCACCGCTAGTTTTAGCAGCGCTTTACCATTGTTTTAGTGGCGCTATTCGGCTGCTAGAGGGGGGGGGGGGCGTTTAATTTTTTTTAGAAATTGCTAATCAGACAATGTCAGCTTGATCCTTCTATTAAGCTTTTGCATCAGGTTTCTCAAACCTTTGCATGCCTGCGCTTTATGTCATAATGACTAAGCCCCTCCCCTTCATGACATTGTCAAAAAGGGACCGAGCATGAATGACCTTAAAATGATGCCCCCCCCTGAAAAAAGTTCAGCGGACGCCCATGGTGCAAGCTTTGAGTTTTCAACTTTATTATTTCTTCAGAACTTGGTGGACCAATGACTGTCCTGAAACAAACTTTTGCATGTGACTTGTTAGGAATGTGAACCACTTAGTAGTCACAAGGTTGGACACTGTGAAGCACCAGGATTTACATGATTGTGTTATCTCTTAGCTGGCATCCAAGTCCAGGAAGTAGATAGTGACCCTGCATAATGTCCAAATAAACATGGCTCCATGCTTCCTCCCCCAAAATGTTTGTGCATTATGGAAGTCCCACAAGGCGGTCATTAGGGAAAAAATAATAAAATTCACATCACAGAAAAAGAAAAGTAGGCAACTGCACACCAAGCAGCTTGAACATGACTTCAATTCAGTTTCAGCACAGTTTAAATCTCACCATCCCTTGATCTGCAATGCATATAGCAACCCTCCAAACCGATGTCTATCTGACCAAGCAAAGAAACAAATCTGCTGATCGAAAAAAATCAGGAACAACAAGCCTAATTCTATGTTGGCTAATCACCAATAAACCCCCCTGTCAAGATGCATAACCAACCAATCTGAATATCAAAAACATAGGCCTACTAAGTACCCTAAAAAGATATGATGTGATACTTCCACATGTTACCCTCAAGCTGAAGATCTACTTTTGGATATGCAACTTCCTAAATCTCTCTAACAACTTCCGCGACACTCAAGAACAGCCCTTCTCAAGCAGGGTTCTGCTGAATTCTTGGGTTCCTCCAGAGGTCGCTAGGGGTTCCTTGAGCAATGAGCAAATTTTGACACTCAGGCAAGTGGCCGCTGACCACAATGATCGTTAACTAGATATAAGGGGTGAATTCTTCCCAATGACCACAAATGTAAAATGCATTCTTCCCAGTGATTATCCCACTAATTTGGATTTAGGACTAACTAAGAGGGGTTCCCTAAAACTGGTAAGTTTTTTCAAGTCTTCCTCTGTGTTAAAAAGGTTGGGAAAAGCAGCTCTAGAAGCTCTAATACCAGCTTTTAAAGTCCAATAGCTAATAAGTCACTGAAGACTAGAACCTTTCACTGTTACCTGAGCCAAACGTTGATCACATATCCTGGTCCAACTATCGACTGATTTACCTATACCTACATGTAGCACCCCCTAGTGTGCTAGAGTAGGATCTTTGTTAAAGTAGGTAAATTGTTTGGCTTGGCTGGCAACCAAGCCTGTGTTTTTCTGGGTCATCGTTTGAGTGACTGTGGGCGCAGACGTGAGGAGGAGCTGTCTGGAGTATTCTGAGGGCCCTAACCAATCCTCAACAGATGGGATGGCAGGGGGCAGGCCCCTCAAATTCCCAGGGTGAGCCCAGCTGGGGCAGTGGAGTTTGGGTGGAAGCTGGAGATAGAGTGTTAAGCTGTCAGTGGCTCTTGAAGGTAACCCCCTATTCTGGGGGGGTGTGACCTCAGGCCGGGGCTTGGGTGCAGTAGGGACCCTCTTTACGACACAAAGGGGTGTCCTGACTGGAGGCACGGGACCAGGAGGAGGACAGCAGGAGAACGCTGCCGGACAAATCTCCAGCGAGGAAGACAGCTAGGTGGACTGGTGAGTGTTAGGACTCATTTACACTTGCTTCGACTTCAACACACATTAACATCTAGTTTACACTTGCTTCAAAACAAGGCTTCAGACAGGCTTTGTTAAAGCTCTCTGAATGCTAGTCAAAGCTCCTGTCACTAAATAAAATGGTTAGCTTACAGTCCTGTTTACACCTTGATTTTGCTTTGCTTTTGCTTCGGCTTTGCTTCAAAAATTATACCCCATGTAGCTATAATGGTGCTTCAAGGCATCTTCAAAGCCTCCATAGAAGTCTATGGCAAAGCTCGCTTGAATCCCCACCGAAGCCCCACAAAGCCCCATCAAAGCCCCATTGAAGCTCTACCAAAGCTCAATCGAAGCCCCACCGAAGCCTCATCGAAGCACCATGCAAAAGCAAGGTGTAAACAGGACTGTAAGCTAACCATTTTATTTAGTGACCGGAGCTTTGACTGGCAATCAGAGAGCTTTAACACATGTGTCTGAAGCCCTGGTTTGAAGCAAGTGTAAACTAGTCCTTACAGTCAGAGAGGACTGAGAGGTAGCCTGAGAGGACTGGGAGAGAGCAGTCTGGGATGGATGCAGACTCAGTCTGGGTGGACTGTGGAGATGTAGTCAAGAGGGCTAGAGAAAGGGGCAGCTGCAGCCAGGTGGGCTGGCAGTGCCTGAAGAGGTGGTGCTGGGATCAGTAGCCACAGGAGGACAGCTGGGCACAAGGACTTTGCTACACAAACAAGGGGCCTGCAGTCCCTGCCTGTAAAGGGCATTTGCTATCTACCTAACAGTGCCAGCTGGTCCTGAGAGTTGTAGTTCTACAAGCAAGATTTGTGCTGAAGGTAGAAGCAGAAATGTATATACGGACTGTATATAGTCATGTACCTGAAGAGTTCTACTGCAAGTGGACATCCCATAATATCCCCATCCCTAACCAAGTTTATTCCTCTCAATAAAACATAAAACAATGGACTGTTCTTCTGACTCAAGTGTGCTGTGGAGATGCAGTGTGCCTGGCTGGGTGCACGGTGGGGATCCCTATTTTCGTCTCCTTAGGGGGTGCGCTACACATAAAACTACAAGCAAAGATAATTTCTAACAGGCGTCATAAAAAGATACAGGCATACCCCACTTTTAAGTACACAATGGGACCAAAGCATGAATGTAAAACGAAAATATACTTAACTGGTTCCCGACGACTCACGTCTACTTACGGGGGCAGAATAGCAACCCTGCACGAAACCCCGTACAGAGGGCAAGCTGCACGGTGGGGGACACGATGCGCGTGGCCGGCGGTCACGCTCGCCACCGGCCACGCGCGATCGCGTGCTGTCAGAGGAGAGGAGACGTGTCGTTTGTTCCTAGTAAGTAGGAACAGCGATATGTTTTCTCTCCTACTCAGTCCTATCCCCATACAGTTAGAACACACATTTAACCCCTTGATCACCCCCTGTGTTAACCCCTTCCCTACCAGTGACATTTACACAATAATCAGTGCATTTTCATAGCACTGATCGCTGTATAAATGTCAATGGTCCCAAAAATTTGTCAAAAGTGTCCGATCTGTCCGTTGCAATACCGCTAAAAATTGCAGATCACTGCCATTACTAGTAAAAAAATAAAAATAATAACAATGCCATAAATCTTTCCCATAGTTTGTAGACGATATAACTTTTGCGCAACCAATCAATATATGCTTATTGTGATTTTTTTTTACCAAAAATATGTAGAAAAATATATATTGGCCTAAACTAATGAAGAAATTTTGTTTTTTAAAAACATTTTTGGTGATATTTATTATAGCAAAAAATTAAAAATATAATTTTTTTCAAAATTGTCGCTTTTTTTTGTTTATAGTGCAACAAAAAAAACCCACAGAGGTGATCAAATACCACCAAAAGAAAGTTCTATTTGTGGGAAAAAAAGGACGTCAATTTTCGTTTGGGTACAGCATTGCATGGCCGCGCAATTACCAGTTAAAGCGACAAATTGTGAAAGGTGCTCTGGTCAGGAAGGGGGTAAAACCTTCTGGGGCTGAAGTGTTTAAAGTGAAGCAATACCCTTTTTCACTTCTCAATGCATGTACTGCATTGCAATAGTCATTTACAGGCAGTGCCGGCCCAAGACATTGTGCTGCCTGGGCCCAGGATCAAAATGCTGCCCCCCTCCTCCCTACCGCCCCCCCCCAAAAAAAATGTATAATCACGCCCACCAAAAGACCCCCACATTTATTATTTTATATCATGACAATTAAAACCAAAATTTAATTTATTAGGAAGTCAGATTGACACGCAACAGTGGTGGTGGGGTTATGACAGAGGCAGCGGCGGTTGTGGTGAGGGGGGAGGGGAGGTTAGACAGAGGCAGGGGTGGTAAGGGGGGTTTAGACACAGGCAAGGGTGATAGGGAAGGGATTAGACACAGGCAGGGGAGGTAGGGGGAGGTTAGACACAGGCAGGGGTGGTAGGGGAGGTTAGACACAGGCAGGGGTGATAGGGGGATTAGACACAGGCAGGGGTGGTAGGGGAGGTTAGACACAGGCAGGGGTGGTAGGGGGATTAGACACAGGCAGGGGTGGTAGGGGAGGTTAGACACAGGCAGGGGTGGTAGGGGAGGTTAGACACAGGCAGGGGTGGTAGGGGAGGTTAGACACAGGCAGGGGTGGTAGGGGAGGTTAGACACAGGCAGGGGTGGTAGGGGAGGGTAGACACAGGCAGGGGTGGTGGAGATGGGATTAGTGACATTTACTTTCTCTCAGTGTCAGCCGCGCCTATAGCGATCCCTCTTCCATCATGGGGTCTCTGCTCAGCCGAAAGCCCCCCCCCCCCTTTACGCTGTTGGCCGTCAGCCTGTCAGCTGATTTTCTCATCAGCAGCAAAGGGGAGGGGGAGCCGCGGAGAGGATTGGCGGGCGGCCAGCTGTGTGGGTATGGCAACGAGTGCTCTGCCAATACCTCCAATAGCAGCGGCGCCAGGCCATCCACATAGTGGGATGAAGAGCAGAGGGCATTGGCGGAGCGGAGCGGAGTCCGATTGGGCAGGACCACTGTATTTATGGGCGTCAATGTGCCGCCCCTCAGAACCTGCCGCCTGGGACCAATGGTCCCATCGGGTCCCATGGTAGGGCCGGCCCTGTTTACAGGCATAACTAATTACCTAGGCTTGCTGGCCCGACCCCAAAATGAGATTTGTTGCAGTCCTGGGTCCTCTCTCGGTGCTCCCCAAGTTTGGTGTCCCTGTCACTAATGGTTCGGGAGCAGTGCCATGTCAAGCTGACCAAGATTTCCCATAGACGCCAATGTGTCTGTACTCGCGAGTGTACGTAAAGCGGGGTATGCCTGTACACTCTTTAATAGAAAAATAGGAATTCGGGCTATGCCAAACCAATGCGCTGGAGATTATTAGCATTATTATGTTAGATCTTGCAAAATGTAGATAACAACAAATTTTTATTTCAAATCCGAGAACAGCTTTGAGTTTGTAAAAGCAACCAAAAATATTGGATTCTTCTTCCTTGCAACCAGAACAGTTAACATGAAAAAATTGTGAACTTGCACAAGTTGCATGACTGGCTCACGGAGTTCTTCTACATAGAATACCAAAGGCTGCATACTGCGGACTGAATTTTTTCAACTGGGCAAGCCGCGGGGGTGTGCAGTAATGCTGTATCGAATAAAGGAGCGCGGATAGCAATATCTGCTCTCTGTTATTAATAGGCCCCTTAATGTCATCCAGTTTACATCAACCTTCAATAGTTACTGAAAGTGAGCAGCTACATACAAATGGACAAAATTAATAGGAAAAATATAACAAAATGTAGCACTAAAGTGATAAAGAACAATATACATGCAGTATATCATATGATGATATGAACGTATAATAGTGCAATGAATCACATAGTGGAGCAAAACATATATGGAAAAAAATTGGAAATAAATATACAGTGCTAAAAACAAAACTGAAAAGTCCCAAAAGTCAGAACCAATAACGGATCACTGTATACTAGTGGTGCAACGGATCGGTGGTGATCTGTGATCCGAACGGGTCACCCTGTTCGGATCGGATCACCACGCGATCCGCGGAGCGCTCCGGAGCCTCGGTTGTAGGAAAGGCCGCGGCTTCGGACTAGCTCCGGAGCAGGGGCCATCTTGGTACACCCGGCGGCGGCCGCTGTAGTGACGTTTCGCCGCCATCTTGCTCCACCCCTCACTCCTGCACAGTAATGATACTGTAGAGAAGGGGCCAAGCGGACATCTTGTTACACCCAACGGAGTTTTAGATTTTCAGTTCATTTCAACACAAAACTGAGCTTATCAGCTTAAATACATTATTTGGAAATCCATCGGACTGTTTACATGTTAAATTTAAAAGCAGCAGCAAACCTTACATGATTGCTAATGTGACCGAACACCTCTGATTTTCACATTTAACATTTAGTTAAATGTGAAAATCAGAGGTGTTCTGTCACATTAGCAACCATGTAAGGTCAGCAGGTTTGCTGCTGCTTTTAAAATTTAACATATAAACAGTCCGTTGGATTTCCAAATAATGTATTTAAGCATACAAGCTCTGTTTTGTGTTGAAAATAACTGAAATCTAAAACTCCGGTGGGTGTAACAAGATTTTGTCTTTTTTTTTTTTGCTGATCCGAAAAATAATCTGATCCGTGACTCTGATCCGAGAATCCATCCGATCCGTGAGTTTTTTGATCCGTTGCACCCTTACTGTATACAAAGGTGAGTTCAAGTGAGATAGAACATGGATAGAGTCCACACTTGAAGTAGAATTGATATTCAGAAGTAAGATGTAACGGCCTTGACAGCACACAGAACACCAGGAATACAGCGTCCTCCACCCGGGGTGAGGGGTAAATACTCCTATCGGATGAAGTGGACTCACATGCCAACGACAGTGAGTCAATAATACTAGAAATGCCAGAATCGTGGAACTCCATTGATGAATTCTGGAACTCCCACGGATGAAGATGAGGCAGGAACTCAGATGGCGATCAACCAAAATGCAAACAGTGAAAGCCGAACACTCTCATCAGAAGGTATATGCAAAGAATCAAAATGGATGGGTTTATTTAGGGTTAAAAACATATTTATTGATATTTTAACAGAGAATACATGGAACAATATATAGAGTTACAATCCAGAAACAGTCACGGGTAAGCATGTGTGATGAGTCAGCCAAATGGCTATCGCCTACAGCTTAACTCTTATTACAATGCAGAACAAAATTGACATCGATGACCGTTATGGATGTGTTTATTTAAAATACCAACATTGATCCATAAAAATGTATATACAATTGTGATCACAGAGTAAAAGCATTGTGGGGAGCTGATAGAGCAAAGACTGACACGTTTTGTCCCAATGGACTGCCCCAGTTGAAGTTCCTGCCTCATCTTCATCTGTGGGAGTTCCACGATTCTGGCATTTCTAGCATGATTGACTCACTGTTGCTGGCATGTGAGTCCACTTCATCCGGTAAGAGTATTTACCCCTCACCCTGGGTGGAGGACGCTCTACTCCTGGTGTTCTGTGCGCTGTCATCAAGGCCGTTACATCTTACTTCTGAGTATCAATTCTACTTCAAGTGTGGACTCTATCCATGTTCTATCTCACTTGAACTCACTTTTTTTTTTTTTTATCAAATCTTTTTTATTCTTGTTTTACACCACATATAAACCATACATCCTTTAAATATAACATTGTATACATCAAATATCACAAAGATAAAAAATTCCACAATTCCCTCTTCCATTCCACCCTTACGTTCCCCCTTTCCCCTCTGTCCTTCACCAACTTCGCTTTCAAACTCCCACCCTTAATGTGCTTCCACTTCTATCCATTGTTTCCACATGTTTTGGATTTTTTTATTATTTCCCCTTTTAGTGTATATTAATTCTTCTTTAATAATCATATCCTCTATCGCATTCCTCCATTCTAACACTGTGGGGGGGGTTTACCGATTGCCACTTCTGCGCAATAAGTTTCCTTCCCTGGAACAAACACCTTGTAATTGCCGTACTTTTATCTCCTGATACCCCCCTTTCTTCCAAGAGGCCCAATACACATGTCTTAGCTTCCGGATGCAAAGCAGTCCCAAATACCAAGTTAATTTTTTCTACGATCTCTTAGTATACAGTAAAACCTTGGTTTGAGAGCGTTTTGCAAGACAAGCTAAATTTTTTTTAAATTTTGACTTGATATACAAACGATGTCTTGATATACAAGTAGTTTCATGTCACAACTGAGTATAAAAGAGAAGAGAGGAGCCTCTTAGCCCAGGTTCACACTGGGGCTGCGGGAGTGAAGCCGTGCGAGTTCAGCTGAACTCGCACGATTTCACTCCTGCCTGTCAGTCCCGATTTCAGCTCGATTACAGAGACATCTGACACAGATGTCAATGTAAATCGCGGCTGAAATCGCAAAAAGTAGTACAGAAACTACTTTTTGAAATCAGTGCAGCGCCGCAGATGCGGCGTCGCATCGATTAGGACGGTGCCATTGCCCGCAATTTGCGGCAAATTTCACCGATTTGACATGCGATTTGACATGTCAAATCGCATCAGTGTAAACCAGGGCTAAGTGGAACAATACGGTTACATTTAATGAAGGTACAACATTTAGAAATTCACATGGTTATTGATTAAAAAAGGCACACCTAAGTGTGCAGCTATCCGGGGTAAAGCTGTCCATGTAGACCATCCTTCACACTGCCATTGACGTTGTCCCTTCCATGCTGTGCTCCACCAGTGGTTCAAGCCTCGCTTTCAGATTGCTCTACTGCAGGGTAGTCCTCCCGGTCACGATTGCAGACTGAGGCCTCGTACACACGACCGATTTTCTCGGCAAGAACCAGCAAGAAACTTGCTGGCAGAGATGTCTTGCCGAGTAAATCGGTCGTGTGTACGCGGCTATCGGGTTTCTCGTCGAGAAAACCGACAAGTAACCTCGACGAGAAAATAGAGAACCTGCTCTCTATTTTCTCGTCGAGATTCTCGTCAGCCTGTTTCTCGACGAGAAAAGCGAGTGTGTGTACACTTACCTGTCCGCCGGGAAGCCCGCGCATGTTCGAAATGAATTCGACGCATGCGCGGTAGCTTCCTAGGCATACGTAGGGTATACCAAGATGGCGGCGACGGCATCGAATGTGACGAGCGCATGCTCGTCGTAGTCGATGACGTCACCGCGTACGCTCCATTCAAAGAACCGCGGGTTCTTTGAAACGAGCGTGTGTACACTCGGCCGGGACAATTTTCTTGTCCAAGAATCTCGTTGAAAAAAACGACATGTTTTTTTCGACGAGAATCTCGGCCGTGTGTACGAGGCCTGACTGTGGATAGCTTTACCCTGGATGCCTGCATACTTAGATGTGCCTCTTTTAATCATCAACCATGTGAGTTGCTAAATAAATGTTGTAATTTCATTAAATGTAACCATGTTGCTACACTTAGAGGCGCCTCTCTTCTCTTTTATACTCTGGAGCTCCTGCTGGATTTTGCTTCTAATCCCCTAGTGGAGGCTTCCATTTGTGGATGGACATTTTATGGTTACGAAACCTTATCACATTGCTATAATATTTTTATATGGACTATAAACTGAAGTATTTATGAATAAATGGTTGTGGAACGAATCATTTGAGTTTTCATTATTTCTTACGGGGAATTGCGCTTTGATATACAAGTGCTTTGGATTACAAGCATGCTTCCGAAAAAATTTTTTGCTTGCTAACCAAGGTTTTACTGTACAGTGATCCATTATTCGTTCTGACCTTTGGGACTTTTCAGTTTTGTTTTTAGCACTGTATATTTATTTCAATTTTTTTCCATATATGTTTTGCTTCACTATGTGATTCATTGCACTATTATACGTTCATATCATCATATGATATACTGCATGTATATTGTTCTTTATCACTTTAGCGCTACATTTTGTTATATTTAACCTTTAATAATTACACTCTATACAGTATGCTCTGGCAATTGAAAAAATGCAATATTTTTTGACCAAGACTTTGTGCCAACTGCTGATTTTACACACAGGAAATGGCTAATCACCATTAAACACATAAAAGTTTATAGATCTTGTAATAACACTCCATATAAATAAACCTGTTACCGCTTCTCAACCTTCTATTACACTGTCATCACTATCCAGATGTTAAAACAGATTTATATGATCCTATATTGGTCAGACTTTTGTTCCTATCAAAGGCGGTTTACTCCCACGCGCTCACCTGTCATTGCTGATAGGAGAGATTGTGTGTATGAATCAATGGTGTTATTTTCCAGCTCTGTACAAACAATCACGTAAGCAGAAATCACTTTCACCTGTTAGCCTTCATTCACAGGGGCCGCCTACATTTGTTTTATTTAAATACAGGAGAAATTGGTCTTGGAAGCCTTAACAGGTTTTATACATCCTAGATCAATTTCCCCCGGATTTGAATGTACATGCGCTTGAATGCGTTTAGAGTATCTAATCTGCTTCTGGATGCATAGATTTCTACTTTTTCTAAACACAAATTTACTGAATGCCCATGAATGCAAGTAAATGTAAAAAGTGAAGTGCACTATTTTATATGTATATATATATATATATATATATATATATATATATATATATTAGATCAAATTGAATAATATTTTGATCAATCATTTTATGAAATGGCATGGTGGAAATAGCGATGTGCATTATAGTATCTCTTATAATTGTAAGTTGTGATCGTGTCTCAACCAGTGGCGGCTGGTGCTCTATTTTTTGGGTAGTGGCGGCAAACAAATCCAACACTCCCACCTGCCCACTCGCTCGCTCGCCTGCCCGACTGCCCCACACTTACCCCATCCAGGTCGCAGATGGCTTCGGCTGCTTCCCCGGCTTCTCCTCCCGGCCAATTTGATCGCTTCTCCTCCCGGCCAATGCGGTCTTAGGACCCGCTTTCTGTGCCGATTGGCCAGGAGGAGAAGCAGGAAGACAATAGCGAATGTTGATTCGCTAATGTCACAAGTGGGTGGGCTCTACCTTTTTTGAAGCCAATTGGAGCCTCATGCTCTAATCATGTGCTTCAGAAAAAAAAATTAACTTGTAGAAATCAATGTGTCCGGAGCCCCGCATGGAGATTAGGGGCCGGCGCATGAAGATTAGGGGCTGGCGCATGGAGATTAGGGGGCCGTGCCCCTGCGCTCCTTATGGACCGGCCAACTCTGGTCTCAAACGTCCCCATTGGTGGCCTATCTATTGATTGGGTGGTTGACTATAGATTAATTATTCCTGTTGGAAGAGATCGACTGGAAAGTAAATTTATCATTTTTGGAAACATGCATGGCCACTATTAGATTTACTTTAAGGAAGCATCTTTCATCCTGGATTGGTTTTGTGGATTATTCCAAGTTCCACCCTCCTATTTCAGCCATTTCAAGGCCATTTGGCTTCCTAATGACCTTGGTGTTAAAGGAGTAGTAAAGTTACATGTTTTTTCACCTTAATGCATCCTATGCATTAAGGTGAAAAAACATTCGACAATACCGCCCCCCCCCGAGCCCCCGTTTTTCTTACCTGGCCCCTCGAAAGTCCCATGCTCGTCCCCGTCATCCTCTTCGTTTTTCTGCCTGGCCGCCGATTGGCTACACTGGATAGATTGAAAGCAGCGCAGCCATTGGCTGGCGCTGCTGTCAATCACATCCAATGACGCGGCACGCCGGGGGGCGGGGCCGAGTGATACAGTCGGCGGCTATGGCCGCCGCTGTATCACGGGAGCGCGCCCGCAATAACTCCACACCATGCGAGCTCACTCGCATTAAGGTGTGGAGTCCTTGCGGGGAGGAGCCAAGACAGCCGCCGAGGGACCCCAGAAGACCAGGATCGGGGCCACTGTGTGCAAAACGAGCTGCACAGTGGAGGTAAGTATAACATGTTTGTTATTTTTAAGCAAAAAAAAAAAAAGGTTTAGTGCTCCTTTAAGTTGGGGCACACAGCTGGGGCACTATAAGGCTGCAGTCACACCTGCACGTTTCCTAAACACACAATGAAACACATAAAAATGTGCGTTTTGCCACATGTTTCGGAAACATTCTGCAATCGCAGGTCACGCTTGCAGTGGCATTAAAGTGTTACTAAACCCACAACAGTAAAATCAGTCAGTATATGCAGTAAAGCATGCTTGTTATACTCACTGTGGAACCAAGGGGTAAATTTTCTGCATTGTGTATAAACAATGCTGTGTAATCCTATCTTCTCTGATCCTCCTCTTCTTCCACAGCACCCAATCCATCTCTTGATAGTGCAGAGCATTAGGGGTCAGGCTGCACATGCTCATTTTAGTGTGTATTGCTAGAGAGTTTTTTTTTTTCTTCGGAGAGTGCATGTAATTAGCACAGGGCCAATCACTACTGTCCAGACAGAGGGTCAGGGGAGAATGAAAACTCCTCTTACAAGCTTAACCAGACACTGATACAAGTCACACGACTGCTATATACTGCTGATGAAAAAGGGTATTTAGCAGTTTATATTTACTAAAACCATTGCATGTCCATGTTCTGTGTGTAGCACTATGGTGTTTAGTCAGAGAGCTCCTTACAAATTTACTTACCAAGAGTAGTTATCTTGGTCGATTTATAGAGATCTATTGATTTCTCCCTAAGTTTGTCCTTGTTGCACTTTTCTTTTCTACCACTAGGTGGCCGGGTACTTGGTGGTACTAGATATGAGAAGGGCAACCCAAGGTCAGGTAATGGGTATATGGGGTAACTCAGCCAATGAGCATGGGTTTTCTTGAATCCCTTGGCCTGCTGGGAGAACCTATATATTCGGGTGAGGTCAGGTGATCTGTGTTCTGTGCCACCTGGACGGCTGTCTGGGTGGACGTGTGTCATACGCTCTGGACTGCTAGGCCGGAAAATTGAGCTTTTACCGGGGAAATCTGGCTGCCGGGCTGTGTGAGGGCCTATCCAGAAGTAAGAGGCAGCGCAGTGTTGGGATTGCGTCTTGCAGTCCAACCAATCAGTGGTCGGAGGTGGAGGGGAAGCTGTCGCCACAAAGGGACCTCCCACCTTATTACCAGGGACCACAGTGAGTAACTGAAGCAAGTACCGGAACCACATTCTCACCGAACAGGCACGGTGGAGAATCAGGAAACTTCAGGCGGTGATCAAGTCAGGGACCCAACCAGCGGAGGAGAAGCTTGCAGAGCAGCCTTGTGAGTCAAGTCAGAGACCTCACCAGTTAGCAGGGGTGAAGCTTGAGAGGTATCTGGAGTGCCAAGCTAGGGACCCAGCAGGGAAGCGTGGGTGACACTTGAGGGGATACCACCGCAATCCTTGGAGGAGCTCAAGGGATTCAGAGTCAGTGAATCAGTGGCAGGGTTGCCAACCGCCAGTAAATTTATGGGCAGTTTGTAAAAATCAGCGATTTTTTTACAACTGCCAGTAAAATATCAGGAGCTGATAATTTCATGCTGTGTTGACTTTTTAAGTGTAAATCAAGCAAAATACTTTGTTATAGATATTGTCAGTGTTTCCATATCATGTTTATACTGTTTAAATATTCACTGTGTTAGTTTTCAATAGGAGTTCTGTAATTTCTCAAGTTGTTAGTTAAAATGTGCTCCGCCAGTAAATTTGCCATGTTTTGTCAGTAAAAAATGCTGCGGGAGGTTGGCAACCCTGATCAGTGGTTCTAGTGAGAGACCAGGAACTCAGTGCTGAAGAATTACAAGAAGCAGTTGTAGTGAAGGTGAAAAACTGAAAATTGTATACTCACCTTTCCGTAATTTTCCTTTCATGGCAGCATACACCTTTGGGTTGTGGCTCTGCCTCCACAACCTGATAGGACAGTTTAGCTATTAAGCCCAGAGAGGGCCCCCGCCCAGGTATTCTCAGTATATATATACCTCACCTCAGACTGGTGGGCATCTGTATGCTGCCATGAAGATGCGACAGGAAAGGAAAATTACGGAAAGGTGAGTATACAATTTTCCGTTTTCCTGTCGCATCATGGCAGCATACACCTTTGGGTGAATAACTCGCAAACTGGGTGGGTCTGAGCATAAAGACAATTTTTTATTTACATGGAATAGAGGTGTTGGACTGAATAATTGCTCGTCCAAACTGTGCCATGGACAATCTGTAATGGGATATAAAGGTGTTTTTGGAAGACCAAGTCACTGCTCGGCAAATAGTTTCCGAGGATACGCCTTTTTAATGGTCTTCCCCAGCCATGCTGCGATGGTGCGAGAGGTTGCTGCTTTCCCTCTCCTAAAGCCGTGTGGGATGACCAGGAGGTTTTCCGACTTCCTATGGTCGTTGGTTGTTGAAAGGTAGGCTAGGATGTTGGTTCTTACATCCAGCGGATGTGGAACCCCTTGTTCTGTGGGGAGAGCCAGAAGGTTTATCTCCTGATTGAAGTGGAAGGAGGATGATATCTTCGGGATAAATCGATCAGAAGGTCTTAAGACTACTTTGTCTGGGTAGATGATTAGGTATGGCTCTTTCGTCAATAGAGTCTGCATCTCTGAGACTCTCTTGGCCGATGGTATCTGGTGTCGCTGCTAAGTCTATATCCGGCATGCCTCCGGTTTGGGTTATGAGGGAGAAAGCTTGGTGGCTCAGAGCCCATTCGTTGTTGGAAATGAAGCTTCTGCTTAGCGTGTCGGCCAGCTGGTTCTGGGCTCCTGGAACATACATCGCCCTTAACCCCGACAGATTTACCTGCACCCATTCGAGAACTGGGCGGACCTCCTGCATCATGGAGCAACTTCTGGCCCCTCCTTGCCTGTTGATATAGGCAACCGCCACCCTGTTGTCCATCTTCAACAGGACTTCTTTCCCCTTCAGGAGAGGACTGAAGGCCAGGAGAACTTGAAACGCTGCTTTCATTTCTAGGTTGTTCGATACTACATCCTGTGTCTCGAACAGTCTTGGACTGCGAGTTGCTGGAAGTGTGCTCCCCATCCCTCCCTGCTGGCGTCCGAAGTGATCACCTCTTGGGGAGGGGTAACTATGCGCTTGTACCTCTTTAGGTTGTGCAATCGGGTCCACCACCAGAGTGATTGCTTGACTTCCTTTCGGATCGTGATTCGTTGAGACATTGATACACCGTTCCATTGCCTCAAAAATGTTGTTTGGAGAGGTCTTGTGTTCCATTGGGCCCATTAAACCATTGGAATGGTTGCTGATAGCGACAATAGGATGCTGAGACACTCTCTGGCTGGGAGTGATGTGGATAAGAGTAACCTATTTGCCTTTTGGATTATGATGGGAATTTTCTCCTGAGGAAGCTCTATGGTGTTGAGTCGGGTATCCAGTTCTGCCCCCAGGAAGAGCATTCTCTGAGTGGGTTGGAGATTGCTTTTCTTCCAGTTCATCAGCCACCAAATTTTTTGCAGGGTGGACATTAGAGTATTTTGATGGAGTAAAAGGGACTCCTGGTTGTCCGCGAGCAGTAGGATGTCATCCAGATAATGGTAGACTCTCAACCCTTGCTCCCTTAGTAGGGCTATCACTGGCAGCAGGACCTTGGTAAATGTTCTGGGAGTGGTAGAAATTCCAAACGGAAGGCTTTGAAATTGAAAGTGTTAATGATTTACCGGGAAGCGGAGAAACTTCTGGAATGCAGTGTGAATAGGAGCATGCAGGTGAGCGTCCTTTAAATCCACGGAGAACATCCAGTCGCCGATTATTATGGCATAGAGGATTGATTGTAAGCTTTCCATCTTGAATGTCTCCACTAGGATTGATCGATTGAGATTTTTTAGATCTAGGACGGGGCGCAGATCCCTGGTCCTTTTCTTCACCAAAAACAGAGGAGAGTAGAAACCTTCCCCCCTTTGTGGTGGTGGGACTTCCACTATGGCCTGCTTTTGGATTAGATCTTGCACATATTCTGTCAGTACAAGCTTCTTTTCCCGAGATGTTGGAAGTCTGGTTGTGACGAACTGGTCTCTGGGAGGTCGATTCTTGAACCTCCATCTGTGACCGTCCTGGACAGTAGCTACTGTCCATGGGTCTTTTATTATCTCCGCCCAGACCTGCTTGAAGTCCTTCAGTCTGGCTCCTACTACAGCTGGTTGGGCGGACACACCTTCAAAAAGACTTCTGGTCCCCCGTGGCAGGGATCTTGGATTTTTGGAGTTTCAGGAAGGATGATTGTGGATTCTTCCCATTTTTTCTGTACTCCCTGCCGGGCTTGTAGGATTTAGCCTCCCTATATCTGTCTGGGAGGTTTCGTCTGAAGGTAGGTGACCTTTGTTGCCTAGGCCTTCTGTCTGAAGGAATGAGTCCTGATTTTCCGCTGGTGACCTTTAAAATGGCAGAGTCCAGCTTTTCTCCGAAGAGGTTTGTGCCATCTAATGGGATCTTACACCAATTAGACTTTGAGGAGGGGTCTGTTGACCACGGTTTTAGCCAGAGTGCCCTCCTGGCCATCACTGAGCTTAGCATTGCTCTTGATGTTGATTTTATCATGTCTACAGAGGCCTCTGCGACAAAATCGCCTGTAAGGCTAAGTTCCCGGAGAGTTGCAATTACTCTCTCTTGTTCCACGCCTTCTGCTACAAATTTATTGACGTTGGAGGACCAGCTTGAGATAGCTCTTCCCACTGCTGCTAGCGTTATTGCTGGCCTGCAGGCACTGCCTGCAGATAGGTAGGCTCTCTTAAGATCCAGACCGATCTTTCTGTCTAGTACATCTTTAAATGTAACCGCATCTTCTATTGGAAGTGTTACATGCCTGGCGAGGCGCATCAGGGAAGAGTCTACCACTGGTGGCGTTACTAGTGGGTTGACACTAGACTCCTTTAGCAGATACAGTTTGGCAAGTCTATTGCTGAAGATCAGAGAAATGCCAGGTGAAACTCTATGTGAATAAATACAAAAAATACCATCCAGACATAGCTCCACTCAACAGTGAAGTATGAGGTGAAGAAATAGGCTAACATTACTGTGCCTAAACCATATATGGGGAAAAATTGATAACACCCAAAGAAGTGAAAAACCAAAGTCTTAGTTGATCCGTGATGGATGTGTAGAATCTGATGTACAGTGTGGATTATTCACGTGGCAGATGTATTGCATCTAGACACCTTGAGCGTACTTGAAGTATCATCCAACGTCAACGACAGACTGGTGGTAAATAGATACATGCATATATATGCATAGGAGGAGAAGGTATACACAGCACCGGGGAATACAGGGGGATATCTATTACGGAAGGTATACTGAGGCGTAGGCCTTTTGTATAAATATCACCGAGAGAGGTCCTTCCATACCACATTTCCTTTACTATCTGGAAGCTGGATTGGAGACATCCCCATTGGAGTACCTGGTCCTGGGATTTCGTCTATGTCTATTCACATCTGACTCACGATAAGAGTATCTATTTACCACCAGTCTGTCGTTGACTTTGGATGATACTTCAAGTACGCTCGAGGTGTCTAGATGCAATACATCTGCCACGTGAATAATCCACACTGTACATGATATTCTACACATCCATCACGGATCAACTAAGACTTTGGTTTTTTACTTATTTGGGTGTTATCAATTTTTCCCCAAATATGGTTTAGGCACAGTAATGTTAGCCTATTTCTTCACCTCATACTTCAATGTCTGGATGGTATTTTTTTATTTATTCACATAGAGTTTTTACCCAAGGGCGGATCCAGAGTCTTTTCTCGGGAGGGGCACTACCAAAAAATGTTTTTTTTGTGGGAAATTTATCGGGGAAATGGTTGGTGTCGGCGCTTCAATCATCCCGGCACCATGGTTGTTATGGTGTCAGGATGATTGAAGCGCATTATTTCTATTATTACATTGTAATATGAAATTAAATAGTTCAATGCAGAATCAGTGGGAGCCCCGAGTGTGTCACTTGCCACCGTCGCCTGCAATTAGTGGGAGCCCTGAGCGTGTCACTTGCCACACGTTGCGGATTGTCACTTGCCACGTCACCTGCCACATCATGTGGATTGTCACTTGCCACACCTTGTGGATTGTCACTAGCCACACCTTGCGGATTGTCACTTGCCACGTCAACTGCCACACCTTGCGGATTGTCACTTGCCTGCCACCAGATGCAGATTGTCATTTGCCACGTCACCTGACACAATTTGCGGATTGTCACTTGCCACGTCGCCTGCCACACCTTGCGGATTGTCACTAACTTGCCTGCCTTGCCCACGAACCGCGCCACCCCCTGACAACAAACCGCGCCGCAAGCGGAGCCGCACGCTATTGCACCTGCCCGCAGAGCGGCCTGACATGACTCACTGACGTCACTCGTTGCTAGACGCCAAGCGGCCCAGGCGTTAGCAACGAGTGCAGGGAAGAGGCTCCACCCACCTCCTCCTCCGCTCCTGGTATCGTGTCAGTGCGCCACGTAACTACATTAGACGAGTCTCTCTCTCGGCGCAGCTGATCGGCTGATGTGATAAACTGAGAGAGAGACTCAGAGAGGCAGCGGCAGCCGCAGAACAAGTACTGTATATACTTGAGTATAAGCCGACCCGAATATAAGCCGAGGCACCTAATTTTACCCCAAAAAACTGGGAAAACTTATTGACTCAAGTATAAGCCTAGGGTGTCCATCTGCATGCCTCACTGTGCCTCACTTTGCCTCACTGTGCCCATGCCTCACTGTGCCCATGACTAGACTGATGTTTAACATGGGAGTCTATTGAAGGAGTGCCCGGCTTTGAAAAATCGGATCTCCCCGGCCCTAGGTCTCCCAGACACCAAACTTTTCAAACTTATAGAGGAGACATGGGGCTACATGTGTGCCAAGATTGGGGTCCAGAAGACCTACGACCGGCCGGTACCGGGTCCGCAAATTCACTGGAGAAATGACCGTTTAACATTGGAGTCTATGGAAGGGGTGCCCGGTTTTAAAAAATCAGTGCTCCCCGGCCGCAGGTCCCATAGACACCACACTTTGCACACTTGTGGAGGAGACATGGGGGTACATGTGTGCCAAGCTTGGGGTCCAGGAGACCAACGGCCGGTCAGTACCGGGTCCCCAAAGTTCGGGAGATCAGGCGCAAAAAATAAAAAAAAGAGCAAGCGAGTGTGACAGATGGTCTCGGGGGGGGGGGCAATTGCCCTGTTGCCCCCCCCTGGATCCGCCCCTGGTTTCACCTGGAATTTCTCTGATCATTAGCGCTGCATTTTTTTGTTCTTCTATTTCTATAGCAATACCATCGTATTGTTTATGCCAGCTGCTTCACCTTTTGCACATTTTCTTTTATTGGTAGCGCATTTTTTTCCCCCTTGTTTTAAAGTCTATTGCTGAGACTGGTCTTCTTCTCAGGTTTTTGCCATTCGTCTTTGATTAGGTCTTCCAGCTCATCGATAAATGGGAAGGTTTCTGGCTCTTTTTTAAGGTTCGGAAAATATTTCTTTGCTTTTTGCGGAGTTTCTTTTTCCTCCTCCCATTCTATAGCTTCCTTCACTGACTTTATGAAGGGTTCTATTAGTGCAAAGTCAAATCCGGTGGATACCTCCAAGTCCTCATTGTCGGATAGGGGGTCTGACTTTCTAGATGTGGAGGGAGTCACAGGTGAAGTGCCTTGTACTGATCTGCTCGTTTCAGACACTGCGATTTGCAGGGATGTGTCTCTAGCCGGCTCTCTGCTTAGCCCTCTTTCTCTGGTTGCTTCATCAAAGCACGTGCGACAGGCCAGCTTGTCCGGAAGTACTATGGCACTGCGGACCCAGCATGAATTCCCTGATGAGGAGGAGGTCTGCGTGTAGGAGACCTCCTGTAGTAGGAGTGGCTGTGCCATGAATGAGATTTTGAATGGCTCCTCCTGCGACTTGAGCGACTTCTCCTGCTGCGTGAGCGACTTCTGCCGTGGTCTGAGCGGCTTTGTCTATGGCTTGAGCGGCTTCTTCTACATGGCTCTTTTCGTCTTGAATCTGACGATCTGGCCGACCTGATAGGGCTGTCCAATTTAGACAGCATTAGTGACAGGCTCTCTTTTTCAATCTTCACTACTGACCAGTCTTCTCCCCCTTACCTATTAGGCTGGTGATGGTCTACTGGGGCAGCGACCTCCATGAGGAGTGATGGTGTCCCACCTCCAACAGACAGTAGGAATAAACATGCAGGCAGCCAGTAAGGTGAAACCAAGAAAGGAAGAGAGAACCGATAAGCTTACCTGAAAGGAGGAGGGAGAGGAATCAGCAGTGTAATCTATCCCACTGGAAAAACACTGGTGACAGGTGCAGTGTTCAGGCAGAAAAGGGAAGAAAAGTTTAGATTTTTAAAACTGCCGCCGTCGTCGCTTGGTGATGACCACATGACCGCGAATGCGCCGTAGTGTCGCAAACGAGCCAGCGCCATCTTGGAATCTGGCAAAAGGGAATCCCAGCGTGAACCCGCCTGTCCGCGCATGCGCGGAAGTGACCGAACGCTCTGCGTCATTGTGCTGAGCCTGCCGTGGAACTACAGGGTGCAGAAAGCCCGTTTTTGTGTAAAAAGGCATAGGAGAGCTGGAGGCCGCTATGGAGACCTATTTAAGGTCTGTAAGGAAGCTGGCAATATCCCTGGGACCGGATTGTGGAGGGACTACAAGGCTCAGGAAGCGCAATGCTGGAAGAAGTGCACAGAAAAGCTGAAGGCAAGGATAAACCTGTTTAAGGTTTGTGTAAATGCTGGCATTATACCCATGAGACCATCAGAGTGGGGTTCCTTCCATAGAGCTCGTTTAGAGGCTGTACAGGAGAGGACTTCCACCCAGGAGAGGCTAGAACCTGGCTGGGGCGAAAGCGGTAAGGGGGTGGTTCATCTTGATGTCCTTGTCAGGTGAGGAAAAAAAGGAAAATACCTGGGCGGGGGCCCTCTCTGGGCTTAATAGCTAAACGGTCCTATCAGGTTGTGGAGGCGGAGCCACAACCCAAAGGTGTATGCTGCCATGATGATGCGACAGGAAAGACTGTTACGTTTGAGTTAGGAACTGTTAAAGACTGTTACCTTAGGAGACAGCATTCCTGCACGTGCAGATGTGGCTTCTTGCTGGAGCCCTTCCCTGCACGGCTGTTCTCTTATTGAAATCTCTGAGTCTGCCAATTGAATTTGCAACTACCTAAGGGTGTCCTGGCCCTAACTCTCTTTCCCCCCAAAATACAAAAAGGACTATTAAGAGAAATAAAACCTCTTTTGATTGATTGATTGATTGATATGTAAATTTATATCGCGCCAAATACTGTCTTGGAGGACTGCCACTAAGCGCGCTGTACCATAAATTCACCAATCAGCCATGGGAAAAAAATAAAAAATACTTGAGAAACAGGGAGGAGAGAAAAGAAAAAAGGAAAGGCTCATGAGGGGAGTAGAAAAACAAAGTTGACATTAATTATTACAGAATTTAATGTCTCTACATCCGTAGTTAGGAAAAAGCGTTTTTAAAAAGGTGGGTTATTAATTGCCTTTTAAAAAGAGCTTGGGCATTGGGAGCCGGAGATGGTCGGGGAGTTGGTTCCAAAGGGCCACGCCCATAGTCTGCATTCGCCGACCTCCCAAGGACTGGAGTCGGGCGGGTGCTTGGATGATCCTATTTTGAAGCCCTGACCGCAATGCTCTAATTGGTGTGCCCAAGCCCCAATATGCTATAAACATCAGAACCAAGATTTTAAATTGTACTCTATGCACTATATGTAACCAATGTAGCTGTGCCAGCACAGGGGTGATGTGATGTCTATATGGTGTACCAGTAATAGTGCGTGCTGCTTGATTCTGTATATTTTGGATTTTTTTATCCCACTTAAGGGGAAGGCCAAGGCAGAAACCATTGGCAAAGTCTAGTCTGGATTGTACTAGAGCCAAAGTAAGTGTGATTTGGTGTCGATATGAAAGTAGATGTCTGATCTTTCGAATAATTTTCAAATAAAATGAGGCATTTTTTATACAGTTCATGATTTGCGGAATCCAGGTAAGCTTTGCATCAAAAATGATTCCAAGGTTCTTGACTTGTCTTTTAGGTTCTGGGCAGGTACCTAGGTCAGATGGCCATTGGGATAGAATGGGAGAGGCTAGAGGTTCGCCCACTTGGAGTATTTCTGTTTTGGAGCCATTAAGTCTCAGCCAGTTTCTATTCATCCAGGAATGGATGTGAGTCATGCATTCAGCTAGGATCTGGGGATGTCTGTCATTTTTGGAAGTGTTGACTAGGATTTGGATGTCATCGGCATATAGTTGGCCTTGAAGGCCATGTAACTGCAATATATATCGGGTAGGGGGCGCATATAACAATTGAAAAGGTATGGAGAGAGGGCAGAGCCCTGTGGTACTCCCCAGGGCACTGGGCTTATGGCTGACCTGAAAGGTCCCAGCCTAACCTGTTGGGTACGATCTTGTAGAAAAGACTGGATCCATAACAGGACAGCACCTCGAATTCCAAACTGGTCATGAAGGCGCGAGATCAGAATGTCGTGATCAATGATGTCAAAAGCCGCGGAGAGGTCCAATAGCACTAAGGCCGCCGATTCCCCAGCATCCCTGACCCTCAGCAGCTGTTCCCTCATGGCCATCGTGGGGAGCTCTATTCCCCTGCCTGGTCGGAACCCAGACTGGACATCGTGGAATAGGCCTTCCCCTTCAGAGTATTCCTAAAGTTGCTCAAGAATGATGGTTTCCATAATCTTTGCCACAAAATGAATGCTAGAAATGGGTGTTAGATTATTCGGGTCTTGAAGCTCTGTTTTTTTTTTGGAATTGGCGTAACATATGAGTGTTTAAGTTTCCCTGGTATAACTCCGAGCCTCAAACTGAAGTTGATGATTGTACATAAGTCTGGAAGGAATGCCTTTGACTGGAGTTTGAAAAACCAGGCAGGGCAAAATTCATCCGCAAAGTGTGTGGGCTTCAATTTAAGAATTACTTTGTGTAGTAACTCCGGCGTGGTAGGTGTAAAGTTGTTTAAGCTGGACAGAGTAGGTTGGATAGCCTCTTGTAGTGGACCAGGTTGGTCAATCAGGTGAATGTTCTTGGCAATGCCCAACCGGATTTTATGAATTTTATCTTGGAAAGTGATCCCTAATTTATTGGCGAATTCTTGTGATGGTATTATCGTCTTGGTTAACCTACGTGGATTAAGCATTTCGTTTACGATTTCGAAAAGTTTCTTATCCTGATTTCCGGCGTTATCGATCTGTTCACAGTAATATGCCATTTTCTTTCAAGCTGTCTGCGTTTAGTTTTAATTAGGGCTAGGTTGCTAGTATACCAAGGCTTAGCCTTGGTAATATTTTTACGAAAGTGTGATGTTTTGAGAGGGGCAAGCTTATCAAGTGTATGATGGATTTTTAGTTCAAATGCGTCCAGGGCATTAGTGACTCTGTCAAGATGGATTTCAAAGTCAATATAAAGATCATCTTCACTGTCTAGGGTGATAGGTTCAAGAGCTAAGTATGTTGCCATGAAGGTGAGTGGACATAGGTTTTTAAGTGAACGATATGGCTTGGATTGCTGCATTGGAGTACCCAAGTCTGGGGCTGGGGGTCTAAAGTCTCTGAGTTGGTATGAAATTAATTTATGATCTGTCCATATAAGTTCGATGTTCTGGATGTCAGAGATGGTGATATTAGAGGAGAAGACCGCATCTAGTGTGTGCCCTTTCTCATTGGTATAGGAGTTGACATTTTGAACAAAGCCAAGGGCGTCAAGATCTTGTAAAAACTCCTGTATTTTAGGATCCAGTAAGTCCTCAAGCTATAGGTTGCAGTCACCTTGCAGGATAATGTTTGACGTGTAAGTGTTCAATTCTAAACAAAATTGAATAATCTCAGTGTTGAATTCCGTGTGGTATCCTGGTGGACGATATATAGTTGCAATGATGATAGAGGTGGTGGCATCAATTTGGCAACGTGCAGAAAGATGTTCAAAGGAAATATATTCAGAGAAAGCTAGTTCCCTACAGGTAACATTGCTATTGTGAATCAGTGCAATGCCTCCACCCCGTTTACCCTGTCTATTTTTTGTAAGTATGTCATATCCTGCTGAAACAAGGTCATCTAAGTGGATGCTATAATCCTCGCCAAACCAGGTTTCAGTAAGAGATAGAAACTGAAATTCTTCATTTGTCAATAGATCATATATATCGTTTGCATGTTTGACAGCGGACCGGACATTTATTACATCCAAGAAGTGTCTGGTGCCCAATAACTTTGTCCATCTTGCACCCTCCATGCCTCACAACCCACCACATACAGAAGGATGTCAGCTATCTTTGGCCTGGAAAGTTCTCATTAGACTGGACAAGGCCAGAGACCTTGCTACATGTGTACTGTGGGAGACCAGATATAATGAAGGAAGGGTCCTGGGTTTGGTAACACTTTAATTATTAATACACCCCAAGCGTGGATAGCAGACAAAACACACTACAAACACGCCAAAAGCTTTCTGTAAAAAACGTCTGACGCTCCATGAAAAAAAAGTTTCTGGAGCTACTTTGGGGCATTTGTTGCACGTAGGGCAGCCCATTTAAGCAGATGGGCTGTCATAGGTGCAATGTGGGTTAATGCGTGAAAAAAAATGCGAAAGGGAACATGCGTTCCTGCTATGCTCAGGTGTGAATAGGGCCTAAAAATCAGTTCTGGGTGGGCCTCCTTTAACCACTTCCCGCCCGGCGTATTGTCATATGATGGCTGCAGGAACCCTTCGTCCCTCCGGGCGGTCGTCATATGACGTCCTGGGATTCCCGCAGTGTGCGGCACGTGCGCGCACGCGCCGCATCACTGGGGACCCGATGCGCGTGCCCGGCGGCCCCGGTGTCTGCCAGGCACCTACGATTGCTCGTCACAGAGCCAGGGACTTGGATCTCTGTGTGTAAACAGGGAGAGGAGACCGATGGTGTGTTTTCAGTACATAGGGATACCGATCGGTCACCTCCCCCAGTCAGTCCCCTCACCCTAAAGTTAGAATCACTCCCTAGGGAACACATTTAACCGCTTGATCGCCCCCTAGTGTTAACCCCTTCCCTGCCAGTCACATTTATACAGTAATCAGTGCATTTTTATAGCACTGTTCGCTGTATAAATGTGAATGGTCCCAAAATATTGTCAAAAGTGTCCGATCTGTCCGCCGCAATATCGCAATCCTAACAAAAATCGCAGATAACCTCCATTACTAGTAAAAAAAAAAAAAAATGAAAATAAATGTCATAAAACTATCCCCTATTTTGTAGGCGCTATAACTTTTGCGCAAACCAATCAATATACGCTTATTGCATTTTTTTTAACCCAAAATATGTAGAACAATACGTATTGGCCTAATCTAAGAAAAATATATATATATATAAAAAAAAATGGGATATTTATTATAGCAAAAAGTAAAAAATATATTTTTTTTTTCAAAATTGTCAGTCTTTTTTTGTTTATAGCGCAAAAAATAAAAACTGCAGAGATGATCAAATACCACCAAAAGAAAGCTCTATTTGTAGGAAAAAAAGGACGTCAATTTTGTTTGGGAGCCACGTTGCATGACCGCGCAATTGTCATTCAAAGCATGACAGTGCTGAAAGCTGAAAATTGGCCTGGGCAAGAAGGCGGTGAAAATGCCTGCTATTGAAGTGGTTAAATACCTTACTTTATCTTTGCGAACTCCTTGTACAAAACAAAATTATTATTTTTTTGGAGACGACAGTGATTTTAACGTTCAATTTGTATGAATAATGTTAGATGAATTTTAGATATTATGCCCATTTTCAGTCCCATTACAGAGATTTGGCTCGTTGAACAGTATTCCCTTCCGTCGCAATTTCACATGGCATTAAAATTTCATTGCATGCAAATGGAAATCCTCTCTGGCACCCCAGACAATGCTTCTCACTATGTAAAATAGACTTTTCCTTCATTTTTTTTTTTTATGTTATCCAGATCTTAATTTACTTTTGTGCAGAGTACAGTGACTTTCATGCTCAGATCCGCGTAAAATGTCTATTAGATGATCGCACTTGGTGCAATAAACGGGGGGCCTATTCTCTTGTATTATTCATGCCTCCTATAAAGTATCCTGGGAATAAAATGCACTTGGGTGACATCCCGACTTTTCATCGGAAATCTGCTCTATCGCTGTGAATATCCAATGAGAATTGGGGGCGGATTTACTCTCGGAGGTCTTATATAAAATACAAAGCTATAATAGACATAAAATACAAAGGCGGCTTTAAGATGTTTTATTTTTTCCTCCTAATAAGGTTACGTCGTCCTTTCTCTTTTTTTTTTTATGCCTTTTAAATGATTGAAGTGGGGAGGTGGAATGAGATTGGGCAATTTAGATTACAGAGTGGAACCGAGGTTTACGACTAAACTGGGGCAGCAGCTGAGAGAATCCATTTTTTTCCCTTACTCAGCTCCTTCACCTTCTCATTGTGTTTCTTCAATGTCACTAAATAGAATTTACAAGCAGGAGGTGGGAAACATACAATAAAATGTAAGCTCTGATGAACTTGTAGTTCAAAGCAGTTAAATAGAATTCCAGGCAGTGGCGGCTGGTGCTCCAGTTTTGGGGGGGGGGCGGCAAACAAACCACCCATCACCCCTCCCCCGGTCAGTCGGTCGGTCCCCCACCAAACCCCCCATCCCCCGACGCTCGCTCATTCGTCCGTCTGCCCCTCCAGAATCAAACTTCCCTGCGGGAAGTGGGACTGGAGACTAGGGATGAGCTTCGTGTTCGAGTCGAACATACGTTCGACTCGAACATCGGCTGTTCGATCGTTCGACGAAGATCGAACGATTTGGGCCGTTCGCGCCAAATTCGAGTGACGCGAACGGCCCACAATGCACTACGCCATCGCAGTGTCATCCAGGCGCTGTGATTGGCCAAGCATGCACTGTGACCCCGCATGCTTGGCCAATCACAGCGCCGGCAGCGAGGAGAGCAATGATTGGCCACAGGCAGGATGCCTGTGGCCAATTATTGCTGAGGGTGTTTAGTACACGCCCCACACTATAAAAGGCCGCCAGCACGGCGGCCTAGTGTAGTGTGTTCCGGAGCAGGGAAAGACAAGCATAGGCAGGGACAGTGACATTTATTTCTTTCTTGCTTAACCTGGATTCCTTTAGTTTAGGGAAAGAGAAGGATAGGTAGGGAGAGTGTCAGTGTGTTTTACTGTGCGAGTCCTTGTTTCTAGGGACAAAGAAGGAAAGTGAGGGGATTTCTCCTTGTGCTATAGTGTGCTTTAAAAAAACATTTTTTCTAGGGACAGAAAACTGTAGGTAGGGAGAGTGTCAGTTTCTTTCACTGTGCCAGTCCTTGTTTCTAGGGACAAAGAAGGAAAGTGAGGGGAATTCTCCTTGTGCTATAGTGTGCTTTAAAAAAACATTTTTTCTAGGGACAGAAAACTCTAGGTAGGGAGAGTGTCAGTTTCTTTCACTGTGCCAGTCCTTGTTTCTAGGGACAAAGAAGGAAAGTGAGGGGAATTCTCCTTGTGCTATAGTGTGCTTTAAAAAAACATTTTTTCTAGGGACAGAAAACTCTAGGTAGGGAGAGTGTCAGTTTCTTTCACTGTGCCAGTCCTTGTTTCTAGGGACAAAGAAGGAAAGTGAGGGGAATTCTCCTTGTGCTATAGTGTGCTTTAAAAAAACATTTTTTTCTAGGGACAGAAAACTCTAGGTAGGGAGAGTGTCAGTTTCTTTCACTGTGCCAGTCCTTGTTTCTAGGGACAAAGGAGGAAAGTGAGGGGAATTCTCCTTGTGCTATAGTGTGCTTTAAAAAAACATTTTTTCTAGGGACAGAAAACTCTAGGTAGGGAGAGTGTCAGTTTCTTTCACTGTGCCAGTCCTTGTCTCTAGGGACAAAGAAGGAAAGTGAGGGGAATTCTCCTTGTGCTATAGTGTGCTTTAAAAAAACATTTTTTCTAGGGACAGAAAACTCTAGGTAGGGAGAGTGTCAGTTTCTTTCACTGTGCCAGTCCTTGTTTCTAGGGACAAAGAAGGAAAGTGAGGGGAATTCTCCTTGTGCTATAGTGTGCTTTAAAAAAAAAAATTTCTAGGGACAGAAAACTCTAGGTAGGGAGAGTGTCAGTTTCTTTCACTGTGCCAGTCCTTGTTTCTAGGGACAAAGAAGGAAAGTGAGGGGATTTCTCCTTGTGCTATAGTGTGCTTTAAAAAAACATTTTTTCTAGGGACAGAAAACTGTAGGTAGGGAGAGTGTCAGTTTCTTTCACTGTGCCAGTCCTTGTTTCTAGGGACAAAGAAGGAAAGTGAGGGGAATTCTCCTTGTGCTATAGTGTGCTTTAAAAAAAACATTTTTTCTAGGGACAGAAAACTCTAGGTAGGGAGAGTGTCAGTTTCTTTCACTGTGCCAGTCCTTGTTTCTAGGGACAAAGAAGGAAAGTGAGGGGAATTCTCCTTGTGCTATAGTGTGCTTTAAAAAAACATTTTTTCTAGGGACAGAAAACTCTAGGTAGGGAGAGTGTCAGTTTCTTTCACTGTGCCAGTCCTTGTTTCTAGGGACAAAGAAGGAAAGTGAGGGGAATTCTCCTTGTGCTATAGTGTGCTTTAAAAAAACATTATTTCTAGGGACAGAAAACTCTAGGTAGGGAGAGTGTCAGTTTCTTTCACTGTGCCAGTCCTTGTTTCTAGGGACAAAGAAGGAAAGTGAGGGGAATTCTCCTTGTGCTATAGTGTGCTTTAAAAAAACATTTTTTCTAGGGACAGAAAACTCTAGGTAGGGAGAGTGTCAGTTTCTTTCACTGTGCCAGTCCTTGTTTCTAGGGACAAAGAAGGAAAGTGAGGGGATTTCTCCTTGTGCTATAGTGTGCTTTAAAAAAACATTTTTTCTAGGGACAGAAAACTGTAGGTAGGGAGAGTGTCAGTTTCTTTCACTGTGCCAGTCCTTGTTTCTAGGGACAAAGAAGGAAAGTGAGGGGAATTCTCCTTGTGCTATAGTGTGCTTTAAAAAAAACATTTTTTCTAGGGACAGAAAACTCTAGGTAGGGAGAGTGTCAGTTTCTTTCACTGTGCCAGTCCTTGTTTCTAGGGACAAAGAAGGAAAGTGAGGGGAATTCTCCTTGTGCTATAGTGTGCTTTAAAAAAACATTTTTTCTAGGGACAGAAAACTCTAGGTAGGGAGAGTGTCAGTTTCTTTCACTGTGCCAGTCCTTGTTTCTAGGGACAAAGAAGGAAAGTGAGGGGAATTCTCCTTGTGCTATAGTGTGCTTTAAAAAAACATTATTTCTAGGGACAGAAAACTCTAGGTAGGGAGAGTGTCAGTTTCTTTCACTGTGCCAGTCCTTGTTTCTAGGGACAAAGAAGGAAAGTGAGGGGAATTCTCCTTGTGCTATAGTGTGCTTTAAAAAAACATTTTTTCTAGGGACAGAAAACTCTAGGTAGGGAGAGTGTCAGTTTCTTTCACTGTGCCAGTCCTTGTTTCTAGGGACAAAGAAGGAAAGTGAGGGGATTTCTCCTTGTGCTATAGTGTGCTTTAAAAAAACATTTTTTCTAGGGACAGAAAACTGTAGGTAGGGAGAGTGTCAGTTTCTTTCACTGTGCCAGTCCTTGTTTCTAGGGACAAAGAAGGAAAGTGAGGGGAATTCTCCTTGTGCTATAGTGTGCTTTAAAAAAACATTTTTTCTAGGGACAGAAAACTCTAGGTAGGGAGAGTGTCAGTTTCTTTCACTGTGCCAGTCCTTGTTTCTAGGGACAAAGAAGGAAAGTGAGGGGAATTCTCCTTGTGCTATAGTGTGCTTTAAAAAAACATTTTTTCTAGGGACAGAAAACTCTAGGTAGGGAGAGTGTCAGTTTCTTTCACTGTGCCAGTCCTTGTTTCTAGGGACAAAGAAGGAAAGTGAGGGGAATTCTCCTTGTGCTATAGTGTGCTTTAAAAAAACATTTTTTTCTAGGGACAGAAAACTCTAGGTAGGGAGAGTGTCAGTTTCTTTCACTGTGCCAGTCCTTGTTTCTAGGGACAAAGGAGGAAAGTGAGGGGAATTCTCCTTGTGCTATAGTGTGCTTTAAAAAAACATTTTTTCTAGGGACAGAAAACTCTAGGTAGGGAGAGTGTCAGTTTCTTTCACTGTGCCAGTCCTTGTCTCTAGGGACAAAGAAGGAAAGTGAGGGGAATTCTCCTTGTGCTATAGTGTGCTTTAAAAAAACATTTTTTCTAGGGACAGAAAACTCTAGGTAGGGAGAGTGTCAGTTTCTTTCACTGTGCCAGTCCTTGTTTCTAGGGACAAAGAAGGAAAGTGAGGGGAATTCTCCTTGTGCTATAGTGTGCTTTAAAAAAAAAAATTTCTAGGGACAGAAAACTCTAGGTAGGGAGAGTGTCAGTTTCTTTCACTGTGCCAGTCCTTGTTTCTAGGGACAAAGAAGGAAAGTGAGGGGATTTCTCCTTGTGCTATAGTGTGCTTTAAAAAAACATTTTTTCTAGGGACAGAAAACTGTAGGTAGGGAGAGTGTCAGTTTCTTTCACTGTGCCAGTCCTTGTTTCTAGGGACAAAGAAGGAAAGTGAGGGGAATTCTCCTTGTGCTATAGTGTGCTTTAAAAAAAACATTTTTTCTAGGGACAGAAAACTCTAGGTAGGGAGAGTGTCAGTTTCTTTCACTGTGCCAGTCCTTGTTTCTAGGGACAAAGAAGGAAAGTGAGGGGAATTCTCCTTGTGCTATAGTGTGCTTTAAAAAAACATTTTTTCTAGGGACAGAAAACTCTAGGTAGGGAGAGTGTCAGTTTCTTTCACTGTGCCAGTCCTTGTTTCTAGGGACAAAGAAGGAAAGTGAGGGGAATTCTCCTTGTGCTATAGTGTGCTTTAAAAAAACATTATTTCTAGGGACAGAAAACTCTAGGTAGGGAGAGTGTCAGTTTCTTTCACTGTGCCAGTCCTTGTTTCTAGGGACAAAGAAGGAAAGTGAGGGGAATTCTCCTTGTGCTATAGTGTGCTTTAAAAAAACATTTTTTCTAGGGACAGAAAACTCTAGGTAGGGAGAGTGTCAGTTTCTTTCACTGTGCCAGTCCTTGTCTCTAGGGACAAAGAAGGAAAGTGAGGGGAATTCTCCTTGTGCTATAGTGTGCTTTAAAAAAACATTTTTTCTAGGGACAGAAAACTCTAGGTAGGGAGAGTGTCAGTTTCTTTCACTGTGCCAGTCCTTGTTTCTAGGGACAAAGAAGGAAAGTGAGGGGAATTCTCCTTGTGCTATAGTGTGCTTTAAAAAAAAAAATTCTAGGGACAGAAAACTCTAGGTAGGGAGAGTGTCAGTTTCTTTCACTGTGCCAGTCCTTGTTTCTAGGGACAAAGAAGGAAAGTGAGGGGATTTCTCCTTGTGCTATAGTGTGCTTTAAAAAAACATTTTTTCTAGGGACAGAAAACTGTAGGTAGGGAGAGTGTCAGTTTCTTTCACTGTGCCAGTCCTTGTTTCTAGGGACAAAGAAGGAAAGTGAGGGGAATTCTCCTTGTGCTATAGTGTGCTTTAAAAAAAACATTTTTTCTAGGGACAGAAAACTCTAGGTAGGGAGAGTGTCAGTTTCTTTCACTGTGCCAGTCCTTGTTTCTAGGGACAAAGAAGGAAAGTGAGGGGAATTCTCCTTGTGCTATAGTGTGCTTTAAAAAAACATTTTTTCTAGGGACAGAAAACTCTAGGTAGGGAGAGTGTCAGTTTCTTTCACTGTGCCAGTCCTTGTTTCTAGGGACAAAGAAGGAAAGTGAGGGGAATTCTCCTTGTGCTATAGTGTGCTTTAAAAAAACATTATTTCTAGGGACAGAAAACTCTAGGTAGGGAGAGTGTCAGTTTCTTTCACTGTGCCAGTCCTTGTTTCTAGGGACAAAGAAGGAAAGTGAGGGGAATTCTCCTTGTGCTATAGTGTGCTTTAAAAAAACATTTTTTCTAGGGACAGAAAACTCTAGGTAGGGAGAGTGTCAGTTTCTTTCACTGTGCCAGTCCTTGTTTCTAGGGACAAAGAAGGAAAGTGAGGGGATTTCTCCTTGTGCTATAGTGTGCTTTAAAAAAACATTTTTTCTAGGGACAGAAAACTGTAGGTAGGGAGAGTGTCAGTTTCTTTCACTGTGCCAGTCCTTGTTTCTAGGGACAAAGAAGGAAAGTGAGGGGAATTCTCCTTGTGCTATAGTGTGCTTTAAAAAAAACATTTTTTCTAGGGACAGAAAACTCTAGGTAGGGAGAGTGTCAGTTTCTTTCACTGTGCCAGTCCTTGTTTCTAGGGACAAAGAAGGAAAGTGAGGGGAATTCTCCTTGTGCTATAGTGTGCTTTAAAAAAACATTTTTTCTAGGGACAGAAAACTCTAGGTAGGGAGAGTGTCAGTTTCTTTCACTGTGCCAGTCCTTGTTTCTAGGGACAAAGAAGGAAAGTGAGGGGAATTCTCCTTGTGCTATAGTGTGCTTTAAAAAAACATTATTTCTAGGGACAGAAAACTCTAGGTAGGGAGAGTGTCAGTTTCTTTCACTGTGCCAGTCCTTGTTTCTAGGGACAAAGAAGGAAAGTGAGGGGAATTCTCCTTGTGCTATAGTGTGCTTTAAAAAAACATTTTTTCTAGGGACAGAAAACTCTAGGTAGGGAGAGTGTCAGTTTCTTTCACTGTGCCAGTCCTTGTTTCTAGGGACAAAGAAGGAAAGTGAGGGGATTTCTCCTTGTGCTATAGTGTGCTTTAAAAAAACATTTTTTCTAGGGACAGAAAACTGTAGGTAGGGAGAGTGTCAGTTTCTTTCACTGTGCCAGTCCTTGTTTCTAGGGACAAAGAAGGAAAGTGAGGGGAATTCTCCTTGTGCTATAGTGTGCTTTAAAAAAACATTTTTTCTAGGGACAGAAAACTCTAGGTAGGGAGAGTGTCAGTTTCTTTCACTGTGCCAGTCCTTGTTTCTAGGGACAAAGAAGGAAAGTGAGGGGAATTCTCCTTGTGCTATAGTGTGCTTTAAAAAAACATTTTTTCTAGGGACAGAAAACTCTAGGTAGGGAGAGTGTCAGTTTCTTTCACTGTGCCAGTCCTTGTTTCTAGGGACAAAGAAGGAAAGTGAGGGGAATTCTCCTTGTGCTATAGTGTGCTTTAAAAAAACATTTTTTTCTAGGGACAGAAAACTCTAGGTAGGGAGAGTGTCAGTTTCTTTCACTGTGCCAGTCCTTGTTTCTAGGGACAAAGGAGGAAAGTGAGGGGAATTCTCCTTGTGCTATAGTGTGCTTTAAAAAAACATTTTTTCTAGGGACAGAAAACTCTAGGTAGGGAGAGTGTCAGTTTCTTTCACTGTGCCAGTCCTTGTCTCTAGGGACAAAGAAGGAAAGTGAGGGGAATTCTCCTTGTGCTATAGTGTGCTTTAAAAAAACATTTTTTCTAGGGACAGAAAACTCTAGGTAGGGAGAGTGTCAGTTTCTTTCACTGTGCCAGTCCTTGTTTCTAGGGACAAAGAAGGAAAGTGAGGGGAATTCTCCTTGTGCTATAGTGTGCTTTAAAAAAAAAAATTTCTAGGGACAGAAAACTCTAGGTAGGGAGAGTGTCAGTTTCTTTCACTGTGCCAGTCCTTGTTTCTAGGGACAAAGAAGGAAAGTGAGGGGATTTCTCCTTGTGCTATAGTGTGCTTTAAAAAAACATTTTTTCTAGGGACAGAAAACTGTAGGTAGGGAGAGTGTCAGTTTCTTTCACTGTGCCAGTCCTTGTTTCTAGGGACAAAGAAGGAAAGTGAGGGGAATTCTCCTTGTGCTATAGTGTGCTTTAAAAAAAACATTTTTTCTAGGGACAGAAAACTCTAGGTAGGGAGAGTGTCAGTTTCTTTCACTGTGCCAGTCCTTGTTTCTAGGGACAAAGAAGGAAAGTGAGGGGAATTCTCCTTGTGCTATAGTGTGCTTTAAAAAAACATTTTTTCTAGGGACAGAAAACTCTAGGTAGGGAGAGTGTCAGTTTCTTTCACTGTGCCAGTCCTTGTTTCTAGGGACAAAGAAGGAAAGTGAGGGGAATTCTCCTTGTGCTATAGTGTGCTTTAAAAAAACATTATTTCTAGGGACAGAAAACTCTAGGTAGGGAGAGTGTCAGTTTCTTTCACTGTGCCAGTCCTTGTTTCTAGGGACAAAGAAGGAAAGTGAGGGGAATTCTCCTTGTGCTATAGTGTGCTTTAAAAAAACATTTTTTCTAGGGACAGAAAACTCTAGGTAGGGAGAGTGTCAGTTTCTTTCACTGTGCCAGTCCTTGTTTCTAGGGACAAAGAAGGAAAGTGAGGGGATTTCTCCTTGTGCTATAGTGTGCTTTAAAAAAACATTTTTTCTAGGGACAGAAAACTGTAGGTAGGGAGAGTGTCAGTTTCTTTCACTGTGCCAGTCCTTGTTTCTAGGGACAAAGAAGGAAAGTGAGGGGAATTCTCCTTGTGCTATAGTGTGCTTTAAAAAAAACATTTTTTCTAGGGACAGAAAACTCTAGGTAGGGAGAGTGTCAGTTTCTTTCACTGTGCCAGTCCTTGTTTCTAGGGACAAAGAAGGAAAGTGAGGGGAATTCTCCTTGTGCTATAGTGTGCTTTAAAAAAACATTTTTTCTAGGGACAGAAAACTCTAGGTAGGGAGAGTGTCAGTTTCTTTCACTGTGCCAGTCCTTGTTTCTAGGGACAAAGAAGGAAAGTGAGGGGAATTCTCCTTGTGCTATAGTGTGCTTTAAAAAAACATTATTTCTAGGGACAGAAAACTCTAGGTAGGGAGAGTGTCAGTTTCTTTCACTGTGCCAGTCCTTGTTTCTAGGGACAAAGAAGGAAAGTGAGGGGAATTCTCCTTGTGCTATAGTGTGCTTTAAAAAAACATTTTTTCTAGGGACAGAAAACTCTAGGTAGGGAGAGTGTCAGTTTCTTTCACTGTGCCAGTCCTTGTTTCTAGGGACAAAGAAGGAAAGTGAGGGGAATTCTCCTTGTGCTATAGTGTGCTTTAAAAAAACATTTTTTCTAGGGACAGAAAACTCTAGGTAGGGAGAGTGTCAGTTTCTTTCACTGTGCCAGTCCTTGTTTCTAGGGACAAAGAAGGAAAGTGAGGGGATTTCTCCTTGTGCTATAGTGTGCTTTAAAAAAAAAATTTTTCTAGGGACAGAAAACTGTAGGTAGGGAGAGTGTCAGTTTCTTTCACTGTGCCAGTCCTTGTTTCTAGGGACAAAGAAGGAAAGTGAGGGGAATTCTCCTTGTGCTATAGTGTGCTTTAAAAAAACATTTTTTCTAGGGACAGAAAACTCTAGGTAGGGAGAGTGTCAGTTTCTTTCACTGTGCCAGTCCTTGTTTCTAGGGACAAAGAAGGAAAATGAGGGGATTTCTCCTTGTGCTATAGTGTGCTTTAAAAAAACATTATTTCTAGGGACAGAAAACTCTAGGTAGGGAGAGTGTCAGTTTCTTTCACTGTGCCAGTCCTTGTTTCTAGGGACAAAGAAGGAAAGTGAGGGGAATTCTCCTTGTGCTATAGTGTGCTTTAAAAAAACTTTTTTTCTAGGGACAGAAAACTCTAGGTAGGGAGAGTGTCAGTTTCTTTCACTGTCCCAGTCCTTGTTTCTAGGGACAAAGAAGGAAAGTGAGGGGATTTCTCCTTGTGCTATAGTGTGCTTTAAAAAAACATTTTTTCTAGGGACAGAAAACTGTAGGTAGGGAGAGTGTCAGTTTCTTTCACTGTGCCAGTCCTTGTTTCTAGGGACAAAGAAGGAAAGTGAGGGGAATTCTCCTTGTGCTATAGTGTGCTTTAAAAAAACTTTTTTTCTAGGGACAGAAAACTCTAGGTAGGGAGAGTGTCAGTTTCTTTCACTGTCCCAGTCCTTGTTTCTAGGGACAAAGAAGGAAAGTGAGGGGAATTCTCCTTGTGCTATAGTGTGCTTTAAAAAAACATTTTTTCTAGGGACAGAAAACTCTAGGTAGGGAGAGTGTCAGTTTCTTTCACTGTGCCAGTCCTTGTTTCTAGGGACAAAGAAGGAAAGTGAGGGGATTTCTCCTTGTGCTATAGTGTGCTTTAAAAAAACATTATTTCTAGGGACAGAAAACTCTAGGTAGGGAGAGTGTCAGTTTCTTTCACTGTGCCAGTCCTTGTTTCTAGGGACAAAGAAGGAAAGTGAGGGGAATTCTCCTTGTGCTATAGTGTGCTTTAAAAAAACTTTTTTTCTAGGGACAGAAAACTCTAGGTAGGGAGAGTGTCAGTTTCTTTCACTGTCCCAGTCCTTGTTTCTAGGGACAAAGAAGGAAAGTGAGGGGAATTCTCCTTGTGCTATAGTGTGCTTTAAAAAAACATTATTTCTAGGGACAGAAAACTCTAGGTAGGGAGAGTGTCAGTTTCTTTCACTGTGCCAGTCCTTGTTTCTAGGGACAAAGAAGGAAAGTGAGGGGAATTCTCCTTGTGCTATAGTGTGCTTTAAAAAAACATTTTTTCTAGGGACAGAAAACTCTAGGTAGGGAGAGTGTCAGTTTCTTTCACTGTGCCAGTCCTTGTTTCTAGGGACAAAGAAGGAAAGTGAGGGGATTTCTCCTTGTGCTATAGTGTGCTTTAAAAAAACATTATTTCTAGGGACAGAAAACTCTAGGTAGGGAGAGTGTCAGTTTCTTTCACTGTGCCAGTCCTTGTTTCTAGGGACAAAGAAGGAAAGTGAGGGGAATTCTCCTTGTGCTATAGTGTGCTTTAAAAAAACTTTTTTTCTAGGGACAGAAAACTCTAGGTAGGGAGAGTGTCAGTTTCTTTCACTGTCCCAGTCCTTGTTTCTAGGGACAAAGAAGGAAAGTGAGGGGATTTCTCCTTGTGCTATAGTGTGCTTTAAAAAAACATTTTTTCTAGGGACAGAAAACTGTAGGTAGGGAGAGTGTCAGTTTCTTTCACTGTGCCAGTCCTTGTTTCTAGGGACAAAGAAGGAAAGTGAGGGGAATTCTCCTTGTGCTATAGTGTGCTTTAAAAAAACTTTTTTTCTAGGGACAGAAAACTCTAGGTAGGGAGAGTGTCAGTTTCTTTCACTGTCCCAGTCCTTGTTTCTAGGGACAAAGAAGGAAAGTGAGGGGAATTCTCCTTGTGCTATAGTGTGCTGTAAAAAAACATTATTTCTAGGGACAGAAAACTCTAGGTAGGGAGAGTGTCAGTTTCTTTCACTGTGCCAGTCCTTGTTTCTAGGGACAAAGAAGGAAAGTGAGGGGATTTCTCCTTGTGCTATAGTGTGCTTTAAAAAAACATTTTTTCTAGGGACAGAAAACTGTAGGTAGGGAGAGTGTCAGTTTCTTTCACTGTGCCAGTCCTTGTTTCTAGGGACAAAGAAGGAAAGTGAGGGGAATTCTCCTTGTGCTATAGTGTGCTTTAAAAAAAACATTTTTTCTAGGGACAGAAAACTCTAGGTAGGGAGAGTGTCAGTTTCTTTCACTGTGCCAGTCCTTGTTTCTAGGGACAAAGAAGGAAAGTGAGGGGAATTCTCCTTGTGCTATAGTGTGCTTTAAAAAAACATTTTTTCTAGGGACAGAAAACTCTAGGTAGGGAGAGTGTCAGTTTCTTTCACTGTGCCAGTCCTTGTTTCTAGGGACAAAGAAGGAAAGTGAGGGGAATTCTCCTTGTGCTATAGTGTGCTTTAAAAAAACATTATTTCTAGGGACAGAAAACTCTAGGTAGGGAGAGTGTCAGTTTCTTTCACTGTGCCAGTCCTTGTTTCTAGGGACAAAGAAGGAAAGTGAGGGGAATTCTCCTTGTGCTATAGTGTGCTTTAAAAAAACATTTTTTCTAGGGACAGAAAACTCTAGGTAGGGAGAGTGTCAGTTTCTTTCACTGTGCCAGTCCTTGTTTCTAGGGACAAAGAAGGAAAGTGAGGGGATTTCTCCTTGTGCTATAGTGTGCTTTAAAAAAACATTTTTTCTAGGGACAGAAAACTGTAGGTAGGGAGAGTGTCAGTTTCTTTCACTGTGCCAGTCCTTGTTTCTAGGGACAAAGAAGGAAAGTGAGGGGAATTCTCCTTGTGCTATAGTGTGCTTTAAAAAAACTTTTTTTCTAGGGACAGAAAACTCTAGGTAGGGAGAGTGTCAGTTTCTTTCACTGTCCCAGTCCTTGTTTCTAGGGACAAAGAAGGAAAGTGAGGGGAATTCTCCTTGTGCTATAGTGTGCTTTAAAAAAACATTTTTTCTAGGGACAGAAAACTCTAGGTAGGGAGAGTGTCAGTTTCTTTCACTGTGCCAGTCCTTGTTTCTAGGGACAAAGAAGGAAAATGAGGGGATTTCTCCTTGTGCTATAGTGTGCTTTAAAAAAACATTATTTCTAGGGACAGAAAACTCTAGGTAGGGAGAGTGTCAGTTTCTTTCACTGTGCCAGTCCTTGTTTCTAGGGACAAAGAAGGAAAGTGAGGGGAATTCTCCTTGTGCTATAGTGTGCTTTAAAAAAACTTTTTTTCTAGGGACAGAAAACTCTAGGTAGGGAGAGTGTCAGTTTCTTTCACTGTCCCAGTCCTTGTTTCTAGGGACAAAGAAGGAAAGTGAGGGGATTTCTCCTTGTGCTATAGTGTGCTTTAAAAAAACATTTTTTCTAGGGACAGAAAACTGTAGGTAGGGAGAGTGTCAGTTTCTTTCACTGTGCCAGTCCTTGTTTCTAGGGACAAAGAAGGAAAGTGAGGGGAATTCTCCTTGTGCTATAGTGTGCTTTAAAAAAACTTTTTTTCTAGGGACAGAAAACTCTAGGTAGGGAGAGTGTCAGTTTCTTTCACTGTCCCAGTCCTTGTTTCTAGGGACAAAGAAGGAAAGTGAGGGGAATTCTCCTTGTGCTATAGTGTGCTTTAAAAAAACATTTTTTCTAGGGACAGAAAACTCTAGGTAGGGAGAGTGTCAGTTTCTTTCACTGTGCCAGTCCTTGTTTCTAGGGACAAAGAAGGAAAGTGAGGGGATTTCTCCTTGTGCTATAGTGTGCTTTAAAAAAACATTATTTCTAGGGACAGAAAACTCTAGGTAGGGAGAGTGTCAGTTTCTTTCACTGTGCCAGTCCTTGTTTCTAGGGACAAAGAAGGAAAGTGAGGGGAATTCTCCTTGTGCTATAGTGTGCTTTAAAAAAACTTTTTTTCTAGGGACAGAAAACTCTAGGTAGGGAGAGTGTCAGTTTCTTTCACTGTCCCAGTCCTTGTTTCTAGGGACAAAGAAGGAAAGTGAGGGGAATTCTCCTTGTGCTATAGTGTGCTTTAAAAAAACATTATTTCTAGGGACAGAAAACTCTAGGTAGGGAGAGTGTCAGTTTCTTTCACTGTGCCAGTCCTTGTTTCTAGGGACAAAGAAGGAAAGTGAGGGGAATTCTCCTTGTGCTATAGTGTGCTTTAAAAAAACATTTTTTCTAGGGACAGAAAACTCTAGGTAGGGAGAGTGTCAGTTTCTTTCACTGTGCCAGTCCTTGTTTCTAGGGACAAAGAAGGAAAGTGAGGGGATTTCTCCTTGTGCTATAGTGTGCTTTAAAAAAACTTTTTTTCTAGGGACAGAAAACTCTAGGTAGGGAGAGTGTCAGTTTCTTTCACTGTCCCAGTCCTTGTTTCTAGGGACAAAGAAGGAAAGTGAGGGGATTTCTCCTTGTGCTATAGTGTGCTTTAAAAAAACATTTTTTCTAGGGACAGAAAACTGTAGGTAGGGAGAGTGTCAGTTTCTTTCACTGTGCCAGTCCTTGTTTCTAGGGACAAAGAAGGAAAGTGAGGGGAATTCTCCTTGTGCTATAGTGTGCTTTAAAAAAACTTTTTTTCTAGGGACAGAAAACTCTAGGTAGGGAGAGTGTCAGTTTCTTTCACTGTCCCAGTCCTTGTTTCTAGGGACAAAGAAGGAAAGTGAGGGGAATTCTCCTTGTGCTATAGTGTGCTGTAAAAAAACATTATTTCTAGGGACAGAAAACTCTAGGTAGGGAGAGTGTCAGTTTCTTTCACTGTGCCAGTCCTTGTTTCTAGGGACAAAGAAGGAAAGTGAGGGGATTTCTCCTTGTGCTATAGTGTGCTTTAAAAAAACATTATTTCTAGGGACAGAAAACTCTAGGTAGGGAGAGTGTCAGTTTCTTTCACTGTGCCAGTCCTTGTTTCTAGGGACAAAGAAGGAAAGTGAGGGGAATTCTCCTTGTGCTATAGTGTGCTTTAAAAAAACTTTTTTTCTAGGGACAGAAAACTCTAGGTAGGGAGAGTGTCAGTTTCTTTCACTGTCCCAGTCCTTGTTTCTAGGGACAAAGAAGGAAAGTGAGGGGATTTCTCCTTGTGCTATAGTGTGCTTTAAAAAAACATTTTTTCTAGGGACAGAAAACTGTAGGTAGGGAGAGTGTCAGTTTCTTTCACTGTGCCAGTCCTTGTTTCTAGGGACAAAGAAGGAAAGTGAGGGGAATTCTCCTTGTGCTATAGTGTGCTTTAAAAAAACGTTTTTTCTAGGGACAGAAAACTCTAGGTAGGGAGAGTGTCAGTTTCTTTCACTGTCCTAGTCCTTGTTTCTTGGGACAAAGAAGGAAAGTGAGGGGAATTCTCCTTGTGCTATAGTGTGCTTTAAAAAAACATTTTTTCTAGGGACAGAAAACTCTAGGTAGGGAGAGTGTCAGTTTCTTTCACTGTGCCAGTCCTTGTTTCTAGGGACAAAGAAGGAAAGTGAGGGGAATTCTCCTTGTGCTATAGTGTGCTTTAAAAAAACATTTTTTTCTAGGGACAGAAAACTCTAGGTAGGGAGAGTGTCAGTTTCTTTCACTGTGCCAGTCCTTGTTTCTAGGGACAAAGAAGGAAAGTGAGGGGAATTCTCCTTGTGCTATAGTGTGCTTTAAAAAAACATTTTTTCTAGGGACAGAAAACTCTAGGTAGGGAGAGTGTCAGTTTCTTTCACTGTGCCAGTCCTTGTTTCTAGGGACAAAGAAGGAAAGTGAGGGGAATTCTCCTTGTGCTATAGTGTGCTTTAAAAAAACATTTTTTCTAGGGACAGAAAACTCTAGGTAGGGAGAGTGTCAGTTTCTTTCACTGTGCCAGTCCTTGTTTCTAGGGACAAAGAAGGAAAGTGAGGGGATTTCTCCTTGTGCTATAGTGTGCTTTAAAAAAACATTTTTTCTAGGGACAGAAAACTGTAGGTAGGGAGAGTGTCAGTTTCTTTCACTGTGCCAGTCCTTGTTTCTAGGGACAAAGAAGGAAAGTGAGGGGAATTCTCCTTGTGCTATAGTGTGCTTTAAAAAAACATTTTTTCTAGGGACAGAAAACTCTAGGTAGGGAGAGTGTCAGTTTCTTTCACTGTGCCAGTCCTTGTTTCTAGGGACAAAGAAGGAAAGTGAGGGGATTTCTCCTTGTGCTATAGTGTGCTTTAAAAAAAACATTTTTTCTAGGGACAGAAAACTGTAGGTAGGGAGAGTGTCAGTTTCTTTCACTGTGCCAGTCCTTGTTTCTAGGGACAAAGAAGGAAAGTGAGGGGAATTCTCCTTGTGCTATAGTGTGCTTTAAAAAAACTTTTTTTCTAGGGACAGAAATCTCTAGGTAGGGAGAGTGTCAGTTTCTTTCACTGTGCCAGTCCTTGTTTCTAGGGACAAAGAAGGAAAGTGAGGGGAATTCTCCTTGTGCTATAGTGTGCTTTAAAAAAACTTTTTTTCTAGGGACAGAAAACTCTAGGTAGGGAGAGTGTCAGTTTCTTTCACTGTCCCAGTCCTTGTTTCTAGGGACAAAGAAGGAAAGTGAGGGGATTTCTCCTTGTGCTATAGTGTGCTTTAAAAAAACATTATTTCTAGGGACAGAAAACTCTAGGTAGGGAGAGTGTCAGTTTCTTTCACTGTGCCAGTCCTTGTTTCTAGGGACAAAGAAGGAAAGTGAGGGGAATTCTCCTTGTGCTATAGTGTGCTTTAAAAAAACTTTTTTTCTAGGGACAGAAAACTCTAGGTAGGGAGAGTGTCAGTTTCTTTCACTGTGCCAGTCCTTGTTTCTAGGGACAAAGAAGGAAAGTGAGGGGATTTCTCCTTGTGCTATAGTGTGCTTTAAAAAAACATTTTTTCTAGGGACAGAAAACTGTAGGTAGGGAGAGTGTCAGTTTCTTTCACTGTGCCAGTCCTTGTTTCTAGGGACAAAGAAGGAAAGTGAGGGGAATTCTCCTTGTGCTATAGTGTGCTTTAAAAAAAACATTTTTTCTAGGGACAGAAAACTCTAGGTAGGGAGAGTGTCAGTTTCTTTCACTGTGCCAGTCCTTGTTTCTAGGGACAAAGAAGGAAAGTGAGGGGAATTCTCCTTGTGCTATAGTGTGCTTTAAAAAAACATTTTTTCTAGGGACAGAAAACTCTAGGTAGGGAGAGTGTCAGTTTCTTTCACTGTGCCAGTCCTTGTTTCTAGGGACAAAGAAGGAAAGTGAGGGGAATTCTCCTTGTGCTATAGTGTGCTTTAAAAAAACATTATTTCTAGGGACAGAAAACTCTAGGTAGGGAGAGTGTCAGTTTCTTTCACTGTGCCAGTCCTTGTTTCTAGGGACAAAGAAGGAAAGTGAGGGGAATTCTCCTTGTGCTATAGTGTGCTTTAAAAAAACATTTTTTCTAGGGACAGAAAACTCTAGGTAGGGAGAGTGTCAGTTTCTTTCACTGTGCCAGTCCTTGTTTCTAGGGACAAAGAAGGAAAGTGAGGGGATTTCTCCTTGTGCTATAGTGTGCTTTAAAAAAACATTTTTTCTAGGGACAGAAAACTGTAGGTAGGGAGAGTGTCAGTTTCTTTCACTGTGCCAGTCCTTGTTTCTAGGGACAAAGAAGGAAAGTGAGGGGAATTCTCCTTGTGCTATAGTGTGCTTTAAAAAAAACATTTTTTCTAGGGACAGAAAACTCTAGGTAGGGAGAGTGTCAGTTTCTTTCACTGTGCCAGTCCTTGTTTCTAGGGACAAAGAAGGAAAGTGAGGGGAATTCTCCTTGTGCTATAGTGTGCTTTAAAAAAACATTTTTTCTAGGGACAGAAAACTCTAGGTAGGGAGAGTGTCAGTTTCTTTCACTGTGCCAGTCCTTGTTTCTAGGGACAAAGAAGGAAAGTGAGGGGAATTCTCCTTGTGCTATAGTGTGCTTTAAAAAAACATTATTTCTAGGGACAGAAAACTCTAGGTAGGGAGAGTGTCAGTTTCTTTCACTGTGCCAGTCCTTGTTTCTAGGGACAAAGAAGGAAAGTGAGGGGAATTCTCCTTGTGCTATAGTGTGCTTTAAAAAAACATTTTTTCTAGGGACAGAAAACTCTAGGTAGGGAGAGTGTCAGTTTCTTTCACTGTGCCAGTCCTTGTTTCTAGGGACAAAGAAGGAAAGTGAGGGGATTTCTCCTTGTGCTATAGTGTGCTTTAAAAAAACATTTTTTCTAGGGACAGAAAACTGTAGGTAGGGAGAGTGTCAGTTTCTTTCACTGTGCCAGTCCTTGTTTCTAGGGACAAAGAAGGAAAGTGAGGGGAATTCTCCTTGTGCTATAGTGTGCTTTAAAAAAACTTTTTTTCTAGGGACAGAAAACTCTAGGTAGGGAGAGTGTCAGTTTCTTTCACTGTCCCAGTCCTTGTTTCTAGGGACAAAGAAGGAAAGTGAGGGGAATTCTCCTTGTGCTATAGTGTGCTTTAAAAAAACATTTTTTCTAGGGACAGAAAACTCTAGGTAGGGAGAGTGTCAGTTTCTTTCACTGTGCCAGTCCTTGTTTCTAGGGACAAAGAAGGAAAATGAGGGGATTTCTCCTTGTGCTATAGTGTGCTTTAAAAAAACATTATTTCTAGGGACAGAAAACTCTAGGTAGGGAGAGTGTCAGTTTCTTTCACTGTCCCAGTCCTTGTTTCTAGGGACAAAGAAGGAAAGTGAGGGGATTTCTCCTTGTGCTATAGTGTGCTTTAAAAAAACATTTTTTCTAGGGACAGAAAACTGTAGGTAGGGAGAGTGTCAGTTTCTTTCACTGTGCCAGTCCTTGTTTCTAGGGACAAAGAAGGAAAGTGAGGGGAATTCTCCTTGTGCTATAGTGTGCTTTAAAAAAACTTTTTTTCTAGGGACAGAAAACTCTAGGTAGGGAGAGTGTCAGTTTCTTTCACTGTCCCAGTCCTTGTTTCTAGGGACAAAGAAGGAAAGTGAGGGGAATTCTCCTTGTGCTATAGTGTGCTTTAAAAAAACTTTTTTTCTAGGGACAGAAAACTCTAGGTAGGGAGAGTGTCAGTTTCTTTCACTGTGCCAGTCCTTGTTTCTAGGGACAAAGAAGGAAAGTGAGGGGATTTCTCCTTGTGCTATAGTGTGCTTTAAAAAAACATTTTTTCTAGGGACAGAAAACTCTAGGTAGGGAGAGTGTCAGTTTCTTTCACTGTGCCAGTCCTTGTTTCTAGGGACAAAGAAGGAAAGTGAGGGGAATTCTCCTTGTGCTATAGTGTGCTTTAAAAAAAACATTTTTTCTAGGGACAGAAAACTCTAGGTAGGGAGAGTGTCAGTTTCTTTCACTGTGCCAGTCCTTGTTTCTAGGGACAAAGAAGGAAAGTGAGGGGAATTCTCCTTGTGCTATAGTGTGCTTTAAAAAAACATTTTTTCTAGGGACAGAAAACTCTAGGTAGGGAGAGTGTCAGTTTCTTTCACTGTGCCAGTCCTTGTTTCTAGGGACAAAGAAGGAAAGTGAGGGGAATTCTCCTTGTGCTATAGTGTGCTTTAAAAAAACATTATTTCTAGGGACAGAAAACTCTAGGTAGGGAGAGTGTCAGTTTCTTTCACTGTGCCAGTCCTTGTTTCTAGGGACAAAGAAGGAAAGTGAGGGGAATTCTCCTTGTGCTATAGTGTGCTTTAAAAAAACATTTTTTCTAGGGACAGAAAACTCTAGGTAGGGAGAGTGTCAGTTTCTTTCACTGTGCCAGTCCTTGTTTCTAGGGACAAAGAAGGAAAGTGAGGGGATTTCTCCTTGTGCTATAGTGTGCTTTAAAAAAACATTTTTTCTAGGGACAGAAAACTGTAGGTAGGGAGAGTGTCAGTTTCTTTCACTGTGCCAGTCCTTGTTTCTAGGGACAAAGAAGGAAAGTGAGGGGAATTCTCCTTGTGCTATAGTGTGCTTTAAAAAAAACATTTTTTCTAGGGACAGAAAACTCTAGGTAGGGAGAGTGTCAGTTTCTTTCACTGTGCCAGTCCTTGTTTCTAGGGACAAAGAAGGAAAGTGAGGGGAATTCTCCTTGTGCTATAGTGTGCTTTAAAAAAACATTTTTTCTAGGGACAGAAAACTCTAGGTAGGGAGAGTGTCAGTTTCTTTCACTGTGCCAGTCCTTGTTTCTAGGGACAAAGAAGGAAAGTGAGGGGAATTCTCCTTGTGCTATAGTGTGCTTTAAAAAAACATTATTTCTAGGGACAGAAAACTCTAGGTAGGGAGAGTGTCAGTTTCTTTCACTGTGCCAGTCCTTGTTTCTAGGGACAAAGAAGGAAAGTGAGGGGAATTCTCCTTGTGCTATAGTGTGCTTTAAAAAAACATTTTTTCTAGGGACAGAAAACTCTAGGTAGGGAGAGTGTCAGTTTCTTTCACTGTGCCAGTCCTTGTTTCTAGGGACAAAGAAGGAAAGTGAGGGGATTTCTCCTTGTGCTATAGTGTGCTTTAAAAAAACATTTTTTCTAGGGACAGAAAACTGTAGGTAGGGAGAGTGTCAGTTTCTTTCACTGTGCCAGTCCTTGTTTCTAGGGACAAAGAAGGAAAGTGAGGGGAATTCTCCTTGTGCTATAGTGTGCTTTAAAAAAACTTTTTTTCTAGGGACAGAAAACTCTAGGTAGGGAGAGTGTCAGTTTCTTTCACTGTCCCAGTCCTTGTTTCTAGGGACAAAGAAGGAAAGTGAGGGGAATTCTCCTTGTGCTATAGTGTGCTTTAAAAAAACATTTTTTCTAGGGACAGAAAACTCTAGGTAGGGAGAGTGTCAGTTTCTTTCACTGTGCCAGTCCTTGTTTCTAGGGACAAAGAAGGAAAATGAGGGGATTTCTCCTTGTGCTATAGTGTGCTTTAAAAAAACATTATTTCTAGGGACAGAAAACTCTAGGTAGGGAGAGTGTCAGTTTCTTTCACTGTGCCAGTCCTTGTTTCTAGGGACAAAGAAGGAAAGTGAGGGGAATTCTCCTTGTGCTATAGTGTGCTTTAAAAAAACTTTTTTTCTAGGGACAGAAAACTCTAGGTAGGGAGAGTGTCAGTTTCTTTCACTGTCCCAGTCCTTGTTTCTAGGGACAAAGAAGGAAAGTGAGGGGAATTCTCCTTGTGCTATAGTGTGCTTTAAAAAAACATTTTTTCTAGGGACAGAAAACTCTAGGTAGGGAGAGTGTCAGTTTCTTTCACTGTGCCAGTCCTTGTTTCTAGGGACAAAGAAGGAAAGTGAGGGGATTTCTCCTTGTGCTATAGTGTGCTTTAAAAAAACATTATTTCTAGGGACAGAAAACTCTAGGTAGGGAGAGTGTCAGTTTCTTTCACTGTGCCAGTCCTTGTTTCTAGGGACAAAGAAGGAAAGTGAGGGGAATTCTCCTTGTGCTATAGTGTGCTTTAAAAAAACTTTTTTTCTAGGGACAGAAAACTCTAGGTAGGGAGAGTGTCAGTTTCTTTCACTGTCCCAGTCCTTGTTTCTAGGGACAAAGAAGGAAAGTGAGGGGAATTCTCCTTGTGCTATAGTGTGCTTTAAAAAAACATTATTTCTAGGGACAGAAAACTCTAGGTAGGGAGAGTGTCAGTTTCTTTCACTGTGCCAGTCCTTGTTTCTAGGGACAAAGAAGGAAAGTGAGGGGAATTCTCCTTGTGCTATAGTGTGCTTTAAAAAAACATTTTTTCTAGGGACAGAAAACTCTAGGTAGGGAGAGTGTCAGTTTCTTTCACTGTGCCAGTCCTTGTTTCTAGGGACAAAGAAGGAAAGTGAGGGGATTTCTCCTTGTGCTATAGTGTGCTTTAAAAAAACATTATTTCTAGGGACAGAAAACTCTAGGTAGGGAGAGTGTCAGTTTCTTTCACTGTGCCAGTCCTTGTTTCTAGGGACAAAGAAGGAAAGTGAGGGGAATTCTCCTTGTGCTATAGTGTGCTTTAAAAAAACTTTTTTTCTAGGGACAGAAAACTCTAGGTAGGGAGAGTGTCAGTTTCTTTCACTGTCCCAGTCCTTGTTTCTAGGGACAAAGAAGGAAAGTGAGGGGATTTCTCCTTGTGCTATAGTGTGCTTTAAAAAAACATTTTTTCTAGGGACAGAAAACTGTAGGTAGGGAGAGTGTCAGTTTCTTTCACTGTGCCAGTCCTTGTTTCTAGGGACAAAGAAGGAAAGTGAGGGGAATTCTCCTTGTGCTATAGTGTGCTTTAAAAAAACTTTTTTTCTAGGGACAGAAAACTCTAGGTAGGGAGAGTGTCAGTTTCTTTCACTGTGCCAGTCCTTGTTTCTAGGGACAAAGAAGGAAAATGAGGGGATTTCTCCTTGTGCTATAGTGTGCTTTAAAAAAACATTATTTCTAGGGACAGAAAACTCTAGGTAGGGAGAGTGTCAGTTTCTTTCACTGTGCCAGTCCTTGTTTCTAGGGACAAAGAAGGAAAGTGAGGGGAATTCTCCTTGTGCTATAGTGTGCTTTAAAAAAACTTTTTTTCTAGGGACAGAAAACTCTAGGTAGGGAGAGTGTCAGTTTCTTTCACTGTCCCAGTCCTTGTTTCTAGGGACAAAGAAGGAAAGTGAGGGGAATTCTCCTTGTGCTATAGTGTGCTTTAAAAAAACATTTTTTCTAGGGACAGAAAACTCTAGGTAGGGAGAGTGTCAGTTTCTTTCACTGTGCCAGTCCTTGTTTCTAGGGACAAAGAAGGAAAGTGAGGGGATTTCTCCTTGTGCTATAGTGTGCTTTAAAAAAACATTATTTCTAGGGACAGAAAACTCTAGGTAGGGAGAGTGTCAGTTTCTTTCACTGTGCCAGTCCTTGTTTCTAGGGACAAAGAAGGAAAGTGAGGGGAATTCTCCTTGTGCTATAGTGTGCTTTAAAAAAACTTTTTTTCTAGGGACAGAAAACTCTAGGTAGGGAGAGTGTCAGTTTCTTTCACTGTCCCAGTCCTTGTTTCTAGGGACAAAGAAGGAAAGTGAGGGGAATTCTCCTTGTGCTATAGTGTGCTTTAAAAAAACATTATTTCTAGGGACAGAAAACTCTAGGTAGGGAGAGTGTCAGTTTCTTTCACTGTGCCAGTCCTTGTTTCTAGGGACAAAGAAGGAAAGTGAGGGGAATTCTCCTTGTGCTATAGTGTGCTTTAAAAAAACATTTTTTCTAGGGACAGAAAACTCTAGGTAGGGAGAGTGTCAGTTTCTTTCACTGTGCCAGTCCTTGTTTCTAGGGACAAAGAAGGAAAGTGAGGGGATTTCTCCTTGTGCTATAGTGTGCTTTAAAAAAACATTATTTCTAGGGACAGAAAACTCTAGGTAGGGAGAGTGTCAGTTTCTTTCACTGTGCCAGTCCTTGTTTCTAGGGACAAAGAAGGAAAGTGAGGGGAATTCTCCTTGTGCTATAGTGTGCTTTAAAAAAACTTTTTTTCTAGGGACAGAAAACTCTAGGTAGGGAGAGTGTCAGTTTCTTTCACTGTCCCAGTCCTTGTTTCTAGGGACAAAGAAGGAAAGTGAGGGGATTTCTCCTTGTGCTATAGTGTGCTTTAAAAAAACATTTTTTCTAGGGACAGAAAACTGTAGGTAGGGAGAGTGTCAGTTTCTTTCACTGTGCCAGTCCTTGTTTCTAGGGACAAAGAAGGAAAGTGAGGGGAATTCTCCTTGTGCTATAGTGTGCTTTAAAAAAACTTTTTTTCTAGGGACAGAAAACTCTAGGTAGGGAGAGTGTCAGTTTCTTTCACTGTCCCAGTCCTTGTTTCTAGGGACAAAGAAGGAAAGTGAGGGGATTTCTCCTTGTGCTATAGTGTGCTTTAAAAAAAACATTTTTTCTAGGGACAGAAAACTGTAGGTAGGGAGAGTGTCAGTTTCTTTCACTGTGCCAGTCCTTGTTTCTAGGGACAAAGAAGGAAAGTGAGGGGAATTCTCCTTGTGCTATAGTGTGCTTTAAAAAAACTTTTTTTCTAGGGACAGAAATCTCTAGGTAGGGAGAGTGTCAGTTTCTTTCACTGTGCCAGTCCTTGTTTCTAGGGACAAAGAAGGAAAGTGAGGGGAATTCTCCTTGTGCTATAGTGTGCTTTAAAAAAACTTTTTTTCTAGGGACAGAAAACTCTAGGTAGGGAGAGTGTCAGTTTCTTTCACTGTCCCAGTCCTTGTTTCTAGGGACAAAGAAGGAAAGTGAGGGGATTTCTCCTTGTGCTATAGTGTGCTTTAAAAAAACATTATTTCTAGGGACAGAAAACTCTAGGTAGGGAGAGTGTCAGTTTCTTTCACTGTGCCAGTCCTTGTTTCTAGGGACAAAGAAGGAAAGTGAGGGGAATTCTCCTTGTGCTATAGTGTGCTTTAAAAAAACTTTTTTTCTAGGGACAGAAAACTCTAGGTAGGGAGAGTGTCAGTTTCTTTCACTGTGCCAGTCCTTGTTTCTAGGGACAAAGAAGGAAAGTGAGGGGATTTCTCCTTGTGCTATAGTGTGCTTTAAAAAAACATTTTTTCTAGGGACAGAAAACTGTAGGTAGGGAGAGTGTCAGTTTCTTTCACTGTGCCAGTCCTTGTTTCTAGGGACAAAGAAGGAAAGTGAGGGGAATTCTCCTTGTGCTATAGTGTGCTTTAAAAAAAACATTTTTTCTAGGGACAGAAAACTCTAGGTAGGGAGAGTGTCAGTTTCTTTCACTGTGCCAGTCCTTGTTTCTAGGGACAAAGAAGGAAAGTGAGGGGAATTCTCCTTGTGCTATAGTGTGCTTTAAAAAAACATTTTTTCTAGGGACAGAAAACTCTAGGTAGGGAGAGTGTCAGTTTCTTTCACTGTGCCAGTCCTTGTTTCTAGGGACAAAGAAGGAAAGTGAGGGGAATTCTCCTTGTGCTATAGTGTGCTTTAAAAAAACATTATTTCTAGGGACAGAAAACTCTAGGTAGGGAGAGTGTCAGTTTCTTTCACTGTGCCAGTCCTTGTTTCTAGGGACAAAGAAGGAAAGTGAGGGGAATTCTCCTTGTGCTATAGTGTGCTTTAAAAAAACATTTTTTCTAGGGACAGAAAACTCTAGGTAGGGAGAGTGTCAGTTTCTTTCACTGTGCCAGTCCTTGTTTCTAGGGACAAAGAAGGAAAGTGAGGGGATTTCTCCTTGTGCTATAGTGTGCTTTAAAAAAACATTTTTTCTAGGGACAGAAAACTGTAGGTAGGGAGAGTGTCAGTTTCTTTCACTGTGCCAGTCCTTGTTTCTAGGGACAAAGAAGGAAAGTGAGGGGAATTCTCCTTGTGCTATAGTGTGCTTTAAAAAAAACATTTTTTCTAGGGACAGAAAACTCTAGGTAGGGAGAGTGTCAGTTTCTTTCACTGTGCCAGTCCTTGTTTCTAGGGACAAAGAAGGAAAGTGAGGGGAATTCTCCTTGTGCTATAGTGTGCTTTAAAAAAACATTTTTTCTAGGGACAGAAAACTCTAGGTAGGGAGAGTGTCAGTTTCTTTCACTGTGCCAGTCCTTGTTTCTAGGGACAAAGAAGGAAAGTGAGGGGAATTCTCCTTGTGCTATAGTGTGCTTTAAAAAAACATTATTTCTAGGGACAGAAAACTCTAGGTAGGGAGAGTGTCAGTTTCTTTCACTGTGCCAGTCCTTGTTTCTAGGGACAAAGAAGGAAAGTGAGGGGAATTCTCCTTGTGCTATAGTGTGCTTTAAAAAAACATTTTTTCTAGGGACAGAAAACTCTAGGTAGGGAGAGTGTCAGTTTCTTTCACTGTGCCAGTCCTTGTTTCTAGGGACAAAGAAGGAAAGTGAGGGGATTTCTCCTTGTGCTATAGTGTGCTTTAAAAAAACATTTTTTCTAGGGACAGAAAACTGTAGGTAGGGAGAGTGTCAGTTTCTTTCACTGTGCCAGTCCTTGTTTCTAGGGACAAAGAAGGAAAGTGAGGGGAATTCTCCTTGTGCTATAGTGTGCTTTAAAAAAACTTTTTTTCTAGGGACAGAAAACTCTAGGTAGGGAGAGTGTCAGTTTCTTTCACTGTCCCAGTCCTTGTTTCTAGGGACAAAGAAGGAAAGTGAGGGGAATTCTCCTTGTGCTATAGTGTGCTTTAAAAAAACATTTTTTCTAGGGACAGAAAACTCTAGGTAGGGAGAGTGTCAGTTTCTTTCACTGTGCCAGTCCTTGTTTCTAGGGACAAAGAAGGAAAATGAGGGGATTTCTCCTTGTGCTATAGTGTGCTTTAAAAAAACATTATTTCTAGGGACAGAAAACTCTAGGTAGGGAGAGTGTCAGTTTCTTTCACTGTCCCAGTCCTTGTTTCTAGGGACAAAGAAGGAAAGTGAGGGGATTTCTCCTTGTGCTATAGTGTGCTTTAAAAAAACATTTTTTCTAGGGACAGAAAACTGTAGGTAGGGAGAGTGTCAGTTTCTTTCACTGTGCCAGTCCTTGTTTCTAGGGACAAAGAAGGAAAGTGAGGGGAATTCTCCTTGTGCTATAGTGTGCTTTAAAAAAACTTTTTTTCTAGGGACAGAAAACTCTAGGTAGGGAGAGTGTCAGTTTCTTTCACTGTCCCAGTCCTTGTTTCTAGGGACAAAGAAGGAAAGTGAGGGGAATTCTCCTTGTGCTATAGTGTGCTTTAAAAAAACTTTTTTTCTAGGGACAGAAAACTCTAGGTAGGGAGAGTGTCAGTTTCTTTCACTGTGCCAGTCCTTGTTTCTAGGGACAAAGAAGGAAAGTGAGGGGATTTCTCCTTGTGCTATAGTGTGCTTTAAAAAAACATTTTTTCTAGGGACAGAAAACTCTAGGTAGGGAGAGTGTCAGTTTCTTTCACTGTGCCAGTCCTTGTTTCTAGGGACAAAGAAGGAAAGTGAGGGGAATTCTCCTTGTGCTATAGTGTGCTTTAAAAAAAACATTTTTTCTAGGGACAGAAAACTCTAGGTAGGGAGAGTGTCAGTTTCTTTCACTGTGCCAGTCCTTGTTTCTAGGGACAAAGAAGGAAAGTGAGGGGAATTCTCCTTGTGCTATAGTGTGCTTTAAAAAAACATTTTTTCTAGGGACAGAAAACTCTAGGTAGGGAGAGTGTCAGTTTCTTTCACTGTGCCAGTCCTTGTTTCTAGGGACAAAGAAGGAAAGTGAGGGGAATTCTCCTTGTGCTATAGTGTGCTTTAAAAAAACATTATTTCTAGGGACAGAAAACTCTAGGTAGGGAGAGTGTCAGTTTCTTTCACTGTGCCAGTCCTTGTTTCTAGGGACAAAGAAGGAAAGTGAGGGGAATTCTCCTTGTGCTATAGTGTGCTTTAAAAAAACATTTTTTCTAGGGACAGAAAACTCTAGGTAGGGAGAGTGTCAGTTTCTTTCACTGTGCCAGTCCTTGTTTCTAGGGACAAAGAAGGAAAGTGAGGGGATTTCTCCTTGTGCTATAGTGTGCTTTAAAAAAACATTTTTTCTAGGGACAGAAAACTGTAGGTAGGGAGAGTGTCAGTTTCTTTCACTGTGCCAGTCCTTGTTTCTAGGGACAAAGAAGGAAAGTGAGGGGAATTCTCCTTGTGCTATAGTGTGCTTTAAAAAAAACATTTTTTCTAGGGACAGAAAACTCTAGGTAGGGAGAGTGTCAGTTTCTTTCACTGTGCCAGTCCTTGTTTCTAGGGACAAAGAAGGAAAGTGAGGGGAATTCTCCTTGTGCTATAGTGTGCTTTAAAAAAACATTTTTTCTAGGGACAGAAAACTCTAGGTAGGGAGAGTGTCAGTTTCTTTCACTGTGCCAGTCCTTGTTTCTAGGGACAAAGAAGGAAAGTGAGGGGAATTCTCCTTGTGCTATAGTGTGCTTTAAAAAAACATTATTTCTAGGGACAGAAAACTCTAGGTAGGGAGAGTGTCAGTTTCTTTCACTGTGCCAGTCCTTGTTTCTAGGGACAAAGAAGGAAAGTGAGGGGAATTCTCCTTGTGCTATAGTGTGCTTTAAAAAAACATTTTTTCTAGGGACAGAAAACTCTAGGTAGGGAGAGTGTCAGTTTCTTTCACTGTGCCAGTCCTTGTTTCTAGGGACAAAGAAGGAAAGTGAGGGGATTTCTCCTTGTGCTATAGTGTGCTTTAAAAAAACATTTTTTCTAGGGACAGAAAACTGTAGGTAGGGAGAGTGTCAGTTTCTTTCACTGTGCCAGTCCTTGTTTCTAGGGACAAAGAAGGAAAGTGAGGGGAATTCTCCTTGTGCTATAGTGTGCTTTAAAAAAACTTTTTTTCTAGGGACAGAAAACTCTAGGTAGGGAGAGTGTCAGTTTCTTTCACTGTCCCAGTCCTTGTTTCTAGGGACAAAGAAGGAAAGTGAGGGGAATTCTCCTTGTGCTATAGTGTGCTTTAAAAAAACATTTTTTCTAGGGACAGAAAACTCTAGGTAGGGAGAGTGTCAGTTTCTTTCACTGTGCCAGTCCTTGTTTCTAGGGACAAAGAAGGAAAATGAGGGGATTTCTCCTTGTGCTATAGTGTGCTTTAAAAAAACATTATTTCTAGGGACAGAAAACTCTAGGTAGGGAGAGTGTCAGTTTCTTTCACTGTGCCAGTCCTTGTTTCTAGGGACAAAGAAGGAAAGTGAGGGGAATTCTCCTTGTGCTATAGTGTGCTTTAAAAAAACTTTTTTTCTAGGGACAGAAAACTCTAGGTAGGGAGAGTGTCAGTTTCTTTCACTGTCCCAGTCCTTGTTTCTAGGGACAAAGAAGGAAAGTGAGGGGAATTCTCCTTGTGCTATAGTGTGCTTTAAAAAAACATTTTTTCTAGGGACAGAAAACTCTAGGTAGGGAGAGTGTCAGTTTCTTTCACTGTGCCAGTCCTTGTTTCTAGGGACAAAGAAGGAAAGTGAGGGGATTTCTCCTTGTGCTATAGTGTGCTTTAAAAAAACATTATTTCTAGGGACAGAAAACTCTAGGTAGGGAGAGTGTCAGTTTCTTTCACTGTGCCAGTCCTTGTTTCTAGGGACAAAGAAGGAAAGTGAGGGGAATTCTCCTTGTGCTATAGTGTGCTTTAAAAAAACTTTTTTTCTAGGGACAGAAAACTCTAGGTAGGGAGAGTGTCAGTTTCTTTCACTGTCCCAGTCCTTGTTTCTAGGGACAAAGAAGGAAAGTGAGGGGAATTCTCCTTGTGCTATAGTGTGCTTTAAAAAAACATTATTTCTAGGGACAGAAAACTCTAGGTAGGGAGAGTGTCAGTTTCTTTCACTGTGCCAGTCCTTGTTTCTAGGGACAAAGAAGGAAAGTGAGGGGAATTCTCCTTGTGCTATAGTGTGCTTTAAAAAAACATTTTTTCTAGGGACAGAAAACTCTAGGTAGGGAGAGTGTCAGTTTCTTTCACTGTGCCAGTCCTTGTTTCTAGGGACAAAGAAGGAAAGTGAGGGGATTTCTCCTTGTGCTATAGTGTGCTTTAAAAAAACATTATTTCTAGGGACAGAAAACTCTAGGTAGGGAGAGTGTCAGTTTCTTTCACTGTGCCAGTCCTTGTTTCTAGGGACAAAGAAGGAAAGTGAGGGGAATTCTCCTTGTGCTATAGTGTGCTTTAAAAAAACTTTTTTTCTAGGGACAGAAAACTCTAGGTAGGGAGAGTGTCAGTTTCTTTCACTGTCCCAGTCCTTGTTTCTAGGGACAAAGAAGGAAAGTGAGGGGATTTCTCCTTGTGCTATAGTGTGCTTTAAAAAAACATTTTTTCTAGGGACAGAAAACTGTAGGTAGGGAGAGTGTCAGTTTCTTTCACTGTGCCAGTCCTTGTTTCTAGGGACAAAGAAGGAAAGTGAGGGGAATTCTCCTTGTGCTATAGTGTGCTTTAAAAAAACTTTTTTTCTAGGGACAGAAAACTCTAGGTAGGGAGAGTGTCAGTTTCTTTCACTGTCCCAGTCCTTGTTTCTAGGGACAAAGAAGGAAAGTGAGGGGAATTCTCCTTGTGCTATAGTGTGCTGTAAAAAAACATTATTTCTAGGGACAGAAAACTCTAGGTAGGGAGAGTGTCAGTTTCTTTCACTGTGCCAGTCCTTGTTTCTAGGGACAAAGAAGGAAAGTGAGGGGATTTCTCCTTGTGCTATAGTGTGCTTTAAAAAAACATTATTTCTAGGGACAGAAAACTGTAGGTAGGGAGAGTGTCAGTTTCTTTCACTGTGCCAGTCCTTGTTTCTAGGGACAAAGAAGGAAAGTGAGGGGAATTCTCCTTGTGCTATAGTGTGCTTTAAAAAAACTTTTTTTCTAGGGACAGAAAACTCTAGGTAGGGAGAGTGTCAGTTTCTTTCACTGTCCCAGTCCTTGTTTCTAGGGACAAAGAAGGAAAGTGAGGGGATTTCTCCTTGTGCTATAGTGTGCTTTAAAAAAACATTTTTTCTAGGGACAGAAAACTGTAGGTAGGGAGAGTGTCAGTTTCTTTCACTGTGCCAGTCCTTGTTTCTAGGGACAAAGAAGGAAAGTGAGGGGAATTCTCCTTGTGCTATAGTGTGCTTTAAAAAAACGTTTTTTCTAGGGACAGAAAACTCTAGGTAGGGAGAGTGTCAGTTTCTTTCACTGTCCTAGTCCTTGTTTCTTGGGACAAAGAAGGAAAGTGAGGGGAATTCTCCTTGTGCTATAGTGTGCTTTAAAAAAACATTTTTTCTAGGGACAGAAAACTCTAGGTAGGGAGAGTGTCAGTTTCTTTCACTGTGCCAGTCCTTGTTTCTAGGGACAAAGAAGGAAAGTGAGGGGAATTCTCCTTGTGCTATAGTGTGCTTTAAAAAAACATTTTTTTCTAGGGACAGAAAACTCTAGGTAGGGAGAGTGTCAGTTTCTTTCACTGTGCCAGTCCTTGTTTCTAGGGACAAAGAAGGAAAGTGAGGGGAATTCTCCTTGTGCTATAGTGTGCTTTAAAAAAACATTTTTTCTAGGGACAGAAAACTCTAGGTAGGGAGAGTGTCAGTTTCTTTCACTGTGCCAGTCCTTGTTTCTAGGGACAAAGAAGGAAAGTGAGGGGAATTCTCCTTGTGCTATAGTGTGCTTTAAAAAAACATTTTTTCTAGGGACAGAAAACTCTAGGTAGGGAGAGTGTCAGTTTCTTTCACTGTGCCAGTCCTTGTTTCTAGGGACAAAGAAGGAAAGTGAGGGGATTTCTCCTTGTGCTATAGTGTGCTTTAAAAAAACATTTTTTCTAGGGACAGAAAACTGTAGGTAGGGAGAGTGTCAGTTTCTTTCACTGTGCCAGTCCTTGTTTCTAGGGACAAAGAAGGAAAGTGAGGGGAATTCTCCTTGTGCTATAGTGTGCTTTAAAAAAACTTTTTTTCTAGGGACAGAAAACTCTAGGTAGGGAGAGTGTCAGTTTCTTTCACTGTCCCAGTCCTTGTTTCTAGGGACAAAGAAGGAAAGTGAGGGGAATTCTCCTTGTGCTATAGTGTGCTTTAAAAAAACATTTTTTCTAGGGACAGAAAACTCTAGGTAGGGAGAGTGTCAGTTTCTTTCACTGTGCCAGTCCTTGTTTCTAGGGACAAAGAAGGAAAGTGAGGGGATTTCTCCTTGTGCTATAGTGTGCTTTAAAAAAACATTATTTCTAGGGACAGAAAACTCTAGGTAGGGAGAGTGTCAGTTTCTTTCACTGTGCCAGTCCTTGTTTCTAGGGACAAAGAAGGAAAGTGAGGGGAATTCTCCTTGTGCTATAGTGTGCTTTAAAAAAACTTTTTTTCTAGGGACAGAAAACTCTAGGTAGGGAGAGTGTCAGTTTCTTTCACTGTCCCAGTCCTTGTTTCTAGGGACAAAGAAGGAAAGTGAGGGGATTTCTCCTTGTGCTATAGTGTGCTTTAAAAAAACATTTTTTCTAGGGACAGAAAACTGTAGGTAGGGAGAGTGTCAGTTTCTTTCACTGTGCCAGTCCTTGTTTCTAGGGACAAAGAAGGAAAGTGAGGGGAATTCTCCTTGTGCTATAGTGTGCTTTAAAAAAACTTTTTTTCTAGGGACAGAAAACTCTAGGTAGGGAGAGTGTCAGTTTCTTTCACTGTGCCAGTCCTTGTTTCTAGGGACAAAGAAGGAAAGTGAGGGGAATTCTCCTTGTGCTATAGTGTGCTTTAAAAAAACTTTTTTTCTAGGGACAGAAAACTCTAGGTAGGGAGAGTGTCAGTTTCTTTCACTGTCCCAGTCCTTGTTTCTAGGGACAAAGAAGGAAAGTGAGGGGATTTCTCCTTGTGCTATAGTGTGCTTTAAAAAAACATTATTTCTAGGGACAGAAAACTCTAGGTAGGGAGAGTGTCAGTTTCTTTCACTGTGCCAGTCCTTGTTTCTAGGGACAAAGAAGGAAAGTGAGGGGAATTCTCCTTGTGCTATAGTGTGCTTTAAAAAAACTTTTTTTCTAGGGACAGAAAACTCTAGGTAGGGAGAGTGTCAGTTTCTTTCACTGTCCCAGTCCTTGTTTCTAGGGACAAAGAAGGAAAGTGAGGGGAATTCTCCTTGTGCTATAGTGTGCTTTAAAAAAACATTATTTCTAGGGACAGAAAACTCTAGGTAGGGAGAGTGTCAGTTTCTTTCACTGTGCCAGTCCTTGTTTCTAGGGACAAAGAAGGAAAGTGAGGGGAATTCTCCTTGTGCTATAGTGTGCTTTAAATAAACATTTTTTCTAGGGACAGAAAACTGTAGGTAGGGAGAGTGTCAGTTTCTTTCACTGTGCCAGTCCTTGTTTCTAGGGACAAAGAAGGAAAGTGAGGGGATTTCTCCTTGTGCTATAGTGTGCTTTAAAAAAACATTATTTCTAGGGACAGAAAACTCTAGGTAGGGAGAGTGTCAGTTTCTTTCACTGTGCCAGTCCTTGTTTCTAGGGACAAAGAAGGAAAGTGAGGGGAATTCTCCTTGTGCTATAGTGTGCTTTAAAAAAACTTTTTTTCTAGGGACAGAAAACTCTAGGTAGGGAGAGTGTCAGTTTCTTTCACTGTGCCAGTCCTTGTTTCTAGGGACAAAGAAGGAAAGTGAGGGGATTTCTCCTTGTGCTATAGTGTGCTTTAAAAAAACATTATTTCTAGGGACAGAAAACTCTAGGTAGGGAGAGTGTCAGTTTCTTTCACTGTGCCAGTCCTTGTTTCTAGGGACAAAGAAGGAAAGTGAGGGGAATTCTCCTTGTGCTATAGTGTGCTTTAAAAAAACTTTTTTTCTAGGGACAGAAAACTCTAGGTAGGGAGAGTGTCAGTTTCTTTCACTGTCCCAGTCCTTGTTTCTAGGGACAAAGAAGGAAAGTGAGGGGATTTCTCCTTGTGCTATAGTGTGCTTTAAAAAAACATTTTTTCTAGGGACAGAAAACTGTAGGTAGGGAGAGTGTCAGTTTCTTTCACTGTGCCAGTCCTTGTTTCTAGGGACAAAGAAGGAAAGTGAGGGGAATTCTCCTTGTGCTATAGTGTGCTTTAAAAAAACTTTTTTTCTAGGGACAGAAAACTCTAGGTAGGGAGAGTGTCAGTTTCTTTCACTGTCCCAGTCCTTGTTTCTAGGGACAAAGAAGGAAAGTGAGGGGAATTCTCCTTGTGCTATAGTGTGCTTTAAAAAAACATTTTTTCTAGGGACAGAAAACTCTAGGTAGGGAGAGTGTCAGTTTCTTTCACTGTGCCAGTCCTTGTTTCTAGGGACAAAGAAGGAAAGTGAGGGGATTTCTCCTTGTGCTATAGTGTGCTTTAAAAAAACATTATTTCTAGGGACAGAAAACTCTAGGTAGGGAGAGTGTCAGTTTCTTTCACTGTGCCAGTCCTTGTTTCTAGGGACAAAGAAGGAAAGTGAGGGGAATTCTCCTTGTGCTATAGTGTGCTTTAAAAAAACTTTTTTTCTAGGGACAGAAAACTCTAGGTAGGGAGAGTGTCAGTTTCTTTCACTGTCCCAGTCCTTGTTTCTAGGGACAAAGAAGGAAAGTGAGGGGAATTCTCCTTGTGCTATAGTGTGCTTTAAAAAAACATTATTTCTAGGGACAGAAAACTCTAGGTAGGGAGAGTGTCAGTTTCTTTCACTGTGCCAGTCCTTGTTTCTAGGGACAAAGAAGGAAAGTGAGGGGAATTCTCCTTGTGCTATAGTGTGCTTTAAAAAAACATTTTTTCTAGGGACAGAAAACTGTAGGTAGGGAGAGTGTCAGTTTCTTTCACTGTGCCAGTCCTTGTTTCTAGGGACAAAGAAGGAAAGTGAGGGGATTTCTCCTTGTGCTATAGTGTGCTTTAAAAAAACATTATTTCTAGGGACAGAAAACTCTAGGTAGGGAGAGTGTCAGTTTCTTTCACTGTGCCAGTCCTTGTTTCTAGGGACAAAGAAGGAAAGTGAGGGGAATTCTCCTTGTGCTATAGTGTGCTTTAAAAAAACTTTTTTTCTAGGGACAGAAAACTCTAGGTAGGGAGAGTGTCAGTTTCTTTCACTGTCCCAGTCCTTGTTTCTAGGGACAAAGAAGGAAAGTGAGGGGATTTCTCCTTGTGCTATAGTGTGCTTTAAAAAAACATTTTTTCTAGGGACAGAAAACTGTAGGTAGGGAGAGTGTCAGTTTCTTTCACTGTGCCAGTCCTTGTTTCTAGGGACAAAGAAGGAAAGTGAGGGGAATTCTCCTTGTGCTATAGTGTGCTTTAAAAAAACTTTTTTTCTAGGGACAGAAAACTCTAGGTAGGGAGAGTGTCAGTTTCTTTCACTGTCCCAGTCCTTGTTTCTAGGGACAAAGAAGGAAAGTGAGGGGAATTCTCCTTGTGCTATAGTGTGCTGTAAAAAAACATTATTTCTAGGGACAGAAAGCTCTAGGTAGGGAGAGTGTCAGTTTCTTTCACTGTGCCAGTCCTTGTTTCTAGGGACAAAGAAGGAAAGTGAGGGGATTTCTCCTTGTGCTATAGTGTGCTTTAAAAAAACATTATTTCTAGGGACAGAAAACTCTAGGTAGGGAGAGTGTCAGTTTCTTTCACTGTGCCAGTCCTTGTTTCTAGGGACAAAGAAGGAAAGTGAGGGGAATTCTCCTTGTGCTATAGTGTGCTTTAAAAAAACTTTTTTTCTAGGGACAGAAAACTCTAGGTAGGGAGAGTGTCAGTTTCTTTCACTGTCCCAGTCCTTGTTTCTAGGGACAAAGAAGGAAAGTGAGGGGATTTCTCCTTGTGCTATAGTGTGCTTTAAAAAAACATTTTTTCTAGGGACAGAAAACTGTAGGTAGGGAGAGTGTCAGTTTCTTTCACTGTGCCAGTCCTTGTTTCTAGGGACAAAGAAGGAAAGTGAGGGGAATTCTCCTTGTGCTATAGTGTGCTTTAAAAAAACTTTTTTTCTAGGGACAGAAAACTCTAGGTAGGGAGAGTGTCAGTTTCTTTCACTGTCCCAGTCCTTGTTTCTAGGGACAAAGAAGGAAAGTGAGGGGAATTCTCCTTGTGCTATAGTGTGCTGTAAAAAAACATTATTTCTAGGGACAGAAAACTCTAGGTAGGGAGAGTGTCAGTTTCTTTCACTGTGCCAGTCCTTGTTTCTAGGGACAAAGAAGGAAAGTGAGGGGATTTCTCCTTGTGCTATAGTGTGCTTTAAAAAAACATTATTTCTAGGGACAGAAAACTCTAGGTAGGGAGAGTGTCAGTTTCTTTCACTGTGCCAGTCCTTGTTTCTAGGGACAAAGAAGGAAAGTGAGGGGAATTCTCCTTGTGCTATAGTGTGCTTTAAAAAAACATTTTTTCTAGGGACAGAAAACTCTAGGTAGGGAGAGTGTCAGTTTCTTTCACTGTGCCAGTCCTTGTTTCTAGGGACAAAGAAGGAAAGTGAGGGGAATTCTCCTTGTGCTATAGTGTGCTTTAAAAAAACATTTTTTCTAGGGACAGAAAACTCTAGGTAGGGAGAGTGTCAGTTTCTTTCACTGTGCCAGTCCTTGTTTCTAGGGACAAAGAAGGAAAGTGAGGGGAATTCTCCTTGTGCTATAGTGTGCTAAAGCATTCCTCATCAACCATCTTTGAAATCCTTGTTTTTTGGACAGTCAGGGAAATTGTCGTTGTGCTATTCTGTGCAAAAGCAATAATCCTCAACCATATTTAGAAATCCTTAAGTAAAGGGACAGAGAAGGACACCTGAAGGTAGCCCTTATTGCTTTTTTCCCATCTCCCTGCAGGCCATCTATTAGAATGTCTGGAAGGCAAACAAGGAGAGGCAGACAGTCAGGAGGCAATAAAAGAGGGCAAGCAGGCTCTGTGTCTGGGGGCAACAGTGCTGGTCGTGGACGCGGTGCATTGTCATCAGCACATGGCCATGGGACACGCTTGTCCTTCTTTTCGGCAGCTGGACATGTTGAGCCACATCATGCCGAAGACTTGGTAGAGTGAATGACCAAGCCCTCCTCCTCCTCCTCATCCTCTCTCACCCAGGCTCAGGGTACTGGCAAAGCAGCTGCCAAAGCGTCCTCTTCCCTGGTATCAATGTCAGACTCATCATCAGTCACTCCTTGCCTAGACCCACCATGTCCTCCTCCTGAGGAGTCCCCCGAACTGTTTGAGCACAGTGTTGGGTACATGCTCCAGGAGGATGCCCAGCGTTTCGAAGGGTCTGATGATGAAACCCAGCTACAGGAAGGCAGTAGCGTGAGAGCAGACAGAGGGGATGCTCAAGAAGGACACCAATCTGGCAGTCATGTTCCAGCAGCTGCAGCATACTGCCAGATTGGCTCCAGTGATGAGGAGGGAGGGGATGATGAGGTCACTGACTCCACGTGGGTGCCTAATAGGAGAGAGGAGGAGGAGGAGGATGAGGAGGAGGCACATCTCCAACGAGGCAGGATGCCCTTTGGTGGCCAGCGTAAGGGCAGTACACCGACGGAATCACACTGCAGAGCTCCGCCTGTGCAGGGCGCAGCCTCTGCCCGTCATTCAAAAAGTTCCTTGGTGTGGGCCTTTTTTGAGGCTAGTGCATCAGATCGCACAGCTGCTGTTTGCAACATATGTCTCAAGCGTATATCGCGTGGCCAAAACATCAGCCGCTTGGGTACCACATGCCTGACCAGACATATGTTGACCTGCCATGCAGCTCGTTGGCAAGCCTACCTCAAAGACCCACACCAAAGAACAAAGCGGACCTCTCCTTGCACCGCATCAGCTGGGATCTCCAACCCCACTATAACTTCAGTCCTCTCTGAAACATGCACTGAGAGGAATGAAGGTGTAGAATTAGGTGTGTCACAGCCAAGTACTTGCGGCCACTCTGCTAGCAGTACACCGACGTCCGATTCTAGCAGGCAAATTTCCCTGCCCCAGCTGCTGGACCGTCGAAAGAAGTTCACTCCCAACCATCCACATGCCCAGCGGTTGAATGCTAGCTTGGCTAAATTGCTAGCGCTTCAACTGCTGCCTTTTCAGTTGGTAGACTCGGCCCCCTTCCGTGAGTTTGTGCAATGTGCGGTTCCTCAGTGGCAGGTTCCCAAACGCCACTTTTTCTCACGGAAGGCTATTCCGGCTCTCTACCGGCATGTGGAAGGCAATGTCTTGGCCTCGCTGGACAGGGCGGTCAGCGGTAAGGTGCATATTACCGCTGACTCATGGTCCAGCAGGCATGGACAGGGACGTTACCTTTCTTTCACGGCCCATTGGGTCACTCTTTTGGCAGCTGGGAAGGATGCAGGACAAGGTGCAGTAGTGTTGGAGGTTGTTCCACCGCCACGCCTCCAAAATGCTACTACTGGTTGTGACACACCTCTCTCCTCCACCCCCTCCTCTTCTTCTTCCTCCATGGCCTCTTCCTGTGGTTTGTCCTATGAACCAGCGGTGCTCCGTAGCCGTTCACGGGGCTACGCAAGTACGCAGGCAAAAAGATGCCATGCCGTGCTTGCGCTGGTGTGTTTGGGGGACAGAAGCCACACTGGGGCAGAGGTCCTGTCTGCTCTGCAGGGCCAGGCCGAGAGGTGGTTGACGCCACGCCAGCTTAAGCCAGGAATGGTGGTTTGCGACAATGGCACCAACCTCCTCTCCGCCCTCCGACAGGGACAACTGACCCATGTGCCCTGTGTGGCTCACGTCCTTAACCTGGTGGTGCAGCGGTTCTTGGGCAGGTACCCGGGCTTACAGGATGTCCTGAGGCAGGCCAGGAAAGTCTGTGTGCATTTCCGCAGATCTTATAATGCCAGTGCTCGCCTGGCTGAGCTGCAAAAGGAGTTGAACCTGCCCAAGAACCGCCTTATATGTGACATGCCCACCAGGTGGAACTCAACGTTGGCCATGCTGCAGCGGCTGCACACGCAGCAGAGGGCCATCAATGAGTACCTGTGCGACTACGGCACCAGGACAGGGTCAGGGGAGCTTGGTTTTTTTTCTCCACGCCAGTGGGGCATGATCAGGGATGCATGCACTGTCCTGGCACCATTTGAGGAGGCCACGAGGATGGTGAGCAGTGACAGTGCATGCATCAGTGACACTGTACCTCTTGTCCACCTGTTGGAGCACACGCTGCGTGGAATAATGGACAGGGCACTTGAGGCAGAACAGAGGCAGGAAGAGGAGGACTTCCTTGCCTCTCAAGGCCCCCTTTACCCAGACAGTGTTCCTTCTGTCCCACCCATCGCACAGGAAGAGGAAGAGGAGGAGGAGGAGGAGGAGGAGGAGGATTGTGTCAGCATGGAGGTGGAGGCTGGCACTCAGCATCATCAGCAGCAGTCTTTTAGGGATGATTTACAGTCCCAAGAAACCAGTGGACTTGTACGTGGCTGGGAGGAGGTGGCTGCGGATCATGTCGTCCTTAGTGACCCAGAGGACTCCGGAGCGAATGCCTCAGCAAACCTACGCTGCATGGCCTCCCTGATCCTGCAAAGTCTGCGGAAGGATCCTCGTATTCTTCGGATCAAGGAGAGGGACCATTACTGGCTGGCCACTCTCCTTGATCCACGGTACAAGGGTAAGGTTGCGGACCTTATGTTACCTTCGCAGAGGGAGCAGAGGATGAGACAACTCCGGGAGGCCTTGCAGAAAGGTCTGTGCAACGCGTTCCCAGAGACTGGGAGGTTACAAACTCCTGGTCCTGGACAACGAGTTGCTGAGGCTTCGGCCAGTCAAAGAAGGAGCGGTGGGGAAGGTGGCCGTCTGACCGATGCGTTCAGACAATTCTTTAGTCCGCAGCCCCAAAGTATGATCGGTTCCAGCAACCATCGCCAGCGTCTGATAAACATGGTGCAGGAATATCTAGGGGCAAGGTCAGACTTGGACACCTTCCCCACCGAAAATCCTCTGGCTTACTGGGTCTTGAGGATGGATCACTGGCCAGAGCTTGCACAGTATGCAATTGAGCTACTGGCCTGTCCTGCATCCAGCGTTCTTTCGGAACGCACATTCAGTGCTGCTGGAGGATTTGTCACGGATCACAGGGTGCGCCTGTCCACCGACTCGGTTGATCGACTGACTTTCATCAAGATGAACCAGTCTTGGATCACCACCAGCTACCACACACCTGATGCTGATATAACAGACTAATTGATTTTAACATGTCACATCCCTTCAAGACTGATGCTGATGCTGAGTGCCTGTGCTGTTATGTTGACTGGCTATCCTCCTCCTCCGAGTCCTCAATGATACGATTGATGATGATAGCTTGGAAGATCATTTTTGTTTATGGGTGCCGCCACCAGTGGCTAAGGCCCAATTTTTCAGCCCCTGTTTTACAGGGGCGTGTAATTACAATTTTTTTAGCAATAATTTGCCATAGGGCTCATTGCTGTGCTCCAAGTACAGTATCTGTGAGGGGTTGGAGTGTTGTGGCACCAGTGCCTAAGGCCCAATTTTTCAGCCCCTGTTTAACAGGGGCGTGTCATTACAATTTTTGAAGCAATACTTTGCAACAGGGCTCATTGCTGTGCTCCAAGTACAGTATCTGTGAGGGGTTGTAGTGTTGTGCCACCAGTGCCTAAGGCCCAATTTTTCAGCCCCTGTTCAACAGGGGCATGCAATTACAATTCTTGATCTAATAATTCACAGCAGGGCCCATTGCTGCACCCACCAAGAGTAACTCTGAGGGCTTACAGTGTTGTGGCAACGCCACCACCACCACCACCACCACGAAAGGCCCAATTTTTCAGCCCCTGTTCAAAAGGGGCATGTAATTACAATTCTTGATCTAATAATTCACAGCAGGGCCCATTCCTGCACCCACCAAGAGTAACTCTGAGGGCTTACAGTGTTGTGGCAACACCACCACCACCACCACGAAAGGCCCAATTTTTCAGCCCCTGTTCAACAGGGGCATGCAATTACAATTCTTGATCTAATAATTCACAGCAGGGCCCATTGCTGCACCCACCAAGAGTAACTGTCAGGGCTTACAGTGTTGTGGCACCAGCACCACCATCAAAGGCCCAATTTTTACTACCACTGTTCAACAATTATATGCAATTAAAATTCCTGATATAATAGTTGACAGCAGGGCGTTCCAGCACCAACCAAGAGTAACTGTGAGTGCTTACAGTGTTGTGCCAACACCAACAACTAAGGGGCCTATTTCTGCAGAGTATATACGGCAGGTCCCTACTTTCAAACATCCAACTTACAAACGACTCCTACTTGCAAACGCAAGAAGACAACAGGAAGTGAGAGGAAATCTACCACTAGGAAGGAAAATTCTCTCCTGTAAGAATAAATATTGGAGAAAGGTGTCTCCTCTGTACTGATGCTTTATCAGCAATCCTTGTTTCAAGAAAAACACCACATTTCAAAAACAGTTGTCATTGGGACGGAAAGTGAGGTGAAATGTTCTGAACAGGGGCACAGACAGCAAAACAAATGTTACAGGGGTGATAACCCTTACCTATGTTTTCCAAAAAGTTTAAAAATAGATTTTTGGGCTGGAGCTACACTTCAACAATGTACCTGTTCAAAATTACAAACAGATTCTACATAAGAACAAACCTACAGTCCCTGTCTTGTATGCACCGCCTGTATACGGCTGTTCAGAGTATATAGGGCCTTTTTTATTTTATGTGCGGGGTTCCCCTTAATATCCATACAAGACCCAAAGGGGCTGGTAATGGGCTGGGGTAGGGGGGGGGGGTCATGGGGTAGCTATGCCATTTTTCTTAAAGATTTTCATCCATATTACCGGGACCAGACATTACATTAAAGCCGCAAGCAGTTTTAAATGGCTTTTTTTTCCTTTAGAAGTGTCATTTTGTGCAGGGACAGTTCTAAACACGGGAAACACGTGGCACTTCACAGGCATACTTTAGACACCCCCCAGGTACGATATTTAAAGGAATATTTGACTTTTTTTTTTTCACTTTATGCATCATTAAAATGACTGCTCCCGAAAAACGACCGTTTTTAAAACTTCTTTTTGCATTGATACATGTCCCCTGGTGCAGAACCCGGGTTCCCAAACCCTTTTTAGGACAATAACATGCATAATAGTTGTTATAATTAGCACTTTAGAATTCGAACGTTCGCATCCATTGTATTTAATAGGGTTCTAATGTTCGTACGAACTTTCGGTCCGTTCGCGGGTTCTGGTGCGAACCGAACCCGGGGGTGTTCGGCTCATCACTACTGGAGACCAGGGGAGCCGTGCTGAGCCCAAGTGTCAGGCGCGCCTGTATGACATGGGAGGAAGGAGAATGGAAGCCCGTGCTTCTCCTCTCAGCCAATCAGAGTCCCAGGAGCTGCTTCCTGATTAGCCAGGAGGAGAATCAGGAAGACAACAGCGAATAGTAATTTGCTATTGAAACACAAGTGGGTCGGCTCAGGGGGCGCAGTGCTCTGTGCCCCGAGCCCACCCTTTTTGAAGCCAACTAGAGCCTCCGGCTCTAATCACGTGCTTCGGAAAAAAAAAAAAGACATTGGAATCCATGCGTCCGGCGCCCTGCATGTAAATTAGTGTCCGGGCGCATGGAATAGGGGGGCAGTGCCCCTGTGCCCCATATGGATTGGCCGCCACTGATTCCAGGAGCCTTAGTATGAAAGGTGTGCAGTTTTACAGTTTGTTTTCTGTAGAAAGCAGCTACAGCTTGAGTAGAAAAGCTTGACCCCCGCCATTATACTGCAAAGTAACAACTCTCCTGCTGAGTAACAGCTAGAGCTCTCCAATCTGTGGGAAGCATGGTCTTTGTTTAATGCAGAGTTATAGGACTGACTCAGCAGGGGGTGTGGCGGACCTATGCAGAGAGATCACTACTTCCACACGCTACTTTTCTTACGCAGGCTGTGACAGATTTCTAATAAAAACAAACTGTTATGCCGCATACACACGGTCGAAATTTCCGATGGAAAAAGTCAGACGGAAGTTTTTCATCGGATATTCTGACCGTGTGTATGCCCCATCTGACTTTTTTCGTCAGAAATTCCTATGGACTTAGATAGAGAACATGTTCTCTTTTTTTCCGTTCCGTTCGTCTGTATGCAATTCTGATGGGAAAAAAAACATGTGTAGTGGGGTGGTCAATTTAGGGGGAGTCTCTGAGTGGTAATTAGGCTCAGACACCTTAATTTGTTAGGGGTTATGGACCATTTTTGTCCTCAGGGGATAATGCTGGTGATGAGTTCCCTGTGGCCTGCGGGTGGCGCTGCCATTCTGGGCCGGGGTTGAACCACGAGCGTAGTGCTGTGCCTTTTGTGTCCCCTCTCGGCGGTTGTGCAGTGGGGCGGGGAACCTGCTGTGCATGCGGGGAGAGGATATAAAAGGGGCAGACATCTCCTGATCGGGGTCCACGCCCAGGCACCTTCAGCCTGGGAGTGAGTGAGGTTCATCTCTGGGTGCCCTAGGCCCAGAAGCTGTGTTCCTGTTCCATCTCAGGCACCTTTGGCCTGGGATGAGGTACTACCCTGCCGTCCTGTTTGCCAGGGTATGAAGACCCAGGGGTTGCGGAAAAGGCCCGGGCCCAGCACCTTCGGCTGGGGTCCGCTAAGGATTGAGGAGTCCAGGGTGCCGCCTTGCGAGGGAACCCGCACTCTCAGAGAAGGGAGGATCATTCCGAAGGACCGATGCGGGAGTCGCGGTGAAGGAAGGGTCTGTTGACTCTCTAGGGGGACGTTTATTCCTTGATAGGGGCCATGTTCTAAGAGGGAGATTCCAACTCCACCAGGTCCGTGGCAGGGGCCATATCCACCAGGTCTGTGGCAGAGACCAACCTCATGGTCTGTGGCAGAGACCGTGCGTCTAAAAACTGTTTGAGAATCTGAACAGTAAAGAGTCTACGTTTGTGCCTGGACCTCCTCCACACCTTGGGCTGTCCTGTTTCCTTGCTCCAACCTGTTTTTTTCCTATCCAAGAGACTGTTTATTGCAAAGTGAGAATAAACCTTGAGTTGGAGTTTCAGCTGGTGTGGACATTCATGTTACTGGGGAAGTCAAGGACTTACCTCTACCCACAGTAGGAGTGAGAATCATTCTCAGGAGGATTTTGGCTCTGGCTGTGGACAAGACCCAACAACAACACCGCTCAACTTCTTTACACAGGAGGGTACGGGCTTGTGGTGCGGTGTGCCTTTCTTCCTCCTGCGAGGAGCCAAGGTAAATGCAGGGTGGGAGAAAGGTGGGTGCGCTACACGTGGGGGCTCGAGTCCAGGATTTGTCTGCGGCTGGAAAGTGTTGAAACCCCCCAGAGTTTGAACTTTATTCCCCAGTGAAGTTCCGTGGAGGTCGGCCATATTGAGAACTGCGCCATGAGGAGAACCCTGACTGCGTAGTTCGTGGGTGTGCCTATAGAGAAAGCCCGTGAACAGTGCAGAGGATGGGAGGAGTCTGGCCATGTGAGGAGTTGCAAGTGGGAACTTTGGCGCGAAAAGGACAGTGTGCAATGGAACAGCAAGCGCGTAACATGGCGTCTCATGCCTCATGGATTCCGGCCACTACCACCATGAATGTGACCTCGTTTGCTGCTTCCGTGACCGATACGGCTAAGGCCCCCGGGGATGTTTTGCCCTCTACGTATGCAGAGATGCGGAGGCCCTCGGAGTGATTTATCCTGGCTGCTCAGGACTGGTGGTGCATCTCAAGCACTTCGGCAGATGCAAACAATGTAAGGAGTTCTTATTTGAGGTGGCGCAACCCACAGAAAAGCCTCTGGCTTTCCGCCTCAACTGCCTTACGGGCGCCACTACTTTGGAAGAAGGAGCCAGGGCTTTCACAGCCACCCCTGCGCGCACTGTTGAGACTTCGGAGGAAGTCGCGAGCAGAGATGTTCCGGAGATTGAGGAACCGGAGTCGGACAGACCGGAGGATGCTGCCTCGGTCACCACAGAGTCCTTACTCCCACCGCCCAAGAGGAAGATTGGCTTTGTGAAGGCTTCCTGCGGCCGTGGTGGAGTTACGCCCCAGCGCTTACTCGGAACGGATGAATCCGAAGGGAAAAGTTCCGGACGTCCTGGCTCAGCCCGAGGTAAGCCGGGAAAAGGGACTCTGTCTGAGGTCTGAAGTGTTGGGGATGCTTGGGTCAGGGATCCCAGGGCCCTTGAACTGGTTAGAGGCGGTGATTCATCTTCTACCCGGAGTTATCTGCCGGCAGAGGAATGTGATACCTCTGACCTGGAGTCAGTCTCTGATCCAGGAGACGATGCAGCCATTGATGAGGTATTTGAGCGGAAGGGTTGGGATAAGATGCCCCTGTCCTTGTCCCGTAGAAATAGGGACCCACCCATGTCCACTGGGGAAAGCACACCCCGGGTGGAGGCTCCGGAGCCTGAGGAGGGATCTGTCCCGTTGCCTACCCTTCCACCATTGGAGATACCTGGATCCGTTGTTGGGATGGGGCGGGTGTCATTGCGGGCCCCTGTGTCTGGTCCCGATGTAGTGAAAGTACCTCGACACCCGGACGCCATAGTCCTGCCTGGTATGGGTGATCGTCTTACCATGCCACCTTTGTTCCGTTTTCAGAGGTTATTTAACCAGAAGGTTGCCAGTGAATACAGGTGGGAGTATCCGTACCTGTCGAAGGAGCTTCTGTTTGAAGTAGAGGCCTATAGACACCGGTGGTACGCGGACTTTGTTTGGACACATATAAAGGTACTCCAGGCCCGTAGGTACTATTCGTGTTCTGCTACAGCTACCAAGCAGTACAAAGACTGTAGGGAAACCTGGATGCTTGGTCGGCACATACATGCGGATAAGGTGGTTATTTGCCGAAAGGACAAAGACAATGTCGAATACCACATCAACACTTTTGACAAACATTGGAAGCCACTGGTGTTGCCGCATCCACAGTATTATCTCTGAGAGACCAGACTCTTTATTTTGCTTTTGTTTCCGGAGTGTACTCTCTGGAGCCCAAGAACTTTTTGCCCTGGCAGATGGGTATTCTACTTGTTGGAAGAGCAGGAGCAGTTGTTTTTTTATTTTTCTCCCCTCTCTCAGCACCGCAAAGACATAAGGACTTTGGGGTATAGATAGCTCAGGGCCACAGTAAAGAAGAAAAGAAAGATTTACCCTCAAGAGAAAGTTTCTGGAACAGATGTCTTGACGGTGGCATGTCCACTAGGTGGCGGTGGTTCACTGTCTTAAAAAAATGTGTGTTTTACTTTTGGAAGGAAAGGATTGTTCCTCCGGGGAGAATCTTTTCACTTCTGCTGTATATGTGTTGGTTATATATGTGCTTTCTCCCTCTGCAGGTGGACACCAAGCAAGTCACTGAGAACGGGGTGGATTTAGCTAGTGCAGACGGGGTAGGGAAATGCAAATATTGGAGATGTGTTTATGTGACATTTGAGACTGTAATGTGCACATGTGTTTCTACTGCTCTTCTTTTATTTCTACATTCAACTCCCTTTTCCCCATGTTAGGTTCCGGCACAAACAAGCAGTTTTTTAAATTAGTTTTTGTTGTTTTTTTCTTGTCTCTGGAATAGGCCTATACTGACTCGGGTTCGGGAGGCATGGGTTTGCTCCAGACACTGGGGACCAGTGTCCATTAGTGGGGGGAATGCGTAGCGGGGTGGTCAATTTAGGGGAAGTCTCTGAGTGGTAATTAGGCTCAGACACCTTAATTTGTTAGGGGTTATGGACCATTTTTGTCCTCAGGGGATAATGCTGTGGCCTGCGGGTGGCGCTGCCATTCTGGGCCGGGGTTGAACCACAAGCGTAGTGCTGTGCCTTTTGTGTCCCCTCTCGGCGGTTGTGCAGTGGGGCGGGGAACCTGCTGTGCATGCTGGAAGAGGATATAAAAGGGGCAGACATCTCCTGATCGGGGTCCACGCCCAGGCACCTTCAGCCTGGGAGTGAGTGAGGTTCATCTCTGGGTGCCCTAGGCCCGGAGGCTATATTCCTGTTCCATCACAGGCACCTTTGGCCTGGGATGAGGTACTACCCTGCTGTCCTGTTCGCCTGGGTATGAAGACCCAGGGGTTTGCGGAAAAGGCCCGGGGCCCAGCACCTTCGGCTGGGGTCCGCTAAGGATTGAGGAGTCCAGGGTGCCGCCTTGCGAGGGGACCCGCACGCTCAGAGAAGGGAGGATCATTCCGAAGGACCGATGCAGGAGTCACGGTGAAGGAAGGGTCTGTTGACTCTCTAGGGGGACGTCTTCTCCTTGATAGGGGCCATGTTCTAAGAGGGAGATTCCAACTCCACCAGGTCCGTGGCAGGGGCCATATCCACCAGGTCTGTGGCAGAGACCAACCTTATGGTCTGTGGCAGAGACCGTGCGTCTAAAAACTGTTTGAGAATCTGAACAGTAAAGAGTCTACGTTTGTGCCTGGACCTCCTCCACACCTTGGGCTGTCCTGTTTCCTTGCTCCAACCTGTTTTTTCCTATCCAAGGGACTGTTTATTGCAAAGAGAGAATAAACCTTAAGTTGGAGTTTCAGCTGGTGTGGACAATCATGTTACTGGGGAAGTCAAGGACTTACCTCTACCCACGGTAGAGGTGAGAATCATTCTCAGGAGGATTTTGGCTCTGGCTGTGGACAAGACCCAACAACAGCACCGCTCAACCTCTTAACACAGGAGGGTACGGGCTTGTGGTGCGGTGTGCCTTTCTTCCTTCTGCGAGGAGCCAAGGTAAATGCAGGGTGGGAGAAAGGTGGGTGCACTACACACGCATGCTCAGAATCAAGTACGTGACGGGAGCGCTCGGACTGGTAAAACTAGCGTTCGTAATGGAGATAGCACATTCGTCACGCTGCAAATTCTGGGATATTTTAATGCAGCGCATTCCTTTGTTCTTTATAATGCTAGAATAATGAAGTTGTTTTGCTGCTGATATTCACACAGAGTTCTGACAAACTTATTTCTTTATTATTTCTTGTGATCTCATGAATAATCTTTTTTTATTTTAAAGCCAGATCTCCATAATAACGTTTAGAATTTTTAGTTTATATATTTTTTTTTTATTTGATTTTAATCAAGATCTCCTTTTTTTTTATATTTTCTCTTGATCTCCATATTTTTTTTTGTCAAGTTACCACAATAACATTATTATCTTGTAATTTTTTACCTCAACGAGGTTGGTTGGTGTCCCTTTGACATTTATTTTTTAAATGTACCTGCCTACTCACAACCAAACTGTCCCTTTTAAGAAAAACACAATAGGCAAGTGTTTTCTGTAAAAAATAATGACCATTTATTCTGGGTAACAAAATAAAGAGGAAGGCACCGCTGGAGAAACTGGTAGAATTTGCGAAGCCTTTGGACCCCAGGGCAGACATCAAGTGTGTGGAAAAGAAAATTGGTATCTTGAGGAGTCCATATAATTAGGAGCACAATCTGGTCCAGAACTCCCAGCGATCAGGAACAGCAGCAGATGACATATATGTCCCTAGTCTGTGGTACTACAACAGCCTGCGTCTTCTGTCAGACCAGACTGAAGCCAGGTCATCACTTCCTTGTCTTCCCTGCAGCCTTCCGTGCAGCCTTCTCTGCAGCCTTCACTCCATGCTTCCTTGGAGGCTGTGGCTGGTCTCAGTCAGTTGGCCCCTCAACCCCTTCTGAAGGGCCTAAGCAAAAACTCCCTCACAGAGGAGGCGTTGTCCCTTCTCCATTTTCTGTAATCTTGTGGCTAGATAGCAGCCATAGGCCTCTTCAGCGTCGGGGGGGCTTCTGAGGACATCACTTGCCTCCCTAATGATGCCCAGTGCTGCCTCCTCCATGTAACTCCCCTTCCTGGGCCTTATTTTTGTAAGACGGAGGGGAGCCACCTGGGATTGGGTGATGCCACTGGGCCCGGCCACCTCCTGGCTGACACTGGGCCCGGTCACCTCCTGGCCGACCCTGGGCCCGGCCACCTCCTGGCTCACACTCACTCCTGCCTCCTCCTGCCTGCCACTTTCCAGACCCTCATCCTGGCTGATGTCATCCTGTGTATAAAAAAGGGACATAGTTTTACTTTTTGGTTCATCAATCACACGCAATTTTCAGCTCATGACTGTTGCAAATTGAATGTTAATAAATAGAAAAGACTATCATTCTGACCCCAGCATTTTTCATTCTTGTCCCAATCATTTTTGGCCACTACTGTCTATTGATATGTAAATCACTTTTTGATTAATCATTAATTTGTCAATAATAACATCTAGTTACCCACAATAATTTTCGGACAATAAATATGTATAAAAATACTAGGGCTGTTACTGATTAAAAGTTTTGTGTTCGATTAATCGATTATTTTTTTTTATCGATTAATCGACTAATTTCGATTATTATAACGCACATACAGATCCAACTACTTTTAGCTGATCTCCTTGCAGGCTGATTCCCAGTGCAGCTACCAACCACTGTAAAAATGGATAGCAGGATACAAAAAACACACAAAGGCAGCGCTTAATGGGAATAGCATTAAAACTTTTATAGTCTTCAAGTAGGTAACAAAATAAATATTGCACTGGAGATAAAATCGACGTAGCTCCATAAACTGTAAAAATGGTGCGAGTAATACCAAACGGTAGCAAAAGCAGTCATAAAAACATGTAGCCAAGTATGATACTGGTATAAAAATCGACATGTAGATGTCCCGTGAAGGGAACTATCACAACTCCCAGTGGATGACTGTAGAATCCCAGGTTGATAGAGGGAAGTGATAGAGGGAAGTGTAACAGCCCTTGCGCATGGCAGATAGTAAGGTCCCGCCGGCATGAAGATATGAAGGCACAGCAAAGGAGCCCTTCAGATGGACACGGCAAGCCCCGCCGGTGTCCGTGACGTCACCGGATCTCAGACGGAACTCCCTGAAGACCCGGAAGCCGGCAGAGAGGCGAGTACCGATCAAAAGAATTTTGATCGATCAAAAAAATTAATCGATTCATCAAGGAATTAATAGTTAATTTCCACAGCCCTAAAAAATACTATACCTGGCTCCAGCTGGGCGCATCTGCTTCTTCCAGGTTGTCATGGCCAGGTTGGTCCTCGTCAGCCTCTGCTGGGGTTGAGGGAAGGCTGCAGGGAAGAGTAGAAAGTGATTCCCTGGCTTCAAGCTGGTCGTCCAGAAAGCGCAGTCTGTTGTAGTACCACAGCCTGGGTACATATACTTTCGATGCTGCTGCTCCTGATCTGATGGATTTCTGGATTTTATTATGCTCCTTCTTATACATGTCCCTCAAGTTACCAATTTTATTGACCAACATTTTGATGTCTGCCTCGGAGATCCGTGTCTGCACAAATTCAAGCAATTTCTCTATCGTTGCCCTCCTAGCTACTCTTTCAGCTCCCATAAATGACTCATCTCCCTGTATCTGTCAATGAAACTGTTTAGGAAATCAGGGTCCTTAAACTGATTCATATTTTCTTCAAGATAAAACACAAGACAAAACACTATGTCAGCCTAAACTGTCATAATCTTCTCCCAACATAGGCCTCAATCTTGAAGCAGTATAGGCCACTGATGCCCCAAGTTAAAATTTTACCTTCTTTTAAGACGCTTGCCACTTCCGTTCCTCCTTCCTCCGCACACAGAACGTAGGTATGACACATGCGTGTTAGCTTTATATACACGGCGCATGCGTGAAACTCCACCTGCGTCACCCGCCCCTGACGTTCTTTCTAGTATATTCCCCGCCCCTTCTCTTTCGGCGCACAGTGGGAGACGACATGGTGGAGACACAGCAGGTGCATGTTAATTACAGTTACGACGAGTAAAGCCCGGAGCCAGAAACGTCCCGATCCAGGAGGAGATACAAGGCCTCAAATATGTACTTTGCAAAGATGGCGGAGATGGTGGACATCTTGAGGAGGATTGACTATGATGGGAAGCATGGACAGTACACCAACCCTAATGTGAGAAAGGCCAAGATCATGTCTAAAGTTGTGAGAAGTTAGCACAAGAATTTTGGGGTAGACGATCCAAGGAGCAGCTGAGGAAACGCTGGTCAGACCTGAAATTGAGGGAGCTTGGTCAATACACAAGGATCAAGAAAGTCCTTGCAAAAAGTAAGTATTTCTCCTGTGTTCTTATGATTATTATTCTTTGCATGTTGCTCCATGTGCTTTTATTTACTGTTGGACATTTTAAAATGGCAACTTTCAGGTTATTGGGCACAGTAATCGGTCGTATTAAACCTCGTTCGCCCACTAAATAGGACGTTTTGGGCAGATACAGGTTAAATACATTTGGTCATGCCTATTTCTAGAAAAATTATTTTAGTACATTGTTGTCTAGATGTGTTTGTAACTAGAATGAAATGCAAACTTGACTCAGTGTAAAGGAGAGGACACTCAGCAGCTGTTTACACATCTGGACTCAGGAGCACTAGTGTGGGACACCAGAACAACCTTTTTAGGGTGCCCCACACAGGTGCTCCAGTGCATACTTGGGGTGTCTCCATGTGTGAAACTTGTCCAAAAAAGGTAAGTATTCCAGCTTTGGTAAGTGAAAAAATCATGTCTTCAGCTTGTAACTCTGCCAAAACAGACAATTGTACCCCACTTCCAAGCAATGTTTCATATTCCTATTTCTGTCCTCAAAGATCTGTGTGCTAAGTATACCTTTTGTTTCATTCTCATAGGGGAGAGAAAACTCGAAGGACACTACTCAGAGGACACCAGGAACCCCACACCTCAGAAAGAAGGGGAACTCAGCACAACACCACACCCCAAGGATCTGGAGGAAGGAGAGGTGGAGGAAGTGGGCGAAATTGTCACCACAACAGGTCAGTGTCTGACACCCCAGCTTCAGGTAATATATGTAAGCCTGCATATTTATAATACATGTTTTTCTAAAACTTTTTAGGTGATGTGCTGGTTGTGGAAGAACAAGCTCAACATTTCACAAGTGCTAGTGCACAAATCCTAATCCAGGACCTCATGGTGTGGAGTCGGGAAATAGACATCATAAGGAATAAACTAATTTTTTTTGAACAACAAATTAAGAAAATGATTGATGTGTTGTGAAAAAATCTAAATATCTTCAAAATACCACCATTTTAACTTTTTGTGGACTAAATAAAAAAAAAAAATATTGTCATTTTAAAAGCCAAATTTTGAAGATGCACACAGTGTGTCAACATGTGCTGTCTGCCATCACGGGATATCAATGTACGTGTTTTGTGGGTGCAACCCCTTCCTCGCAACTCAAGTAGGTGAGAGGAAGGGGTTGCACCCCCAAAACACTTCTATTGATCCCCCATGATGGGAGATAGCACATGTTGACAGTAGGCATGGGATCAGGAGGGAAATCCCCATTTTGACTACCAATTTGTGTGCATCTTCAAAATTTGGCTTTTACAGGGGTGACATCACCCCATCTGATGAAGGCCAGATCAACACAGTTTTGACATACTATAATGTCTGATATTGCCTTCAATTTTTCTACGTTGAACTTTGTAAGTTCCAGAGTTGTGTATGTTATGTTTTGAAACATGCCTGTTTATACAAAAATAAAAAATACATTTTTGTAAAACTTGGAGAAAAAAACATGTTTGAATTTACCCAAAAATTTTAGAATGCCCATGTGAATGTGCACAGAGTAAAAAAAGTTTTCTAATCAACAATGTGTGGCTTCTTCTTTCAATGTTCAATACCAGTTTTGGAAGTAATTTGGTGTTTACAGTGACAATGGGGGTTATTTACTAAAGGAAAATCCACTTGGCACTACAAGTGCACTAGGAGAACCTAGGAGACAGCTAAAAGAAACACAAGCAATAAAGAAAATTCAAGATTTTATCAGATAATTTTTTTTTTTTTATTATAAAAATTATTTAGACATTGTCTGGCATAGCAATGGCCCCCCTATCCGTAAAATACTCAACATATTTCTGGCGAACTTCACAGGCGCTTTGGGGAGACAAGCCAGGACGGCCAGATTCCAGGCCCGTCAGGGGATTCCCAGAAAGTCCGGCCTCAGGCCCAACTGAGGCAATATAATTTTGGGCATTTTTCCATAAATAATTGTGCAATGTGCAGCAGCATAATATTATGTGGTTCAGTTTATACTCTGCCATGTTGATAGCTGTCAGAAACAGGCGGAACCGGCTGGCTATTATCTCAAAGGCATTCTCAACAACTCTCCGGGCTCTGGCCAGCCGGTAGTTAAAAACCCTCCTCTCCCGGGTGAGGTCCTCTGGGGGAATGGTCTCATCAAGTGATTGCCCAGACCGAAGGCTTCATCAGCAATAAAGATGAATGGAAGGCCTTCAACATTGTCTTCATCAGATGGCAATGCCAGGCCACCAGTCTGGAGACGTCGGGAAAACTCAGTCTGGGCGAAGACTCCACCATCCGACATCCGGCCATTCTTCCCCACGTCCACATAGAGGAACTCATATTGTGCCGACACCACCGCCATCAACACTATACTATTAAACCCCTTGTAATTATAATAGTATGACCCTGAATGGGGTGGTGGCACTATGTGGACGTACTTCCCATCTATAGCCCCTCCGCAGTTAGGAAAGTCCCACCGCTGGGCAAAATGGGAGGCCACAGTCTGCCATTCCTGGGGCATTGAAGGAAACTGTGAAATCAAACCAGAAAAAAAAATATTAGTACTTTTGCACACTTTTGCAAGCAGATTATACAAAAACATTCTTGTCCAACATCAGTATAACATTTATTTTAGGCAGTATTTAAAGACAAAAATATAAGGCCCACTTATCAGATTCCTCGCCCCCTCTGATGGCCCATTGTAAATTTTTTAGGGGGGGGGTTCTAGCTGAGTTTGGGACCCCAAAAAGAAGCCTCTGACACTCTGTCTGAATTTAATGAGAAAAAAAACATTTGTACACATTTTAGGGGGGGAGGGGGGGTTCTAGCTGAGTTTGGGACCCCCAAAAAAAGCCTCTGCCACTCTGTCTGAATTTAATGAGAACAAAAACATTTGTACACATTTTAGGGGGTGTTTAGGGTAAAGCACTACAATGGAGCTGACAAAATACATTGTTAAGTGACTAGGCTAGGTGTGTATGTGGCCCAGGATAGCATGCTGGAGAGGTTAGTGAAGGCAAATATGCATGTAGGCCAAAAAAGGGGCATTAAAAGCTTACAGCATGCATGAGGACAAAGGGGACATTCACAGTATATTACAATCATGGTAATTAGGGAATGATGAAAGAAATACAATACATTAGCATACATTAAATACATCGAATATGATGTTAAAGGAGAAAACTTACATTAATATAGTCCTTCTGCAGGACACGAATTATGTCAGAACAGGTCTCTGGTATAATGATCCCTAGAGCCTGGGGGGAGATGCCTGTCGTGAACTTGAGGTCCTGCAGACTTCTCCCTGTCACCAAGTATCTCAACGTGGTGACTAGCCTCTGCTCGGGAGTGATGGCTTGCCGCATGCAGGTGTCCTGCTTCGTAATATAAGGGGACAGCAAAGCCGGTGAAAATCAGGGTCCGTCATCCGGAGATAATTCCTGAAATCATCAGGATTCTCTTGGATCTCCCGCAGCAAAGGCATAGGAGAGAATTGGTCACGCTGGAGCAACCAATTCTTTGTCCATGAACTCCTCCTCACCCTGTTCATGGACTGAGCTTGGGCCAAGACAAGAACCCCAACACCAAGCCCATGCACAGCATGAACTCTACGAAAATCAGAAACGAGCAGACAAGAACGCACTGAAAAACAGATACGACCTGACTACACGCACTGAAAGACAGATACGAACCCACAAGCACCAACTGAACAGCAGAAAACGATCTGAAAAGCATGAACACTGAAAATCCTGAATCGTTTCTCACCAAACTTTTACTAACACAAGCAGGGATGAGCCGAACACCCCCCTGTTCGGTTCGCACCAGAACCTGCGAACAGACAGAATGTTCGCGTGAACTTTAGAACCCTATTAAATACAATGGACTCGAACGTTCGAAATCTAAAGTGCTAATTATAAAAGGCTTATATGCAAGTTATTGTCCTAAAAAGTATTTGGGGACCCGGGTCCTGCCCCAGGGGACATGTATCAATGCAAAAAGAAGTTTTACAAACGGCCGTTTTTTCAGGAGCAGTGTTTTTAATAATGCTTAAAATGAAAAAATAAAAGTGAAATATTCCTTTAAATTTCGTACCTAGGGGGTGTGTATGATATGCATGTAAAGTGGCGCATGTTTCCCGTGCTTAGAACTGTCCCTGCATAAAATGTCATTTTTGAAGGAAAAAAAGTCATTTAAAACTCACTCGCGGCTATTAATGAATTGTCGGCTCCCGGCAATACATACAAAAGTCATTGATAAAAAAAAAAAAAGCGCGGGGGTCCCCCAAAATTCAATTACCAGGCCCTTCAGGTCTGGTATAGATATTAAGGGGAACCCCGCCGCAAATTAAAAAAAAAAATGCGTGCGGTTCCCCCAAATATCCATACCAGGCCCTTCAGATCTGGCAAGGATTTTAAGGGGAACTTCACCCCAAATTAAAAAAAAATGGCGTGGAGTCCCCCCAAAAATCCATACCAGACCCTTATCCGAGCACGCAACCTGGCAGGCCACAGGAAAAGAGGGGGGGACGAGAGAGCGCCCCCCCCTCCTGAACTGTACCAGGCCACATGCCCTCAACATGGGGAGGTTGTCCCCATGTTGATGGGGACAAGGGCCTCATCCCCACAACCCTTGCCCGGTGGTTGTGGGGGTCTGTGGGCGGGGGGCTTATCGGAATCTGGAAGACCCCTTTAACAAAGGGGACTCCCAGATCCCGGCCCCCCCTATGTGAATTGGTAAGGGGTACATTGTACCCCTACCATTTCACGAAGAAAGTGTCAAAAATTTAAAAAAAAAACACACAATGGTGTTAAATAACTCTAGGAAGGATGAAGTTGAGGTCCCCCAGGACACAGTTTTTACCCATTGGGGTGCTTGGGATGAACTCCACTCCCGTCTTTCTCTTCTCCGCACATGTTGGTTACATTAGTTGTATCCCTACTATTTTACTGCTTCCCTTGTAGGGAACATCTATGTCCTACATTTGTACCCTCTGTATATACATTGTCATTTTATCATACCGTGTAATAGTCGTGTTTATTTGACGTTTATTACTTACCGTATTTATCGGCGTATAACACGCACTTTTTTCCCCTTAAAATCAGGGGAAAATCGTGGGTGCGTGTTATACGCCGATACTCCGAATTCCCCTGCTGAAAACGAGCGAGAGGAGCGAGCGGAGCCGAAGCCGAAGTACAATCGGCTTTACTCGGCTCCTCTCGCAGTCCCGCCCATCTCTGACTGCGCCGCTGACGGAGAAAGCCGAGTGTACTTCGCCTAGTCTCGGCTCCTCTCGCAGTCCTGCCTGTGACTGTGAGCAGAGCCGAGTCTAGGCGAAGTACACTCGGCTTTCTCCGTCAGCGGCGCAGTCAGTGGAGATGGGCGGAACTGCGAGAGGAGCCGAGTCCAGCCGAAGTACACTCGGCCCCGCTCGCTCCTCTCCACAGAAATCGGCGCCAAATTTTAAAAACCGCCGGGACTGACACGATCGCAAAGGCACTGGGCACGGCTGCAGATGGACAGATGAACACTGGGCACGGCTGCAGATGGACAGATGGACACTGGGCACGGCTGCAGATGGACAGATGGACACTGGGCAAGGCTACAGATGGACACTGGGCACGGCTGCAGATGGACAGATGGACACTGGGCAAGGCTGCAGATGGACAGATGGACACTGGGCACGGCTGCAGATGGACAGATGGACACTGGGCACGGCTGCAGATGGACAGATGGACACTGGGCAAGGCTGCAGATGGACACTGGGCAAGGCTGCATGCTGCATTTAAATGTAAGTTTTTTTTCCTTGAATTTCCCTCCTAAAAGTTTTTTTCCTTAAAATTCCCTCCTAAACTTGGGGTGCGTGTTATACGCCGGTGCGTGTTATACGCCGATAAATACGGTATCTTTCAAAACTCAATAAAAATGATTGAAACAATATTTGGTGTGACCGCCCTTTTCCTTCTAAACAGCATCAATTCTTCTAGGTACACTTGTACACAATTCTTGAAGGAACTTGACCGGTAGGTTGTTCCAAACATCTTGGAGAACTAAGCACAGATCTTCCATTGATGTAGCCTGCCTCAAATCCTTCTGTCTCTTTATGTCATCCCAGACAGACTCCATGATCTTCCAGGACTCTTTGTTCTTCTTTACACTGAAGATAGTTCTTAATTACATTGGCTGTATGTTTGGGGTTGTTGTCCTTCTGCAAATTAAATTTGGGGGCCAATCACACTCCTCCCTGATGGTATTCTGACCAAATCTCCATTTGCAGAAATGCAGCCCCAAACTTGCAAGGAACCTCCACCATGCTTCACTGTTGCCTGTAGACACTTGTTATTGTTCCGCTCTCCAGCCCTTCACCAACAAACTTCCTCCTTCTACAGCCAACTATTTCACATTTTGACTCATCAGTCCAGAGCACCTGCTGCCATTTTCTGCATCCCAGTTCCTATGTTTTCATGCATAGTTTCCATGCCCAATGCAGAAAACCATAAGAACTGGGGTGCAGAAATGCAAATGGCAGCAGATGCCTTAAAGTGGTTGTAAAGGCTGAAGCTTTTTAACCTTCATGCATTCTGTGCATGAAGCCAAAAAAAAACTTCCATGTGCTGCTCCCCCTACAGCCCCACCTAATACTCACCTGAGGTCCTGCTTGATCCAGCAATGTGCACAGGAGCCTCGGCTGTCCCGGATCTCTCTCTGTCATAGCAGCGGGAGCCATTGGCTCCCACTACTGTTAATCACATCCAGTGAGCCAATGAGGAGAGAGAGGGGGTGGGGGCCTACCATTGCTCTATACAATATGTCTTATGGATGCATAGATCAGGGCTTGGGTGTGAGCACGCACCAGTGACCCCATAGCAAGTGGCTTGCTATTGGGGGCACTGGTCAAGGGGAAGGAGAAGAAGAGGATGAGGGCTACTTTGTGCAAAACCACTGCACAGAGCAGGTAAGTATGACACTATACTGTCCTAGTCTGTCACTATGCACAGTAAAAAAAGGTGTCCCTGGATTAAAAAAAAAAAAAATTGCCAGCTTTGGGCATGTAATGAAAACTGAAGGGTATTATTGTAAAAATGCATTTATTAAGGGCTGTTCTCAGGGTTTAAGGGTTAAGGGGTAGGTTAAAGCGGAGTTCCACCCATTTAAAAGTCAGCAGCTACAAAAAGTGTAGCTGATGACTTTTAATAACCAGACACTTATCTGTTCCACGGTCCAGCAATGCGGGCACACGAAGCCCCGCTCCTCTCCCCGGCGCCGGCATTCTAACTATGGGCGACCGGCTGTGGCGGACCTGTAACGTGTCCCAGAAGATTGTCCCAGAAGATTGCAGGGAGGGAGGGGGGAGAGGTGAACTTCCTTCTGGCGCCACAGAGTCAGAGGAGGAAGTGGGAGCTGGGTGCCCTTAAAAACTGGGTACTCGCTCCCCCCCCCCAAAAAAAATGACATGCCAAATGTGGCATGTCAGCGTAAGTTCCATTTTGAGTGGAACTCCGCTTTACGTATCCAAACCATTCCCTCTAAGTCAATTGTTACCATTACAGGTGCCCCATTGGATGATCTCAGCATAGTAAGGAGCCCAAACACCCTGATTGTTTTGAGAATAGCAGCCCGTATATCCAATACGAGAAGCTGCTACCTTGGGGGGGGGGGGGGGAATATATGAGTTGTATAAATTCTAATTCCTAAACACTAAAGACAAAGTGAGTCAACAGGATCAAGGAGGCAAATGTGGCAAGCCCATCACTCAGCAAATTTGTAATTATTCATTCATCTCTGAAGATACTCTATCTTTCATTTTAAGCTTATTGATCCTTTAAATAAACAGATATCACATACAAAAGAAAAAAAAAAGAGCGTGTCGAGAATACAAAAGAGAAAATGATCCCCTGTGTCCACTTATGCCATTCCATCATCAGACTTCTTCAATATCCGACAGGCAGACAGCTGAGCACAGAGAAATAGATGCGGAGGAGACACACAGCCAATACACAGACTGCCGGTGTCCTCCAACTATTGAACTTCAATAGAGGTTCCTGGCAGCTGGCTCTGAGAAGGCACATAAGGATACAGGGGAGGAATTGTATTATATTCAGAAGCACATCTAGGATGAAGACAGAAAAAACGGCAATCTACTTAGGCTGACAATAGAAAAAAAAAAAAAGTTTGAGTATAGAAGAATTCTGATCTAATGAAAATGCTGGATATTGTATTAAAGTAGCTAAAGTCGGCCATGAACCGTCCTCAGTCCAGCAGCTAAATGTGACATTCAAGGTACAATAGATGATGATGGGAATTTCCAAATTCAGAAGCCTTGTTTTAATCAACATATGACTTCTAACTTGTTTTTTGAAACAAAAAAGGAGGTTGTGACCACAAGTGTGCCACAGGCTGCGACCCTTGGATTTGGCTCAAAGACAACAATGACAGGCATGTAGAGTACCAAGTTATATGAATTAGTCATAGTTGGGTACAGGCCAGAGGTCGGGTCATGCTCAATCATAATCGGGGGTAACTGTATAGAAGACGATATCTGATAACAAGCCAATTAAGACAAAGTGTAGGACTTGATACCAGGGGTCAAGGCAAGCTGTAATCAGAGAACCAGATCATAATAACTTTAAGATAATTAAATAGAATACGATGGAACAAACTTTTTTGCTCGAATACCCAAGTGTCAGTGCATTGAGCCAGATTTGAAGTCAACCAAAGTTTGTTTTTTATGTTTTTGGATAGAGTGGAGAGGTGGTGGAACCCTATTGGATATAGTTACTGTTTGTGTTCCCACTGAAAAGTTTGCCCCCTATGAATCCTGATGACCCTTGTCACCAGACAAAAAGTGATGGAAAATCCAACATTTTTTAGCTGCCACTGCAACAGGAGGTGACCGCTGTCTATGAGGGTATTTCCCCCTCACTTTGGAGACAATTCCCCTTTCCTCCTCTTGTGTCTGGAACAGGAAGTAAAGGGAAATCAACCCAATGGGGCATCTAGCACAAAAAAAAATTGGTTTTATGTATTCCCTACTCTAAAGGGAATTTTTTGTTTTTAATTTCTTATTTTCTCTCTTTTTTTTAATTTCTTTTTTAGATAGATTAAACTTTAAAGGAAACCTGTCAAGAGATAAGCACAGTACAGCTTGGTTATCAGGCTGATACAATGGATTCAATGATTACAACAAGCTTGCAGATTGAGAGCTCTGACTTCACTGCAAACATGTTGTAGATCAATAACTTAGAAGATACTAGATAAGTAGCAAGAAAAAACGATTCTTACCAGGTCTAATGCCGTGTACACACGATCGGAATTTCCGACAACAAATCCGTGTTTTTTTTTCCGTTGGATTTTCGCTCAAACTTGTCTTGCATACACACGGTCACACAAATGTTGCTCGGAAATTCCGAACGTCAAGAACTCAGAGACATAGAACACTACGGGGAGCCGAGAAAAATTAAGTACAATGATTCCGAGCATGCGTCGAATTGGTTATGAGCATGTGCAGCACTTTTGTGCATCGTAAATGGCTACACACGATCGGAATTTCCGACAAGAACTTTTGTTGTCGGAAAAATAGAGAACCAACTCTCAAACATTTGTTGTCGGAAATTACGACAGCAAATGTCCGATGGAGCCTACATACGGTCGGAATATCTGACCAAAAGCTCACATTGAACATTTGTTGTTGGAAATTCCGATTGTGTGTATGCAGCATTAGACTAATTTTCTTTACAAAAATAAGCTGGTATAGAAGTGGTGAGGATCAGAGGTTTTTTACCTTTTGCATCTGCTTTCTTCCCTTTTTGCTTCAGGGGCAACAAGCCATGCCTCCTTCAACAGTCCTCCAAAGATATTAGGCAGAAAAATTCCCTGGGGCTAGAATTTTAAAAGGCATCCATCAATGCCAGCCAGTGTGTTCTTTTTTCCTTATGACAGGTGTACTTTAGACCCGCCAATGGGTTACATCAACTGTGCCATGGCTAGGGGTCAGGCTCAAAGACCAGTATGCATAGCAGCAGAGAGGCTTCCAGTCACCAGCAGCCAAATAGGCATACACACAGGTCACCCTAGTGGATGACACAGGCTCACCCAAGGTGCAGGGTCTAAGCACTGATCGGTATTCACCAGAGCTCTTGATGGTGGAGAAGGGTTTTTCTGCGTGTTAGTACCAGGTTGCAGTCCTCAGGCTCGCCCTACCTGAAGATGAGCAAGTCAGGGTCTGATAGCAAATATAGCAGGTAGGGATCAAGCAGAAGCTTAGTCACTAAAGAAGTCAAAGGTTGGTAACAAGTAGTTTCAGGTTGGGATCAAGCAGAAGCGTAGTCAGTAAAGAAGTCAAAGGTCAGTAACAAGTAGGTGCAGGTTGGGATTAAGCAGAAATGTTGTGGAGGAACAAGCCAACGATCGGTAACGATCTGTAGCAAAGATACGGATGCAGCAGGAGTGACAAGTGCGAGATATGGGCTGAAGAGAGCACAATAATCTGGCAAACAGGAAAAGCAGAGACATGGCTTAAATGGGAGGTTCATGGGAGGAGCAAAGGGTTCAAAGTTCAAGAGAAACAAGACAAGGTTGTCTAAGGAATCAGGCAGGGAGCTGTCCAGCATCTCAGGTGGCTCAGCAAGAAGAGATACTGCCAGACACAGCAGAGGTTCAGATCCGGGTCCTGACAAGCTATGTGCTTTCTACTCTTTGATACTGTCAGGGTTGGGCTCAGCCCTTCCTAATTGCCAGCGTATTGCTAATTGCCAGCTCCTTTCTCCCCACAGTGACTCACCAGTTGTTGATCTGCTCATCAGTCCTGCCTACTTAAAGCCTTCCAGCTCACTTCATCTCTGCCTTCGCCTTTGTCAACATCAGAGACTTTCTCCTGCGTTCCTGTTGAAGACTTGCTTGGCTGACGTTCCTTGTGGCTACTGATCCTGCTTGCTATACCACTACGTTTATCGCTGGCTCTCTGACATTGGCTTGGCCGACTACCCGATCTGGTTACTGAACTCTGGCTATGTTTTGACTATGCTTACTCTGTTTACCTTTTTATTTTTATTATTAAACAAGTGTGATTTAACTGAACTTCTGTCTCAAGCTGATTCATGGTTTCTGACAGATACTTAATATTGGGCAGCAGGCACACCTAAGCGCAATGCTGTCACCCAACCTGGGTAAACTACGAGGAGGGGAGGCAGCATGCTGCTGCGGAAGGTAAAGGGTTGATGGTGGTTCCATGTGAAATAAGGCTTTTAGATTCGGGCCTTGTGTTTGACATATGTAATCTAGAGCAACCCTGTCCTCAAGTACCCCCAACAGGCCATGTATTTGGAGTTTCTCCTAGATAAAATAGCTGTCCAAAATACCAAGCCATTCACTCTGATTTAACCTCCCTGGCGGTATGATTCTTTCTGGAATTATGTACCAAAAGCGGTACAATTATTTTGCATGAAAATTTGGTGATATGTATTATAGGCCTGCGATTCTTAGTAATTACTTACTTAAACCTGACCAAACCAGAGTCTAGTAAACATCCCGGGTATGATAAATATGAAACACAAAATTATAAATTATAATATAATAAATAACTATAAATAATTATAAAAAATAGTAATCTAATTATAATAAAAATTATTCAATAATGTAATCAAATCAAAAACACTGAAATTTGCTCAGTTGCAGAATTGTCGCTGTCATTAGATTTAGTGTTTGTTGACGAATTTCCCCACAAATCGCTATCGCTCAATTCTGCGAGTGATTCTAATTTATTATCGCTGCTTTGTAGCTGGTCTAAAACCACTTTTGACATAAAGGGACACTTTTTAGTTGCTATGGACAATCCCCAGTTTACAGGCAGAAAGAACGATTTTTATTATATAAAAGTGCATGCAGGACACTGGGCAGACCACTAGGGACAAAGGGTGTGTGTAATTATTACATACAGTACTGTAATCTGCAAGATTACAGTATACTGTATGTATACTATGTGTTTACCTTTTTGAATTTGCCGCCCAGTTCCGCTCCCTTGCGCCGCTGCGGCTCGCAGGGAACGGAACTAGGAAGTCAGATGGGGTCGAAAGTGCCGACACTCGCCGGAGATCTCGCTGGCGATCACAGCAGAGGACATCATCGCTGGATCGCCAGGAGAAGGTAAGGAAACTCCGCTGCGAGCTCTGCAATGTCTACCCCGAGCGTGACTCGGGGTTACCGATCCTAGCATAAAAAAACAACCCAGAGTCACGCTCGGGATTACCGCTAGGGAGGTTAAAGTGGTTGTAAACCCACTTTTTCAACTTGCACCTACAGGTAAGCCTAGATTAAGGCTTACCTGTAGGTGCAAGAAATATCTCCTAAACCTACACGGTTTAGGAGATATTTACTAAAATGTGAAGCGCCGCTATCTACGGCGCATGCGCGCCGTAGACAACGGCGCATTTATGGGGTTAATCCCATTTACATACTCGGCTACTTCCCAGCAATCGCTGGGCGTAGCCGAGTGGGACGCCTCCCCCGCGCATGCGCAGAGTGACGTCTCCGCCGCTCCGGCCAATCACAGCGCCGGAGCGGCGCTGTGATTGGCTGGTGCGGCGATACCCGGAAGTAACATTCCGGCTATCGCCGCAGTGATGTCTGCGGCTGGACAGAGGGACAAGGACGGCTTCGGGGGCCCCGATCTAAGGTAAGTGGAACATAATGAGCTATTATGCTAGTCATAATAGCTCATTATGCCTTTCTCTTGCAGGTGGGCCAAAAAAAAAAAAAGTGGGTTTACAACCACTTTAAAGTACCTGTGCAAGATAAAGGAAAACCTGCAAACATGGCCTGTTGGGGGTACTTGAGGACAGGGTTGAGAACTACTGACCTAGAGGAAGGAAATGGAAGGTAGTTTCCAATTTGCTTTAAAGGGGAAAAAATACTTCTGACCCCTATGGTTCAGATAATGGTCTGGATCAACATTCTGTGTATTTTATAAATGCAGGAAGGCCTTTCTGTTTTGTTCTATTAGCAAAGCATTAAACCATCTGCAGTATCTGTCAGGATGATTTCCCGTGGGAGAGTACTCCTCATTTTCACAGCTTGTCCTCACCACATCCGAAAAACCCGGGAATCCCTCATAATATATTTTGTGCAAATAAAAAGTTACTATTTTTGTTCTACTGATTTGAAGAACAATCGCAACTTTCTGTGGGAAAGGCAAAATGAAAATATCTATACAGTATATTTACTGCAGAAGAAATATCCCGTTTACCCTATAGGAATAGATAATTTTTTTAAAGACGCCTAGAAATAGAAAAACGGCGGCTAATAATGAATGTCACAAACTGGTGGCAGAAATGCTCCTGGAGTCGCCCTGACTATAGGTAGTTCACTAGTTTTAAAGGGTTAGTTCATCTTTACCAAACATTGCCTGTGCAGGTAGGAGGCGCCTGCAGATGAAAACAGACTGTGCAGCATTGACCAAAGCTAAATAACTCCCTTGCTATAGGTGTTTAAACCGGTTCTCTCCCTCCCCTGTTGCAGTAGCTCTGAACTCTGTTGACAATAAACAGAGGGCTCTGTACAGAGGGAGCATCTCTGTGTTTCTAATCTCTGCAAAGCAGAGATAAGAAACAAAGATCAGTCATGTGCAATTCGTTTAGTTACAAATTCGTTTTTTAACGAATTTCGACAAATTTGTTAATTCGGAAATATCCTGAATTAACGAAAACCCGTTTAACTAATTTTTCCAAACATTCGTAAATTTGAATATTCGAAAACTCGTAAATTAAAAAAATGTGTAAATTCGGAAATTTGAAAATCCAAAAACCCCCAAAATTTTAAATCTGAAATAATAACTAACTAATAATAACGTAACTATTAAATTATAGGTATTGGAATTTCCTTTCAAATTTGGCTGTTAGTGAACGTAACAAATACAAATTTAAATATGAATTATCCGAAATAACGAATGCCATATCTAAACGAATGGTACGTAACGAATTAATAATAATAAATAACAATAATAATAATAATAAAAACGTTTTATTATTATTATTTATTATCAATTCATTCCGTTACATTTGTTTAGATGTGGCATTTGTTTTTATTATGTTCACTAACAGCCAAATTTGAAAGGAAATTACAATACCTATAATTTAATAGTTAGTTATTATTAGTTAGTTATTCTTTCAAATTTTCAAGTTTTCTTTCTTATTTTCGGATTTTCAAATTTACAAATTTAAGAATTTACAATTTTTCGAATTTACGAATTGTGATCAGAACGAATGACCCGAAAAAAAAAAAAAACGAATGAAACGAAAACGAAACCAAACAAATTTTTAGGCAGTGCACATGTCTAATTCTGCGTACACACGACCGTTTTTAATGTCATTGAAAAAAACCAACGTTTTTCTCAACGTGATTCTTCTCATGCCTGCCTTGCCTACACACGATCGTGAAAAAAAATGCTCCAACAAAGCGCGGTGACGTACGAAACGTATGACGGCACTAAAGGGGAAGTTCAATTCGGATGGCGCCATCCTTTGGGCTGCTTTTGCTGATCCTCGTGTTAGTAAAGTTTGGTGAGAGACGATTCACGCTTTTCAGCCTCATGCTCTTCAGTCTGTTACAGAATTTGCTATCTCCATTACGAACGCTAATTTTACCAGAACGAGCGCTCCCGTCTCACAACTTGCTTCTGAACATGCGCTTTTTTTCACGTCGTTAAAGCCTACACACGGTCGTTTTTCACGACAAGAAAAACGACGATGTGAAAAACGACGAGAAAAAATAGAGCATGTTCCAAATTTTTAATGGCCATTTTTCACGTCGCAAAAAATGCTCTGGACCCCACACACGATCGTTTTTAATGACCAAAAAAAAAATTGCATTTTTCTCGTCATGAAAAACGGTCGTGTGTACGCGGCATAACAAATATATCTTTAGTAAAAAGCAGCACAAGTACACACATTACACATTGTTAGGCACACATTTAACCCCATGATCGTCCTAGATGTTAACCCCTTCCTAGCCAGTGTCATTATTAGTACAGTGACAGTGTATATTATTATCACTGATCACTGTATTAGTGTCACTGGTATTATCAGTAGCGGTAAGTCAGTTCTCCCCAGTGTCCCTTTGGCACCTTTCACACTGAGGCGCTTTGCAGGCGCTATTGCGCTAAAAATAGTGCCTGCAAAGCGCCCTAAAAAAGCCGCTACTTTGTATCCAGTGTGAAAGCCCTACTCCTGCAAGCCTTATCTTTGAGGCGTGATAGGAGCGGTAAAAATACTGCTCCTATAGCTCCCCTGCCCATTGAAATCAATGGGGTAGCGCCTCAAAAACGCCCGCAAAACGCCGCAAAGAGGCATTATTGCGGGCGTTCTTAACCCTTTTTCGGCCGCTAGCGGGGGTTAAAATCACCCCGCTAGCGCCCGCAAATCGCGGCAAAAACGATGGTATAGCGGCGCTATGCCGCCAGCGCTTCAGTGTGAAAGTAGCTTTATGCCGCGTACACGCGATCGTGATTCACGGCGGTGAAAACAAAAAAATGAAAAACGAGGGAACGGCATGTTCCCCCACACACGACCGTTTTTCCCGTCATTTTTTTCTTTGTCGAGAAAAACGACATTGTGTGGGCTCCGTGGCAGTGTTTCCCTATGGGAAAACTGCAGCGGAAAAAAACGTTGGGAATCACGACGAGAAAAATTAGAGCATGTTCTAATTTTTCTCGTCGTGATTAATGCAGTTTTTCCCATCGTGAAAAATGACAAAAAGCCCACACACGGTCGTTTTTCTTGTTAAAAAAAAAAAATGATCGTGTGTACGCGGCATTAGTGTCAGATTGCCTGCTGCACAGTCCCATTATAATTCACAGATCACCATCATTAGTAGTTGTTGGAAGGCAACATGGTTTTATATCATAGTTCTGGAATTTAGAGGGAATCCGTAACCACCTTTTGGAATAATAGTTTATATTTATTAGTTTGTATATTGCAATAATTTATGCCGCGTACACACGGACGTTTTTAATGTCATTGAAAAAAACGAAGTTTTTCTCGACGTGATTTTTCTTGTTTCCTCTCAAGCCTGCCTTGCCTACACACGTTCATGAAAAAAAACGCTTGAGCAAAGCGCAGTGACGTACAACACGCACAACGGCACTATAAAGGGGAAGTTCCTTTCGGATGGCGCCACCCTTTGGCCTGCTTTTGCTGATCCTCGTGTTAGTAAAGTTTGGTGAGAGACGATTCGCGCTTTTCAGCCTTGTGCTCTTCAGTCCGTTACAGCGTGACGAATGTGCTATCTCCATTATGAACGCTAGTTTTATCAGAACGAGCGCTCCCGTCTCATACTTGATTCTGAGCATGCACGTTTTTTTTCCCCTCGTAAAAGCATACACACTACCGTTTTTCACGACGTTAAAAATAACGACGTAAAAAAAAATAGAGCAGGTTGTAAAAAAATTTAGGCCATTTTTCACGTCGTGAAAAATGCTCTGGAGCCCACACACGATTGTTTTTAATGACCAATTTAAATAATGGCATTTTTAACGTCATGAAAAACGGTCGTGTGTATGCGGCATTACTTCAGTAGTATATATAAAAAAAAAAAAATCCAGTATACTGTATATCCCTTAGTTTGTGGACGCTATAACTTTGACGCAAACCAATCAATATACACTTATTGTGATTTTTTTTGTAACATGTGCCCAAAATGTATTAAAAATATTTTATTGATGTATTGTAGTAGAAAGTAAGAAATATTAATTTTTTCAAAATGTTCGGTCTTTTTTTATTTATATCCCAAAAATGAAAAAACTCAGTGATCAAATACCACCAAAAGAAAACTCTAATGCCGCGTACACACGACCGTTTTTCCTGTCATGCAAAAAACCCAACGTTTTTCTCGACGTGATTCGTCGTGATTCCTCTCAAGCCTGTCTTGCATACACACGTTCAGGAAAAAAACGCTCGAGCAAAGCGCGATGACGTACAACACGTACAACGGCACTATAAAGGGGAAGTTCCATTCGAATGGCGCCACCCTTTGGGCTGCGTTTGCTGATCTCGTGTTAATAAAGTTTGGTGGGAGACGATTCGCGCTTTTCAGCCTCGTGCTCTTCAGTCCGTTACAGCGTGACGAATGTGATATCTCCATTATGAATGCTAGTTTTACCAGAACGAGTGCTCCCGTCTCATACTTGTTTCTGAGCATGCGCATTTTTTTCCCTTGGAAAAGCATACACACGAGCGGTTTTCGCAACGAGAAAAAGAACGACGGGAAAAACGACGAGAACAAATAGAGCAGGCTCTAATTTTTTTGAGGGCAGTTTTCTCGTCGAGAAAACTGCTATGGAGCATACAGACGACCGTTTTTCACGACCAATCTAAAAAATGGCAGTTTTATCGTCATGAAAAACCGTCGTGTGTACGGGGCATAATTGTGTGAAAATAATTATATAAATTTAGTTTGGGTACAGCATCGCATGACCGCGCAATGGCCAGCTAAAGTAGCGCAGTGCTAAATAGCGAAACATGGCCTGGTCATGAAGGGGGGTAAAATCTTCCAGAGTTGAAGTGGTTAATGTGTAGAATGCATTAAGGTAAAAAAAAAAAAAAAAAACCTTGAGCCTTTAGAACTACTTTAAAGTGCCTAAAAGCTGTTGCAGCGTGATAAATCAGGGCCTGGGTACCATCACAGGCCTCCTGATATGAATGCCATCTTGCAAATAATATAAAGGCCATCACAGATGGGAATAACAACTCCTAGTGAAACAGAGTCAGAGCTTTCCTATTCTAACACTGACAGTGGGAAATCAAGATCACAGATGTTGGAATCCATCTGGATGACAGGCTGGAGAATCATAAAACAATGGGGGATCAGCAATACATCAAAGACTAACGGACGTGTGATTGTCGAAATGTTCCTTCTCAGGTAAAGTCAGTTCTGCCTCCAGCAATGTTATTTACATCTTAATCGGCTAGAAGAGAAAGTCATCTTTTGGCTAAATGGTACAAAACGGTCCTTTCTCTAAAACTTCTCTTAAAGTGGTTGTACACCCTTACATATACCCAGTGAAGTGGCTGACCTCCGTACGTTGTACCTGTCTATCTGCAGTCTTCTCTTCCCCACAGCCATCCAAAGCACAGAATTTCTACAGCTTGTCTGAGCTTTTAGAAAGCAGCGGGCGGGGAGCTGAAGCAACACTCTGCAGGGCTCAGTTGGGGGAGCTATGAGAGCTGATTGGAGGAATGAGACACACCCCCCCCCCTTTACACAGCACACAGGAACAGAGCAGAGGCTGTTAATCACGGGTTGTGTGCTGGAGCTCCCTCCTCTGTCACGTTTTTTCTGTTGCTGTCAGGAAAACTTGTCAGCAGTGAGTGATTCATGCAGATAGCAGAGGAAGGAGGCAGCAGACCGAAATTATACTTGCTCTGGATTGAGACAAGTACACACTATAGAGGGATATGCTTTGTTCAAATGTAATGTCAGATACACTTTAACAACTTCAGCACCGGACCATTTGGCTGGCCAAAGACCAGGCCACTTTTTGCGATTCGGCACTGCGTTGCTTTAACTGACAATTGAGCGGTCGTGCGACGTGGCTCCCAAACAAAATTGACGTCCTTTTTTTCCCACAAATAGAGCTTTCTTTTGGTGGTATTTGATCACCTCTGTGGTTTTTATTTTTTGCGTTACAAAAATAGAGTGACAATTTCGAAAAAAAATCAATATTTTTTACTTTTTGCTATAATAAATATCCCCAAAAAATATATAAAAAAACCATATTTTTTCTTTAGTTTAGGCCGATACGTATTCTTGGTAAAAAAATTGCAATATATGTTTATTGATTGGTTTGCGCAAAAGTTATAGCGTCTACAAAATAGGGGATAGTTTTATGGCATTTTTATTAATATTTTTTTTTACTAGTAATGGCGGCGATCAGCGATTTTTATCGTGACTGCAACATTATGGCGGACACATCGGACACTTTTGACACCATTTTGGGATCGTTGTCATTTTGACAGCGATCAGTGCTATAAAAATGCACTGATTACTGTAAAAATGACACTGGCAGTGAAGGGGTTAACCTGTAGCGGGCGCTGAAGGGGTTAAGTGTGACCTAGGGAGTGCTCCCGATGACAAGGAACAGACGATCAGTGACATGTCACTAGGCAGAACGGGGAGATATTGTGTTTACACTGACATCTCCCGTTCTTCAGCTCTGTGACCCGATCGCGGGACACCGGCGGACATCGGGTCTGAGGGTCCCGCGGGCACGGTCACGGAGCTCGCGATGCTCGGCGTGCTCTGGTGCTGCTCTGGTGCTGCTCATGCTGTCTTGAAAGTTTCACACTGGTCTGGCAGCTATGGATGTACTAGACAGTGGGAGGAAACCATGCAGGTAAGAGCATGAATGTCCATACTGGGCGACTGTATTTATATTTGATGAGTACGTGAGTTCTGGGTCTTCCTCTAGACCACAGATGTCAAAAACAAGGCCCACGGGCCGAATCCGGCCCTCCAGGCCATTTCATGTGGCCCTCGCACCTCTCCTGCAACTGCAGGAGAGCTCCAGCCCTCCTCTGGTCCTACTACAGACCCCTTATTTCTGCTTTCAAACAATGCACCCAGCTTCTTCCCAGCAGCAGCATAAGGAAAGGGGGATGCACTGTGATGTAAGGGAGAGTGGGGGACGCAACTTCTGATGGTGGGGTGGCTCTTGACATCTAATGTAAGGGGAGGGGTGCTTTGGACATCTAATCTTACAGATACAACCGGCCCTTTTGAGGGCAATCATAATGCTGACGCGGCCCACAATGAAATTGAGTTTGACACCGCTGCTCTAGTAACCGCGTTTGGCCTGATGTGGGGGGGGGGCGCCAGAGCCGAATGGCGCTGATCGGCGGCGTTGGGAAAAGGCCGAAAAGGCCCAAGGACAGTTCGGCTGACCTTGGAAAACCTTGGAAAGGAAGTCTTCCTGAGGTTTGCCGAGGTCAGCCGAGCTGTCCTTGGGCTTTTCCGGCCGTTTCCGAGGCTCTCCGGCGCCCCCCACCTCTGTCCGCATGCGGTATTGCATACCATTGAAGTCAATGCGGAACAAATTATTTTTGTTTCCATTGACTTCAATCGGGAAACTTGCTTTGATATGCGAGTACTTTGGATTAAGGATTGTAATACTAGCGGAGGGTAGTCATCAATTCTGTTGTTATTAACACTGACAAATTTTGCTTATAGAAAAAAAAGATATATATAAATCTACTACGCCATGTTCCATTTTTCAATCACAGTCCTAATTACATTAATTACCATTCATTTATTTCCTACTACTTCAGCACAAGATCATTTTTACATAAAACCTCTTTAGAGGTCAGCGGGGAAAGGGTTTTGACACTCTTTATATTAGAGAGACTTAGCATGCTAATGAGTGAAGCTGGGTATATATACACTAGTAACATTTTGCTTGAAAATCTTTGCTTTAAGAACATTCGTTCGTTTTTCTAGTGGTTAGTGAGGTCAGATCGACATTCAGCTGCAGTGACGAGAAAATTCGATGAATGAAAGAACTTCCAACAATGTATGTGGTTTTTCATTCAATAAGGTCCATTAATTCCAAGATTGAATGTTAAAAGCAAACAGAACGACGTTCGTCAAGCTGTCCAATGTATTGAGAGAATTTTTCTAAATTCTAATTTCTAATTTTAGAAAATCTACCAGTGAATACCCAGCTTAAAGTGGTACTAAAGCCTTAAAGTGTTACTAAACCCACAACAGTAAAATCAGTCTGTATATGCAGCATAGCATGCTTGGTATACTCACTGTGGAACCTAAGGGGTTAATCCTCCTCATTGTGTAAAAAAGCTGTTTGATCCTGTCCTCACAGATCCTCCCCTCCTGCACTGTCTATCTGGGGAAGGCCAGCTAACACAGGCAGAGTAGCCGACCTGCACATGCTCAGTTGCGTCTTTTATGCTGGAGAAAACATTTATACAAAATACACCAAGATTTAAGAAAATAATTACCGTGACCTTTTATTTAGGAAATATTAGTTTATCGCAGGGTTGAGCTTTAATTTTCAGTTTTGGCTGGATAATACCTTTTAATTGTTCCCCAGAGCTATACTTTAAGGCAAAGGTTTCCAAACGTTCTAAACAAAGGGCCAGTTTACTTGATCTAGGAGGGCCATTGGGAGTAGAAATGGTCCTGACATCAGTGGGGAAAAAAAAACAATGCCCCACCTTTGGTGTCAGTGGGATGAATTGTGTCCCATCATTGGTGTTATTTGGCCCCATTGTTGTTGTCATTGGGAGAAATTGTGACCCATCCTTGGTGTCAATGGGAGGAATTGTGTCCCATCATTGGTGTTATTTGGCCCCATTGTTGTCATTCAGAGAAACTGTGACCCATCATTGGTGTCAATGGGAGTAATTGTGTCCCATCATTGGTGTTATTTGGCCCCATTGTTGTCATTGGGAGAAATTGTGACCCATCATTGGTGTCAATGGGAGGAATTGTGTCCCATCATTGGTGTTATTTGGCCCCATTGTTGTTGTCATTAGGAGAAATTTTGACCCATCATTGGTGTCAATGGGAGGAATTGTGTCCCATCATTGGTGTTATTTGGCCCCATTGTTGTCATTCAGAGAAACTGTGACCCATCATTGGTGTCAATGGGAGTAATTGTGTCCCATCATTGGTGTTATTTGGCCCCATTGTTGTCATTGGGAGAAATTGTGACCCATCATTGGTGTCAATGGGAGGAATTGTGTCCCATCATTGGTGTTATTTGGCCCCATTGTTGTTGTCATTAGGAGAAATTGTGACCCATCATTGGTGTCAATGGGAGGAATTGTGTCCCATCATTGGTGTTATTTGGCCCCATTGTTGTTGTCATTGGGAGAAATTGTGACCCATCATTGGTGTCAATGGGAGGAATTGTGTCCCATCATTGGTGTTATTTGGCCCCATTGTTGTTGTCATTTGATGAAATTGTTACCCATCTTTGGTGTCATTGGGAGGAATTGTGCTCCTTCATTGGTGTCAGTGGGGGTAATTATGCTCCATCATTGGTATCAGTGGATGAACTGGTACCCCAAAGGCTGGATAAAAGCAACTAAAGAGCCGCATCTGGCCCCCAGGGCCGCAGTTTGGAGACCACTGCTTTAGGCTGCTTTCACACTGAGACGCTTTACAGGTGCTATAGCGCTAGAAATAGCGCCTGCATAGCGCCTCTCCTCTCACTCCAATGTGAAAGCCCGAGTGTTTTTACACTGGAGCGGTGCGCTGGCAGGACGCTAAAAAAAGTCCTGCAAAGCGCATCTTTGCAGCGCTGTAGGAGCGGTGTATACACCTCTCCTAAAGCGCCCCTGCCCATTGAAATCAATGAGCAGCGCTGCCGAACCGCCAGCAAAGCGCCGCTGCAGTGATTTTAACCCTTTAACCGTTAAAAGCGCTAGCGGGCGAAAAGCGCCGCAAAAATTTTGGTAAAGCGCCACTAAAAATAGCGGCGCTTTACCACCAACGCCCGGCGCTGCTCAGTGTGAAAGCAGCCTTAGGGGATGGCTTCTAAAATGTAATTTGTTACAATGTTTACATTTCTTGATTGTCTATATGTTAATCATGAACAATGGTTTTTCCTCTTTGTGTTGTCTCTTGACTTGTTTAAAAGTGGGAGGCAAATTTCCAAATCCCCTATCCTGTATTTTCGTTTATTTAATAATTTAGAACATAAAATATGTTGACCTTTTCCAAGGTTCACTTTCTGAGCAAAGCAAGAATGTTAATCCAGCCTCAGCAGTTTATGGAACATCATTAGCATACAAATAGACCATCAATAACCAATTATAATCTTCATCTTGGAAAGCAAGGAACTGCGAAAGTCATACAGGATCTGCAATATGCAGATGCCAAAAAATGTACAGCTGAGCAATACTAGTGTGTGCTACATTACTGTATTTACAACACTGTGCTGAGACAGGGAAAGACCAATCCTCCCACTACTATCTCTATATCTATCTATCTATCTATCTATCTATCTATCTATCTATCTATCTATCTATCTATCTATCTATCTATCTATCTATCTATCTATCCATCTATCTATCTATCTATCTCTATATCTATCTATCTACCTATCTATCTATCTATCTAATATATATCTATCTATCTATCTATCTATCTATCTATCTATCTATCTAATATCTATCTATCTATCTATCTATCTATCTATCTATCTATCCATCTATCTATCTATCTATCTCTATATCTATCTATCTACCTATCTATCTATCTATCTAATATCTATCTATCTATCTATCTATCTATCTATCTATCTATCTATCTATCTATCTATCTATCTATCTATCTATGTATCTATCTATCTATGTATCTATCTATCTATCTATCTATCTATCTATCTATCCATCTTTCTATCTATATATCCATCCATCTATCTATCCATCTGTATTTTATCTATCTATCTATCTATCTATCTATCTATCTATCTATCTCTAGCTCTCTTTGTATCCCTTTCACTGTATTGAGTGTGCAATTTTTTACTGTGAAACAATGAGGGTGCTAATGATTGTTTAATAGTATTACTGTATACCATTGCAGTACAACTAAAGGCTCCAGTACTCAGGGCTGTCTTTAATATTGATTGGACCCTGGGCAAACGTTTTCTTGGGCCTCCCCCATACTACCCTCATCATTACACAGGACCCCCCCCATACTACCCTCATCCTTACACGGGACCCCCTCCCCCCATGCTACCCTCAATATTACACCAGACCCCCTCCCCCCATACTACCCTCATTACACAAGACCCTCTCCCCCCCATACTACCCCCATCATTACACAGGACACCCTCCCCCCATACTACCCCCATCCTTACACGGGACCCCGTCCCCTATACTTCCCAATCGTTACACAGGACCCCTATCCCCATACTACCCTCATCATTACACCAGACTTCCCTCCCCATACTACCCCCATCATTACACAGGACCCTCTCCCCCCATGTTACCCCTATGATTACCACGACCCCCTCCCCCATACTACCCCCATCATTACACAGGACCTCTCCCCCATACTACCCCCATCATTACACCAGACCCCCTCCCCATACTACCCCCATCATTACACAGGACCCTCTCCCCTCATGTTACTCCCATCATTACATCGGACCCCTCCCCCATACTACCCCCATCGTTACACAGGACCCCCCTCCTCCCCATACTACCCCCATCATTACACAGGACCCTTATCATTACACCAGACCCCCCCATACTACCCCCATCGTTACACAGGACCCCCCTCCCCATACTACCCCCATCATTACACAGGACCCTCATCATTACACCAGACCCCCTCCACATACTACCCCATCATTACACAGGACCCTCTCCCCCCATGTTACCCCCATCATTACACAGGACCCTCACCCCCCATGTTATCCCCATCATTACACAGGACCATCTCCCCCCATGTTACCCCCATCATTACACAGAATCTCTCCCCCCCATACTATTTGCCGAACCCTCCAGCAAAGAAGTTCTTCAAAGGGCCGATGGTCCGTGGCTTGTTGGACATGGTGAGGGAGAGGGGTCGGTGTGAATGTGCCTGGGACTGACAGGCGCTCTCCCCAGACAAGGTTTACCTTATCGAGCTGGCCAATCACTGCAAAGGCTGCAGACATAACACCCAACCAATCACCAGCGCCCCCAACATTCAATTCCACCTTCATTTCCTGAGTGATAGCCAAATCCACTTATCAACTATTTGTGAGCAGAACAGGGTCAAGAGGCAAGTCAGCTGCTTTGGGCCCCAAAACAATGACTGGGCCCGGGCAGTTACCCCTTTTGCCCTGCGTTAAAGACAGCCCTGCCTGTATTAGAGGTGCAAAAAATTGGGACTGTTCTGAGGTTGGAAGATGCATGAATTTGGTATCATCTGATGTATGAAGGTGCACAAATTGGGCATGATCTAAGGTCTGAAAGTGCAAGAATTGAAGATGATCTGAGGTTTGAAGGTGCAGGAATTGGAGTGGATCTAGAGTCTGAATGTATGGGAGTTGGGGCTGATCTGAGGACTGAAAGTGCAAGAATTGGGGCTGAGCTGGAGTCTGAAGGTGCAGGGATTGGAGCAGGTCTAGAGTCTAAATGTATGGGAGTTGGGGCTGATCTGAGGTCTGAAAGTGCAAGAATTTAAGATGATCTGAGGTTTGAAGGTGCAGGAATTGGAGCTGATCTGGAGTCTGAATGTATGGGAGTTGGGGCTGATCTGAGGTCTGAAAGTGCAAGAATTTAAGATGATCTGAGGTTTGAAGGTGCAGGAATTGGAGCTGATCTGGAGTCGGAATGTATGGGAGTTGGGGCTGTTCTGAGGTCTGAAAGTGCAAGAATTGGGGCTGAGCTGGAGTCTGAAGGTGCAGGAATTGGAGCTGATCTGGAGTCTGAATGTATGGGAGTTGGGGCTGATCTGAGGTCTGAAAGTGCAAGAATTTAAGATGATCTGAGGTTTGAAGGTGCAGGAATTGGAGCTGATCTGGAGTCGGAATGTATGGGAGTTGGGGCTGATCTGAGGTCTGAAAGTGCAAGAATTGGGTCTGAGCTGGAGTCTGAAGGTGCAGGAATTGGGACTGATCTAAAGTCTGAAGGTGCAGGAACGGAGGCTAAACTGACGTGTGAAGGTTCAGAAAATAGGGTTGATCTGAAATCTGAAAGAAAGTATGGAGATTGGGGTGATCTTAGGCCTGAAGGTGCAAGACTTGGGGCAGATTTGAGGTCTCAAGGTGCAGGAATGGAGCCTGATCTGAGATGCGAAGATGCACGAATTGGGGTGATCTGAGGTCTGAAGGTACAGGATTTAGTACTGATCTGAGGTCTGAATGTGCAGGAATTGGTGCTGATCTAAGGTATGAATTTTCAGAAATTGGAGCTGATCTGAGGTCTGAATGTGCAGGAATTGGGGTGATCTGAGGTGTGAAGGTGCAGGAAATGGGGTGATCTGATCTGAGGTGTGAAGATGCAGGAATTGGAGCTGATCTGAGGTGTGAAGGTGCAGGGACTGGGCTGATCCAAGGTGTGAAGGTGCATAAATTGGGGTGATATTAGGTATGAAGGTGCAGGAATTGGGAGTGATCTGAGGTGTGTAGGTGCAGGAATTGGGGCTGATCTGAGGTATGAATGTGCAGGAATTGGGGCTGATCTGAGGTATGTAGCGACCTCAACCCCCTTTACCTGCCTTCGGCTCCTCGCAGGTAGAGAGGGCACACCACGCCACAAGCCCGTACCCTCCTGTGTAAAGAGGTTAGTGGGTCTCCACGGCCAGAAACCAGAATCCTCCAGAGAATGATTCTCACCTCTACAATAGACAGAGATAAGTCCTTGTTCCCCCCCAGTGACTTGAATGTCCACACCAGCTGCAACTCCAACGTAAAGTTTATTTTCTCTTTGCAAATAACAGTCTCTGATAGGTAAAGGTTGGAGTAGAAGACAGGACAGCACAAGGTGTGGGAGAGGTCCAGGCACAAACACAATCACTTCACTGCTCGGCTTCTCGAGCAGACTCAGCCCAGATGGATAGTCTCCCTAGGAAGGGACTAGCAGCCAATTGGTACTCTTACTTAACCGCACAGTCTCTGCCACAGACTGGATGAACTCGGTCTCTGCCACAGACCTAATGAACTTGGTCTCTGCCACAGACCTAGTGAACTTGGTCTCTGCCACAGACCCGGTGAACTTGGTGCTTCAAGACTTGACCTCTTTGTAAGGAGAAGACATCCCTCCAGAGAGTTACCTGGCCCCACTTCTTCACCGTGACTTCTCACCAGTCCCTCGGAACAGTTCCTCCCCCGCTACTCGTCTAAGATACGGGTCCCTTCGCAAGGCGGTACCCTGGGATTCCTCGATCCTTGCTGGGCCCCAGCCGAAGGTGCTGGGCCCAAGGCCTTTGCCGCAGTCCCAGAACTAAAGGTGCCTGGGACTGATTCACGACCTCCGCCCCTGGGCTAAAAGTGCCCAGGGTGGACAGGAACACGCTCCTTGGGGTAGGACCCCCGACCACGACAGACGAACCCCCAAACAGGCAGCGTCTGCCCCTTTTATATCCTCTCCCAGCATGCACAGCAGGCCTGCCACACCCACCAATACTGACAATTGGGGTGTTTGAGCACAACTACCACTCAAACACTTCCCCTAAATTTAGGACCCAGCTACAGGTATGAAGGTGCAGGAATTGGGGCTGATCTGAGGTATGAATGTGCAGGAATTGGGGCTGATCTGAGATATGAATGTGCAGGAATTTGGGCTGATCTGAGGTATGAATGTGAAGGAATTTGGGCTGATCTGAGGTGTGAAGGTGCAGGAATTGGGGCTGATCTGAGGTATGAATGTGCAGGAATTGGGGCTGATCTGAGGTATGAATGTGCAGGAATTTGGGCTGATCTGAGGTATGAATGTGAAGGAATTTGGGCTGATCTGAGGTATGAATTTGCAGGAATTGGGGATGATCTGATGTATGAATGTGAAGGAATTTGGGCTGATCTGAGGTATGAAGGTGCAGGAATTTGGGCTGATCTGAGATATGAATGTGCAGGAATTGAGGCTGATCTGAGGTATGAATGTGAAGGAATTGGGGCTGATCTGAGGTATGAATGTGAAGGAATTGGGGCTGATCTGAGGTGTGAAGATGCAGGAATTTGGGCTGATCTGAGGTATAAATGTGCAGGAATTTGGGCTGATCTGAGATATGAATGTGCAGGAATTGAGGCTGATCTGAGGTATAAATGTGAAGGAATAGGGGCTGATCTGAGGTGTGAAGATGCAGGAATTGGGACTGATCTGAGGTTTGAATGTGAAGAAATTGGGGCTGATCTGAGGTATAAATGTGAAGGAATAGGGGCTGATCTGAGGTGTGAAGATGCAGGAATTGGGACTGATCTGAGGTTTGAATGTGAAGAAATTTGGGCTGATCTGAGGTGTGAAGATGCAGGAATTTGGGCTGATCTGAGGTATGAATGTGCAGGAATTTGGGCTGATCTGAGGTGTGAAGATGCAGGAATTTGGGCTGATCTGAGGTATGAATGTGCAGGAATTGAGGCTGATCTGAGGTATGAATGTGAAGGAATTGAGGCTGATCTGAGGTATGAATGTGAAGGAATTGGGACTGATCTGAGGTTTGAATGTGAAGAAATTGGGGCTGATCTGAGGTGTGAAGATGCAGGAATTTGGGCTGATCTGAGGTATGAATGTGCAGTAATTTGGGCTGATCTGAGATATGAATGTGCAGGAATTTGGGCTGATCTGAGATATGAATGTGCAGGAATTGAGGCTGATCTGAGGTATGAATGTGAAGGAATTGGGGCTGATCTGAGGTGTGAAGATGCAGAAATTGGGGCTGATCTGAGGTTTGAATGTGAAGGAATTGGGGCTGATCTGAGGTATGAATGTGAGGGAATTGGGACTGATCTGAGGTTTGAATGTGAAGGAATTGGGGCTGATCTGAGGTGTGAAGATGCAGGAATTGGGACTGATCTGAGGTTTGAATGTGAAGAAATTGGGGCTGATCTGAGGTGTGAAGATGCAGGAATTGGGGCTGATCTGAGGTATGAATGTGAAGGAATTGGGACTGATCTGAGGTTTGAATGTGAAGGAATTGGGGGTGATCTGAGGTGTGAAGATGCAGGAATTGGGGCTGAACTGAGGTGTGAAGGTGCAGAAATTGGGGGTGATCTGAGGTTGGAAGCTGCAGGAATTGGGGGTGATCTGGAATCTGAAGGTAGAGGAATTGAGGGTAATCTAAAGTCAAAAGGTATAAACGTGGGGCTACTCTGAAGTCTATAGCGTGCTGTTGTTCCCTTGTGCAGCACTTGTCTAATGCTGGTAATATTACATTTAAAGTAACAAAACGCTAATAGATTTTTTTTTTTTGCTATCCCATTACAGAAAATTCCCTTCACTTCCTGCCCTATAGCCAAAACAGGAAGTGAGAGGATATCCCTCCAGAGTGGGGGAATGTGTCACCAGAATTTGTCTCCCCATCTGAAGATTTCCCCTCTTTTCTTATTCAGTTACAAATCTAAAGTTTGATATTTTCTGCACTTAAACTCTCAGTGATAATGGTAAACAGGACAAACAGAGAGGGTGAATCTCCCTAAGGCCCCTTTCACACTGGGACGTTTTTCATGCGGTTTAGCGCTAATAATAGCGCTGTTATACCGCATGAAAAAATCCTGCCCTGTGCCTTCAATGTGAAAGCCCGAAGGCTTTCACACTGAAGCGGTGCGCTAGCAGGACCGCTCCAAAAGTCCTGCTAGCCGCTTCTTTACAGCGGTAAAGGAGCGGTGTGTTCACCGCTCCTTTACCGCGGTCTCCCATTGAAATCAATGGGACAGCGCGGTAATACCGCCCGCAAACCGCGGCAATAGCCGCGGTTTGCGGGCGGTATTAACCCTTTTTCGGCCGCTAGCGGGGGTTAAATTAACCCCCCTAGCGACCGCATACCGTGGTAATAACGACGGTATAGCAGCGCTGAAAATCGCCCTGCTATACCGCCACCGCTCCTGCCCGCCCCAGTGTGAAAGGGGCCTTACGGGGGCACAGACAGCAGAAAATACTGACAGATGTTCTAATCCCTCTCCAAAAATAAATATACATTTTTAAAGTTATACTTTAATGTTGAAATGGTTGCTGACCCCTGAACTGGATGATTGTTTTCTAAGTGATCGGTTGGTTTATTGTGGGATGATTCCATCCTTGGCAGGATTATGTGCAGACCTTTGATCCAACAAAGATGTCTATAGTGATAGCGGTGAGAAGGATGGGATGTAAACCTCAATCAGATTGTATGTTGAATGTACTTATTGTAGAAGACAGGTGTTTAGCTTCATGAAAGCCGGCGTCTGTAGTATGTGGATATAATACACCTTCTCCGTTCCTGCCCTTGCCACTTTTTGTAAATGATTTCTTTTTGAATGGTATGTTCTGATGTTACAATCTGCTGATTATACAGTGCTAGCACAGTAACTGCTAAATTGCTGTGATTTAAAGGGACATAATTTTCATAGTAGTATATAAAGGAGGTAGTAAAAAAATTCACACATAGATATGCAAAAAACGCCCGTAAATCATTAGAACAAAGCTCTTTAACAGAAAGGTGGTAAAGCAAGGAGAAATATTTCCAAGACAAATGACTTCCCCTTCTAGAGTTCTACAGAAGAAAATTGCAACTGTCATTTCTCTGCCTTCAATGAAAGTTTACAGTAATAGGCAGTAAAACAGATGTATTCAAATGTCTGTTACAAAATTCCTATCATCTTGGGTTTAGTATAGGTGTGGGTACATTTACATACACATTGCACGTTATAGATAGCCCTTTTATTTAAAGCAAAACTCCAGCAAAAACAACAAGATCAAAATGTATTGCCCCTTAGGGGTAAAATAATAAAAACGCTTTTGCTGCAATATTCACCTTCAAGCCAGAGATATCATTGTAGTACTTTTTTCAGGCACTAGATGTCCTCAGTCTGATGGCCATCATCATTCAACCCACTGCCTCTCAGCTAAGGTTGTCCTGGATCCGCCCCCAGCCTGTGACTGGTTAGTGAAAGTGGAAGCAGCACAGGATAGGCTTATTTTTCTGTAATTTTGCATTCTCCTTTTAGTAGCGTGCTTCTTGTGCTGCTTTATATTATCGCACTCCAGGTCTGCTGTACAGGAACTGCATGAGACTGCTACCAGGTCGCTCCAGGCTCTCCTGGTGATTCAATCCTGGTCAGGTGCAGCTCGCAATGGGCTCATCCTACCTGGATGTCAGAAGCTTACAATGATACCAATTATAAGAGTCACCAATGACATGACATTGCTCTTCTCAATGGTGCCATCTCTGTAAACATTCTTTAGTCTTCTGTGGATGTTGAACAGTCTGAACCCCTCCTTCATCAAGAACTCAATGATGACACCTTGTTTCTGCTTCAAATCTATTATTTACCGGCAAAGAAAAAGAAAAAGAACGTGACAGAATGATCCAGCACCCAATCTGGACCTAGGAACCAGATATTATAGCTGAGCACCTAAGACTAGGCGACACTAGCTCAGATGCAAACTGGAACTCAGTCCCATCCAAAAGCCCATGTCCTGGTTAGGTCTGTCAGAAAGAAGAAGAGTTACTATAGAGGAAGAGTTATGCCTTGTACACACGATCGGATTTTCTGTCGGGATAAACTCCGACTGATTTTTCCGACGGAATTCCGTTCAAGCCGTGACGTACAACACTACGACGAGCCGATAAAAATAAAGTTCAATGTTTCCGAGCATGCGTCGACTTGATTCTGAGCATGCATGTTTTTTTTCTCCGTCGGAGTTCCACATAGACGAACGGAATTTCTGATAGAAATTTTTTCCATCGGAAAAAAAGAGAACATGTTCTCTTTCGAAATTTCGACGGAAAAAAAGTCTGATGGGGCACACACACAGTCGGAATATCCGATGAAAAAATTCTGTCTGACTTTTTCCATCAGAAATTCCGATCGTGTGTACAAGGCATAACTCTACCAACAAGTTTGAAAGACCTATGTAAGTTAATAAAAAAAGGTATGGCCATTTTTGCTTTACTTTTGGTATAGCCCTCCCTGCCCTGATACAAAAGTATTTTTCTGTCTACTCAGGAATTTTGTTTTTTCCTACCCACCTTGGCATGCCCCATCACCACCTGTTGTATTGTCCATGTTATATATTTATTATACAATCCAACGGGGAGTTTAGGGCTCCATCAGCTGTACATACTCATGACTAGGGTATAAAAGATGATTTATCCCTACGACTGCTTGACCAACCTCAATCAACCTCCACTCTTACCTTACCCAAGTGACACACATGACACAAAAGTGGAGTTTAATAGCCAGCCAGAGGCCCTCAGAAGGAGCAGGAGGCTCCGAGCACGTAGCCTGATCTTCCTAGCCCTCTTTTTGTTTCCTGGTGATGTCACATACGCCGGTGCTTTCCACGCTGCTCTGCGTGGACTTCCTGGTTCTCCACAGAGCATCCATTCCCCTTCTTCTCAACATCTCCAGCGATCCGGACCCTGGGCAGTCTCTGCAGGACGAAGACGAGTGGTGGACACTTCTCATCTAGGGTGACCACATTTCAAAACTACCATTCAGGGACACCCTCCCTTCCTAAAAATCAGCTTGTGCTGTAACAAATCACAGTACAGTGATTGGACACAAGAGGCGGGATTTATGATTTCTTCAATCACAAGCAGGGGGCGGGGATTGTGCTCCTCCAGGCATTCCCGGCCAGGACAAGTACTGTCAGTGAGTAAAGCGGTGATGTGGCGGCCTTTTTTGGGGGCATCAGATTGGCCCGGGGGGGGGCTGTGTCAGTTTCATTCCGGGACACTGTATTGTCCTGGAATGAATGTGCCTGGGACGCGGGACTGTCCCGGACAATCCGGGACACCTGGTCACCCTATTCTCATCTCATGACAAGCGAGTTTACATTGATTTCCTGTGAGTGTTTTTAACCCTTTGAAATAAATCTGATTGTTTTAATACTGCACTGGTGCTTCCCCCCTTTCTTATTTTTTTTCAGGCTACTTTCACACTGAGGCGCTTTGCAGGTGATGTAGAGCTAAAAATAGCGCCTGCAAAGAGCCCTAAAGGAGCCCGAGGGCTTTCACACTGGAGCGGTGCACTGGTAGGACACTCAAGAACTACTCTTAAAGCACCCCTGCCCATTGAAATCAATGGGCAGCGTCGCCGAACCACTGGCAAAACGCTGCAGCAGCAGCGCTTTGCAAGCGGATTTAACCCTTTTGCGGGCGCTAGCGGGGGTTAAACGCGCCCCGCTAGCGGCCAAATAGCATTGCAAAAACGACGGTAAAGCGCCGCTAAAAATGGCGGCGTATTACCCCTGGCGGCGCAACGCCTCAGTGTGAAAGTAGCCTTAATGTTTCATACAGAGCTGGCTCAACTCTGAGGATAGCATACCATGGCCTTATATCTCATGCATTTTGTATATAGACATTTTGACCCTTTGGTATTAGCTATAGACTATGGACTTTTACAGCTCAACTCGGTACATATAATTTTGAGCTGTTTCCTTGCATAATGCATGCGCTGGAATATTTTGATCCTGTTGTATCACTACTTCAAGTACCTGTTTAACCAAAATATCAGGTCTCCAGACGCAAAACACCAACTCTAGCAGAGACAACACCACTACTAGAAGATACAACCCAAACAAACTACTGGGAGCTGTACCCAAGTCGGGCCCCTACCATTGCATATCTCCCAACTTTTTGAGATGACACCTATTAGCAAAAGTATGCAGGCATAGGACACACCCCTTGCCACGGCCCCTTAAAGAAGTATTGTACAAAAAAACAAGTTTGGTTAAACCCACAAGTGCTTTTTTTACCACTACTATTCCTTTATATTGGCTTTTGGAATTTTATAAATGCAGCAATTTAGAAAACAGATGAAAGGTTTAGCACTGAAAAACACTTTTTGATGCATTTTATATATGTAGCGGGCTCACCCCTCTCACCCCTCCTTCTTCTCAGCTTGCTGTCTGGTCTAGAGGAAACCTGGGGGGAGGGATGAGATCCACCACGGCCCATGTCCTCTTCTGGATAGAGGTGAAGGCCCGAACGTATTTTACCATCGGGTCTTGTGTATAACCGGGGGTCAAGTCTTTCCTCTAACTGACCCCCCTTTGCTCCCAGTAACCAGAGTTCCACACCACTGAAAATGTCCAACTCTTATTTATTCTTTAGCAGCAATAAATCGTCACTTAGCACAGACAGGTTGTGACCAACGAACAGTTCAGTACAGGTGGGGAGTAGGTCAAGGAACAATCCCTTAATCAAACTAAACCATTGAGATATCACCAACGGTTATGGCGCACAGTGGCTGTGAATGTACTTCTTTCCTTTTCTGAGTCTCTACCAGCAACTCTGACGAACATGAAATAGGAGTTACATTCTTTAAGCTGTGGCCCCAGTCAGAGGGAAGACATCCTTCAGAGAGAGTTACCGGAGGCCCCACCGTCACCGGCAAATGCTGCACCGGGCTGTTCGGAAGGGTTACACTCCCCGGCCTCCTCGTCTCAGATTCGGGCGCCCAACACTTTAGGGCCCCTCGGACTACTCCACCCTTGCGGAACCAAGTCGAAGGTACTGGGTCCCAGGCCTCCTCAATAGTACCTCACCCCAGGGCTAAAGGTGCCTGGGCGCGGCAGTGTCCTCCGACTCTGAACCCTGAACTCAGGGCTTCCGTCCCCTTTATCTCCTCTCCCCAGCATCACAGCAGGTTCCCCGCCCCGCTGTACAACCACCGGAAAGGGACAAAAAGAGTACAGTCTTGCAGTGAGGGTTCAACCCCGGCCCAGGGCAACAGCACCACCCTCGGCAGGGCCGGCCCAAGACATTGTGCTGCCTGGGCCCAAGAATGAAATGCTGCCCCCCACCCCCCAAAAAAAAAAATCCCGCCCACCAAAATCTATTCCCTATTTTGTGGACGCTATTGCGCAAACCAATCAATACACGCTTATTGCGTTTTATTTTTTATTTATTTTTTAACCAAGAATACATATTGGCCTAAACTGATGAAGACAGTTTTTTGGGGGATATTTATTATAGCAAAAAGTAAAAAATACGTATTTTTTTCAAAATGTTCGTTTTTTTCTTGTTTATAGCGCAAAAAAATAAAAAATGCAGAGTGGAGCAGTGGACGGTGTCAGTGGATGGTGTCAGTGGGGCAGTGGATGGTGTCAGTGGGGCAGTGGACGGTGTCAGTGGATGGTGTCATTGGGGCAGTGGACGGTGTCAGTGGGGCAGTGGACGGTGTCAGTGGACGGTGTCAGTGGGGCAGTGGACGGTGTCAGTGGACGGTGTCAGTGGGGCAGTGGACAGTGTCAGTGGATGGTGTCAGTGGGGCAGTGGACAGTGTCAGTGGGGCAGTGGACAGTGTCAGTGGATGGTGTCAGTGGGGAAGTGGACGGTGTCAGTGGATGGTGTCAGTGGGGCAGTGGACAGTGTCAGTGGACGGTGTCAGTGGGGCAGAGGACGGTGTCAGTGGGGCAGTGGACAGTGTCAGTGGGGCAGTGGACTGCGTCAGTGGGGCAGTGGACGGCGTCAGTGGGGCAGTGGACGGCGTCAGTGGGGCAGTGGACGGCGTCAGTGGGGCAGTGGACGGCATCAGTGGGGCAGTGGACGGTATCAGTGGGGCAGTGGACGGTTTCAGTGTTTTTTTTTTACCATATTTTTTTTATTAGCCCTGTTGGGGGGGCTTTGGTTTTAGGTCTCTGAATGAACACAGGGGGCCCCCTACTGCCTGTACACTATAAGACCCAGCATGTCCAGGACTCACCCCTCCCCCATGCTGGCTTCTGTCACAACCCCAAATATAGGATGTTCCCAGTACAGGGGGAGTCAGGAGAAGTTTCAGTCTCCCTCAGTGTGTAGAAGATCAACCAGCCCTGTGTCCCGCACTGCAGAATGTTCTAACATTCCCACTTCCGCCCGCCCCCACTCCACTCTTACCTAGTCACACTTCTTTCGCTCCAGCTAGAGAGCATGTTAATCCCCGAGCGGGCCCCGCCATGACTGAGGACAGGTGTGGGAGAGGCGGTTGTAAGCGAAGAGGGAGGTGAAAAGACACAAGCGGCGTCTGATTTGAATGGAGAGGTGAGGGGAGGAGACAAGGGGGGAGGGGGTAGGACCAAACTGTTTCTGAGCCAGAGGAGCAGAAACAGGGAGGACACAGAGTTCGGAGGCAGTGTGGAGAAGGCGGGTCTGTGAACCAGGAAGGCAGAACATTCACCGCAGTACTGCCTGTCATTCCACGCCTGTCATTCCACGCAGTACATGACCCGCCTCCTCCATTAAGCAGCCCCATCTCACCTGTGTGAAGGGGAGGGCAGTGGTCTGCCTGTCACAGTCTGGTATCCGAGGTGATGCCTGCCGCCCACACAGACGCATTGACATTGAATCTAATGTGAGAGGGATCCCGCACCGCCCCCCCCCCTGGAGCAGGGGCCGGGTCGCTATGGAAACTCTGCGGCTGTATCCCTTCATGCTGCCTTGTCACTGCCGGCTGCCGCCCCTCTGTAAATGCCGCCTGGGACCATGGGCCCATTGGGTCCCATGGTAGGGCCGGCCCTGACCCTCGGACCCCAGGGAACCTCACACCACCAGAGTCCTCCATAAACAATAATCAGCGCATCTGGGTTACACTACCACCCAGATTCTCCTCTTAAATTTAAATACCCGCTACATATACATCTATATAGATCAGATCAAAATGAGGGACAAATGAGGAGACATTGCTCCAATTCAGGGACAGTCCCTCAAAATTAGGGACAGTTGGGAGCTATGCCATTGTACATTGTTGCCTCTAATAAAGTACATACAAGGACCTTGTTTTTTTTTAATCTCATTTTCAAGGGTAGAGGAGAGATCTGGGGTCTTATACCTTATTTATCGGCGTATAACACGTGTCGGCGTATAACACGCACCCCAAGGAAAAAAACTTTTAGGAGGGAAGTTTAAGGAAAAATAACTTACATTTAAATGCAGCCTTATCAGTGTCATTTGCAGCCTTGTCACAGTGCAGCCTTGCCCCAGTGTCCATTGCAGCCTTGTCACAGTGCAGCCTTGCCCCAGTGTCCATTGCAGCCTTGCCCCAGTGTCCATTGCAGCCTTGTCACAGTGCAGCCTTGCCCCAGTGTCCATTGCAGCCTTGCCCCAGTGTCCATTGCAGCCTTGTCACAGTGCAGCCTTGCCCCAGTGTCCATTGCAGCCTTGTCACAGTGCAGCCTTGCCCCAGTGTCCATTGCAGCCTTGCCCCAGTGTCCATTGCAGCCTTGCCCCAGTGTCCATTGCAGCCTTGTCACAGTGTCCATTGCAGCCTTGCCCCAGTGTCCATTGCAGCCTTGCCCCAGTGTCCATTGCAGCCTTGCCACAGTGTCAATTGCAGCCTTGTCACAGTGTCCATTGCAGCCTTGTCACAGTGTCCATTGCAGCCTTGTCACAGTGTCCATTGCAGCCTTGTCACAGTGTCCATTGCAGCCTTGCCCCAGTGTCCACTGCAGCCTTGCCACAGTGCAGCCGTGCAGCCTTGCCCCAGTGTCGCCTTGCCCCCAGTGTTTATTGCAGCCTTGCCGGAATTTAAAATTGGCGCCGACGAGATCGCCGCAGGGAACGCAGGGACTGGGCAGAGCCGAGATACACATAGCCGAGTGTACTCGGCTCTACTCGGCTCTTCTCCGCTCCGCTCACAGTCACGCCGAGTCCCGTCCTATGATGGACATAACACAGGTCCAATGGCGGGACTGGGCGTGACTGTGAGCGGAGCCGAGAAAAGCAGAGTACACTCGGCTATGTGTATCTCGGCGGCGATCGCTCCGCTCTGCTCACAGTCAGCGGAGATCGACGGGGATAGGTGGGTATCGGCGTATAACATGCACCCACGATTTTCCCCTGATTTTAAGGGGAAAAAGTGCGTGTTATATGCCGATAAATACGGTATTTATATATCTTATATTTATATTTGTATGTCAATTTAAAACAGTTTTGTATTCCAAAGGCTGTTTTTATATATATATATATATATATATATATATATATATATATATATATATATATTGTTTTAAATCGCTTATTGTGATTTTTTTTTTTTTTTTGACCAAAAATATGTAGAAGAATACATATTGGTCTAAACTGATAAATAATTTATTTTTTATTGGGATATTTATTATAGCAAAAAGTAAACAATATTGTGTTTTTTTTTTTTTCAAAATTGTCGCTGTTCTTTTGTTTATAGTGCAAAAAATAAAAACCGCAGAGGTTATCAAATACCACCAAAAGAAAGCTCTATTTGTGGGAATAAAAAAGGATGTAAATTTTGTTTGGGTGTAACGTTGCATGATGGCGCAATTGTCAGTTAAAGCGATGCAGTGACATATCAAAAAATGGCCTGCTCAGGAAGAGGGGTCAATTCTTCCGGGGCTGAAGTGGTTAAGCAGAGACAGTTCCCCTCACCTGCTGGACAGTGCTGTATTGTGTGGCAGAGCCATAGGCGTGCGCACAGGGTGTGCCAGGTGTGCCTGGGCACACCCTAATGACCATGTGCTGGGCAGATTCCCCCTTTTACTTGGCTGCAGAGAAAGGAACTGGGGAATCTCTGTCCTCAGTCCCTTTCTCTGTCTCAAAAGCGAGACATCAGGGGTCTGTTTAGACCCCTGATATTTCACCTAGGCCCCCATGGGGCTCCAAAAAATGTTTTAAAAATAAAATAATATTGTCAAAAAACTGAATATATTGTAAAAAATAATAAAATTGTAAAAAGGTAATAATAAAAAAATATAAAAAATAAACTGACACCAGTCTCTGCCCTTTTGACATCGTCCAATGCTCTACCGACACTGTCCATTACCCTATAACTTTGGGGTGCACACAATAATGCAATAGGCTGCACACACCTATGGTAATAGGGTAATGGACAGTGTCGGTAGAGCATTGGACGACGTCAAAAGGGCAGAGACTGGTGTCAGTTTATTTTTTATATTTTTTTATTATTACTTTTTTACAATTTTATTATTTTTTACAATATATTCAGTTTTTTTACAATATTATTTCATAAAAAAAAAAAAAAATTGGAGCCCCATGGGGGCCTAGGTGAAATATCAGGGGTCTAAACAGACCCCTGATGTCTCGCTTTTGAGACAGAGAAAGGGACTGAGGACAGAGATTCCCCAGTTCCTTTCTCTGCAGCCAAGTAAAAGGGGGAATCTGCCCAGCACAGGGTCATTAGGGTGTGCCCAGGCACACCTGGCACACCCTGTGCGCACGCCTATGCCTATTACTTTGGGTTGCACACCCTAATGCAATAGGCTGCGCACCCCTATGGGCAGAGCTGTTTAGATTTCGGGAATGGATGTACAGACATACAAGTCCTTTGGTAGAAAAAAGCATCAATTTTAATTTTTGTATTGAGCCTTTTTGTTTACCTGGAGTTCAGCTTTAACATGATGTGTCACAGAACCTTTCACTTTGCTGGAATCATTGCTTGCAAACACTGGGCCATGTGTGGCTTCCTTCACACCTGTTTGAATATGAATGTTTCCTTGAATGATAAGTTCTTATCTGGCTTTACTAATTACTAGAACCTGGAGTCAAGATAAGATATATCAAACACTTTATGGCTGCAGTGCTATCTCATACTCAGAAGAATGACTGTGTTTTTTGGAACATGGAAGAATGGTTTAATTATTTCACAAAGGTGCAACAGACAAGGATGTCCTAGAATTCCAAACAACCGCCCGTCTCCATAATAAAATGTGCTGAATTGAAACTATAACTAAAGCCAATTTTTTATTTTCAGGCGATTAGAACACCTCTCACGTTTTTATTGCCCTCTATGCCCCCATTAGGTAGTGTTCTGGCCCACGTTCATGTATTTTTTTATGTCTCGTATTAAACTGCATTGTGTTATAATTTTGTGCGGTAAGCTGACATTAGTGGCAGTTTCTGGCTTCTCCAAATTATTTACTAATGTGATTTTGGTATCTTCTTCTGCCCTCCCCTCCTTCTGTTTAGTGCTAGTTAGTTTATATAGCTTGGTCCTCCTAAAAATTTTCGCAGACACAGTGTGCTTCACTTTGGAAAGATGTTTTCTCATATCCAGTTGTCCTTTACAGAAGAAAAGTAAAACGAAATCTTCCCAATGGGATATACAGTAGATAAAAAGAAAACTGCCAAGGGTTTTTAAAATTTAGGTATAGCCAACATTTTTTTTTTTTTTGATAGAGTAGGGAAGTGTTAAAACTCCTGCCATTTTTTTCTCTCTATGTACCATTGAGGAAAATAGAACAGCTGCTGACTTTTAAAATATGGACACTTACCTGTCCAGAGCTCCCACGATTTCGGCACCCGAAGCCAATCTATCATTCGGCTTTTGGATGCTGCCGCCGCCATCTTCGGTAAGCCTTGGTTCCCTACTGCGCATGCGCGACTCGCGCTCCGCAATTTCACTGGTCCCTGCTGTCTTCTGGGACCTGTGTGTCTCCCAGAAGACAGCGGGGGGGGACGAAGGAAGTGGCGTAGATACCCGAGCCACCTGCGGGTATCTATGCCCGGAAGTAGGAGCAAATACCTGTATTACACAGGTATCTGCTCCCTCCTCCCCCAGAAAGATGCCAAATGTGACACCGGAGGGGGGGGGGGTCCGAAAAGCGGAAGTTCAATTTTTGGGTGGAACTCCGCTTCAAGCTCTCTTGAAAAAGGTCGATAACTCAATCCACATTTGTCGAAGGAGCCAGGATGAAAATTGTCGGGTGAACACAGCATGCAGCCAATCAGCCGCAGGCACTGTTTGGGTATACTAGCAGCCGACGATTGCAGCCATCAGAATACAATAATCTGGCAGGGGGAATTTGTTCATCGTTGCTGTTTTTGTGGATGGAGGAATTTGTTGGATTCGTTCAAGCTGAACAAAAGAAATCTGTTTTGTATGGCCAGCTTTAGAAGAAATCCCTCAAAGTAACCTTTGCCATAATTTAGCTAATATAGTGCACCCGCGTAGGAGCCATTGGTGAACTTAGTCCTATTCCTAGAGCACTCACGACCAGGCACATACTATTTTCTTCATTTTTTGCACTGGCTCAAAAGAACAGTCTAGGCCTCTAGGGGGTCTCTTTTTTTGTTTTTTGTTGGAACATAGAACGTGGATAGGGATTAGGGGTGCATGGAATACCGCCAAACTAAAGAACTGGACAACTTGAGGAATCTTTAACAATCATGCTGAACTGATGTCCCACAGAAACTCTATGCTGACGGTGACTAGCACTCCTTCCAGAGACTTAAGCTACGCATAGTTACTGACTTTCCAGCACTTGGGTCATTTACTCAGAGCCAGAGGATCATCAGTTGCCTCCTGATGATATTAAACAGGCTCTTCTCAAAGAGGCAGATGTAGACTCACTACTATAGGACACCAACTTCCTCTTGGCTCTCTCAGTGAGTCTCTCCAGACTCAACTTGATTCTATGACTTCAAACTTGCGAATAGGCCACCAGCTAAGCCTAGCTGGGACCTTGATGTCCTCCTGATGACCCCTTTCTAGTGTTCTGCCACAGGGGTCTCCCCAAGCAGCACTCTTCGCTGCTGCCTCGGGCCGTTGACTATTTAAGTGCCCTGCATCCACCTACTGAGCACACCTCCCCAGGAATTGTCTGGAGTCTTAGAAATTTTCAGGTTGCTTCTTCTACTCTCCCTCCCACTATAAGTCTAGAATTCTCTACAATTCGGGGAAGTAATCAGCAGCCTGTGAGACACTGAGCAGCCCTACATAATTAAACCCTGCTCCACTGATTACAGAGGAGCCAACTAAATTTACCTAGCAGCCTACACTACACTAGGAGGGAGCTACACTAAATTGCTATTTCATTTATTTTGCTGCACACAAAGAAAATCCTTATTTTAAGCTAGATAAGCAAGTTAAGCATGTAGCTTGAAAATAAATAAATAAATAAAATAAATAAACAGATTTCTGTATGACATGGCTTTATTGTTTGGATGAAGTCTTGGCACTTGCCGTCACTGTAGTAGCTTCTCTGCGCTATGAATGCATTTGTGTTTGCCGACATTTATAGCACTCTGCTTTCAAGTGATTGCATTGATGAATCACCATTGTCCTCCTCACTTGGCCTGCTCACGTCACGTTCATAACAATGGGTTTGTTTACCTACACTATCACATTTTTATTTTTCATCTTTTTTATTGAGTTAATGCAGTAATAGAACAACAAAACAAAAACAAAAACAACAAAACAAGACGACAGAGCAGGGGCGGTGCTAGGTGGCAAAAAGACCAGGGGCTTTAGCCCGAAGTCCAAGGCCAACAACTGTATGTGGGGCAGGCTTTTTTTTTGGCTGGGCGGTGGGGTTGTGTGGCGGGGGGTAAGCTCACCTGTTGGTTGCTGCCTAGCTTACCAGTGCCCATCAATGCTGACCACTAAACTCACCTGCCTGACACACTGACCGTTACAGTGTAATTAGCTATTTCCAAAAGGAAATGGCAAGAGGAGCCTTTTTCCTCCAATGCAAGGTGATGGCTTTTCTCACATAAAACACAAGGAGACTAGCAAGGGTCTTGATCTATCAACTAGGCCCAACAAACAGATTTCGTTAGCCTGCGGGACAGGGGTCGAAATGAAAGTATGATAGCCATCACCTCCGACCAAAATCCAGGAATGATAGGACAGGTCCAAAATATATGGGGGAACTCAGCCTGTGGTTGACTGCATCTCCAACACTGAGATGGGTTCATCCTATGGAGTCTGGTGGGGGTGAAATATGCTCTGTGCACTATTTTAAACTAAATTCCCGCATGGACACTAGGGTTTTAAACGGGAGATCCCATATGTCAACCCGAGCGTCATTGTCCAAATGTGGTACTACGCTATTACATTTCACATTATTTGTAATGTTTCCTGCCCATTTTGGACTGGGCACACTTCTGCTAGTACACTTCAGACATATCCAGTCTGTTTACATGCTTTGCGTTAAAGCGGTTGTATACCCGCTGAACTTTTTTTTTTTAACCCTGTAAGGCAAAAGGCATAATGAGCTAGTATGCACCGCAAGTATGAAATACTTACCTTAGAACGATGCGTCGGTAACTTACCTGGTCCAGGCCGAGGGAGATGTCATGTTGCCTCGGCGTGTCTTCCGGGTATCCCGGCTCCAGCGCTGTGAGTGGCTGGAGCCGTGATGTCGTCACGCGCGCGGGAGACTTTTTTCCGGCAAGGTCCGGCGTGGGAGGGGCTTGAGTTGTTGGTTCGTTGGTGGAGTGGAATAATCTTTGTGTAAGTAAGGAGTTTCCATTTTCTCTTGGATCGAAGGGAACTGCGCCAACACGTGCACCTAACGTCTGAGTTTGCTTTTGGGAAGCAATTCCCGAAGGAGATGGAAAGTAGAAAGAAACGCTCTTGTAATTTGCCAGAGACACCGAACTCTTTGTTCGATGTCACATGTGGGCACTAAGGCTCTCCTCATAGTAACTATACTTTCACCATGAAGAATTTTGTGTTGTTTACACATGCTGCATTGTTATAAAGTAAAGCCACTTTGTCGGATAGACCTAAAAATCTCTCCAGATAAATAGCATAATGTTTAACCAGTTAACCCCCAAGCCAATTCTGACATTTCTCACATACATGTAAAAATCAATATTTTGTTTGCTAAAAAAATTACTTAGAACCCCAAAACATTATACAGTGGAACCTTGGACTACGAGCATAATTCTTTCCAGAAGAATGCTTGTAATCTAAAGCACTCGCATATCAAAGCAAGTTTCCCCAAAGAAGTCAATGGAAACAGATAATTTGTTCCACATTGACTTATATGGCATGCAATACAGCATGTGGCCAGAGGTGGAGGGGTGCCATAGAGACTCAGAAATACTCGGAGACCATTTGGCTGCACTCAGAAGCCCTCGGAGTATTTCCGAGTGTTTCTGAACGGCTCCGAGTGTCACTGGCACCCCCACATCTCTGATCAAATGCGGTACTGTGCACTGCAGAGACTTGAATCCTGCTCATTTCGCGAGACAACACTCGCAAACCGAGTTAGGATTTTCTTTAAATACTGTATTTATTGGCGTATAACACTCACTTTTTTACCCTGAAAATAGAGGGTAAACTGTGCCTGCGTGTTATACGCAGGGGGCTGTGGAAAGTTTTTTTCCTGAAACTTCCCTCTTAAAGTTAGGGTGCGTGTTATACGCCTGTGTGTGTTATACGCCGATAAATACAGTAATTGCTTGCATCGTGAAACGCTCGTTAACCGCGTTACTCGCAATCCCAGGTTCAATTTTTTTTTACGCAGAATAAAATGGATGTTGTAAAAAAAGTAATGTCACGCGATATTTGCGCCACGGTTTTTCAAACGCAAATTTTCAGGAAAAAAACAAAACACAAAAACAATAAAATATCAAATTTTTGGCAAAATGAAAAAAGATGGTGTCGTTCTGAGTAAATAGATACCAAACATGTCACACTTTATAATTGATTCCAAAATACGGACCTCAATATGAGGCCATATGTATATACGTACAGGGGTATTGAGGTGGTTTAACCACCTTCTGGTCTGGACTTTCCTGGTATTGAGACCATTTACAGGATAAAATAATCTGTGAGAGAAGGCGAGTGGGGTCTATAGTCATGGAGGGGTCTTGGAGTGGTTTTGTAGACCAGTGTTTCTCAACCTTTTTTCAGTCAAGGCACCCTTTAAAATTCTGCACAATCTCAAGGCACACCATTCTAAAATGTAAAAAAAACGAAACTAACATTTTTACATAACGCAGCAACATACACACACGTAGGGCACCCAACGTTAGATGTGATTTGTTCTTGCAAAGCAAACACACCTTTGCACACTGGTACTGACTAGTTTTCCAATGTTTTTCTTCTCCTTCAGTTTCTCTTCCTCACTCAGCTAATGTGACCCCAGTGCTGACGGAGAGGGGGGCAGAGAAGGGGCAAACAAAAGGATGCTGTGCAGGCACTCAACGTCCTCCATATCAACCAGGGATACCACTAGTTGTTAGGACACCGGAGTTAGAAGGTTGTAATGGTGCACAATAGAAACCTGTGGCTTTGCATAACTGGAAGACAAACTTGATTCACCCTCTGGCTTTTATACAATTTTTGGGCAATTGTTAGCCACTTTGCCAAGGCACCCCCGAAGAAACCTGAGGGCACCCTGGTTAAAAAAAGGTGGTGTAGACTAATCTGATGTTGCCATACTGGAGGCTCCTCATGTTCCTGTACAGAGAGGGGCTAGGACACCATGTTTGTGCCTTCTGTGATGGCCCATGGAATGTGAGATATTTTATCCCTGGTTTAGGACATGACTAACTCTAGTGGAGTCCATTGAGTGGTCCTGGGGTTTGAGCTCCCCCAGGCAGTGGCGACTCCAGCTGTCATATTTAGGGGGGCACATGGGGGGACAGGGACAAAAGTAGGGGGGCCAACAATAAAATGAAATGATATATATATATATCCTGGGGCCCTTTACTACGATCCCACAATGGGCCCTTTCACATGTTCTGCAGTGAGCTCCCTTCCTACTATACTGGGCCACCCCCAGGGTGGCAGAAAACAAGAGATATATGTCACCAGCACACCAAGAAAATATAAGGGTCCAAAGCAGTGGGAGAACTATCAAGGTTGCAAAGGTTGTCTTGCCACCGGGCCCTGGTGTTCTGCCACTGTGGGTTTCCCCAGCTGTCCTGTCCCTGTTATTGACAGCACTGGTCTGGCATCTGTCTCCTTGGCAGTCTATTAGGACCTAGTGCTGGTGACATTATGGGTGCATGCAGGGGAAGGGTGGCACTATTGGTTATAGAGAGCTGAGTCCCCAGCTGCTCACCTAGCAGCAGTAATGCTGTATAACCTTCTCTGTTGACATGCTGATCAGGATGTGATCCAGGTGATGCTCCCAGTCAGATCTAATAAACACAGTATTTATTAGCATCAAGAGTACAACCACATATATATATATAATCAACCGTATGTTCAGCAGCCATGTGGGCTCTATACCTGTAAAGTGTGGGCTTTGATCAATAAAATCACTGATATTTAACACTAGGATTTGACTAGGAGCATCACCTGGATTGCATCACGATCAGCATGTCAGAAAAGGCTCCACTGCTGCTAAGCAACCTGCAGGAAGCTCAACTGTCTACAACCAATAGAGATGGACTCGGGTGTGTTTGAAATCCCACATGCCCGATCTCCCGCCAGGAAGCCGACACTCCACAGTGCTAATCACAGCCAGTGAGACATTTCCTGATCTGTGCAGCTGTGGACCAGGAAATGTCTCACTGCCTGTGATTAGCGCTCTGCAGTGTGGGCTTCCTGGCAGGCTCTGGCATGTGGAATTTTGAACATGCCCAGCCCATCTCTAACAACAAATTGTGCTGGCCCTTCTGTACATCAGCCCCATAAAGTAACCAGCACTGGGTTCCAATGTGCTGCCGCCGCTGTCATGGAGACAGAGACCAGCGCTGTGAATAGCCGGGACAGGACAGCAACTCTGATTGGTCCAGCACTGGTCCACACTGGGAACATTCCCCCATCCACCTATAATGTGTAGATGGGGGAATTGGATCATTTCTTTTTTTTTTTCATTCAACCTAATAGTTGAATGAAAAAATGTGAACAACGTATGGGCTGCCTAAGAGCTAAGACCAGCCATAGACAGTTTAAATCTCAGCTGGTTCAGCAGGAACTGGCTGAGATTTGAACCATTAATGAGCAGATTCTCTTATGATTATCACTAGTGATTGCTATAGCCACTAGTGATAATCACTGTTTGTCGGGAGAATACAATTGCTGGGCAGGAGGAATTTTCCCCTGTCAGCACTGTCTGTGTTGATGGGGGAATCATGCAAGTTTCTTTTCTGCAATCTGTGGATGCAGGAAAGAAATTTGCACCGTATATTACCTGCCTAACTGAAAGTGAAAGTAAATTGTGAATGTCTTGAAAGACCAGGAGAGGGGGAGGGAGACAGATGGGGGAGAGAAGGGATGGAGATAATGCAGTTCAGTGATTACATTGTACTGCAGTCTGCAGTGCACACACTTACCCACAGTCCAGGCTAGAATCTCAGGCATCATTCACACACAGCCAGGAATGCTGCTGATTTTCATATTTCCCACCCACACTTCCCCCTCTCTTCAGATACAGCACGCCGGGATAGTGTGGGCGGGACTGGAAGGAGGAGGAGGAGCTGTATTTCTCCCTGCTCGTATGTGAGGAGAGTGAGGGGGGGTGGCTGGATTCGCTGGGCTGTGAAAGAGTGTCATAGACTGACACTCGGCTCAGCTTGCAGTCACCACTCTCGGAATTTACAGGCTGGTTCTTCTGTCCTAAGGATGGGAGAAATCAGTCTGTTTTTACAGTAACTGATATGAAGGCTTGCCCCCCCCCCCCACAGTACTCGTGGAGTCCTTCCTGCAACTCGCTCTTCTCCGTGCCAATGAGGATGCAGGGGAAGGAGCAGATCGGGCGGCTGTGGTTGTGTGAGCGCTCGCATTATGCAGTGTCAGCGAGCAGAGGGAGGGGGGAGGAATCCCCCGGAGGAGCTGACTGGGGACACTCTCCCTGTCAGGAGAGACTATGTTACCCCATCGGCAGCCCGAGCAAAATACAAAAAAAAATTTAAAAAAAAATTGGGGGGGGGGCACATGGTGGGGCACAGCATAATGTTGGGGGGGCCAGGGCCCTCTCTGGCCCCCCTAGGGACGCCATTGCCCCCAGGCACCAGAAGAAAGTCCTGAGTTCAGGGAAATGATTTTGGATAGCCCTGAACTGAAGTTTACAGATATACCAAGTGATATCTGTTTTGCAGAACTTGGTCCACATCAGTGGCGGTGCTTCCATAAAGGGCGCAGGAGCGCCGCCCCCTCTCTCCTGCACCTGTCAATCACCATAGATAGATTCATGCATTGCATGAATCTATCTATGGTTGCTGTTGCCACCCCCTATTCAGGTGTCCGGCCCCTTGTCGGGCGCCGGGCATGTAAATTACAGCGGCAGGGTGTTTTTGGAAGCACCTGATTAGAGCCGTTGGCTCTAATAGGCGTCCTGTTTAGAGCCATAGGCTCTAATAGGCTTCCAAAATGGTAAACAGCGGGCGCAATGCTGTGCGTTCGCTGTTTACACAGTGTTGTGTTAGGGAAGCGAATAAATTGCTTTCCTAACACTGACCCGCCTCTCAGCCAATCAGGATGCTCGTGTCTGGTTACCTGTCACCTGATTGGCTGAAGCGACAGGCGCTGTGATTGGACGCCTATCAGGCGTCCAATCATAGCAGAGGACAGAAAGAGGACGGGAGAAGACATCGAGGACTCGGAGGGAGCGTGGAGGACAGCGCCGTGACCCGAGACAGGTAAGTGCTGGGTGGGGGGCACACTGGCAGCATTTGATGATGCACAGTAGCGGAAATTGATGGGGCACAGTGGCAGCAATTGATGGGGCACACTGGCAGCATTTGATGGGGCACAGTGGCAGCAATTGATGGGGCACAGTAGCGGCAATTGATGGGGCACAGTAGCGGCAATTGATGGGGCACAGTAGTGGCAGTTGATGGGCAAGTAGCGGCAATTGATGGGCAAGTAGCGGCAATTGATGGGCACACTGGCAGCAATTGATGGGGCACACTGGCAGCAAATGATGAGGCACAGTAGCGCCAATTGATGGGGCACAGTGGCAGCAATTGATGGGGCACAGTGGCAGCAATTGATGGGGCACAGTAGCGCAAATTGATGGGCACACTGGCAGCAATTGATGGGCACAGTAGCAGTAATTGATGGGCACAGTGGCAGCAATTGATGGGTACAGTAGCTGCGTTTGATGGCACAGTGACTGCGCTTAATGGACGCAGTGGCTGTGCTTGATGGGCGCAGTGGCTGTGCTTGATGGGCGCAGTGGCTGCACTTGATGGGCACAGTGGTTGCGTTTGATGGGCACAGTGGCTGCAATTGATGTTTTTTTTTTTCCAGTTTGTTTGCGCCCCCCCCAAAAAAAAATTGAGCACCAGCTGCCACTGATCCACATGAAACACCACCCTGCACATGGAATGGTGTTACTATCTTGCATCCTATACCTTTTTTTTGCAAAGGACTATCCTCAGAAGTCCGAAGACAAATAGAGCTCCCAGTCCACTTCAATAAAACAACTCGTAGCCTTTTAAGTACACAATGAGTGATCTAGTGCTCCTCGCTACTTGAAGAATTACTGTATCTATCAGAAGACTTGAGATTTGCAGAATCATTAGTCAGTCCCGATACTCCATAATTCCAGTTATTCAGATCTCATTGAACCGGGGTGAAAGCGGTAGCACGCCATTATACATTCATAAAACTCTCCATAGCCTTTCATCAACTCAATAGCTGTATCTGTTTCTTACACCTCCCGCTCTTATGTTCTTGTACTGAGAGCCGGCCTTTGCTGATAAAGTTATTTTTAAACACTTTACTGATAAGTTCCCTGTCTCCATTAATAATACAGAAGAACATATTCTGGATGATGTCCTGTACTGTAGTCGTATTTTAGACAGGCTGTACTGTAAATGCTGTAATCTCTTGTGATTAAAAACAAGGGCAACGTATAGATACGTTTATCTGAACAGAATACATGTTTAAAGGATAACTCTGGGTGTGACAAAGATTGTATTGTGAAGATGTATTATCTAAGTATGCGTTTGGCATTTTTATTGTAACGTTCACCTGAAAGTCATTTGGTGATGTGTGATTTATTTGCTGTGGCACATTTTAGCCAAAACTTTTTTTTCTTATTTTTAGATAGAGTGGGGAAGATTTAGAACCCCCATCAGGTTTAACTGCCACCTTGGGTTCCATTAGAGAGATTTTCCCTCACCTTCTGTGCTGGGGACAATTCATTGCTAGAAAGGACAGTGTAGTAGAAAGTCTCCGTTCTGGCCTTCCCCTTTGTTTCTGGCTTAAGGACTATACAAAGAGGTTTCACCTAGGGATCTCCAAACTTTACAAGCAAGGGGCCAGTTTACTGTCCTTTAGAATTAATAACACATATATGTGAGCTGTCGGCGCTGCACACCCCGATTGGTTACATGGAATAGAAAATCCCTCAAGGGGTTTTTTTAGCAGCAAAAAAAGTATATTTTACTTGAATAGCAATCGATTTTTGTAAACGTTTGTTTATTATATCAAAAAGTACTTTATGTCTAAGCCAGGATTGTTTTTTACAACTCTCATGTATTTATAGAGTACACAACCCATCAACAATAGAAAAAACAACACATGTTACACAAAACCCATTGTATTAGCGTAGAATTTCACATGATATCCCTACGCATTTCGACCTTTCTAATTATTGGTCTTCTTCAGGGGAGTTTTTATCAATGCGAAAAAGAAATGGTAGATGTATATTCATAATGGAACATATATACAGTCAGGTCCATAAATATTGGGACATCGACACAATTCTAATCTTTTTGGCTCTATACACCACCACAATGGATTTAAAATGAAACTAACAAGATGTGCTTTAACTGAAGACTTTCAGCTTTCGTTTGAGGGTATTTACGTCCAAATCAGGTGAACGGTGTAGGAATTACAACAGTTTGTATATGTGCCTCACACTTTTTAAGGGACCAAAAATAATGGGACAATTGGCTGCTCAGCTGTTCCATGGCCAGGTGTGTGTTATTCCCTCATTATCCCATTTACAAGGAGCAGATAAAAGGTTCAGAGTTAATTTCAAGTGTGCTATTTGCATTTGGAATCTGTTGCTGTCAACTCTCAATATGAGAGCCAAAGAGCTGTCACTATCAGTGAAGCAAGCCATCATTAGGCTGAAAAAACAAAACAAACCCATCAGAGAGATAGCAAAAACATTAGGTGTGGCCAAATCCACTGTTTGGAACATCCTTAAAAAGAAAGAAGGCACCAGTGAGCTCAGCAACACCAAAAGACCCGGAAGACCACGGAAAACAACTGTGATGGATGACAGAAGAATTATTTCCCTGGTGAAGAAAACACCCTTTACAACAGTTGGCCAGATCAAGAACACTCTCCAGGAGGTAGGTGTATGTGTGTCAAAGTCAACAATCAAGAGAAGACTCCACCAGAGTGAATACAGAGGGTTCACCACAAGATGTAAACCATTAGTGAGCCTCAAAAACAGGAATGCCAGATTAGAGTTTGCCAAACAACATCTAAAAAAGCCTTCACAGTTCTGGAACAACATCCTATGGACAGATGAGACCAAGATCAACTTGTACCAGAGTGATGGGAAGAGAAGAATATGGAGAAGGAAAGGAACTGCTCATGATCCAAAGCATACCACCTCATCAGTGAAGCATGGTGGTGGTAGTGTCATGGCGTGGGCATGTATGGCTGCCAATGGAACTGCTTCTCTTGTATTTATTGATGATGTGACTGCTGACAAAAGCAGCAGGATGAATTCTGAAGTGTTTCGGGCAATATTATTATCTGCTCATATTCAGCCAAATGCTTCAGAACTCATTGGACGGCGCTTCACAGTGCAGATGGACAATGACCCAAAGCATACTGCGAAAGCAACCAAAGAGTTTTTTAAGGAAAAGAAGTGGAATGTTATGCAATGGCCAAGTCAATCACCTGACCTGAATCCGATTGAGCATGCATATCACTTGCTGAAGACAAAACTGAATAGAAAATGCCCCAAGAACAAGCAGGAACTAAAGACAGTTGCAGTAGAGGCCTGGCAGAGCATCACCAGGGATGGGATGAAACCCAGCGTCTGGTGATGTTTATGCGTTCCAGACTTCAGGCTGTAATTGACTGCAAAGTATTTGCAACCAAGTATTAAAAAGTGAAAGTTTGATTTATGATTGTTAATCTGTCCTATTACTTTTGGTCCTTTAAAAAGTGGGAGGCATATATACAAACTGTTGTAATTCCTACACCGTTCACCTGATTTGGATGTAAATCCCCTCAAATTAAAGCTGAAAGTCTGCAGTTAAAGCACATCTTGTTCGTTTCATTTCAAATCCATTGTGGTGGTGTATAGAGCCAAAAAGATTAGAATTGTGTTGCTGTCCCAATATTTAGGGACCTGACTGTATAATATAAAAAGTTGGTTTATCTAAAATATAATCTGTATTTTTGAATTTCTTTTTTGCATAGATAAAAACTCCCCTGAATAAGACCAATAATTAGGTCGAAACACGTAGGGATATCATGTTAAACTCTACGCTAATACAATGGGTTTTGTGTAACATGTGTTGTTTTTTCTATTGTTGATGGGTTGTGTACTCTATGTCCAAGCCAGGATTGTTTTTTACAACTCTCATGTATTTATAAAGTACTTTTTGATATAATAAACAAAGTTTTACAAAAATCGACTGCTATTCAAGTAAAATATACTTTTTTTGCTGCTAAAAAACCCCTTGAGGGTATTTCTATTCCGTTTACTGTCCTTTAGGCTTTGGCATCAGTGCCCCATCATTGGTTTTAATGGGGGGGAATAGTGCCGCATTGGTAGTGTCAGTAGGGGAATGGTGAACAACAATTGAAATTTTGGCGCAAAACAAATGTTAATGCACCATCCACATGAGTAAACATGAGTACCCCTAGATCAGGGGTAGGCAACCTCAGCTCTCCAGCTGTGGTGAAACTACAAATCCCATCATGCCTCTGCCTCTAGGAGTCATGCCTGTGATTGTCAGGGTCTTGCAATGTCTTATAGTTTCAAAACAGCTGGAGGGCCGAGGTTGCCTACCCCTGCCCTAGATAAATGTAAATATATGCTTGTGTAGCATAGGTAGTTCATAAAATGTCCATAAGTTCATAAAAATCCCATAGGAAGGATGATGTACTTTAGTAGGCCGCTCCACCGTAGACAGGAACAAATCTCTAAAATTACAAGAGGAACACAAGGGGGCTCCAGCTAAGTGCAACATCAATGGGTTTATTATGATTAGTAAATTTACTAAAATATAAAATCAAAGAGCTTATCTGCAGCCATGCCACATTGGTTGGAAGCCATCCACTAGAAGAGCAGCAGCATTTTGTCAGTGAGGAAACCGAGTCCAATGTTCCAAGAAGTGAGGAGAGCCACTGTGGGACACAAGGCAGGATGTGATGTCACACCTGGGGCGGGCTCGCTGCTCTGATAACGCGTTTTGGAACTCCTATTGGCTCCTTTTTCAAACCATTGAAAATTATAGACAGGCAAGCTCTATTTAAAAGAGGGGGTTGGGGGGTGGGTATCCCGGGCTCAGCCAAACCCAATTAGAGGAATGATGTCCTATCATTTGTGTCAGTTGGTGGAATAGTGCCCCAAGGGCCAGATAAAGGCAAGCAAAGGGCCACATCCGGGCCACAGCTTGGAGACCACTGCCTTAGACTGTTTAATTGAGCCAGAACGAATGGACTGTTGTCTTAGTGATTGGTGGCCTCTGCACTGTTTCCGAATTAACCATACAAAATCAGCGGCTCCTATGGGGGTAGCGCTACAATAGCTTGAAATGTGACTTTGAAATTCCTAGATGTTGTGACTAGTCTAAGAAGAGTCAATTCCCTAGCACAGCTCCCCCCTTGCATGTCATAGCCCACTCCTCATCTGGTAGTGTCTAATTATGCTCTATTCTGACCCAGCTCCTCTGCCCCTCCCTATAACCTTTCATGTAGCTGCCAGAGAAGAAGAGAAGGGAAATACTATAATATTAGTTAAGAAAAAAGGAAAAGGGGAAGTCGGACTATATAGGCCAAACATAGAGAGTAGAAACCATATATAAAATAATGACATTTTATTATACATCATACTAAAAAAGAAACCTACACCATGTATGCAAATTAACACCAGTAATGTAGTTGTGCTTATGGATAGAGTAAACCACATACATTCCTACAACAATAGTTGTTGATGCGCTTCATAGATTACAATGCTGATTATAGGTCCTCATGTGTCAACGCGTTTCACCAAAATTGCTTCATCAGGACCCATGAAAACATTATAGTAGTTATCTGGAGAAAAACAATAATATTTAAACACAATACAAAGCAAACATAATGTAACATCCAAGTGCTCTTATTGCGTGGGGCGTACCTCAACACCAAAGCACCTATAATATGATGTATTATAAAATTTCATGTTTTATATATGGTTTCTACTCTCCATATTTGGCCTATATAGTCTGACTTCCCCTTTTTCTTTTTACTTATCTATACATTATGGATGTTGGCTATGAGTGCCATCTATTCCTGTCTACTATAATATTACTTGAGTAACAGCTTTGACTCAGCATTATAAGCGGCAGTCTCAAGGCTCTTGGTTGCCTATAACAAGGGAGGCTTTTACAGGTAGAAACATGCTTATAATCTTATAGAAAGATTTGTGTTGGAAGGAATGGTCTGTGACAGGGTCTCTTTAGGAGCGTCTTGCTCCCACGGGAACAAAACATCAGTTCTTGTGTATGGATCTGTTTACTGCAGTAGCAATGATGCATTTACTATACAGTAAAATCTCCTCTTTACCATACAAGGTTATAAAAGAAAGATTTCAGATTTTTCTCTTATCTCTGTTATATGTATATTTATATACAGGATATAGCAAGGCAAGTGCAATGTTTCTACTTTACAGCTGGGAGAGTGAAATATTACAGTATATTAAATGGTATGCAATAAGGACTTTGTCCTGCACTAATACTATGTATTAAAGCTGAACTACGAGCATACAAACTTTCATTTAAACATATTCTTCTATAGCCACAAAGGGTATAAATCCACTTTGTATGCAACAAATGCCTTACAAAAACCCAGAGATTACCTTGTAAAAGTAGTGGTGACATCATCACTGTGTTGTACACGGCCTGTGCAGAGAGCAGTGCTGTGGGAGGGGCCCAGCAAGCTCCACCCACTACAGGCTGCCTGCAGAAAATTACAGGAGGGGGCGGAGACAAGACCAGTTACCTTGCACAAGTAGAGAGAGGAGCAGTGAGCGGTCTTTATTACAGGAAGGAAAAGTCTCACACTGGATTACTGCACAGAACAAAGCTCACCAAGAGTCAAAGAAGATTACTAATGATGAATGGATTTAGCAATATTTGTTTAGCCTGAAGTAAAACTTTAACTGCTTGCTGACCATATGCAGTAAATATACAGCGGCAAAGTGGCTTTTCTGGGCAGGATCACGTACCTGTACGTGATCCTGCACTTCCAAGTCTGGGGCGCGCACACGCTATGCCAGCAACCCACGTGATTGGACACAGCGGGAGCCAATCAGTGGGTCCAGCGGACGCGATGTCCGCCGGGACCCGCCGATCATTTGGAAGACAGGCAGAACAGCGATCTGCCTATGTAAACAAGGCTGATCGCCATTCTGTGAGAAGGGGAGGCTGTGATCCTGTGTTCCTGCAATGCAGGAACACGAATCTCTGCCTTCCTATAGTAAAAGCATCTTCCTCACACAGTTAGCAAGCACCCCCTAGGAACACATTTAACCCTTTGATTGCCCCTGATGTTAACCCCTTCCTAGCCAGTGTCATTAGTACAGTGACAGTGCATATTTTTAGTACAGTGAAAGTGCATATTTTTAGCACTGATCACTTTATTAGTAAAAAATTGGGGGATCCTTGGAGCTACTACAATACTACTTTTTCCCCTCTTAAAGCTGCAGGCACTGGTCATCATCTTATAACAGTGAACCTGTGCTTGTATTAATATTACAATCGTGCTTAGCGCAGTACGATTGTAATATTGATAAATGCATTAGTGTCACTGGTCCCCAAAAAGTGTCAGACGTGTCAGATTTGTCCACCGCAATGTCGCAGTCCCGCTATAAGTCGCTGATCGCCGCCACTAGTAAAAAAATAATAATCTTATTTTATATACTTTATTATACTCCAAAATACTCTAAATTACTCAGTTAGAATGGGTTTTTGACAAGGAATCTAGAATTGTTAAAATGTTAAACTGTAAAATGTTCCGACTGTTCATCCATGCTTAACAATTACTATTATGCAGACATGGGAGTAAGTCACACATGTGCAAGTCACAAGCAAGTCTCAAGTCTGAGCCCTCGTACACACGGTCGAGATTCTCTTCGAAAAAAACATGTCGTTTTTTTCGACGAGATTCTTGGACAAGAAAATTGTCCCGGCCGAGTGTACACACGCTCGATTCAAAGAACCCGCGGTTCTTTGAATGGAGCGTACGCGGTGACGTCATCGACTACGACGAGCATGCGCTCGTCACATTCGATGCCGTCGCCGCCATCTTGGTATACCCTATCTATGCCTAGGAAGCTACCGCGCATGCGTCAAATTCATTTCGAACATGCGCGGGCTTCCCGGCGGACAGGTAAGTGTACACACGCTCACTTTTCTCGTCGAGAAACAGGCTGACGAGAATCTCGACGAGAAAATAGAGAGCAGGTTCTCTATTTTCTCGTCGAGGTTACTTGTCGGTTTTCTCGATGAGAAACCCGATAGCCGCGTACACACGACCGATTTACTCGGCAAGACATCTCTGCCAGCAAGTTTCTTGCTGGTTCTTGCCGAGAAAATCGGTTGTGTGTACGAGGCCTTAACCTTCAAGTCTCAAGCAAGTCCCAAGTTACTGTGACAAAAAGCAAGCAAGTCAAGTCGAGTCCCTGCTAAAAGTCAAGCAAGTCAAGTCAAGTCATTTATTTTGGTCAAGTCACAAATCAAGTCAAAATACTGATCTACCCCATACTGTATAAAAAAAATAGGAGGGATAACAATAAATAATATTGGTTATGTGCCCATGCCTCACTGTGCCTCACTGTGCCCATGCTTCACTGTGCCCATGCCTCTCTGTGCCCATGCCTCACTGTGCCCGTGTCTCACTGTGCCCGTCAGCCGTGTACCTGATCGGCGGCATCCCGGCGGCCATTCCAGTATTCAAAAGCCGCGCCTCCTCCTCCTCTGTGATAGGCAGAGCACTCAATTTCCCAGCATTCAGTGTTCCGCCTATCACGGACATCCGCTCATCCTCATAACACAGATGGGGATAAGAGGATGTCCGTGATAGGCTGAACACTGCCTGCTGTGAAATTGAGTGTTCCGCCTATCACAGACGAGGAGGCGCGGCTTTTGAACACTGCAATGGCCGCCGTCTGTCTGCATGACACACTGATCAGGTAGGCAGATTGCGGCTTGCGGTTAGTGTTAGTGGTGCCAAGTCATTGCAAGTCATATAGCCCAAGTCAAAGTCAAGTCGCAAGCCATTAGTGACAAGTCAAAGTCAAGTCGAGTCATTTATTGAATTCTGTCAAGCAAGTCCTCAAACAGGTGACTTAAGTCTGACTTAAGTCAAGTCATGTGACTCAAGTCCCCCACCTCTGTTATTATGTTAGGAGTACAAATTATTATTATCAGATGAACCGCACATACTGTATTTACCATTCTTCCATTCTTCCAATATTTGACACATGCTGTATGATAAACTCTTGTTTGTACAAATTAGCCAGAAAACAATAAACATTATGGTAAAAAAAATTGAAAAAAAATTCCATAAATCTATCCCACTTTTGCGCAAACCAATCAATATACGCTTATTGGGATTTTTTTTTACCAAAAATATGTGGCAGAATACATATTGGCCTAAATTTATGAAGAAAGGTGATTAAAAAAATAAATAAAAATATTGGATATGTTTTATAGCAGAAAGTAATTATTATTATTTTTTTCACAATTGTCTGCCTTTTTTATTTATTTGTTTATAGCACAAGAAATAAAAAAACGCAGAGGTGATCAAATACCACCAAAAGAAAGCTTTATTTGTGGGGAAAAAAAGTTGGGTACAGCATTGCACGCCCGCGCAACTGACAGGTAAAGTAACGCAGTGTCTTCTCGGAAAAAATGGCCTGGTCATGAAGCAAGGTAAATGTTCCAGAGGTCAAGTGGTTAAAAATAAATAAATAAATAGATTCTGATTGGCAGATGCAGTATAAAGGGCCGTCCCATGCTGAGTTGTATAGTTTTGAATGGCTTTCCCCAAGGACTTCACACGTTCCAAGCTGCTTATAAAAGAAAAGTTGTATTATATGAAGGTGTTATCTTAACAACATGGGAGTGCCCGGCCATTCAGGACTGCGAGCAGCTGAGACTCACATGTCTATGAATCTATTCATTCCACGAGAATAAATACTTGTGCTCTGATTAAAGAGTCCGGCGCTTGTTCAGCAAACGTTATGGCGCCTGTAAAAACAAAAAAAATAAAATTCTTTGAGATAGCGGCGTGCGTGGGAGATCAATCACAGCGCCTGTGGCTGATACCTTGTCCTCTTGGCTTTTGCACCGACATTTAATCAGCTGCGAGTACATTTCCTGCACTATCTGGGACACATGTCCCGCAGAGCTGAACGAATGTGAACTCCTTGCATTGTGGGCGTTAGGATAAAGATAAACCACTTGCGAAACCCACCTTTAATGGAAGGAAAAGCTTTCCTAAAGGAAATGCGAAAAGTTGCTGTTGCAGGTTCATTCTAAAAATGCTATTTGCCTGGTTGGCATACTGAGGCTCTTGCTTCAATACTTTGAATTGCTAGCCTAGAAGAAGCACACAGATTATTCACCACTTTTTTTTTTTTTTTTAAAAGCCCATGGCGTGTGAAACACACCCAAAAACTCCACCCGGTGCCAAAAAAAGTGCACACACATAAAGAGTGACACAAAACGTGCAACGGGTGTTACACTTGTCCTCCACTAGGAAGGACCTTACCCTGATCCCCGGGGCATTAGGCTCCTGACGGGGACTGAGGTACATCACGCAGTCCGACTGGCCGAAACCAGACGGACCCCTTTCTCTGGAGGGTCTGCCGAAACAGACCCACCCAAGTACTAGGTGGGGCTCCCCCAAAGGGAGACCCCATGAGAGCCGGTGAACTAAGCCAAAAGGCCATGTCCACCGACTCCCAAGTTGTTCAGGGCAGGCCCGAGGACCTACACCCTACTAAACACACTGTGACAAACGTGCAGACAACCAACAAAAAAATACAAAAAAGTGACAAACACGGGGATAAATAATAAGAAAGTGGGGAGAAGGAAGGTGGGAGAGTGAAAAGTGGCCATTGTGCAATACAATGGCCAGGCCCTCCGGCCAGGAATAAAAAATTCCTCCGGTCCCAGCCAAAAGGCCCGGCCCAGGAGGCAGGTGCTAAAAAAAAAAGCGTGTTATGGTGCAGTGACCGCGGTGCCATATATCAGTGCGACCCACACTCGCAGTGATCGTATGGCACCCTTGGACTGCCACTCCAAGGGCACATACACCATGGGCTTTTCGGTTCCTATCCGACCCCCCGACCGGTCAGTGCAGCCCTCTGTCCTGCTGATAGAGAGCCCTTCAAGGTTTTCTCGGGGAGAGCTGTCCCTGCTACAGCCTCCACCGATACTAGCCCTTCCAGACTCCCATCAACCCGGCGGATTTGCATGGCCTCGCCCCGTCACACCTTACAAGGCTTGGCCAGCTCCTCCCTCCAGATCGCCAACAAGGACAGCACTTACACCATCCAGCCAGAAGGCCAGAATAAGACCCGGCAAATAGACCAGACCAAATGCAGCATTCCATCCTCACCAGGAGCACCCTTCCAGACGGCTCAGACTCAACCACTACCGGCCCCCAGTTTACTGTCGGGCAGCACGGCGTGGCCCCTACCGAAACCATCCTTCCAGGTGCTAATGACGCCGTTGAGTTTGCATCAGCCCTCCCCAGATAGGAGGTGCTTCAGCGCACCCTCTGGCAACTGATAAGAACAGATACTACACTTGATCTTAGTCAAAATGCCGAGAAGCCGATTATTCACCACTAGGGCACATAGAAAATAATTGCTTGTCTAGTACAGAGGCTGCCCACCACTGCAAGTACCAGTCCATTCACACCGGCTCCAGTAACTCAGCCTAGGGAAGCGGACACTAAATGGCGGACCACGGTTCGGAACCGGACTGAATAACAGTCCTGTCCAGACCATGGCTGCGCCACTGACACGGCTGGGTGTCCTCTCCCAAGCCCCCCGCCCAGCCACCGATGTCATCCTCACAGTGGGTGGGAGCGGGAGGAGCTGCAGATCGGGACTGAGGGGGGAGCTGCCCAAGTTATTATGGTAACAAGTGGGGGATTACCCGGCTTGTTAAAGAGGAGCTCCAGTCTCCCCCCAAAAAAAGTCAGCAGCTACAAATACTGTTGCTGCTGACTTTTAATATCAAGGCACTTACCTGTCCAGCTATCCAGCGGTGTCCTCACCCAAGCCGATTTTTGAATCCTGGTGGCTTCACAGCCTGTTCCCTACTGCACATGCGTGAAGCACGCTACTGTTTGTGAATTGGCCGGCTGCGGGGGGAAGGAAGGGGCCGAACTTCTGGCTGTGGCGAACTGAGCCAGAAGTGGGAGCGGGTACCTGTCAAAACCAGGTACCTGCTCCCCCCTTCGCCACAAAAGGTGCCAAACGTGGCAGCGGAGGCGGAGAAGAGACAGACAAGCAGAGCTTCCCCTTTAGGGTGGAGCTTCGCTTTAATATAAAAAGACTCCCGTTCTCTGTCCTGATCTGCAGCAGTTTTCTTTCTCTAAAAATAACAAACATGTTATACTTACCTTCCCTGTGCAATAGTTTTGCACAGAGCAGCCCAGATCCTCCTCTTCTCGGGTCCCTTGCCGGCGCTCCTGGCTCCTCCCTCCTGCCGAGTGCCCCCACAGCAAGAAGATTGTTATGGGGGCACCCAGGCTGAGCAACTGCTCTGTGACCATTCAGACACAGAGCCACGGTTCGGCCCCACCCCCTCTCTCTTCACGTTGCCGTCTCAGCCAATGAGGAGGGAGAGTCCCCGGCATCTGAGACAGTCCTGCAACATTGTTGGATTGAAATGGGCTCAGGTAAGTATTAGGGGGGCTGAGGGGGGCTGCTATACACAGAAGGCTTTTTATCTTAATGCATAGAATGTATTAAGATAGAAAACCTTCTGACTTTACAACCACTTTAAGGAGAAGGCATCATCCCGGTATAACCACTTGAAGTCCAGCGATGTACCGGTGGCCCCTTTGTACCAATTGAGCCTCGTTTAAACACAACGACCTACCTGAGTATTGTTGCTGACCATGTCCATCCCTTTATGACTACAGTGTCCCCATCTTCTGATGGCTCCTTCCAGCAGGATAATGCACCATGTCACAAAGCTCCAATCATCTCACCACTGGACAATGAGGTCACTGTACTCCAATGTCCTCCACACTCACCACATATCATCCAATAGAGGACCTTTGGGATGTGGTGGAACGGGAGATTCACATCATGGATGTGCAGCTGACAAATCTGTAGCAACTGCGTGATGTTATCGTGTCACTATGGACCAAAATCTCTGAGGAATGTTTCCAACACCTTGTTGAATCTATGCCACGAAGAATGAAGGCAGTTCTGAAGGCAAAAGGGGGTCCAACCCGGTACTAGCAAGGTGTACCTAATAAAGTGGACTGTGAGTTTATATATAGATATATCTATATATCTATCTATCTATCTATCTATATCTATATCTATACAGTACATTGTAGCAAAGTGTAATTTCTTCAGTGTTGTCACATGAAAATGTATATTAAAATACAGTGAAACTTCGGATTGCGAGTAACGCGGTTAACGAGCGTTTCGCAATACGAGCATTTTTTTTCGGGAAAATCCTGACTCGGTTCGCGAATGTTGTCTCGCAAAACAAGCAGGATTCAAGCCACAGCGGTGTGCAGTGCCGCATTTGGCCAGAGGTGCGGGGGCGCCAGAGCCGTTCGGAGCTGTTCGAAATACAGGCATACCCCACTTTTAAGTACACAATGGGTTTTATTTACTAAAGCTGGAAAGCCCAAAATCAGGCTCACTTCTGCATAGAAACCAATGAGCTTCTAACCCCAGCTTGTTCAATTAAGCCTGGTAATAAAACCTGGAAGCTCATTGGTTTCTATGCAGAAGTGAGACAGATTTTGCGCTTTCCAGCTTTAGTAAATAAAACCCATTGTGTACTTAAAAGTGGGGTATGCCTGTACTCAGAAAAACTCGTAAATATTCCGTTCCCGAGCCTTTCCGAAGTTTTCCGAGTTCAGCCGAGCTGTCCCCGAGGCTTTCAGAGTATTTCCGAGGCTCTCCGGCGCCCCCCCGCCTCTGGCCGCATGCGGTATTGCCTGCCATGGAGGTCAATGCGGAACAAATTGTTTTCGTTTCCATTGACTTCTACGGGGAAACTCGCTTTGATCTGTAAGCGCTTTGGACTACGAGCATTCTCCTGGAACGGATTATGCTCGTAATGTGAGGTTCCACTGTATTTACAAAAATTTGAGGGGGTGTACTCAATTTTGTGAGATATTGTGTGTGTGTGTGTGTGTATATATATATATATATATATATATATATATATATATATATATATATATATATAAAATGCAAATAGGAAGATAAAACTTATATTTAATAATACAGTCTTGAAAAGTAAATTTTAAGAGGAATTGGGGATACTTAGACTGGGGGTGACACTGAAATAACTGCAGGATCTGAAAGGTGGTGTCACTCTATAGTGGTGGAGATGAGTAGAAATAAAACCTCAGAAAGCACCTTGGGGTTCTGCTCTATAACCAGTTTAGATGTAAATAGTAATGGGAATTATTTTGGAGCTATCTTATAATCGAGTGTAGAAGTTTGTGTTGTTCATCTTTTCAGAATAATTCTTTCTCTCCTCTTTAATATCCTTTGATGCGGCTGAGTAACATTCCCTAATAAGGCTCGCCCTCCGCCGTCTCCTGCTGCCGCTCCCGCGCCTCTCTGCTTTGTTTTGGCCTGTCTATTTCAATTCGGGAATCTGTTTATAGAAATCCTCTGAAGGGGGAATCTATGACAAAGCCAAGAAGCCGGGAGGAACGTAACCCAGTCATCTGGCACCGTCTTTATAATATAAATTATAAATACCCAACCATTTGTGTATCGCCTGCTTGGGGGAACGTGGCTGGGATTAGATATGAATTGTTAATTTGAATTTCATTTCAATCTTTGACCTACATGACAGTTCCAAAATATTTCATATCGGAGGCGGCCACCTTCTCCGATACATCTCACAAGGTTGTCAGGTCTTGGCGCAATGAACTCCACTTAGAAGAATAAAGAATGTCAGTAGAGGATAGTTACAATGGGATAGATCCAGGAGGCTTTGGGACGTCAATGTAATGGGAGAAGGACAGTCATTGGGAGAGCTCGCTGGATCTGGTTGGGCGGCTCACATGCAAACAAGGCTACCCTTCAATGGGTGGACAGGTATGTCACTCAGACCATTAATCAACAGAAGAAAGGTCAGATCAAATGCATAAAAGGAGTCCTAAAAGCTCACAAATTATTCAACACGTTTCAGGGCAAAGCATACTTCATCAGGGCTACAAGATACAAATATAAAACAGAAAATAAATAGGGGATAAATAGCATAATATTCTACTTGTACATCGTGCCTAAAACCAGCACATCAAGGGTAGCTTCACACTAGCCAATGCTCTTAAACGTAATCCCTGGCAGATCGCTTGTAAGGCTGTCAGGCATATAGTAGACATCCTGTTGTCTCCTAATTGCCTATTTTATTTTATCTTTTTTGTTTTTTGCGACACTTTATAATTGGGCTAATTGGGCTAATGTGCTGCAACGGCAAGCCAAGCGTTTACCAAGTGTAGTTCAACATGGCGCTCTGAATTTGCTGTAGCATGTGAACAGTCTCCTCCGGCTGTATTTTAGATGGGTGGCTGGGGGGTGGTAAAACTGCAGCTAAGCTGCCTGTTTTTACTGACCCCTGGCCGCTTGTGTAAAACAGGCCTAAAGAACAAGGCCAAAATATGTCTTACAAACAGCCAAAATTCTTCATAAGCAGAAGGATTCACGATGAAATAATATTAATTTAATGTGATGTAATTATTGTAATGTAATGTATTGTATGTAATATTATGGTGATGTGATATGATAATGATGATAATAATAATAATAATAATAACAATAATAATAATAATAATAACAATAATAATAATAATAATTACTATTTTTATTATTATTATTAAATATAACTTATTATTATTATTATTTATACGGTATATATATATAGCACGCCCCCGTAGGAGCTGCTGGTTTATTTTTGGGCCTTGCACCTTACCTCAGTATTCGTTGTCTAGGGGAAGAAAGTCTGTAAGAACTCCAATGTCCACACAAGATTTAAAACCTTCTGCTGTTAGGTTTTGTTTTGCTTATAACTTGTGAAGAACAGTAGAAGGATGAAGGAGGAAAGGGCTAGGTTCAGGTACACAGTACAGATCACTGGGGAAAAACTTCTCAACTACTAAGTCATTCACCACTCCTCCTCGAGTGGGTATTGCTCACCCGGATAGACCCCTCTCACCTGGCCTAGCAGCCGGAATGATGCACGGACAACGATCAGGACCAGTCTCTGCCACAGACTGGTTGTGAACAAATTAGATAGATAGCTACTGGACATTGGCTTGCTCACCTCCTGGTAGGGCAATTCCGAGGATCGCAAAACCTATTTCCATCTCCAGGAGCTCTGATGAAGACTCGTTAGTGCTTAGACCCCACGACTCGGGTGAGCCCATGTCACACGCCAGGGGGACGTGCTTTTGCATTATCCTGCTGGTTTCTGTGTTTACCTTTTCACTGCTATAGCTACAGAACTCTGAGGCCCCTTTCACACGGGCGCTCCGATCAGGTCCGCCTGTCCATTTTTTTAGGCGGACCTGATTGGACGCTCCATTCACTTCTATAGAGCGGCAGATGTAAGCGGTGACATGTCTGCTGACATTCGTCAATATCGGATCCGATCCTGTCCGTGAAATTCAGACGGATGGAAACCATATTTTCCATCCGTCTGGAGGATCAGATCAGATGAAAACGGACAGGTTTCATCCGATCTCCCATAGATGACAGCAGGGCTCTGACAGGTTCGTCTCTGCACAGTGAGCGGAGATGGACCTGTCATCCGCCTGTTCAGCGGGGATCAGTGGAGGGATCCCCCTCTGAGCAAGCGGAATCCGTATTATGGACAAGCCCGCGTGAAAGGACTCCGGGGCTTTTTTTTTATCTGATGCTTTCATGGGTAAAGGAGAGATCTGGGGTCCTATAGACCCCAGATGTCTCCATAAAGAGGGCCTGTCATTCTTTATTGTTATCACAAGGCATGTTTACATGTTCTGTGAAAGCAATTAAAGTGATAAAACAAAAATGTAAAGGGACAGTGTAAAAATAAAATTTTAAAATAAAATAAATAATAAAAAAAAAAAAGTAAGTGTATTTTGGTATCTCCTGCATAGAGGCGAATGCATATGTAGGTAGAGCAATAATTCTTGCTCTAGACCTCCTTCGTAATTCTATACTGGTAACCTGTAAACATGTTTAAAGTGTCACCAATGGAGATTTCTAAGTATCGTAGTTTGTCGGCATTCCATGAGCGTACACAATTTTAAAGCTTAGGTATCTATTTGCTCGGCGTAACTTCATCTTTTATATTTTACCCAAAAATGTGGTTTGCATTAAAATTCATTAAAATATTCCCCTCCCAAAAATTTCATTTGAAAAAACACTGCGCAAATACTGTGTAACATAAAAAAATTGCAACAACTGCTATTTTATTCTCTAGGGTCTCTGCTTAAAAATATATAATGTTTGTTGATTTCCAAGTATTTTTCTAGCAAAAAATACTCTGAAGCCCTGTACACACGATCGGTTTAACTGATGAAAACCATCCGATGGATTGTTTTAATCAGACAAACCGATCGTGTATGGGACCCATCGGTCTTTTTTCCATCGGTTTTAAAAAATAGAACATGTTTTAAATTTTTCCGATGGATAAAAAAACCGATCAAAAACTCTGATCGTCTATGGGCAAGTCCATCGGATAAAAAACCCACGCATACTCAGAATCCAGTCGACGCATGCTCAGAAGCATTGAACTTCATTTTTCTCGGCTCATCGGAGTGTTTTACGTCACAGCGTTTGGGACGATCGGTTTTTTGACTGATGGTGTGTAGGCAAGACTGATGGAAGTCAGCTTCATCGGATTTCCGATGGACAAAACCATCGGATTAGAATCCATAGGATATCCGATCGTGTGTACGAGGCTATAGTTGTAAACAAAAAGTGTCAAAAGGCCTGTTCTTAAAGTGGCTTTAAAAAAAGTGCAGCAAAATAATATTTATACAACAGTGTGATAAAAAAAAAACATGAATGCGAGTTACAAATGTCCTTAACCGCTTGCCGACTGCCTAACGCACATATACTGTACGTCGGCAGAATGGCACCGGCAGGCAAAGCAATGTACAGGTACGTTGCTTTGAATCTGCTGCCTAGTGGGCGCGCACGCCCGCCACGGTCTCTGTGACGTGCCTGCGGACTCAATGTCCGCCGGTGTCCCGCGATTGTGTCACGGAGAAGCAGAACGGGGGGATGCCTGTGTAAACAAGGCATCTCCCTTTTCTGCCTAGTGACAGGACACTGATCGTCTGCTCCCTGTAATCGGGAGCAGTGATCAGTGTTGTGTCACATGTAGCCCAGCCCCCACACAGTTAGAATCACTCCCTAGGACACACTTAACCCCTTCCTTGCCCCCTAGTGGTTAGCCCCTTCACTGCCAGTGTCATTTACACAGTAATCAGTGCATTTTTATAGCACTGATCGCTGTATAAATGACAATGGTTGCAAAATAGTGTCAAAAGTGTCTGATGTGTATCGGCCTAAACTGAGGAAAATATTATTTTTTTATATATTTTTTGGGAATATTTATTATAGCAAAAAGTAAAAAATATTGCTTTTTTTTTAAAATTGTCGCTCTATTTTTGTTTATAGTGCAAACAATAAAAACCGCAGAGGTGATCAAATACCACCAAAAGAAAGCTCTATTTGTGAGAAAAAAAGGATGTAAATTTTGTTGGGAGCCGCATCACACGACCGCGCAATTGTCAGTTAAATCAACGCAGTACCGAATCACAAAAAGTGCTCTGGTCTTTGGCCAGCCAAATGGTCTGGGGCTGAAGTGGTTAAAGAGTGGCCTCGAACACCGTTTTCTGGGGTCCCCCGGTGGCTCTCACGGCTCCTCCCCGCATCAGATAACCTCCTAGGAGAAGCGCTTTCCCGTTCATAGCCGCCGAATGCAGGACTCGGCCCCGCCCCCGGCGCCCACGTCATTGGATTTAATTGACAGCAGCAGGAGCCAATGGCTGCGCTGCTATCAATCTATCCAATCAAGAGCCCAGAACCCCTGGGGCAGAGAGACAGCGCGTCCCCTCCGTGGGACATTCCAGGGCTCAGGTAAGTAAAGCGGGGGGAGCTGGGGGGCGGGTGACTGCCAGAAGTTTTTTCACCTTAATGCATAGGATGCATTAAGGTAAAAAAACATGAGGGTTTACAACCCCTTTAAATAGTCTCTGCAAATATGTGTAAATATTCATCCAGTCCCAAAGTATAATCGTTAATACAGATCACACATAACAGTCCTAAATAAAGTGCTTGAGATAAAATAATCCTGTGTCTGTGTTTATTTCAATTAACACCTTTGTGTAAACCGTCACCAGCCGCACTACCTGCTCACCTCCAGTAATTGACCTAGAAGTAAAATAGGTGAAACAGCACCTTGCCCTTTAATAAGGGCTTTAAATCTCCACAGCTCTCTCCAGATATATAGACAGTTCTCTCCACCCTGGATAGACCTTGAGATTCCTCTTACACCAACCAGATCTTTCTTGGTAAATTTCACTTAAAAAAAATTAAAGGCCATCATCATGTAGTATATTAAACCAACACAAACCTCATTGGCCCTAAAACCTTTGAAAATACACTCACAAGTAAAGTACAAAACATTCCTGTGCACTGGGAATATTATGCCACTTTAATACATCATTGCCCCCTTAAGAGAAAGCTTCAGCATCACATCCACAATAGTAAACATTGTACTTCCGGGTTTAGCGTGATGATGTCATGTACCTCCACTCCGACGCATTTCGTCATGCCCCTAGTCAATAAATCATTGGCCCCTAGCATCACATCAACAAAAGTAAACCTTGTGCTTCCGGCTTCCCGGGTAAAGGTGTCCGTTTATGAAGCAGTGATCAGTGGCGATCCCAAGGATCGCCACTGATCACAGCTCATAAACAGTTTATGAAACAGAGATAATCGGGGGGAGAAGTGTTTGAACATGTTCTGCCGCATTTGATCTCCGCATAGTGAGAATCCTCATTGAATGACACAGTAACGGACAATTTATGAAGCTGCGATCTGAGCGCTTCACTGGCGATCTGTGTCAGAATTCACCTCCCAGATTCACCATCTTAGAGGTGGAGAATCAGGGAGTGAAGAGGGAATCTGGGGGGGTTTGAGGAGGAGAGAGGAAGATTTTTAACTTCCTTCTACTTCGTTCAGACCCCCCCAAGACTGTAACCATGTCCCTCTGTAATATTTATGTGTATACATATGTAGCGCCCTGTTCCCAATGAGTGGGCGCTATATGTTGAAATTATAGTTGTCTGGGCATTAGTTTGGCCCAGAGAGATTGTATTCAAATTGCAGCGCTGTTTCAGTTCAGCTGGTTGCATGATTTCCCCCCCCCCCCCCCCCAGCGGTGGGTGTCGCTGTCACCGCTGGTCAGGGTTGGAAAGACAACAGACTGGACGTATTGGGTACCTATTTTCCAGAAGCAGCCCAGGGGGCGTGGTGAACCCGCTGTGCACGCTGGGAGAGGGTACTTAAGGGACGGATGCCATTTGGTGGAGTTCGTTCTTCGATCCTCACCTGAGGGCCCTCCTGGCCTCAGGGATGTGTTAGCAGTTCCCGCCTCGGGTCCACGTTGGCCCGAGGCCTCGCAACTGAGATGTAGGCCCAGGAGTTACTGGGGCCTGTGGATCCAGGGACGACCCTGTGTCGCCTTGCCTGATGGAAGGGACCGAGCAATTGAGGACTCAATTGGAGGATGTACCCGGATCCCAAAAGTCTACCTCACAGTGCTGCCGGAGCGGCTGAAAGATCCTGGCACTGAGAGCTGTGTTCTTTCTGAGGGAGCTAACACAGTGAGGGGTGATACGAGTCTGTGGCAGAGACTATTGAACAAATTCCAATACCGAGTCTGTGGCAGAGACTATATTTGAACGAGCTTCGCGACGGTTGCTAGGCCGGTGAGAGTGGGCCTATCCGGTGGTTGCAGCGTGGAGACAGTTGCTCCTCTGGACCTAGGAAATTTCCATGATCGACAAGTAAGATACCTGAGTCCTCCCCATCCCTCTACCCTTCTGTTGGAAAGTTTATTCAATAAAAACCCTGGAAAGAGACTTTGTGTTGGTGCAGACTTTTCTTCAGGATAAACTCTTCAAGGAGAACCCCTGAGCCGAACATTTGGAACAGTAAGGTAACGTGCAGACCCAAAACTAAACCAGCAGCTCCTATGAGGGTACCGCTACACTTATATATATATATAATGTGTGTATGTATGTATGTATGTATGTATGTATATATATATATATATATATATATAATGTGTGTATGTATGTGTGTGTGTGTATATATATATATATATATATAATGTGTGTATGTATGTATGTATATATATATATATATATATATATATAAATATAATGTGTGTATGTATGTGTATATATATATATATATATATATATATATATATATATAATGTGTGTGTGTACTGTATATACGTTGTGAGGGGGTTAGCTCGGCAGCGGGTGTGTGTGACCCCCGGGATGGGCTCCCCACCCAAAAACAGGCCCAGCAGACGGAGGTTGTGGTTTTCAAAATCAAAAAGGTGCGGTTTATTTTCTATTTACAGTGACAAAAACACAGCAAGGCAAAAAAAAACATAAACAAAATAAATCCTGGTCAACTTGACCTCTGACTAAACATACAGGTTTCCTAACTAACAACTGGGATCAGCCTAGTGCTGTCCTAGTCCCTAAGTCCCTGGTTTTAAATGTCCAAGCAAATATATAGCCACACAGGCTTTCTCTCACCGCACAGGGGTTCACTCTCCCTAGACAGTCCACACAGGTCTGCTTCCAGGCATGAGCTAACATCTAATGAATCTGGGAGTTTCTTATAGAGGCCTAAATGAGCTGACAAGGTTCAGCTGGTCTCATCAACTCCCTGTCTGCACGACGCCCAGCCCTCTCCCTAGAGGTATGAGTCATCCATGAGCCCACTAGTCTCAGCTGGGCTTATACAACTCTCCACCTAGCTGTATAAGTCGGCGTAAAGCCTGAATCTGGGCGAAATATATCTACCCCCCTGGATGCAACCAGGTGACTTTACCTTCCTGCTGTCACATACCCCCCCCTCTTGTTTTAACCTCGGGGTTGGAACACCAGCAATCAGGCATTCATGTACTCGAGACAAAGCATCCACATTCCCCATTTGAACGCCAGGGCGATGCTTTACTGTGAAGTTGAATTCCTGGAGGGCCAGGAACCACCTATTCACTCTTCTATTTGTTTCCTTGTTTTGAGCCATCCACTTTAACGGAGCGTGATCCGTAACCATGTCAAAGTGCCTACCTAGCAGGTAGTACCGAAGGGAATCTAGAGCCCACTTCACCGCTAAACACTCCTTTTCAACGGTGGCGTAATTTACCTCATGGGACTTCAACTTCCTGCTGAGGTAAATGACTGGGTGCTCTTCCCCGTTCCAGACCTGGGACAATACTGCTCCTAACCCCACATCTGACGCATCACTTTGTACGACAAAGTCTCTAGAGAAGTCGGGTGAGTACAACACTGGCTGGCTACATAAGGCTTGTTTCAAGAATTGGAATGCTGCCTCAGCCTCGGGGGTCCATTTAATCATGACCGACCCTTTCCCCTTCGTCAGGTTGGTTAGGGGCACAGCCTTAGAAGCAAAGTGGGGAATGAATCGCCGATAATACCCAGCGATTCCCAGAAAGGCTCGTACCTGCTTCTTGCTGTTGGGACGTGGCCAACTCTGGATGGCCTCGACTTTGTTGAGTTGGGGTTTTATTACTCCCCTCCCAATGGTGTACCCAAGATATTTGGCCTCCTCCTGCCCAATGGTACACTTCTTGGGGTTAGCCGTAAACCCTGCTTCCCGAACAGAGTCCAGGACTGCTTGCACTTTTGGCAGATGTGAGGCCCAATCTGTGCTATGGACAATTATGTCATCCAGGTAAGCCGCAGCATACTTCCGATGGGGCCTCAGCATCTGGTCCATTTTCCGCTGGAATGTGGCCGGCGCATTCTGTAACCCGAACGGCATTCTTTTATATTGGAACGCCCCGTCTGGGGTTACAAATGCGGTTTTCTCTTTGGCCGACTTGGCCAGGGGGATTTGCCAATACCCTTTTGTGAGGTCAAGAGTCGTCATGTATCGGGCTGTTCCCAGCCGGTCGATCAACTCATCTATACGTGGCATGGGGTAGGTGTCAAATTTTGTAACTTTGTTCAACTGACGAAAATCGTTACAAAATCGCCAGCTCCCATCCGGTTTAGGCACCAACACAATGGGACTAGACCAATCACATTGGGACTCCTCTATCACCCCTAAGTTCAGCATTTTCTGTACTTCCTCCCGTATTGCCTCCCGTCGGGCCTCTGGGATCCGATAGGGTTTTAACTTCACCCTTTCACCGGGCGGGGTAATAATGTCATGCTCTACCCCAGATGTTTGTCCCGGCAGCTCAGAGAATACCTCCTTGTTGCGAAGCACAAACTCCTTAACCTCCTGTTGTTGGGGTTGTGACAAGGTGGCTGCGATTCCAACCTCAGGAATCACGCAACCAGTTTGAGCTGGTGACCAAGTGTCTGCGACTAGGGACTCTCTATCCCTCCAGGCTTTCAACAGATTAACGTGATAGATCTGTTCGGGCTTTCGCCTTCCTGGTTGTCTGACCTTGTAATTCACTTCGCTCACTTTTTCCATTATCTCGTAGGGGCCTTGCCATTTGGCAAGGAATTTACTTTCAACCGTAGGGACAAGTACCAATATCCTATCCCCCGGGGAAAAGGTACGGGTCTTGGCTCCACGGTTGTACACTCTCTGCTGTGCCAACTGCGCTTGGGCCAAATGTTCCTTCACGATGGGCATTACCTGTGCAATTCGATCTTGCATCAGGGCGACATGCTCAATCACACTCCTGTGGGGAGAACTCTCACTTTCCCAAGTTTCCTTGGCAATATCCAACAGCCCTCTTGGGTGTCTCCCATACAGTAACTCAAAGGGGGAGAATCCCGTAGAGGATTGGGGCACCTCCCTAATAGCAAACATCAAATAAGGAAGTAGACAGTCCCAATCCCTTCCATCTCTATCCACCACTTTCTTCAACATTTGTTTTAGGGTTTTGTTGAATCTTTCAACCAGCCCATCGGTTTGGGGGTGATACACAGATGTACGCAATTGCGTCACTTTGAACAATTTACACAGCTCTTTCATAACCCGGGACATAAAGGGTGTACCTTGGTCCGTAAGCAGTTCTTTACAAATACCCACCCGGCTAAAAACAAGAGATAGCTCTTTGGCTATGGTTTTGGCCGAGGTATTTCTGAGAGGGATCGCTTCTGGATAACGGGTGGCATAGTCCATTATAACCAATATGTACTGGTGCCCCCTAGCGGACTTGATTATAGGACCTACCAAATCCATTGCGATTCTCTCAAACGGGACCTCAATGATGGGTAGAGGGACCAGCGGGCTACGGAAATGTGGCATCGGGGCCGACCTCTGACACACAGGGCAGGAGGAACAATAATTTTCTATGTCCTTCATCACCCCAGGCCAATAGAATCTCTGTAATACCCTCTCTCGGGTTTTCTCTGTCCCCAGATGACCTCCAAGAATGTGCCCATGGGCCAACTCCAACACCAACTTCCTGTAAGGTTTGGGCACCACAAGCTGCTCAACGGTTTCTTCTGCCCTTTTTGCCACCCGATACAGTAGGTCCTTCTCTACGCTGAAGTATGGGTAAGTGCCGGTATTATCTGGGTTCACTAACTCGCCATCTATTTTCACTACGTTTTCCCGTGCCTTTATTAGGGCGGGGTCTTTCAACTGTTCTGTGGCAAAGTTTTCCCTGTGAACCTCAAGATCAGAAAACTCCACAGACGGTAGGTTTTCGTCTGAGGAGGTGGGCTCCTCTCCAGTTTCTTGAGTCTCCCCTGCCAATACTGACAAGGGAAATTCCGGAGAGTCCTCACCACTCTCAGGGGAGTTCTGGCTATCACATTCCTGGTACATAGGGGCACCAGTGGGGGGCTCAGGATCATCCCACAGTTCCCAGAACTTCGGAAAATCCCTTCCCACAATGGCGTCATGCGGTAACTGAGATACTAAGCCCACTGGATGAGAGAGGGTACCTCTGGGGGTCTCGAAACACACTGTAGTCACTGGATACTCTCGGGTGTCCCCATGCACACAAATAACGGCTACCTTGCTATTCCCAGAGACCTCTGTTTTAACTAACTCAGCCTTTATCAGGGTCACAAGGCTACCTGAATCCAGCAATACCACAACATTTCTACCATTAATACACATTTTGCATAAATGTTTCTCAGTTCCCCGAATGGCAGTGCATGCGACTGTCGCACACAGCGACTGACGTCTGCCCGTCAGAAAGTCACACTGCATGGGTTCCTCCACAACCGGGCAATTTGCTGCAATATGTCCCGCTTGCCGGCAGCGGTAGCAAACGATCCTTCTTGCGGCCTCTTGAGCCGCTGATTTCCCAGGCTGTTCTCGCCAAACTTGGGGTAGAGCTCCCACCCTCTCACTCTCTCCACCCTCACCCCTTGGAATCCTCTTATCCGCCCCTGGGGATGGTCTGGTCTTAGGGTGGAAAGTCCGAGTGTCTCTGGAAGAGGCCGTCAGGTTCTCTGTAGCCAAGTATTTCTCCACACGATCCACAAGACCATCGGCCGTCTCTGGGTCTCCATGGCTTACCCACTTTTGGATGGCAGTAGGAAGAGCTCTCAAAAACCGATCCATTACAACACGTTCCACAATCTTTGGTGCGGACAAAGTCTCTGGCTGTAGCCACTTTCTGCTCAGGTGAATGAGATCATACATTTGAGACCTGGGGGGTTTTCCAAGCTGGAAAGTCCAGTTATGCACACGCTGAGCCCGGACAGCCAGGGTGACACCCAGCCTTGCCAATATTTCAGCTTTTAGCATCACATAGTCTTTTGCTTGGTTAGGCTCTAGGTCATAGTAAGCTTTCTGCGATTCACCAGTTAACAGAGGAGCCACTAGTCCAGCCCACTGCTCCTCAGGCCACTTTTCTCTTTCAGCGGTCCTTTCAAATGTGGTCAAAAATACCTCTGGATCATCCTCTCCAGTCATTTTTGTCAATAAACGACTCACCCCAAAGGACGCGGTATTAGTGGGACGGCTTTCCTCACTGGTCTGCGGACGTTGCTGCATTACTGCTTCCATCTGTTGTTGTAGTCTCTGCTCTTGCTTCTGCAACAGGTCTATGAAGCGGGCCTCAGATTGCTGTTGGGCTTGTTGCTGAGCCTCCAGACTCTGTTGTAAAGTTGCAAGGCTCTGTTGATGAGCTTGCTGCTGGGCTGCAAGGCTCCTTTGCAAACCTGCATTTGTCTGCTGTTGATTGGCATTTGCTAGAGCCAGCTGTTTCAGTATCTCCTCCATGCTGGCTTAAAAAAAAACTGCCACTGGTTCTCCACCAACTGTGAGGGGGTTAGCTCGGCAGCGGGTGTGTGTGACCCCCGGGATGGGCTCCCCACCCAAAAACAGGCCCAGCAGACGGAGGTTGTGGTTTTCAAAATCAAAAAGGTGCGGTTTATTTTCTATTTACAGTGACAAAAACACAGCAAGGCAAAAAAAAACATAAACAAAATAAATCCTGGTCAACTTGACCTCTGACTAAACATACAGGTTTCCTAACTAACAACTGGGATCAGCCTAGTGCTGTCCTAGTCCCTAAGTCCCTGGTTTTAAATGTCCAAGCAAATATATAGCCACACAGGCTTTCTCTCACCGCACAGGGGTTCACTCTCCCTAGACAGTCCACACAGGTCTGCTTCCAGGCATGAGCTAACATCTAATGAATCTGGGAGTTTCTTATAGAGGCCTAAATGAGCTGACAAGGTTCAGCTGGTCTCATCAACTCCCTGTCTGCACGACGCCCAGCCCTCTCCCTAGAGGTATGAGTCATCCATGAGCCCACTAGTCTCAGCTGGGCTTATACAACTCTCCACCTAGCTGTATAAGTCGGCGTAAAGCCTGAATCTGGGCGAAATATATCTACCCCCCTGGATGCAACCAGGTGACTTTACCTTCCTGCTGTCACAACGTGTATATATAATGTGTGTGTGAGGATACGTGTATATATAATATGTGTGTGTGTGTGTTTACATATATATATATTATGAAGGGGGACTCGTTATTTTATTACTAAAAGTTTTTATTGAAAAGATAAAATATTTCAGTACAAAGAAAATAAGGCAGTACGATATCAAAAAATAAGATACAATGATGTGTGAAAATACAGCATGAAGGAAAGTTTACACCAATGGATAAGCATCATTCAAGTTATAGCCATTTGTAAAACTGCAGAGAATGACATTATAAACTACAGCAATTGACTGCAAACCAAGAAAATGATAAGGTAAAGAAAATCAAAATAAAATAAAAAGAAAACAAAAACTCAGGTTACTCATTTAAACGTAGAAGAAACCAAGGGTTCAATTTGGCATCATAAATTGGAATCGAATCACGCAGGGTGTGAAATATCTTTTCAGATAGCATTATCTGATCGACCCTCGCCAAAACCTGGGCAAAGGGGACAGTGCGTGATTTCCAGTGAAGAGCCACTGTCCAATGCAAAGCGATGCAAATAGTATGAAGTAACTTCATTAAGTGCTTCGGGGGGGGGGGACTCGTTATTTTATTAACATTAACCACACCGTCTGTCTGTGTACTGAGCAGTGATAATTTATCACTGCTTAATAAACTGACATCTCAGTGTTTCTGTGAATTTCTGGTACGGTAATCTCGTAAAGTCTCACGAGATTCCCGTATCAGGGGCCGTTCTCCACTGTTGGAAGCGTTTGTAGATCGCTTCACTCCTCCAAAGGAAGCGATCTACAAAGCATCAAAAACTGGCATCCAGAGGAGAGAGATCCCCTCTGAGAATGCCTAAGAAGTGAGTAGTGGTATTTTACCGCTGTATGGAAAAACGGACACCTTAGTGTGATAACGTCATGTAGCTCCACCCCCCAATACGTTTCGTCATGCCACTTGTGACTTAGTGATGGAAAAGCTTAGCTTTAACAGACCAAGCTATCCAGCAATACTGTCAGTTAGAGGGTTGAGACAGACTATTTATCATTGACAGGGATGCTTACAATAATCAGCCTAAACAGTTATGTAAAATCTTTATCCCAAAAGGGGGAAAAAATTGTTATCGGAACTGCTTAAAAGTGTTTAGCTTTAATTTGTTAGTTACAGTAAGTCCAGCTAAACCTGCAAGTCCACCTAACACTCGATTGACAATGCTATGGTCCAAAGGTGTCTCTGTTGTTCCTCCATCTGGATTGGAGACACCCTAAGACAGGAAATTATTTACTGGCTGGATCACCAGGTGAAAATAAAGGGAAAAACAATCTGAAAAAAGAAAACAAATTTAAAAAAGGAAAAACGAATTAGAAGGAAAACTAATTAAAACAGAGCTCCACCCAAAAAAGGGAATTTCCACTTGTTTGCATCCCCCCCCCCGAATTTAATAATTGGCACTTTTTGGGGCGTGGTTTGACAGGTACCCGCTCCCACATTCAAGTTGGATTGCCGCAACGATCCGAAGCTAAGGTTCGTCCCCTCCTTCCCCCGCAAGCCTTCTGGGGCACATCACAGGCCCCAGAAGACTGCCGGAACCATTCACAAAGCGCAGCGTGGCTTGCGCATGCGCAGTGGGAAACTAGCTGCAAAGCCACAAGTTATGATGCCAGCTCCTTCACATTTTAACAGCTCTTACTGTGAAGAAGCCTTTCGGTATTTGGAGATGAAATCTCCTTCCCTCCAGACGTAAAGAGTGCCCCCTTCTCCTCTGTGATGACCTTAAAGTGGATAATTCAGCACCAAGTTCACTATATGGACCATCTATGTATTTACAGTATGCATGTTGACCATATCCCCCGTCAAGAGAGAATAATTTCAGTTCAGCTAATCGTTCCTCATTCCGCATAAATAAAAAATAAAAAACGACTTTAAAAAAATATAAAAAAGCAAACTATTGGAAAAAAGTAATAAATAAGAAAAATAATAAAAAAAGAAAAAAAAAAAAACGAATTAAAATAAATCAATTAAAAAGAAAACTAATTTAACCACTTGCCGACCGCCGCACGAACATTTACGTTGACAGAATGGCACGGACAGGCAAATAGGCGTATATATACATCCCCTTATCCGTGACCGTGCCCACAGGACCCGCAGACTCGATGTCTGCCGGTGTCCCGCGATCATGTCACGGAGCTGAAGAACGGGGAGATGTTAGTTTAAACACAACATCTCCCTGTTCTGCCTAGTGACATGTCACTGATCGTCTGTTCCCTGTCATCGGGAACAGCGATCAGTGATGTGTCACGGCAAGCCACGCCCCATAACAGTTAGAAGCACTCCCTAGGCGCTTAACCCTTTCAGCGCCCCCTACAGGTTAACCCCTTCACTGCCAGTGTCATTTTTACAGTAATCAGTGCATTTTTATAGCACTGATCGCTGTAAAAATGACAATGCTCCCAAAATGGTGTCAAAAGTGTCCGATGTGTCCGCCATAATGTCGCAGTCACGATAAAAATCGCTGTTCGCCGCCATTACAAGTAAAAAATAAATATTAATAAAAATGCCATAAAACTACCCCCTATTTTGTAGACGCTATAACTTTTGCGCAAACCAATCAATAAACGCTTATTGCGATTTTTTTTTTACCAAAAATATGTAAAAGGACACGTATCGGCCTAAACTGAGGAAAAACATTTTTTTTGATATTTTTTGAGGCTATTTATTATAGCAAAAAGTTAAAAATATTGATTTTTTTTTTTAAATTGTCGCTCTATTTTTGTTTATAGCGCAAAAAATAAAAACCGCAGAGGTGATCGAATATAATCAAAAGAAAGCTCTATTTGTGGGGAAAAAAGGGCGTCAATCTTGTTTGGGAGCGAAGTGGTTAAATAAGAAAAATATATATAAAAAATAAATAAAAAATGAATATAAAAATAAACAAAGAAAAAAAATGAATTTTAAATAATGGAAAAAATCTGTAAAACAAACAAACAAATGTAATAATCGGGATTCTGCATTATATTACATTTTTCTTTTTAGGTGTAATACGGCTTTAATTCGCAGCCTTGAGTTTCTCTTTAACATTCTTCTATGTTGTGTTGGGAGCTCAGACTGGACATGCAGTATCTCTGCCATTCATAGAATAGAGATAGTAGGAGTCTCCCAGGCCCAGGGATAAGGTGTAAGTGACAAGGCCGGAGTTTCTCATGTGAACGCACACAGCGCTCTCTACACAAGCAACACTAATCACTCACTTGTCACAGCCCTGACCTTCCAGTAGAGACAAGCCTGACAACATATGGTGAGAGGTACAAAGAAATTCACGTGGTGTGCGCCGCGCATTCTAGGAACGCTTCACCTGGCTCCCATCTGCCGGCTTCACCTGGACGGACATAGATGATGAGAATTCTATAGAATGGAACCGTCATCAGGCAAATAGTGAGATACAAAAAAATGTTTTCTTCTGTTTAAAAAGAAAAACAGTTATATGTTTATTCACATCTGGTTATAGATAAATGCACGTACAGTAATAGCTCTTTCACATAAGTGGTGCCCTCTGAAGAGCGATCTTCAGTGGATCGCTTTACAGAGGGCATTCGACAGGTGGTGAGGAGGCGATATGTCTCCTCCTCATGTCTTGATTTAACCCTGTAAACGGCGTTGTATGTGATTGTGGAAGGGTTGCCAAGCAGCCCCATAGATCTGCATTAGTCACATTAGGTGGCAGCAATGCTCACAGAAAGCCACATGCTGTTTAAAGGAGCACTAAAGCTTTTTTTTTTTTTGCTTAAAAATAACAAACATGTTATACTTACCTCCACTGTGCAGCTCGTTTTGCACACAGTGGCCCCGATCCTGGTCTTCTGGGGTCCCTCGGCGGCTGTCTTGGCTCCTCCCCGCAAGGACTCCACACCTTAATGCGAGTGAGCTCGCATGGTGTGGAGTTATTGCAGGCGCGCTCCCGTGATACAGCGGCGGCCATAGCCGCCGACTGTATCACTCGGCCCCGCCCCCCGGCGTGCCGCGTCATTGGATGTGATTGACAGCAGCGCCAGCCAATGGCTGCGCTGCTTTCAATCTATCCAGTGTAGCCAATCGGCGGCCAGGCAGAAAAACAAAGAGGATGACGGGGACGAGCATGGGACTTTCGAGGGGCCAGGTAAGAAAAACGGGGGCTCGGGGGGGGGGGCGGTATTGTCGAATGTTTTTTCACCTTAATGCATAGGATGCATTAAGGTGAAAAAACATGTAACTTTACTACTCCTTTAATTTTGGCTGTGAAGCGCAGCAATGTGGCCACAGCCCTGCAAACCAGGGGGTGGTAAAGCCATGGCTCAACACCACCTGGTTTTACTGCCCCCCCCCCCCCATAGCTCCCAATGGTCCCTGATTTGGAGCAATGTCCCTCTGTTGTCATTCCTCCTCATTTGTCTCTCATTTTGGTCTGATCTATATAATTGTATATGTAGTGGCCTCCACTCTCTCCTCTCTATTCTTCTTGCTCTGGCTTTTGTCTAGGGGTACCTTGGAGGAAAGAGTGCGGGGTCACCACGCCAAGCTTTCACCGCAGATGTTTGTGTGGTGTGAGCAAAGTTTCTTTACCTTCGGGTCGGTGTTCAGTGTTTGGAGCCTCCGCTTCTTCTGTGAAACAGTGTCTGCCAGTAAATGACCCCACACCAATAAAAGTCCAACACTCCTTTATTCTTCCGATAACAGAGTAATGCACAGACAGTTGGACTCCCTCAACGAACAGAACAGACAGGGGGGTTGTGGATGCGAGTAGGCCCAGGCACAATGACTTCTCCACTTTCCTTCCTGAAAGTGGGTTGAGGTCTCCGAGCGAAGGGGGATTTCCTTCCAGGCGGTCTCCGATGGAAGGCTCACCTGTCACCGGCAATATGCTGCACCAGGTCTTCAAGCAAGTATCTTCCACCGGTCCATTACGCCCTCCGGATTCGGGTACCCTCTCCCAGGGTCCCCTAGGATCTCCTTCCCTCGCGGAACTCAGTGTTGGGCACTGAGCTCCAGACCTCCATCCGAGTACCTCACCCCAGGCTAAATGTGCCTGCGATGGGACACGACCTCCAAACGTCCTCTAGGCCTAGGCCGCCTAGGGTAAGGTGACCAGATTTTTTAAATGAAATCCGGGGACATATTTTTATTTATTTTTTACTAGTAATGGCGGCAATCAGCGACTCTCTGCTCGTCGCCTCCGCTCACCTCACAGCCTGTCAAGTCTCACTCTCCGGGCCCCGGTTACTACTGGGTGGGGAGCGGAGGAAGATCAATCTGCCAGGGAAGGCAAGGAGATAAGCAGGCAGGCGGCTGGCCGGGACTTGAGCCAAGGCAGAAGAACATGCGAGTGGAGCTGGATGGGCACCCGAAACTGAAGAAATATTCCCTCCTCTCCGACCAGCACATGATCATCAGAAAGGGGAACAGATAATGGGAAAAAATACAACCCCCTAAGCTAGTAGGTGTGGCGGAGCGGGGGTGTGTAATTCAGAATTTTTGTTTTTTTCAATTCTGCACTGTGTTTGAAATTACCCCAGCCCCTGTTCAAATCCAATCCGGGGACAAAACCGGGGACAGACTTGGTCCGGGGACAGTGTCCTCAATCCGGGGACTGTCCCCTGAAACCGGGGATGTCTGGTCACCCTAGCCTAGGGGACCGACACGAACCACCACCCACAGGCTGAAGGTGCCTGGGACTCAACCCCTTGACAAAGATGGCCGGCCCCTTTATACCCTCTCCCAGCAAGCACGGCGGGTTCCCCGCCCCACCATACCGCTGCCGAGGGAGGACAAAAAGGGAGCACAGCACACAGCAATGGTTCAACCACAGCCCAAGGCGACAGCGCCACCCGCGGGGCTGCAGGGAACTGCACATCACCGGTGTCTCTGCCAGTTTTAAATACACAGAAAAGTGTATACCCGCTACATATATAAAATGCACTTTTTATCTATCAAAAAGTGTTTTCCAAATGCTAAATCTTTCATCTGATTTCTAAATTGCTGCATTTGTAAATTTCAAGCCAATATAAAGGAATAGTAGTGGTAAAAAAAGCACTTGTGGGTTTAACCAATCTTTTTTGTACAATTCTCCTTTAACCAGTTATCAACCAGCCGCCGTCAATTGACGGCGGCAGGAAGACACTGTTATTCTGGGCAGACGTCATATGACGTTGCGCCTTTAAAACCCACTAGGGGGCGAACGCTGTGTCACTGGGCACCCGCGATTGCCCAGTAACCGAGCAGGACCGTGGATCTGTGTGTGTAAACACAGAGATCCACATCCTGTCACGGAGAGGAGACCGATGGTGTGTCCCTTGTACATAGGGACACCCATCGGTCACCTCCCCCAGTCAGTCCCCTCCCCCCACAGTAAGAATCACTAATAGGGAACACATTTAACCCCTTCCTCGTCCCCTAGTGTTAACCCCTTCCCTGCCAGTCATGTTTATACAGCAATCAATGCATTCTTATAGCACAGATCGCTGTATAAATTTGAATGGTCCCAAAAATGTGTCAAAAGTGTCCGATGTGTCCGCCGCAATATCGCAGTCACGATAAAAATCGCAGATCGCCGCCATTACTAGTAAAAAAAAAATGCTATAAATCTATCCCCTATTTTGTAGACGCTATAACTTTTGCGCAAACCAATCACTATACGCTTATTGCAATTTATTTTACCAAAAATATGTAGAAGAATACGTATCGGCCTAAACTGAGGAAAATGTAAAAAAAAATAAACAAAATGGATATTTATTATAAGTAAAAAATATTGTTTTTTTTCAAACTTGTCGCTCTTCTTTTGTTTGTAGCGCAAAAAATAAAAATTGCAGAGGTGATCGAATACCACCAAAAGAATGCTCTATTTGTGGGAAAAAAATTACGCAAATTTCGTTTGGGTACAGCGTCGCACGACCGCGCAATTGTCATTCAAAGTGTGACAGCGCTAAAGGCTGAAAAATGGCTTGGGCAGGAAGGGGGTTTAAGTGCCCAGTAGAGAAGTGGTTAAATGGGCGTGGCCAGGGGTGTATCATATACCTGCATACTTTTGCTGATAGGTGTCCCTCATTCCCATCTCAAAAAGTGAGGAGGTATGCTACCCCCCCCCCCCCCCCCAATATTGCATGTTGTAATAAAGCCTAAAAAATGTAAGGATACATTTGGATGTGCGCCTAACCTGCTGCTCCTCTGAAAAGCGATTCGCGTTCGGATCACTTTTCAGAGGTGATTGGCAGGCAGGAAGGAGGTGATGTGATGCCACCTTGCCACTTGTTTAACCCCATTTTTGCTGAACAAATGCACCACGACAGCATGTATTGTGGTGCTTCCACATTCACTTGAATGGGTCGCGGTCAACGGGCTTGCTGCCCGACAATCATAATAGGTTGGATACTTTCTGCTATGGCTGCATGTCAACCCCCCCCCTTTTCGCTCACAGTTCGCTCCCATATCGCTTTTCTGGGACGATTGACATTGCCTCCTCACCGCCTTTTTTTACTCAATTTTTGGGAACAATTGCACCAAAACCACGTACATTGCACACATATGCAGTGTTTCCCTACTTTCTTGAATGGGTCTCAGTAGTGGGCTTGCCGTCTGCTGATCGTGGTATATTTTTGCTGCGGCATGAAGCATCGTGACCATGGCATGTGGACTAGGGTTGCCACCTTTTCTTCAAGCAAAACACGAACATTTTAGTGGCCTGGGACACCTTTGGGTGCCCCAAGGAGAGTAGTAATGTGGTGCGCATAGCCTGCAGCAGCGAACAGTGGCTGCAGCCAAATTTTTCTTGATGACATCATTGCCCTGCCCACCCCATGATGCCGGACCTGCCCCCAGACAGCCACCCGCAGCTCCCGGACGGCAACAGATGTGCGTAACTATCTTGGTTACATGGGGAGCCACAGCCCAGTCTGAATAAGGAGTCCGGGTTTCAGTCTGCCTGAAACCTGGACACATGATTCAAAACCCGGACTGTCCGGGTGAATCCCAGACAGCTGGCAATCCTAATGTGGACACCCCAGTTTACTGCCAATACCGCGTAAAGGGGAGGGAGCACTAAAAACGTGTCTCAACAGCATTTTTACTGCCCCTCAATCATATATAGGACCTTGAGCAAGGTGTGTTTGTGTGTGCGTTGGGGGGATTGGTGTAAGTTAACCACTTAAGGACCGCCGCACGACGATGTACGTCGACAGAATGGCATGGCTGGGCACAAGGGCGTACAGGTACGTCCCTTTTAAGATCTCAGCCGTGGGTCCTGAGCTCCATGATCGCGCCCGCGGGACCCGCGGACCCGATTGCCGCTGGTGTCCCGCGATCGGGTCACAGAGCTGAAGAACGGGGAGAGTTAAGTGTAAGCAAACCTTTCCCCATTCTTCCTAGTGGCATGTCAGTGATCGTCTGTTCCCAGTCATAGGGAACGACGATCAGTGATGTCACACGCCAAGCCACGCCCCCCTTCAGTTAGAATCACACATTAAGTCACACTTAACCCCTTTAGCGCCACCTACAGGTTAACCCCTTCCCTGCCAGTGTCATTTTTACAGTAATCAGTGCATTTTTATAGCACTGATCGCTGTAAAAATGACAATGGTCCCAAAATGGTGTCAAAAGTGTCCGATGTGTCCACCATAATGTCACAGTCATGATAAAAATCGCTGATCGCCGCCATTACAAGTAAAAAAAATATATTTTGTAGACGCTATAACTTTTGCGCAAACCAATCAATAAACGCTTATTGCGATTTTTTTACCAAAAATATGTAGAAGAATACGTATCAGCCTAAACTGAGGAAAAAAAAATGTATATATTTTTTGGGGATGTTTATTATAGCAAAAAGTAAAAAATATTGAATTTTTTTCAAAATTGTCACTCAATTTTTGTTTATAGCGCAAAAAATAGAAACCGCAGAGGTGATCAAATACCACCAAAAGAAAGCTCTATTTTTGGGAAAAAAAGGAAGTAAATTTTGTTTGAGAGCCACGTCGCACGACCGGGCAATTGTCAGTTAAAGTGATGCAGTGCTGAATTGCAAAAAGGGGCCTGGTCCTTTAGCAACAAAATGGTCCGGGGCTTAAGTGGTTAAAGCTAAACTCTGACCTTCCATTCAGTCTTCCCTCCTAATCCAGAAGGTGTGATACTGGCCAGATCACCAGGGGAAAAAAAGAGAAAATAACCTGAAAAAAAGAAAACTAATAAATAAATATATATACACACTGCATTACCAAAAGTATTGGTACGCGTGCCTTTACACGCACATGAACTTTAATGGCATCCCAGTCTTAGTCTGTAGGGTTCAATATTGAGTTGGCTCATCCTTTGCAGCTATAACAGCTTTAACTCTTCTGGGAAGGCTGTCCATAAGGTTTAGGGGTGTGTCTATGGGAATGTTTGACCATTCTTCCAGAAGCGCATTTGTGAGGTCAGGCACTGATGTTGGACGAGAAGGCCTGGTTCACAATCTCCGCTCTAATTCATCTCAAAGGTGTTCTATCGGGTTGAGGTCAGGCTAGACAAGTTCCTCCACCCCAAACTCGCTCATCCATGTATTTATGGACCTTGCTTTGTGCACTGGTGTGCAGTCATGTTGGAACAGGAAGGGGCAATCCCCAAACCGTTCCCACAAAGTTGGGAGCATGAAATTGTCCAAAATGTCTTGGTATGCTGACGCCTTAAGAGTTTTCTTCACTGGAACTAAGGGGCCAAGGCCAACCCCTGAAAAACAACCCCACACCGTAATCCCCCCTCCACCAAATGATTAAAGTGTTTGTCCACCAATGCCAGAAGTCTGCCAAGCAAAATAGGTGAGTTGGAAGCTCTGGTGCATGAGGAGAGCTATGACGTAATTGGTATGGCTGAAACTTGGCTTCAATCCTCACATGACTGGGTATGCACTCTTTCGGAGAGACAGGGTAAAAAGGAAAGGTGGAGGGGTCTGTCTCTATGTGAGAAGTGATCTCAAAGCAAGTGTGAAAGAGGACATGGTTGATGGAGAGTGTGATGAGGCTGAAGCATTATGGTTGGAACTGCATACAGATTTGCGTAGTTCAAAGTTAATCATTGGAGTTTGTTATAGACCACCCAATGTTAATGAGGAGGTGGAGACTCAGCTCCTTGCACAGATGGAAAGGGCTGCAAGGGCTGGGACGGTGATAATAATGGGGGATTTTAACCACTTAACGACCGCCCACCGCCGATTTACGTCGGCAGAATGGCACGGACAGGCAGAATCACGTAGATCTACGTGATCGCCTTTGTGCAGTTGGGGGGTCCATCCGGACCCCCCTTCACTGCAGTGAGCGGCCGTTAAGTGTTCGGGAGCGATCAGGCATGAGGGGGCGGCCGCTCGATTCCGCCCCCCCCTCGCGATCGCTCCCGGCCAATGAAATTGCTTCCTCCTGCCTGAAATGTAAACACAGGCTGGAGGAAGTGATGTCATCTCCCTCGCCGCGGTCTTTCCGTTCCCGGCGCCGAGGACAGAAGAAGCAGGTTAGTGCACCAACAGTCCACTGACACGTAGGTACACATAGGCACACAAATCACCCCCCAGTCACCCCCAGATCACCCCCCAGGTCACCCCAAAGCCCCCAATCACAGTGTCACTGATTGCAGTGATCATTTATTTTACTGATCACTGCATTTAGTGTCATCTGTGATTGTAAAAAGTTGCAGGGCAGTTAGGATTAGGCCCCTTTAGGTCCAGGGTAGCCCCCTAACCCCCCCTAATAAAGGTTTAACCCCTTGATCACCCCCCAGGTAACCCTTTCACCCCCTAACTTCAGCGTCACTAAGCGATTGTTTTTCCGATCGCTGTATTCGTGTCGCTGGTGTTTTAGATAGGCAGTTATTTTTTTTTAGGTTCGCCACAGGTTTTTATTAGTGTCAGGTACCCCCATATATTATTTTAACCCCCTGATTGCCCCTAGAGTTAACCCTTTCACCAGTGATCGCCGTATAAGCGTCACTGGTGTCACTGGTTAGCCAGTAAGTTATTTAGTTATTTAGGTTACCCGTCAGGTTTTTATATAGTGTCAGGTACCCCCATATTTAACCTAATAAAGGTTTTAACCCCCTGATTGCCCCTAGTTAACCCTTTCACCAGTGATCACCATATAAAGGTTACGGGTGACGCTGGTTGATTAGTTTGCTTTTTATAGCATCAGGGCACCCGCCGTATATAACCCAATAAAGGTTTAACCCCCCTGATCGCCCGGCGGGTGAGATCAATTAGGTTTTAGCGCCAGAGAGGGTCTGCGTCGCCCCAGGCAGTGTTAGGTTAGTGACAGTAACGCTAACACCCACGCGCAAAGCATACACCCCCCTTAGTGGTATAGTATCTGATCAGATCTATACTAGCATCCCCAGCGGTTTAGGGTTCCCAAAAACGCAGTGTTAGCGGGATCAGCCCAGATACCTGCTAGCGCCTGCGTTTAGCCCCTCCTCCCAGCCCAGCCCAGCCCACCCAAGTGCAGTATCGATCGATCACTGTCACTTACCAAACACAACACACATAACTGCAGCGTTCGCAGTGCTTGGTTTTTGAGGCCCTGTACACGGCTAGGCTCCCAAAAAGTCCCACACATGTGGTATCCCCGTACTCAGGAAAAGCAGCAGAATGTATTTTGGGGTGCAATTCCACATATAACCATGGCATGTGTGAGCAATATATCATTTAGTGACAACTTTTTGTACATTTTTTTTTTTCTTTTTGTCATTATTCAATCATTTGGGACACAAAAAAAAAATATTCAATGGGGTCAACATGCCTCTCAGCAAATAGCTTGGGGTGTCTACTTTCCAAAATGGGGTCATTTGGCGGGGTTTTGTGCCATCTTGGCATTTTATGGCCTTCAAAACTGTGATAGGTAGTGAGGAGTGAAATCAAAAATTTATGCCCTTAGAAACCTTGAAGGCGGTGCTTGGTTTTTGGGGTCCCACACATGTGGTATCCCCGTACTCAGGAGAAGCAGCAGAATGTATTTTGGGGTGTAATTTCACATATGCCCATGGCATGTGTGAGCAATATATCATTTAGTGACAACTTTGTGCAAAAAAAAAAAAGTTTGTCATATTCCCGCAACTTGTGGCAAAATATAAAATATTCCATGGACTGAACATGCCTCTCAGTAAATAGCTTGGGGTGTCTACTTTCCAAAATGGGGTCATTTGGGGGGGTTTTGTGCTATTTTGGCATTTTATGGCCTTCGAAACTGTGATAGGTAGTGAGGAGTGAAATCAAAAATTTGCGCCCTTAGAAATCCTGAAGGCGGTGCTTGGTTTCCGGGGTCCCGTACGCGGCTAGGCTCCCAAAAAGTCCCACACATGTGGTATCCCCGTACTCAGGAGAAGCAGCAGAATGTATTTTGGGGTGCAATTCCACATATAACCATGGCATGTGTGAGCAATATATCATTTAGTGACAACTTTTTGTAATTTTTTTTTTTTTTTGTCATTATTCAATCACTTGGGACAAAAAAAAAAAATATTCAATGGGCTCAACATGCCTCTCAGCAATTTCCTTGGGGTGTCTACTTTCCAAAATGGGGTCATTTGGGGGGGTTTTGTACTGCCCTGCCATTTTAGCACCTCAAGAAATGAGATAGGCAGTCATAAATTTAAAGCTGTGTAAATTTCAGAAAATGTACCCTAGTTTGTAAACGCTATAACTTTTGCGCAAACCAATAAATATACGCTTATTGACATTTTTTTTACTAAAGACATGTGGCTGAATACATTTTGGCCTAAATGTATGACTAAAATTGAGTTTATTCGATTTTTCTTATAACAAAATGTAGAAAATATCTTTTTTTTTCAAAATTTTCGTTCTTTTTCCATTTATATCGCAAAAAATAAAAATCGCAGAGGCAATCAAATACCATTAAAAGAAAGCTCTATTTGTGGGAAGAAAAGGACGCAAATTTCATTTGGGTACAACATTGCATGTCCGCACAATTTACAGTTAAAGCAGCGCAGTGCCGAATCCCAAAAACAGGCTTGGTCCTAATGGTCCGAAATGGTCCGGGGCTTAAGTGGTTAACTACCCAGAAATTGACTGGAGTAATGGAACTGCTGGGACAGTTAAAGGGCAAAAATTTCTAAACCTATTGCAGGACAATTTTATGGTCCAGTTTATTGAGGCCCCAACTAGGAATGATGCTCTGTTGGACCTGGTAATCTCAAACCATGCAGAGCGTATTACTAATGTTCAGATAAAGGAACACCTGGGTAGCAGTGACCATAACATGATTTCATTTGATGTTAGCTGTAAGCAAGAAATACATACAGGAAAGATAAAAACACTTAATTTCAATAAAGCAAATTTTCCAAGAATGAGGGCTGCTCTCCAGGACTTAGACTGGGAGGGAATATTGGCATCAATGGGCACAGAACATAAATGGGAATTCTTCAAAAAGACTGTTTGTGAACTCACTGCAAAGTATATTCACATGGGCAATAAGTTTAAAAGGCTAAAAATAAAACCTATGTGGCTCACGGTTAAAGTTAAAAAAGCTATAAACTACAAGAAAAGAGCTTTTGAAAAATATAAAAATGAAGGAACACTAGTGTCATTTAAATGTTACAAAGAATATAACAGGATATGTAAAAAGGAAATCAAGGATGCAAAAATTCAAAACGAACGCCAGATTGCAAAAGATAGTAGGACAAACCCCAAAAAATTCTTCAAATATATTAATAGTAAAAAGGTCAAGTCTGAGCATGTAGGCCCTTTACAAAATAATCTAGAGTGGGTGACTGGGGACAAAGAGAAGGCTAATTTATTAAATACTTTCTTCAGCTCTGTGTATACAAAGGAGCATGGGGGAGCTCATGTTCAAAATGGGGGTGGTAGTGACACAGCCCCAAATCCACAATGGCTCAAAAGTGATATGGTCCAGAAATATTTAGATGGAATAAAGGTGGATAAAGCACCTGGACCAGATGGCATACACCCACGGATCCTAAAAGAATTGAGCTCTGTAATTTCAAAGGCATTGTATCTAATTTTTAGGGACTCATTAATGACAGGAATAGTACCACTGGATTGGCGCAGGGCCAATGTGGTGCCTATATTTAAAAAGGGAACAAAGTCTTTAACAAGTAACTATAGACCTGTTAGTTTAACTTCTATAGTTGGGAAGATACTGGAGAGATTAATAAAAGACCACATAGATGAGTTCTTGCTGGAAAAAAATATTTAAGCAACAGACAGCATGGATTCATGAAAGACAGAAGTTGTCAAACAAACCTGATTTCTTTTTATGAAGAGGTAAGTAAGACCTTGGACAGAGGGGTGGGGTACAGAGGGGTACAGCTCTCATTTGTTTTTGAAAATGAAGAAAGAAAATATATATATATTTTTTTTTTTTCAATTTTCAAAACTTTGTGACAAAAAGCGAGATCTGCAAAATACTCACAATACCTCTCAGCAAATAGCTTGGGGTGTCTACTTTCCAAAATGGGGTCATTTGGGGGGGTTTTGTGCCATCTGGGCATTCCATGGCCTCCGAAACTGTGATAGGCAGTGAGAAGTGAAATCAAAAATTTACACCCTTTAGAAAGCCTGAAGGCGGTGATTGGTTTTTGGGGTCCCGTACGCGGCTAGGCTCCCAAAAAGTCTCACACATGTGGTATCCCCGTACTCAGGAGAAGCAACAGAATGTATTTTGGGGTGTAATTCCACATATGCCCATGGCATGTTTGAGCAATATATCATTTAGTGACAACTTTGTGCAAAAAAAAAAAAAAATTGTCTTTTTTCCGCAACTTGTGTCAACATATAAAATATTCCATGGACTCAACATGCCTCTCAGTATATAGCTTGGGGTGTCTACTTTCCAAAATGGGGTCATTTGGGGGGGGGTTTGAACTGTTCTGGCATTTTATACACAACATTAGGAAGCTTACATCCACTCTTCTAACCACTTGAAGACAAAGCCCTTTTTGACACTTTTTGTTTACATGAAAACATTTTTTTTTTTTTTTGCAAGAAAATTATGTTGAACCCCCAAACATTATATATATTTTTAAAGCAAAGGCCCTACAGATTAAAATGGTGGGTGTTGCATTTTTTTTTCTACACAGTATTTGCGCAGCGATTTTTCAAACGCATTTTTTGGGGGAAAAATACACTTTTTTTAATTTTAATGCACTAAAACACACTATATTGCCCAAATGTTTGATGAAATAAAAAAGAGGATCTTAGGCCGAGTACATAGATACCAAACACGACATGCTTTAAAATTTCGCACAAACGCGCATTGGCGACAAACTACATACATTTTTAAAAACCTTTAAAAGCCTTTACAGGTTACCCTGTTAGATTTACAGAGGAGGTCTACTGCTAAAATGACTGCCCTCGATCTGACCTTCGCGGTGATACCTCACATGCATGGTGCAATTGCTGTTTACATATGACGCCAGACAGACGCTTGCGTTCGCGTTTTTTTATTATTAATTTTGCTTTTTTATTTTATTTTTAAATTGTTCCTTCAATATTTTTTTTTTTTTATCATTTTTATTGTTATCTCAGGGAATGTAAATATCCCCTATGATAGCAATAGGTAGTGACAGGTACTCTTTTTTGAAAAAACTGGGGTCTTCTAGACCCTAGATCTTTCCTCTGCCCTCAAAGCATCTGACCACACCAAGATCGGTGTGATAAAATGCTTTCCCAATTTCCCAATGGCGCTTTTTATATCCGGGGGGGGGCATTCCCTCCCACTGCTTGTAAAAGCAGTCCAGAGGCTAATTAGCCACTAGGATTGCTTTTACATGAAAGCCGGCCGCTGGCTGAAAAGAATGATACCAAGATGATACCTAAACCCGCAGGCATCATTCTGGTATAAACATTCAAAGTCCAGCAACATACCAGTACGTTGCTGGTCCTTGTTGGACATGTATTGTAATCTTTTTTTTTCATGCAGCCAGTTGGCTGAACGAAAAAAGAGATTGATCGGTGGGTATGCCCACCATTAGAATACCGCCCTTCATCCTCCCACTTCTAATGATGGGCATACATGCACCATTTATATATGCCGAAGCATGGGTGCATCCTCCCGCAAAAAAGTTATGCCGCACACACATGGTCGGACTTTTCCACGGGCAAGCCTCCGTCGGAATTTCGACCGTATGTACGTGGCATTAGGAGCAAAATTGCTCCTCTGCCCCTGCTGCCCCAATGCTTCGGCATATATGCTTTTTTTTTTAACTGTGGTGGTGAAATCACCTCCTACAGCACTGGAGTCGCAGGGATCAGGCCTGTCTCTGCGACCGCTGCAGTTATGTGTGTTGTGTTTGGTAAGTGACAGTGATCGATCGATACTGCACTTGGGTGGCCTGGGCTGGACGGAGGGGCAAAACGCAGGTGCTAGCAGGTATCTGGGCTGATCCCGCTAACACTGCGTTTTTGGGAACCCTAAACTGCTGGGGACGCTAGTATAGATCTGATCAGATCAGATATTGATCTGTTCAGATACTATACCACTAAGGGGGGTGTATGCTTCACGCGTGGGTGTTAGCGTTACTGGCACTAACCTGACGCTGCCTGGGGTGTGACGCAGACCCTCTCTGACGCTAAAACCTAATTGATATCACCCGCCGAGCGATCAGGGGGTTAAACCTTTATTGGGTTATATATACGGCGGGTGCCCTGACACTATAAAAAGCAAACTAACTAACCAGCGTCACCCGTAACACTTATATGGTGATCACTGGTGAAAGGGTTAACTAGGGGCAATTAGGGGGTTAAAACCTTTATTAGATAATATATGGGGGTACCTGACGCTATAAAAACCTGCGGCGAACCTAAAAAAAATTACTGGCTACCGATCTGCATCACCGACGCTAAGACAGCGATCAGAAAAATGATCGCTTAGCGACAGTGGTGATAGGGGGTGAAAGGGTTACCTGGGGGGCGATCAAGGGGGTTAAACCTTTATTAGATAATTTATGGGGGTACCTGACGCTATAAAAACCTGCGGCGAACCTAAAAAAAATTACTGGCTACCGATCTGCATCACCGACACTAAGACAGCGATCAGAAAATTGATCGCTTAGCGACAGTGGTGATAGGGGGTGAAAGGGTTACCTGGGGGGCGATCAAGGGGGTTAAACCTTTATTAGATAATTTATGGGGGTACCTGACGCTATAAAAACCTGCGGCAAACCTAAAAAAAATTACTGGCTACCGATCTGCATCACCGACACTAAGACAGCGATCAGAAAAATGATCGCTTAGCGACAGTGGTGATAGGGGGTGAAAGGGTTACCTGGGGGGCGATCAAGGGGTTAAACCTTTATTCGATAATTTATGGGGGTACCTGACGCTATAAAAACCTGCGGCAAACCTAAAAAAAATTACTGGCTACCGATCTGCATCACCGACGCTAAGACAGCGATCAGAAAAATGATCGCTTAGCGGCGGCGGTGCTAGGGGGTGAAAGGGTTATCTGGGGGGTGATCAGGGGGTTAAACCTTTATTAGGGGGAGAGAGAGAGAGGGGATGAGAGAGATGAGGAGAGAGAGAGAGGGGGACGAGAGACAGAGGGGGAGAGAGAGAGGGGGTGAGAGAGAGGGGGCGAGAGAGAGAGGGGGCAAGAGAGAGAGAGGGGTGCGAGAGGGAGATAGAGAGAGAGGGGGACGAGAGACAGAGGGGGGAGAGAGAGGGGGCGAGAGAAAGAGAGGGGGGCGAGAGAGAGAGGGCAAGAGAGAGACAAAAAAAAAAATTATATATATATATATATATAATAAATAAAAAAAGAAAACAAATGCAGCCACCACATCTAATGATTGATTTGCAATACATTACATTTTTGGTTTTGGGTTTAATACTACTTTAAGGTTTGCTGTGTTTTATTGCTGTCTTTTCTGTCCATAAATTCCTGGATAGTCGTTAACCGGTTCTAGCTTTACTACCCCACATGACTATCTACCTACTATGTGAGTACATTGCGTCCTCTATATAGTCATATATTATCGATCGCTTGCCAAGTCAGGTTATCAGTCCCAACAGCCGGTATGTGGACCAGCCTATGTTTTACAAGTCTTTACACCTTTCCTAAACATGTGAATTGTAGCAGGTGAACGCAGCTTATCGCTGTCATTTCCTGTACCCTGAACAAAGGACTTTTATACCCAGGCAACCTTCCTTGTAACATACAAACTCTTACCCCGAGCTTGGCACGAGTCATCTATTATTTTTTTTACAAACTACGATATGAAAAATGAGAGCGAGTGTTAATGATTAGAAGGAACTTCTGGGTAACTAGCAGTGACTAATTTAGTGATAACGAATTGTCTTCAAACCTTTACAAATATTTTTATTTGTTTTAGCCTTTGTTTGATCTATGATCCTTCCTAAGCTGATAGCGGCAAAGAGATAAAACCAACAAGAGCGAATCGATCGACTGCAATAAAGTTATTGTAATCAGCTAAAATCCAATAGAAATAATATGCTGCATGTAGCACTATACAGTGCCTTGAAAAAGTATTCATACCCCTTGAAATTGTCAACCGAAAACGTAAATGTATTTTATTGGGATTTTATGTGATAGAACAACACAAAGTGGCACATAATTGTGAAGTGGAAGGAAAATGATAAATGGTTTTCAATTTTTTTTTACAAATAAATATGAGAAAAGTGTGGTGTGCACTTGTATAGCGCCCCCCTGAGTCAATACTTTGTAGAACCACCTTTCACTGCAATTACAGCTGCAAGTCTTTTTGGGGATGTCTCTACCAGCTTTGCACATCTAGAGAGTGACATTTTTGCCCATTCTTCTTTGTTAAATAGCTCAAGCTCTGTCAGATTGGATGGAGAGCGTCTGTGAACAGTAATTTTCAAGTCTTGCCACAGATTCCCAATTGGATTTAGGTCTGGACTTTGACTGGGCCATCCTAACTCATGAATATGCTTTGATCTAAACCATTCCATTGTAGCTCTGGCTGTATGTTTAGGGTCGTTGTCCCGATGGAAGATGAACCTCCGCCCCAGTCTCAAGACTTTTGCAAACTCTAATGCCCTGTACACACGAGCGGTTTTCCCGTTGGAAAAAAATCTGATGGTTTTTCCGACGAAATTCCTCTCAAGTCCTGCCTTGCATACACACAGTCACACAAAAGTTTGGTGAACTTTTGACTGCCAAGAACACGTGACGTAAAAGACTACGACGAGCCGAGAAAATTAAGTTCTATGCTTCTGAGCATGCGTCGATTTGTTTCCGAGCATGCGTCGGAATTTGTACACGCGATAGGAAATTACGATCAGTTTTTTTCCTGACGGGAAAAAAGTGAACCAGCTTTCTATTTTTTTAAGGCCGGTTTTGGCAGTTTTCCTGTTGGAAAAAGTCTGATGGAGTATACACACGGTCGGGATTCCCAACCAAAAGCTCTCATCAGACTTTTTCCAACAGGAAAACCGCTCGTGTGTACGCGGCATAACATGTTTTCTTCTAAGATTGCCCTGTATTTGGCTCCATCCATCTTCCCATCAACTCTGATCAGCTTCCATGTCCCTGCTGAAGAAAAACATCCTCAAAACATGATGCTGCCACCACCATCACAGTGGGGATGGTGTGTTCAGAGTGATGTGCAGTGTTAGTTTTCTTCCACACATAGTATTTTGCTTTTAGGCCAAAAAGTTAAATTTTTGTCTCATCTGACCAGAGCACCTTCTTCCACATGTTTGCTGTGTCCCCCACATGGCTTCTCGCAAACTGCAAATGGGACCTTTAATGGCTTTCTTTCAACAATGTCTTTCTTCTTGTCACTCTTCCATAAAGGTCAGATTTGTGGAGAGCACGACTAATAGTTGTCCTGTGGACAGATTCTTCCACCTGAGCTGTGGATCTCTGCTGCTCCTCCAGAGTTACCATGGGCCTCTTGGCTGCTTCTCTTATTAATGCTCTCCTTGCCCGGCCTGTCAGTTTAGGTGGACGGCCATGTCTTGGTAGGTTTGCAGTTGTGCCATACTCTTTCCATTTTCAGATGATGGATTGAACATTGCTTTGTGAGATGTTCAAAGCTTGGGATATTATTTTATAACCTAACCCTGCTTTAAACTTCTCCACAACTTTATCCCTGACCTGTCTGATGTGTTCCTTGGCCTCTGTGATGCTTTTTGTTCACAAAAGTTCTGTAACAAACCTCTGAGGGCTTCACAGAACAGCTGTATTTATACTGAGATAAAATTACACACAGGTGGACTCTATTTACTAATTAGGTGACTTCTGAAGGCAATTGGTTCCACTAGATTTCGAGGTATCAGAGTAAAGGGGGCTGAATACAAATACACAAGTTTTTATGGATTTTCATATCTTAATAAAATTCCATTTCTTTTCTCTTTTTTTTTTTCCCCCAATCTTGCCGACCCACCCATAGTAAGAGTCCGTCATTTGTTTGACGTTAAATACCAGGGTCATGGCAGCAGCTAGCTTCCATGACCCCCAGGTACTTTTTTTTACTATGGCCGATTCTCTTTTCGCTTTTAGAAGCGGCGGAGGGGTCGTTCCCCGGGTTACCTAACCTTACGGGGAACAATCCGATGCTATCGATAGCTGGGTATGGAGTAGAGTGAGGCCAAGATGGCCGCCACTTGTCTCTATGCCCTTGGAGGACCGGAGCGACGTCTGACGTCACTTCCTGTTCCCGGGCCATAGTAAATCTTTTTCCCCGGCTGAGATAGCTGGGGAAACCGAGAGCTTGACCTGGAAGTGACGGCATAGATGTCGCTTTCTGGGTCGTGCGTCCACTCTTATCCTTCCCCTCCAGCCGCCGGCACCTGCCATGAAGCTCCAGGGCAAACTGAGCCCGGTAAGCATGGCCACCAGATTGTGTTTAATACCCCCCGCTGTCAGGTCCATACGACGTACGGACCCGGCGGTGAAAGGGTTAAAGCATAACATGTTGGGTATCTATTTACTCAGCCTAATATCATCTTTCACATTATACAAAAAAATTGGGGTAAATATTGTTTTTTTTTTTTATTATTCATTAAAGTGTATTTTTTCCAAAATAATTGCGTTTGAAAGACTACTGTGCAAATACAGTGTGACATAAAATATTACAACACCATTTTATTCTCTAGGGTCTCTGCTAAAACAAATATATATATATATATATATATATATATATATATATACAGGTCCTTCTCAAAAAATTAGCATATTGTGATAAAGTTCATTATTTTCTGTAATGTACTGATAAACATTAGACTTTCATATATTTTAGATTCATTACACACAACTGAAGTAGTTCAAGGCTTTTCTTGTTTTAATATTGATGATTTTGGCATACAGCTCATGACAACCCAAAAATCCTATCTCAAAAAATTAGCATATCATGAAAAGGTTCTCTAAACGAGCTATTAACCTAATCATCTGAATCAACTAATTAACTCTAAACACCTGCAAAAGATTCCTGAGGCTTTTAAAAACTCCCAGCCTGGTTCATTACTCAAAACCGCAATCATGGGTAAGACTGCCGACCTGACTGCTGTCCAGAAGGCCATCATTGACACCCTCAAGCAAGAGGGTAAGACACAGAAAGAAATTTCTGAACGAATAGGCTGTTCCCAGCGTGCTGTATCAAGGCACCTCAGTGGGAAGTCTGTGGGAAGGAAAAAGTGTGGCAGAAAACGCTGCACAACGAGAAGAGGTGACCGGACCCTGAAGAAGATTGTGGAGAAGGACCGATTCCAGACCTTGGAGGACCTGCGGAAGCAGTGGACTGAGTCTGGAGTAGAAACATCCAGAGCCACCGTGAACAGGCGTGTGCAGGAAATGGGCTACAGGTGCCGCATTCCCCAGGTCAAGCCACTTTTGAACCAGAAACAGCGGCAGAAGCGCCTGACCTGGGCTACAGAGAAGCAGCACTGGACTGTTGCTCAGTGGTCCAAAGTACTTTTTTCGGATAAAAGCAAATTTTGCATGTCATTCGGAAATCAAGGTGCCAGAGTCTGGAGGAAGACTGGGGAGAGGGAAATGCCAAAATGCCTGAAGTCCAGTGTCAAGTACCCACAGTCAGTGATGGTCTGGGGTGCCATGTCAGCTGCTGGTGTTGGTCCACTGTGTTTTATCAAGGGCAGGGTCAATGCAGCTAGCTATCAGGAGATTTTGGAGCACTTCATGCTTCCATCTGCTGAAAAGCTTTTATGGAGATGAAGATTTCATTTTTCAGCACGACCTGGCACCTGCCCACAGTGCCAAAACCACTGGTAAATGGTTTACTGACCATGGTATTACTGTGCTCAATTGGCCTGCCAACTCTCCTGACCTGAACCCCATAGAGAATCTGTGGGATATTGGGAAGAGAAAGTTGAGAGACGCAAGACCCAACACTCTGGATGAGCTTAAGGCCGCTATCGAAGCATCCTGGGCCTCTATAACACCTCAGCAGTGCCACAGGCTGGTTGCCTCCATGCCACGCCGCATTGAAGCAGTAATTTCTGCAAAAGGATTCCCGACCAAGTATTGAGTGCATAACTGAACATAATTATTTGAAGGTTGACTTTTTTTGTATTAAAAACACTTTTCTTTTATTGGTCGGATGAAATATGCTAATTTTTTGAGATAGGATTTTTGGGTTTTCATGAGCTGTATGCCAAAATCATCAATATTAAAACAAGAAAAGCCTTGAACTACTTCAGTTGTGTGTAATGAATCTAAAATATATGAAAGTCTAATGTTTATCAGTACATTACAGAAAATAATGAACTTTATCACAATATGCTAATTTTTTGAGAAGGACCTGTATATATATATATATATATAACGTTTGGGGGTTCTAAGTAATTTTCTAGCAAAAAATACTAATTTAAACGTTTAAACAAAAAGTTCCAGAAAAGGCCTGGTCTTACAGTTGCAATAAAAAGTATGTGAACCCTTTGGAATGATATGAATTTCTGCACAAATTGGTCATAAAATGTGATCTGATCTTCATCTAAGTCACAACAATAGACAATCACAGTCTGCTTAAACTAATAACACACAAAGAATTAAATGTTACCATGTTTTATTGAACACACCATGTAAACATTCACACAGTGCAGGTGGAAAAAGAATGTGAACCCCTAGACCAGGATTATCAAACTACGGCCCTCCAGCTGTTGCGGAACTACAAATCCCATGAGGCATTGCAAAACTCTGACATTCACAGACATGACTAGGCATGATGGGAATTGTTCCTGAACACCTGGAGGGCCGTAGTTTGAAGACCCCTGCCCTAGACTAATGAGATCTCCAAGAGCTAATTGGAGTGAGGTGTCAGCCAACTGGAGTCCAATCAATGAGATGAGATTGGAGGTGTTGGTTACAGCTGCCCTGCCCTATAAAAAACACACACAAGTTCTGGGTTTGCTTTTCACAAGAAGCATTGCCTGATGTGAACGATGCCTCGCACAAAAGAGCTCTCAAAAGACCTACGATTAAGAATTGTTGACTTGCATAAAGCTGGAAAGGGTTATAAAAGTATCTCCAAAAGCCTTGCTGTTCATCAGTCCACGGTAGGACAAATTGTCTATAAATGGAGAAAGTTCAGCACTGCTGCTATTCTCCCTAGGAGTGGGCGTCCTGTAAAGATGACTGCAAGAGCACAGCGCAGACTGCTCAGTGAGGTGAAGAAGAATCCTAGAGTGTCAGCTAAAGACTTACAAAAGTCTCTGGCATATGCTAACATCCCTGTTAGCGAATCTACGATACGTAAAACACTGAACAAGAATGGATTTCATGGGAGGATACCACAGAGGAAGCCACTGCTGTCCAAAAAAACATTGCTACACGTTTACAGTTTGCACAAGAGCACCTGGATGTTCCACAGCAGTACTGGCAAAATATTCTGTGGACAGATGAAACCAAAGTTGAGTTGTTTGGAAGAAACACACAACACTATGTGTGGAGAAAAAGAGGCACAGCACACCAACATCAAAACCTCATCCCAACTGTGAAGTATGGTGGTGGGGGCATCATGGTTTGGGGCTGCTTTGCTGCGTCAGGGCCTGGACGGATTGCTATCATCGAAGGAAAAATGAATTCCCAAGTTTATCAAGACATTTTGCAGGAGAACTTAAGGCCATCTGTCCACCAGCTGAAGCTCAACAGAAGATGGGTGTTGCAACAGGACAACGACCCAAAGCATAGAAGTAAATCAACAACAGAATGGCTTAAACAGAAGAAAATACGCCTTCTGGAGTGGCCCAGTCAGAGACCTGACCTCAACCCGATTGAGATGCTGTGGCATGACCTCAAGAAAGCGATTCACACCAGACATCCCAAGAATATTGCTGAACTGAAACAGTTCTGTAAAGAGGAATGGTGAAGAATGATTCCTGACCGTTGTGCACGTCTGATCTGCAACTACAGGAAACGTTTGGTTGAAGTTATTGCTGCCAAAAGAGGTTCAACCAGTTATTAAATCCAAGGGTTCACATACTTTTTCAACCTGCACTGTGAATGTTTACATGGTGTGTTCAATAAAAACATGGTAACATTTAGTTCTTTGTGTGTTATTAGTTTAAGCAGACTGTGATTGTCTATTGTGACTTAGATGAAGATCAGATCACATTTTATGACCAATTTGTGCAGAAATCCATATCATTCCAAAAGGGTTCACATACTTTTTATTGCAACTGTATATGCTTAAAGGATTAAGTCACCTTTTCCGTCAGAATTTCACTTTTCATAATAAATAGAATCCTTTTGTAATGAGGTCAGCTGTTAAACTCCTTCCAGTGTCTTACTGGTTTCTCTGTCCCAAATCTATATAACAGGAAGTGATGAAGCTTTCTAAGAAATACAGCAAGGGCCAAGGTAAGGCCTTGTTCTCAAAATCAAAGAAATACTTTTTTTTATGCAACACAGGCACATTAATGGTATATTGGTTAAATTGTAGCTTACCATTTCTTAGATGTGATGGCTGCATTTATTTTTATTTTTTAGGTTTTCTTGCTATTTTTATCTGGTGATCCAGCCAGTAAGTCTGTTATTTTTCAGAAGCACTAGCTCTCCAGCAGAATGTATCAGTTTACATGGATGTGACAAACCACTTAAAACTGGCATTGGTGATTAAAATAATCAGCTTTTATTTATTTATTTATGAAAAACCTTTATCCCAAAAGAAAAAGTTTGCTGTAACTGACCTTAAAGTGGAGTTTCACCCTCTTTTACAAGTTTTCTGCATCTTCTGCTGCTCTGTCCCCTTATGCTGATTTGGCATATATATATATATATTTTTTAAAACTCACTGTTTTATATGTCATTGCCATATTCACTTCCTTGTTCCAGCCGCGGCCTGAGCGCGTCATCCACGGACCGCTATGCCTCCTGGGAGATGTTTGTCATCAATCCCAAGAGGCAATAGGCATCCCTGGGCCGGGGCTTTAACGCGCATGCGCGGGAGCTAGCCGCACTCGAGAAACATTATGGTCTCGAGCGGGCGGGCTGGCGGGGCAGAGAGATGGTTAAACATCACAACAGCCCCACGCAACCCACTAACACGCCCGAATCGCGCATGTGCGAATGTTATGTATGTATATTGGTGGGAGGGGGAGATAGAGCGGAGCTTGGCAAGGGGGGGCGGGCCCAGTGCATAGCAAGTCCAAATACAGAATATTGTTCTGCCATCAAATACGCAGCCACTGTGCCCATCAAACGCAGCCACTGTGCCAAACGCTGCATCACTGTGCCCATCAAACACAGCCACTGTGCCAAACGCTGCCTCACTGTGCCTATCAAACTCAGCCACTGCACCCAGCAAACGCAACCACTGTGCCCATCAAACACAGCCACTGTGCCCGTCAAACGCATCCATGTGCTGGGGGCGATGCGATTTGGTGGGGGGCAATGCGATGTGCTGGGGGCGATGCGTTTTGGTGGGTGGGCGATGCGATGTGCTGGGGCCATGCGATTTGGTGGGGGGCGATGCAATGTGCTGGGGCGATGCAATTTTGCGGGGGCGATGCGATTTGGTGGGGGGGTGATGCAATGAAATTTGGCGGGGGGGGCAATGCGATTTGGCGGGGGCAATGCGATGTGCAGGGGGCGATGAGATGTGGTGGGGCAATGCGTTTTGGTGGGTGGGCGATACGATGTGCTGGGGCGATGCAATTTGGCAGGGGGGTTGTGATGTGCTTGGGGCGATGTGATTTGGCAGGGGCGATGCGATGTGCTGGGGCAATGCGATTTGGTGGGGGGGCGATGCGATGTGCTGGGGCGATGCCATTTTGGTGGCTGGGCGATGCGATGTGCTGGGGCAATGTGATTTGGTGGGGGGGCGATGCGATGTGCTGGGGGTGATGCGATGTGCTGGGGCGATGCGTTTTGGTCGGTGGGCGATACGATGTGCTGGGGCGATGCAATGCAATTTGGCAGAGGGGCGATGTGATGTGCTGGGGTGATGCGATTTGGTGGGGGGGCAATGCGATGTGCTGGGGCGATGCGATTTGGTGGGGGCGATGCGATGAGCTGGGGTAATGCGATTTGGTGGGGGGGCGATGCGATGTGCTGGGGCGATGCGGTGCGATGGGGAATATTTACTAGATTTTAACAATTATCTATATAACGTAGACAAAGTTGTTTGTGCAAATAGTTGTAAATAAGCAGTTTTTTAAATACTCCCACCATCCCATATAACACCAGAACACATGCCCCATTTTTCAACAATATTATGCGCAGTTTGAACTTCATAACGTCATCTTCCATACATCTAGATGCATAAATAAATTTTGTTGCTGAGATTATTATGTAGCACTACCCCTGTAGGAGTTGCTGGTTAGTTTTGGGGCTGTACTCTGCCTATCAACCCCTGTAAGTTTGGCTTAATTCCCCTTGGCACAACTGGACAATAGACATGTGCACTGCCGAAAAATTTGTTTTTTTTCGTTTTCGTTTTTTTGCTTTTTTTGGAAATTCGGGAAATTCGAAAAATTCTTTTTTTTCGTTTTCGTTTTTTTAGTTTTTTTGCTTTTTTCGGAAATTCGGGAAATTCGGAAATTCGGAATTTCCGAATTTTCGAATTTCCAAAAAAATGAATAAAACGAAAACAAAAAAAAAATTTTTTTCGAATTTCCGAAAGAAGAAAAAAAAATCGGAAATTCTGAAATTTCGAAAATCAGAATTTCGGAAATTCCGAATTTCGGAAATTCGGAAATTCAAAATTTCGGAAATCCGAAAATCCGAAAATTTATAAATTGAAAAATTCGGAAATCCGAACATTCGTAAACTGAAAAATTCAGAAATTTCGGAATTAACAAATTTCTCTAAATTCGTGAAAAACTAATTAAAAACTAAAGGAATTGCACATGTCTACTGGACAATACACTTATTGGGGAACCCACTGGCAGTTGGGAACCACAATGATACCATGCAGTAATGCAAATACAGTTAAGCGTTGTTACCTTGTATTGGCCACCTTTCCAATGACACCAGATAAGACTCCACACCAAATGCAGTTTAACCAAGAAATTTGTGTTTACTTGGTGAAGAAAAATAGGCACAGTTAAACATCAACAGTTGACTTCAAACAGGGCCCTGTGAGAGTCAATGATATATGAAAAGACAAACAGTTTGAACAATGCAAAGTGAAGTCCGACCTGAGTAAGTACCAGGGATGAGTCGAACACCCCCCTGTTCGGTTCGCACCAGAACCTGCGAACAGACAAAATGTTCGCGTGAACTTTAGAACCCTATTAAATACAATGGACTCGAACGTTCGAAATCTAAAATGTTAATTATAAAGGCTTATATGCAAGTTATTGTCCTAAAAAGTGTTTGGGGACCTGAGTTCTTCCCCAGGGGACATGTATCAATGCAAAAAGAAGTTTTAAAAACGGCCGTTTTTTCGGGAGCAGTGATTTTAATAATGCTTAAAATGAAAAAATAAAAGTGAAATATTCCTTTAAATTTCGTACCTGGGGGGTGTGTATGATATGCATGTAAAGTGGCGCATGTTTCCCGTGCTTAGAACTGTCCCTGCAAAAAATTTCATTTTTTAAAGAAAAAAAGTCATTTAAAACTGACTCGCGGCTATTAATGAATTGTCGGCTCCCGGCAATACATTCAAAAGTCATTGATAAAAAAAAAAAAAAAAAGCGTGGGGGTTCCCCAGAATTCAATTACCAGGCCCTTCAGGTCTGGAATGGATATTAAGGGGAACCCCGCCGCAAATTTAAAAAAAAATTGACATGGGGTTCCCCCAAATATCCATTCCAGGCCCTTCAGATCTGGCATGGATTTTAAGGAGAACTCCACCCCAAATTTAAAAAAAAATGGCGTGGAGTCCCCCTAAAAATCCATACCAGACCCCTTATCCGAGCACGCAACCTGGCCGGCCGCAGGGGAAGAGGGGGGACGAGAGAGCGGCCCCCCCTCCCTCCTGAACCGTACCAGGCCACATGCCCTCAACATGGGGAGGATGTCCCCATGTTGATGGGGACAAGGGCCTCATCCCCACAACCCTTGCCCGGTGGTTGTGGGGGTCTGCGGGCGGGGGGCTTATCGGAATCTGGAAGACCACTTTAACAAAGGGGACCACCAGATCCCGGCCCCCCCCCTATGTGAATTGGTAAGGGGTACATTGTACCCCTACCATTTCACGAAGAAAGCGTAAAAAAATGTTAAAAAAAACACACAAACACCTTGAAAAAGTCCTTTATTAAAGAAAAAAAAAAACATCCCAGCGGTGAAATCCAGTGTCCCGCGGCGATCCCGATGTCCAGCGCTGTCCTTCATTGGTTGTGCCTGAGCGGACCTGATGGGGAACTCCCTCTCAGTATTTTAAATGTATAGACCCGCCCCTTCTAAAGTTCCCCATCAGGTCCGCTCAGCGGACCAGATGCGGAACATGAGAAGGGGTGGGTCTATACATGTATTACCAAAGTGAGAGCAGTTCCCCATCAGGTCCGCCCCCTCGGTATGTCGGACCCGCCTACGGCATTGGCCTGAGCGGGAAACTTCCTTCACTATGTAAATTTAAATTACACAGTGAAGGAAGTTCCCCGATAAAAGGCAATGACGTAGGGGGAATCCACGCCATTTTTTTTTTAAATTTGGGGTGGAGTTCCCCTTAAAATCCATGCCAGATCTGAAGGGCCTGGAATTGATATTTGGGGGAACCCCACGTCAATTTTTTTTTAAATTTGCGGCGGGGTTCCCCTTAATATCCATTCCAGACCTGAAGGGCCTGGTAATTGAATTCTGGGGAACCCCCACGCTTTTTTTTTATTTTTTATCAATGACTTTTGTATGTATTGCCGGGAGCCGACAATTCATTAATAGCCGCGAGTCAGTTTTAAATGACTTTTTTTCTTTCAAAAATGACATTTTTTGCAGGGACAGTTCTAAGCACGGGAAACATGCGCCACTTTACATGCATATCATACACACCCCCCAGGTATGAAATTTAAAGGAATATTTCACTTTTATTTTTTCATTTTAAGCATTATTAAAATCACTGCTCCCGAAAAAACGGCCGTTTTTAAAACTTCTTTTTGCATTGATACATGTCCCCTGGGGCAGGACCCGGGTCCCCAAACACTTTTTATGACAATAACTTGCATATAAGCCTTTATAATTAACACTTTAGATTTCTCCCATAGATTTTTCGAATTTGCCGCGAACACCCCAATTTGTTCGCTGTTCGGCGAACGGGCGAACAGGCAATGTTCGACTCGAACTCGAAGCTCATCCCTAGTAAGTACACAGTGGAGGGATTCCCCCAAAGCAATACGTTAACACTGGAGCACCTCTCCACCAGGCCTCACCCAGCTCTATGAAATATACTAGCTATACAAACAAGTTCTATTATAGCATGAGTCTATAGACTCTTAGGTTCCCCCTAGTGGGCAATTCCCATGCACGTGTCCTACTATATTAGTTCAGACAGACAAGCTGAATCCTGTAATTGCTCCTTCCGATTAACAATAGTCTTCGCTAGCCTTGGTTGGTGCACATTAATAATTTGTAATTCAAAGGAAAGTGAAAGAAGATTGATCAGTAACATATGTGATAAAAAGGGACAGATGAACGCTGATCCTTCCCAAAGCACTAACTTAATCCTGGATGCAGCGTGACTCGGCTTGCAGTACTGCAGATACCAGCAAGCCTAAGTGAATAAGTACAGTTGTGGAAGTCACCTTCCTGCAACACAGTTAATTGTGTTAGTGGGCAGGTGCCCTCCCACCACATGAGGCCTTGCCTCACAGGTATCTTCCGACAGGGCCCTCTTGGTTCGCTGCCTCCGGACGAGTCGTTGTCCCAGGTCCTCCGCTTAGCCAAACATCAGGCGTTGGTGGATAGGTGACTCTGGATGCTCAGGAGTGTAGAGCTGTCCCTCTACCTGGTCCGATCAGCAGGGCTGTAGCTGGGATGCCTCCGGCAGACGATCCGGCCTCCGTCACTTTAAGCCCAGGCTTTTCCGGCCTAAGCACACTCGCTGCAGGCCTCTTGCCGCTTGCAAGATGGCATCCCAAGAGACCGTGCTGAGGCCTTACTAGTCTGTTATATAACATCCCCCAGCAGGCTGTGCGGTGGCACACTGCATTCTGGTAGCACATTCGCAGTGTGGGTTAGTAGTTCTCCCTGTGTACCAGTCTATGGGGCCGTTTGGTGTGAGAACTTCATGTCCCAGAATCCATTGCTGCTCTCCTCAGTTCTGTACAATCTCCTTCATTGGCTGTTGCAACTCTGCTGTTAATTGGTTTTCCTCTCCAGCCATAGGAACACAATAGAGGTCACTCAATCCAGAGCTGTGTGTGTGTGTCAGCTCATATTACACTCCCTCAAGTCTGTGAAAACAGGAAGGAGGAGGGGTGGAAATAAACCCAGACATGACAGGCAACTTCTCCCTAACTGAAGCTGGAAAGCCTGTGTACATTGTTCTGGCAAACTTGGCAGGATCTGCGGGTTATATTGTGAGACACCCGCTACAATTATTATTTTTTTAAATGAAAAGCTGTGCAGAAAAAAGTAGCCACTGAGTGTAGATGTGTGTGTGTGTGTATATATATATATATATATACACACACACACACAGAACAAGATAAATAAATAACAAGAGATATATATTTTTCTTGAATAATATTCCATGTACATGCAGTATATTTACTGGTTCCTGGAGGAGGGGAGGGGAGGTTTGCATAGATAAGGGGCGGCAACTTCCTCTGACACTGCCGTTGCTATGGAAACCTGACCTAAAACCTATTACACTGCTTGTGCAGCACTGAGCATGTGCGAGATCTGCAAGGCTAAAATCCAGGAAGAAATCCAGTCTGGCTTCAGATGCCCACACTTAAGATGGCCATGGTCTGCTGCTAGTTTATAAACTTTCAAAATGCTGTAATAACAAAACGGACCTTAGTTTACAGACTAATTTTACTAGAATACATTAAGCTTGTGTATTATAGGGGTATTTTTATTTTAAAAGTGTAATTTCGGCCGGAACACCACTTTAATAAAAAATATATATATATATTTAAAAAAACTCATAAAATAATAGCCTGACGTATGTGTTCCCTGAAGATTTACTATGATTGCTCTGTAAAGATACACTTCAGCAGAAAGGCCAAAATGCTTTCCAGTGATTGGAGTAATGACTGCAGAGCTGTGCAGACAGTCCTTGCTTCTGGCCTCCCTGTTATATGTCTACATTACCCTGCAGTTATCATTCCCAGGACTTGTAATTACTTCTCAAGGAGTCTCAGCTCTGACACATATCTGAAGTCTGACAGTATTTTCAGCGATGTGAATGCACCTGCTATATCCAACTCTGGTGCGTGTAATGTGATACTATTAGAGCTGCAGATAGGACAGAATGCAGACATTATTTATGACAGTTGCCTCTAGTCTACCTTCCCCCTTTCCAACTTCAGCACCTAGTAAGACTGCTAGTATGAGCCTGATTCAGAATTTCAGCTTGACTGCAAATGATATTGAAAATATATAAAATTTCTATTTGAGCAATCTCAGTTGGGCCTACTTCCTCACTAAGTATGATTTGGGAAAAACACTTGGAATTATTGTATCATGCTTGGACCTTGCTTTATAGTTTTTTTTTATTTGCCTTCCTCTAGATTAGCAGTAGGTACTGTATAGGGTTTTATATATGATGGTTTTCTGCTTATGTTTTTTTCTATTGGTTGAATTAGATGGACTTGTGTCGTCTTGCAACCTAACTGTGTAACTATGTAGGGATTATAAAATATAAAGGATGTAATTGTGTATTTTTTTATAATTTTTTTTTATAAAATAACAATTATATATATATAGATATATATCTATATATATATCTATATATAGATATATATATATATATATAGATATATATACGTGTTCATTTTTTTAAATTAAAAAATACACAGTTACATCCTTTATATTTTATAATCCCTACATAGTTACACAGTTAGGATGCAAGATGACACAAGTCCATCTAGTTCAACCAATAGAAAAAAATGTAGCGGGTGTCAAATTTAGAGGGGCGTATCTGGGCCATAGATGGCCCAGATACATAGATTTTTAGGGATTTTTGGACACTTTGGAGTGTGGGAGGTATGAATGGTGTCATGTTCCCTGCGGTCCCTAGGTGGCGTTGTCACCTGGGACCGGGGTTGAACTGCCATTCTAGCGCTGTGCCCTTTGTGTCCTCTCGCGGCAGTAGTATGGCGGGGCGGGGAACCCGCTGTACCTGCTGGGAGAGGACATAAAGGGGGCGGACATCTTGCGCACGAGATCCATTCCCTAGGCACCTTCGGCCTGGGGGCTGCTGCGGTTCGTCTGTGCCCAGGCGCCCTTGGTCTGGGCGCGTGGAGTCGAGTTCCATCCCGGGCACCTTCAGCCTGGGGTGATGTACTTTACAAGGAGGCCTGGGGCCCAGTACCTTCGACTGGGTCCCGCGAGGGCGAAGCATTCCTAAGGTGCCCCCGGTATTGGGTGGCAGGGACCTCAACGTTCACCCAGGTCAGTGGCAGGGACCAAATTCACAGTCAGTGGCAGCGACTGTGCGCCAAGCCTGTTTGCACTAAACGGAACAGGAGAGACTTTATTCATTAAGTTGTGCCTGGACCTACTCTTTCCCACACCCTGTCTGTTCTTTTAAAGTTCAACCAGCCTACCTATTGATCAAAGCAAATAAAACAGTGTTGGACTTTTTATTGATGTGGAACTCGTGTTACTGGAAGCTAAGTGTCAAAAACATAAGCAAGAAAAAATAAGTAAAATTAAGAAAACTCCTATTTAATTAAAAGTTACATTTACATATGACCCTTACATATAAGGGCCCTTTCACACATGCGGACCGTATGTTCGTTTTTCATCCATCCGTCTTCGGATGAAAAACGGACATACATGTATCCCTATGGGATAGCGGGTGTCAGCGGATGAACATCCGCTGACACCCGATCTAATCCGTGTCCTCTATGCTCCGTTTCTGCAGACGGAGGAAAATACTATTTTTCCATCCATCTGCAGATCGGATCGGATGACACAGACAGACTGTCCGTGTTCATCCGATCCCCCCATAGAGGAGAGCGGAGATCTGACAGGGCGGTCCCTGCACAGTGTGCAGGGACCGCCCTGTCATCTGCCGGCTCAGCGGGGATCAATGGAGCTGAGCAAGCGGATGTTCACGGGGCGGATCATCACGGGATCTGCCCTTTTTCTTATTTTTTATTACTTTTACATTTAAGATGGATTTTTACCATATATACCAGTGATGGTGAACCTTGGCACCCCAGATGTTTTGGAACTACATTTCCCATGATCCACAACTACACTGCAGAGTGCATGAGTATCATGGGAAACATAGTTCCAAAACATCTGGGGTACCAAGGTTCACCATCACTGATATATACACATATATATATATATATATATATATATATATATATATATATATATATTGTGGTAGTGTGATACCCCACCAGTGTATGAATACAGGATTCTCAACCAGGCAGGTTGAGGGGCTCCAGGGTATTTGCTTGTTTGGGAGGAAACTGGCTTTTCAGTTTCCTCATGATTTACTAAAATCCACTTTGGGACCCGGAGCTTGGGGATTTCTTAGAGATCCGGGTGGGATGAAATCCCCAGTCCTGGATCCGGGTTTTGAGACTCAACTGCACATTGATTGTTCAGGTGTGTGTGGGCCTGATAGTAGAATCAGGACCAGCATTCTGGGTCCCACCCTCCCGACGAGTGCAGGTGTGCACTGGGGAAGCCATAGAGTGCAAGTGTGCACTGGAGGAGTCAGAGAGTGCTTGTGTGCACAGTGGAAGCCAGAGACCCAGGTTTGAGGGTCAGAGCAGCAAGGGGCTGCTATCCAAATGGATGGTGTTGCAGATGGAATAGTCTATAGGAGACAGACAAGAGCCTGAAGTGGAAGGCCTGAGCAGCACTGCTATATGTATAAGCCAGGAGGCTGAATGTCATTTTGTTGTTGAAAAGGAGTACTGAAACCCCTGCGAGGGAAACCTTTCATTTTGTTTTGACTTCTTTTAATAAAAATGGGCAAACAAAGCCCTTAAAAAAAAGAACCAGTGAGTGGCGGTGTCCTTCAAGCTCTACATTTGATGCTAGTCCTTCACAATATATATATATATATATATATATATATATATATATGTATGTAGCACAACCCCCAGACTAAGGGAGCTGCAGGTTATGATTTGGGTCTGTACTCTGGCTATCAACCCCAAGAACTTGGCTCGAATCCTCCCTTGGCACAACTGGTCTGCACAATGATTGTGGAACCCAATGATAATTGGGAACTAGGGATGAGCTTCGTGTTCGAGTCGAACATACGTTCGACTCGAACATCGGCTGTTCGATCGTTCGACGAAGATCGAACGATTTGGGCCGTTCGCGCCAAATTCGAGTGACGCGAACGGCCCACAATGCACTACGCCATCGCAGTGTCATCCAGGCGCTGTGATTGGCCAAGCATGCACTGTGACCCCGCATGCTTGGCCAATCACAGCGCCGGCAGCGAGGAGAGCAATGATTGGCCACAGGCAGGATGCCTGTGGCCAATTATTGCTGATGGGGTTTAGTACACGCCCCACACTATAAAAGGCCGCCAGCGCGGCGGCCTTGTGTAGTGTGTTCCGGAGCAGGGAAAGAGAAGCATAGGCAGGGACAGTGTCATTTTTTTTCCTTTACTAATCCTGGATTCCTTGTGTTTAGGGACAAATAAGGATAGGTAGGGAGAGTGTCAGTGACAGTGTGCTATTCTGTGCTAATCCTTGTTTGTAGGGACAGAGAGGTACAGTGAGGGAAACTGACAGTGTGCTATTCTGTTCTAAAACTATTTTGCTGAACCATATTTTCAATCCTTGAGTTGAGGGACAGAGAGGTACAGTGAGGGAAAGTGTCAGTGTGCTATTGTGTTCTAAAACTATTTTGCTGAACCATATTTTCAATCCTTGAGTTGAGGGACAGAGAGGTACAGTGAGGGAAAGTGTCAGTGTGCTATTGTGTTCTAAAACTATTTTGCTGAACCATATTTTCAATCCTTGAGTTGAGGGACAGAGAGGTACAGTGAGGGAAAGTGTCAGTGTGCTATTGTGTTCTAAAACTATTTTGCTGAACCATATTTTCAATCCTTGAGTTGAGGGACAGAGAGGTACAGTGAGTGAAACTGACAGTGTGCTATTCTGTTCTAAACCAATTTTGCTGTTCCATATTTTCAATCCTTGAGTTGAGGGACAGAGAGGTACAGTGAGGGAAAGTGTCAGTGTGCTATTGTGTTCTAAAACTATTTTGCTGAACCATATTTTCAATCCTTGAGTTGAGGGACAGAGAGGTACAGTGAGTGAAACTGACAGTGTGCTATTCTGTTCTAAACCAATTTTGCTGTTCCATATTTTCAATCCTTGAGTTGAGGGACAGAGAGGTACAGTGAGGGAAAGTGTCAGTGTGCTATTGTGTTCTAAAACTATTTTGCTGAACCATATTTTCAATCCTTGAGTTGAGGGACAGAGAGGTACAGTGAGTGAAACTGACAGTGTGCTATTCTGTTCTAAATCAATTTTGCTGTTCCATATTTTCAATCCTTGAGTTGAGGGACAGAGAGGTACAGTGAGTGAAACTGACAGTGTGCTATTCTGTTCTAAACCAATTTTGCTGTTCCATATTTTCAATCCTTGAGTTGAGGGACAGAGAAGGACACTCGTAGAAATTATCAGTGTGCTATTCTGTGCTAAATCTTGTTTGTAGGGAGGGACAGAGTAGGACAGTGAGTGAAACTGACAGTGTGCTATTCTGTTCTAAACCAATTTTGCTGTTCCATATTTTCAATCCTTGAGTTGAGGGATAGAGAAGGACACTCATAGAAATTATCAGTGTGCTATTCTGTGCTAAATCTTGTTTGTAGGGAGGGACAGAGTAGGACAGTGAGGGAAAGTGTCAGTGTGCTATTCTGTTCTAAAACTTTTTTGCTGAACCATATTTTCAATCCTTGTGTTTAGGGACAGAGAAGGATAGGCAGGGGACAGTGTCAGTGTCATTGTTGCTAAGCCTCCTGCACAATATACACCTGAAGGTAGCCCTTATTGCTGTTTTTCCCATCTCCCTGCAGGCCATCCATTAAAATGTCTGGAAGGCAACCAAGGAGAGGCAGACAGTCAGGAGGCAAAAAAAGAGGGCAAGCAGGCTCTGTGTCTGGGGGCAACAGTGCTGGTCGTGCACGCGGTGCATTGTCATCAGCACATGGCCATGGGACACGCTTGTCCTTGTTTTCGGCAGCTGGACATGTTGAGCCACATCATGCCGAAGACTTGGTAGAGTGGATGACCAAGCCCACCTCATCCTCCTCATCCTCTCTCACCCAGGCTCAGGGTACTGGCAAAGCAGCTGCCAAAGCGTCCTCTTCTCTGGTATCATTATCTTCATTAGTCAATCCTTCCCTAGACCCACCATGCCCTCCTCCTGAGGAGTCCCCCGAACTGTTTGAGCACAGTGTTGGGTACATGCTCCAGGAGGATGCCCAGCGTTTAGAAGGATCTGATGATGATACCCAGCTAGAGGAAGGCAGCAGCGTGAGAGCAGAGAGAGGGGATGCTCAAGAAGGACACCAATCTGGCAGTCATGTTCCAGCAGCTGCAGCATACTGCCAGATTGGCTCCAGTGATGAGGAGGGAGGGGATGATGAGGTCACTGACTCCACGTGGGTGCCTAATAGGAGAGAGGAGGAGGAGGTGGATGAGGAGGAGGCACATCTCCAACGAGGCAGGATGCCCTTGAGTGGCCAGCGTATGGGCAGCACACCGACGGAATCACACCGCAGAGCTCCGCCTGTGCAGGGCGCTGCCTCTGCCCGTCATTCAAAAAGTTCTTTGGTGTGGGCCTTTTTTGAGGCGAGTGCATCAGATCGCACAGCTGCTGTTTGCAACATATGTCTCAAGCGTATATCGCGTGGCCAAAACATCAGCCGCTTGGGCACCACATGCTTGATCAGACATATGTTGACCTGCCATGCAGCTCGTTGGCAAGCCTACCTTAAAGACCCACACCAAAGAACAAAGCTGACCTCTTCTTGCACCGCATCAGCTGGGATCTCCAACCCCACTATACCTTCACTCCTCTCTGAAACCTGCTCTGAGAGGAATGAAGGTGTAGAATTAGGTGTGTCACAGGCAAGTACTTGCGGGCACTCTGCTAGCAGTACACCAACGTCCGATTCTAGCAGGCAAATTTCCCTGCCCCAGCTGCTGGACCGTCGAAAGAAGTTCACTCCCAGCCATCCACATGCCCAGCGGTTGAATGCTAGCTTGGCTAAATTGCTAGCGCTTCAACTGCTGCCTTTTCAGTTGGTAGACTCGGCCCCCTTCCGTGAGTTTGTGCAATGTGCGGTTCCTCAGTGGCAGGTTCCCAAACGACACTTTTTCGCATGGAAGGCTATTCCGGCTCTCTACAGGCATGTGGAAGGCAATGTCTTGGCCTCGCTGGACAGGGCGGTCAGCGGTAAGGTGCATATTACCGCTGACTCATGGTCCAGCAGGCATGGACAGGGACGTTACCTTTCTTTCACGGCCCATTGGGTCACTCTTTTGGCAGCTGGGAAGGATGCAGGACAAGGTGCAGTAGTGTTGGAGGTTGTTCCACCGCCACGCCTCCAAAATGCTACTACTGGTTGTGACACACCTCTCTCCTCCACCCCCTCCTCTTCTTCTTCCTCCATGGCCTCTTCCTGTGGTTTGTCCTCGGAACCAGCGGTGCTCCGTAGGCGTTCAAGGGGCTACGCAAGTACGCAGGCAAAAAGATGCCATGCCGTGCTTGCGCTGGTGTGTTTGGGGGACAGGAGCCACACTGGGGCAGAGGTCCTGTCTGCTCTGCAGGGGCAGGCCGAGAGGTGGTTGACGCCACACCAGCTTAAGCCAGGAATGGTGGTTTGCGACAATGGCACCAACCTCCTCTCCGCCCTCCGACAGGGACAACTGACCCACGTGCCCTGTATGGCTCACGTCCTTAACCTGGTGGTGTAGCGGTTCTTGGGCAGGTACCCGGGCTTACAGGATGTCCTGAGGCAGGCTAGGAAAGTCTGTGTGCATTTCCGCAGATCTTATAATGCCAGTGCTCGCCTGGCTGAGCTTCAAAAGGAGTTGAACCTGCCCAAGAACCGCCTTATATGTGACATGCCCACCAGGTGGAACTCAACGTTGGCCATGCTGCAGCGGCTGCACACGCAGCAGAGGGCCATCAATGAGTACCTGTGCGACTACGGCACCAGGACAGGGTCAGGGGAGCTCGGGTTTTTTTCACCACGCCAGTGGGGCATGATCAGGGATGCATGCACTGTCCTGGCACCATTTGAGGAGGCCACGAGGATGGTGAGCAGTGACAGTGCATGCATCAGTGACACTGTACCTCTTGTCCACCTGTTGGAGCACACGCTGCGTGGAATAATGGACAGGGCACTTGAGGCAGAACAGAGGCAGGAAGAGGAGGACTTCCTTGCCTCTCAAGGCCCCCTTTACCCAGACAGTGCTCCTTCTGTCCCACCCATCGCACAGGAAGAGGAGGAGGAGGAGGAGGATTGTGTCAGCATGGAGGTGGAGGCTGGCACTCAGCATCATCAGCAGCAGTCTTTTAGGGATGATTTACAGTCCCAAGAAACCAGTGGACTTGTACGTGGCTGGGAGGAGGTGGCTGCGGATCATGTCGTCCTTAGTGACCCAGAGGACTCCGGACTGAATGCCTCAGCTAACCTACGCTGCATGGCCTCCCTGATCCTGCAAAGTCTGCGGAAGGATCCTCGTATTCTTCGGATCAAGGAGAGGGACCATTAGTGGCTGGCCACTCTCCTTGATCCACGGTACAAGGGTAAGGTTGCGGACCTTATCGTACCGTCGCAGAGGGAGCAGAGGATGAGACAACTCCGGGAGGCCTTGCAGAAAGGTCTGTGCAACGCGTTCCCAGAGACTGGGAGGTTACAAACTCCTGGTCCTGGACAACGAGTTGCTGAGGCTTCGGGCAGTCAAAGAAGGAGCGGTGGGGAAGGTGGCCGTCTGACCGATGCGTTCAGACAATTCTTTAGTCCGCAGCCCCAAAGTATGATCGGTTCCAGCAACCATCGCCAGCGTCTGATATACATGGTGCAGGAATACCTAGGGGCAAGGTCAGACTTGGACACCTTCCCCACCGAAAATCCTCTGGCTTACTGGGTCTTGAGGATGGATCACTGGCCAGAGCTTGCACAGTATGCAATTGAGCTACTGGCCTGTCCTGCATCCAGCGTTCTTTCAGAACGCACATTCAGTGCTGCTGGAGGATTTGTCACGGATCACAGGGTGCGCCTGTCCACCGACTCGGTTGATCGACTGACTTTCATCAAGATGAACCAGTCTTGGATCACCACCAGCTACCACACACCAGATGCTGATATAACAGACTAATTGATTTTAAAATGTCACATCCCTTCAAGACTGATGCTGATGCTGAGTGCCTGTGCTGTTATGTTGACTGGCTATCCTCCTCCTCCTCCTCAATGATACGATTAACGATGATAGCTTGGAAGATCATTTTGGTTTATGGGTGACGCCACCAGTGGCTAAGGCCCAATTTTTCAGCCCCTGTTTAACAGGGGCGTGTAATTAAATTTTTTGATGCAATACTTTGCAACAGGCCTCATTGCTGTGCTCCAAGTACAGTATCTGTGAGGGGTTGCAGTGTTGTGCCACCAGTGCCTAAGGCCCAATTTTTCAGCCCCTGTTCAACAGGGGCATGCAATTATAATTATTGATCTAATAATTCACAGCAGGGAGCATTGCTGCGCCCACCAAGAGTAACTGTCAGGCCTTACAGTGTTGTGGCACCAGCACCACCATCACCACCACCACCACCACCAAAGGCCCAATTTTTCAGCCCCTGTTCAACAGGGGCATGCAATTATAATTATTGATCTAATAATTCACAGCAGGGAGCATTGCTGCGCCCACCAAGAGTAACTGTCAGGCCTTACAGTGTTGTGGCACCAGCACCACCATCACCACCACCACCACCACCAAAGGCCCAATTTTTCAGCCCCTGTTCAACAGGGGCATGCAATTATAATTATTGATCTAATAATTCACAGCAGGGAGCATTGCTGCGCCCACCAAGAGTAACTGTCAGGCCTTACAGTGTTGTGGCACCAGCACCACCATCACCACCACCACCACCACCAAAGGCCCAATTTTTCAGCCCCTGTTCAACAGGGGCATGCAATTATAATTATTGATCTAATAATTCACAGCAGGGAGCATTGCTGCGCCCACCAAGAGTAACTGTCAGGCCTTACAGTGTTGTGACACCAGCACCACCATCACCACCACCACCACCACCAAAGGCCCAATTTTTCAGCCCCTGTTCAACAGGGGCATGCAATTATAATTATTGATCTAATAATTCACAGCAGGGACCATTGCTGCGCCCACCAAGAGTAACTGTCAGGCCTTACAGTGTTGGGGCACCAGCACCACCATCAAAGGCCCAATTTTTACTACCACTGATCAACAATTATATGTTATTACAATTCCTGATATTATACTTGACAGAAGGGCGTTCCAGCACCCACCAAGAATAACTGTGAGTGCTTTCAGTGTTGTGCCAACACCAACACCTAAGGGGCCAATTTCTGCAGAGTATATACGGAAGGTCCCTACTTTCAAACATCCAACTTACAAACTACTACTACTTGCAAACGGAAGAAGACAACAGGAAGTGAGAGGAAATCTACCCCTTGGAAGGAAAATTCTCTCCTGTAAGAATTAATATGGGAGAAAGGTGTCTCCTCTCTACTGATGCTTTATCACCAATCCTTGTTTCAATAAAAACACCACATTTCAAAAACAGTTGTCATTGGGACGCAAAGTGAGGTGAAATGTTCTGAACAGGGGCACAGACAGCAAAAAAAATGTGACAGGGGTGATAACCGTTCCCTATGTTTTACAAAAAACTAAAAAAAAGGAATTTGCCATGGAGCTCCACTTAAACAATGCAGCTGTTCAAAATTATAAACAGATTCTACATAAGAACAAACCTACAGTCCCTGTCTTGTATGCACCGCCTGTATACGGCTGTTCAGAGTATATAGGTCCTTTTTTATTTTGTGTGCGGGGTTCCCCTTAATATCCATACAAGACCCAAAGGGGCTGGTAATGGGCTGGGGTAGGGGGGGGGGGGGGGGTTGATGGGGTAGCTATGCCATTTTTCCTAAAGATTTTCATCCATATTACCGGGACCAGACATTGCATTAAAGCCGCAAGCAGTTTTAAATGACTTTTTTCCCTTTAGAAATGTTATTTTGTGCAGGGACAGTTCTAAACACGGGAAACACGTGGCACTTCACAGGCATACTTTAGACACCCCCCAGGTACAATATTTAAAGGAATATTTGACTTTTTTTTTTTCACTTTATGCATCATTAAAATGACTGCTCCCGGAAAACGTCCGTTTTTAAAACTTATTTTTGCATTGATACATGTCCCCTGGTGCAGAAGCCGGGTTCCCAAACTCTGTTTCGGACAATAACATGGATAATAGTCGTTATAATTAGCACTTTAGAATCCGAACGTTCGCATCCATTGTATTTAATAGGGTTCTAATGTTCGCGCGAACTTTCGGTCCGTTCGCGGGTTCTGGTGCGAACCGAACCCGGGGGTGTTCGGCTCATCACTATTGGGAACACAATAATACTACACAACAGTAAAATGGTATATATATATAGTTGTTACCTTGTATAGCCACTTGTCCCACAGTGTAATAGAGAACTCCACACAGTTTTCTGCTTAACAATAATCAAATTACTCAGTGGTAAAAGACAGAAAAATTAAACAGAGGCACAGTTGACTTGTGCAGGGCCCTGCAACGTCAATGATGTATATATATATGACAGTAAAAAAACACAGCCTTAATGCACACTTTCTACATAAGTAAAAGACCTATGCTCGCGAGCTCCCCCTAATGGGCAATATTGTACCCGTGTCCCGTCACTATCAGTTCTAGTCAGGCCTGACTAAATTCAGTGTACAGTTCCTTCAGTAGTAAGAGTCTTCGCTAGCAATCGTTGGTGCACATAACATTTGTAATCCACAGGGGTATTAAAAGAAAGTAAACTGAACTTCCACAATGTTTATGAAGATGAAACTCTCTGGCGGTGCGAACGCCAAACTTTAAACTACGCGGCCACCACGAGATGCACTATGTCCTGGCGTGTGGCGCACTACTCTACTAATGGTGGGCCTTAAAAAGTCACAGACCTACACAAACAGTCAATGAATTCCGGGCAGGTGCCCTCTCACCAAAGAGGCCTTGTCCCACTGGCACGTCCCGCTGTCGGTGCCTCGATTCGCAGCCTCTCCGCAACTTGCAGTCTCCGGATCCTCTCACAGCCGCACTGGATGTCGGTGGATGGATGACCCCGGTCTCTGAGAAGCGAAAGCTGGTCACACGGAAAGGGATCCCCCCTTAAGCTGAGCGATCCTCCTCGATATATAAACAAATAGTGCAGCGCTAGAATTGTCAAAATTGCTGCCAATAAGCAGCAAAGTAAAACATAAATGACATATGATTCTAATGCCCCTGTGGAAGACGTTGGAGCCGAAACGCGACGGGCTTGCCATTGTTGCACCCCACATTGCTTTTAAATAACTATTCGTGATCACTTTTTATATTTTTGTCCTATATTTGTAAGACAAATTTTATTTAATAAACCCATACCTGGTTTTATTGACCTGCACCATTGGGAGTGTTCTCCTTTTTTTCACCCTTCTTTTCCATCCTGGATTTCTTTGGAGTTCGCATGCAGGAGAAATTGCACCCTGCGAGTCGTGCACTGGACCATTCCGCCTAAAACGGCCTGAGATATTCACGGCATCCAACTCCATCGATCCTGGTCATTTGAGACCTTCAAGCCTTGTTGACCCACTGTCGTACGGCAGGTGGGTCCACCTTATGTGGTAAGAGTACCCAACCTCTCCATTTGTTATCGTGTGTTGTGAGTCCCAACTGTCAACAGTGTAGTTTTCAACAGTCAACATTGTGGTCGTGGTCCCTCTATGAGAAGACACCCATTTAATTTGCACATGTTGTTGGGACTTTCTGTTACTTTTTTCTATTTTTTCACTCATCATTACTGTAGCTGGGTGCAGTTACATGGGCCACACCTTTTTGATTTTATGAAGGACAGTTCTATAGCTATGGCTTTTTATTTGAGCTAATCTTTGCATGGACCGTTTTATTGTTTTTTGTTCCATTCTAGGTTGCTGTTCACATATTAGCACTTCGTTTATTTTCCTAATCTAGGAGACACCAGTATATGGTTTAGATATTAGCACTTAGTGGCTGTTCCTATTCAGGACACATCATAATTTGGTTTTATTCATTTAGAATTATATGTCATTTATGTTTTACTTTGCTGCTTATTGGCAGCAATTTTGACATTTCTAGTGCTGCACTATTTGTTTATATATGCTTTATTACTTTGTTTGTTTGAGTGCTGGCAGCTTGAGTTATTTTGGGTTTTAGCGCAGTTTTTTAACTTTTTTTCTTGATCCTCCTCGATAGCTGTAGTCCCAGGCTTTTAGGCCTAGACGCTCCGGCAGCAGGCCTCAACACAGACTTCCTGCTTAAAAGAAGGCAAGGTCCTGAGAGAGCGAGCGTAGCTCCTCCCTTGCTTTAAGTAACCTCCCCCAGAAGGCTGTGCGAAGATGCAATGCACTTTGGGAGTACAGATGCACTGTGGGTACCATAGTCTATTTAATACCCATGGCAATGGAGTCCCTTTCTCCCTGTATAACGAGTTCCACAATGAATCGGTCCAATACAGTTAAACAACAGTTGCTGCAATATCTTAAAGCGACTCCGGAGGGAGCTGGGGTTGTTTCTCAAGATAACAATAGTCTTTAACACACTGCAAAGTGGCACCCCGCTACACACTCCCCCCACTTAAAATCTTTGGTCCCCAAAGACATTTATAGTTTCATAGGAAAAAAAACATAGTTAGCATGTACAGATATAATACAGTTCACATGCACAAAAGAACCAGGCAGAGGAACCTCCCACCAAACTTCAGAAGGAAGGTTGTCCTGCCTACAGGCCTCCTTATCTGGTACGGCCTGACCAGCTGTGCCAGGGGGTGAGCTAGGGTTGCCCTCCACCAAATTTACAGTGGAGGGACCAGGTATGTCAACTGTCCTTCTTGAGGTGAGGACAGTTTCTTCAGAGAATTAACCCATTTGATCATAAGTCAGAGGGTGAATGACTCTACTTTCTCTCTGCTCCTTGGGTGTCAGAGTATCAAGGGCAATAGATTCTGCTGATTCTTCAGTTGCTATCCCTTCTTGTTCAGGCATGCTGGGCTCCATTACTTTAGAAGCGTCTAGTTCATTTTTAGGAAGCAATGAAGTCTCATCAGGGTCTTCTATTTGCAGGGGATACAAAACATCTTCCACTTCCTTGGTGAGCATGCTGTGTGGCACAAACTCAGGAGCCTCAGGGTGAAGAGTTCCACTGTCAACTACTTCAGCTGGGGACAAGGGAGTGGTCATGGGCTCTGGCATTTGAGATGACCACAACCAATCAAGTTCCATCTCTTCATCCTCAGAATCCCTCTCCGCCAAGTCTTCATTTTCCACATCTGGATGTGTTGACTGAGATCTGGTAACTGGTCTGTACCCTTGAGAGGTTGAAGGGAGCTCTTGTGAATCTGAAGTGGGAGGTAGGCAAACTGCTTCAGAAAGGGGCAACAGATGGTTCCTATGCCAAGTCTTTAATGGGCCTACACTCCCCTCTGGCCTGACTTGATATACTGGAAGGCCTGGCAGCTGCTTGCAGATATTCTACGGCTGAGATCTCCATTGGTCAGCTAACTTGTGTTTTCCAGGGATACCCAGATTCCTCAATAGTACTCTATCCCCTGGCTGCAAGTCCTGAATTCTGACTTTGAGGTCAAAGTTTCTTTTGTTCCTCAATCCCCTTTGGTCAGATGTAGCTTGAGCCTTTTCATAGGCCATTTCCAAACTCTTCCGTAGCCGATCCACATACCCCTTGTGGGATGTTGCTGAAGCGTGATCCAGTGATGTGCCAAAGGCCAGGTCCACTGGTAGCCGAGTCTATCTTCTAAACATCAATCGGTTCGGGAAGTATCCAGTGGCATCACTGTTGGTGCTGTTGTAGGCATGTACAATGGCAGCCACATGCTTGCTCCAGTGTTGTTTCTTTTCCGAGCTCAGAGTCCCCAGCATGTCTAAGAGAGTCTGGTTAAACCGTTCAGGCTGAGCATCGCCTTGTGGGTGGTACGGGGTTGTTCTAGTCTTTTTAATGCCTAATAAATACAACAACTTCCTTATCAGCCTACTTTCAAAGTCTCTCCCTTGATCTGAATGAAGGCGTTGGGGCAGACCATAGTGCACAAAGAACTTCTCCACAAGTACTTTTGCTACTGTCGAGGCCTTCTGGTCCTTTGTTAGGAATGCTTGAGCATATCTGGTGAAATGGTCTGTGACCACCAAAACATTCCCTTGTCCACTCAGATCAGGCTCTAGGCAGAGGAAATCAATGCACACCAGATCCATGGGTCCCTGACTTTGTAGATGGCCCATTGAGGCGGCTTGATGGGGCAGGGTCTTCCTCTAGATGCATTGGGGAACAAGAATGACAGTACCATTCTACTTCAGCCCGCATACAGGGCCAATAGAATCTGTCTCTCACGAGATGGAAAGTTCTTTCAGACCCCAGATGACCATGATCACCGTGGAGAGCAGTCAGGACTGCCTTCCTGTGTTTAGCAGGCAGGAACAGTTGCCATTTCTCTTCCAGACCTTCAGAGAGGCCCCTTGGGTAGACCACCCCTTGATGTATTTGCAGCCAGTCCCACTCTCTGTGTAACAGTCGGGCTTCTTTAGTAGAGTCTGTTAGAAGCATCTTAGGGCACTGGTTCTCCAAGGCCTTCAATACCAGCTTTCCCAGGGGGTCTTCCAATTGATCCCTTCTCAATTCTTTCTTGGACAGTTTAGTTAACCCCTCTTCTCCGACTTGAGTCACATTGCAATAACATCCAGGTACTCCAACAGCTCCAATCTCTTCGGCCCTTGATCCTCCTCTGGCCTGAAGTTCCGCTCCCTGGTATAGGGCTCTCACTCCTTCTGGGGTCAACTGAGTCCACTCTTCTGTAGGGTCACTGGGGGCATGGGTCCTTCTGGAGAGGGCATCTGCATCCCTGTTTCCAACCCCAGGTCTGCACTTTAGGCTGAATGTGAAACCCGAAAGGGCAGCCAACCATCTGTGTCCTATAGCATCCAGTTTAGCGGTGGTCAGGAGGTAGGTGAGAGGATTGTTATCCGTCTTGACCAGGAATTCAGCCCAGTATAAGTAGTCTTTCAACTTGTCCACTACAGCCCATTTTAGGGCCAGGAATTCGAGCTTGTGTGTGGGGTAATTCTTCTCAGAGGGGGTCAGACGTCTACTCACATAGGCAACAGGCCTCAAGTGATCACCATGCTCTTAGTAGAGTACTCCGCCTAGCCCATCTCTACTGGCATCAACATGCAACTCATAGGGTTTAGTGGTATCTGCGTAGGCCAAAACGGGGGCAGTGGTTAGGCTTTCCTTCAGTTGGATGAAGGCCTCTTCACACTGGGTGGTCCACTGGTCCTGGATAGACTCTTTAGGTTTTCTGGGCCCTGCTGTGGATTTCACTGGGTTGACCGGTTTTTGGGCATCATCTTCCCCTTCACTCTTCAGTAGTTCATTGAGGGGGCCGGGCAATCTTGGCAAACCCCTCCATGAATCTTCTATAATAGGAGCAGAACCCCAGGAACGACCTAAGCTCAGTCACGTTGGTGGGCCTTGGCCAAGAGGTGACAGCATCCAGCTTCTCGGAGTCTGTAGCTACCCCTTGAGCAGACATGATATGGCCCAGGTAATGGACTGAGGACTAGTGGAATTGACACTTCTCTAAAGAAAGCTTCAGGCCTTCTTCATGGAGCCTCTTCAAGACCTTTTCCAACCGCTCTTCGTGTTCTTCGAGAGTTCTACCGAACAAAATAATGTCGTCTAGGTACACCAGCACTTCAATGAGGTTCATGTCTCCCAAGGTTTTCTCCATCAGTCTTTGAAAAGTGGCTGGGGCTCCCGACAAGCCCTGGGGCATGCGGTTGAACTCAAAGAAACCCACTGGGGTGATGAAAGCTGTTTTCTCCTGATCTTCAGCGTGCATGGGAATTTGATAGTACCCACTCTTCAAGTCCATCACACTGAACCACTTAGCCCCTGACAAACTCTGTAAAGCATCTTCTATTCGGGGGGTGGTGTACTGATCAGGTATAGTCCTTCTGTTCAGTGTTCGGTAGTCGATACACAGCCTCAAGGACCCGTTTTTCTTCTGGACTACCACTATTGGAGAGGCGTAGGGGCTTCGAGACTCTCGGATAATGCCCGTCCTCTTAAGTTCTGCTAGTTGCTCACGCAGATCTTCTAGGTCAGCCAAGGGAACCCGTCGGACTCTTTCCCTAAACGGCTTATCTTCCTGTAGGAGAATCTTGTGGGTGGCACTTTTCGTACATCCCACATCAAATTCATTCTTGGAGAAGATCTTCTGCCATCTAGCAAGTTGGGCCTTGGCCCTCTCTTTCCATGCTGGTGGGAGGGTCGTGTCTTCGTAACAGAGCTTCTCCACAGTAACTTCACCCCTTTCCTCCTTCTCCAAGTCAGATAGGGCAACTGGGGTGGTGGGGTTCACTTGGCCCAACAGCATTCTGGCTGGTACCCTTACCGGTGTGGTAGTAGTATTCCTAATGCTCACGGAGATCTTCCCGTGTTTTTTCTTAAGGGCCTTCAATGGGATCACTTCGGGAATTACTTCTAGTCCCCTTTGATTTTCATGTGGATCCGGTTCAAGGACGACAAAGGGGCTGGGTTGTTCCCAGGTAAGCTTTATAGCAGCTCTAAAACAAGTCACCTCTCCAGGTTGTAAAACTTTCTCCGTCCTATCCAGCTTCCAGATCTTCCCAACCCCCTCTGTCGGGGCATTCTGCTCCAACACCAAGCACCGATAGACCGGCTGTAGCATAGGGTGGACTCTTGAGGTTGAAGTATCCTGTACTTGGGCCACCGGTGTCAACAGCCTCCTGACTAGGTCAGTATTGGTTCCTATGATGAGGGAACTCTTGCTGGCTCCTGGCAGTCAGGGACAAACTACAGCCAGGGTGTCGAAGGTCTCAGCTTCTCCTGCCAATGAGGGGTCAAAGGTCAACTTGATTGGAAGGTATCCATCATAAGGAAAACTCTGTGTCCCTATGCCCCATATCGCCAGGTCTTCAAGCTTTTGTAGCGGTAGATGTCTGAGGTGCTTGTTGTAGAAGTCTCTATATAGCAAAGTTACTTGGGCTCCAGTATCAAGGAGGGCCTTTGTATAGATTCCTTCTACCTGAATTGAGACTACTGGGGAGGGCCCCACTAATTTGACAGGGAGTTTCCTTGGAGAAGCCTTCTTACTTGACTCTGTGACCTGTACTTTTTTTCCTCTTTTCTTCTTGAGCCTCTTTCTGGATCTCAATCCTTGTTGGGCCTGGTATGCACTGATCTCCCGCCGTTGAGCATTTTTGGACATGGAGTGGGAGGTATTATGTCGCTCAGAGGCGACAACAGGGGTGTTTGATAAAGAACTATTTTCCCTCTGTTGTCTTCCTGGGCTACTGAACTTTCCGGAGTTAGCTGGGACTGATGGGCACCAGGTTGACCCCTTCACCGGGGCCCTCTGAAGTTTTCCGCCGGCTTGCGGTGTGGTGCTGCAGCTTTCTTCAGGCTGGGGCACATTCGTCTATAGTGTCCAGTCCCTCCACAGTTGAAGCAAACCTCTTCATCCTTTGGGCGTTGAGATGGAGAAGTGGATGCAGTCTGGATCGCTTCCGTTGTGATTCCTCCTTCCTTACTTGCTCCTGAAGCTTTTGCCATCAATGAAGTCAGCATCTCCATTACTTGTGTCATCTGGGACTTTAGGATAGCTACTTCAGAGTCCTGTTCCATAGTTATTGCAGATCTGACCCCCGCTGAAGGGTAGATATGGGTTGAATAGTCGCTCGTTGGTCGTTCAACAGTGCCTCTTCATCTCTCACCACTCTGATGAGGTCAGGGTAACTTAGTGACATGACACCTGCTGAGGTTTTCAAGTGGAGCCAAACTGGATCAAAACGTAAGGCCCCTCTTAGGATTTGCTGCATCCTAGCCTGGTCTATAGCAGATGGTGCCATCCCTTTCTTCAAGACTATTTGGCATAACATTCTGTTCAGTCTTCTGATATATTCAGAAAGGCGCTCTCCTGGTTGTTGGAGAGTGTGTTCAAATTGATAGATGAGGTCAACAGCCTTTTCCAACTGTCCGAACTCTTCCTGTAGCATGACCAAATAGTCGTAGGCTGTACAAGCGGCATTACTGAACCTTAAGTTCCTGACAGCTTCCGCAGCGGCTCCTCTCAAGCTCTCGTTTATGCGCTGCTTCTTTTGGGCCTCTGGCAGTTCCCATCCTTCAAGAGCTTGCATGGCTTGCTCTATCCAGGTATCAAATTCATCTTCCCCAGCTGGCACAGGCTGTCTCCCTGAGAAAATCCTCAGTTTCCTGTATCCAGCTTCCACACATACTGTGTTGCTCTTTTGGCACTTAGACACGAGGTCTCCCAAAGCGTTAAGGAGCTCTTAACCAATCGTGGTCAGGGGTTGGTGGGAGGTTGTAGTTCCTCCTAATGTTTCTTCCTGACCAGTACCAGGGGACTCTTCACTTTGGGCTCTTGGGTGTACTATATAAAACTTGGTCTTGCCCCCCTAGTGCAAACTCTTTCTTCTGAAACTCTCTGGTATTCCCTCTCTCCACTCCAACAGTGCATGGGTGCTAGAAGTCCCCTGATCTGGCCTGAGACCAAGCACCCATGCTTTCCTATGTGGGGATAATGTCTTTATAATTTTGACAACTTCTTCTTTTTCCCAGTCCTTACCAGGGAGTTCAATTGCCATGCTCACGTCCGAGCGGGCGCCTACCGATTCGCACCACTGGTCCACAATGAAAGGGTCCATGCTGGCACTAATGGGATGGGGCTTGATTGCAGAGTACAGTAAATCCTGGACGAGCCCCCACGTGTAGCACTACCCCCAGATTAAGGGAGCTGCTGGTTATGTTTTGAGTCTGTACTCTGGCTATCAACCCCAAGAACTTGGCTCGAATCCTCCCTTGGCACAACTGGTCTGCACAATGATTGTGGAACCCAATGATGATTGGGAACACAATAATACTACACAACAGTAAAATGGTATATATATATATATATATATATATATATATATATATATATATATATATGTAGTTGTTACCTTGTATAGCCACTTGTCCCACAGAACAATAGAGACCTCCACACAGTTTTCTGCTTAACCAGAATCAAATTTACTCAGTGGTAAAAGATAGAAAAATTAAACAGAGGCACAGTTGTCTTGTGCAGGGCGCTGCAAAGTCAATGATTTATATATATATATATGACAGTAATAAAACACAGCCTTAATGTACACTTTCAACATAAGTAAAAGACCTATGCTCGCGAGCTCCCCCTAATGGGCAATATTGTACCCGTGTCCCGTCACTATCAGTTCTAGTCAGGCCTGACTAAATTCAGTGTACAGTTCCTTCAGTAGTAAGAGTCTTCGCTAGCAATCGTTGGTGCACATAACATTTGTAATCCACAGGGGTATTAAAAGAAAGTAAACTGAACTTCCACAATGTTTATGAAGATGAAACTCTCTGGCGGTGCGAACGCCAAACTTTAAACTACGCAGCCACCACGAGATGCACTATGTCCTGGCGTGTGGCCCACTACTCTACTAATGGTGGGCCCTAAAAAGTCACAGGCCTACACAAACAGTCAATGAATTCTGGGCAGGTGCCCTCTCACCAAACAGGCCTTGTCCCACTGGCACGTCCTGCTGTTGGTGCCTCGATTCGCGGCCTCTCCGCAACTTGCAGTCTCCGGTTCCTCTTACAGCCGCACTGGATGTCGGTGGATGGAGAAGCGAAAGCTGGTCACATGGAAAGGGATCCCCCCTTAAGCTGAGTGATCCTCCTCGATAGCTGTAGTCCCAGGCTTTTAGGCCTAGACACTCCGGCAGCAGGCCTCAACACAGACTTCCTGCTTGAAAGAAGGCAAGGTCCCGAGAGAGTGAGCGTAGCTCCTCCCTTGCTTTAAGTAACCTCCCCCAGAAGGCTGTGCGAAGATGCAATGCACTTTGAGAGTACAGCTGCACTGTGGGTACCATAGTCTATTTAATACCCATGGCAATGGAGTCCCTTTCTCCCTGTCCCATGAGTTCCACAATGCATCGTTCCAATACAGTCAAACAACAGTTGCTGCAATATCTTAAAGAGACTCCGGAGGGAGCTGGGGTTGTTTCAAGATAACAATAGTCTTTAACACACTGCAAAGTGGCACCCCGCTACACATATATATATATATATATATATATATATACCAATACATTTGGTGTCCAACACCCATTGACAATTAGTTTGTGATAGCATAATGTATACATTTTATAGAAGCTAAAGTTACAGTGCGGAAGGGTAAGGTTTATCAGAAGATAAAAAAATATATAAAAAGAGAAAAGACACAATCATTTATAACACTGCGCACTGTTACTGTAATGCAGATTTATATTTGACCACAAGATGGCAATGTTTAGCATCTCTGCTCATCATAGTCCAGGAGTACAGAGACTGCTGGGATTTGTATGCTGAAAGCAAACCTTTTTCCTCACAGTGGAGCTGAAACTAAACTACAAGGTCCAGAGGCAATCACCAGGCATACCTTCCAACTTTTTGAGATGGGAATGAGGGACACCTATCAGCAAAAGTATGCAGGCATAGGATACACCCCCTGTCACACCCCCTCAAATGAGAATTGTACAAAAAAACAAGATTAGTTAAACCCACAAGTGCTTTTTTTACCACTATTATTCCTTTATATTGGCATTTGGAATTTACAAATGCAGCAATTTAGAAGTCAGATGAAAGGTTTAGCGCTGGAAAACACTTTTTGATAGATAAAAAGTGCCTTTTATATACATCTATATTGATCAGACCAAAATGGAGGAAAGAGGGACAGAGGGACTTTGCTCCAAATCGGGGACAGTCCCTCAAAATCAGGGACAGTTGGGAGCTATTACCAGGGGGTGGGAGCAGATAAAAGTAAAAGCCTGGGAACACAGGGGGAGTTGAACAGAGACTGGGCTGATGATAGGGGATGTATGTGCATGAGCTATGTGGAGCCACATGGGCCTGGACCGGACTGGGGTAAAGCCGAGAAGCTGCAACTGACACTGAGATGCCAGGTATCCTGTGAGAGGCAGACTAGTGTAGACCTGTTTGCTGCAGGATTGTGGAAGTCATCATCTTTACAGCCACATCTTCAAAGAACTAGGGGTCCTCACAGTTGGAGGCTTCTTGCTTCGTCCTACTATACACAAGACCGGGGGAGAGAGTTCCTGACCCACCTAATGCTGCTCTGTTGCAAACGTTTATTGTCACATAAGTTCTTTTTCAAGTTCAAGGACAATCTTCAGCATATGCCTTTGCAAGTGGCCCTTTGAGTGTTGCTGTCTGCCATTCCTTATTGCTTCTCAAAAACTGCCTGCAGGTTACCTGGCTGAGTTAACCCCTGCTGGGCAGAATTATGTAGCTACTTTAAACCTAAGCCACCTAAAGAAGGAGTTTGCCGTAAGTTCAACGTTATTACGGGACATACGTCTTACAAACTTTCTTTCCCCCCAGCCCTTTAAAGTTTATGCCGCGTACACACAGTCGGAATTTCTGACCGAAAAAGTCAGATGGGAGTTTTTCATCGAATATTCCGACCGTGTGTATGCCCCATCAGACTTTTTCTGTCGGATCTTCCGACAGACTTAGATAGAGAGCAGGTTCTCTACTTTTCTGACGGAAAAAAAATCAGATTGTAAATTCCGATCATCTGTAGTAATTCGACGCATGCTCGGAAGCATTGAACTTTATTTTCTCGGCTCGTTGTAGTGTTGTAGGTCACCGCGTTCTTGACGGTCGAAAGTTCAGAGATCTTTTGTGTGACCGTGTGTATGCAAGCCAAGCTTGAGCGGAATTCCGTCGGAAAAAACTTGGATGTTTTTTTCCGACGGAAATCCGTTTGTGTGTACACGGCATAACTCTTCAAATGCAAATCACTTGCTGTCAAAAATTTAATTATTCTGTTTCTTTACATCTTAAAGGGAAAGCAACTTTCACTGTATGCCAACTTAAGGGCCCCAACTAAGCCGGCAGTAGAACCAACCTGACAGTTTATTTGTGCGTAGGAGATTTGACAAAATTCCTAGTGCTTAAACATATAATCGAGAGGGGGGAGTTTGGGACTTTAAATGAGGCACAATAAATGTACCTCCATCCCGGGTTCAAGTATGTAAGAACTGAATGTGGGACTTTAAATGAGGCAATTGACTTGTGGAGGTATAGTGGTTAGTAAACATTATTTATTTGTAATAATAGTATGGAACAAGTAAAAAAGTATTTTCATTTATATACATACACATGCACACATGGCATAAACATAATAAATACATGTATGTCAGCTTGGCAGCACGTAAGAGATAGTGAATATTGATAAAATGTAATACAAGGTATTTCCTATTAGCAGGCATTGGTACACCATATGCAAAAAAAGCTGCTGTAAGATAGGTACACATACACATTAATAGTTACATAGTACTCAATGAATTTTGAACCTTCTTCTCTTGATTCTTTTATCTCACTTGGGGAGTATCTCTCAGTCTGAGGGCTATTGTTTCTATCGTGGATCCTGCAGGATGGGTGGGCATGCCTTAAAGGGGTATTGCACTGTATTGCATTGTTCTTGTGCCGAAAAGTACTGTTTATCATTAACTTCTGTCTAGTGTTGAAATGCTGCTGTACACTTTTTTGATTTCAATACATACCTACTCATTTTCTTTATAACAGTGTGTGAGTATTTTCCTTGTTTGCCAGCCGGGAGACTCCCTGGCCAAATTATTTTGGTGGTGTTAGCAGGGCTAGAGCTTTGTCTAGTGCCCAGCAATGAACAGGTGACCCAAACATACTAGCGGCTCCTGCGGGGGGTAGTGCTACACATATAACAAGTAAGGTGGTTTGTAGAAGATAATCCACTAGTTAAATAATAAGCACCTATATAAGGAAAACAGACTACTTTCTGCAGGTGCCCTCAGGGCCCCATGACAAGTTCCCAAGGACTGCAGATTCAAGACAAGAGAGTACCCCCCGGTACTGATGGAACTTTAATGGCAAACACCTGAGGCAATATTATAAAAAGTTAGGGCTGTGGAAATTAACTATTAATTCCTTGATTAATCGATTAATTTTTTGGATCGATCAAAATTATTTTGATCGGTACTCACCTCTCCGCTGGCTTCCCGGTCTTCAGTGAGTTCTGTCGGAGATCCTGTGACGTCACGGACACCTTGCCATGTCCATCTGAAGGGCTTCTTTGCTGTGCCTTCATATCTGCATGCCGGCGGGACCTTACTATCTGCCACACGCAAGGGGTGTTACAATTCCCTCTATCACTTCCCTCTATCAACCTGGGATTCTACAGTAGACTTGCGCACAACGGAAAAATTTGTTTAGTTTCGGTTCGTTTCTTTTCGGTCCTGTTGATTCGTAATCGTTCATAATTTTGCTAGACGGGATTTTTCGCGTTCGGACTAATTCATACTTTCGGCAGAGTACATTTTTTTTCGTTGATTCTGGACACAACTCCTACTTTCGTAACTTTTTTTGGGTTTGTTGATTCGTAATTTTCCGTGTCTCTCTCACAACGACGCTGCCTATTATGCCTAATGTACTTCGAATGGATTTGTACTTTTCTAAATACATAGCGGTTATTTGTAACGATTAGAAATCTCGTATTTTACTTTCATTTTTTACATGCGGCTATAGCCTCCGCCCCTGTACACCATTTTGAGAGGGAGTTCAGCACGGTGAGGGAGAAGCAAAGAGCAGAGCAGAGTGTTATTGTGCTTCGTACATTCGTAACTTATTTCATAATGAATTATGCCGAAGACATTCGGGCATTCGCTATTTGCGGATTCGGTTTTATTCGTAATTGCTTTGTTCGGAAATTCAAATGCTTCCGAATGTCCGAAAGTTGCTAAATTCGGACGAATTTCGATTCGTTACGAAACGAATTGCACAAGCCTATTCTACAGCCATCCACTGGGAGTTGTGATAGTTCCCTTCACAGGACATCTACGTGCCGATGGACTGATGTTAACTGCTCCTCATCTGGATTCAGTAGTGATATCGTTGTACACATTTTTATACCAGTATCATACTTAGCTACATGTTTTTATGACTGCTTTTGCTACCGTTTGGTATTACTCGCACCATTTTTACAGTTTATGTAGCTACATTGATTTTATCTTCAGTGCAATATTTATTTTGTTACCTAATCGAAGACTATAAAAGTTTCAATGCAATTCCCATCGAGTGCTGCCTTTGTGTGTTTTTTGTATCCTGCTATCCATTTTTCCAGTGGTTGGTAGCTGCACTGGGAATTTGGCCTGCAAGGAGATCAGCTAAAAGTAGTTGGATCTGTATGTGCGTTATAATTAATCAAAATTAGTCAATTAATCGATTTAAAAAAAATCGATTAATTGAACACTAAAATTTTAATCATTAACAGCCCTAAAAAAAGTATATATAAAGTTCCATCAGTACCGGGGAGTACTCTCTTGTCTTGTGTCTATATTAGGGATGCTGGCAACATCATACGGCTTGCGTGGGTGATCAATTTTTTCCTCTAAGGACTGCAGATTGGGCACCAAAGATCTAAGTGCCTGCAAGCTCCTTTTCTTATTCTGTCTCTAGAGGACGCTACCTGAGACAAGTTCTTCACCTTACTTCTTGACCCCGGTACGCGGATATGAATAGAGACTATCGTGTCCCAGCTTCATCTGCACAAGCCATCAACCTGAATTAACCTCAGTGTTGACAATGAAATCACATTCCACTGTTGCGTTTTGTTCCACCTGTCACTTTGATTAACATTCTCCATGTCTCTTGTTTGTATTTGCTTTAATTATATCTCTGATAATAATTTCCCAAGCCAAGTCATAATTCCTGCGGGCTGAGATGCCTATGATAAAAAAAAAAAAAAAAAAAAACGATACTTAGCTGTATTAGCTTTATGCAAATATGAACATGAAGGTTTATTAGCTGGCGGCCTCCTTTACATAATAGAAAGAGTATTGTTTAGAACATCCGTTTCGCTCACGACCCGTCCGTGTCAGCTCGACGTTTCAGGCGGGTGAGAATGATATTGTGCAAAATTAATTTTCTAAAAGTGTTATTGCCGTATTAAGCTCATGCAAATGCAATGTGTTAAAGGTATTTGAGAATTAAATTTGACAGCCAAATAAATTAGACACGGGGGATATTTCAAGGGAAAATAAGCTCACTAGGAATGAGGCTGAGGTAAGCATGCAAGAAAACAGCTGACGGGTAAAAACTTGTTTTGAGTTTAGAGTGCAAAGAGAACTAGTCAGCAATGCGCAGTTTTAAAGCCCAATTGAACATACAGTTTATGTACCAAAGAGGTCTTGCTTCCTGTGTAGAAGCAGTGGTCTCTCTACAGTGGTCTGACACACCCCCTCGATGAGTCAGAGCCAGAGCTCTTCAATCAGCATGGAGCATGAGCTTTACTAATTGTACATCTGCAGAGAGACCACTGCTTCTACACAGAGCGCAATGGTCCTTCTCCACAGCATGCTGGCAGGGGACAGGCATTACTACTGAGATAGTGGCTGCCAAATGGACTGTAAGGCACTGAACACCTTTTGCTTTCATGCACCTGGAATGTATTTATCTGGTGTAAAATTAAAGTACTTTGGGTTTTAAGTTAGTAGAATAGCACAACCTTGTTCCTTTAGGGGTAATCAGAGACAGATTAAGGCAGAATGAGACTCTACACAAGATAGCAACTTTAACCTCACATCCCTGCCTTGAAAAAGTATTCATATCTCTTGAAATTTTCCACATTTTGTCATGTTACAATCAAAAACTTAAATTTCTTTTATTGGAATTTTATGTGATGGACCAACACAAAGTGGCACATAATTGTGAAGTGGAAGGAAAATTATAAATGGTTTTCAATTTTTTTTACAAATAAATATCTAAAAAGTGTGGTGTGCATTTGTATACAGCCTCCTTTACTCTGATACCCTTAACTAAAATCTAGTGGAACCAATTGCCTTCATAAGTCACCTAATTAGTAAATAGAGTCCACCTGTGTGTAATTTAATCGCAGTATAAATACAGCTGTTCTGTGAGGCCCTCATAGGTTTGTTAGAGAACCTTAGTGAACAAACAGCATCATGAAAGCCAGGGAACACACCAGACAGGTCAGGGATAAAGTTGAGGAGAAGTTTAAAGCAGAGTGAGGTTATAAAAAAATATCCCAAGCTTTGAACATCTCACGGAGCACTGTTCAATCCATCATCTGAAAATGGAAAGAGTATGGCACAACTGCAAACCTACCAAGACATGGCCGTCCACCTAAACTGACAGACCGGGCAAGGAGAGCATTCATCAGAGAAACAGCCAAGAGGCCCATGGTAACTCTGGAGGAGCTGCAGAGATCCACAGCTCAGGTGGGAGAATCTGTCCACAGGACAACTATTAGTCGTGCACTCCACAAATCTGCAAGAAGAATGCCATTGTTGAAAGAAAGCCATAAAAAGTCCTGTTTGCAGTTTGCAAGAAGCCATGTGGGGGACACAGGAAACATGTGGAAGAAGGTGCTCTGGTCAGATGAGACCAAAATTGAACTTTGTGGCCTAAAAGCAAAACGCTATGTGTGGTGGAAAACTAACACTGCACATTACCCTGAACAAACCATCCCCACTGCGAAACATGGTGGTGGCAGAATCATGTTTTGGGAATGCTTTTCTTCTGCAGGGACATGGAAGCTGGTCAGAGTTGATGGGAAGATGGATGGAGCCAAATACAGGGCAATCTTAGAACATCTGCAAACTTAGTCTGCAAAAGACTGGAGACTGAAGTGGAGGTTCGCCTTCCAGCAGGACAATGACCCTAAGCATACAGCCAGAGCTACAATGGAATGGTTTAGATCAAAGCATATTCATGTGTTAGAATGGCCCAGGCAAAGTCCAGACCTAAATCCAATTAAAATCTGTGGCAAGACTTGAAAAACAGCAGCAAAAGTTGCCCATTGCCTGACTCAGGTCTGTACTCACAAGGCCTTGGGTATGTGGAGGCCTCCCTCCAGTGTCAGGCAGACTTTTCCTTAGTGGACTCTAAAGATCAGATCCTAGGTAAAAAAAAACTCCTTTAGCTTCCGTTTTTTAGGAAGTAGGCCTCTAGCTTTAGCATAGCTGGGACCTCAATGAGCTTAGGGTAAATGTCAGCTGAGCTGCCTGAGAGGGCAGCAACCCTCCAGGCTGGGAAATTCTCCTCCTGGACAAGAACCAGTGCAGCTCCAGGCTTCAGACTATTTATGCTCACTCCTATCCTCCATCTGGGCACTCTCCCCCAGGGATTGGCTGAGACAAGATAAATATTCAGCTGCTGATTTGCTTCATCCAGCCCACTACTTTCAAGAACTATCCAGAAGGCAGGGGGAAGCAGTCAAACCCACAACCAGTGAAACTCGGAGCAGACCAGAGCAATCACACACTGCTCCATTGATTACAGCGGAGCCAAAAAAGAAAAATGTATCTAACCTGACATCCTAGCACCTAACAAGGAGGTGGTTGCAGGAGATCAGCAGCACAGAGATACAGCAATAGATGAAAAAAGTGCAAGGAATATTTTATTTTAAAAAATGACAATTGCTTATGATACATAGTACTTTAGTAAACTTAATGATATTCCATTTGGATTTATATATAGTAAGGGTAAAGTAGATGCAAACTATAGGAAACTTTAGTTGCACATGTTTTTTTTTTTTGCATTCTGTAACTTACAATTTTTTTATATATATAAATAAACAAAAATACATACGATTTTAAGCAATTCCTCGGCGAAGACCCCTGATATCCATTATATAACTAGGAGCTAATGTTCAAAGGGAAATGACTGTGCACAATTGCGAATTCCTGATGAACTGACATCAGAGGGGCCCCTTACAGGCAGATGATATATAAATAGCATCAGTCTGTACATTTGTTTTAAAGGCCCATTAACCCTTTATCAGAAGGCGAAGTCGGCCCGCCATGATCCACAGCTGATTTGAGTTAAATATATATATATATATATATATATATATATATATATATAAAGGTTCTTCTATAAAATGGGACAGTCTATTCTCTCCATCCTGGGTTCTGAGGACACGGTGTCGCAAGGGGGACCAATCTTTTAAAAAATTATGTTGCAACTATGGCATTTCGGGTTGTACAGCTGTTCCATATGAGATGTATCAGAAGGGATGGTATATTTTTTCCGGGAACGGGGCCAAAATCCACGATATAACATACCATACTCTTGGAACCTAATCCCCGAACCTTCTCCAGCACCATGTTTTAAGCCCATTTATAAAGCCGTAACCTTTTTAAGGGATTTTTGGGATGTATCCAAAACCTCCCACCGTTTTCACCTCGGCTAACTGCATCCTTGGCACACAACTTTAATTTCCTGCTTCTCTGCAGCGTTACAGTATATAAAAATATGTATTGGTCTGATTTAAAGGGAAAATTACAATGACAATGATTGGGGGTGAGTTCCAAAATCCGAACATTTAGGTTGTTTGGCATTGACGAACATGACAGCTTTCGGTTCTCAGTGGTTGCTAAGGAAGCAGTGGGTGCTTTTGTACCCGCTGCATCCTTAGCAACCACTGACGTTACACAGCCATTCACCTGCATGGCTGAGGATCCCCGGCCATGTCAGCAAATAGGCAGTGACGGTCACTGGCCATAGTCTTAAATAGCTGATGACAGCTTGGGGAACTTTCATTTGGCTAGTGATTCTGTCGAGATTGTTAGGTTTTTCTTTGGTGAGTCGGCAGACATTGTGATTGATAATGGATTTATGATGGGGGACATTTATTGAGGCGATATATTTTTCCATTCACATGGGGGGTCGGAATTTTGAGGTGATGTGTCCTGGTATATGGTTCACGATGCACGCTCGCCCCCACCTTCCTTTACTAAGAGTCTGGTATAAATTTCCTTGGGGGGGTGGCGGCGGAACACATTTTTTTGTGAGTCGGCGGACATTGTGATTGACGATGGATTTACAATGGAGGACATTTATTGAGGGGATATTTTTTCCATTCACATGGGGTCTGTGTGCTGCCTTTTTTTTTCTTTAACCACTTGCTTACTGGACACTTAAACCCCCTTCAGCTTTCAGCACTGTCACGCTTTGAATGACAATTGTGCAGTCGTGCGACGTGGCTCCCAAACAAAATTGACGTCCTTTTTTTCCCACGAATAGAGCTTTCTTTTGGTGGTATTTGATCATCTCTGCGGTTTTTATTTTTTGCGCTATAACCAAAAAAAGAGCGATGATTTTGAAAAAAACACAATATTTTTTACTTTTTGCTATAATAAATATCCCAATTTAAAAAAAAAATATATATATTTTTTTCTCAGTTTAGGCCGATACATATTCTTCTACATATTTTTGGTAAAGAAAAATCCCAATAAGCGTTTATTGATTGGTTTGCGCAAAAGTTATAGCGTCTACAAAATAGGGCATAGTTTTATAGCATTTTTATTAATGTAGCGGGGTGCTATATTTAAGGGAAGTATCTGAGTGGTGATAAGGCTCAGATACACAAATTGTTAGGGTTCATGGACCATTTCTGTCCCTGGGAGATAGTATTGATGTGCAGTTCCCTGGGGCCTATAGGTGGCGCTGTTGCCATGGGCCTGGGTTGAACCACAGTACAGGGTTGTGCCTTTTCTTATTCCCTCTTGACAGCAGTGCGGCAGGGTGGGGAACCTGCTGTGCCTGTCGGGAGAGGATATAAAAAGGGGCGGCCATCTTCCAGAGAGGGTCGTCGTCGTCGTGGTTCCGCGCCCAGGCACCTTAGGCCTGGGTGTGTTGCCTCCGGGTGCCCTAGGCCCGGAGGCCTGGTCGGTTGGTTGTTCTGCGCCCAGGCACCTTAGGCCTGGGTGCGTGTGTGTGTCGCCTCCGGGTGCTCTAGGCCCAGAGGCGGAGTTGCTGTTCCATCTCAGACACCTTCAGTCTGGGGTGAGGTACTAAATAGGAGGCCCGGGGCCCAGCAAACTTCGGCTGGGGTCCGCTAAGGATTGAGAGCTCCCAGGGTACCGCCTTGCGAGGGGACCCGTATCTTGGATCGAGGAGGCCAGGGAGGTGACCCTTTCTGAAGACCCAGCGCAGAGTCGTGGTGACAGTGAGGGCCTCTGGTAACTCTCCGGAGGGACGTTTTTCTCTTTGACATGGGCCAAGTTCTCCAAGAAGGCAGTGCATGTTCTGTAGGTCATAGTGGCAGTGACTCTACGCACACCAGGTCAGTGGCAGTGACCATATAGGGCAAGGCCCTATTCACCCGGTCAGTGGCAATGACCATCCTCAACAAGTCAGTGACAGTGACTTTCGTATTGATTAGGTCTGTGCCAAACCTGTTCATGCATATCAGAACAGTAAGAGAACCAAGATTAAGTTTGTGCCTGGACCTCCCTCTCACCTTATCTGACCTGTGTCTCGTCTCAAGGGACTGTTTATTATCCATGTGAAATAAATACAGAAGTTGGACTTTCAGTTGGTGTGGACAGTTACTTTACTGGGGAGAATTAAGGACTTGTTTCTGGCCAAGGCAGAAGCAAGGTCAGCTCGGGAGGATTCTAACACCAACCGCAGGCAGGCCCGAGAAAACTAACACCGCTCAACCTCCCCATCCAGGAGGGTACGGGCTTGTAGTGCGGTGTGCCTCAGTCTTTCCTGCGGAGGAGCCAAATTAAGAAAAGCAGGTCAAGTCTGGGGTGGGTGCACTATATTAATATTTTTTTTTTTACTAGTAATGGCGGTGATCAGAGATTTTTATTGCGACTTCGACATTATGGCGGACACATCGGACACTTTTGACACCATTTTGGGACCATTCACATTTTTACAGCGATCAGTGCTATAAAAATGCACTGGTTGCTGTAAAAATGACACTGGCAGTGAAGGGGTTAACCACTAGGGGCGTTGAAGGGGTTTAGTGTACCTAAGGGAGTGATTCTTACTGTGGGGGGAGGGGACTGACTGGGGGAGGTGACTGATGGTTGTCCCTATGTACAACGTACACACCATCGGTCTCCTCTCCCTGACAGGATGTGGATCTCTGTGTTTACACACAGAGATCCACGTCCCTGTCTCTGTAAATGCCGATCACGGGTACCTGGCGGACATCGCGGCCGTCAGGCACGCGCATCGGCACCTGCGTGACGCGGCGGGCACAGAAGTTCCCCGATGCGTGCTCGGGAGCGCGCGCGGGGAACGAGGAAAGGGGAGGACGTCAATAGACCGCCATTCGGCTCTAGAGGTTAAAAATAAAAGTCGTAGTGACATTTTCTGGTAATTTTAAATACTTTTTTCTTTGGAAATGTCAGTGCTGATGCAACACTTTCTGTACATCACAGAGATGCGCCCCTTCACAGGCAGGATTAGGACACTCCCCAGGCATGTTATTTAGGAATTGGGCACCCATTTACTTATTTGCCCAGAAAATGGGCATTTTTAATTTGTCTGATTTGGCTCCCACTAATTTCAATGGGGTTATGGTTTGGCATCGGAATTTCTTAGAACCCTGCTCAGAGCAGTTTGGCTCATCCCTATTAATGCCATTTTTGGAAAGTTTGATGTTTGGAAATTCTTTTGTATTTTTGGCTCATTCTCTTCTGTGTAAATTTCAGCTAAAGCTATTGAGCTCTGTAAAAAACAGGAAATAGGAAACTGGAAAATGTAAAAAGGAGTTGAGATCATCAACAACAGAACATCAGAGTGCCATGCTGATTACTGCTAATGATACAGTTGTCATTACTAAAATCTTGTATATAGTCCCTTATCATCCCCTCCAAGAGCTTGCATACAATTGATGTTAGGCTTACTGGTCAGTAATTCCCAGGGATCTATCTTGGCTCATTTTAAATATTGGTTCTACTGTACATTGGCTTTTCTCCAATCAGCTGGTACCATTACAGTCAGTAGACTGCTCGTAAAAATTGGGAACAATGGTCTGGCAATTACTTGACTGAGTTTCTTAAGGACCTGCGGGTGCAAGCCTTGTGTTTTGGATCATTGTCATGTTGGAATGTCCAAGTACCTCCCATGCGCAGCTTCCATGCTGATGAATGCAAATGTTCCTCCAGTATTTTTTGATAACATACTAGACATGTGCATTCGTTTTCGTCTGAATGCATTTTCGTCTGAATTTCAGGTATTTTTGTTATCATTTTAACAAACGAAAATGAACGTGCAGAATCCGAAATCCGAAAGATCCGACAAAAAAAAAGCTTTATTTTCATTTTTGTTGCTACAACAGTTCGATATAGATAGAAGATTTGACGTGACGCTGACAATAACAATTTGTGTCTATCAAACCTGCAATCGAATGTGCCTAACCTTAACTCTATTAGTCCAAGATTATTCTACATAGAGAGGAAAGATTCGACATAGAGAGAAAAGATTCTACACTATAGAGATAGTGTTGGGGTAGACCATTCGACATGAACGATGAAGATTCGACGAAGCAGCGAAAAACATACAAACGTCAAATCTGTCATCGTAGGCTTATGGTGTCTGTCGAGTTCTAAGAAGATTCGACAAGCAGCTAAACTGTACGACGCCGCAATCGTACATTTCCGGTCAAATGCTTCGCCCATAGGCTATAGAAGAATTTGAATGTTTGTTGACTAGTAATAATAATTTATAAATATAATTTTTACTAGTGTCATACAACATTAGAATTCTTCTATAGCTTGTAGGCGGAACATTCGACCGGAAATGTACGATTGCGGCATCGAATCTTTTAGCTGCTCCGTCCAATGTTCTTAGAACATTCGACAGACACCATAAGCCTTCAATGACAGATTCGACCTTAATTAATTCGGATTTTCGGACGAATGCATTTTTTAACTAAACAAAATAAAGAAGAACGAATTTCGGGAGTAACTAAATACATTTATTTTTCAGACGAAAACGAAATTCCGAAAAAAAAAATATTTCAGTGTGCACATGTCTATAAAACATACTGCATTCATCTTGCCATCAATTTTGACCAAATTTCTTGTGCCTTTGTAGCTCACACATCAAAACATCAGCGATCCATCTCCATGTTTCACAGTAGGAATGGTGTACCTTTCATCATAGGCCTTGTTGTGTCCAAATGTAGCATTTATGGTTGTGGCCAAAAAGCTAAATTTTGGTCTCATCACTCCAAATGACTTTGTGCCAGAAGGTTTGAGGCTTGTCTCTGTGCTGTTTGGCGTATTGTAAGTGGGATACTTTGTGCCATTTGCATAGTAATGGCTTTCTTCTGGCGACTCGACCATGCAGCCCATCTTTCTTTTTTTTTAAACAGTAAAGATTTTTATTTTATATTCCAAGAAAAAAATAGACAATAGTACGGTCATATTAACATGTGTGCATAAGGTTTAGCAAAGTATACTTAATGATCAGTATAATTAAATTCAGCGAAAGAGTATTTTTGTAGATTATTCATTCTAATTGTAGCCTGGAATTAAACTATCCACGCCTAATGTGAATTCCATAAGCTATACCTCAACACGATCAGGCATAACCTATATATCTTCCAAGTTTGAGACCAAATCAAAATCTATTGTTGGAAAATACTCTAGCTCGTATATGTATTTTCAGTACTTATGTTAAAAACTGAAAAGGAAATTGGCCCTTAAAAAGGTATCCATAAGTAAATAGAGGGAAGTTGAAAGAAAAATAAAGGAAGTGTAATAGAATGTTAAGATCCCTTGTATATTAGGGGTTTATGGTTGTATAAAGGAATCAAAAGAATCAGAATATTTAAAGATGACACACTGTTGCCAGGTATTGTTAAAACTTTCTGTTTTTCTTAGTGCTCTCTTCCATTTTATGAAGAAGGTGTGCCTCCTCCAGCCACTCTTTGATCGTTGGGGTGGTGGTGCTTCTCCAGTGTCTGGGTATCACTGCTTTTGCTGTTGTGGGTAGAAATCTTGTCAGCGATTTCTTGTATTTTCTCAGTGAACAGTTGGTAATGTGTAGGAGGCAGCAAGCTGTGTTTAGTTGGATTTTTGTTTCTGTTATGTGTTTTATGATCTCGATTACCCGTTTCCAGAAAGATTTGATCAATTCACATTCCCACCATATATGGCATAGTGTGCCTTCTTCTTGGTTGCATCACCAGCAATGTCCAGGATTTGTTGTAAACCATTTATGTAATTTACTTGGTGTTGAGTACCAATTCGTTAATAGTTTAAAGGATGTTTCTTGGAGTCTCACGCTAATTGCGCATTTATGAGCAAACACACATGCCTGAAGCCATTGGTCTTTCGTAAATGACATGTTCAAGTTTGTCTCCCAAAACGTTTGGTGTCCACTAGGTTCCTGTAAATCATAGGTCTGCAACCAAGTGTATGTTATCGAGATATTCTTTGTTGATGTGTTGGCCATGAAGCATATGGTTTCAAATGGCGTTAGAGGTCTAGTGAAATGTTTGTATGGAGCCCATCTTTCTTCAAGTGCCTATTGTGTATCTTGAAACAGCCACACCACATGATTTCAGAGAGTCCTGTATTTCACCTGAAGTTATTTGTGGGATTTTCTTTGCATCCCGAACAATTTTCCTGGCAGTTGTGGCTGAAATTTCAGTTGGTCTACCTGACCGTGGTTTGGTTTCAACAGAACCCCTCATTTTCCACTTCTTGATTAGAGTTTGAACACTGCTGATTGGCATTCTCAATTCCTTGGATATCTTTTTATATCCCTTTCCTTTTTTTACAGTTCAACTACCTTTTCCCGCAGATATTTTGACAATTCTTTTGCTTTGCTCATGACTCAGAATCCAGAAACGTTAGTGCAGCACTGGATGAAAGATGCAAGGGTCTGTCAGGAGTCCAGAAATGTATTGACCTTTTATACACACACACACTAATTACAAGCAAACAGATCAAAAGTGAGGATGGTTACCTTTAATAGCCATTCAAACCCCTTTGTGTCAACTTGTGTGCATGTAATCAGGCCAAAATCACAAGTGTATGTAAACCTTTGATCAGGGTCATTTGGGTAGTTTATGTTGTCATTATGATTTAACCCCTTCCTTACCGAGTCATTGTAAATTGACGTCGGCAGGAACCCTCCCTCCCTCCGGGTGGACGTCATATGAAGTCCTGGGCTTCCCGGGTGGCTTCCTGGGCTTTCCGCGCAGCCGCCGCATCGCTCGGGACCCGGTCCGCGTGCCCAGCAGCCGCGATGTCTGCGGGGCACCCGCGATCACAGCAGGACCGTGGATCTGTGTGTGTAAACACACAGATCCACGGTCCTGTCAGAAGAGAGGAGACCGAAGTGTGATCCCAGTACAGAGGAACACCAATCGGTCTCCTCTCCTCCACTTGTGAGTCCCCTCCCCCTATAGTTAGAATCACTCCCAGAAAAACATATTTAATCCCATTGATCGCCCCCCTAGTGTTAACCCCTTCCCTGCCAGTCACATTTACACAGTAATCAGTGCAGTTTTATAGCAGTAATCGTTGTATAAATGTGAATGGTACCAAAAACGTGTCAAAAGTGTCCGATATGTCCGTCGCAATGTCACGGTCACAATAAAAATCGCAGATCGCCACCATTACTAGTAAAAAAATAAAAATAAATAAAAATGCCATAAATCTATTCCCTATTTTGTAGACGCTATAACTTTCGCGCAAACCAATCAATCTACGCTTATTGCGATTTTTATTTTTTTTTACCAAAAAATATGTAGAAGAATACGTATCGGCCTAAACTGAGGAAAATTTTTTTTTTTTTTTTTTAAAATGTGATATTTATTAAATCAAAAAGTAAAAAAATATTGTGTTTTTTTTCAAAATTGTCGCTTTTCTTTTGTTTATAGTGCAAAAAATAAAAACCGCAGAGGTGATCAAATACCACCAAACGAAAGCTCTATTTGTGGGGAAAAAAACCCATAAAGATTTCATTTGGGTACAGTGTTGCATGACCGCGCAATTGTCATTCAAAGTGCGACAGCGCTGAAAACTAAAAATTGGTCTGGGCAGGAAGGGGGTGAAAATGCCCGGTATTGAAGCGGTTAAAAAGAGTAAACACAGTTGATTGGTAATAAATGACTTCAGCCAAACACTAACCATGAGTGAAAGAAATGTTTTTGTGTTATCATTCATATTCTCTGAAAAATGGCCAATAAATCATAAATTCTATCATTGTATGTAAACTTATGAGCACAACTGTGTACATATATATATATATAATTTTTTTTTATAATTTTTTTTTTTTTTTACGATAGTTTGACTGGAGCAATACAGTGTTAACATTGTACTACTCTAGGGAAGTGATCAGGATTTTTTAAATTTTTTTACACATTATGATTGCTTATACCTGTGAATTTCACTGTTATAAGCAAGGAAATCGATTAATTCAGTGATTACTATTGTTGTGGCTAGCTGTGATTGGCCACAGGTAATCATATGTTACAGTTTGGCTGTGATTGACCCTGCCCATACCATGTGATTACTGTGACCAATAACAGAGATCAACATACCGTATATACTCGAGTATAAGCCGAGTTTTTCAGCACATTTTTTTGCGCTGAAAATGCCCCCCTCGGCTTATACTCGAGTCACCTTTTTGCGCCTGATCTCCCGGAATTTGGGGACCCGGTACCAGCCTGACGTAGGTCCCCTGGACCCCAAACTAGGCACATATATAACCCCACTCTTTCTATACAAGTGTGCAAAGTTTGTTGTCAGGAGGACCTACGGCCGGGGAGCACCGATTTTTTTAAAGCCGGGCACCCCTTCCATAGACTCCCATGTTAAAACGGTAATTTCTCCGGTAAATTTGGGGACCCGGTACCGGACGGCCATAGGCACACATGTAGCCCCACTCTTCATCTACAAGTGTGCAAAGTTTTCTGTTTGGGGGACCTACGACCGGGGAGCATCGATTTTTCAAAGCCGGGCACCCCTTCCATAGACTCCCATGTTAAACGTACAGTAAGTCTAGTCATGAACACAGTGAGGCATGGGCACAGTGAGGCATGGGCACAGTGAGGCAAAGTGAGGCATGCAGATGGACACTCTAGGCTTATACTCGAGTCAATACGTTTTCCCTGTTTCTTGTGGTAAAATTAGATGCCTCGGCTTATATTCGGGTCGGCTTATACTCGAGTATATGTGGTAATAGTATATTTTATTTATAATATTTTAATTGTGGCAGAGCGAGGCCCTGCCACTGTGAAAACTGAAGAAGTGATGGCACAGGGCTCGCACATATGCAGAGTGTGGGGGCTCTAGAATATCTGTTTAAAACGTATAGAAAACTGATAATTTGGTTTTATCTGAGTCTTAGTATACCTTGATTGGGTTCAGGAGTTTGAAGACTTCTGTAGTGCTCACCCCCAAAAGGGCCCACTAATTTGGTCCCAATGTTCTTTACCCATTAAGTGCACTAGCAGCCAGGCACACAATCTCAGTCGCTCTTCTGGCTCAATGACTAGTCTAGGTGTGTCCTTTATTGATGCTCTATTAACCACTTCAATACTGGGCACTTTCGCCCCTTTCCCTCCCAGGCCAATTTTTAGCATTCAGCGCTCTTGCACTTTAAATGAGAATTGCGCGGTCATACAACGCTGTATTCAAATAGAGCTTTATTTTGGTGGTATTTATTCACAAATCAGTTTTTATTTTTTTCCGATATAAGCGAAAAAAAGAGCGGAAATTTAGAAAAAAAAAACAACAACATTTTCTACTTTCTACTTCCTGTTTTAAAATAATTCCAATCAAATCGAATTTTGTCATGAATTTAAGCCAAATGTATTCTGCTACATGTCTTTGGTATAAAAAATCCCATTAAGTGTATAATAATTGGTTTGTGTGATCACGGACAGATGTGCGCAGATGATCACGGACATGTGTGCAGATGATCATTGGGACAGATGATTTTACTGTTACATACGTGGGGGACAGGTGTTTTTACTGTGTGGGGACAGTGTTTTGGGAACACTATTTTGGGGACATTGTGTAGGGACATGTGTGGGGACACTGGGCCAGTGATCAGTGTGTATAAAGCTGTAAAAAACAGCTCATACACACTGATCACCGGCTGGCTGCAGCGATCCGCTCTCCTCTCCTCACTGACAACTTCCATGTGAGGAGAGGAGAGCCGATCGCCTAGCAACCAGCTCTCTATTTACGTCACATGATGGCTGTGATTAGACACAGCCATCATGTGATCAGGAGGGCCAATCACAGAGCCCTCCTGCCGATCGGAGATGCGCCGTGTCCTGGTGAAACGAGCGCATCAGGATCGCGCCACTGCACGGGCACGATCCGCCTCCTTCTGAAGGATGTACCTGAATGTCCACTCAGAAGGAGGAAGCGCCCACCCGGCCGTATATGTACAGTGTTTAGGTGGGAGGTGGTTAAAAACTGGACCTTGAATGGGTGCAGGGTAACTGTGGGATACTCCAATAACGATAGGCCCCCCAACTAGCACAGCTGGGATCTTAATGAGCAAATGAAGAAGCAAAGCTGGACTGCCTAGGAGGGCAGCAACCCTACAGGCTGGGATCTTATCCTCCTGGACAAGACAGGGTGGCTTCACGCTTGAGACTATTTACTAACAGCCACCATCTGGGCACCCTCCTTGAGGGATTGGCCGAGACAACATAAATAGTCAGCTGCTGGTTTGCTTCATTCAGCCCACTACTTCCTAAAACTGTTCAGAAGGCAGGGGGAAGCAGCCAAACCAACAGCGTATGAAACTTAGATCAGACCAGAGCAATGCTAAGCAGCTCCACTGATTACAGCTAAAGACCTAAATTTAACCTAGAACCTATTTAGGAGGGTTCTACACTTTGAAGAGCTTTGGGTGGGAAGACGTCTCCAACCCAGTTCTAGGTCTTGCAGAAGACCAACAGGCTGATTATGCAGATGTGCACCACCATTATAATGACAGGCTTAAGCATATTTCAGAGCTCCTGTTAGGAGACAGGTGTGCTCCACTCAAATGATGGTGCATACCTCCCAACTTTTTGAGATGGGAATGAGGGACACCTATCAGCAAAAGTATGCAGGCATAGGACACACCCCTTTCCACGCCCACTTAAAGAAGAATTGTACAAAAAACAAGATTGGTTAAACCCACAAGTGCTTTTTTTACCACTTCTATTCCTTTATATGGGCTTTTGGAATTTACAAATGCAGCAGTTTAGAAATCAGATGAAAGGTTCAGCGCTGGGAAACACACAGAGGGACATTGCTCCAAATCAGGGACAGTCCCTCAAAATCAGGGACAGTTGGGAGCTATGGTTGGTACCAGTGGCGGCTGGTGCTCAAAATTTTTGGGGGGGCGCAAACAAACTGAAAAAAAAAAAAAATCAATTGTCGCCACTGTGCCCATTAAACGCAGCCACTGTGCCCAAACGCCACCAGTTTGCCCCCTCAAATACAGCCAGTTTGTTTCGATATACAGCCAGTTTGTCCCCATATACAGCCAGTGTGCCCCCATATAGAGCCAGTGTGCCCCCATATATATAGCCAGTGTGCCCCCATATACAGCCAGTTTGTCCCCATATATATAGCCAGTGTGCCCCCATATACAACCAGTGTGCCCCCATATACAGCCAGTTCCCCCCAAATGCAGCCAGTTTGTCCCCCATATACAGCCAGTCCCCCCCAAATGCAGCCAGTTTGTCTCCCATATACAGCCAGTTCCCCCCAAATGCAGCCAGTTTGTCCCCCATATACAGCCAGTCCCCCCCAAATGCAGCCAGTTTGTCCCCCATATACAGCCAGTTCCCCCCAAATGCAGCCAGTTTGTCCCCCATATACAGCCAGTTCCCCCCAAATGCAGCCAGTTTGTCCCCCAAATGCAGCCAGTTTGTCACCCATATACAGCCAGCCCCCCCCCCCCCTAGCCCTGCACTTACCTTCCTCGGTCCACGCCGTCCTCGATGTGTTCTCCCGCCCTCGATGTCACTTCAGCCAATCAGGTTACCGGTAACCAGATCCGGTGAACCTGATTGGCTGAAACCTCTACAGTCTTCTCCAAGGAACGCACCCCCGTGCGTACCTGGGAGGAGTTTTTGGAAGCCGATTACAGCCTGAGAGCTGTATTCGGAAAGCCTATCAGAGCCGCTGGCTCTGATAGACACTTCCAGAACACACCCACCGCCGGCCACCGCTCTAATTCATATGGCCGGCGCTCACCAGGAGGCCGGCCATATGAATAGTGGGCAGCGCGGCAGCGGTGACAATACACAGATTCATGCAATGCATGAATCTGTGTATTGTCTTTCAGTGGCGGTGCGGAAGCGAGAGGGGGCGGTGCTCCGGTGCCCTCTATGGACGCACCGCCACTGGTTGGTACTCCATGCTGGAGACATGAGATTTCTTGTCCAAAGGGCTGAAAGAGTGGAGATGACTAGACAAGTCCAGAGGACTGAGAGAGCCCAGAGAACTGAGACAGGTCCACAGGAACACAGAAGTACTGTGTAAGATGGTCTGAGGGAGCAGTCAAAGGCCAAGGTTTGAGGCCCGAGGAGCCAAGGGGTGTGGTAATATTTTTACTGTCCCTGTTGATAGTGAGAACCCCTGCATGCGCAACTACTTTTTTTTTACTTTGATTTCATTAAATAAAAGTGGTCTGACAAGCCCTTAAACAAAGTTCAAACTGGCATGGACTCACTAAAAATGCCTCTACCACTGAGCTAACAACCCCCCAAATATAACGCGCTATATATACAGTCAGGTCCATAAATATTGGGACATCAACACAATTCTAATCTTTTTGGCTCTATACACCACCACAATGGATTTGAAATGAAACTAACAAGACGTGCTTTAACTACAGACTTTCAGCTTTAATTTGAGGGTATTTACATCCAAATCAGGTGAACGGTGTAGGAATTACAACAGTTTGTATATGTGCCTCCCACTTTTTAAGGGACCAAAACTAATGGGACAATTTCCTGCTCAGCTGTTCCATGGCCAGGTGTGTGTTATTCCCTCATTATCTCATTTACAAGGAGCAGATAAAAGGTCCAGAGTTCATTTCAACTGTGCTTTTTGTATTTGGAATATGTTGCTGTCAACTCTCAATATGAGAGCCAAAGAGCTGTCACTATCAGTGAAGCAAGCCATCATTAGGCTGAAAAAAACAAAACAAACCCATCAGAGAGATAGCAACTACATTAGGTGTGGCCAAATCAACTATTTGGAACATCCTTAAAAAGAAAGAACGCACCGGTGAGCTCAGCAACACCAAAAGACCCGGAAGAGCACGGAAAAGAACTGTGGTGGATGACCAAAGAATTATTTCCCTGGTGAAGAAAACACCCTTCACAACAGTTGGCCAGATCAAGAACACTCTAAAGGAGGTAGGTGTATGTGTGTCAAAGTCAACAATCAAGAGAAGACTTCACCAGGGTGAATACAGAGGCAGTGGCGTAACTAGAACCTTCAGGGCCCCGATGCAGGAAACCATGAAGGGCCCCCCTGAGCGCCGGACAGGGCACTTTCCTCCGAGCCCGGTGGTGGAACAACAGGGCCCGGTCGCAAGTGGGTGGCTGCATATAAAGAAACCGATTCTCCATTTTCCCCCGCTTCTCCTCCTCTCCCTCCCCCAGGCATTCAGCGGCTGCAGGAGGAAAATGGAGGGATCGGTTCCTTTATGTCGGTGTTTCTTAATCTTTTTCCAGTCAGGGCACCCTTGAAGTATACCCCTAGGGGAATGGGGATGCACTGCAACCACCCTGCAACTGTATGCAGTTGCAGCATAGTGATGATGCATATAAGGGGTTAAAACAGACGGTCAGGAGGCAACACATTGCCTCTTTACCGGATGTCAAATGCCTCTGAAAAGCAATCTGAGCATGGATCACTTTGCAGAGGAACAGCCTTTTTTTGCTGGTACTATGAACAAGCAAAAAAAAATAAAAATTTGGTTCTGATTGTACACATATAGGGGGTCAGGATTAAAAGTGCATACATAAAATGTGCATACATACATGTAAACACACACATACACATCTATAAACACACACACATGCATAATACTCACACATATACTGTATATACACACACACACACACACATATATATATATATATATATATATATACTGTGAGGGGGTTAACTCGGTAGCGGGTGTGTGTGACCCCCTGGTTGGGCTCCCCACACAAAAACAGGGCCAGCAGACGGAGGTTGTGGTTTTCAAAATCAAAAGGTGCGGTTTATTTCTCTATGTACAGTGACAAAAACACAGCAAAGCCAAAAAGAAACAAACAAAATAAATCCTGGTCAGTTTGACCTCTGACTAAACATGCAGGTTTCCTAAACTAACAACTGGGATCAGCCTGGTGCTGTCCTAGTCCCTAAGTCCCTGGTTTAGTAAAAGTCCAAACAAATAGCCACACAGGCTTTGCCTCACCGCACAGGGGTTCACTCTCCCTAGACAGTCCACACAGGTCTGGTTCCAGGCATGAGCTAACATCTAATGAAGCTGGGAGTTCCTTATAGAGGCCTAAATGAGCTGACAAGGTTCAGCTGGTCTCATCTCTGTCTGCACGACGCCCCACACTCTCCCTAGAGGTATGAGTCATCCATGAGCCTACTAGCCTCAGCTGGGCTTATACAACTCTCCACCCTAGTTGTATAAGTCAGCATAAAGCCTGAATCTGGGAGAAATATATCTACCCCCCTGGATGCAACCAGGTGACTTTACCTTCCTGCTGTCACATACCCCCCCCTCTTGTTTTAACCTTGGGGTTGGAACACCAGCAATCAGGCATTCATGTACTCGAGACAAAGCATCCACATTCCCCATTTGAACGCCAGGGCGATGCTTTACTGTGAAGTTGAATTCCTGTAGGGCCAGGAACCACCTATTCACTCTTCTATTTGTCTCCTTGTTTTGAGCCATCCACTTTAACGGAGCGTGATCCGTAACCATGTCAAAGTGCCTACCTAGCAGATAGTACCGAAGGGAATCTAGAGCCCACTTCACCGCTAAACACTCCTTTTCAACCGTGGCGTAATTTACCTCATGGGACTTCAACTTCCTGCTGAGGTAAATGACTGGGTGCTCTTCCCCGTTCCAGACCTGGGACAATACTGCTCCTAACCCCACATCTGACGCATCACTTTGTACGACAAAGTCTTTAGAGAAGTCGGGTGAGTACAACACTGGCTGGCTACATAAGGCTTGTTTCAAGAATTGGAATGCTGCCTCAGCCTCGGGGGTCCATTTAATCATGACCGACCCTTTCCCTTTCGTCAGGTTGGTTAGGGGCACAGCCTTAGAAGCAAAGTGGGGAATGAAGCGCCGATAATAACCCGCGATTCCCAGAAAGGCCCGTACCTGCTTCTTGCTGTTGGGACGTGGCCAACTCTGGATGGCCTCGACTTTGTTGAGTTGGGGTTTTATCACTCCCCTGCCAATGGTGTACCCAAGATATTTGGCCTCCTCCTGCCCAATGGTACACTTCTTGGGGTTAGCCGTAAACCCCGCTTCCCGGATAGAGTCTAGGACTGCTTGCACTTTTGGCAGATGTGAGGCCCAATCTGTGCTATGGACAATTACGTCATCCAGGTAAGCCGCAGCATACTTCCGATGGGGCCTCAGTATCTGGTCCATTTTCCGCTGGAATGTGGCCGGCGCATTCTGTAACCCGAACGGCATTCTCTTATATTGGAACGCCCCGTCTGGGGTTACAAATGCGGTTTTCTCTTTGGCCGACTTGGCCAGGGGAATTTGCCAATACCCTTTTGTGAGGTCAAGAGTCGTCATGTATCGGGCTGTTCCCAGCCGGTCGATCAACTCATCTATACGTGGCATGGGGTAGGTGTCAAATTTTGTAACTTTGTTCAACTGACGAAAATCGTTACAAAATCGCCAGCTCCCATCCGGTTTAGGCACCAACACAATGGGACTAGACCAATCACTTTGGGACTCCTCTATCACCCCTAAGTTCAGCATTTTCTGTACTTCCTCCCGTATTGCCTCCCGTCGGGCCTCTGGGATCCGATAGGGTTTTAACTTCACCCTTTCACCGGGCGGGGTAATAATATCATGCTCTACCCCAGATGTTTGTCCCGGCAGCTCAGAGAACACCTCCTTGTTGCGAAGCACAAACTCCTTAACCTCCTGTTGTTGGGGTTGTGACAAGGTGGCTGCTATTCCAACCTCCGGAATCACGCAACCAGTTTGAGCTGGTGACCAAGTTTCTGCGACTAGGGACTCTCTATCCCTCCAGGCTTTCAACAGATTAACGTGATATATCTGTTCGGGCTTTCGCCTTCCTGGTTGTCTGACCTTGTAATTCACTTCGCTCACTTTTTCCATTATCTCGTAGGGGCCTTGCCATTTGGCAAGGAATTTACTTTCAACCGTAGGGACAAGTACCAATATCCTATCCCCCGGGGAAAAGGTACGGGTCTTTGCTCCACGGTTGTACACTCTCTGCTGTGCCAACTGCGCTTGGGCCAAATGTTCCTTCACGATGGGCATTACCTGTGCAATTCGATCTTGCATCAGGGCGACATGCTCAATCACACTCCTGTGGGGAGAACTCTCACTTTCCCAAGTTTCCTTGGCAATATCCAACAGCCCTCTTGGGTGTCTCCCATACAGTAACTCAAAGGGGGAGAATCCCGTAGAGGATTGGGGCACCTCCCTAATAGCAAACATCAAATAAGGAAGTAGACAGTCCCAATCCTTTCCATCTCTATCCACCACTTTCTTCAACATTTGTTTTAGGGTTTTGTTGAATCTTTCAACCAGCCCATCGGTTTGGGGGTGATACACAGATGTACGCAATTGCGTCACTTTGAACAATTTACACAGCTCTTTCATAACCCGGGACATAAAGGGTGTACCTTGGTCCGTAAGCAGTTCTTTACAAATACCCACCCGGCTAAAAACAAGAGATAGCTCTTTGGCTATGGTTTTGGCCGAGGTATTTCTGAGAGGGATCGCTTCTGGATAACGGGTGGCATAGTCCATTATAACCAATATGTACTGGTGCCCCCTAGCGGACTTGATTATAGGACCTACCAAATCCATTGCGATTCTCTCAAACGGGACCTCAATGATGGGTAGAGGGACCAGCGGGCTACGGAAATGTGGCATCGGGGCCGACCTCTGACACACAGGGCAGGAGGAACAATAATTTTCTATGTCCTTCATCACCCCAGGCCAATAGAATCTCTGTAATACCCTCTCTCGGGTTTTCTCTGTCCCCAGATGACCTCCAAGAATGTGCCCATGGGCCAACTCCAACACCAACTTCCTGTAAGGTTTGGGCACCACCAGCTGCTCAACGGTTTCTTCTGCCCTTTTTGCCACCCGATACAGTAGGTCCTTCTCTACGCTGAAGTATGGGTAAGTGCAGGTATTATCTGGGTTCACTAACTCGCCATCTATTTCCACTACGTTTTCCCGTGCCTTTATTAGGGCGGGGTCTTTTAACTGTTCTGTGGCAAAATTTTCCCTGTGAACCTCCAGATCAGAAAACTCCACAGACGGTAGGTTTTCGTCTGAGGAGGTGGGCTCCTCTCCAGTTTCTTGAGTCTCCCCTGCCAATACTGACAAGGGAAATTCTGGAGAGTCCTCCCCACTCTCAGAGGAGTTCTGGCTATCACATTCCTGGTACATAGGGGCACCAGTGGGGGGCTCAGGATCATCCCACAGTTCCCAGAACTTCGGAAAATCCCTTCCCACAATGGCATCATGCGGTAATTGAGATACTAACCCCACTGGATGAGAGAGGGTACCTTTGGGGGTCTCGAAACACACTGTAGTCACTGGATACTCTCGGGTGTCCCCATGCACACAAATAACAGCTACCTTGCTATTCCCAGAGACCTCTGTTTTAACTAATTCAGCCTTTATCAGGGTCACAAGGCTACCTGAATCCAGCAATACCACAACATTTCTACCATTAATACACATTTTGCATAAATGTTTCTCAGTTCCCCGAATGGCAGTGCATGCGACTGTCGCACACAGCGACTGATGTCTGTCCGTCAGAAAGTCACACTGCATGGGTTCCTCCACAACCGGGCAATTGGCTGCAATATGTCCCGCTTGCCGGCAGCGGTAGCAAACGATCCTTCTTGCCGCCTCTTGAGCCGCTGATTTCCCAGGCTGTTCTCGCCAAACTTGGGGTAGAGCTCCCACCCTCTCACTCTCTCCACCCTTACCCCTTGGAATCCTCTTATCCGCCCCTGGGGATGGTCTGGTCTTAGGGTGGAAAGTCCGAGTGTTTCTGGAAGAGGCCGTCAGGTTCTCTGTAGCCAAGTATTTCTCTACACGATCCACAAGACCACCGGCCGTCTCTGGGTCTCCATGGCTTACCCACTTTTGGATGGCAGTAGGAAGAGCTCTCAAAAACCGATCCATTACAACACGTTCCACAATCTCTGGTGCGGACAAAGTCTCTGGCTGTAGCCACTTCCTGCTCAGGTGAATGAGATCATACATTTGAGACCTGGGGGGTTTTCCAAGCTGGAAAGTCCAGTTATGCACACGCTGAGCCCGGACAGCCAGGGTGACACCCAGCCTTGCCAATATTTCAGCTTTTAGCATCACATAGTCTTTTGCTTGGTCAGGCTCTAGGTCATAGTAAGCCTTCTGCGATTCACCAGTTAACAGAGGAGCCACCAGTCCAGCCCACTGCTCCTCAGGCCACTTTTCTCTTTCAGCGGTCCTTTCAAATGTGGTCAAAAATACCTCTGGATCATCCTCTCCAGTCATTTTTGTCAATAAACGACTCACCCCAAAGGACGCGGTATTAGTGGGACGGCTTTCCTCACTGGTCTGCGGACGTTGCTGCATTACTGCTTCCATTTGTTGTAGTCTCTGCTCTTGCTTCTGTAACAGGTCTATGAAGCGGGCCTCAGATTGCTGCTGGGCTTGTTGATGAGCTTGCTGCTGGGCTGCAAGGCTCCTTTGCAAACCTGCATTTGTCTGCTGTTGATTGGCATTTGCTAGAGCCAGCTGTTTTAGTATCTCCTCCATGCTGGCTTAAAAAAAACTGCCACTGGTTCTCCACCAACTGTGAGGGGGTTAACTCGGTAGCGGGTGTGTGTGACCCCCTGGTTGGGCTCCCCACACAAAAACAGGGCCAGCAGACGGAGGTTGTGGTTTTCAAAATCAAAAGGTGCGGTTTATTTCTCTATGTACAGTGACAAAAACACAGCAAAGCCAAAAAGAAACAAACAAAATAAATCCTGGTCAGTTTGACCTCTGACTAAACATGCAGGTTTCCTAAACTAACAACTGGGATCAGCCTGGTGCTGTCCTAGTCCCTAAGTCCCTGGTTTAGTAAAAGTCCAAACAAATAGCCACACAGGCTTTGCCTCACCGCACAGGGGTTCACTCTCCCTAGACAGTCCACACAGGTCTGGTTCCAGGCATGAGCTAACATCTAATGAAGCTGGGAGTTCCTTATAGAGGCCTAAATGAGCTGACAAGGTTCAGCTGGTCTCATCTCTGTCTGCACGACGCCCCACACTCTCCCTAGAGGTATGAGTCATCCATGAGCCTACTAGCCTCAGCTGGGCTTATACAACTCTCCACCCTAGTTGTATAAGTCAGCATAAAGCCTGAATCTGGGAGAAATATATCTACCCCCCTGGATGCAACCAGGTGACTTTACCTTCCTGCTGTCACAATATATATATAAATGCACATATGCACACACATATAAACCAGTGGTGGCTGCTGTCCAAAATATTTAGGGGGGGCGCAAGCAAACTGAAAAATTCTGGAAAAAAAATGCAGTCTCACTGTACCATCAAACGCAGCCACTGCGCCCATCAAATGCAGCCACTGCGCCCATCAGGCGCAGTGGAAACGCAGCCACTGCGCCCATCAAACGCAGCCACTGCGCCCATCAAACGCAGCCACTGTGCCCATCAAACGCAGCCACTGTACCATCAAACATATACACATACAATGCACACTCACATACATTCATATGCACATACACACACACATGCATATATACATGCACATAAAAAAATACATACACACACACATAAACACACATACAGTAGATAGATAGTCTTACAAAAAACGGCAGACATTTACTTTACCCCTTCCTGTCGGGTACTGCACTGTAGGGGGAGATAAAGAGCACTGCTTTCACTTTAGGTCTCTAAGCAGTGCGACCAGCTCCCTGCACAGTGCCGAGTACAGTTCGGCTGAGGATCGGGATGCTGCTCCTCGTATCAAAGTATACAGGGGGGCCTCAAGGGCCCCCCTGCAGCAAGGGGCCCAGTCGCCATGGCGACCTCAGCGACCCCTATAATTCCGCCACTGTACAGACGGTTCACCACAAGATGTAAACCATTGGTGAGCCTCAAAAACAGGAAGGCCAGATTAGAGTTTGCCAAACAACATCTAAAAGCCTTCACAGTTCTGGAACAACATCCTATGGACAGATGAGACCAAGATCAACTTGTACCAGAGTGATGGGAAGAGAAGAGTATGGAGAAGGAAAGGAACTGCTCATGATCCAAAGCATACCACCTCATCAGTGAAGCATGGTGGTGGTAGTGTCATGGCGTGGGCATGTATGGCTGCCAATGGAACTGGTTCTCTTGTATTTACTGATGATGTGACTGCTGACAAAAGCAGCAGGATGAATTCTGAAGTGTTTCGGGTAATATTATCTGCTCATATTCAGCCAAATGCTTCAGAACTCATTGGACGGCGCTTCACAGTGCAGATGGACAATGACCCGAAGCATACTGCGAAAGCAACCAAAGAGTTTTTTAAGGGAAAGAAGTGGAATGTTATGCAATGGCCAAGTCAATCGCCTGACCCGAATCCGATTGAGCATGCATTTCACTTGCTGAAGACAAAACTGAAGAGAAAATGCCCCAAGAACAAGCAGGAACTGAAGACAGTTGCAGTAGAGGCCTGGCAGAGCATCACCAGGAATGAAACCCAACGTCTGGTGGTGTCTATGCGTTCCAGACTTCAGGCTGTAATTGACTGCAAAGGAGTATTAAAAAAGTGAAAGTTTGATTTATGATTGTTAATCTGTCCCATTACTTTTGGTCCCTTAAAAAGTGGGAGGCACATATACAAACTGTTGTAATTCCTACACCGTTCACCTGAATTGGATGTAAATACCCTCAAATTAAAGCTGAAAGTCTGCAGTTAAAGCACATCCTGCATCGTGCATTCATTGGTGTATAGATTCAAAAAGATTAGAATTGTGTAGATGTCCCAATATTTATGGACCTGACTGTATATATACACAGTGTGTATATATATATATATATATATATATATATATATATTGTGGGGGGGTTGGCTCGGCAGCGGGTGTGTGTGACCCCCGAGATGGGCTCCCCACACAAAAACAGGCCCAGCAAACGGAGGTTGTGGTTTTCAAAATCAAAAAGGTGCGGTTTATTTTCTATTTACAGTGACAAAACACAGCAAAGAAAAAGAAACATAAACAAAATAAATCCTGGTCAACTTGACCTCTGACTAAACATACAGGTTTCCTAACTAACAACTGGGATCAGCCTAGTGCTGTCCTAGTCCCTAAGTCCCTGGTTTTAAATGTCCAAGCAAATAGCCACACAGGCTTTGTCTCACCGCACAGGGGTTCACTCTCCCTAGACAGTCCACACAGGTCTGGGTCCAGGCATGAGCTAACATCTAATGAAGCTGGGAGTTCTTATAGAGGCCTAAATGAGCCGACAAGCTTCAGCTGGTCTCATCAACTCCCTGTCTGCACGACGCCCCACACTCTCCCTAGAGGTATGAGTCATCCATGAGCCCACTAGCCTCAGCTGGGCTTATACAACTCTCCACCTAGTTGTATAAGTCGGCGTAAAGCCTGAATCTGGGCGAAATATATCTACCCCCCTGGATGCAACCAGGTGACTTTACCTTCCTGCTGTCACATACCCCCCCCCCTCTTGTTTTAACCTCGGGGTTGGAACACCAGCAATCAGGCATTCATGTACTCGAGACAAAGCATCCACATTCCCCATTTGAACGCCAGGGCGATGCTTTACTGTGAAGTTGAATTCCTGGAGGGCCAGGAACCACCTATTCACTCTTCTATTTGTTTCCTTGTTTTGAGCCATCCACTTTAACGGAGCGTGATCCGTAACCAAGTCAAAGTGCCTACCTAGCAGGTAGTACCGAAGGGAATCTAGAGCCCACTTCACCGCTAAACATTCCTTTTCAATGGTGGCGTAATTTACCTCATGGGACTTCAACTTCCTGCTGAGGTAAATGACTGGGTGCTCTTCCCCGTTCCAGACCTGGGACAATACTGCTCCTAACCTCACATCTGACGCATCACTTTGTACGACAAAGTCTTTAGAGAAGTCGGGTGAGTACAACACTGGCTGGCTACATAAGGCTTGTTTCAAGAATTGGAATGCTGCCTCAGCCTCGGGGGTCCATTTAATCATGACCGACCCTTTCCCCTTCGTCAGGTTGGTTAGGGGCACAGCCTTAGAAGCAAAGTGGGGAATGAATCGCCGATAATACCCAGCGATTCCCAGAAAGGCTCGTACCTGCTTCTTGCTGTTGGGACGTGGCCAACTCTGGATGGCCTCGACTTTGTTGAGTTGGGGTTTTATTACTCCCCTCCCAATGGTGTACCCAAGATATTTGGCCTCCTCCTGCCCAATGGTACACTTCTTGGGGTTAGCCGTAAACCCCGCTTCCCGAACAGAGTCCAGGACTGCTTGCACTTTTGGCAGATGTGAGGCCCAATCTGTGCTATGGACAATTACGTCATCCAGGTAAGCCGCAGCATACTTCCGATGGGGCCTCAGCATCTGGTCCATTTTCCGCTGGAATGTGGCCGGCACATTCTGTAACCCGAACGGCATTCTTTTATATTGGAACGCCCCGTCTGGGGTTACAAATGCGGTTTTCTCTTTGGCCGACTTGGCCAGGGGGATTTGCCAATACCCTTTTGTGAGGTCAAGAGTCATCATGTATCGGGCTGTTCCCAGCCGGTCGATCAACTCATCTATACGTGGCATGGGGTAGGTGTCAAATTTTGTAACTTTGTTCAACTGACGAAAATCGTTACAAAATCGCCAGCTCCCATCCGGTTTAGGCACCAACACAATGGGACTAGACCAATCACTTTGGGACTCCTCTATCACCCCTAAGTTCAGCATTTTCTGTACTTCCTCCCGTATTGCCTCCCGTCGGGCCTCTGGGATCCGATAGGGTTTTAACTTCACCCTTTCACCGGGCGGGGTAATGATGTCATGCTCTACCCCAGATGTTTGTCCCGGCAGCTCAGAGAATACCTCCTTGTTGCGAAGCACAAACTCCTTAACCTCCTGTTGTTGGGGTTGTGACAAGGTGGCTGCTATTCCAACCTCAGGAATCACGCAACCAGTTTGAGCTGGTGACCAAGTGTCTGCGACTAGGGACTCTCTATCCCTCCAGGCTTTCAACAGATTAACGTGATAGATCTGTTCGGGCTTTCGCCTTCCTGGTTGTCTGACCTTGTAATTCACTTCGCTCACTTTTTCCATTATCTCGTAGGGGCCTTGCCATTTGGCAAGGAATTTACTTTCAACCGTAGGGACAAGTACCAGTATCCTATCCCCCGGGGAAAAGGTACGGGTCTTGGCTCCACGGTTGTACACTCTCTGCTGTGCTAACTGCGCTTGGGCCAAATGTTCCTTCACGATGGGCATTACCTGTGCAATTCGGTCTTGCATCAGGGCGACATGCTCAATCACACTCCTGTGGGGAGAACTCTCACTTTCCCAAGTTTCCTTGGCAATATCCAACAGCCCTCTTGGGTGTCTCCCATACAGTAACTCAAAGGGGGAGAATCCCGTAGAGGATTGGGGCACCTCCCTAATAGCAAACATCAGATAAGGAAGTAGACAGTCCCAATCCTTTCCATCTCTATCCACCACTTTCTTCAACATTTGTTTTAGGGTTTTGTTGAATCTTTCAACCAGCCCATCGGTTTGGGGGTGATACACAGATGTACGTAATTGCGTCACTTTGAACAATTTACACAGCTCCTTCATAACCCGGGACATAAAGGGTGTACCTTGGTCCGTAAGCAGTTCTTTACAAATACCCACCCGGCTAAACACAAGAGATAGCTCTTTGGCTATGGTTTTGGCCGAGGTATTTCGGAGAGGGATCGCTTCTGGATAACGGGTGGCATAGTCCATTATAACTAATATGTACTGGTGCCCCCTAGCGGACTTGATTATAGGACCTACCAAATCCATGGCGATCCTCTCAAACGGGACCTCAATGATGGGTAGAGGGACCAGCGGGCTACGGAAATGTGGCATCGGGGCCGACCTCTGACACACAGGGCAGGAGGAACAATAATTTTCTATGTCCTTCATCACCCCCGGCCAATAGAATCTCTGTAATACCCTCTCTCGGGTTTTCTCTGTCCCCAGATGACCTCCAAGAATGTGCCCATGGGTCAACTCCAACACCAACTTCCTGTAAGGTTTGGGCACCACAAGCTGCTCAACGGTTTCTTCTGCCCTTTTTGCCACCCGATACAGTAGGTCCTTCTCTACGCTGAAGTATGGGTAAGTGCAGGTATTATCTGGGTTCACTAACTCGCCATCTATTTTCACTACGTTTTCCCGTGCCTTTATTAGGGCGGGGTCTTTCAACTGTTCTGTGGCAAAGTTTTCCCTGTGAACCTCAAGATCAGAAAACTCCACAGACGGTAGGTTTTCGTCTGAGGAGGTGGGCTCCTCTCCAGTTTCTTGAGTCTCCCCTGCCAATACTGATAAGGGAAATTCCGGAGAGTCCTCACCACTCTCAGGGGAGTTCTGGCTATCACATTCCTGGTACATAGGGGCACCAGTGGGGGGCTCAGGATCATCCCACAGTTCCCAGAACTTCGGAAAATCCCTTCCCACAATGGCGTCATGCGGTAACTGAGATACTAAGCCCACTGGATGAGAGAGGGTACCTTTGGGGGTCTCGAAACACACTGTAGTCACTGGATACTCTCGGGTGTCCCCATGCACACAAATAACAGCTACCTTGCTATTCCCAGAGACCTCTGTTTTAACTAACTCAGCCTTTATCAGGGTCACAAGGCTACCTGAATCCAGCAATACCACAACATTTCTACCATTAACACACATTTTGCATAAATGTTTCTCAGTTCCTCGAATGGCAGTGCATGCGACTGTCGCACACAGCGACTGACGTCTGCCCGTCAGAAAGTCACACTGCATGGGTTCCTCCACAACCGGGCAATTGGCTGCAATATGTCCCGCTTGCCGGCAGCGGTAGCAAACGATCCTTCTTGCGGCCTCTTGAGCCGCTGATTTCCCAGGCTGTTCTCGCCAAACTTGGGGTAGAGCTCCCACCCTCTCACTCTCTCCACCCTCACCCCTTGGAATCCTCTTATCCGCCCCTGGGGATGGTCTGGTCTTAGGGTGGAAAGTCCGAGTGTCTCTGGAAGAGGCCGTCAGGTTCTCTGTAGCCAAGTATTTCTCCACACGATCCACAAGACCATCGGCCGTCTCTGGGTCTCCATGGCTTACCCACTTTTGGATGGCAGTAGGAAGAGCTCTCAAAAACCGATCCATTACAACACGTTCCACAATCTTTGGTGCGGACAAAGTCTCTGGCTGTAGCCACTTTCTGCTCAGGTGAATGAGATCATACATTTGAGACCTGGGGGGTTTTCCAAGCTGGAAAGTCCAGTTATGCACACGCTGAGCCCGGACAGCCTGGGTGACACCCAGCCTTGCCAATATTTCAGCTTTTAGCATCACATAGTCTTTTGCTTGGTTAGGCTCTAGGTCATAGTAAGCTTTCTGCGATTCACCAGTTAACAGAGGAGCCACCAGTCCAGCCCACCGCTCCTCAGGCCACTTTTCTCTTTCAGCGGTCCTTTCAAATGTGGTCAAAAATACCTCTGGATCATCCTCTCCAGTCATTTTTGTCAACAAACGACTCACCCCAAAGGACGTGGTATTAGTGGGACGGCTTTCCTCACTGGTCTGCGGACGTTGCTGCATTACTGCTTCCATCTGTTGTTGTAGTCTCTGCTCTTGCTTCTGCAACAGGTCTATGAAGCGGGCCTCAGATTGCTGCTGGGCTTGTTGCTGAGCCTCCAGACTCTGTTGCAAAGTTGCGTTTGTCTGCTGCTGGGCTGCAAGGCTCTGTTGATGAGCTTGCTGCTGGGCTGCGAAGTTCTGTTGTTGAGCTGCAAGGCTCTGTTGATGAGCTGCAAGGCTCTTTTGCAAACCTGCATTTGTCTGCTGTTGATTGGCATTTGCTAGAGCCAGCTGCTTCAGTATCTCCTCCATGCTGGCTTAAAAAAAAACTGCCACTGGTTCTCCACCAACTGTGGGGGGGTTGGCTCGGCAGCGGGTGTGTGTGACCCCCGAGATGGGCTCCCCACACAAAAACAGGCCCAGCAAACGGAGGTTGTGGTTTTCAAAATCAAAAAGGTGCGGTTTATTTTCTATTTACAGTGACAAAACACAGCAAAGAAAAAGAAACATAAACAAAATAAATCCTGGTCAACTTGACCTCTGACTAAACATACAGGTTTCCTAACTAACAACTGGGATCAGCCTAGTGCTGTCCTAGTCCCTAAGTCCCTGGTTTTAAATGTCCAAGCAAATAGCCACACAGGCTTTGTCTCACCGCACAGGGGTTCACTCTCCCTAGACAGTCCACACAGGTCTGGGTCCAGGCATGAGCTAACACCTAATGAATCTGGGAGTTCTTATAGAGGCCTAAATGAGCCGACAAGCTTCAGCTGGTCTCATCAACTCCCTGTCTGCACGACGCCCCACACTCTCCCTAGAGGTATGAGTCATCCATGAGCCCACTAGCCTCAGCTGGGCTTATACAACTCTCCACCTAGTTGTATAAGTCGGCGTAAAGCCTGAATCTGGGCGAAATATATCTACCCCCCTGGATGCAACCAGGTGACTTTACCTTCCTGCTGTCACAATATATATATATATATATATACATACATACATACACCGTATGTACTCGAATATAAGCCGACCCGAATATAAGCCGAGGCACCTAATTTTACCACAAAAAACTGGGAAAACGTATTGACTCGAGTATAAGCCTAGGGTGTCCATCTGCATGCCTCACTGTGCCTCACTGTGTCCATGTGCATGCCTCACTGTGCCATACTGTGCCGATGCCTCACTGTGTCCATGCCTCACTGTGTCCATGCCTCACTGTGCCCATTCCTCACTGTGCCCAATCTCCCTACCTGATCTCCGGCGCTGCTTGACTAGACTGATGTTTAACATGGGAGTCTATAGAAGAGGTGCTCGGGTTTGAAAAATCGGTGCTCCCCCAGATGGACTACATGTGTGCCAAGTTTGGGGTCCGGAGGGCCTAGGGCCGGCCAGTACCGGGTCCCCAAAATCACCGGAGAAATTACTGTTTAACATGGGAGTCTATTGAAGGGGTGCCCGGGTTTGAAAAATCAGTGCTCCCCAGCCCTAGGTCCCCTCGACAACAAACTTTGCACACTTGTAGAGGAAGAGTGGGGCTACATGTGTGCCATGGTTGGGGTCCAGAGGACCTACGGCTGGCCAGGATTAGGCGCACAAAGGTGAAGATGGACACAGACTCGAGTATAAGCCGAGGAGGGCATTTTTAGCACAAAAAAATGTGCTGAAAAATTTGGCTTATACTCGAGTATATATGGAATACAGTGGAAACTTGGTTAATGAGCATTTTAAAAGACAAGCAACTTTTTTAAAAAAATTCTGACACGGTTTACGAGTGTTGTCTCGCAAAATGAGCAGAATTCAAGCTAATGGGGTGTGCATTACCGCATTTGGCCTGATGTGCGGGTCGCGCCGGAGCCGAGCAGAGCCGATCGGAGCCGGTGGAAAATACTCAGTTCCCGGGTGTTTCCGGACCTTTCCGAGGGTTTCTGGCGCCCCCCAACTCTGGCCACATGCGGTATTGCATGCCATTGAAGTCAATGCAAAACAAATAATTTTCGTCTCCTTTGACTTCTATGGGGAAACTCGATTTGATATGCGAGTGCTTTGGATTACGAGAATTCTCCTGGAACGGATTATGCTCGTAATCCAAGGTTCCACTGTAGTATATATATATATATATATATATATATATATATATATATATATACACTGGGTACGGAAAGTATTCTGACCCCCTTAAATTCTTCACTCTTTGTTATATTGCAGCCATTTGCTAAAATCATTTAAGTTCATTTTTTTTCCTTAATAATGTACACACAGCACCCCATATTGACAGAAAAACACAGAATTGTTGACATTTTTGCAGATTTATTAAAAAAGAAAAACTGAAATATCACATAGTCCTAAGAATTCAGACCCTTTGCTGTGACACTCATATTTAACTCAGGTGCTGTCGATTTCTTCTGATCATCCTTGAGATGGTTCTACACCTTCATTTGAGTTCAGCTGTGTTTGATTATACTGATTGGACTTGATTAGGAAAGCCACACACCTGTCTATATAAGACCTTACAGCTCACAGTGCATGTCAGAGCAAATGAGAATCATGAGGTCAAAGGAACTGCCTGAAGAGCTCAGAGACAGAATTGTGGCAAGGCACAGATCTGGCCAAGGTTACAAAAAGAATTCTGCTGCACTTAAGGTTCCTAAGAGCACAGTGGCCTCCATAATCCTTAAATGGAAGACGTTTGGGACGACCAGAACCCTTCCTAGAGCTGGCCTTCCGGCCAAACTGAGCTATCGGGGGAGAAGAGCCTTGGTGAGAGAGGTAAAGAAGAACCCAAAGATCACTGTGGTGGAGCTCCAGAGATGCAGTCGGGAGATGGGAGAAAGTTGTAGAAAGTCAACCATCACTGCAGCCCTCCACTAGTCGGGGCTTTATGGCAGAGTGGCCCAACGGAAGCCTCTACTCAGTGCAAAACACATGAAAGCCCGCATGGAGTTTGCTAAAAAACACCTGAAGGACTCCAAGATGGTGAGAAATAAGATTCTCTGGTCTGATGAGACCAAGGTTGAACTTTTTGGCCTTAATTGTAAGCGGTATGTGTGGGGAAAATCAGGCACTGCTCATCACCTGTCCAATACAGTCCCAACAGTGAAGCATGGTGGTGGCAGCATCATGCTGTGGGGGTGTTTTTCAGCTGCAGGCACAGGATGACTGGTTGCAATCAAGGGAAAGATGAATGCGGCCAAGTACAGGGATATCCTGGACGAAAACCTTCTCCAGAGTGCTCAGGACCTCAGACTGGGCCGAAGGTTTACCTTCCAACAAGACAATGACCCTAAGCACACAGCTAAAATAATGAAGGAGTGGCTTAACAACAACTCCGTGACTGTTCTTGAATAGCCCAGCCAGAGCCCTGACTTAAACCCAATTGAGCATCTCTGGAGAGACCTAAAAATGGCCGTCCACCAACGTTTACCATCCAACCTGACAGAACTGGAGAGGATCTGCAAGGAGGAATGGCAGAGGATCCCCAAATCCAGGTGTGAAAAACTTGTTGCATCTTTCCCAAAAAGAATCTGCAAAAATGTCAACAATTCTGTGTTTTTCTGTCAATATGGGGTGCTGTGTGTACATTAATGAGGAAAAAAATGAACTTAAATGATTTTAGCAAATGGCTGCAATATAACAAAGAGTGAAAAATTTAAGGGGGTCTGAATACTTTCCGTACCCACTATATATATATATATATATATATATATATATATATATATATATATATATATGTATATATGTATTATATATTGTCATATTACTAATTACGTTAAAGAGTTGTAGCTATAATAATAAATTTAATCAGGGGTTCCCCGAGACTTACAAATTATTTTTAAGGGTTTCTTTGGCTGCTCAACAATGTAATTACTTTTTGCACTGTATCTCATGTTTAATGATTATTACGTTTTTACTTATTTTTTCATGTTTTCTATCAGCAGACCAGTTACTGTCTTCATAAATTCCTGTCAAGAGCTGCCTTTTCCACGGAATGAAGGACATGTACTTATTGCTATTGTCCTAGCAGGAAGTTTAGAGAAGGTTTCCCTGTATCCATGTGTTTTGTACATGTTCCCTCATTCTTAGAAGAACTATAGGATAAGCATAGGTCCCTTCACACAGCACACAGTGATGACTGGCTGAGACATCTTGAGTTGATTATGCAGTCATTATACAGTGAAAACAGCCTATTCATTAAGGTAGTAGAAAAATTGTGATATTCCAGATATAATAACACTAATTAACTCGTGATTTAAATTTGAACTTCCAATATTTTTAGAACAGAAAGATGATCATTAATTAGCACTCATTATGCTTTGTACGTATTTTTTCCGCCTTGAACAGACCTTGTTACCAACTGAAAAAAATTGCAGTTAAAAGCACTGAAAAAGTCAAGTTTTTGAAATGCATACTTGCAGTTTTTTTCCTTTATATGAACTTAACTGATTTTTTTTTATTGAATTGTAATGTGCCTTTGAACTTGCCAGCGAGGTATGTCATAGTATGTCCTCTGATATGATTTACTAAGGTTGATTTACTAAAACTGGAGAGTGTAATATCTGGTGCAGCTCTGCATAGAAACCAATCAGCTTCCAGATGTTATTGTCAAAGCTTATATTGAAAAAGCTGAAGTTAGAAGCTGATTGGCTACCATGCAGCGCTGCACCAGATGTTGCACTCTCCTGTTTTAGTAAATCATCCTCAAATGTCTCTTCTGCAGGAGAAAACATTCTTGCTCGCAAAAAAACAAAAAAAACACATGCATTATAACTTAATGAATTGTTTCTTATTCTACAATTTAAAAAATGATATAAAAAGAAAAAAAAAAAGCTCAACACCAGCCAAAACGACATTTTATTTTTTAGTTTTAGTTTTTTTCGTTTTAGAACCTGTGTGTGGCTTTTATTGCTGCATGTATCCATGCTTAGTAGATCTGCAACAAGGAGGACAAAGGTTTATGGACACCTGACCATCAGACCTATATTAACTTTTTGGGCATTCCATTCTAAAAGTCATGGGAAATAATCTGGAGGTACCCCCAAACTTTGAGGTTATCCTTCTGGGTAGGCTTTCCACAGGATTTTTTTGTGTCTGTGGGAATTTGTGAGGCCATGGACTAATGTTAGATGACAAGTTCTGGCTCTCACGGCATTTCAATTCATCCTAGAGATGTTCTGTAGGGTTGAGGTCTGGATTCTGTGCAGACCACTCGAGTTCCTCCCACAATCCTTATCAGACTATGTCTTTATGGAGTTGGTTTTGTACACAGGAGTGCAGTCATGGAATGAAAATGGGCCTTCCCCAAACTAATACCACAAGGTTAGAAGTGCCCTGTTGTCTATAATGTCTTTGAACGCTGTAGGGTTAACAGTACCCTTCACTGGAAACACCTGAACTCAGTAATTTAGAGGGATTTCCTCTAGAGATGATAGAACATGCCTGGGTTGGATCTACAGGCAGTTTCATGAATTATACTCAAAATTCGGCAAATCTGAACTTTGTCTTGTACCCCATTAAAGTCTATGGGAGAGGGAGGCAAATCTTTATATTCAATTTGGTCCATATCTGGGGCTACTAATCAAGTCATTGTCAAAAAAAAGGCATGGGTAGCTAGGCACTGCCATTGGGAATATACCGTATTTTCAGGCGTATAAGACGACCTTTTACACTTAAAAAAACTGGCCAAAAAGCGGGGGTCGTCTTATACGCCGGGTCAGCTGCTCGGATGCCTGCTGGATGTGCAGTAATACTGTATGTAGCTTCGGCAAGATACAGTATATACCGCTGAGCCAATCCCGGTGAGCGATGTATTCACATGAATACAGAGCCTGCTCAGATTGGAGTAACAACCTCTACCAATCCGGGCAGGCTACATACAGTAGCCTGCTCGGATTGGCTTTGAGAGTCAGAGAGGCGTGGGCTGATGATGTTACAGCCTCTGCCAATCCAAGCAGGCTTTGTATTCATTAATAGAATACATCGCTCACCGTGATTGGCTCCAGCTACAGCAAGAAGGAAGAAGGATATTACTCCAGCTCCAGCAAGAATGAAGAAGGATATGGCTCCAGCTCCAGCAAGAAGGAAGAAATATGAAGCGTCAGAAGATTCGGAAGGGGGGTCATCTTATACGGTGAGTACAGGCAAAAAAATCGTAAAACCTGTAAAATTAGGGGGGTCGTCTTATATGTTGGGTTGCCTTATAAATCGGGAAATACAGTATACAAATGCCAAAATAAAAATTAAACAAAATTACTTTACAACAGGAAGAGGAGGGCCTTTTCATGCGGTTTTAAGGGCAGCATTTGAAATACACAAATCCTTTAAAATATTGCTTGGGCGATCCCTTCAAACCGTACATGGTGTTACAGAACAGAACAATTCTCACTGACGTCCTCAGTGATAGCATAATCTGGCAGTACAAATTTGTCTGTGGAATAGATTTTTTTCTTAATTAACAGCAGCACTCAAATCTGTTTCATTTCAGGTAATAGGAAACATTTGTTTTTAGGTAGTTTTATTAGTTATACACGATTATCAAGTGGTATAAGTCTGCTTTGGCCAGCAAAACATCAGCCACTACTTCCCCCCCACAATACCCCACATCCCACTCCATACCCACATTTTTCCAAAAATATTTGTGTTAGTTGTTTGAAGACAATAGCCAGTGAAAGGAAACCAAATAGAACTTGTTCAAAAAGGGAAAGTGCCACGTACCTTGGTTGGAGGCTGAGCTTATGAAAGGGCTTCTCTTGCGGCTCTGGTCCAAGCACCCCTGAATGTGGTGACAGAGTTACCAGACTCAAAATAGCACAGGTGCCAGTAGCTGAGTAGCAGATGAGACCCCGCAGGAAAGGATCGTAGTTGGCAGATTGCAGAGTGGCACCCCAGAGAAGAACCATGGGAATATAGTGTGAACACTTGAGCAGGAGTACATTTAGAGACATGGTCAAGGCAAGCCAGGGTCATACACGGTTAGGCGTGAGGAAACATGGTCAAGTTAGTAAGCTGAGGTCAGTGCCACAGAAGCAGACAGAGCGTAGTTAAGTAGCATGCCAAGGTCAGTACCAAGGAAGCAGACAGAGCATAGTCAAAAGCAAGCCGAGGTCAGTATCTGGGTTTTACAGAGCAAGGCCAGGAGCTAGCCGGGTCAGCAATGGAAGATCAGTCAGCAGGAAAAGGAATATGGGATCACCGGTCACAGAGAAGATGAACATCCAGCAACTAGCTCACATCAGGGCCTCCTTTAAATTAGCAGTTTGGCGCCATTCCCAGGATTGGGCGTGCGCGATGATGTGTCTACGTGTCAGTGAATGCCGATTACTGACCAGAGCTTGTCTGGCACATGCGCATAAGCATTAGCGGCAAGAGTTTGAGCATTAGCTGCATGGGTGCAAGAAGTAGATGCACGAGTACGAGCATTTCTTTCCTGACAGAAAGACAATGCAGGTTTTATCCTGAAATAAAAAATAGAATATAGTATCTGAGACAGTTGGCAAAAATATATTGCAGCTGCAGGACAGTATGTAAGCCTCAAATAGGGACAGACAATGCAGATTTTTATTCTGCAAAACCAAATAAGAGTGGAGCATCTGAGTCACAGTTGCCAAAAATATTTTCCAGTGGCAGGACAGTGTGTGAGCAGCTTGAATAGGCCTCAGATCTGAAGACAGAACATATTTTCCATCAATAAAAATTAAAGTTCTGCAGCAGAGACACAGCCACAAATGAATTTCCATTGTTGGGACATAATCCTTTCATCTTTAATAGGTCTCAAAATTATAGATGCAAGGCAATAAATTAGTAACAATGGTGGACTAATGACAAGCGTTTGCTGCACACCCTAAAAAAAGAAAGACGACACAAAGTAAAATAAAATATACCCCCCTACTAAAAAACAAAAACAAATCCTTAACTTCCCTATAAAAGCAGACTATTTTTGTTAACAATATCACAAAATAACAATAAATAGAGAAATAGTCAAAAAAATACTCCAGATAAATCACAAAAAAACTTCAAAGGGATAGCATAGCAGCTAGCTAACAATGAGTCCTAGAGGACTGTTTTAAAAGAAAATGGGTTGGGACTTTACATGAGACTATGGCCATCCAGCACACAGGTCTCCATCCCTATTTAATGGCAAAAGGAAGCAGTGGGACTTTATATGAAGAGTGTTAGGACTACAGTTATTGTTTCCCCTCTTCCTGTTTTTAGTTAATTACCATTAACTAAGATTATCATATATTTTATATTATAGGTGTCCCCAATTTACTGCTCCTGATGAGTGGATACAACTCCACGAAACGCGTAGAGCTTTCATATTTGATGTCATATCACAGCAACCATGTGGTCACCATGGGTTTTAACTGTTTGAGTCAGCAATCTTTGATACATGCTACCATGGCTTACATTTGGGCTTATTGCCGATATCGAGGTTGATCATGTGTTACTTTGTATATTGTGCTACCATTTTTTACTACAATGTGATATACCAATCATGTTTTATTTTTACTGTATCATACCTATGGATTTACTGTCGATGTAATTTTTTGCATTATGCCCCGAATTATGCCAAATAAATTATCTGTTCATTTTATATTGACTGACTCATTCTGCCCTAGTGTTGTGTTTCATATAAAGTCCCACTGCTTCCTTTTGCCATTAAATAGGGATGGAGACCTGTGTGCTGGATGGCCATAGTCTCATGTAAAGTCCCAACCCATTTTCTTTTAAAACGTAACTAGGGATGGAAACACCCACTTGTCTACCTCCTTACTTCTTGGTTGTCTGTTGATTTTCATCAAGTGCCTTAACCACTATTTTGCAATATTGGGGCACCCTGCCCTTATTAGTTTTTGTCACTAATTGGTAATCCTGGGGTGGTTATGTGAATATCCCCGGGAGCTGCGACGCTCACTGGGGCCATCCCACATTCCCTCGTTATTGGTTATGGGGATGTGGGCCGGTTCTCACTGGGTGTCGACGTCACGCTTCCTGCGTCTGCACGTTTGGCGTTTCCACGCCACGTGCTGACGTTGAGTGTTTCCATCTACGTGCCTCATGACGGAGGTATCGGGCGCCATTATATGGGCGCTGAGCGCGCCATGGTGGTCGCTTCCTTCCTCTCTGAAGGCACGCTATTTACCGTGACGTTGGCGGGACTGTGCTGGCGGGCTGACATGCTATCCAAAACCCATTCCACGGTAACTATATCTACCTATACTGGCTCCCCTCACTCTCTACCACCTAGCACTAAAATCCAATATTATTTGTTATATCTACCTACACTGGTCCCCCTTACTCTTTACTACCCAGTACTAAATCCAATATTATTTGTTACAGATACTTTTACTGGGATCTTACTTACCTCTAGTACCCACAAAAGGGGAATCTCTCGTTGTATTGGATTGCCTCACCGCTGCACTTTCTCCGCCTCAGCTCCCGGGGGATCTACTCTCACCCCTGGGTAATCCCAAATCGAACATTAGCAGACATCCTTCTTTTTAATATTTTTACAATTCTATTATATACCCACAGGTAAGAGTGTTAGGACTACAGTTATTGTTTCCCCTCTTCCTGTTTTTAGTTAATTACCATTAACTAAGATTATCATATATTTTATATTATAGGTGTCCCCAATTTACTGCTCCTGATGAGTGGATACAACTCCACGAAACGCGTAGTGCTTTCATATTTGATGTCATATCACAGCAACCATGTGGTCACCATGGGTTTTAACTGTTTGAGTCAGCAATCTTTGATACATGCTACCATGGCTTACATTTGGGCTTATTGCCGATATCGAGGTTGATCATGTGTTACTTTGTATATTGTGCTACCATTTTTTACTACAATGTGATATACCAATCATGTTTTATTTTTACTGTATCATACCTATGGATTTACTGTCGATGTCATTTTTTGCATTATGCCCCGAATTATGCCAAATAAATTATCTGTTCATTTTATATTGACTGACTCATTCTGCCCTAGTGTTGTGTTTCATATAAAGTCCCACTGCTTCCTTTTGCCATTAAATAGGGATGGAGACCTGTGTGCTGGATGGCCATAGTCTCATGTAAAGTCCCAACCCATTTTCTTTTAAAACGTCACTAGGGATGGAAACACCCACTTGTCTACCTCCTTACTTCTTGGTTGTCTGTTGATTTTCATCAAGTGCCTTAACCACTATTTTGCAATATTGGGGCACCCTGCCCTTATTAGTTTTTGTCACTAATTGGTAATCCTGGGGTGGTTATGTGAATATCCCCGGGAGCTGCGACGCTCACTGGGGCCATCCCACATTCCCTCGTTATTGGTTATGGGGATGTGGGCCGGTTCTCACTGGGTGTCGACGTCACGCTTCCTGCGTCTGCACGTTTGGCGTCTCCACGCCACGTGCTGACGTTGAGTGTTTCCATCTACGTGCCTCATGACGGAGGTATCGGGCACCATTATATGGGCGCTGAGCGCGCCATGGTGGTCGCTTCCTTCCTCTCTGAAGGCACGCTATTTACCGTGACGTTGGCGGGACTGTGCTGGCAGGCTGACATGCTATCCAAAACCCATTCCACGGTAACTATATCTACCTATACTGGCTCCCCTCACTCTCTACCACCTAGCACTAAAATCCAATATTATTTGTTATATCTACCTACACTGGTCCCCCTTACTCTTTACTACCCAGTACTAAATCCAATATTATTTGTTACAGATACTTTTACTGGGCTCTTACTTACCTCTAGTACCCACAAAAGGGGAATCTCTTGTTGTATTGGATTGCCTCACCGCTGCACTTTCTCCGCCACAGCTCCCGGGGGATCTACTCTCACCCCTGGGTAATCCCAAATCGAACATTAGCAGACATCCTTCTTTTTAATATTTTTACAATTCTATTATATACCCACAGGTAAGAGTGTTAGGACTACAGTTATTGTTTCCCCTCTTCCTGTTTTTAGTTAATTACCATTAACTAAGATTATCATATATTTTATATTATAGGTGTCCCCAATTTACTGCTCCTGATGAGTGGATACAACTCCACGAAACGTGTAGAGCTTTCATATTTGATGTCATATCACAGCAACCATGTGGTCACCATGGGTTTTAACTGTTTGAGTCAGCAATCTTTGATACATGCTACCATGGCTTACATTTGGGCTTATTGCCGATATCGAGGTTGATCATGTGTTACTTTGTATATTGTGCTACCATTTTTTACTACAATGTGATATACCAATCATGTTTTATTTTTACTGTATCATACCTATGGATTTACTGTCGATGTCATTTTTTGCATTATGCCCCGAATTATGCCAAATAAATTATCTGTTCATTTTATATTGACTGACTCATTCTGCCCTAGTGTTGTGTTTCATATAAAGTCCCACTGCTTCCTTTTGCCATTAAATAGGGATGGAGACCTGTGTGCTGGATGGCCATAGTCTCATGTAAAGTCCCAACCCATTTTCTTTTAAAACGTCACTAGGGATGGAAACACCCACTTGTCTACCTCCTTACTTCTTGGTTGTCTGTTGATTTTCATCAAGTGCCTTAACCACTATTTTGCAATATTGGGGCACCCTGCCCTTATTAGTTTTTGTCACTAATTGGTAATCCTGGGGTGGTTATGTGAATATCCCCGGGAGCTGCGACGCTCACTGGGGCCATCTCACATTCCCTCGTTATTGGTTATGGGGATGTGGGCCGGTTCTCACTGGGTGTCGACGTCACGCTTCCTGCGTCCGCACGTTTGGCGTCTCCACGCCACGTGCTGACGTTGAGTGTTTCCATCTACGTGCCTCATGACGGAGGTATCGGGCGCCATTATATGGGCGCTGAGCGCGCCATGGTGGTCGCTTCCTTCCTCTCTGAAGGCACGCTATTTACCGTGACGTTGGCGGGACTGTGCTGGCGGGCTGACATGCTATCCAAAACCCATTCCACGGTAACTATATCTACCTATACTGGCTCCCCTCACTCTCTACCACCTAGCACTAAAATCCAATATTATTTGTTATATCTACCTACACTGGTCCCCCTTACTCTTTACTACCCAGTACTAAATCCAATATTATTTGTTACAGATACTTTTACTGGGCTCTTACTTACCTCTAGTACCCACAAAAGGGGAATCTCTCGTTGTATTGGATTGCCTCACCGCTGCACTTTCTCCGCCTCAGCTCCCGGGGGATCTACTCTCACCCCTGGGTAATCCCAAATCGAACATTAGCAGACATCCTTCTTTTTAATATTTTTACAATTCTATTATATACCCACAGGTAAGAGTGTTAGGACTACAGTTATTGTTTCCCCTCTTCCTGTTTTTAGTTAATTACCATTAACTAAGATTATCATATATTTTATATTATAGGTGTCCCCAATTTACTGCTCCTGATGAGTGGATACAACTCCACGAAACGTGTAGAGCTTTCATATTTGATGTCATATCACAGCAACCATGTGGTCACCATGGGTTTTAACTGTTTGAGTCAGCAATCTTTGATACATGCTACCATGGCTTACATTTGGGCTTATTGCCGATATCGAGGTTGATCATGTGTTACTTTGTATATTGTGCTACCATTTTTTACTACAATGTGATATACCAATCATGTTTTATTTTTACTGTATCATACCTATGGATTTACTGTCGATGTCATTTTTTGCATTATGCCCCGAATTATGCCAAATAAATTATCTGTTCATTTTATATTGACTGACTCATTCTGCCCTAGTGTTGTGTTTCATATAAAGTCCCACTGCTTCCTTTTGCCATTAAATAGGGATGGAGACCTGTGTGCTGGATGGCCATAGTCTCATGTAAAGTCCCAACCCATTTTCTTTTAAAACGTCACTAGGGATGGAAACACCCACTTGTCTACCTCCTTACTTCTTGGTTGTCTGTTGATTTTCATCAAGTGCCTTAACCACTATTTTGCAATATTGGGGCACCCTGCCCTTATTAGTTTTTGTCACTAATTGGTAATCCTGGGGTGGTTATGTGAATATCCCCGGGAGCTGCGACGCTCACTGGGGCCATCCCACATTCCCTCGTTATTGGTTATGGGGATGTGGGCCGGTTCTCACTGGGTGTCGACGTCACGCTTCCTGCGTCCGCACGTTTGGCGTCTCCACGCCACGTGCTGACGTTGAGTGTTTCCATCTACGTGCCTCATGACGGAGGTATCGAGCGCCATTATATGGGCGCTGAGCGCGCCATGGTGGTCGCTTCCTTCCTCTCTGAAGGCACGCTATTTACCGTGACGTTGGCGGGACTGTGCTGGCGGGCTGACATGCTATCCAAAACCCATTCCACGGTAACTATATCTACCTATACTGGCTCCCCTCACTCTCTACCACCTAGCACTAAAATCCAATATTATTTGTTATATCTACCTACACTGGTCCCCCTTACTCTTTACTACCCAGTACTAAATCCAATATTATTTGTTACAGATACTTTTACTGGGCTCTTACTTACCTCTAGTACCCACAAAAGGGGAATCTCTCGTTGTATTGGATTGCCTCACCGCTGCACTTTCTCCGCCTCAGCTCCCGGGGGATCTACTCTCACCCCTGGGTAATCCCAAATCGAACTTTAGCAGACATCCTTCTTTTTAATATTTTTACAATTCTATTATATACCCACAGGTAAGAGTGTTAGGACTACAGTTATTGTTTCCCCTCTTCCTGTTTTTAGTTAATTACCATTAACTAAGATTATCATATATTTTATATTATAGGTGTCCCCAATTTACTGCTCCTGATGAGTGGATACAACTCCACGAAACGCGTAGAGCTTTCATATTTGATGTCATATCACAGCAACCATGTGGTCACCATGGGTTTTAACTGTTTGAGTCAGCAATCTTTGATACATGCTACCATGGCTTACATTTGGGCTTATTGCCGATATCGAGGTTGATCATGTGTTACTTTGTATATTGTGCTACCATTTTTTACTACAATGTGATATACCAATCATGTTTTATTTTTACTGTATCATACCTATGGATTTACTGTCGATGTCATTTTTTGCATTATGCCCCGAATTATGCCAAATAAATTATCTGTTCATTTTATATTGACTGACTCATTCTGCCCTAGTGTTGTGTTTCATATAAAGTCCCACTGCTTCCTTTTGCCATTAAATAGGGATGGAGACCTGTGTGCTGGATGGCCATAGTCTCATGTAAAGTCCCAACCCATTTTCTTTTAAAACGTCACTAGGGATGGAAACACCCACTTGTCTACCTCCTTACTTCTTGGTTGTCTGTTGATTTTCATCAAGTGCCTTAACCACTATTTTGCAATATTGGGGCACCCTGCCCTTATTAGTTTTTGTCACTAATTGGTAATCCTGGGGTGGTTATGTGAATATCCCCGGGAGCTGCGACGCTCACTGGGGCCATCCCACATTCCCTCGTTATTGGTTATGGGGATGTGGGCCGGTTCTCACTGGGTGTCGACGTCACGCTTCCTGCGTCTGCACGTTTGGCGTCTCCACGCCACGTGCTGACGTTGAGTGTTTCCATCTACGTGCCTCATGACGGAGGTATCGGGCACCATTATTTGGGCGCTGAGCGCGCCATGGTGGTCGCTTCCTTCCTCTCTGAAGGCACGCTATTTACCGTGACGTTGGCGGGACTGTGCTGGCGGGCTGACATGCTATCCAAAACCCATTCCACGGTAACTATATCTACCTATACTGGCTCCCCTCACTCTCTACCACCTAGCACTAAAATCCAATATTATTTGTTATATCTACCTACACTGGTCCCCCTTACTCTTTACTACCCAGTACTAAATCCAATATTATTTGTTACAGATACTTTTACTGGGCTCTTACTTACCTCTAGTACCCACAAAAGGGGAATCTCTTGTTGTATTGGATTGCCTCACCGCTGCACTTTCTCCGCCTCAGCTCCCGGGGGATCTACTCTCACCCCTGGGTAATCCCAAATCGAACATTAGCAGACATCCTTCTTTTTAATATTTTTACAATTCTATTATATACCCACAGGTAAGAGTGTTAGGACTACAGTTATTGTTTCCCCTCTTCCTGTTTTTAGTTAATTACCATTAACTAAGATTATCATATATTTTATATTATAGGTGTCCCCAATTTACTGCTCCTGATGAGTGGATACAACTCCACGAAACGCGTAGAGCTTTCATATTTGATGTCATATCACAGCAACCATGTGGTCACCATGGGTTTTAACTTTTTGAGTCAGCAATCTTTGATACATGCTACCATGGCTTACATTTGGGCTTATTGCCGATATCGAGGTTGATCATGTGTTACTTTGTATATTGTGCTACCATTTTTTACTACAATGTGATATACCAATCATGTTTTATTTTTACTGTATCATACCTATGGATTTACTGTCGATGTCATTTTTTGCATTATGCCCTGAATTATGCCAAATAAATTATCTGTTCATTTTATATTGACTGACTCATTCTGCCCTAGTGTTGTGTTTCATATAAAGTCCCACTGCTTCCTTTTGCCATTAAATAGGGATGGAGACCTGTGTGCTGGATGGCCATAGTCTCATGTAAAGTCCCAACCCATTTTCTTTTAAAACGTCACTAGGGATGGAAACACCCACTTGTCTACCTCCTTACTTCTTGGTTGTCTGTTGATTTTCATCAAGTGCCTTAACCACTATTTTGCAATATTGGGGCACCCTGCCCTTATTAGTTTTTGTCACTAATTGGTAATCCTGGGGTGGTTATGTGAATATCCCCGGGAGCTGCGACGCTCACTGGGGCCATCTCACATTCCCTCGTTATTGGTTATGGGGATGTGGGCCGGTTCTCACTGGGTGTCGACGTCACGCTTCCTGCGTCCGCACGTTTGGCGTCTCCACGCCACGTGCTGACGTTGAGTGTTTCCATCTACGTGCCTCATGACGGAGGTATCGGGCGCCATTATATGGGCGCTGAGCGCGCCATGGTGGTCGCTTCCTTCCTCTCTGAAGGCACGCTATTTACCGTGACATTGGCGGGACTGTGCTGGCGGGCTGACATGCTATCCAAAACCCATTCCACGGTAACTATATCTACCTATACTGGCTCCCCTCACTCTCTACCACCTAGCGCTAAAATCCAATATTATTTGTTATATCTACCTACACTGGTCCCCCTTACTCTTTACTACCCAGTACTAAATCCAATATTATTTGTTACAGATACTTTTACTGGGCTCTTACTTACCTCTAGTACCCACAAAAGGGGAATCTCTCGTTGTATTGGATTGCCTCACCGCTGCACTTTCTCCGCCTCAGCTCCCGGGGGATCTACTCTCACCCCTGGGTAATCCCAAATCGAACATTAGCAGACATCCTTCTTTTTAATATTTTTACAATTCTATTATATACCCACAGGTAAGAGTGTTAGGACTACAGTTATTGTTTCCCCTCTTCCTGTTTTTAGTTAATTACCATTAACTAAGATTATCATATATTTTATATTATAGGTGTCCCCAATTTACTGCTCCTGATGAGTGGATACAACTCCACGAAACGCGTAGAGCTTTCATATTTGATGTCATATCACAGCAACCATGTGGTCACCATGGGTTTTAACTGTTTGAGTCAGCAATCTTTGATACATGCTACCATGGCTTACATTTGGGCTTATTGCCGATATCGAGGTTGATCATGTGTTACTTTGTATATTGTGCTACCATTTTTTACTACAATGTGATATACCAATCATGTTTTATTTTTACTGTATCATACCTATGGATTTACTGTCGATGTCATTTTTTGCATTATGCCCCGAATTATGCCAAATAAATTATCTGTTCATTTTATATTGACTGACTCATTCTGCCCTAGTGTTGTGTTTCATATAAAGTCCCACTGCTTCCTTTTGCCATTAAATAGGAATGGAGACCTGTGTGCTGGATGGCCATAGTCTCATGTAAAGTCCCAACCCATTTTCTTTTAAAACGTCACTAGGGATGGAAACACCCACTTGTCTACCTCCTTACTTCTTGGTTGTCTGTTGATTTTCATCAAGTGCCTTAACCACTATTTTGCAATATTGGGGCACCCTGCCCTTATTAGTTTTTGTCACTAATTGGTAATCCTGGGGTGGTTATGTGAATATCCCCGGGAGCTGCGACGCTCACTGGGGCCATCCCACATTCCCTCGTTATTGGTTATGGGGATGTGGGCCGGTTCTCACTGGGTGTCGACGTCACGCTTCCTGCGTCCGCACGTTTGGCGTCTCCACGCCACGTGCTGACGTTGAGTGTTTCCATCTACGTGCCTCATGACGGAGGTATCGGGCGCCATTATATGGGCACTGAGCGCGCCATGGTGGTCGCTTCCTTCCTCTCTGAAGGCACGCTATTTACCGTGACGTTGGCGGGACTGTGCTGGCGGGCTGACATGCTATCCAAAACCCATTCCACGGTAACTATATCTACCTATACTGGCTCCCCTCACTCTCTACCACCTAGCACTAAAATCCAATATTATTTGTTATATCTACCTACACTGGTCCCCCTTACTCTTTACTACCCAGTACTAAATCCAATATTATTTGTTACAGATACTTTTACTGGGCTCTTACTTACCTCTAGTACCCACAAAAGGGGAATCTCTCGTTGTATTGGATTGCCTCACCGCTGCACTTTCTCCGCCTCAGCTCCCGGGGGATCTACTCTCACCCCTGGGTAATCCCAAATCGAACATTAGCAGACATCCTTCTTTTTAATATTTTTACAATTCTATTATATACCCACAGGTAAGAGTGTTAGGACTACAGTTATTGTTTCCCCTCTTCCTGTTTTTAGTTAATTACCATTAACTAAGATTATCATATATTTTATATTATAGGTGTCCCCAATTTACTGCTCCTGATGAGTGGATACAACTCCACGAAACGCGTAGAGCTTTCATATTTGATGTCATATCACAGCAACCATGTGGTCACCATGGGTTTTAACTGTTTGAGTCAGCAATCTTTGATACATGCTACCATGGCTTACATTTGGGCTTATTGCCGATATCGAGGTTGATCATGTGTTACTTTGTATATTGTGCTACCATTTTTTACTACAATGTGATATACCAATCATGTTTTATTTTTACTGTATCATACCTATGGATTTACTGTCGATGTCATTTTTTGCATTATGCCCCGAATTATGCCAAATAAATTATCTGTTCATTTTATATTGACTGACTCATTCTGCCCTAGTGTTGTGTTTCATATAAAGTCCCACTGCTTCCTTTTGCCATTAAATAGGAATGGAGACCTGTGTGCTGGATGGCCATAGTCTCATGTAAAGTCCCAACCCATTTTCTTTTAAAACGTCACTAGGGATGGAAACACCCACTTGTCTACCTCCTTACTTCTTGGTTGTCTGTTGATTTTCATCAAGTGCCTTAACCACTATTTTGCAATATTGGGGCACCCTGCCCTTATTAGTTTTTGTCACTAATTGGTAATCCTGGGGTGGTTATGTGAATATCCCCGGGAGCTGCGACGCTCACTGGGGCCATCCCACATTCCCTCGTTATTGGTTATGGGGATGTGGGCCGGTTCTCACTGGGTGTCGACGTCACACTTCCTGCGTCCGCACGTTTGGCGTCTCCACGCCACGTGCTGACGTTGAGTGTTTCCATCTACGTGCCTCATGACGGAGGTATCGGGCGCCATTATATGGGCACTGAGCGCGCCATGGTGGTCGCTTCCTTCCTCTCTGAAGGCACGCTATTTACCGTGACGTTGGCGGGACTGTGCTGGCGGGCTGACATGCTATCCAAAACCCATTCCACGGTAACTATATCTACCTATACTGGCTCCCCTCACTCTCTACCACCTAGCACTAAAATCCAATATTATTTGTTATATCTACCTACACTGGTCCCCCTTACTCTTTACTACCCAGTACTAAATCCAATATTATTTGTTACAGATACTTTTACTGGGCTCTTACTTACCTCTAGTACCCACAAAAGGGGAATCTCTCGTTGTATTGGATTGCCTCACCGCTGCACTTTCTCCGCCTCAGCTCCCGGGGGATCTACTCTCACCCCTGGGTAATCCCAAATCGAACATTAGCAGACATCCTTCTTTTTAATATTTTTACAATTCTATTATATACCCACAGGTAAGAGTGTTAGGACTACAGTTATTGTTTCCCCTCTTCCTGTTTTTAGTTAATTACCATTAACTAAGATTATCATATATTTTATATTATAGGTGTCCCCAATTTACTGCTCCTGATGAGTGGATACAACTCCACGAAACGCGTAGAGCTTTCATATTTGATGTCATATCACAGCAACCATGTGGTCACCATGGGTTTTAACTGTTTGAGTCAGCAATCTTTGATACATGCTACCATGGCTTACATTTGGGCTTATTGCCGATATCGAGGTTGATCATGTGTTACTTTGTATATTGTGCTACCATTTTTTACTACAATGTGATATACCAATCATGTTTTATTTTTACTGTATCATACCTATGGATTTACTGTCGATGTCATTTTTTGCATTATGCCCCGAATTATGCCAAATAAATTATCTGTTCATTTTATATTGACTGACTCATTCTGCCCTAGTGTTGTGTTTCATATAAAGTCCCACTGCTTCCTAGAGGACTGTTTGGTCTACAGAACTGCGAACACAGAAGGGGTACTATAGATGTCTGACCCACCACACTGCAATCTGTAGTATATCCTAACAAAGTAAAGTATCTCTTTCTTCATTCTCCCTACACAGATTTGTAAGATTTCCCTAACTAGCTCCAACATACTGAAAATATGGCTTCTGTGCCCCCCCCCATTTTATAGTGAGGGGGTGGCTAAATGTTTGCTTTAGATTATTGGCTCTTTGAGACTTGGAGAGGGTTGTGAAGCCTATTATGGTTTTGAGAATGAAAACAAAAAGTTTGGAGTTTGACCGAACCACAAATTTGGGGGGTTCGCCTTAAAACCAAGGTTGTCCTGAATCTGAACCTCATCCCTAGTTTCCATTTAAGTTTGACCATATAGTGTATCTCTCTGATAAGGTGAGCACCATCAGAAAAAAATAATTTATAAACTGTAGTAGAGTGGGAGAAATTTAAGCATTTCAGGTATTTATTCCTTTCTGCATTTCTTGCCCTAAAATCACCAGAATTGCAAAAATAGGGACAGAAACTCTTATGCCGCGTACACACGACCGTTTTTAATGTCATTGAAAAAAACAACGTTTTTCTCAACGTGATTCTTCTCAAGCCTGCCTTGCCTACACACTATAGTTGAAAAAAATGCTTGAGTAAAGCGCGGTGACGTACAACACGTACGACGGCACTATAAAAGGGGAAGTTCCATTCGGATGGCGCCACCCTTCATGTTAGTAAAGTTTGTTGAGAGACGATTCGCGATTTTCAGCCTCGTGCTTTTCAGTCCGTTACAGCGTGACGAATGTGCTATCTCCATTACGAACGCTAGTTTTACCAGAACGAGCGCTCCCGTCTCATACTTGATTCTGAGCATGCGAGAAAAATTAGAGCATGTACCAATTTTTTCATGCCCATTTTTCATGTCGTGAAAAATGCTCTGAAGCCCACACACGATCATTTTTAATGACCATTTTAAAAAATGGCATTTTTCTCGTCATTAAAAACGGTCGTGTGTACGCGACATTACTTTTCCCACTCTATTCGAAAATTTCTTATATATATCTATATATATAGATATATATATATATATATATATAAACCGTATTTATAAAAATATGTTTTGGGCTTTACAGACTTTTCCAAAAAATAAAAAATTACACATCCGTGGGATCCTTATGCCGCGTACACACGATCGTGATTCACGGCGGTGAAAACACCGCCGTGAATCACGACATGAAAAAAAATGAAAAACGAGGGAACGGCATGTTCCCCCACACACGACCGTTTTTCCCGTCATTTTTTTCTTTGTCGAGAAAAACGACCGTGTGTGGGCTCCGTGGCAGTGTTTCCCTATGGGAAAACTGCCGCGGAAAAAAATGCTGGAAAAAACGATGAGAAAAATTAGAACATGTTCTAATTTTTCTCATCGTGATTAATGCCGTTTTTCCCGTCGGGAAAAACGGCAAAAAGCCCACAGACGATCGTTTTTCTCGTCCAAAGGAAAAAATGTCATTTTTCCCGACGGGAAAAATGATCGTGTGTACGCGGCATTAGGTGTGAATGTAATATATTTATGACAAACTGATCAGATGATAAAGCGATTTAGTGAATTAATTTTGCAGTTCTATCTGTTAGGAAGCTCTTTCTTGACATTTCTGCTCTGTGCTATACAAGTCAGCTGACCCAGCCCTATGGCAAAATTGACATTACATCGGAGCCCCAAAGTTACAATGACATCAGTTCCAGGAGGGGATCCTATTTTCCCATCACACTTTCCCAGGTATCTTCTGATGCTAATCACAGCAGCTGTTCCCCCTCTGCCTTGAAGGGTTTTAAACAGCAGCTTATGCTGTGCCTGTAAAATGTCCCATTTTTCACATTCTCCAGATGTCAGATGAGCATGTGCGTCGGCTTGCTGTAAATTTAATTTCTTAGAGATAGCGACATTCGCAAAACGGCAAAAGGTGTAATCAACAGAAAATCTGTCATACCATAGCTGCTTACCAGCTGTTCTAAGTGCCAGAAAATGTATATATTTTAACTCTAGCTCTCTTCAGTAGACACTTCAAAGAGCTTTTTATTTTTGGATTCAGAGCTATCAAAACCACTTTTCAGAGGCATTTGACAGGCAGCAAGGAGGTGATGTGATGCCTCCTATACTCCTGTTTTAACCTTGTAATTGTCGTATTAACATGCCGCAGTTGCAGGCGGTTGCGTGGCATTTGTGGCGCTTCCTCATTTGCCTGAATGGTTCATGTTTGCTGGGCTTGCTGCCCGTCGAATATGACAGGAGTGATAATATTTGGATGTGAAGCAAAGCAACGCAACCCTGGCTTTATGGGGAGTGGAGGGGCATTGAGCACTAAAAAGCCCCCCAACTGCAAATCTGAAGGCGCTCCAGGGGTGTAAATCAGGGGTATTGAACTAAAACTCACAAAGGTCCAGTCAGTAAGATTTTTTTCCAGCAAAGGTCTGAATCACATGTTTGATTCTTAATGACACCTTTTTCCATTGGCAAACATGACGCGTTTTTGCGAGTGCCAAACCACATGGTGCCACAATACCATGCAGGTTGGTACGGTGCAACTTAAAAAAAGGGTCTTCTTTCTCTGCATATCAGGCAGCCCACTAAAATAAACAGGCTGCCTACACGCAGAAAGCAGTACGCAATGATGTGAGCCTAGCCTCAGATCCTTCACATCACAATCCTGTTATTACATCAGCAATCTCAGTCCCCCCTGCACATCATCCCTCCCTTCACATTACAATCCTCAGCCCCCCTTTATATCACCCCCTACTTCAAATTGCCATTCCCAGCCCCCCTTTATATCACTCCCCTTCACATTCCCACCCCACTTTTTATAGCACTCCTCCTTTACATTGCAGTCCTCAGCCACCCTTCACATTCTTGTCTTCGTCCCCTTTATAAAACCCCCCTTTACATTCCAGTCCTCACCCCCTTTTTAGCAACCCTTTTTCACATTGCAGTCCCAAGGCCTCCTTCACATTCCTGTCCTCACACCCTTGATAGAACCCCTCCTTCACACTGTAGTCCCCAGCCCCCCATTACAATTCTCTCCTCACACCCTTTGTAGAACCCCTCATATCACTCCCATTCCCCCTCTTTTACATCACCCCCCTTCCTCCTTCACATTACAGATTCCAGACCCTCATCACCCCAGGCTTCACCCATTCTTCATAGTAGTGGCAGAGCCCTCTTCCCTACAGAGCGGAGGGTAGGAGGCACAGAAGGTTTAGAGCTAACATTGGAAGAGCAGCACAGCGATGGCCAGAGGGCGGAAGCTGACCCAGTTAACTGATTGGTTGCTGGGTTGCAGTGGGGTCCTAGCAATCAGTCAGGTAACTGGGCCATCTCCAACCCTCGGTCCATCGCTGTGCTGCCTACCGATGTCAGCTCTACAAAGAAGACAGTGTTAGCGGTGGCTGAGGGGAAGAACCGGCTTCTAAATGGGGCGACCGCTGATGGTCCAGATGGGACATTGACTCGGTCCTGATCTGGACCACGGTCCGCCATTTAGTGATGCCTGGTGTAAATTATCCTGATAAAAAAGGGTGTCTGTCACCCGCCATTGCTATCACTTAGATGGGTATATCACTGGGTATATCACTGTTGCTGTCACTACTCCTGTCAGCCTTGCAACAGAAGGAAGGTGCCCCCATCACTACATTAAACCATTGTGCCCAGGGCAACCGTCCCCCTTGCCCACCCCTTGTTCCGGCCCTACAAACACCCACGTAGAGCACACATTTGTATGTAAAAGATTACCCAACACATGTTATATATCTCCGCACACTCCAGAGTGAGAGCAATAATTCTAGGTCCCTCATTTACGGTTAACTCTAAACTGATGAGCCGTAAAGGCATTTAAAGCGTCAACTATTAATTATTTTGGGTACTGCAGGAACATGCAGTTTTGACATGTTTGGTATCTATTTGCTTGGCACTACCTCATCTTTCATTTTGTGCAAAAAACAATGGGAATTAAATTGTGTTTGTCTTACATGATGCATCCCCTTCAAAAGAGTGATTTACAAAAAAATTATACAGTTTCAATTGAAGGCAAATTACATTTAATTGCCAGATTCTTTTAAACAAAACAAAAACAAAAAAATTGCTTACAGACAACTCCAAAGGTCCCCCAAAATACATAGCAGACCTTTGGAAGGGTCTGTGTGTTTCTTTTTTTTTTCTTGTCTGTGTGCTTATTCTTTTTCCAATGTTAAATACATTTCTCCTTTGTAAATGTCAATGGGCATTTTTAATGTGACATACAGTATTTGACTCCCATGGGTGCACTGGGGTCAATGGATAAACCAGTATGCATGGGAGCCATGGGGTAACCAGAGGCTGGAAAGCTTAAATGGAGGACAGAGGGGACATAAGGGTTCAGGTAAGTACTGTAGCAAACAAGGGCTCTACACGTTTCTTGAACCCCAGCCACACGGGGCTTCACAACTTGGTGTTGGTGTTGATCAGGAGAGTTGTTTTCTGATGGGCCACAGCACCAGCACTCCTGGTGAAACCTAGAAGTGCTGGGGGCCGCATGCTAGAGAGGAGACCCAGCTCAGGATCTGAGTGGAGGACTGTGATGACATCATGCAGATGTTCGAGGGTCAGAAAACACCCCAGATTTGGTAGTCTGTGGAGAATGTGTGTTGATGGGGTGAGCACTGTGTTAGCCTGGTGGCTATTTCAACATGTGGGTTTGTGCCTATTGATTACCAGAGGCCATATTTCTGCACTAAGCCCTACATATGGAAGGATTAAGTCCTTTCACCTACCAGTGACACCTGTCCACTAACTACAGAGATTTTGAGAGCTACAAAACTGAGAGCTGATTCTCTCCACCAGCTCTTTACACACTATACATCTTGCCATATTTAGCCCCAAAGAAAGGAAGGAAACCACTGCACATACATCGTGAGGTCTCGCACACCATGACTCCAGGCCATGTCACTAGGACGGTTCTGTTCTGCAGTGGGCCCAAAGATAGAAGCCCAGCTGCTTTGCAGGGTGCAAGTGCCAGACCACCCCACATACAAGATCTCCTGTCTTCAGGGCTGTCTTAATGCATGGGCACCCCTTGGCACGGCCCAGGGGCCCAAGGTGCATGGGGGCCCCATGAAAATCTTGCATTACATCATACTTGCAAACTGTCCCAGATTTGATGGGACAGTCACGCTTTTTATTAAGCTGTCCCGGGATGGCCGTGTTCTGTGCAGCTTCCTGGAACCTGTACTGTGCCCTCCTGATCCCAGTATTGTGCCCTTCTGCCTTCCCCCCTGTACTGTGCCCTTTGTGTTGATTAGTCTTTTACTTATGGCATGTTTAATTGTCTAAAATCTATTTTATTGAACGTACTAATCAATATATGTTTAATTCTATCAACTATTTATACTTTTTCTTGGAAGTAGGTGCGTAAATTTGGGCAGGCTGGTAAGGGCCCCACTGCATTACTTTGCCCAGGGGCCCATGGTGCTAAATAAGACGGCCCTGCCTGTCTTCCTTTACTTTACCCTCTTCACCACCCAGAGGGTTAGCCTGACGTTTTACTCTTTGTTCCCAAAATATATTCACTGTAGGAGCAAACTCTATCTTCACAAAAACCAGGCATTGTTTCTTAACCAGAACTTATTTTACCTGAATAAAGACACTTGTACCTACAGTTCTCAGTTGTTTCTGTAGCGGGTATTTGAATTATGTGAGGACTCTGGTGGTGTGAGGTTCCTTGGGACCCCTAGGTGGCGCTGTTGCCTGGGGCCGGAGTTGAACTCACACCGCGAACCATACCTTTTTGTCCTCCTCTGGAGCTGGTACAGCGGGGCGGGGAACCCGCTGGGATGCAAAGGGAGAGGTCATAAAAGGGGCGGACGCCCTGTTTTGGGAAGAGAGTCGGAGGACGCGGCCGCACCCAGGCACCTTTAGCTTGGGTGCTGGCGTTCCGGTGTTCCAGGCCTAGGCGCCCTTGGCCTAGCTGGAGCAGGGATGGAGTCCATCTCAGGCACCTTTAGCCTGGGGTGAGGTACTATGGCGGTTGCCTGGGGCTCAGTACCTTCGACTGAGTTCTGCGAGGGTGGAGGAATCCGAGGGGGCCCTAACTCCTTGGGTGCCCGTGTCTGAGTTCGTGAGGACTGGCGCGCAGTAACTTCTCTGAAGAGCCCGGCGCAGCATCGCTGGTGACAGAGAGGCCTCCATTTCTCCCTTGGACGGATTTCTTCCTCTCACAGGGGCAAAGTGAGCGAAGGTAAATTCACGTTCTACATCACCTAGTCAGTGGCAGTGACTATTCACCACTGGTGACAACACAGTGGGCAGCAGCAAAAAGGGAAAGGATTGTGCCTCGATCTGTCCCCTCATTTTCCAAAGGAGAAAGATTGTTTTATTGCTTGGCAAGAAGAATAAAACTGAGTTGTATCTATTCACTGTGGAACTTGGGTTACTCAAGCAAAGGAGTCAGGGACGAAGGACTGGACTTGACTCTAGGACACCTACACAAAAGCCCAATCTCTGGCCTTCACCTCCCAGTTACGGAGGACATGGGCCGTGGTGTGTTTCTCTCTCTCTCCCAGGTACCCGTAGACAACAGCCATATAACCACCAAAGAAAGAGAGAGAGGTGAGGCCGCTAAATTTCTATCAGAACACAGAATGGTGCAACATCCATAAACATGACATTACCCATTCTTCCCTTTCTCAAGTGCTGTGGTTTTGATGCTCGTATCTTTTTGTTGTATTTGTTTCCCATAAGGTGAATAATAAAAATTCAGTCCTCCGACCCAAATATGGGTCTCGCTATGGGGTAACTCTACTATTGGTACAGCAAACTACATCTCCATGTGCATGGTCACCCTTGCACTTTCCCAGGAGACCCTGAGACCAAACCTTCTCCTGCGAAAATCACTTCTAAACAGGAAGTGACATGCAGGGGAAGGCTTATGACAGCACACCATTAACTCCTTAACAGTACACCATCCATTTGTAGTACAAAGTAGAATTATTAAGTAGGCATCTGTCTACAACTGCACCAGCCATGAAATGATATGATTTTCTGATCCTGACCAGTGGACCTCTGGAAATAGGCTCCAATCATGTGTGCAGAGTCCCTTTCCTTGTTGACTGTTCATCAGACTAAAGACATATGAGCTTCTATTGTTCGCTGTGCAAAGGAGTCTATACTTGTCCTTTAGTTCTAGGAACACGCATGCATGTACAGAACATAGGGATAAGAGGAAAGCTTTTACAAATTTCCTGCTAAGACAATAGTAGCAAGGACACATGTTTGACTTGGAGGAAATTGAATCGCTCCTCAGTTTTTCACAGTGAATGAATTTCCAGGCTCTTTGCCGAGGAGGGGAGATGCAGTATTCTTAGAAAGACATTCACTGAGCCTGGGCACTGTGCGCCTCAGGAATTTACTGTACTCTGGATTGGCAGGCAGGGTGGGGGGACCGAACTGTCCATGAGGCCAAGGACTTAATACAGTAATCCTTTCACCTCTTTCCAGGAAGCAGCTTCGTACTTCCTTGCACCTGTTCACCGCGCACAAATTTTTAAATAATTGCAGTCAAGAATTCGAAGCAAAAGAACGTCATGCCGATGTCTAAATCCCATTTAGTTTGGATTTTTCTGTTAACAGCAGTTCTCTTCCTCCTCATTAGGTTGTCCTGGGTGGTCAGCATTGGGCTGTATCATCGGATTTATGTTCAGAGAGATCAAATGTCCCCTTGTGGTCATTTGTATGACTCCGCTAAGCACAATATGGATTATTTAGTCTTGTCTTTATTAAGAAACTGTTGTGGTTTTTAGGCAATTGTGTTTAACCCTTTCACTGCCAGAACCATTTTTGTGTTTCTTGCACACATTTAAAAAATAATTTTAGACCTGAAACCCCCAAGCATTATATATTTTCTGAAAGCAGTCACCATGGAGAATAAAATAGTTGTAGTTGCAATTTTTTATATCAGACGATTTTTGCGTGTTTATCAAGTGCAAAAGTTCAGTCACAAATAGGCTAAAGTTAAAGTGGTTCTCCGCTCTGGAAAAACGTAAAGGGGTTGTAAACCCTGACTGGGGGGCGGTCACCTGGCAGTGACCGGCCCCCCAGACCCCCTCCCCCTCGTTTTACTTACCTGAGCCCTGGAATTTCCCACGGCGGGGACGTGCTGTCCCTCTGCCGGGGTTCTCGGCTCTTGATTGGATAGATTGATAGCAGCGCAGCCATTGGCTCCCGCCGGTGTCAATCAAATCCAATGACGCGGGCGCCAAGGGGGTGGGGCCGAGCCATACATTCGGCAGCTATCGACGCCGAAAGGTGGACTCGGGAGCGCACCCACAAGGTAACCCCCCCGGGAGAGCACTTCTCCTAGATGGTTATCTGATGCAGTGAGGAGCCGTGAGAGCCGCCGAGGGACCCCAGAAGACTGTGTTCGGGGCCACTCTGTGCGAAATGAACTGCACAGTGGAGGTAAGTATGACATGTTTGTTTTTTCACTTTAGGTCAGCAGCTACAAATTCTGTAGCTGTTGACTTTTAATAACAGGACACTTACCTGTCCAGGGTCCTAGCGCTGTCCTCACCCGGGCTAGTTCTTGGCTAGCCTTCGGGTCCCCGACGCCAGCATCTTAACTGTGGGCAGCTGCCTGTGCTGCTTTCGGCTTCTGGCTGTACACGCATGAGCCGTGCAGCGCTGTATGAATGGTTTTGCAATCTTCTGGGGCCTATGATCGCCTAGGTGATCCGAGCAGAAGTGGGAGCGGGTACCTGTCAAAACTAGGTACCCGCTCTCCCCTGTAAAAAATGACATGCCAAAGGTGACAGAGGAGTGGGAGAGGAGGACTTAAAACAGAACACTTTAATTTTAAAACGTAATATATTACCCAATTTTTAAAAAAAATATGAAAGATGAGGTTGCGACAAATAAATAGACACCCAACATGTCAAGCTTTAAATTTGCGTGCCTATTCTGGTACCATATTGCTTGGCTGCTGCTACACTAGTGTGGAGAGAACCTGGGACAAATCTAGTGGCCCTTGCGGTGGTAGCGCTACATGTACGATATAGAAGAAATGTTTGCAGTCTATAGAATATTCCTGGAGTTTCACTTTACCAGGACCATGGCTACGGTGAATGTAATGGCATCTCTTTAGGTATTTATATACTTTGCTCCTATTGTTCTGCTGTCAAAACATTAAAGGCTTTACTTGTCTTTCCATCTAATTTTGAGCTAGGCCTGTAGGGTTTGATATTCCTCTTCCGCCGTTCTGGCACAGCAAACCTGACATAAATGGCGAGGAGGAGTCTAGACTATTGAAGGTTTTGTTTTTTGTTTCTTTAAATGAAGCATGTTGGGATCTCATTAATGTCTGCCCTAAAGCTTTTGTATACAGTTAAATCTCACTGATCAAGATTGGGCAGGTATGTGGCTCCAAATATTCTAATAAAATGTACATGTACTGAAGTCTGCAGTCAGTAAAGCTCATTCATAGAACATACTTAAGAAAGGCGGGACTTTAGTCTGCTAGCTCCAACTTGCTGCTTTACACGCTGAACAAAACTATTATTATTATTATTATACTGTGTTTATATATCGCCAATAGTTTGGGTAGCGCTTTACAATATAAAGGGAGATAGTACAAAACAATTCAAGACAATGGTTTAGGAGGGCCCTGCTCATGAGAGCTTACAATCTAAAAGAGAGGGGTGAGTGGTACAAAAAGTAATAACTATAAGGGATGAGCCCACGGTTCGAGTCGAACATAAGTTCGACTCGAACATTGGGTGTTCGTTTGCTCGCAAACGAACCGAACATATGGGGCGTTTGCGAGAAATTCGAGCGCCGCAAAATGCCCTATAATGCACTGCGAGATTGCAGTGCATTGACATCTGATGATTGGCCAAAACATGCACCTGACCTGCATGCTTTGGCCAATCACAGCGCACTCTGCTGTGAGAGCTATAGTTGGCCAAAGGCAGCCCATTCTTGCATAATCAATGCTTGGTGTTTGTCAGAATGTGTGGGGTTTTGTGTTCACCCAACTCTTGAGTATTGAACACAAGTTCTCAATGGGATTAAGGTCTGGGGAGTTTCCTGACCATGGATCCAAAATTTACGATGTTTTGTTCCCCATGCCACTTAGTTATCACTTTTGCCTTACAGCAAGGTGCTCCATCGTGCTGGAAAAGACAATGTTCGTCATCAAACTGTTCTTGGATGGTTGGGAGAAGTTGCTCTCGGAGGATGTTTTTGTACTATTCTTTATTCATGGCTGTGTTATTAGGCAAAACTCCCTTGGCTGAGAAGCAACCTCACACATGAATGGTCTCAGGATGCTTTACTGTTGGCATGACACAGTACTGATGGAAGCTCTCACCTTTTTTTCTCCGGACAAGGTTTTTTCCGGAGGTCCCAAACAATTGGAAAGGGGATCCATCAGAGAAAATGACTTTACCCCAGTCCTCAGAAGTCCAATCCCTATACCTTTTGCAGAATATCAGTCTGTCACCGATGTTTTTCCTGGAGAGAAGTGGCTTTTTTGCTGCCGTTCTTGACACCAGGCCATCCTCCAAAAGTCTTCTCCTCGCTGTGCGTACAGATGCACTCACACCTGCCTGCTGCCATTCCCGAGCAAGCTCTGCACTGCTGGTGCCCTGATCCCGCAGCTTACTGGACTTTCTTGGGTGTCCTGAAGCCTTCTTCACAAATGCAGTGGAAATGTTTTTTCATGGGATTTAAGTTCATTTTCATGGCAAAGAGGGACTTTTCAATGATTTGCAATTCATCTGATCAATCTTCATAACATTCTGGAGTATATCCAAATTGCCTTCATAAAAACGAAGGCAGCAGACTTTGTGAAAATTTATATTTGTGTCATTCTCAAAACCTTTGGCCATGGCTATACAGCCATGAGTTGTGTTCTTGAAAAAGTGTCAGGTACAGTTTTAGCAGTGCTGGGGTGTGTTGGCAGCCCATTAAAAATAAATGGACTGCCCTAATGCAACACATATTGTCCACTTATGGAGCGCCCGCCGTCGTTATACATCGCTACTTTGAAGAGGAATACTGTTGTTAAGGCAGCAGCTAGCTACCATAACCCCGGTACCCTCTTCAAGAGCGGAAGGTCCTCTTTCAGATAAAAGTTGTCTCTGCAGCGGATGCGTTGTAAGATCGTCAGCAGCGGCGGAGGCATCTCGGTCTGTGGCCTGGAGACGAGTGAGAGATGGCCCCCACCCGTCTCCATACCACTGCAGGGCGGAAGCAACGTCAAAACGTCACTTCCGCCCAATGCTCTTAAAGGGCCATTTTGTTTTTTTAGAATGACATAAAAAAACATTTTTTTTATTGCATTTTAGTCTAAATATGAGATCTGAGGTCTTTTTGACCCCAGATTTCACATTTAAGAGGACATGTCAAGTTTTTTTCTTGTAATAGAAATAAAAGTAACCCAAATGTATTTATTTTTTTTAAACAGTGTCAAAATAAAAAAAAATTAAGTAAAAAAAATACGAAAAAAATAAATAAAAATTATAGCGCCCCGTCCAGACGAGCTCACGCGCAGAAGCAAACTTATACGTAAGCAGCGCCCGCATATGAAAACGGTGTTCAAACCACACATGTGAGGTATTGCCGTGATTGTTATGCCGCGTACACACGATCGATTTTCTCGACGGGGAAAACACAGTCGAGAAAATCGACGGGAAAAACGAGGAACGGCTTGTTCCCCTACACACGGCCGTTTTTCCCGACATTTTTTCTCTTGGTCGAGAAAAACTACCGTGTGTAGGCTCCCCGGCAGAGTTTCCCTATGGGAAAACTGCAGCGGAAAAAATGCCCTAAATCACGACGAGAAAAATTAGAGCATGTTCTAATTTTTCTCGTCGTGATTAATGCCGTTTTTCTCGTCTGGAAAAATTAACAAAAGCCCACACACGGTCGTTTTTCTCGTCAAAGAGAAAAAATTTCATTTTTCCCGACGAGAAAAATGGTCGTGTGTACGCGGCATTAGAGTGAGAGCAATAATTCTAGCCCTAGACCTCCTCTGTAACTCAAAACATGCAACCTGTAGAATTTTTTAAACATCGCCTATGGAGATTTTTAAGGGTTAAAATTTGTCGCCATTCCATGAGCGTGCTCAACTTTGAAGCGTGACATGTTGGGTATTAATTTACTCGGCGTAACATTATCTTTCACAATATAAAAAAAAAATGGGCTAACTTTACTGTTGTCTTATTTTTTAATTTAAAAAAGTGATTATTTTTTTTAAAAAAGTGCGCTTGTAAGACCGCTGCGCAAATACAGTGTGACAACGACAGCCATTTTATTCTCTAGGGTGTTAGAAAAAAATATATAATGTTTGGGGGTTCTAGGTAGTTTTCTAGCAAAAAAAACCTTTTTTTAACTTGTAAACACCAAATCTCAGAAAGAGGCTCAGTCCTTAAGTGGTCAACAAGCAACATAGCCTACATTAAAGCGGAGGTCCACACAAAAATGGAACCTTCACTGTCCGGATTCCTCCCCCCTCCGGTGTCACATTTGGCACCTTTCAGGGGGGAGGGGGGAGCAGATACCTGTCTAAGTTTTTGCACCCACTTCCGGGCATAGACCCCCGCATTATCTGCGGGAGTCTACGCCACGTCCGGCCCCCCCATCCCCGCTGTCTTCTGGGAGACACACGGGTCCCAGAAGACAGCAGTGGCATTGCGCAGCGCTACTCGCACATGCGCAGTAGGGAACCAGGAAGTGAAGCCGCAAGGCTTCACTTCCTGATTCCCTTACCGAAGATGGCGGTGGCAGCATCCGAGGACCGAGGGACGGGTCGGCCTCGGGTGCCGACATCGTGGGTGCGCTGGACAGGTAAGTGTCCTTATTTTAAAAGTCAGCAGCTGCAGTATTTGTAGCTTCTGACTTTAAAAAAATAAAAAATTTGGCAGACCTCCGCTTTAACCACTTAACGACCGCCCACTGTAAATATACGTCAGCAGAATGGCACCGACAGGCAGAATCACGTATATGTACGTGATTGCCTTTGTATAGTTGGGGGGTCCGATCGGACCCCCCTTCTTTACAGTGAGCGGTCGTTTTACCTTCGGGAGCGATCCGGCATGAGGGGACGGCCGTTCGATTCCGGCCACCCCCTCTCGATCGCTCCCGGCGAATGAGAGAGCTTCCCCTGCCTGCCAGGAAGGAGGAAGTGATGTCATCTCTCCTGGGGCGCTCACATATACCGAGCGCCGTACAGGAGAAGATGCCAGGTTAGTACACAGAACAGCACACTGACACCAGGACACATAGGCACATAAATCGCCCCCCCAGGCCCCCCCAGACACCCCCAGATCACCCCCCAGCCCCCCCCAGCCCCCAGTCACAGTGTCACTGATTGCAGTGACCATTTATTTAGTGATCACTGCAATCAGTGACATTTGTGACTGTAAAAGTGTCAGTACATTTAGTTTTAGGTCCAGTGTAGCCCCCTAACCCCCCCCTAATAAAGGTTTAACCCCCTGATCACCCCTCAGATAACCCTTTCACCCCCTATCACCACTGTCACTAAGCAATCATTTTTCTGATCGATGTCTTAGCGTCGGTGATGCTGATCGGTAGCCAGTAATTTTTTTTAGGTTCGCCGCAGGTTTTTATAGCGTCGGGTACCCCCATATATTACCTAATGAAGGTTTAACCCCCTTGATCGCCCCCCAGGTAACCCTTTCACCCCCTATCACCACTGTCACTAAGTTATAATTTTTCTGATCGATGTCTTAGCGTCGGCGATGCTGATCGGTAGCCAGTAATTTTTTTTAGGTTCGCCGCAGGTTTTTATAGCGTCGGGTACCCCCATATATTACCTAATAAAGGTTTAACCCCCTTGATCACCCCCCAGGTAACCCTTTCACCCCCTAGCACCGCCGTGGCTATGCGATAATTTTTCTGATCGATGTCTTAGCGTCGGTGATGCTGATCGGTAGCCAGTAATTTTTTTTAGGTTCGCCGCAGGTTTTTATAGCGTCGGGTACCCCCATATATTACCTAATAAAGGTTTAACCCCCTTGATCGCCCCCCCAGGTAACCCTTTCACCCCCTATCACCACTGTCACTAAGCGATAATTTTTCTGATCGATGTCTTAGCGTCGGCGATGCTGATCGGTAGCCAGTAATTTTTTTTAGGTTCGCCGCAGGTTTTTATAGCGTCGGGTACCCCCATATATTACCTAATAAAGGTGTAACCCCCTTGATCACCCCCCAGGTAACCCTTTCACCCCCTAGCACCGCCGTCACTATGCGATCATTTTTCTGATCGATGTCTTAGCGTCGGTGATGCTGATCGGTAGCCAGTAATTTTTTTTACGTTCGCCGCAGGTTTTTATAGCGTCAGGTACCCCCATATATTATCTAATAAAGGTTTAACCCCCTGATCGCCCCCCAGGTAACCCTTTCACCCCCTATCACCACTGTCGCTAAGCAATCGTTTTTATGATCGTTGTCTTAGTGTCGGTGATGCCGATAGGTAGCCAGTAATTTTTTTTTAGGTTCGCCGTCAGGTTTTTATATAGCGTCAGGTACCCCCATATATTACCTAATAAAGGTTTTAACCCCCTAATTGCCCCTAGTTAACCCTTTCACCAGTGATCATCATATAAGTGTTACGGGTGACGCTGGTTAGTTAGTTTGCTTTTTATAGTGTCAGGGCACCCGCCATATATAACCCAATAAAGGTTTAACCCCCTGATCGCCCGGCGGGTGATATCAGTTAGGTTTTAGCGTCAGAGAGGGTCTGCGTCACACCCCAGGCAGCGTCAGGTTAGTGCCAGTAGCGCTAACACCCACACGTGAAGCATACACCCCCCTTAGTGGTATAGTATCTGATCAGCTCAATATCTGATCTGATCAGATCTATACTAGCGTCCCCAGCAGTTTAGGGTTCCCAAAAACGCAGTGTTAGCGGGATCAGCCCAGATACCTGCTAGCACCTGCGTTTTGCCCCTCCGTCCAGCCCAGGCCACCGAAGTGCAGTATCGATCGATCACTGTCACTTGCAAAACACAACACACATAACTGCAGCGTTCGCAGAGACAGGCCTGATCCCTGCGACTCCAGTGCTGTAGGAGGTAATTTCACCACCACAGTTAAAAAAAAAAAGCATATATGCCGAAGCATTGGGGCAGCAGGAGCGGAGGAGCGATTTTGCTCCTAATGCCGCGTATATACGGTCGAAATTCCGACGGAGGCTTGCCCATGGAAAAGTCTGACCATGTGTGTGCGGCATAACTTTTGCGAGAAGATGCCCCCATGCTTCGGCATATATAAATGGTGCATGTATGCCCATCATTGGAAGTGGGTGGATGAAGGGCGGTATTCTAATGGTGGGCATACCCACCGATCAATCTTTTTTTTTCGTTCAGCCAACAGGCTGCATGAAAAAAAAGATTACAATACATGTCCAACAAGGACCAGCAACGTACTGGTATGTTGCTGGACTTTGAATGTTTATACCAGAATGATGCCTGCGGGTTTAGGTATCATCTTGGTATCATTCTTTTCAGCCAGCGGCCGGCTTTCATGTAAAAGCAATCCTAGTGGCTAATTAGCCTCTGGACTGCTTTTACAAGCAGTGGGAGGGAATGTCCCCCCACCGGATATAAAAAGCGCCATTGGGAAATTGGGAAAGCATTTTATCACACCGATCTTGGTGTGGTCAGATGCTTTGAGGGCAGAGGAAAGATCTAGGGTCCAATAGACCCCAGTTTTTTCAAAAAAGAGTACCTGTCATTACCTATTGCTATCATAGGGGATATTTACATTCCCTGAGATAACAATAAAAGTGATAAAAATAAATAAATATGGAAGCAACAGTTTAAAAATAAAATAAAAAAGCAAAATTAATAATAAAAAAAAAAAAAAAAAAAAAAAAAGCACCCCTGTCCTGCCCTGCTCTTGCCCAATGGCGAACGCAAGCGTCGGTCTGGCGTCATATGTAAACAGCAATTGCACCATGCATGTGAGGTATCACCGCGAAGGTCAGATCGAGGGCAATAATTTTAGCAGTAGACCTCCTCTGTAAATCTAACGGGGTAACCTGTAAATGCTTTTAAAGGCTTTTAAAAATGTATGTAGTTTGTCGCCAATGCGCGTTTGTGCGAAATTTTAAAGCATGTCGTGTTTGGTATCTATGTACTCGGCCTAAGATCATCTTTTTTATTTCATCAAACATTTGGGCAATATAGTGTGTTTTAGTGCATTAAAATTAAAAAAAGTGTATTTCTCTTACCATCCATGGACTGACACGGTGTCTCTTTACACTTTACACGTGGGTTATGTCCCTGCTTGCAGGAGAAGACCTAGGCAGAATGTGAAATGTTATACATACATTCTAAAAGCCAGAGCTGAACAGCCCCACCCAGGGGGCCGTCCCTCCGGACATAACCCTCCCACTACAGTCAGCAGACTTCAGTTTTTTTCTGCCTAGCAGAAGGAGAAGACGTGGCTCTCTCAGGAGCCAGTCTCCTGACCTATTTTTATTCCTTTTCTGGAATTCTTTTTTATTTTATTTTTGAGAATTTTCTATCAACTGTCGGCTGGGCAACAGGTTGGGTACAAGATATCCTCGTAGTCTTCCCTGTCCGACCATCGAGCGTGCTGATCCTCGCCTTGTGTGCGTGAGACTCAGTTCACGACATGCCCCATGACTCCAGGGGTGGCCGGGTTTGCTTTCATGCTCCCACGGTCCTCTCAAGACTGAACAGTTCCTGACTGACTGTATCTTTCGCGGTGGACCGGGCCGACAGCTACTCAGTACTGCACTGTGATAGTCCTGTCAGAAACACACCAGTGGGTCCCTCAGGGGACGGGTAAGTAGTCTCTCTTGCCTGCAGGTGAGTACAAAAGGCTGTGTGTTTCTCTGTGGGGGATTTTCCCTGTCTCCCCCTGTATTTCATTGTCACTCTCTGTCACCATTGCTGGTGCTGTGCTGTGTGGGGTGCCTGGGGGTCACACTGTTCTTGGAGGGGCTAATGCTGGTCTGCAGATATGCTTGGGGCCTTTTTTTGTGTGTTTTGGGGCCTGAGTGCCGAGTGGCGCTGTGTGTGTGCTGTTTTTTTCACTTTTGCTGAGTCATGGCGGCCATCTTGCCGCGCCTCAGTGAAGTGCGGAGGCCATTTTCTTGTAGCCCGTGCGCTCTTCAGCACTAGTTTTGGCCTCTAGCGCTGCTGTAACAGCGCGAATCTCCTCACAATCTCCTCACAGCTCACCAGCGGTGACACAGCGCTGTACAGACAGCGGAACTGAGCGGTCCCTGGTCCGGTTTGGTGAGTCCCCTGGGCGCCCCCTCCTCAGTCAGCACAGCCTGTGGGTGGACTTTTTATCTGAGGAGTCTCAGAGGGGGGCAATATGGAGTCTCTGTCACCAGCTTCCCCTAAATGTCAGTGGACAACAGGCAGTGCTTCAGCACCTGCGGTCCCTAGGGACCAGTTGTGGGCAGTCCTGGAATCATTTCTGACCAGGATGGGAGCTGTGTGCAAGCGCAAGGGAGCAAAAAAGCGCCCTCTCCCCACTTTACTTCATGAGGGCAGTGCGCTGATTCAGATATGGGCCTAGCCACTACCGCTCAGGACCCTAGTTCTGAATGTATTGGATGGTTTTGAACAGGACATTCCTTATGAGGAAAACTCCAGTTCTGAGTCAGTAAATGACAGGGCGCTTGTTAGTGTACTCATGACTGCGGTAAAGGACACTCTCAAGCTAAAATGCTGCGGATGCAGAACCTCAGGCGGATACAGTCCCCTTTGGTTCTTTTAAGGCCAGGCCTTCTAAAGAGGTTTTTCCATATGTACTTTCTTTGACCAGTTCATTGATAAGGTCTGGGAAAAGCCGCAGAAGAATTTTTTTATGGTCCCGCGGCGTTTGTCTATCAGATACCCCTTGAAGATGCCCTACTTAAAAAGTGGGCTTCTCCCCCAGGGTCGACCCTCCAGTCGCCCGGTTGAACAAGGCCATCACTCTCCCGATGGAGGGGACTCCTGCATTTGAGGACCCCACTGACAGGAGGTCAGAAGTGGTGAGCAGAGCCATGTTTGCCTTGTTGGGATCCGCCCTACGGCCTGTGGTAGCGGTGACCCTTGTGTCTTAAACACTTACAGGTTGGGCAAAAATGTTGCACCTAGCTGTACAGGAGCATAATCTTCCTCCAGACATAGTTGCTTTGGCCCACCAACTGGTTCAGGGCCTGGTTTATGTGTGCGACGCCACGTTGGACGCGACCCCTTTAATATCCAGGGCCTCTGTCTCGGCGGTGGTATTGCGTCGTCTTATCTGGTTGAAGTGCTGGTCTGCTGACCTAGCCTTAGGAAGCTCCTGACGGATCTACCATTTAAAGGTGGTAGACCTTTCGGTGCTGCTCTGGATGACATCGTCATGGATGTCATGGGAGGTAAAAGCACTCTTCTTCCTTAGACTAGCAAGGGTGAGGAGGCCCGCCGCAAACAGGGGCCTTCCTTTCCAGCAAAAGTTTTTTTTTTCGTCAGTCAGAGTCCACGGGTAGGCCCTCTCAGACTGACGGCAGTGCGGCTGGTGGGCACAAGTGCCCCTGGGTGCGTAAGCCGAACATGCGGCTCCCAAGCCCGCCTCCGCATGAAGTCTTGCCTCCGCCCGACTCTGGGGTGGGGGGACGACTTCGCAGGTCACGAATCGGTGGTCCTCCCGAATCTCCGACTGGTGGGTGTGCGAGGAGGTCACCTCAGGATACAGGATAGTATTCCGATCCTGGCCCCCGGACAGATTCTTTCCCTCAAATCTTCCTCTCCTTCCTACCTGTCGGGCAGCCCTCTTGGGGGCTGTACAGGATTTGATCAGGTCCGGAGTGATTGTGCCGGTTCCGTCACAGGAGAGTTTTCAGGGATTCTACTCGAATCTGTTTGTCGTCCCAAAAATAGGACGTGGTTCGACCTATCCTGGACCTCAAGGCCCTGAATGTCTTCGAGAAGGTGCAGAAATTCCGCATGGAATCTATTCGCACGGTGATCGCTACACTCCACCAAAGGGATTTTCTTCTGGCGTCCTTGGACTTCAAGGACGCCTACTTGCGTGTTCTGATCTGCGCAAGTCACCAGAAGTTTCTGCGCTTTGCGATCAGCGAAGTCCACTATCGATTGTGGCTCTTCCTTTCGGCCTAGCCTCGGCACCAAGGGTGTTCACCAAGGTGCTTGCTCCGGTTCTAGCCTTCTGTTACAGCGAGGTATTGCTGTCGTGGGCTATCTGGACGATCTTCTGCTAAGAGCAGAAAGTGGATCAGACTTAGAGGAAAGGTGACTATCGTCAATTAGACCCTCAGGGACTCGGGTGGTTCCTGAACATTCAGGAGTCAGTCCTGGTCCTGACTCAGTGTCTGGAGTATCTAGTTCTGATTCTGGACTCCTTGGAGGCAAAGGTATCCTACCTCTGGAGAAGTTGCTGACACTTCAGTCTGCGGTGCGGGTGCTGACATCCCAAAAATGGTTGTCAATCCGTTTTTTGCATGAGAGTCCCGAGACTCGTCGTGGCCTCCTTCGCGGCCGTTCCGTATGCCCAACCACACACCAGGGCATTGCAGAAGGAGATCTTGTCCACCTGGGACAAATCCCCGTTGTCCTTTGGATCTTCAGATCCAGGTGATTCACCTGGTCAGGGCGCCCCTGACATGGGGGTTGAGATCCTCGGCTCTTCGGTCCGGAAAGTCGTTCCCCTCCCATCCAATGGACGGCACTCATGATGGACACCAGCCTGACGGGCTGGGGTGGAGTCTGGGGAATCCTGTTGGCTCAGGCCTTGGACTCCGGACGAGCCCGTTTACCAATCACTGTTCTGGTAATACAGGCCATCGGACTGTGTCTCTCCTCAGGTCAGAGAGAGTACGGGGTCGCTCCATCAGGAGCCAGTCGGACACCGCCACAGCGGTGGCGTATGTAAACCATCAAGGGGGAACTCGGAGCTCAGCTGCGGCTTCCGAGGTAGTCCGTATCCTGAAATGGGCCGGAAGAAACGTGCCGGCTCTGTAGGCCATTTTACATTCTGGGCATAGACAATGGGCAGGCGGACTATCTGAGTCGCCAATCGCCAGACACCGGACCAAGAAGAGTGGTCCTTGCATATTTCAACTCCTTTACCGACGGTGGGGCACGCCGGATGTGGACCTGATGGCCTCTCGACTCAATCGCAAGGGTCGAGGTTGTGGCCAGATCCAGGGATCCTTGGGCGATGCCTCGGATGCGTTGGTGGCCCCATAGGGTCCTTATCGCCTGATATAAACTCCAGCAATCCTAATTGTTCCGGATTGGCCTCAGCATCACTGGTACGCTGATCTGGTACGTCTCGTCGCGGACGTTCCCTGGCGGTTGCCGATGAGGGAGGACCTTCAGTCTCAAGGTCCTATGTTTCATCCGGCTTACAGTCTCTGGCTTTAACGGCAGGGCTGTTAAAAGCCAGGTGCTGAGGGACCGAGGTCTCTCGGACTCGGTCATTTTGACCATGTTAAGGACACGGAAGTCTTCCTCCAGGCAGATCTATCACCGTACCTGGAAAGCTTATATCGCCATGTGCGAAGCGCTGGACTGGCGTCCTCGGACGTATTCCGTCCCCAGAATCCTGCATCCTCTGCAGTGTGGAGTGACCCAAAAGCTTGCTTTGAGTACCATCAAGGATCAGATTTCGGCCTTGGCCGTCTTCTTTCAGCGACCTCTAGCGGGTCATTTTCTTGGTTAGCACCTTGTGTTGGGGGTTCGCCATGTGCTCCCTCCTGTCAAGCCTCCTCTCCCACCGTGGGATCTGAATTTGGTGCTCTCGGTCCTCCAGGAACCTCCTTTTTAGAATATCCGGGATATTCCCCTCTTGTCTTGTCTCAGAAGGTGGCCTTTTTAGTGGCAATCACTTCTGTTTGACGAGTGTCTGAGTTGGCGGCTTTGTCCTGCAAGTCGCCATATTTAGTCATCCATAAGGATAAGGCGGTGTTGCATCCGCGACCTTCCTTTTTTGCCAAAGGTGGTGTCGACCTTTCACCTACATGAGGACATTGCCCTCCCGTCCTTGTGTCCTCACCCATCGCATCCCAGAGAGTTTGCGCTGCACATATTGGAGGTGGTACGAGCCTTACGGGTGTACCTGTCTGCTACTGCTTCTATTCGGAAGTCCGACTCACTATTTGTGACTGTCTCTGGTCCATAACAGGGCCAAGCGGTTTCGTCTGCCATCATTTTTAGGGGAATCAGACAAACCGTCATTCAAGCCTATGCTCTCAAAGGGCGGGCGCCTCCCTTTCCGGTTACGGCGCATTCCACCAGGACAATTGTTGCTTCCTGGGTTTCCCGACATCAAGCGTCGATTGCACAAGTGTGCAAGGCGGCGACCTGGTCGTCTGTTTATGCCTTTTAAGTTTTATAAGGTTAATGTGGCTGCATCTTCGGATGCTTCCTTCGGCCGCATGGTGCTGCAGGCCGCTGTTTAAAGTTGCGACTCCTCCGTTGAGGAGCTCTGCCTTATTGGAGTGAAGTTTTGGTTTTTCCATTTATACTGCTCCCATCCCTCTTGACACTGCTTTGGGACATCCCACGTGTAAAGTGTAAAGAGACACCGTGTCAGTCCATGGATGGTAAGAGAAAATAGGATTTTTTGTACTCACCGTAAAATCCTTTTCTCTGACATCCATGGACTGACACGGCACCCACCCTTCCTTTTAAGTTTGTACTGCTTTGTTACGAACTGAAGTCTGCTGACTGTAGTGGGAGGGTTATGTCCGGAGGGACGGCCCCCTGGGTGGGGCTGTTCAGCTCTGGCTTTTAGAATGTATGTATAACATTTCACATTCTGCCTAGGTCTTCTCCTGCAAGCAGGGACATAACCCACGTGTAAAGTGTAAAGAGACACCGTGTCAGTCCATGGATGTCAGAGAAAAGGATTTTACGGTGAGTACAAAAAATCCTATTTTTTCCCAAAAAAATGCGTTTGAAAAATCGCTGCGCAAATACTGTGTAGAAAAAAAAAATGCAACACCCACCATTTTATTCTGTAGGGCCTTTGCTTTAAAAATATATATAATGTTTGGGGGTTCAACATAATTTTCTTGCAAAAAAAAATATGTTTTCATGTAAACAAAAAGTGTCAAAAAGGGCTTTGTCTTCAAGTGGTTAGAAGAGTGGATGTAAGCTTCCTAATGTTGTGTATAAAATGCCAGAACAGTTCAAAACCCCCCCAAATGACCCCATTTTGGAAAGTAGACACCCCAAGCTATATACTGAGAGGCATGTCGAGTCCATGGAATATTTTATATGTTGACACAAGTTGCGGAAAAAATATTTTTTTTTTTTTTTTTGCACAAAGTTGTCACTAAATGATATATTGCTCAAACATGCCATGGGCATATGTGGAATTACACCCCAAAATACATTCTGTTGCTTCTCCTGAGTACGGGGATACCACATGTGTGAGACTTTTTGGGAGCCTAGCCGCGTACGGGACCCCAAAAACCAATCACCGCCTTCAGGCTTTCTAAGGGTGTCAATTTTTGATTTCACTTCTCACTGCCTATCACAGTTTCGGAAGCCATGGAATGCCCAGATGGCACAAAACCCCCCCAAATGACCCCATTTTGGAAAGTAGACACCCCAAGCTATTTGCTGAGAGGTATTGTGAGTATTTTGCAGATCTCGCTTTTTGTCACAAAGTTTTGAAAATTGAAAAAAAAAAGAAAAAAAAAAATGTTCTTTCTTCATTTTCAAAAACAAATGAGAGCTGTAAAATACTCACCATGCCTCTCAGCAAACAGCTTGGGGTGTCTACTTTCCAAAATGGGGTCATTTGGGGGGGTTTTGTGCTATTTTGGCATTTTATGGCCTTCAAAACTGTGATAGGTAGTGAGGAGTGAAATCAAAAATTTGCGCCCTTAGAAATCCTGGAGGCGGTGCTTGGTTTCCGGGGTCCCGTACGTGGCTAGGCTCCTAAAAAGTCCCACACATGTGGTATCCCCGTACTCAGGAGAAGCAGCAGAATGTATTTTGGGGTGCAATTCCACATATAACCATGGCATGTGTGAGCAATATATCATTTAGTGACAACTTTTTGTAATTTTTTTTTTTTTTTGTCATTATTCAATCACTTGGGACAAAAAAAAAATATTCAATGGGCTCAACAGGCCTCTCAGCAATTTCCTTGGGGTGTCTACTTTCTAAAATGGGGTCATTTGGGGGGGGGGGTTTTGTGCTATTTTGGCATTTTATGGCCTTCAAAACTGTGATAGGTAGTGAGGAGTGAAATCAAAAATTTGCGCCCTTAGAAATCCTGGAGGCGGTGCTTGGTTTCCGGGGTCCCGTACGTGGCTAGGCTCCTAAAAAGTCCCACACATGTGGTATCCCCATACTCAGGAGAAGCAGCAGAATGTATTTTGGGGTGCAATTCCACATATAACCATGGCATGTGTGAGCAATATATCATTTAGTGACAACTTTTTGTAATTTTTTTTTTTTTTTTTTGTCATTATTCAATCACTTGGGACAAAAAAAAAATATTCAATGGGCTCAACATGCCTCTCAGCAATTTCCTTGGGGTGTCTACTTTCTAAAATGGGGTCATTTGGGGGGGTTTTGTACTGCCCTGTCATTTTAGCACCTCAAGAAATGAGATAGGCAGTCATAAATTAAAAGCTGTGTAAATTCCAGAAAATGTACCCTAGTTTGTAAACGCTATAACTTTTGCGCAAACCGATAAATATACGCTTATTGACATTTTTTTTTACTAAAGACATGTGGCTGAATACATTTTGGCCTAAATGTATGACTAAAATTGAGTTTATTCGATTTTTCTTATAACAAAAAGTAGAAAATATCATTTTTTTTCAAAATTTTCGGTCTTTTTCCGTTTATATCGCAAAAAATAAAAATCGCAGAGGCAATCAAATACCATTAAAAGAAAGCTCTATTTGTGGGAAGAAAAGGACGCAAATTTCGTTTGGGTACAACATTGCATGTCCGCACAATTTACAGTTAAAACAGCGCAGTGCAAAATTCTGAATTCACCTCTGGTCCTCTAGCTACCAAATGGTCCGGGGCTTAAGTGGTTAATGCAAATACAGAGATGTGAATGTGGCTTTAGTGTTTCCCTCAAACGTTTTATAGTTAGAGATCTAACAAGCTCTGTCGTTAGCAACTCTAGAAATATAATGTAGGCCCCCCCCCCCAATATTTGGGGGCATTATGTGTAAATTTAGGGGCGGTCTGAGCCAGTAGTTGGGCTCAGACCAATTTATGATTCAATTCTGCTCTGTTCTGTGTGTGATACTGCCTGGCAGTAGTGTTCTCCTGTGCCTGTAGGTGGCACTGTCACCGCCGGCATGGGTTGAGCTACGGGGGGTATCACAGCACCTTTGGTGTCCTCTCTCGGCAGCCGTGCAGTGGACGTGGTCTACCCGCTGTGCATGCTGGGAGAAGGTACAAAAGGGGCAGACGCCATTTGGCGCAAGGTGATTTCAGGAGGACCCCAAGGCGTTCGGGGGGGGACCTCTGGTCCAGTAAGTGTGTCTCGTGGCCCGCATGGCACGAGGTGCGCGAGTGTGTTTAGGCCTCGGGCACCTTCAGCCCGAGGTTCTGTTGCTGCATCGTGGGCCCAGCTCTGCTGACAGGGGCCTACGCCTCAGAGAAGGATCCCAGGCTGCCCATTTGTAGGGGGCCCATCTTTAGGAAAAGTGGTCCAGGGGAAGATCAGTCCCGGTGGAGATTAGCGACGGTACTACTGTCTCGGGGAGAAGCCTGGAGGCCTGCCTAAAGGGGGATTCATCGTCTCTGATATCCGTGCTCCATCCCGGCTGCTAGGACTGCTCTCATAGGGACTATCCGGGTGAGCAATACCCATTCAGGCTTAAGTGGCGACGAGTGTATATACTGAACTTAAGTGTATATACTGAACTTAAGTGTTGCGTGCCTGAACCTTCCCCTACTTTCTTTCAACTTCCTGCTCTCGCTCTCTTCAAGTTGACTCAAAGAGAAAAAGAATAAAGCCTTGCTGATTAGGTTTTACTCATGTGTGGACATTGGCCTTATTCCTGGAGATTTTTGTTTGCCTAGACAACGGAGCCAAAGGATCCACTCTGGAGAGGTAATTGCTGCAGACCCAAAACAAAACCAACTGGTCCCTTAAATGGGGGTAAGTGCTACAATAATAATTTAGATCAGAATTCTTCTTTAAGTTTTACTTTATCGTCTCATTATCTGGATAGACAGAGGGCTGTAAGACGGCAACATTCTTTCACTCCTGACAGATGGACAAGCACTGACACAGCCAAAACTCTTGTCAAAGAACAAAACTCTGAAAGACTGATCAGATGTTGTTCTCTGACAGATGGGGAAACATACGGCCCTCTAGACTAACATAAGTGTGTGGAAACAGAGGGAACAGTGTGAGAATGACATCATTAAAGGCTTTGTAGCTTGGAATAATGAAATAATAATAATTAAAATCCAGGCCTTGTAATAATACAAGAACAAAATTGGCACGAAATAAAGATAGCCTGACACACTATAAAAACTAGTATATGAGGATTTAGATAACGTGGATCTATGAGCAATGTCAATCGTTACACAAGGGCTGTACTGAAAGTAATGCATAAGTGGGGGGAACTTTTTTTTAAATCAACTTACATATGTAGCGCTACCCCTGTAGGAACCACTGGTATTTTGTCCAGGTCTCCAACACTTTTGCCCAAGGTAGGTTCACACAGCCAGGTGCCCATACTTTCACTCGTGGTCTTCACTGATCAGGCTAGAGGATATTGTTTTTGTTGTTTTATTTTTGGAAAACTTGGATAGGGAAGGGGAGTTAGTGGAATACTCCAAGAAATAGAACCATTCACATCTGAAGACATCTAAACAATCACCTTGATAAACAACCCATTCAGTTTAAAATTGAAATGGAGGGAAAAACCTTTTTGTATAGATATAAAAATACATTATAAATACCTTTTTTTTTTTCCCCCCTTTTTTTATAAGTGATCACATTCCCTCTGTTCTCAGCTGCATAAGAGCTGCTGGGAGGAGAAGCAGCGGCACACTGAGCATGCCAGTGAATGGCTGTGCAGCGGGGGAGGTGTCAGGACAAGTCTGATCATTGGAGGTGAACACACTGAGTTCCCAGCATAGATAGAGAACTGACCACGGTGTGCTCTCCGGCATAGTGTGGTCAGTTTTTAATAGGAAAGCAGAGGGGCTGGCAGGAACACCAGGGATTTCACATAAAGGAAGCAATACAAAGAGAACAGGATATTTTCTCATACAAGTACATGGTACAGCAGGCACATATCAGGAACATGAAGTTTTGGGGTAAGCCCTGGGAAATCAGTGTTTTCCCGTTTTTTTTTTTTTTTTGCCACCGCCACTAGGGGACCGCGGCCGGCAGTGAATTGTCTCTGCCGGCCGCGATTGTACAGAAGACCAGCTCTCGTATAGCATGGTCACTCGCCGAGGGGAACAAACAAGAGGCGGAGCGGGCCAGGTTCCTGCCAATAGAAATTGAGCTGCCGCCCACCCCCGCCCCGCGACCTGCTGTCGGTCTGTAACCTGTTGTGGGAAAGGCTGCAATTGGCAGGGGGACACCTGATGTAAGGGGACTCCGCTGGGTGCACCTGATGTAAGGGGGACACCTGATGTAAGAAGAGACTCTGCTGGGAGTGCCTGGTGTAAAGAGGGACTCTATTGGGAATGCCTGATGTAGGGAGGGACTCCGCTTGGGACACCTGATGGCATCTGGTGGCAGGTGACGGTGGCAAGTGACACACTCGGGGGGTCCCACTGATTCTACATTATGGTGAGTTGAACTATTTAATTTTATATTACAATGTATTAATAGAAAAAATGCGCTTCAATCATTCTGACACTATATCAACCATGATGCCGGGATGATTGAAGCGCCAACACCAGGTGTTTGGAGTATCTTTATCTGCTGATTGTTAAACTTTCTGAAATGCACATACAGTGGGGCAAAAAAGTATTTAGTCAGCCACCAATTGTGCAAGTTCTCCCACTTAAAAAGATGAGAGAGGCCTGTAATTGTCATCATAGGTATACCTCAACTATGAGAGACAAAATGTGAAAACAAATCCAGACAATCACAGATTTTTGGGGAAGCATCTGGGTGGTAGTGTAACCCAGATGCATTGATTGTCAGGGAATCTGAGACCTTTCTGTGGTTCTTGGAGGACTCTGGTGGTGTGAGGTTCCCTGTGGCCTACGGGTGGCGTTGTCGCCATGGGCCGAGGTTGAACACTCACCACAGGACTGCTGCCTGTCAGGGGGGGTCACCCTGACGTGAGGGTCAGAGTCGGAGGACGCAGCCGCACCCAGGCACCTTTAGCATGGGTGCTGGCGTTCCGGAGTTCCGGGCCCAGGTGCCCTTGACCTGGTCGGAGCGAGAGATGGGGTCCATCTCAGGCACCTTTAGCCTGGGGTGAGGTACTATGACGGAAGCCTGGAGCTCAGTACCTTCGACTGAGTTCCGCGAGGGTGGAGGAATCCGAGGGGGCCCTAACTCCTTGGGTGCCCATGTCTGAGGTCGAGAAGACTGGTGAGCGGAACTTCTCTGAAGAGTCCGGCGCAGCATTGCTGGTGACAGAGAGGCCTCCGGTGAATCCCTTGGACGGATTGCCTTCCCCTGACAGGGGCTGTGCTAGCGAAGGTAATTCACGTTCTACCTCATATAGTCAGTGGCAGTGACTATTCGCCACTGGTGATACTACAGTGGTTAGCTGTAACTAGAAGAATTGTGCCTTGGCCTACTCCCCGCAAATACTGAAGTGTTACATTGGTCTCAACCTATCTGTGCTGTATGACTATTTATTGGGAAGAATAAATACGAGTTGGACCTGTTCAGTGTGTGGAACTCTGGTTACTAGGAGCAAAGGGGGAGTCAATCCGAGGAGAGGATTTGACTCTGGGACACATACACAAAACCCGATAGTTCTGGCCTTCACCTCTACAGGACATGGACGTGGTGTATCTCATCCCTCCCCCCAGTGTTAACCCCTAGACGAGACAGACAAGCCGTGAATGAGAAGGGGCGAGAGGGGTGAGGTCGCTACAGGTGGAAAATAAGAATTTGGTCAATATCAAAAGTTAATCTCAATACTTGGTTATATATCCTTTGTTGGCAATGACAGAGGTTAAACGTCCCACACTGTTGCTGGTATGTTGGCCCATTCCTCCATGCAGATCTCCTCTAGAGCAGTGATGTTTTGGGGCTGTCGCTGGGCAACACAGACTTTCAACTCCCTCCAAAGGTTTTCTATGGGGTTGAGATCTGGAGACTGGCTAGGCCACTCCAGGACCTTGAAATGCTTCTTACGAAGCCACTCCTTCGTTGCCCGGGCGGTGTGTTTGGGAACATTGTCATGCTGAAAGACCCAGCCACGTTTCATCTTCAATGCCCTTGCTGATGGGAGGAGGTTTGCACTCAAATTCTCACGATACATGGCCCGATTCATTCTTTCATGTACACAGATCAGTCCTGTTCCCTTTGCAGAGAAACAGCCCCAAAGCATGATGTTGCCACCCTCATGCTTCACAGTAGGTATGGTGTTCTATGGTTGCAACTCAGCATTCTCTCTCCTCCAAACACGACGAGTTGTGTTTCTACCAAACAGTTCTACTTTGGTTTCATCTGACCATATGACATTCTCCCAATCCTCTTCTGGATCATCCTAATGCTCTCTAGCAAACCTCAGACGGGCCCAGACATGTACTGGCTTAAGCAGGGGGACACGTCTGGCACTGCAGGATCTGAGTCCCTGGCGGCGTAGTGTGTTACTGATGGTAGCCTTTGTTACGTTGGTCCCAGCTCTCTGCAGGTCATTCACTAGGTCCCCCCGTGTGGTTCTGAGATTTTTGCTCACCGTTCTTGTGATCATTTTGACCACACGGGGTGAGATCTTGCGTGGAGCCCCAGATCGAGGGAGATTATCAGTGGTCTTGTATGTCTTCCATTTTCTAATTATTGCTCCCACAGTTGATTTCTTCACACCAAGCTGCTTGCCTATTGCAGATTCAGTCTTCCCAGCCTGGTGCAGGTCTACAATTTTGCTTCTGGTGTCCTTCGACAGATCTTTGGTCTTCACCATAGTGGAGTTTGGATTGTGACTGTTTGAGGTTGTGGACAGGTGTCTTTTATACTGATAACAAGTTCAAACAGGTGCCATTAATACAGGTAATGAGTGGAGGACAAAGGAGCCTCTTAAAGAAGAAGATACAGGTCTGTGAGAGCCAGAAATCTTGCTTGTTTGTAGGTGACCAAATACTTATTTTCCACCATAATTTTCAAATAAATTCTTTCCAAATCAGACAATTTGATTGTCTGGATTTGTTTCCACATTTTGTCTCTCATAGTTGAGGTATACCTATGATGACAATTACAGGCCTCCCTCATCTTTTTAAGTGGGAGAACTTACACAGTTGGTGGCTGACTAAATACTTTTTTGCCCCACTGTATTTCTATTGTGGTGTAGGATCTGGGCCTGCTGTCCCTCCATCCCTCTTTCTTTCTTTCTTTCCTTCTTTCTCTCTCTCTTCCGCCTTTTCTTTCTCCCACCATCCCTCATTCATATCAGACTCTAACCACACACCCTTGAACCACGCCCCCTTTAAGCCATGCCCACTATTTAGTTCAAACCACGCTCGTTTTCCTTTCTCCCCTACGTCACACCTACCAATGAATGCCCCGCCCCTAATTATAATAAGACCCCCACCTACAGACAAAAAAGTGTCCCTATAAAAATTTTTAAAATGTTGCCAACTATGAAGGTTTGGCACTGGGAAACACTTTTTGAAAGCTAAAAAGTGCATTTTATATACATCTATATAGATCAGACCAAAATGACGGACAAATGAGGAGGAAAGAGGGACAGAGGGACTTTGTACCAAATCAGGGATAGTCCTTCAAATACCAGGGACAGTTGGGAGCGATGGTGAAGAAGTTTAAAGAAGGGGAAACCAGCATTGAAGGCAAACCATGCAGTGGGAGACCATCAATGTCGGACTGCACCCCTCCTTCGTCAAGAACTCAATGAGGTTGAATTTACTAAAGGCAAATAGAATGTGCACTTGCAAGTTGCTCCAGACAGGGCTGCTGATAAGGCAGTACAGCCAGCCCCCCTGTACTTGGCCCGGGCCCCATTAGTTCAAAATGGGGGCCCGGGCACCTGCTGAGCAGGAGGGCCAGCTGTACTACCTTACAGCAGACACCGATCCCCTTCTACATTCCTTGGCCCCCCTGTGTGCCCCTTTTCCCAACAGCTTGGCCAGCTTCTCTCCTTTCCTGCCGGCAGCTGCTGTGGGCACACAAGGGGATGTTTTAGGATGGGGAGGGGGGCAGTAAATATGTCATATATTAATGATTTTAGTATATTTTTTGTGAAAATATAATTTTATATTATCTGGGGGGTGGGGAGGGAGCAGGGCCCATGATTTCTAACAGCAGCCCTGGTTCCAGAGCTTAGTAAACGAGTTGAAGCTTCACTTTGCAATGAATACCCAATCACATGCAAGGAAAATTTTAAAAAAAAAGCATTTTTGCTTGCAAATGATTGGATGATAGAAGTCAGCAGAGCTTCCCCTCATTTGCTAAGCTCTGGAGCAACTGCACTTGCAGAGTGCATACAATGGTGTCACTAGGGTTGGTGTCACCCCCCTCCACCAAATATAGTCGCCCCTCAGTACAGACCCCCCTCCTTCAGTACAGACCCCCCTCCTTCAGTACAAACCCCCTTCCAAGTATAGACCCCCCCACTAAGTATAAACCCCCTCCATCAGTACAGACCCCCCTCAGTACAAACCACCCCCCTCCTCCATCAGTACAGACATCTCCCCCCAGGACAAAGCACCCCCCTTCATTAGTACAGACCTCTTCCCCTAGGAAAAAGCACCCCCTCCATTAGTACAGACCCCTTTATCAGTACAGCCCCCCCAGGACAAACTACCCCCTCCATCGGTACAGACTCCCAAGGACAAGCTACCCCCTTTATCAGTACAGCCCCCCAGGACAAACTACCGCCTCCATCAGTACAGCCTCCCCAGGACAAGCTACCCCCTTTATCAGTACAGCACCCCCCCCAGGACAAACTACCCCCTTTATCAGTACAGCACCCCCCAGGACAAACTACCCACTTCATCAGAACAGCCCCCCTAGGACAAACTACCCCCTTTCCTCACCCTCGGGATGGTGTCACCCCTGTAGCGAACCGCACCCCCCTAGCGACACCACTGAGTACATTGCTGGTCATTCATGCGCACAATGAGAAGGAAGATATATTTGTGACGGTAGGTCCACTTTTACTGCTGCTTCCTTTCCAGTTGCTCTACTGATGCCATCCACGCAGACATGCGTTTATTGAGCTATTGTGCGGAGAAGACAGACACTTCTTTAAAGTTATTTAGTAGTCACTGTTTATTGGAAAGCACTTCACATCCGAAATATTTAAGCGACTCTGGGTTTCATTACATCATCCATAGTTAAGCTTTAGTGGATTGTCGTGAAAGGCGGATTATTGCATGTCATGCATTCCTTCCCATGCGTTTTGTCATAATTGCAGTCATTACTGTTGATTTCCGAAAGGCTTTCTACCCTCTTCATCCCAGCATTTCGCATGACTCTATTAACTTGAATGAAGTGGCTGCGATTACATTTCAAAGGCTGCCACCTCTGGGTCTTCTCACTGACACCATCTCAAGCCCCCTGAGAACACGCAGAGATGGAGCGATGACAGGTGTCAAGGTCTAAACTGGGATATTTGTTATCCTTAGGCAGTGTGTCGGCATAAATAGAGCAAGAGATTTTCTGCACTGACTTTAGGATACATAGTTTCCTGAATGTTACCGATTAAAGATAATTAAGGACCATGTCATGATCCTGGCTGTTGTGGGAGAAGAATACAGTGATCTCGGTGTTCCACAGAAACTCGCTTTGTGACATCACACGTCTGATAAAGGGTGTGCACACAGGGGGGGGGGCAAATCTCATTTATGTCCCCCCAGGCCACCTCTACGTTGTACCATGCAGATGCTCAAATTCTAACATAGGAAAACTATAGCAGCTGCAACTAGGTGCTTTCGACTGAGGGGCCAAGGCCAGTTCCAGCACCCACATACACTATATTGTCAAAAGTATTGGGACACCTGCCTTTACACGCACATGAACTTTAATGGCATCCCAGTCTTAGTCTTAGAGGCGGCTCTCTAATTAGCCAAAGTAGGCGGTCGCCTAAGGCCTCACCCTCCCAGGGGCCTCGCGACCGCCTACTTTGCCTAAAGAGCCGCCTCTGGCTATTCTCATACATCAGTCCCAGATACAGTCAGCGGAGCTTCGTGCCGCCTCGTTCAGAGTACAGTTAGTCCGCCTCCTCTCTGCTCTGTAACACCCCACACCACCAGGGCACTGCCCAGTCTCCACTCCTGTCAAGAAAACTCCGCTGGAAAAGCAGGTGTCCTTCTCATCAGAACACCGGCAGACACACACACAGAGACCGTCAATTGCCCCGCCTCGCCCGCCAATAAATCCTGTCCATCCTTTCAGCCGATATCTTGTGCAAGGGCGCAGCTAGCACCTCAGCACAGGATCGCCGAGTCCACCCTCCTTCCAGGGCGGGGCTTCCGTGGTGGAGGCAGAGCCAATTCCAGTACGCTGTAGCCTGTCTGTGTGCAGCCGACTGACTGCTGAGCTGAAGATGCACTGACTGAGCTGTGAGGGGACAGAGCCTTGCTATGTGTGAGGTACATGGGCTTGGGGGGATGTGCATGTGACTAGGGGGTGCATGTGACTGGGGGGGTACATGTGACTGGGGGGGTGCATGTGACTGGGGGGGTGGTAAATGTGACTAGTGGGTGCATGTGACTGGGGGTGGTACATGTGACTGGGGGGTGCATGTGACTGGGGGATGGTACATGTGACTGGGGGGTGCATGTGACTGGGGGATGGTACATGTGACTGGGGGGTGCACGTGACTGGGGGGTGGTAAATGTGACTGGGGACTGGGGGGTGCATGTGACTGGGGCGGTACATGTGACTGGGGGGTACATGTGACTGGGGGAGTACATGTGACTGAGGGGTGCATGTGACGGAGGGGGGTACATGTGACTGGGGTGTGGTACATGTGACTGGGGGGTGCATGTGACTGGGGGGTGCATGTGACTGGGGGGTACATGTGACAGAGGGGGGGTACATGTGACTGGGGGGTGCATGTGACTGGGGGAGGTACATGTCACTGGGGGGGGTACATGTGACTGGGGGGGTGCATGTGACTGGGGGGGTGCATATGACTGGGGGGCGGTACATGTGACTGGGGGGGTGCATGTGACTGGGGGGTGGTACATGTAAATGGGGGGTGCATGTGACTGGGGGGGTGCATTTGACTGGGGGGTGCATGTGACTGGGGGGTGGTATATGTGACTGGGGGCAGTACATGTAAATGGGGGGTGCATGTGACTGGGGGGGTGGTACATGTGACTGGAGGGGGTACATGTGACTGGGAGGGTTGTGCATGTGACTGGGGGTGTGTGCATTTTTATTGCTTGAATTATTATATTTTCCCATTATGGACGTGAGTGGGGCCTCATGTCTAGGTTATGCCTGGAGCCGTAGGGTTCAATATCGGATTGGCCCACCCTTTGCATCTATAACAGCTTCAACTCTTCAGGGAAGGCTGTCCACAAGGTTTAGGAGTGTGTCTATGGGAATGTTTGACCATTCCTCCAGAAGCGCATTTGTGAGGTCAGGCACTCATGTGGACAAGAAGGCCTAGACCGCAGTCTCCGATCTAATTCATCCCAAAGGTATTCCATTGGGTTGAGGCCAGGACTCTGTGCAGGCCGGTCAAGATCCTCAACCCCAAACTCGCTCATCCATGTCTTTATGGACCTTGCTTTGTGTTTTGGTGAGCAGTCATGTTGGAACAGGAAGGGGCCATCCCCAAACTGTTCCCACAAAGTTGGGAGCATGAAATTGTCCAAAGAGTCTTGGTATGCTGACGCCTTAAGAGTTTCCTTCACTGGAACTAAGGGGCCAAGACCAACCCCTGAAAAACAACCCCCCACCATAATCTCCCCTCCACCAAATGATTTGGACCAGTGCACAAAGCAAGGTACATAAAGACATGGATGAGCGAGTTTGGGGTGGAGGAACTTGACTGCAGTGTTAATTTAGTCGACTAAAACTACTAAAACATTTTAGTCGACTAAATAAATACTATTTTAGTCGACTAAAATACGACTAAAACTAAAACAATTGAGACGACTAAAACTAAAATGGCATTTTAGTCAAAAGACTAAAACTAAATTGAAATATGACTTCAAAACTAACACTGGTCTGTAGTGCATGTTCATACCTCAATACCATAAATAATAACAAGTTCGAATTTTTCACTCCAGCAGTATATAATGAGTTGGGAAATTGTAGAGAAATGTTAAATAGTGCATTACATCTTAATTACACTTGTTCGATTTTAGACGACTAAAATTAGTTTTAGTCGACTAAAATGTACTGGAGATTTAGTTGACTAAATACGACTAAAACTAAAACAATTGCAGAAGACTAAAATGGGACTAAAACTAAAATTCCATTTTAGTCCTAATGCCGCGTACACACGACCGTTTTTAATGTCATTGAAAAAAATGGCATTTTTCTCGACGTGATTCTTCTCAAGCCTGCCTTGCCTACACACTATCGTGGAAAAAAATGTTTGAGTAAAGCGTGGTGACGTACAACACATACGACGGCACTATAAAGGGGAAGTTCCATTCGGATGGCGCCACCCTTCATGTTAGTAAAGTTTGTTGAGAGACGATTCGCGCTTTTCAGCCTCGTGCTTTTAAGTCCGTTACAGCGTGACGAATGTGCTGTCTCCATTACGAACGCTAGTTTTACCAGAACAAGCGCTCCCGTCTCATACTTGATTCTGAGCATGCGCAATTTTTTTCACGCCGTTAAAGCCTACACATGCCCGTTTTTCATGACGAGAAAAACGACGATGTGAAAAGCGCCGAGAAAAATTAGAGCATGTTCCAATTTTTTCTTGCCCATTTTTCACGTCGTGAAAATGGCTCGGAAGCCCACACACGTTCATTTTTAATGACCATTTTAAAAAATTGAATTTTTCTCGTCATTAAAAACGGTTATGTGTACGCGGCATAAGGCTAATGCCTTGTACACATGACCATGAGACTCGCTGAATCACAGATCGGAGTAGGGGGTCAAACCCGACCCCTTACCACGTGATCAGCTGTCAGCCAATGACAGCTGATCATGTGATGTAAACAGAGCCGGTAATCGGCTATTTTTTCTCCTCATGCAGATAGCGTGAGGAGAGAAAAAAAAAGCCGATCACCGGCGTCTGACAGAGGGACATCGGTCCCGATCAGGGAGAGCTGCCGCCAGCTCATCTGTGCCCATGTGTGTGTAGTGATGTGATCATTTCTTTGCCGATTTACCAAGTGTATACTCTTGTTATGCAGTGTTTGTTTGCCCTTTTCCAATATGGTTGCTATGCTCTCTCTCACCAAGGATGAGGTCATCAAGAAGAGCAGAGGATGGCAAGGAGTTTTGTGGGTAAGTGGGTGGAGAGAGAGATGTGTGAGGAGATAGAACAGTAATGGCTGCTAAGAGACCACAGGCTGTGTAAGTGCTGCAGATTTATCTCACTGAGAAATACATAGAGAGACTGTTAAAGAAACCCCCCGGAACTGCAACTGGAACAGGGTCAGTGTAGGGGGAACATGACATGGTGTTAAGGGTATCCAGGCAGTAGAGGGTTAAGGCATTTAGAGTTGGTAATACAGGTGTCCCTATTGGTCCATTAGGGTGTGTGTGGGGGTGGAGCAGTACAGTTATTAGGCTGAGGAAGTGGGTGAAGCTCTAACAGTTTAGTCGGGGCAGCCAGTGAAGGACATTAGGACTCCTGTGCGGTGTTAGTTAGTTTGGTCATGTGGGAGTTAGAAAACCTCATATCTCAGCTCAGGGCTGCGATCGATGTCCACGGCGCAGCGTGGGTGCAGAGCCAAGTCGTGGCTTCCCCACAAGGGGTCCGGCAGAGGCATCCCCAGCCGGGGCCTGCGCTACCACGTGCTTGGCGGTCCAGGCCGCCGGAGCGCTTCAGTCCTGACAGGACCCCTCGGGCTCAGCGCCGCATCGGGAGCCCGCCTACGGACCCTTCAGGCCCCCCTGCCAAGCAACCGCTGGCTGCGGCGGGGGGTTCGCCTGGTAGGAATCCCCATCTCAGGCGGAGCCCGCGGGGGATGGGGTCATCCCGGCGAGTCAATTCAGGCCCATCCTCTGTCGTCCGGATACCGGAGCGGGCGGCTGGCGTGGCTGGCGAGGTACCGGTCGGCACGTCTGCCCGGCGTGGGAGAGCTGCAGCCTCCGGCCTGTCGCCTGGTGCGGCCGGAGGCTCTTCCAGGATGTCGGGGGAGCGGCGAGGGAGGGCGGGCACGTCTGCCTGCAGTGGAGTCAATATGGCGCCGCCCACCTCCGGGTCACGTGCTGTGCCCGGGAGTTCGGGACTGGACGGGGCGCCTGTCGTCGGTGGTGGCGGGAGGCCGCGTTCGGGTTGGTAGAAGGAACCCAGCGCTTCAGTGTGAGGAGCACGCCTGCGGCAGGCGGCGGAAGAGGACGGTCGGCCGAGCGGAGGTCGGTGGAGCCCGTGGTGCCAGTGCGTCGGTCGGGAGCGGACTACAGCAGCGCAGAGGAAGGGGACCTGGCTGAAGAGGATGCTGGAGCGGCGGGGGAGTTCGACCTGGCGGCTGGCGGGGTTCCCTGCCCCTTGCAGCCTGGTGAGTGTGATTCTGGTATTCTTCCTTTCCTTTCTCCCTCTCTGTTGGCTGGGGGTCAGGCCCGGGGTGTGGGGGCTGGGGTCCAGGAATCTGAAGGGCTCACCCGGGAAGTGCTGGAGGGCTTGAGGGAGTTGTTGCTGTAATTGGATAGGGGGTGCAGGGTGGTGCAGTAGTGACGCCGAGGGACAACCCAGGAACTTTGGGGGAGTCGACGCCGTGCATCATTTCCTCTGCTGCACCGCAGCAGGTTGCGGAGGTGCCGCAGGCACTGTGCCCTGCGGCTTCGAGAGAGAATTCCAAGGAGGACAAGGAAGCGGACAAGATGAGATTGGCGGACTGACAAAGTACGAGGTCTATGTTGCTTTGAGGGGCCCCTTGGGGCGCACCTTAAGCCGGAGGTGAGAAAAGAAAAAAAATTGTCAGTGGGAGTATGTGGAAATTTTTTCCCTTCTCCCGCTAGAAAAATTCAACCTTGATCGGGTGAAACCAGAGGAGAGCAGGAAGGAGGACGAGGTGAAGCGTAGGTACCGACTTATTCCTTGCACGTTTGCCAACTGGTTGCAGGCGTTTGCAATTTTGGCGGGGGTGGTCGGCGAAAAGACGCCGGAATGCTGTTCGGCCTTGTTTTGTTACTTGGATGCGATCGGGGAGGCTTACAGAGTTTATGGGGGAGTGGCTTGGCTTCGCTACGACGAACAGTTCCGGCAACACAAGGCGGTTCGCTCGGCGATTCGCTGGGATCACAAGGACATTGGCCTCTGGATGAAGCTGATGACCCCGGCTAGGGTGGGGTGCCAGTCTTTTCCAGGGGGGGCTGGCAGAGCCTCCACCTCGGTACCGTCGGCCGCTAGGAAAAAAGGGGTGTGTTGGCAATTTAATGACAGCTCTTGCCGATTTGGGGCCACCTGTCGTTTCAAGCACGAATGTTCCGGGTGTGGCGGGAACCATTCGAACGCAAGGTGTTTCAAGGCTGGAAAGGGGCATGCAGGCGAGGCGCCTGGTAAAAGGGACGACTCCGGTGAGGGTGGGAAGGATGCTTCCTTTCCCAAGTTTGTACCCGGATCGGGAGTCGGCTCGACTCATGGGGGAGGGGTTTACGGTGGGTTTCCGTATCCCTTGCGCGTTGCCAGTTGTTCCTCCCCGTGGCTCCGGACTTGCGGCGGGATCTCCAGATCCCGGTGGTGGTGTCGGAGACACTTCTTAAGGGGGCTTCTCTGGGTAGACGGAGTGGACCATTTTCCGCTCCTCCACTTCCGGGCATGGTTGTGTCTCCTCTTGGGTTGGTTATCAAGAAGGATAAAAAGGGGTGTGTTGGCAATTTAATGACAGCTCTTGCCGATTTGGGGCCACCTGTCATTTCAAGCACGAATGTTCCGGGTGTGGCGGGAACCATTCGAACGCAAGGTGTTTCAAGGCTGGAAAGGGGCATGCAGGCGAGGCGCCTGGTAAAAGGGACGACTCCGGTGAGGGTGGGAAGGATGCTTCCTTTCCCAAGTTTGTACCCGGATCGGGAGTCGGCTCGACTCATGGGGGAGGGGTTTACGGTGGGTTTCCGTATCCCTTGCACGTTGCCAGTTGTTCCTCCCCGTGGCTCCGGACTTGCGGCGGGATCTCCAGATCCCGGTGGTGGTGTCGGAGACACTTCTTAAGGGGGCTTCTCTGGGTAGACGGAGTGGACCATTTTCCGCTCCTCCACTTCCGGGCATGGTTGTGTCTCCTCTTGGGTTGGTTATCAAGAAGGATAAAAAGGGGTGTGTTGGCAATTTAATGACAGCTCTTGCCGATTTGGGGCCACCTGTCGTTTCAAGCACGAATGTTCCGGGTGTGGCGGGAACCATTCGAACGCAAGGTGTTTCAAGGCTGGAAAGGGGCATGCAGGCGAGGCGCCTGGTAAAAGGGACGACTCCGGTGAGGGTGGGAAGGATGCTTCCTTTCCCAAGTTTGTACCCGGATCGGGAGTCGGCTCGACTCATGGGGGAGGGGTTTACGGTGGGTTTCCGTATCCCTTGCGCGTTGCCAGTTGTTCCTCCCCGTGGCTCCGGACTTGCGGCGGGATCTCCAGATCCCGGTGGTGGTGTCGGAGACACTTCTTAAGGGGGCTTCTCTGGGTAGACGGAGTGGACCATTTTCCGCTCCTCCACTTCCGGGCATGGTTGTGTCTCCTCTTGGGTTGGTTATCAAGAAGGAACCGGGCAAGTACCGTTTGAGCCATCATCTTTCCCATCCGACAGGGGGCTCGGTCAACGATGGTATTGACTCGCAAGCCTTTGCGGCCACCTATACGTCGTTTGACGCGGCGGTGGCATGGGTTCGGAGGTACGGACGGGGATCGTTGTTGGCCAAGGCGGACGTGGAGGCGGCATTTCGCCTGCTTCCTGTTCATCTGGACAGTATGCACCTCTTGGGTTGTAGGCAGAACGATTCGTATTTTGTCTATCGTTGTCTGCCTATGGGGTGTTCCATTTCTTGTGCACTGTTCGAGGCATTCAGCTCGTTTGTCGAATGGGTCGTGCGGGATGTGTCCGGCCTTAGCTCCATCATCCACTAACTGGATGATTTCTGGTGTCTTGGGCCTCCGGATTCTTCCGTATGTGCGGTGTCGCTGGGGGACGCTTCAGCACTTTGCTGGTTGTTTTGGGATTCCTTTGGCTCCGGAGAAGACAGAAGGCCCGGCGACAGAGCTGATTTTTCTGGACATTAAGATAGATTCCGTGGACATGGAGTGTCGTTTGCCTGAGGACAAGCTGAGGGCGCTACGGCACGGGGTGTCTAGCAGGGCCGGCAGGCGGAAGGTCAGGGTGCAGGAGTTGCAGTCCCTGCTGGGTAAGCTGAATTTTTGCTTGTTGGATAAGTCCGATGGGCAGGAATTTTTGCCGGCAGCTATCTTGGGCTACGCAGAAAAAGGGCGTGTGGAATGAATGGACAGCCGCACTCCAAAAACCATGAAGGTTGCCTTTATTGGGTAAAAAAACTTACAGCACTGCAAGTCACAGCAAGAAATGGGGGGGTACAGCCAAATCATATCTTGGGCTACGGCTGGAGTCAGTGGACCGCGGATTTGGGTCCGTTTGTCTGGGAGTCTCTGGGCGGTCGACTTTTTGTTGACTTACAAGGGACGGTCGCTCTGGATGTCGGGGCCGGTGAGCAATCCGGTTTGACTTTGCTTATGGATGCGGCAGGTTCGGTGGGTGGTGGTGCTGGCCATTGATAACATCTCGGCCTCCTCACTGTGGGGGGTGCGCCTTTTGCGCCATTTGGTTTTGTTGTGTCTCCGATTGGAGGCCTTGATACATGCTGTTCATGTACCGGGGGTTCATAACAAGATTGCGGATGCCTTATCTCGTTCGCAGTGGACGGAGTTTCGAGTGTTGGCCCCGGAGGCGGAGCGGCGTGGAACGCCTTGTCGACCGAGGCTTTGGAGGATAGTGTTGGAGTCGCCGCAGGATTGATCAAGGATTCCCTGAGTGCAGCTACGTGGGAAGCGTATTCCAGAGCGTGGAAGGAGTGGAATGCTTTCCTGGTGGAGGTTGGGGGTGAGGTGCATGGGGGGGATATTTCTTCTGTGGTGGTCTATTTCATTGTGCGGAATTTGGTTCGGGGCGTGTCTGCATCAGCGCTTGACTGGAAATTGGCGGGCTTGGCGTTTTTGGTTTAAGTTGCGGGGGGTGGGGGATGCCACGAAATCTTTTATGGTTCGCCAGGCTATGAAGGGATACCGCAAAGGCTGTAGGTCCAGGGATTCCATGCGGCCAGTGTCGTTTGCTGTGTCGGGGGTGGCCCTGGGACAGCTGGGATTGGTTTGTTCGTATGGCTATGAACAGGCTTTGTTCCGGGCAGCCTTTTTATTGGCTTTCTTCTGGGCCCTTAGGCTGGGTGAGCTGGCCAGCCCTTCTAGAGCTGTCGCGGGTGGGGTTTTTTGTGGGAGGAGGTGGTGTACTCGGAGTATTCGGGTCGGATGGGAATATGTCGTGCCAAGACGGATCAGTTATGGAAGGGGGCGCAGTTGGAATTGTTCCGGGGCACGGAGACGGGCCTTTGCCCGGTAGGTGCGTTTGTTCGCTTCGCAGACTTCCATCCGCAAATAGCAGGCCCGTTCTTGGTGCATGCAGATGGGTCTTGTTTATCGCGATTCCAGTTTGGGGCGGTCTTTAGGAAGTGTCTGGGGGCGGTAGGTTTGGATCCCAAGCAGTGTGGGTCTCACTCTTGTCGCATCAGTGCGGCTACCGAGGCGTTTCGCTGGGGGTTGGCCGTGGCTGCGGTCCGGTGGTTTGGGAGGTGGGAGTCCGACAGGTACCGGTTGTACATCAGGCCACATTTTCTGTAGTTAATAAGGGGGGTGCTGGTTCTTGGGTCTGTTTGTGCCCTGCCAGGGTCTTGTGTGTGTTTCCACCCTTTTTTGTATGTTGTGTACTACTGTGTTTCCCAGTTTGCCGGTGGGTGGGACTGTGTTGTATTGTTTTGCTTACTGGTCGGAGATGCCTCGTAGGGATTCCAGGGCACTCTTACGTATACTGGGGAGCCAGGAGGGCGGAAGTCAGGCCTGGGGCCAGGCAACTGGGCATTCCCCGTGAATTGGGCAGTGTTCGCTGGATAGGGGTCCGGGGCATGATATGGAATCAGGTGGTGCCCGAAGCTAAGAGGTTTGCTCGTTGAGGTAGGCCACCTGACATTTTAGTTGTTCACGCAGGGGGCAATGATCTGGGTGTCAGGGCTTCCAGAGAGCTCATTCGCGACATCCGTTTTTATTTCCTCCGGCTTAGTTGTGATTTTCCACGTACATTGTTGGTCTGGTTGGATTTCGTGGCTCGCACTGGGTGGGAGAGGCCAGATCGGTGGCGAAGATCAACAAAGCTCGGGTGAAAGTTAACAGAGAAGAGGGATGTTTTTGTTAGGAATGGTGGTCTGGTGGTCCGTCATTTGGACTTGGTGGAGGACGCGTGGCGTTTCCTTAGGGGGGAGGGCGTTCACCTTAACGCCGTGGGCACGGATTTATGGTGGCTGGGTTTGGAGGATGGAGTGCAGAGGGCCTTTCGGGTTTGGCGGGGCGCGCAGGTGTAAGGAGTCACACCTGCGGCGCTGTGGCGTTTTTGGGGTCCTTGGCGGTGGTATAATTAGGTTCATTTGGGTAAGCGGTGGGGAACCATCTCAGGTATGGTATCCTCGAGTGGGAACGATTCACTGGCTAGTAAACGAAGAGCGGTAAGGACCCTGGGTGGCTGAGGTCAGCTGAGTTTAGGCCCTGAGTCTATAAGTAGCGACTGGGGTGGCAACTCAGCTAGGTGGTGCCTCGGACACAATAAAAAGGGGGATGTTGGAGTGGTACCGTCAAGGACCTTAAAAATCATTATGTCTGTTTTTGTGTGGTCAATAGAAATGTTATGATGGTTAATATAATGCTAATATTTTGTTTTGTTAATAAAAGGCCGGGCTCAGCCATTTACCCCAAAAGAAAGCTGGTGTGGTCTCTTACTCAGGTGAAGGGGCGGGTATCTGGAATAGCAAGTAAGGGTTATTGTTAAGTGGCATGGTCAGCTCTTAGCTACCCTAGTCATGATTTCATGTTCCTGTTTGGAAAATACTTTATGTTGGATGGTTCACTGAATGTTGTTTCTTCAATACATTGACTTTCAAATACAATGCTGTGTGGATTACTGTCTATGTGAAGACATATTTCTCAGTTGGGATTTCACTTGCTATTCACAAGCCCCAATTGAGTGGAGGCACTACACTTGTTAAAGAACCTGTCAGGATCACACAGATTCGGCTCCTAAAATACTATACAGGTGGCGCCATCATACTTCAGTAGCCGCAGAAAGATAAAAGAATAGTGCTACATGTGCCACACTACGCTTGTTAGAGATCCTGTCAGGATCACACAGATTCGGCTCCTAAAATACTATACAGGTGGCGCCATCATACTTCAGTAGCCGCAGAAAGAGAAAAGAATAGTGCTACATGTGCCACCTGTCAGTGCCACTTACCAGTGCCCACAGTGCCACCGATCAGTGCCCACAGTGCCACCTATCAGTGCCCACAATCAGTGCCTCATCAACAGTGCTGCCCATCATTGTAACCTATCAGTGCCACCCATCAGGGCCCATCAGTGCCATCTTATCAGTGGCCATCAGTGCTGCCCTATCTGTCCCCATCAGTGCCGCATTGTCTGTCCCCATCAGTGCCGCCTTAGCTGTCCCCATCAGTGCCGCCTTAGCTGTCCCCATCAGTGCCGCCTTAGCTGTCCCCATCAGTGCCGCCTTAGCTGTGCCTATCAGTGCTGCCTTATCTGTGCCTATCAGTGCCCATCAGTGATGCCTCATCAGTGCATATCAATGAAGGAGAAAAATTACCTGTTTGCTAAATTTTATAACAAAATAATGATTTTTTTTTTCTCAAAATTTTCCATCTTTTTTTGTTTGTTGCTATGCAGAAGTTCCTAATCTGCCCCTGCATCCACCGCGGCTGGTCTTCTTCCTTGTCCTCCTTGCATTGTCTTCTGGTGAATGGGGCGCGCTGCCTTCTGGGAACTGTGTGTATCCCAGAGAGCTGCCGGCCCATTCACAAAGCGCCGTGCGAATCGCGCATGTGCAGTAGGAAACGGGCAGTGAAGCCGCAAGGATGGAGGCGCCGGGAACTACCAGGATCGAGCGATCGGCCTCGGGGGGGGGGGGCGACTTCGCGGCCGCTTAGGACAGGTAAGTGTCCTTATTAAAAGTCAGCAGCTACAGTGTTTGTAGCTGCTGACTTTAAAAAAAAAAATCGCGGGTGGAACCCCCGCTTTAAGTGCCCAGTAAGCAAGTGGTTAAAGGAAAAAAATGCATCAAAAACGCAACACTTGAATTTCTGGTGCGACTCCATTGAAGTCTATTACATGCAAAACAGCAATTTGCTGCGGGAAAATAAGTCCCTGAAAATGCACCGGCTGCAAAATGCCTAGGTGTGAACGTGTACCATAGGAAACCATGTAAAATGGACTGTAGTGCGTTTCTGCAAATGGCAAAATGCACCAAAAAGCGCATAGGTGTGAACGTACACAGCGGATCTGCAGGAACTGAAGGCAAAAATCTCACCAAATGCTGAAATATTACTTTTGGGTGGACTGACCCTTTAATAAATATTTATTATAGCACGACTCTCTAAAACCTTTGTATTGTTTGAAAATAATGTGGCATGATAAATTAGAATTCCCTTTTAAACCATCATAAAAAATTGATTATTTCACTCTGACAGTATTAAATATCATAAAGGAGTCTGCAAAGCTTCTCTCTTGGAGTCCACAGTTCAGCCTTTCCCTTATCGTTCATTTTTTTTTTGTTCTGCTCTGATGGAAGATTGCGGTTCTTGTGATTAACGTGTAACGCCAAAGCAGTTTCTGTACTATTTGCTCATAAATGGATCTGGCACGCGTTCAGCAGTCAAGCAATGCCGCACTGTTTGTTTAATGTGTCCTAAAATGCACTGTCACCTTACACGCCAATAAGTATATAGAGCCGGGAGGCTTCTGTACTACAGAGAGGGATTCAGCTGGAGTCACGCTAGGAAAAGAAAAGACTTTCAGCAAATAAGGCCAGCCCTGCACAATGTGTCTGTCTAGGAATTCTTTCACCTTGGTCAGAGACTATTGGGCAAATTTAAAATGGACCTTTTACGTCTACATGAGTAAATATCTAATGTGGCACTAGATACAGCAATGCTATGAATTCTCAATTTTTGTTTTACCTTTTATCATTAAAAAGCGGCCCTAAACTGTTGTCCATTGATTTTGCCTAGGCTGAGATGACCCCCTATCAGCAGCCCTGCCCATTACTCCACACTCTGTACCCCCTGCATCCCCCTTACATTATACTTTACATCCCCTGCATTTTCGATTACTCCGTACTCTGTAGGGTTGCCACCTGTCCAGGATTCACATGGACAGTTCGGGTTTTGAATCTTGTGTCAGGGTTTCAGTCCACCTGAAACCCAGACACATTATTCAGACCAGGCTGTGGCTCACCAAGTGACCGAGATAGTCATACACAAATCTGTTGCCACTGTGAGCGGCTGTTTGGGAGCAGGTTTGGCATCACTAAAGGGTGGGGTGATGATGTTAGCAAGACAATAGAGGTCGCCCTGGGACTTTGAATGAGGTGAGAGAGGTTTAGCCATTGTTCACAGCGAACAATGAGACAAGATCAATTTATTTGTTTCAAAGTGTTATGTAACGAAGCGGCAACAACAATGATTGTGAGTTACCCCGCATAATAGCCAATGTACACAGCACAGATGAAAGTAAATATATCAAGATTTATTACAAATGTTATACGTCAATGAGCAACAGTAAAACTTGAAAGTTGCTGGGCCAGTGGATACACATATACTATAAGGAAATAAAATGTACATACATATAAACAGGGAAATATGTAGACATAATGCAGACATCGATAATACCCAGCATGTACCGGCATAAAACAAGCATCAATGAAGCCCTACTAGTTTTGCGAGACCCTGCTCGCTTCTTCAGGGGCGGATGCATGAATGTTGTATCTGCAATGTAAGTGATAAAATCAATAGATGTATGTTGTTAATAAATGGGGGCAGGCGGTATGATTGGCAAGAGAGGTCTGAGGAGGGACCTCATACTTACCGACGGGCTGAAATGAATTGCCAAACGTTGGATATCAAGATGGCGGCCGTGTAGTGCATCCAGCTCGGGAGCTTAGGAGACGGAGCAAACAAAAGCCACAACAGGGGAACATCCGGAGGATCAGCATGGTCTGGATAGGGGTATTTCTTACTGCAGTCTGCAGTAAGCCCCTTGAAATCATGTCTAGAAAATATCTGCAAGGATGCACATGTATCAGAAGGCATCATGGTTGCAAAATGAGCTTAATGTGTAAGGTTCTACTAGAAAAGATTTAATGTATATATAAAGATGAAAATAAATGAATTAAGCTTACTACAGTATGTTTGCATGAAGGACTATCTGAGGTATGGGATATGGTATATACATGGAATGCAAACTAACATGGTTACAAAGTTGTTATGGGCAGGGAGACTACGGGACAATGTGGAAATGATATAAATATATTACATGTGTAAAAGAACAATGTAACCAGTGTTGCCAACTTACCAGATTGAAATTTACTGGCATGACACCCGAAATTTACTGGCACAGCCACGGTTTTACTGGCATTTCACAAAAATTACTAAATTTAATTTTTAGGTGCAAATTTCAGTATTTAGGCTACAAACAAGTACGCTAGGCAAATAGCAATGTGATTTACGGTGGATATTAAGGTAAAAAAAACATATTTTTGTTATTTTCGATATAATAAGGGCAAAATTACTTAGTCACATCACCCCCGGCCTCCATCCCCCTCTGCCACCAACACCCCCTGCCTTCACCCCCCTCTGCGGTGCCACAATCTCCCCCTGCCTCCAATCTCCTGAGGGCCCCCTGCCTCCATTGTCCCCTGCCTCCATCCCCCTCTGCGGTGCCACCAACAACCCCTGTCTCCATCCCCCACCCTCTGCGGTGCCACCATCCCCCTCTGTGGTGCCACCATCACCCCCTGCCTCCAATCACCCCCTGCCTCCAATCTCCCCCTGCCTCCATTGCCCCCTGCCTCCATCCCCCTCTGCGGTGCCACCATCTCCCCCTGCCTCCAATCTCCACCTGCCTCCATTTAACCCCCTGCCACCATCGTCCCCCTCTGCAGTGCCACCATCACCCCCTGCTTCCATCGGATCCCCCTCTGCCACCATCACCTGATGTTACTGTCGGCTGGGCTGTCTGTCACTCTGTCCATCCCCGACTCCCCTGTGAACTTTGTATTGCCTGGATGCAGCAGGCTCCTCCATTCCGCCGCCGCCACGTGCTGCACAGCCTCCGAGCCCTGACTCCTGCTCCAGTGCTGTGCTCCTCCGTACTCCTGGTTAGTTACAGATTTAAAATTCTGGTGCGCGCGCGCCTGGCGGGATGTCCTAATACATCACTCGCCGACCAGTGCGGCACAGCCTCTGTGAAATCCACCGGCCGAATGCAGCATATGCTCGGCTCGGCAACCTCCGGAACTGCGCATGCGCAGTTCTAAGCCGAACCAATCTTGGCTATTTTTACTGGCACATTCCCGCAACTACGGACATTTACGTACGGAGGGAAAAAGTGCACATTTTTACGGACTGCCCGTAAAAATACGGACGGTTGGTAACACTGAATGTAACAGACCCAAGGGGTGTCAAGAAAGTATAAAAGTTGTACCTCAGTTTGTTCTGAAGGATGTGAACGCTCTATCCAACCATGAAGTTGTGAATCAAAGTCCCAGCCGTGTTGAACGTTCAAATATGCCCACAAGGGCCTGAAGGCTCCGCCCCCAGCATCAGGTACGGGCAGTGACACATAGGCGTCAGTGAGACATCCACCGCCAGAGGGGGTGCGCAACTGCAGCAACCACCCAGCCATCCAGGATGACCCACACAGCCCACACCTCAGTGACATCAGGGAGACGTCCGTGTGTGGGTGTGGAAAACATGGCGCCGATGTGCAGGTGGCCACCCCCGTCTACAGAAAGGGGAGGACAGCAAGAGATCAGGAAAATAACACCCCTATGCACATCGCAGCCTCCAAGCTGGATGGAAACCACGCCATCAAAGACAGACAGTGAAAGATGAACAGATCAGCAAGGGCAATTTGGCCACACCCACTGGCACGCTCTATGCACTATATTACTACTATCCTTGGGGCACCCAAATGTGTCCCAGATCTTTATTGCAAAAAAAAATAAAAAATTGCCCTGTGCCGCAAAAGTGTTCGGGTTTGGCTTGAAGAAAAGGTGGCAACCCTAGTACTCTGCACCGCCTGCATCTCCCAATACTCTAAATTGCCGCAATACTCCTCACTTGTACCCCAACCCCCCCCCCCCACTACCCTACACACTTCAGCCTTTGTATCCCCTACTACCCCACACTCTGCTTGCCCAATTTCCATGCACCCTGCACCCCCTAATTACACCTCACTCTTCACCCCCCGCATTCCCTATTACACCTCACTCTGCACCCCTTGCATTCCCCATTACACCTCCCTCTGCACCCCTTGCATTCCCCATTACACCTCACTCTGCGCCCCCTGCATTCCCCATTACACCTCACTCTGCGCCCCCTGCATTCCCCATTACAACTCACTCTGCACCCCTTGCATCCATTACACCTCATTCTGCACCACCTGTATTCTCCATTACACCTCATTCTGCACCCCCTGTATTCCCCATTACACCTCACTCTGCACCCCCTGTATTCCCCATTACAACTCACTCTGCACCCCCTGTATTCCCTATTACACCTCACTCTGCGCCCCCTGCATTCCCCATTACACCTCACTCTGCACCCCCTGTATTCCCCATTACACCTCACTCTGTGCTCCGTGCATTCCCCATTACACCTCACTCTGCACCCCCTGTATTCCCCATTACACCTCACTCTGCGCCCCCTGCATTCCCCATTACAACTCACTCTGCACCCCCTGTATTCCCCATTACACCTCACTCTGTGCTCCGTGCATTCCCCATTACACCTCACTCTGCACCCCCTGTATTTCCCATTACACCTCACTCTACGCCACTGCATTCCTCATTACACCTCACTCTGCACCACTTGCATCCATTACACCTCATTCTGCACCACCTGCATTCTCCATTACACCTCACTCTGCATCCCTTTATATGCCCATTACACCTCACTCTGCACCCTCTACATTCTCCATTACACCTCACTCTGCATCACCTGCATTCTCCATTACACTTCACTCTCAGCCCAATTTCCCTGCTCCCTGCACTCCCTTCATCCCATATTGCCCTGGACCCTTTGCATCCTTCAATATACCTCATTCTGCACCCTCTGCTCATGGTGCAAAATTGCGGACAAAAAAAAAAAAACGGCAATTCTTTTTTTTTTTTTACATTCAGCTGCCCACCCCAAAGCAGCTTGTCCCCTTGTTGATAGGGGCAAGGGCCTATTACCCACAACCCTGGGCTGTGGTTGTGGAGTTCTGCGGGCAGGGGTCTTATCGAAATCTGGAAGCCCCCTTTAACAAGGGGGCACCCAGATCCCAGCACCCCATGTAAATGAGTATGATGGGACAGTACAAGAGTTTTTGACAAGTCCTTTATTAAAAAATAAAAAACAATGTCTTACAATGTAGATCCATCGTCAATCACAATGCCCGCATCACCGCCAGACCTGAAAAAGAAAAGAAAAAAGCTCTGCACTCATCGAAGGCTAACCGCCGACTGCCCGCTCCTCCATCTGACAGTTCTCAAATAGGTAGGGGGCGTGGCCACACAGTGACATCACCTGGTGGTCCCGCCCTCTTGTGACATCACCGCCCCAACATGCACCGCTGACAGCTGATGACTCATTGGTTATTAAGGACATGGCGGCAGCTTCCTGGCCCACCTCTTAGCAACCAGCTATATGCAGTGTGTTTAAAGAGGGAAAAAAAGGCAAAATGCATTAAAACTGCATGCAAACATGCATCAAAAACGCAGGTTTAAAAATGCACCGCAAAACGTGCCTAAAAAACTCATCAACCGCATAGATGTGAACCTAGACTTACTGTTGCTGTATATTGTAATATGTCAGGAATTTATTAAGGTAACTTTTAAAGTCATAAAAGGTCCAACCAAAAAGTAGATTGATAAAAATGCAAATACTCGCGTGAATTGGACTGTGAGGTTGGATTTAGCGAATTGGCGTCAGAGCAAACGTGTAAGCGTTCATTGATCTTCTAAGTAGATGGCAATGGCTCTTCATCACAATAGGCTGAATTCCAAAAGAAACAAAATATTTATGTAAGACCAATAGTAATAAAAGGCTCCCTTCCGCATCGCTGAACCGACCTGTGAACTTCCGTCCCGTGAATTACCTCCTTCCCCAGATCTCCTTTTATTTTTCTACATGGTTTACTCGTATGAATTAATCCAGAGGAACCCGATTCTGGCATCATAATTAGAGAGACTAAATACCTGCTATTGTCACTGTGAATTAATAACCGGGAGAAGTGAGCTTTGGTGTGACCTTATCTGTACAATAGCTGCCTATTCATAGACATCCATTGACATCAGTGCAGAGGTTAAACCCTTTGAACAGCTTGTGGAGTGGTTTACCTTGTTCGTGACACCCTAGATATATATTACTTCCTTCTTTTTTTTATTTTTTATTATTGTTTAGTTTATATATGGTGGGGGCTTATTTCTCAGCTTCCCATCAACCACTTCACATCATTTGAGTTTTTCGGAAGAGGCACCTTAAAAGGTATCTAAATCCAAGAACAGTCCTTAAAAGAGGTGGCTGTATTGTTTTATTTTGTTTTGGGTTTTTTCAGTCTTTTTTCTCTTTTTTCACCTGTCAATGACACAGTCCCCTAACTAGGGTGACAACCTCACTCATTGTTCTGTATCTAAAGAGAAGCAGCATTGTCACCCTAGGACAGGTCTACAGAACATCTCCATAACATAGGGAGACAAGGCTCTGTAGTCCAGGGGTCCCCAACCACCGGGCCGTGGCCTCTCTGCAGCCGGGCCGCGGGTGCAGCCGGCATGAGAGAGCTGGGCAGGCGGATAAGAGGCGGGCGGCAGGAGAGCCGGGTGGATGAGAGAAGCGAACGGGCGGGCAGATGAGAGAAGCAAGCGGGCGGGGGGATGAGAAAAGCAAGGCAGACGGGCAAGCAGAGATGACATTGTCTCTTTCTGCCCGCCCCCGCATCACCGCTCTTCCACCCTCACAGCCGGTGTTCTGTCAGTCTCTTCAATGTCGGAGGTGCGGCATGGAGCAGAGAGATGACATCATCTCTCTCATCCCCTGCCCCACATCACCGCTCTCCTCTATCTGGTGGCACCGGCAGGCAGCGTGGCAAGTGACAATCCACTTCTGGTGGCACTGGCAGGCATCGTGGCAAGTGACAAACCACATCTGGTGGCACTGGCAGGCAGTGTGGTAAGTGACAATCCACATCTGTTGGCACTGGCAGGCGATGTGTCAATTTACAATTCACATCTGGTGGCACTGGCTGGCAGCATGGCAAGTGACAATCCACATCTGGTGGCACTGGCAGGCGATGTGGCAAGTGACAATCCACATCTGGTGGCACTGGCAGGCAGTGTGGTAAGTGACAACCCACATCTGTTGGCACTGGCAGGCGATGTGGCAATTTACAATTCACATCTGGTGGCACTGGCTGGCAGCGTGGCAAGTGACAATCCACATCTGGTGGCACTGGCAGGCGATGTGGCAAGTGACAATCCACATCTGGTGGCACTGGCAGGCGATGTGGCAAGTGACAATCCACATCTGGTGGCAGGCAGCTTGGCAAGTGACAATCAGCATCTGGTGGCAGGCAATGTGGCAAGTGATATTTTGCATCTGTTGGCAGGCGACATGGCAAGTGAAAATCCCCATCTGGTGGCAGGTGATGTGGCAAGTCACAAGCTGCATCTGGTGGCAGGCAGGGCTCCCACTAATTCGCATTATGGTCAGTCGAACTATTCCATTTATTACTACAATGTAATAAGAGAAATAATGTGCTTCAATCACCCTGACACCATATCAACCATGGTGCCGGGATGATTGAAGCGCCAACACCAGCCATTGCCCTGACAAATTGCCTCTGAAAAATCGTTTACCCCCCCCCCCCCCCGCGTGGTTGGCAGAGTGGTTCAATGACAGTCCAGGTACAAGGCAGGTTGAGTTCAGAGAATAGTCGATATCCGATCCGAGGTCGTCAACAAGGGGATCCAAACAGCAGAGCAGAGCAGAACAAACAGGCAGCTTGAACATGTGTAACAAACGCAATATTACAAGCATGAGACTGCAGGCTTGGCTGGTTTAAATCAGGTTTGGTCTCCACCCAAAAACTGGCCACATTAATTACCTTGCAAGTGTACAGGCAGACAAGGAGAATGCCACAGCCAAACCCAGGATGCTGTAATGAGGCCATTTTTTGCGATACAGCACTACGTCGCTTTAACTGACAATTGCACAGTCATGCGATATTGTACCCAAACAAAAGTTATGTCCTTTTTTTCACACAAAAAGAGCTTTCTTTTGGTTCTATTTGATCACCTCTGCGGTTTTTATTTTTTGCGCTATAAACAAAAAGCAACAATTTTGAAAAAAATGCAATATTTTTTACTTTTTGCTATAATAAATATCCCTAAAAAAAATTTAGCGGGACTGCGACATTGTGGCGGACAGATCAAACACTTTTTTTGGACCAGTGACATTTATACAGTGATCAGTGCTATAAAAATGTACTGATTAATGTATAAATGACACTGTCAGGGAAGGGGTTAAATGTGTTCCCTGGGAGGTGTTTCTAACTGTGGGGGGAATGTACTGACTGGATGAGGAGAGAGATCGCGGTTCCTTATCACTAGGAACAGCAGATCTCTCTCTCTCCTCCCCTGTCAGAATGGGGGTCTGTTTGTTTACATTGATAGATCCCCGTTCTGGCTCTCTGTGGAGTGATCACGGGTGGCCGGCAGACATCACGGCCACCAGTCACACGCATTCGGCTCTGGTGCCACGAGTGTGCGCCAACTGTATCTATTGCACGAACCTACGTACAGCTACAGCGATTCACGCAATAGAGCCAACCTGCCGCAGTATAATGACGGCGGCTGGTCGGCAAGTGGTTAAGGTGTTTTTCATCATGCTGACACCATGTATATATATAGTTTAAAAATGTACATAGAAACAAAGTTTGTTATTTTAAATATTAACACACTGATAACACTATTTACTACAAGATGATCGGGCCATAGTCATATGACGCCGGCAGGAACCCTCCCTCCCTCCGGGCGGACGTCATATGACGTGTTTTCTTCCCGGCCATCTAGGGGGAGCGCGCACGCTGCCGGCACCGCTCATGACCCGGTGCGCATGCCTGGCGGCCGCCATGTCCACTGGGCACCCGCGATTGCCGCGATCACGGCAGGAGTGTGGATCTGTGTGTGTAAACACACAGATCCACCTCCTCTCAGAGGTGAGGTCTCCTCCCCTTGTGAGGGCACTCCCCCTACAGTTAGAATCACTCAATAGGGAACACATTAACCCCTTCAGCGCCCCCTAGTGTTAACCCCTTCCCTGCCAGTCACATTTATACAGTAATCAGTGCAGTTTTATAGCACTAATCGCTGTATAAATGTGAATGGTCAAAAGTGTCCGATATGTCCGCCGCAATGTCACGGTCACAATAAAAATCGTAGATCGCCGCCATTACTAGTAAAAAAAAAAAAAAAAAATGCCATAAATCTATCCCCTATTTTGTAGATGCTATAACTTTTGCGCAAACCAATATACGCTTATTGCGATTTTTTTTTTTTTACCAAAAATATGTAGAAGAATATATATCGGTCTAAACTGTGGAAAAAAATTGTTTTAAAAAAAAAATTGTGATATTTATTAAATCAAAAAGTAAAAAATATTGTGTTTTTTTCAAAATTGTCGCTCTTCTTTTGTTTATAGCACAAAAAATAAAAACCGCAGAGATGATCAAATACCAATGAAAGCTCTATTTGTGGCAGAAAAAAAACCATAATGATTTCATTTGGGTACAGTGTTGCATGAACGCGCAATTATCATTCAAAGTGCAACAGCGCGGAAAACTAAAAATTGGTCTGGGCAGGAAGGGGGTGAAAATGCCCTGTATGGAAGTGGTTAAACGTATAGCTAAAAAAAAAACTGAAAAGATTATACATTCCCTTTAAAGGAAACCTATTAAATGTTAGAGTATTTTTAAAGTAATATACAAAAAAGATATACAATGGGGAAAGTACCGTATTTTTCGCTCCATATAACGCAACTGACTATAAGATGCACCTAGGTTTTAGAGGAGGAAAACAATATTCGCTCCAAATAACGCACAGGCGGGGGGCCGCGGGGGGAGGGGGGGGGGGGTTGGAGTGCATCTTATGGAGTGAAAAATAGGGAAATTATTTGATCCCCTGCTGATTTTGGAAGAAGGGTCTATAATTTTTTTCATATGTGTATTTTAAATGATAGAGACAGAATATCAACCAAAAATCCTGAAAAGACACATGATACAATTTTAGTTGCAGTTCAGTGAGTAAAATAAGTATTTGATCCCCAATCAAAACATGACTTAGTACTTGGTGGAGAAACCCTTGTTGGCAACCACAGAAGTCGTTTCTTGTAGTTGGTGACCAGGTTTGCACACATCTCAGGAGGGATTTTGGTCCACACTTCTTTACAGATCTTCTCTAAATCCTTAAGGTTGCTTGGCAACTTGAAGTTTTAGCTCCCTGCATACATTTTCTATGGGATTAAGGTCTGGAGATTGGCTAGGCCACTCCATGACCTTATTGTGCTTCTTCTTGAGCCACTCCTTTGTTGCCTAGATGGTTTGTTTTGGGTCATTGTCCTGCTGGAAGACCCATCCACGACCCATCTTCAGGTTCTCATCCAAGATTTTAGAATACATGGCTCCGGTCCATTGGCCCCTCAATGCGGTAAAGTCGGCCTGTACCTTTAGCAGAGAAACAGCCCAAAAGCATAATGTTTCCATCTCCGTGCTTGACTGTAGGCATGGTGTTCTTATGGTCATAGTCAGCATTTTTCTTCCTCAAAACACGGCAAGTCATGTTAATGCCAAAGAACTCAATTTTGGTCTCAACTGACCACAGCACTTTCTCCCAATCCTTCTCTGAATCATTTAGATGTTAGATAGGCATGACTGTACATGTGCCTTCTTGAGGCGGGGGGCCTTGCAGGTGCTGCAGGATTTCAGTCCATGTATTGTGTTACCAATGGTTTGGTTTGTGACTGTGGTCCCAACTGCCTTGAGATCATTCACAAGCTCCTCCTGTGTAGTTTTGGGCTGATCCCTCACTTTTCTCATGATCATCCTCACGCCATGAAGCGAAAACCTGCATGGAGCTCCAGACCGAGGGCGATTGGTAATTATTTTGTATTTCTTCCATTTTCCAATAATCGCCCCAACAGTTGTCTTCTTCTCACCAAGTTTTTTGCTGATGATCTAGTAGCCCAATCGAGTCTTATGCAGGTTTACAATCTTGTCCCTGATGTCCTTTGGCAGCTCTTTGGTCTTGCCCATGATAGTGGGTTTGAATGAAAGAAAGATTCTTTGGACAGGTGTCTTTTATACACATAATGAGTTGTCGTTAAGAGAACCTTCTTACATTGACAGGACTAATCTGTGTACCATATGAGCACATACTGTAGACTAGGGATGAGTAGAACACCCCCCGGTTCGCATCCAGAACATGCGAACAGACCGATAGTTTGCACAAACTTTCGAACCCCGTTAAAGTCTATGGGACTCGAATGGGAGAAATCGCAAGTGCAAATTTTAAAGGCTAATATGCATGTTATTGTCCTAAAAAGGGTTTGGGGACCCGGGTCCTGCCCCAGGGTACATGTATCAATGCAAAAAACTGTTTTAAAAACGGACGTTTTTTCAGGAGCAGTGATTTTAATGATGCTTAAAGTAAAAAATAAAAGTGAAATATTCCTTTAAATACCGTGCCTGGGGGGGGGGGGGGGGTGTGTCTATAGTATGCGTGTAAAGTGTAGCGTGTTTCCTGTGTTTATAACTGTCCCTGCACAAAATGACATTTCTAAAGGAATAAAAGTCATTTAAAACTGCTTGCGGCTTTAATGTAATGTCTGGTCCCGGCAATATGGATGAAAATCATTGAGAAAAACGGCATGAGTCCCCCCCAGCCCATTAACCGCCCCTTTGGGTCTTGTATGGATATTAAGGGGAACCCTGCACTCAAATTAAAAAAAGGAAAGGCGTGGGGCCCCCAGGCCCTATATACTCTGAACAGCAGTATACAGGCAGTCCCAAGAAAGACAGGGACTATAGGTTTGTTCTGTTTGTAATTTTGAACTGGTACATTTTTAAAGTGTAGCTCCAGCCAAAAAATCTATTTTTAAGCTTTTTGGAAACCATAGGAAAGGGTTATCACCCCTGTAACATTTGTTTTGCTGTCTGTACACCTGTTCAGAAGATTTCACCTCACTTTCTGTCCCAATGACAATTGGATTTTGTAAATTTGCGGTTTTTAGGGAAACAAGGATTGGTGATAAAGCATCAGTGGAGAGGAGACACCTTTTTCCCATATTAACTCTTACAGGAGAAAATTTCCCTTCCTAGGGGTAGATTTCCTCTCACTTCCTGTTGTCTCCCTCCGTTTGTAAGTAGGAGTCGTTTGAAAGTCGGATGTTTGAAAGTAGTGGCCTGCCCTATGTACTCTGCAGAAATTTGGGCCTTAGGTATTGGTGTTGCCACAACACTGTAAGCCCTCACAGTTACTCTTGGTGGGCGCTGGAACGCCCTGCTGTGAACTACTATATCAAGAATTGTAATTACATGCCACTGTTGAACAGTGGCAGAAAAATTGGGCCTTTGGTGGTGGTGCTGGTGCCACAACACTGTAAGTCCTCACAGTTACTCTTGGTGGGCGCTGGAACGGCCCTGCTGTGAAATATTAGTTCAAGAATTGTAATTACATGCACCTGTTAAACAGGGGCAGCAAAATTGGGCCTTTGGTGGTGTTGCCACAACACTGTAAGCCCTCACAGTTACTCTTGTTGGGCACAGGAATGGGTCCTGCTGTGAAATATTAGATCAAGAATTGTAATTACATGCCCCTGTTGAACAGGGGCAGAAAAATTGGGCCTTAGGCACTGGTGCTGGTGCCACAACACTGCAACCCCTCACAGATACTCTAGTTGGAGCGCAGGAATGAGCCCTGCTGCAAAGTATTGCAGCAAAATTGTAATTACACGCCCCTGTTAAACAGGGGCAGAAAAATTGGGCCTTAGCCACTGGTGGCGGTGCCCAGAACCAAAAATGTTCTTACAAGCTATCAACATGAACATTGAGGAGGAAGAGGATAGTCACTCAGCATAACAGGAAAGTCACTCAGCATCAGCATAGGCAGTCTTGAAGGGATCTCACATTAAAAAAAAAAATATTCGGTTACATCAGCATCAGGTGCTTGGTATCTGGTGATCCAAGACTGATTCATTTTTATGAAGGTCAGCCGATCGACCGAGTCGGTGGACAGGCGCACCCTGTGATCGGTTACAAAGCCTCCAGCAGCACTGAATGTGCGTTCCGAAAGAACGCTGGGTGCAGGACAGGCCAGTAGCTCGATTGCATGCTGTGCAAGCTCTGGCCAGTGATCCATCCTCAAGACCCAGTAACCCAGAGGATTTTCGGTGGGAAAGGTGTCCAAGTCTGATCTTGCCCCTAGGTATTCCTGCACCATGTGAATCAGACACTGGCGATGGTTGCTGGAACCAATCATACTTTGGGGCTGTGGACTAAAAAATTGTCTGAACGCATCGGTCAGACGGCCACCTTCTCCACCGCTCCTTCTGTGACTGACCGAAGCCTCAGCAACACGTTGTCCAGGACCAGGAATTTGTAACCTCCCAGGCTCTGGAAACGTGTTGCACAAACCTTTCTGCAAGGCCTCCCGAAGATGTTTCATCCTCTGCTCCCTCTGCGACGGCTGGATAAGGTCCGCAACCTTACCCTTGTAACGTGGATCAAGGAGGGTTGTCAGCCAGTAATGATCCCTCGCCTTGATACCATTAATACAAGGATCCTTTCGCAGGCTTTGCAGGATCAGGGAGGCCATGCAGCATAGGTTTGCTGAGGCATTCGGTCCGGAGTCCTCTGGGTCACTCAGGATGACATGATCCGCAGCCACCTCCTCCCATCCACGTACAAGTCCATGGGTTTCTTGGGACAGTAACTGATCCCTTGAAGACTGCTGCTGATGCTGAGTGCTAGGCTCCACCTCCATGCTGACACAATCCTCCTCCTCCTCCTCGACCTCTTCCTGTGTGATCGGCGGGCCAGCAGGAACACTGTCTGGATAAAGGGGGCCTTGAGAGGTAAGGAAGTCCTCCTCTTCCTCCCTCTGTTCTGCCTCAAGTGCCCTGTCCATTATTTCACGCAGCGTGTGCTCCAACAGGTGGACAAGAGGGACAGTGTCACTGATGCATGCATTGCCACTGCTCACCATTCTCGTGGCCTCCTCAAATAGTGACAGGACAGTGCATGCATCTCTGATCATGACCCACTGGCGTGGCAACAAAACCCCAAGCTCCCCTGACCCTGTCCTGGTGCCATAGTCACACAGGTACTCATTGATGGTCCTCTGCTGCGTGTGCAGCCGCTGCAGCATGGCCAATGTTGAGTTCCACATGGTGGGCATGTCACAGATTAGGCGGTTCTTGGGCAGGTTGTATTAGGGTTGCCCCCTGTCCGGTTTTGACCCGGACAGTACGGGATTTGAATCCTGTTTTCGGTTTTGAGTTCATCTCAAAACCGGACAAATCATTAAAACCGGATTGCGACTTTCTCCATTGCTGCCTAATGAGGAGAGGATTTAGTGCCCCCAGTGGAGAGCGGAGGCAGTGCTGTGTGTGTCTGAAAGAACAGTGAGTGTGATCACGGAGGACACCTCCGGCCGGCTCAGGTTACACTCTTCTTTCTGTCAGATGGTGGTGCTGGCTCAGCTCTGGAGGTAGGGGAGAGATCATCTGATTGTGTAGCTCTGTATGTCTATGTCGGACAGTCTGTAGAGTGCTTGGGGTGGAGGAGGGGCTCAGACATGTGTCCTACTGGGGGGGGGGGGGTCTCTGGGCTATCCTCTGCTGTCACTGTCCAGGTCTCCTCTGCCCACACTTCCCCTGACTTGTCTTAGTATAGTCTGAGCTGTGACCTGCAATATAGGGGGCTGCATGAGGTTATAACCAAGATCTCTGCATGGATTATTCTATAAAGTTTACTCATCTTCTGCCTTTTTTTGCAAGTTCTCCATAGGAGTTCACAAGTGATATGACAGCTATGTGTGGTAGTGCCAGTGTATTTCTGCAGTCAGCCACTCCATGCAGAGCAAGCACGCTTACAACACATTACACCACATCTATGTAAATTCTGACAGCACAGCGTGTCGCTTCACATAGTACTTATACCTAAGCATTGTACTGTAACACACAATATTCACATCTGTACATTGTGCTGCGTCATACAGCACTCACACCAATACATTGTGCCGCATTGCTATACACTATACCACATTGCACTATATTGAACATTACATACTTCTCTCACCAAAGTGTCCATTGTCTTCACAGTAGCTGGTTGCTAAGCAGTCCCTGACTATTTTAACCACTTCAATACCAGGCACTTTCACCCCCTTCCTGCCCAGGACAATTTTCTTCCCACAAATAGAGCTTTCTTTTGGTGGTATTTGATCACCTCTGTGGGTTTTATTTTTTGCTAAACCAACTAAAAAAGACCGACATTTTTGAAAAAAAAAGTTTTTCATAATTTCGGTTATAAAATTGTGTTTTCTCCTTCACTGATGAGTTGGCACTGATGAGAACTGACAAGCGGCTGTGATGGGCAGCACTGATAATGAGGTACTGACAGGTGTATAGGGCACTGATTGGCACTCTGGTGGGCACTGATGGGCACCTACAGCTGATTCTGATGGGGCACTGACTGGCAGCTGATGAGCACCTTTTTGGCAGCTGTGGTGGCCCATCTGAGGGGGCTGTGCTGATAATCAATGTTCTGATTATCAGCACAGACCCCCCCCCCCATCTGACAGGGAAAGCCGCCGATCGGCTCTCCCTGTCAGCGCGAACTGAGGAAAGCCATTTACCGGCACTTCCTGGTTCACGCGATAATCAGCTGTGATTGATCACAGCTGATCACTTGGTAAGAAGCCTCTGTCAGAGGCTCCTTACCATGATCGAAGATGCGGCATGTCAGACTGACACGCCGCGATCGCCGCACTGCACGCAGCATGTTCTCCTGCTGGGTGTCATATGACACCCAATCAGGATAACTAAACCACCGCCTGCCCGTCATTCTGCTATAGGCCGGGCAGGAAGTGGTTAACTAAGGTCGGCTCAGATAAATATATGTACTAGAAGATTTTTTTTTTTTTAATGATTATGCTGAGGTTTATACATGCCTTTGAGACACTTACCTGCGGTACAGCAAATAAAGATTATTTTATGGACACAAGAACGCTTTTGTTTTCTTTAACAATACCCCTTCCACTGTTAACACAATTTGGCCACACCCACTCTTCGCTGTGGCGTGCGGTATGCGCCACATTACAACTCTCCTTGGGGCACCCAAAGGTGTCCCAGTTCTTTTACAATCCTATAGTGTATACTACTGGAAAAAAATCCTGTGTGTCGCTAATGTGTTCAGGTTTGGCCTGGAGAAAAGGTGGCAACCCTAGGTTGTATTCCTTTTGGAGGTCAGCCAGCCGAGCACTGGCATTATATGATCTGCGGAAATGCACACAGACTTTCCTGGCCTGCCTCAGGACATCCTGTAAGCCCGGGTACCTGCCCAAGAACCGCTGCACCACCAAGTTAAGGATGTGAGCCAAACAGGGCACATGGGTCAGCTGTCCCTGTCAGAGGGCAGAGAGGAGGTTGGTACCATTGTCGCAAACCACCATTCCTGGCTTAAGCTGGCGTGGCGTCAACCACCTCTGAGCCTGCCCCTGCAGAGCTGACAGAATCTCTGCCCCAGTGTGGCTCCTGTCCCCCAAGCACACCAGCTCAAGCACCGCATGGTATCTTTTTGCCTGCTTACTTGCGTAGCCCCTTGAACGCCTACGGAGCACCACTGGTTCCGAGGACAAATCAGCACAGGAAGAGGCCCTGGAGGAAGAAGAAGAGGGGGTGGAGGATAGAGGTGTGTCAGAATCACCACTAGTAGCATTTTGGAGGCGTGGTGGCGGGACAACCTCCAACACTACTGCACCCTGTCCTGCATCCTTCCCAGCTGCCAGCAGAGTCAGCCAGTGGGCCGTGAAAGAAAGGTAACGTCCCTGTCCATGCCTGCTGGACCATGAGTCAGCGGTAATATGCACCTTACCGCTGACCGCCCTGTCCAGCGAGGCCAAGACATTGCCTTCCACATGCCGGTAGAGAGCCGGAATAGCCTTCCGTGAAAAAAAGTGCAGTTTGGGAACCTGCCACTGAGGTACCGCACATTGCACAAACTCATGGAAGGGGGCAGAGTCTACCAACTGAAAAGGCAGCAGTTGAAGTGCTAGCAATTTAGCCAAGCTAGCATTCAACCGCTGGGCATGTGGATGGCTGGGAGCTAATTTCTTTCGGCGGTGCAGCAGCTGGGGCAGGGAAATTTGCCTGGTGTACAGATAGCAGATTGCCCGCAAGTACTTGGCAGTGACACACCTAATTCTACACCTTCATTCCTCTCAGTGCAGGTTTCTGAGAGGACTGAAGGTATAGTGGGGTTGGAGATCCCAGCTGATGAGGAGCAAGGAGAGGTCCGCTTTATTCTTTGGTGTGGGTCTTTTATGTACGCTTGCCAACGGACTGCATGGCAGGTCGACATATGTCTGGTCAAGCATGTGGTGCCCAAGTGGCTGATGTTTTGGCCACGCGAGATACGCTTCAGACATATGTTGCAAATAGCAAGGGTGCGATCTGCTGCACACGTCTCAAAAAAGGCCCACACCAAAGAACTTTTGGGATAATGCGCAGAGACAGCAGCGCCCTGCACATGCGGAGCTCTGCGGTGTGATGCAGTCTGTTGGCTGCCCTTAAGCTGGCCCCTGGAGGGCATCCTGCCTCGTTGGAGATGTGCCTCCTCCTCCTCTCTCCTATCAGGCACTCACGTAGAGTCAGTGACCTCATTATCCCCTCCCTCCTCGTCACTGGAGCAAACCTGGCAGTATGCTGCAGCTGGGGGAACATGACTGCCAGTTTTATTCCTTCTTGGGCACCCCCTCTCTCTGGGCTCACGTTACTGCCTTCCTCAAGCTGGGTATCATCATCGGAGCCTTCAAAACGCTGCGCATCCTCCTGTAGCATGTACCCAACACTGTCATCAAACAGTTCGGGGGACTCCTCGGGACATGGTGGGGCTAGGGAAGGAGTGACTGATGCCATTGAGCCGATGGAAGAGGCCGCTTTGGCAGCTGCTTTGGCAGACAAAGTACCCTGAGCCTGGGTGAGAGAGGATGAGGACGGCTTGGTCATCCACTCTACCAACTCTTCGGCATGTTGCGGCTCAACACGGCCAGCTGCCGAAAAAAAAGGACAAGCGTGCCCCACGGCCACGTGCTGATGAGGATGCACCGTGTCCACGACCAGCACTGTTGCCTCTAGACACAGAGCCTGCTTGCCCTCTTTTATTGGCCTGTGTGTGTCTGCCTCTCCTTGTTGGCCTTCCAGACATACTGTATTTGATGTATTGGAATAGGTAGGTACACAAGGAATTGTCTGCAGTCAGCTTTAGCTGCACACTATGCCCAGTATACAGTACACTGACTTAATATACTGCAGCTTAGCTCAATCAACTGCCTGTCTGTATTATTAGGAAGAGAACAGGGATGGTCTGCAGTCAGCTTTACCTGCACACTGAGCCCAGTATACAGTACACTGACTTAATATACTGCAGCAAGAATAACAGGAACACTCTGAAGTGAGATCTAGCTAAACTGAATACAGTGTATATATATATATATATATATATATATATATATATATATATATATAAACTCATGGGATGCATATATATATATATATATATACTAAATACACTGACTGCAGCTACCTAAATCGCCTGCCTGCTCTATCTAACTGAAATGAAATGACACTCTGACTCTCTCTCTATCTCTCTCAGACTCTCACAACACCGCAACACACTACACAAGGCCGACACGCAGGCATCCTTATATAGTGTGGGGCGTTTACCTACTCCCCTGAGCCATGATTGGCCAAAGGCACCCTTTCTTTGGCCAATTATGGCTCTCTGTGCTGACAGCGCTGTGATTGGCCAAAGCATGCGGGTCATAGTGCATGCTTGGCCAATCATCAGCCAGCAATGCACTGCGATGACGCAGTGAATTATGAGCTGTGACGCGCCACTCGAATTTGGCCCATAATGTTCGAAATTCGGCGAACTAGCGAACAGCCGATGTTCGAGTCGAACATGGGTTCGACTCGAACACGAAGCTCATCCCTACTGTAGACAAGTCTGTGGGAGCCAGAATTATTGTTGGTTGGTAGGGGATCAAATACTTATTTTATTCACTGAACTGCAACTCAATTTATAACATTTGTATCATGTGTTTTTTCTGGATTTTTGGTTGATATTCTGTCTCTTTCGATTAAAATACATCTATGATAACAATTATAGACCCTTCAATTCTTTGTAAGTGGGCAAACTTAAAAAAGCTGCAGGGGATCAAATAGTTACTTTTCCCACTGTATATACAGTAAATTAATAACTCTCAAGAAGAAAAAAAACAGGACTTTATAGATAGCATCCAAGAAAACTCCATTCCATGAAAAGATTTCTAAATATACGAATAAACATTTATTTTTATTATATAATATTAAAATTCAAGGTACATTACAAAAGCATATAGGTATACAATACAAACAGTAATTATTTCAGACCATTTAAGGATTGTACTACTCATCACTATTATGTATCATGCATGTTTATGCACTTTACAGTGATATGTATTTAATTTGATTGTGTAAGTGTAGCGGGTATACACTTTTCTGTGTGTTAAAACTGGCAGAGACACCAGTGATGTGCAGTTCCCTGCAGCCCCACGGGTGGCGCTGTCGCCGTGGGCTGGGGTTGAACCATTGCTGTGTGCTGTGCTCCCTTTTTGTCCTCCCTCGGCAGCGGTATGGTGGGGCGGGGAACCCGCTGTGCTTGCTGGGAGAGGGTATAAAGGGGCCGGCCATCTTTGTCACGGGGTCGAGTCCCAGGCACCTTCAGCCTGTGGGCGGTGGTTCGTGTTGGTCCCCTAGGCGGCCTAGGCCTAGAGGATGTTCGGAGGTCATGTTCCATCCCAGGCACCTTTAGCCTGGGGTGAGGTACTCGGATGGAGGTCTGGAGCTCAGTGCCCACCACTGAGTTCCATCCTGGGGAACCCCGGGAGTGGGTACCCAAATCCGGAAGGCGTAATGGACCGGTGGGAGATACTTGCTTGAAGACCTGTTGCAGCATATTGCCAGTGACAGGTGGGCCTCTCATCGGAGACCGCCTGGAAGGAAATTCCCCCTCGTTCGGAGACCGCAACCCACTTTCAGGAAGGAAAGTGGAGAGTTTATTGTGTCTGGGCCTACTCGCATCCACACCTCCTTGTCTGTTCTGTTCTCTAAGGGAGTCCAACTGATTGTGTTCACTTGTGTATTGAGAAGAATAAAGGAGTGTTGGACTTTAATGGTGTGGGGCTCATTTCCTGACAGACATTGTTCAAGGTAACTCTCTTTGGAGGCTCCAGGTGCAGAACACCAACCCAAAGGTAACATAAGAACTTTGCTTACACCACACAAACATCTGCGGTGAAGGCTTGGCGTGGTGACCCCGCACTCTCTCCTCTAAGGTACCCCTAGACAAGAGAAAGACGAGCTGATGAAAAGAGGAGAGAGAGGAGGCCACTACATATATATATATTTATATTCATTACTACTTATATTCACTTGCATTTAGCTTGCACATTTCTGCATCATTTACTGGACATTACCCCCCCTTTTTTTCTATATAGTGGTGTGTGCACCAACATTCGCTGCATTTTTGTTTACATGTGTAGCGGGGTCTCTAAATTTAGGTGGGATACACCTGGGTAATAGTATGACCCAGGTGTGTAAATCATGAGAGGATTTGGACCATTTGTATTCGTGGAGGACTGGGTGGTGTATTATTCTCCTTGGCCTGTGGGTGGCGAGGTACCCGCAGGCTCAAGGTAGATTTGCTGCCGCAGTGCTGTCCTTTTTGTCCCTTTTCGGAGATGGTACGGCAAGGGCGGGGAACCTGCAGTGGCGTCAATGGAGGAGATAAAAAGGGGGAGACGCCCCTGCCACGAGGTCTTCAGGATCTTCTTCATCACGCGCCCAGGCACCTTAGGCCTGGGTGCGGGCGGTCCGGAGTCCTGGCCCAGGCGCCCTAGGCCTGGCCGTAGCGGAGTTGGAGTCCATCCCAGGCACCTTCAGCCTGGGGTGAGGTACTAAACCAGAGGCCTGGGGCCCGGTGACTTCGACTGGGTCCCGCGAGGGCGGAGGAGTCCGAGGGTCCCTGAGGTGGATGGGGCCCATGTCTGAGGTGAGGAGGCTGGAGAGGTCACCCGTCCGGAGAGTCCGGAGCAGCATCAACCCGGTGACGGATGGGCCTCCAGGAACTCCCTTGGAGGGACATTTCCCCCTGACAGGGGCCACAACGCAGCTGAGGTACTCCTATCTACATTCTCTTGAGTCGCTGGTAGAGACTCACAAGTTCTAAGCTCTCTCTCTAGCCAATGGCTATAGTAACCGCTGGTGAAACCACAGTGGTTTAGTGTACAACCAGGATAGTGCCTCGACCTGCTCACCCCACCGTATTGAACTGTTATTGGGTCTCAACAAGTTGGCTGGTAAAGAACTGTTTGGTTGTGAGTGTGACAATAAAACAAGAGTTGGACTTTTATCGGTGTGTAGTACTCTGGTTAATGGGAGCAGAGGGAAGTGTCAGCACAGCAAGACTTGGTCCTTAACTAAAACGCACAGGCCCGAGGAAAATATCTGGTACTGGCCTTCACCTCACTCACTGCCACGGGAAGAACATGGGCCGTAGCACATCTCACCCTCACATATGAAATACCCCTAGACAAAGAAGAGGGGGTGAGGCCGCTACACATATACAGTGGGGCAAAAAAGTATTTAGTCAGCCACCAATTGTGCAAGTTCTCCCACTTAAAAAGATGAGAGAGGCCTGTAATTGTCATCATAGGTATACCTCAACTATGAGAGGCAAAATGTGGAAACAAATCCAGACAATCACATTGTATGATTTGGAAATATTTTTTTTTGCAAATTATGGAGGAAAATAAGTATTTGGTCACCTACAAACAACCAAGATTTCTGGCTCTCACAGACCTGTATCTTCTTCTTTAAGAGGCTCCTCTGTCCTCCACTCATTACCTGTATTAATAGCACCTGTTTGAACTTGTTATCAGTATAAAAGACACCTGTCCACAACCTCAAACTGTCACACTCCAAACTCCACTATGGTGAAGACCAAAGAGCTGTCGAAGGACACCAGAAACAAAATTGTAGACCTGCAAAAGGCTGGGAAGACTGAATCTGCAATAGGCAAGCAGCTTGGTGTGAAGAAATCAACTGTGGGAGCAATAATTAGAAAATGGAAGACATACAAGACCACTCATAATCTCCCTCGATCTGGGGCTCCACGCAAGATCTCACCACGTGGGGTCAAAATGATCAGAAGAACGGTGAGCAAAAATCACAGAACCACACAGGGGGACCTTGTGAATGACCTGCAGAGAGCTGGGACCAACGTAACAAAGACTACCATCAGTAACACACTATGCCGCCAGGGACTCAGATCCTGCAGTGCCAGACGTGTCCCCCTGCTTAAGCCAGTACATGTCCGGGCCCATCTGAGGTTTGCTAGAGAGCATTTGGATGATCCAGAAGAGGATTGGGAGAATGTCATATGGTCAGATGAAACCAAAGTAGAACTGTTTGGTAGAAACACAACTCGTCGTATTTGGAGGAGAGAGAATGCTGAGTTGCAACCAAAGAACACCATACCTACTGTGAAGCATGGGGGTGGCAACATCATGCTTTGGGGCTGTTTCTCTGCAAAGGGAACAGGATGACTGATCCGTGTACATGAAAGAATGAATGGGGCCATGTATCGTGAGATTTTGAGTCCAAACCTCCTCCCATCAGCAAGGGCATTGAAGATGAAACGTGGCTGGGTCTTTTAGCATGACAATGATCCCAAACACACCGCCCGGGCAACGAAGGAGTGGCTTCATAAGAAGCATTTCAAGGTCTTGGAGTGGCCTAGCCAGTCTCCAGATCTCAACCCCATAGAAAACCTTTGGAGGGAGATGAAAGTCTGTGTTTGCCAGCGACAGCCCCAAAACATCACTGCTCTAGAGGAGATCTGCATGGAGGAATGGGCCAACATACCAGCAACAGTGTGTGACAACCTTGTGAAGACTTACAGAAAACGTTTGACCTCTGTCATTGCCAACAAAGGATATATAACAAAGTATTGAGATGAACTTTTGATATTGACCAAATACTTATTTTCTACCATAATTTGCAAAAAAAATTTTTTTCCAAATCAGACAATGTGATTGTCTGGATTTGTTTCCACATTTTGTCTCTCATAGTTGAGGTATACCTATGATGACAATTACAGGCCTCTCTCATCTTTTTAAGCTGGAGAACTTGCACAATTGGTGGCTGACTAAATACTTTTTGCCCCACTGTATATATAATGTGTATGTGTGTGTGTTATCATAAGTGGTTTATGTTTTGAAATAAAAGATTTTAAATATATTTTTTAAATTTTTTTCCAGTGTGCAGACTACTTTATATAAATTAAAGAAGAAATTTCAGGTATGGATAGATTTTTTTTTTATACAGTTACATTGCTCCAGCTTGAGCCATCGCTACTCCAGTGATTTCCATTTGCTTCCATATCCCTGCTGAGTGGTCAGCCTGAGGCATTGTGAACACAGGAGGTCGGCCGCTCGGCACAGGCACCATTAAGGGAATGCTTTGCAATTTCTAATTGAATGCAAAGGGTTCTCGGATTGGATGAGGTGGAGAGCTCTGTGCTGCAGATCCATACCATGAATGATTTTATGTAACTGCACTTGCTGAATTTAAGAATGATTTCTACAGAACTAGAGAATGAATTAATATATGACAAATGCCCCTTTTATTTAGTTGCCAAAACCACAGGAGAACAAGTCTTTTTTTGTTTTTTTTATTGGTTTGATTTTGTTTAATATCAGTTGTGTCATTTTATTGGCTTTATTGCTCCCAAATGTAATTGAAACTGTTATTAATACTCGCTATAAGTAACATTCTGCTAATAAATGTCATATTTTTTATGATAGTTTAACATATTGCAGTTTTTTGGCAGCAGCAAGTGATGTTCTGGAGGAAGTGGAGCTTGTGTATGAAGGGGCTACAAGAAGGAAACCCATTTCTTCATTCTTTTTATCTTCAATGAGACTTTGGGAATGCAGGCTGGAAGCTATTCAAAGCACAATTCCTTTCACTTCATTTGAGGTGCATGAAAATGGAAAAAAAAAAAAAAACATTACAGGAACATGGATCTCTAAAGAAAAACTCTTTAATAAAAAATAAAAAAATTACCTCCAGGTTCCACCTATGTAGTAAATTGCATTGCACATCTCTTCCTGTTTCCCCAGTTGCTCTGAATTACCTTAGTATATACCAAAAATATAAAAAGGCTTGTGGCCTAAGGCAGTGGTGGCTGATGCTGTATACTTTATATATTTCTATATATTTGGGGGGGGCGGCAAACAAGACATCCCACCACCACCCCTGACCCCCCCTATTCTGTCAGTCGCTCAGTCAAACCCCCTGTTGCTTACTCATCCCCCCACCAGCCCCACACTTACCCCATCTAGGTAGTGGGCAGCTTCGGCTCCTTCTTGCGTCTCCTCCTCCTCTGCGGCGGCTTTCCTCCTCCCTCCCTCAATGGCCAATACGATCGCTTCTCCTCTCGGGCAATCGGGTCTTAAGCCCCGCTTCCTGATTGGCCGGGAGGAGAATCAGGAAGACAATAGCAAATAATAAAGCGGTTGTATACCCGCAGATTTTATTTTTCTATTTTTTTAAACCTGTAAGGCAAAAGGCATAATGAGCTAGTATGCAAGAACGCAGAAGAGCGGAAGGAGCCTGGAGAAGAAACCCAACAAAGGAAAACCACACAAACTACAAAGCACTCACTAATAAATACCACAAAGCAATATTCAAAGCAAAAAAAGAACATTTCTCAAACACCATCTCAAAAGCCATAAACCGATTTCGTGAACTTTTCAAACTAGTTGCTCAGACTATGAACCCTACCTGCCTAGAGCCTCCAGCAAATAAAACTCAAGAAATTCTGTAATGAGCTATCGGATTTTTTTATCTGAACATTCGTGAAATAATTCAGCAGAAAAAAACAACCAACCTCACTCGGCCACAGCAAGAAGAGGAAATCAATACAAACATTATACAATCAAAGAAATTCTCGCTGGTCCCGATCACCATCGACACCACCAAAAACATCATCAGAAGCCTCCGAGACCGCACATCACCAAATGACACCATTTCTACAAAACTCCTGAAAGAATGTACCGACATCTTGACACCCACTATAACACATCTCGTAAACCAATCGTTCAAAGAAGGTATTGTTCCGATCTCCCTCAAGCAAGGCATAATCAAGCCCCTCCTAAAGAAACCCAATCTCGACCCCAAAGACCCAAACTACCGCAGACCGGTAACAAGCCTGAACACCATCTCCAAGATCATTGAGAAAGCAGTAGTACAACAGCTACAACTCCATTTGGACACACACACAAACTCTTGGACCCACTACAATCAGGCTTCCGCCCAGGCCATGGCACAGAAACAGCACTTCTCAAAATATGGGATGACGCCCTCGAAGCAGCAGATGACAGAGAATCATGTCTCCTGGTGCTGTTGGATCTCAGTGCAGCATTCGACACAGTAGACCACAAAACTCTACTCATTCGCCTTAAAGATGTAGCAGGAGTCACAGACACAGATCTACCTTGGTTCGCATCCTTCCTAGAAAATCGTTCCCAGACAGTGAAACTAGGAGCCTTCACCTCCTGAAACTCGCGCAATTTCTTGCGGAGTCCCTCAAGGATCACCCCTGTCACTCTTCAACATCTACCTCCGCCCACTCCTCAAAATTATTAGCAAACAGGACCTGTGCTACCACTCATACGCTGACGACACTCAACTCTACTTTCGCATCACCGAAAAAAAAAGACCAATGTCACGGTCTAGAAAAATGCCTCACATTGATCGATGATTGGATGACTGAGAGCTCCCTCAAACTCAATGGATCCAAAACAGAACTTCTTCTCCTCCACGCAAACCGAAAGACAAAAACTAAGACTTCATGGACACCACCCACCATCCTTGGACAGACCATTACCCCGAGCACCAAAGTCAAAAGTTTCGGAGTCATCTTGGACTCTGAGATGTTGACGGATGCACAAATAGGATCAGTAGTCAGCGGATCTCACCATCTCCTCTGCCTGCTGCGTAGACTCATCCCCTTCATCCCAGAAGAGGACATAGCAGTAGTAGTTGGAACAATCATCAATTCCTGACTCGACTACGCAAACTCCGTCTACATAGGACTACCTAAATACCAGATTTCGCGCCTACAAGTCATCCAGAACACGGCAGCCAGACTGGTAACGAAAAAAAAACCTGGGAATCCATCACCCCTTCCCTGAGGACCCTTCATTGGCTAACCGTAAAGGATCGGGTAATGTTCAAGACCCTCTGTCTCACCCACAAGTGCACACAAGGAAACGCTCCTCAATACTTGTGTGAGAAAATAAAACACTACACCCCCAATCGCATTCTCTGATCAACTAACCAAAACCTCCTCCACATCCTCAAGTCCCGATAAAAATATGGAATGAAGATGTAGCGCTAAGTGAAGAAATGAAGCCCAATAATTTGGGCCTCCAATCAAACCAAAGTGATAAATAATATCAATATAATGAGTCCATACAGTGTCCATAGACAATTTTCGTGTTGTGAAGAAAGAACATGTAGCACTGAAGGGTCATCACATAACTCTTGTAGAAAAAGAGAGGTAGAATACTCTTACCGGAACATTAGACCTGTGGTTTAGGCAGGTCAAATAGGCATACGAAATCCCAGTGGCACTCCTCATCAGTTAGTCTGGAAACTGGATCAGATGGGTCCCCAATGTAGACTGTCCGGTAGGCTCCCCGACTTGACAGCAGACTCTGGGTTTCACACCGATCCAGGTGGTCCTCCGATGGAACTGGAACCGCCACTCAGCATGGAGACTCTTTACCACGGTGAATATTAGTAACCAGTGGCCAAAGGAAGCTATTACTTGACCAACCACCCATGTGAGGAGAAAAGAAGGGAAGGAATGCTCCAATGGTGCAGGTCAATGAGGGTTTATTCAACCAACATAAAAGTGATCACAAACAATAAAAACGTTTAAAAAGGGGCAGTGAATGAGGTAGTGTACCAAGCCCTATGCGTTTCGAACAAATGTTCTTCAACAGGGGCAGATGTTGTCTATGGACACTGTATGGACTCATTATATTGATATTATTTATCACTTTGGTTTGATTGGAGGCCCAAATTATTGGGCTTCATTTCTTCACTTAGCGCTACATCTTCATTCCATGTTTATTAATTTTAGTCACATTTTATGTAGCAGCTTTATTTTTATTCACTATTTTAGATTAGCGCAGTATTTTCTCTCTTTATATGCCCGATAAAAATAGAAGGGAGAACGAAGATTTGCAGTCCAAGGACCATGGCTATGGAACGCTCTACCCACAAACATCCGCATGGAAGAAAACTATCGGCCCTCAGGAAAAAAATTAAGACCCACCGTTTCTGAAGGATCAGGACAACATTGGACGGAAATAAGCACCTTGAGGCGATTTACTTTGCATTTGCAGCGCTATATAAGTTATTCACTCACTCACTCACTCAAGCTCAATTTGAAATACTTACCTTAGAACGAGGCATCGGCAGGTGATCCCAGTCCACGCCGAGGGGGCTGACATTTTCTCTTGGCGTGTCTTCTGGGTATCGCGGCTCCAGCAATGTGAGTGGCCGGAGCCGCGATTTTGTCACTCCCGCACATGCGTGCGGGAAACTTCTTTCCGGCAAGGTCCAGCAGTGTCTGCCGGACCTTCAGCCGGGCATTCAGAGCACATGCGCCACTGACGTCAGCATGCAAAGGGAATATCTCCTAAACCGTACAGGTTTAGGAGATATTCTTTTTACCTACAGGTAAGCCACTTTAATTCACTATTGTCACACAACTGGGTAGGCTCAGCCCACCCTTTTTTGAACCCAATTAGAGCTTCAGGCTCTAATCATGTGCTTAAAAAAAAAATCATTGAAATCCATGTGTCCGGCGCCCTGCATGTAGATTAGATTAGGGGCCGGGGGAAATGAATTAGGGGGGCAGCGCCACTGGTGAGAGAGTAAATGCAAGAGAAGTAGGTCTACAGAACACTGTGGGGCTGATTTACTAAAACTGGAGAGTGCAAAATCTGGTGCAGCTGTGCATAGAAACCAATCAGCTTCCAGGTTTTATTATCAAAGCTTAAAGTGATTGTAAATGATCACCTGGTAAAACAACACATTCAGTTTAAAATTGAAATGAAAGGCAAAACATTTGTGTATAGATATATCTAAAAAAGCATTATAAATACCTTTTTTTTCCCTTTTTCTTATAAGTGATCACTTACCCTCTGTTCTCAGTTGCATAAGAGCTGCAGGGAGGGGAAGCAACAGTACACTGATCTTCCCAGTAAAAGGCTGTCCAGGGGGGCGGCGTGTCAGAACAAGTCTGATCATTGGAGAAGAGCGCACTGAGTTCCCATCACAGCTAGGGAACTGACCACACTATCCTCTCCTGCCTAGTGTGGTCAGTTTTCAACAGGAAAGCAGAGGGACTGGCAGGAACACCAGGGATTTCACAGAAAGGAAGCAATACAAAGATAACAAGGATACTTTGTCATACAAGTACATGGTACAGCAGCCACATTTCAGGAATATGAAATTCTGGGGTAACAAACACTTTAAGTGAACAAGCTGAAGTTAGAAGCTGATTGGTTACCATGCATATATGCACCAGATTTTGCACTCTCCAGGTTTAGTAAATCTCCCCCTTTTGTGTTTTATATTTTTAGGCTGGAGTCACACTTTTGCATCAGAGTAGCGTGCGTGTTACTCCAGTGCGTGGCAACACACGTAACATGAGTTACTGCATTGCGGTGCTATTTATATTGAATGGCACCCCAATACAAGGCAATAAACCTGCATAGTGTGTTGCCATGCATTGCATTACCCTAAATGTTCATGTGTGGTTTTAAGCATGTTGGGGTGCATGAGCAGCCAAGCCATTTTCGGATAGGCTGCCTTAAAGGGTTCGTTCGCTAGGGATGAGCTCTGGGATAGGACCTGGCTTAGTATGGATCTTAGGGGAACCCCACACTTTTTTTTTTCTTGCTTTTTGAATGGGGTTTACCTTTTTAAAAATCTAAAACACACCCAAAGGCCTACCACACTTTACGTCCTAGGGCAGTGATGGCGAACCTTGGCACTCCAGATATTTTGGAACTACATTTACCATGGTGCTCAACTACACTGAAAAAGTTCATGAGCATCATGGGAAATGTAGTTCCAAAACATCTGGAGTGCCAAGGTTCGCCATCACTGTGCTAGGGTGACAAACTACTTCTGCATAAATACACTACAGTAAGTGAGTGTTGCCACCAAATAGAAAGGGGTGAATTTATATATATATAAAAAAATGTAGGGAACTAAAGGAAAAAAACAAATATAATTGGGCTATTTCATGTGGTGGATGAATGTTTTTCAACGATTTAAAACTGAAAATACCATGTTTGGCCTCTGGATGGCTCTTAGTATCAAAGAACAACGCCATCTAGTGGCCAAATGCTGTATTTTACATTTAAAACCATGCAAAACATTTGTCCAGCATAGGAAATAGTCTAATAACTTTCAAATGGGTAAATCATATGTATATTTGTTATAAATACAGGCGGTCCCCGGGTTACAAACAAGACAGAGACTGTAGGTTTGTTCTTAAGTTGAATCTGTAAGTCGGAACAGGTAAATTTTTTAAGTGTAGCTCCAGCCCAAAAAAATCTATTTTTAAGCTTTTTGGATAGCATAGGGAAGGGTTATCACCCCTGTAACATTTGTTTTGCTGTCTGTGCACCTGTTCAGAAGATTTCACCTCAATTTCTGTCCCAATGACAATTGGATTTTGAAGATTTTGGGTTTTTAGGGAAAAATGGATTGGTGATAAAGCATCAGTGGAGACACATTTTTTCCCATATTACCACTTACAGGAGAGAATTTCCCTTTCATGGGGTAGATTTCTTCTCGCTTACTTTTGTCTCACTTCCGTATATGAGTGCTTTAGATTATAAGCATTCTTCTGGAACAAATTATGCTCGTAATCAAAGGTACTACTGTACGCCACACAAAGTGTGCTGCTGGCAGGATCACCAGCGGAAAATAAAGTAAACAAGTGTAGCGGGGTCCCCAAATTTAACCCCGCTATACCTAAATTTAGGGGAAGGTTTGAGCTGTAGTTGGGCTCAGACCACCTTAATTGTTAGGACATTCTGTTTTTATACCGCAGGTAGTATACTGGTGCGTGGTTCCCTGTGGCCTGTAGGTGGCGCTGCCATAATGGGCCAGGGTTGAACTGCTGGTATAGTGCTGTGCCTTGGATGTCCTCTCTCGGCGGTTGTGTGGTGGGCGTGGTCGGGCCTGCTGTGCACGCCGGGAGAGAATATAAAAGGGGCAGACGCTGCTTGCGGAGGGGGTTCGGGAGTTCGGTGGACTTTGTTCCAGAGTTGGAGTCCTGGTACGTGGTACCTGGCCCTCCTGGCCAGGGGCCCACGTACGCATCGTTTCCAGGCACCTTTAGCCCTGGGGCTGCAGCAACAACCTTGGGCCCAGCACCTTTAGCTGGGGCCCGTGTCCTGGAAGGAGAAATCCCAGGGTACCTCTGGCATGGGGACCCATTCTGAGATGAGGAGGCCGGGGAAGGACCCTTCTGAGTGATCGGTGAAAAGTTCACGGAGAAAGAAGGGCCTGGTAACTCTCTGGATGGATTAGAGCCATCCAACACCAGAGAATTGGGATTAACGGTTCTGTGGTAGAGAATCTCCTAGTCGCATCTAAAAAGGGAAAACTAAAGAAACGTCCGAGCATCACTTCATCTTCTAGGATCCGCTTTCATAGGGAACTATCCGGGTGAGCTAAGCCTACTTGAAGAACGAGTAGTGAATTCATAAGTTGTCTTGTGCCTGGACTTATATCCAAACTCTTATGCCGTGTACACACGACCGTTTTTCTCGTCGAGAAAAACAATTTTTTTTCCTTTTGACGAGAAAAATGATCGTCTGTGGGCATTTTGTCGTTTTTCTCGACGAGAAAAACGGCATTAAAAACGACGAGAAAAATTAGAACATGTTCTAATTTTTCTCGTCGTTTTTTCCGACATTTTTTATGCGGCAGTGTTTCCCATAGGGAAACACTGCCGCGGAGCCCACAGACGGTCGTTTTTCTCGACAAGAGAAAAAATGACGTGAAAAACGACCGTGTGTGGGGAACAAGCCGTTCCCTCGTTTTTAATGTCATTATTCACGGCGGTTTTTTAACCGCCGTGAATAATGATCGTGTGTACGCGGCATTACTGTCCTGTCTTCTATCCACCCTTTTTATTCATTGACTTTGCATATAAAGAAATAAACTCTATGTTGGAGTTTACTACTGGTGGATATAAAGACTTGTCCTTACATATCGGTGAGAGACGAGAACCAACTAAAGGGAGAACCTTGCTGCAGGACCCTAGTTTGTGACATCGCTCATCCTCTTCACACAAGAGGGTACGGGCACATAGCATGGTGTGTCTTTCCTGCCAGTGAGCCAAAGGGAAGGTAAAGGGAAGATGCATGTGTGCTACACAAGCCTGAAAACAGAAAAGGAATGCAGCTGCAACATCTAAAGACTGGTAAGCTGCAATATATAATATTTGTGTTGTTGATTTTAGATTATCAGAGGAATCTCTTGACAAACTACAATGCAGGTATTGTGTCTGGATGAAGAAGGATTGCATACAGTTTTGGCCCTCGTGGAAGTTACCAGCATAAGTTGACTATAACATATTGGAAGCCGCTTACCGGAACGAAAGGCTTGACGCTCCTTATATCTCACGTCTTACAGACCTCAGAGAAACAGAATAAAGGGGGACAAAAAAAAAAAAGCAAGAATCGAGTTATTGTATGGTGAGTCATTAGGATTAATGGCACAACAGCTGGCTAATAAAGGCAACACAAAGTTTAAAGGCCTCTTCAATTTTCTGGAATGCATTTTAATGATTTCGTAGTTTAAATGTTACAGTAGCCGGGCCGGTCGGGCTGGAAACTGCATTGTTCGTATGTTTCGTCATGTTTTATTGGACCATTATGCTCAGAGAAAAAAAGAGAGATTCGCCCTTGGGACTTTGAGTGAGGTGAGCACTGTTAGGCCAATAAAAAAAAAAACGCAAGAATAATTGCAGTGTATATTTATTCAGGTAAAAAGCAGTACATACATTGATGTCATGAACATGGGCCAATTCATACAAAATACAAGACCAATATAAATTAGGTAAAATGATATTACGAGTATCTGACAGTAATTATGTAAACACATAGGCATCAAAAGTAACCCGACGCGTTTCGCGAGGCTTGGCTCGCTCTTCAGGGGTAGATGCACGTAGTGTACCTAAAATGAGAGTGATATAGTATAAAGCATGATATGAAGGCACAGGGGGGGGGGGGGGGCCTTGAATATGGAAAACCCCATACTCACCACTGGACATTGCCAAAAGACAGCGGGGGTGAAGCTCAAACGGCGGCAGCGACTGTCTCACCAGGGAGCTGAGGAGGCGGAGCCAAACAAAGCTCCAAATCGGAGTCAAACGGAAGGAAGGCCCAGCATGGATGGAATAGGTGTAACCCCAAGAGTGTCAGTGAATCCAAGAGGAATGTTGGCTCTAAATATAAATATGTATATTGAATAATTAAAATATGGGAGTATACAAGTATATGGTAACATATATGTCTTTGCATGTATAGAAGACATGAGCCAAGAATGGTTAGAGTATGGAGACTGAGGGGGAGAGTGAAAAAATACCAGATTAGCTAGTATGATTAAGGAAAGATCAGAGAGGAAAGTAATAAGTGAGAGAGAGTGTGAATGGAATGAAATACAGGTGTGTGGTGAGGACTGTGATGAGAAAACAAGTTGCATGTAAATGCTTGCAGCGAGTAATATATAAACATATAAAAGTATACCTTGGTGAAGTAGGTCTAAGAGTAGTAAATTCCAAGGGAAGGACCTGCACTTGTGTGTCTGTCCTCAGTGAAAGAAAGCAAACAATGAGATCCATGCTGTGCAAACCTCCAATATATACCCCTGAAGGGGCCCGAGAGGCTCCGCCCCCAACACCATGTGCAAATGACCAGCAAACGAGTGCCTAAACCCACCAACCATCAAAAAGGCGGTGTGTGAGCCAAGACACTCCCAGGACCATCTAGATGGTAGTAATGCCTGCAGCCACAGCGATGCTGCAAAATCACAGACATCGCGCGGCTGACGCATTAACATGGTGCCGATGTGCAAGTGGCCCCGCCCCCTCAAAAAGGGCAGGCGGGGACAGCAGGGGACAAGGATCCCCCTTGTGATGCACATCGCAGCTCCCAGGGAGAAATAAAGTAGCACCGCCGCCAACAGAGAACACCACACCAGCTGGATTGGGATAAAAGTCCAATGCGAGATGTTATTGGATATGTTGGAATAACAAATGGCTAGTGCATGATAAAAATGTAAAATCCATACATATATGTATGTTTTTGTTTTTATTGGCGAGTGTGACCGCAGACCAGTTTTGGGCTATTGGGTGTCTTCCACCCGGGTATCTTTGAGAAAAAAGAAAAAAAGAAGGGTCTGGTGTCACCAGTGACACACCTCCATCCCTGAATTTCATGAAAAAAAGAGAGATTCGCCCTTGGGACTTTGAGTGAGGTGAGCACTGTTAGGCCAATAAAAAAAATCGCAAGAATAATTGCAGTGTATATTTATTCAGGTAAAAAGCAGTACATACATTGATGTCATGAACATGGGCCAATTCATTCAAAATACAAGACCAATATAAATTAGGTAAAATGATATTACGAGTATCTGACAGTAATTATGTAAACACATAGGCATCAAAAGTAACCCGACGCGTTTCGCGAGGCTTGGCTCGCTCTTCAGGGGTAGATGCACGTAGTGTACCTAAAATGAGAGTGATATAGTATAAAGCATGATATGAAGGCACAGGGGGGGGGCCTTGAATATGGAAAACCCCATACTCACCACTGGACATTGCCAAAAGACAGCGGGGGTGAAGCTCAAACGGCGGCAGCGACTGTCTCACCAGGGAGCTGAGGAGGCGGAGCCAAACAAAGCTCCAAATCGGAGTCAAACGGAAGGAAGGCCCAGCATGGATGGAATAGGTGTAACCCCAAGAGTGTCAGTGAATCCAAGAGGAATGTTGGCTCTAAATATAAATATGTATATTGAATAATTAAAATATGGGAGTATACAAGTATATGGTAACATATATGTCTTTGCATGTATAGAAGACATGAGCCAGGCTTGACGCTCCTTATATCTCACGTCTTACAGACCTCAGAGAAACAGAATAAAGGGGGACAAAAAAAAAAAAGCAAGAATCGAGTTATTGTATGGTGAGTCATTAGGATTAATGGCACAACAGCTGGCTAATAAAGGCAACACAAAGTTTAAAGGCCTCTTCAATTTTCTGGAATGCATTTTAATGATTTCGTAGTTTAAATGTTACAGTAGCCGGGCCGGTCGGGCTGGAAACTGCATTGTTCGTATGTTTCGTCATGTTTTATTGGACCATTATGCTCAGAGAGGCAAAGGCGAACTATCGATTTTGATGTAAGTCGGGAGGGAAATGGGAAATCAGATAGACACATCACGCCTTTATTCCAGAACAGTGATTGGCAATGGTAGTTAATTTTAAGAGCGGCAGGACTGCGTTCATGAAAGGATGGGAGAGATGAATTTAAAAGCCTTCACTAATTGTAACACTTGTGTAAAACTTAACAACCATTCTGTCTAAAATCATAAATACGTAACGCTAGACCTACCTAGGAGGTGGATGAATGCAGATCATTAAACCTGAGTTCTGGGGAAATCTCCCCCCCGCTCCCCAAGGGTTAAGGGTTAAATATCTGGGGTACCATTAACCATTTGCCGTCCAGCGATTTACCCGTACGTCGTTGGACTTTCGGTAGTTATATCGGGATGATGCCTGCAGCTGTGGGCATCATCCCTTTACCATTTTTTTAGAGCCGGTGGTCGGCTCTCTTGTAATCATAGGTGTGCGCAGGGGGTGTGCTGGGCGTGCCTGGGCACACCCTAATCACTGTGTGAGGTGCTGATTCCCCCTATTGCCTGGGCTTCACCCCGTGTTGCTCTCCCAGAACTGAGAGTGGGGAAGGGGCTAGTAAACATTGTCATTTACCGGCCCCTTCCTTTTCTAAATGAACACAGTGAACACACTCACTGTGTTCATTAAAGAGGAAGTAAACCCTGATGGGTTTTACTTCCTCTTTTGCTCCCTGCAAAGCCTGCCAATTAAAAGCATTGCATACTAGCCCATTATGTTACACTTGCCTGCAAACAAATCCAGCGCTGTCCCCTGTACAGGCTGCATCCATCTTCTCGCCCCTCCTCCTTCTGGGGCCGCGGACTCCGGCTCTGTGATTCACCAGAGCTGCCTGACGTCACTCCCGCGCATGCGCACGGGAGACGCCGGAAACGGCACAGTCCAACTGAAGCAACGGCACGACGTGCCATTGCTTCAGTGCACACGTGCCGATGTCTTGGGCACATGCAGATACAGGGGGATATCTCCTAAACCGTGCAGGTTTAGGAGATATCTAGGATAGCTTATAGGCTTACCTGTAGCAAAAAGTGGTATGTAAGGGTTTACAACCACTTTAACAACTGAAGCGTGGTAAACTGTTTACTATGCTTTGCTGTGTGAATGAACAGGAAGCCGCTCAGCACAGGGCACTATCCTATTCATTCACTGCCCAGTGCGGCTGAGGCTGCAGAGAAAGTGTGTTGGAGCTTTGGGGTGCACACACCAAATGCAATAGGCTGCACACACCTATGCTTGTAATAGTAATCGGAACAGCTCCTGTATTTCACCTGAAGTTATTTGTGTGTTTTTCTTTGAATCCCGAACAATTTTCCTGGCAGTTGTGGCTGAAATTTTAGTTGGTCTACCTGACTGTGGTTTGATTTTAACAGAACCCCTCATTTTCCACTTCTTGATTAGAGTTTGAACACTGCTGATTGGCATTCTCAATTCCTTGGATATCTTTTTATATCCCTTTTCTGTTTTATACAGTTCAACTACCTTTTCCTGCAGATCCTTTGACAATTATTTTGCTTTCCCCATGACTCCGAATCCAGAAACGTCAGTGAAGCACTGGATGAAAGATGCAAGGGTCTGTCAGGAGTCCAGAAACTCATTGACCTTTTATACACGCACACTAATTACAAGCAAACAGATCACAGGTGAGGATGGTTACCTTTAATTAGCCATTTAAACCCCTTTGTGTCACCTTGTGTGCATGTTATCAGGCCAAAATCACTGCTGTGTAGAGCTACCCTTCAGAGGGGGGTGCGCCCCATCTTGATCGAGGAGTCTCGGGCTGAAGGTGCCCGAGATTTCTCGATCAAGATGGGGCGCACCCCCCCTCTGAAGGGTAGCTCCCTCAGGGCATGGGCCCCAGGAAATTGCTCTCCGGGCATGGGCCCCGGGGAAATTGCTCCCTGTGCAATGGAGTCTGCCCCTTATATATCCTCTCCCGGCATGCACAGCAGGCCAGAACCGCCCACCAACGGCAGCCGAGAGAGGACATCCAATACCTACTCCATCACCTGTGGTTCAACCCACAACCCAGGGTACAGGTGACAACACGACAACACCACCTATACGACCAAAGGGGACCCGAGCCAACTATTGCTCTGGTCACCCCTAAATTTAGGTATAGCGGGGTTAAATTTGGGGACCCCGCTACATGTATATAAAATGCATGTTTTATCTATAAAAAAGTGTTTTCCAGCGCTAAAACTTTCATCTGATTTCTAAATTGCTGCATTTGTAAATTCCAAAAGCCAATATAAAGGAACAGTAGTGGTAAAAAAAGCACTTGTGGGTTTAACTTATCTTGTCTTTTTGTACAATTCTCCTTTAAGGGGGCGTGTTAAGGGGTGTGTCCTATACCTGCATACTTTTGCTGATAGGTGTCCCTCATTCCCATCTCAAAAAGTTGGGAGATATGCAATTATGGCCATAAAATTGGATCGTATGTACGGGGCCTTTAGGATTTGACAAGAGCAAAGTCTTTTCCCTGAACATTTCCCATCAGAAAGTAGGAAATTATGGATTACGGCTGTCATAAAAGGAGTGCTGATGTAATGACTTGGCTAATGCTAACATGTACTGTCCACAAATTCTCTATAATGTTCTTACATAATGACTACAAGCAACCGTAAGCGGTAGTCAGCATGGCACAGCGCGAGTTCTACTGACAGATGACTAAAGAATGATGAACAGTAACAGTCCCCGCTCTATACCAGCCTGGAATCGTCCACCAGGGAAATGTGCAGTATTCCAAGCATTGCAGCTTCTTGTTTTAGAGAGAAAACCACTCAGGAGACAGTTGTCGCTGTCCGTCAAGCAGAGGAACAAGCTGTGTTCTCTCTCTCCGAGAAACAGATCTCCACTTTGAAGCTTTGTGTGAGTTACAAAGGTCCTAGTGTGTGTAGACCTGACAGAAATGACATGTTTCACATGCTGGGCGCTAGAGGGAATATTACGTTTCAGCCCCATCATAAATATAGTCACGGAACCTTATCCACCGTAAAACCCACAAAAGCTCAAGTAAATCACGATTATTTATTGCCCTTCAGAAATGTTTGTTCTGAATTTTACACTCTTTTTGTTCCCTGAAGCTCTGTGAAAGGAAATTTCCGGATACTAGGAAAGGGGGGCAGTTGGGTTGGCATTATGTAAGATTTGTCAATGTCAATGGACGTTTGTAGGCAATATAGTTCAAGAGAAACTTTAGCCTCCGAAAGTTTTTTAAATATTTTATTAGTAGTAGATTAAAGTACCATGTACAGTATATTTAACCTTTGGTGCCCAAAGGAACCCTCCTCTGCTAGGATCAACTCTTTTACATATTAAAGGGGTTGTAAAGGTTTGTGTTATTTCCTATGCATTGCTGTTTTTTTACCCCCCCCCCCGTTTTATTTACCTGAACCCGTTCACCTGCTGTGCGCGTCCCCCGGCGTCCTCTTCTCCAATAAGTCTGGCCGTTGATTGGATAGATTGACAGCAGCACAGCCATTGGCTCCCGCTGCTGTCAATCACATCCAATGACGCGGCGGGGGGGCAGGACCAAGTCATACACTTGGCATCTATGGACGCCAACTGTATGACACAGGAGCGCACCCGCAAGCTAACCCCCTTTGGGAAAGAGCTTCCCAGAGGGGGTTAGCTTAGTGGGGAGGAGCCGAGACAGCCGCCGGGGGACCCCAGAACAGCAGGATCGGGGCCACTCTGTGCAAAACGAACTGCACAGTGGAGGTAAGTATAACATGTTTGGTTTTAAAAAAAAAAACGAACCTATACAACCCCTTTAAGTTAATTTGTTGATTAAAAAATAGTAAATGAATACTGTAGAAAAAAGTGTGGGTGGCGTCGTTCATCTTGATTGCCATTGGTCTTCATCGCTTGATGATGTGATTCATGATGGATGTACATCATGGAATTTTCCATTTTTTTTATCAAAAAGTTTTGTGTCATTATTTGCATTTATTTTTCATGAATGAGTAGGGCTGGGCTACCCTTTACTCATTCACATGGGAGGATACGGTATCTGGGGACCCCCTTTAGCTTAAAACGTTCTTCAAGATTCCAATAAGCCCCCCCCTGCCCACAGACCCCCACAACCACCAGGCCAAGGTTGTGGGGTAGGGGCCCCCTGTCTTCATCAACATGGGAAAAAGATGCTTTGTAGGTAAACCCCCTCCCCCGCAGTGAGGGCATCTGGCCGGGGGGGGGGGTGTTGTCTTCCCCCTTTGCTGGCTAGCTAAAATGGATTCTCCTATAAGGGTCTGGTATAGATTTTGAGGAAGAGCTTACACTTTTTTGGTTTAAATTTTATTTTATTAAAGGCTAACTAAACCTTTGTTTTTTTTTATAACAAACATGTCTTACTTACTTCACATGTCATACTTACCTCCTCTGTGCAGTTGGTTTTGCACAAAGTGGACCTGATCCTCCTCTTCTGGGGTCCCTCAGCGGCGCTCCTGGCTCCTCCTCCTTCTCGATTGGCTCGTTGGAGAAGAACTCTCCCTCAGGGCACTCGTGCGGGCGCGCTCCCGTGTCCTGCTGCTGCGTCAATTGACACAGACAGCAGGACTCGGCCCCGGCTCCCGCGTCATTGGATTTGTTTGATAGCAGCGGGAGCCAATGACTGGCTGCTATCAATCTATCCAATCAGGACCAGAGACACTGGAGCGGGTGGGCTCGTCCCTGGCGCAGGAACAATCAGGCTCAGGTAAGTAAAAGGGGACTCTGGGGGGCTGGTGCACTACAAGAGGTTTTTCACCTCAATACATAGAATTCATTGAGGGGAAAAACCGCTAGGATTTATAACCCCTTTAAGGTTTTCTAATATAAACATTTACAATAGAAAAATAAGTTCCGTTATAAAAAAAACAGTTGCATACATTTAAAATACAATGGGGTTGATTTACTAAAGGCAAATCCACTTTACACTACAAGTGCACCGAAAGTGCACTTGAAAGTGTACTTGGATATGCAGTCGCTGTAGATCTGTAGAGGGGGATATGCATGGAAAATAAAAAAACAGCATTTTAGCTTGCACATGATTGAATGAATGATAAAATCAGCAGAGCTTCCCCTCAGATCTAAAGTGCAGTGCACTTGTAGTGCAAAGTGGATTAGCCTTTAATAAATCAACCCCAATATCTACATAATGATATTATATATATATATTTCAAAAAGAAAAAAGGGGAAAAAAAATTGAAAAATATATATATATATTATTCCTTTTTACCTCAACACTTAGTAGGATCAAACATTCCAATTAAAGATTGGATAGTCTTATATTCCACAGGTGCGTTCGGGGATACATCTGTGTGTATATCATTCATATTGTATTTTATCATTTATTTTCCCTACCGAAACGTCTGTGTAAAAGGAAACAAAACGAAGAAGAGGAGGGAAAATAGATAAAGAGAAGATGCAGCTTGTCATCAGATTCTGAGACCTCCATGCTGCTGTATCGCCAGAGCTGCCATTTTTGCAGAGCAGCTCTTGTCGAGGCAAACGAGGTGGAGCCTGGGTGGCAATGGAAATGGAGCTGCCACCAACCCCCCGCCCAGCGGCCTGGCCCACAACCCGGGCTCCGTCTCTTGTTTCTTCCCCACCTCGCCTCAAGGAGAGCTGCTCTTCACAAAAAGGGTGGTGACCCCGGATCTCTAGCGGCCACGACGGGTGATTCATCACAGAACACCGGGAGAAAGCCCATTTCCAGTGAATTTTCCCAGGACACGGTAAGACTGGGATTTAGGTTTGAATACAGTGAATATCCGAGGGAAATCTGGACTGTTGGCAAGTATGGAACTGTAGTCTGGAGGAGAGAGACTCTGCTGGAATCAAGAGCTTTTGAACTTCATTTCCCAGAGGGAAATTTCCAGGAGGAGGGGAAAGACCTTAATTTTCTCAGGCTGTAGAGCACACAGTCTCCTCTTGGCATGAGGGAGACTGGAGAGGGCACATTGCTGTCCAGAGTGCACCATCACTTCTGCATATTGCGGCCTGAGCAGGATTCGGAGTGCTGAATCCAGGTGTGCCAACAGCCAGAGTCACCTGGGTGCAGAGCAGAGAGTGGACTCATTGCTGTGTATGACCGGATGGTGAGCTGCAATATCACTAAGACTGATGAGCTGCATCATCGCTGGGACTGGTAAGCTACTCTTGTGGGGATTTACTATCTGCTGCTAAAGAGACTGGTCCCATACAACCATCTGGTAGCCTTTTTGCTGCCTGCAGGCTTGGCTGGGATGATTCTCATGTGCATCAGTGGTACAACTGGGCTCCTAACAAATTAAGACTCCTTTACAGCTGCTACACAGAGACCTTTGCCTATTGCTTATACTAGGAGGTACCTCTCAGGGTACATTGCACCATATCCTAGCCATTCTCCTAGAGTGCACTCTAGACTAGTTATATTATTATTATTCACACTGCAGTTAATACTTATATACACTGCTTATTGCTGACTTTGCTGATCTATGATGTCATCCCAGTCTAGTGGTACACAACTCTATACCAAGATACCTTGGCATAATGATTATGCTGTCTAGCAGATGGTCTCTGAACCTACCTTCTCCGTGTTCCTTTATGCTAAAATTACCATTTATTCTAACCCATACCAATACATTGAGTCCATTGCTTGTGTTAGTATGCCAATTCTAACACAAGCTCTTGGAGTTCTTGGAGTTGAGGGGCAGAACAGAGAACACAAATTACCAAGTGGCTCCTTCTGGGGTAATTTTCAGGTCTCTTAGTGTTCTAGGCTTTATGAATGAAGCCCTAGTGTTGTAGGCCTGGTGATTGGAGCCTTACTGCCTAAGGACTGGTAACTTAAACTCTAGTGTTGTAGACTTGGTGACAGGAGCCACAATGTTAAAAGTCTGGTGATTGGAGCCCTGGGGCTGTTTGCCTGATGACCAGAAACATAGTGTTGTAGGCCCGATGACCAAAGCCCTAGTGTTGTAGGCCCGATGACCGGAGCCCTAGTGTTGTAGGCCCGATGACCGGAGCCCTAGTGTTGTAGGCCCGATGACCGGAGCCCTAGTGTTGTAGGCCCGATGACCGGAGCCCTAGTGTTGTAGGCCCGATGACCGGAGCCCTAGTGTTGTAGGCCCTATGACCGGAGCCCTAGTGTTGTAGGCCCTATGACCAAAGGTAGTAAGCCCGATGACTGGATGCCTAGTGTTGTAAGCCTGATGACCAGAGCCCTAGTGTTTTAGGTCTGATGACCAGAGCCCTAGTGTTGTAGGCATGTTGACGCGAGCCCTAGTGTTTTAGGCCTGATGACCAGAGCCCTAGTATTGAAGGCCTGTTGACCAAAGTCACATTTTTTTTTTTGCCATGAATAAAAACATGTCTCCCGGGTTCCACTGTGTGACTTAACAATTAGACAACAAAATAACAAATCGCATGGTCTTTGGGTTGAAGAACATTGTGGATATTTGCCACAAATGAAACATATTGCTCCCAGGTTACATTGTGTGAAGGTTGGTGAATATTTGCATGCAAGAGTAATTTGGGGCATTTAGCAGCTAAGGTAGGTGGACTGCAGACACAACATCTGCTAGCTGTGAAATTGTTGCTACTTTATTCAATTCTGGTTCGGCAAAGATAACTGTACAGATAACGCATAAAGAGCTGATGAAGAGATAAGGCCAACAATGCTGCATCTTTATATAATTATTCAGCCTGTGAAAGTCACTGAGTCAGAAAGAAAAACCTTCTGAGAGAATTATAGGGCGATGTTTTATCCTTATACATTGCAAGAAGTACAATGTCACTGCCAAGCTGAGAGATTAGCATTATTTCTAGACGACATTTGCAAGAGAGGAGGTGGAATTTAATTTCCAGTAATACTGGATTTATAACACATTAACCCTCCATGGTGTCTTTGATTGATTTGTCTTTTCTGCAGGGATGTTGTGCTAATAGATTTCTCTTGCATTTGTTGATAATGTGGAGAGTCCAGGGCTGTTTTCCAACATTCAAGCATACCTTCCTCTACTTAAACATTAGTGTTTTAACACAAATTTTTTAAAACTGCATGTACATTTGTTCCGTGTGAATGGGGCAAAATTGAATGTTATTAGGCTATTCTCTCTCCAGGTTCAATGTTCTCCATTAAGAAAAATACAGTGTTGTGGGAAAATACCACAATATGACCACTAGATGGAGCAGACAATCACAGTAAATAAGCATTTATTTCTTATGATCATCGGCTGCTGTGGCGTTTTAAGCCCAACTCTAAAAAAACGACTGCAGTAGTTCCACTGACAGTGTTGATTGCTCATTTAGGTCTAGGGGAAACAGAAAGGAAGATCTACTTACCAAATCCTCTGTGCTGCTAGACCAGCCTCCATAGCGTCCTCTCCCCCATGCTCCAGCAGGCGAAGGTCCTGAAGTCATCAAGACCATATCAGGGTCCATAGCCCTGCATTGGACGTGATGATGCTTTGGAATAGTCCACTGCTGGAGCGTGGGGGAGCTCAGTGAGTGGAGGATTAGGTAAATTTAAGTGCAAAATCTCTCCCCTAGACTAAAGGACCAGTTAACTCTTGCAGTGCAGGCGATAATCTTTAAGTCTCAGAGAGATGGACTTTAACATTCAACCTGGAGATGAAAGCCTAGGGACATTTGTTTTTTTCCCACCTATTCACACAGAACAAATGCACATATAGTTTCACAGGATAAATAGCTCTTCAACTATGAGGGTCCACTCACACCATGCCAGTCCAATGCGGTGTGTTTAATGCATGTGCTTTAATGCGTGTCTTGTTTTGCATTAACCGCTTGCCGACCAGCCGCCGTCATACTGCGGCAGGTTGGCACGGCTGCGCAAATCGCCGTAGCTGTACGCTGGCTGCTTTAAGAGCACTAGCAGTCGCCGGAGCGCGTGGCCCGTGGCTGTGATGTCCGCTGGCCAACTGGGATTGTTCCACAGAGAGCCAGAACAGGGATCTGTCAATGTAAACAAATAGATCCCCGTTCTGACAGGGGAGGAGAGAGAGATATGCTGTTCCTAGTGATCAGGAACAGCGATCTCTCTTCTTCTCCAGTCAGTCTCCTCCCCCCCACAGTTAGAAACACCTCCCAGGGAACACATTTAACCCCTTGATCGTCCCCTAGTGTTAACCCCTTCCCTGCCAGTGACATTTATACAGTAATTAATGACTATTTTTAGCTCTAAACGCCGTATAAATGTCCCAAAAAAGTGTCAAAAGTGTCCGATCTGTCCGCCGCAATGTCGCAGTCCCGCTAAACATCGCTATAGAACACCTTTGGGATGAATTAGAGCGGAGACTGTGAGCCAGGCCTTCTCGTCCAACATCAGTGCCTGACCTCACAAATGCGCTTCTGGAAGAATGGTCAAACATTCCCATAGACACCCTCCTAAACCTTGTGGACAGCCTTACCAGAAGAGTTGAAGCTGTTATAGCTGCAAAGGATGGGCCAACTCAATATTGAACCCTACAGACTAAGACTGGGATGCCCTTAAAGTGCATGTGTGTGTAAAGGCAGGCGTCCCAATACTTTTGACAATATAGTGTATATATGAGCACTCCCACCTTATACCCCAACCCCACTCATTGTGCACCCTCATTCCCTTCATCTCCTCATTATGCACCTCAACTTCATAGACCCCCCCCCTTCCACTGTCAACTCCCAGTCCCTCCATCTCCTTATTGTGTACCCCAATTCTATGTAACCCCACCATTCACCCCCAGGCTCAGTGGTAGTTGGAGGGGTTCCAGGGCATGGCATGCCGGTTGGCGGTTGTTGGAAGGCAGCATGATTTAAAATCATTTCTGGTATTTTCCGGTCCGGCTAGGGCGAGAGGATAGGAATCATTGATTACCACTCTGCAAGCAATCTTCAAAGAGAGCTATGGCTGTCAGGATAATTGATGACAAAGATCAAAGGAGCAACAGATACCTGGGGATGATACATGGACAATGCTGCCCCTAGACTAGAGGCCAATAGGGCATGACGGATAGTAATATAATCTATTGCCCTGTAAACACTTTGATTCGTCCAAAAAATGAGTTGGGATGGGTCTGGATGATGTGTGATTGAGGTTTAAAAAGGGCTATCTAAAACACAGAGCCCTCTTTTGCCATCTTGAGCCCAGCCGATGAGACTAGGTCTAGAGCAGGGATAGGCAATTAGCGGACCTCCAGCTGTTGCAGAACTACAAGTCCCATGAGGCATAGCGAGACTCTGACAGCCACAAGCATGACACCCAGAGGCAGAGGCATGATGGGACTTGTAGTTTTACAACATCTGGAGGTCCGCTAATTGCATATCCCTGGTCTAGAGGATTGTGATAAGTATTTTTGATATTCTGCTGTTTAGTGTTTGATGTTAGCATATTCCCATTTTCTTGGGAAATAAATGAAAGATATTGTTTTACTAAGCAGTGTGTTTACTTTCATAGATAACCTTATATCATTCTGCTTATCAGAGTCTTAAAAGACTAGCTAATTATAGGTATCGACAAGTTAATACATATATGCAATAGATAGAGGGAATCTGTAACCACCTTTCGGAAGAATAGTTACATCATTTATATTAGTTTGATTATTGCGATATTTACTTCAGCGGTGGTCCCAGGGAGGACAGCGAAGAAGAGGGATCACAGCCATCCCCAGCTGACCCAAGCATCGCACTGGCACGCACTCCATTTCTCCACTTAACTTCGCGCAGCCGGATCTGACCACACAGCCTAGGAAGAAACGCGTCATTAACAGGACCAGAACAGGAGCACACACAGACTGACCTCGCGCCTCTTCTCACCTCAAATTCTTGCCTATTTTGTGATCCTATGAATTTTGCACCCAGGGTAACCACCCCTGTGGCTCTGCACATGCTACACCACTGGCAACACATGACATTCCCCACACCGCTCCACATGCCTTGATTTGGACTGCGATATACCTTTAATCATTGGTGTTAAATATATATGTGGAACAGTTTCCTTCTCAAAGCTTCTATTCCTGTCTTTTGCATAAATATTTATAGAAGATTATAGGACGCCAAGGCCTGCAATAGACTGCTTTTTGATGGTTTATTGGAAGATTTCAGGGAATTAACATACATATATTAAATGTTGATGTTTATTTAGGATGAAGTCTACAAATGTCAGCCCCGGCCTTCCACATACCTAATCTCGTTATATCTGTGACGCGGTTCAGCTGGAACGATCGCGCAGGAAAATCATAAATGTCAGTGTCTGCGAACCACTGACGGGTCATAAAAGTGATGGAGTCGAGAAAACTTTTTGGATCTATTTTTAGCTATAACTGTACGTTGTATATATTCCCAATGTATCCGCACAAAATAATAATAATGGCAAAGTGACTTATTTCTAAAAAAGGGTTATACACGGGCCGTATTTAGACATCACAAAGCCCTAGGCACACCTTTTTTTAAGCTCTGCCCCTTGTGTCATGTGATTATTTTGGTTAAACCTAGAAGGGTTCATTCAGATCCAAGGGGATATCTCTCTAAAAGATGTAGCAATAGAGTTAGCCTATTAACGATATCAAAATACTGCAACAAAAATTCTCTATATAGGGCAGCATTTCTCAACCTTTTTCAGTTGTGGGGTCCTTTGAAAGTATGCAAAGCTTTGAGGCTTCCCAGCCTACAATGTAAATAACAAAAATGTTGCTTATCAATGGGAGACCTGAGCCTAGGACAATGCATACAACTGCCTCGGTGAACATAACTTCACATCAGAAGCCACCCTTCACCTCAGAGGTTCCCCATCACATCAGAGATCCTTCCTTCACATCAGGGGTTTCCCTTCACATCAGAGGTCCTCCCTTCACATCAGAGGTCCCCCATCATTACAGAGGTCCCTCCTTCACATCAGAGGCTCTGCCATCACATCAGAGGTCCTTCCTTCACATCATATGTTCCCCTTCACATCAGATGTTCCTCCCAACATCAGAGATCCCCCAGCACATCAGAGGTCCCCCATCACATCAGAGGTCCTTCCTTCACATCAGAAGTCCCTCTATCACATTAGAGGTCACTCCATCACATCAGAGGTTCCTCCATCACATCAGAGGTTCCTCCATCACATCAGAGCTCCCTCCATATCACTAGGGGTTACTCCATCAAATCAGAGATTCCTCTTTGCATCAGAGGTCCTTCCTTCACATCAGAGCTCCCCCCATCACATCAGAGGTTCTTCCATCACATCAGAGGTTCCTTCATCACATCAGAGCTCCCTCCATATCACCAGGGGTTACTCCATCAAATCAGAGATTCCTATTTGCATCAGAGGTTCTTCCTTCACATCAGAGGTCCCCCATCACATCAGAGGTTCTCCCATCACATCAGAGGGCATTCCATTACATTAGAGGTTCCCCTTCACATCAGAGGTTCCCCTTCACATCAGAGGTTCCCCTTTACATCAGAGGTCCCCCATCACATCAGAGGTCCCCCACCACATCAGGGGTTCCGCTTCACATCAGAGGTCCCTCCATCACATCAGAGGGCCCTCCATCACATCAGAGGTCACTCCATCACATCAGAGGTTCCTCCATCACATCATAGATTCCCCTTTGCATCAGAGATCCTTCCTTCACATCAGAGGTCACTCTATCCCATCAGAGGCCACTCCAATTACATCAGAAGTCACTCCATCACATCAGAGGTTCCCCCTTCACATCAGAGGCCCCCCATCACATCAGAGGTTCCCCTTCACATCAGAGGTTCCCCTTCACATCAAAGGTTCCCCCTCACATCAGAGGTTCCCCCTCACATCAGAGGTTCCCCTTCACATCAGAGGTTTCCCATCACATCAGAGGTCACTCCGTCGCAACAAAGGTTCCCATTCACATCAGAGGTCCTTCCTTCACATCAGAGGTCCATCCTTTACATCAGAGGTTCCCCCTTCACAACAGAGGTCACTCCATCACATCAGAGGTCCCCTATCACATCAGAGGTTCCCCTTCACATCAAAGGTTCCCCTTCACATCAAAGGTTCCCCTTCACATCAAAGGTTCCCCTTCACATCAAAGGTTCCCCTTCACATCAGAGGTCCCTCCATCACATCAGAGGTCTCTTCACACCAGAGGTCACTTCATCACATCAGAGGTTCCCATTCACATCCGAGGTCCTTCCTTCACATCAGAGGTCCTTCCTACACATCAGAAGTCCCTCAATCACACCAGAGGTTCCTCTACACATCAGAGGTTCTAAAATTACATCAGAGGTCCTTCCTTCACATTAGAGGTCCCTTCATCACATCAGAGGTTCCCCCTTCACACCAGATGTCCCTCCTTCAAATCAAAGGTCCTTCCTTCACATCAGAGGTCCCTCCATTACATTAGAGATTCCTCTACATATCAGAGGTTTTCCAATCACATCAGAGGTTCCCCTTCACATTAGAGGTCCTTCCTTCACATCAGAGGTTCCCTATTCACACCAGAGGTTCCTCCTTCAAATCAGAGGTTCTTCCTTCACATCAGAGGTCACTCTATCACATCAGAAGTTCCCCTTCGAATTAGAGGTCATTCCTTCACATCAGAGGATAGCCCTTCACATCAGAACCCCTGATGTGGTGGGGAACCTCTGATGTCATGGGGGACCTCTGATGTGAAGGGGAACCTCTGATGTAATGGAATTCCCTCTGATGTGATGGGAGAACTTCTGATGTCCTTCCTTCACATCAGAGGTCCTTCCTACACATCAGAGGTCCTTCCTACACATCAGAGATCCTTCCAACACATCAGAGGTCCTTCCAACGCATCAGAGGTCCTTCCATCACATCAGAGGTTCCTCTACACATCAGAGGTCCTCCCTTCACATCAGAGGTCCCTCCATCACATCAGAGGTTTCCCTACACATTAGAGGTCCTTCCTTCACATCAGAGGTCCCTCCATCACATCAGAGGTTTCCCTACACATCAGAGGTCCTTCCAACACATCAGAGGTCCTTCCAACACATCAGAGGTTCCTCTACACATCAGAGGTTCCTCTACACATCAGAGGTTCCCCTACACATCAGAGGTCCCTCCATCACATCAGAGGTTTCCCTACACATTAGAGGTTCTCACATCACATTAGAGCCTCCCCAGCACATCAGAGTCCCTCAATCATATCAGATTCCCACCATCACAGAGCCCTCCAATCACACCATTCCCTACATATATGTATGCTGATATCATTATGTTATTATGAACTATTTGTTAATATGCCTTATATTGCTTATGTCTACATATGATATATACAGTGCCTTGAAAAAGTATTCATACCCCTTACAAATTTTCCACATTTTGTCATGTTACAACCAAAAACATAAATGTATTTTATTGGGATTTTATGTGATAGACAAACACAAAGTGGCACATAATTGTGAAGTGGAAGGAAAATGATAAATGGTTTTTAAAATGTTTTACAAATAAATATGTGAAAAGTTTGGCGTGCATTTGTATTCAGCCTCCTTTATTCTGATACCCCTAACTAAAATCTAGTGAAACCAATCGCCTTCAGAAATCACCTAATTAGTAAATAGAGTCCACCATTGTGTAATTTAATCTCAGTATAAATACAGCTGTTCTGTGAAGCCCTCAGAGGTTTGTTAGAGAACCTTAGTGAACAAACAGCATCACGAAGGCCAAGGAACACACCAGACAGGTCAGGGATAAAGTTGTGGAGACGTTTAAAGCAGGGTTAGGTTATAAAAAAAAATATCCCAAGCTTTGAACATCTTACAGAACACTGTTCAATCCATCATCCGAAAATGGAAAGAATATGGCACAACTGCAAACCTACCAAGACATGGCCATCCACCTAAACTGACAGGCCGGGCAAGGAGAGAATTCAAGTGGTTGTAAACCCTCACATATACCCAGTGAAGTAAACAGCCCCAGATGATACACATAGATTAAATAAATCTCCCTACATAAGTTGTACATGTACATCTGCTGTCTTCAGATTTCTAGACTCTTTAGAAAGTGCACATCATTTTAGAAAATGTTCTTCCTGTTTCAGCAGTGGGGCTTACACTGTGTGTGAGCTGATTAGAGGAAAGGCAGACCCCCCTCCACATAGGCAGAGGAACAAAGAAAGTTGCAGAGCTGTGCTGTGAATAGACAAGCTCTCTGCTTATCTGTCTCTAAGTTACCTCCCTGACACAAATTTACAGCTGCTTTTATCTCCTATGTCTGAGAACTTGTCAGAAGTTATCATGCTGATAACAGAGGAACGGAGCAGCAGAAATTCCAATGCAATATTCCTAACGCACACATTCCTGTAGAGATGGCTGTTATCATAAGTAGGTGCTGAAGCGACCACCGGCTGGAACCGTGTGTAGTCAGAGAAAGTAATGTCTCCAGCACACCAGAATCTCCAAAAATGGGTCCAAAGCTTTAATCAGCGATCACATCCTTACAGCTGAAAGCAAGGTTTTGGAGCCAAGCAGGACCCCTTCATCAGGCATGTGACCCATTGCGTAAACTCCCAATAAAATACATATACGTTTTTTGGTTGTAACATGGAAAAATATGGAAAATTTCAAGGGGTATGAATACTTTTTCAAGGCACTGTATATACAGTATATGTCTGTTGAGCCTTATCTGACTTTCTGCAATTCTATGGGCACCATGTCTGATATGTTTGGAAGCCTTTTCTGTAGAATTTTCTTGGCCAATATTTTAGAAGGTAGACCTCCAGGTCTTTCCTCAACACTCCCCAATAGCTTGGCTGATTGTAATAACACATCGACATAGCTAATTTGTACACACATACTAGGATCAGTTTAGACAGGAGTCAATTAACCTACCAGAATGTGTTTGGAGCATAGGAGGAAACCCATACGGATACAGGGAGAATATGTAAACTCCATGCATAAATATTATTTCTTTTTCGTACATCACGGGACACAGAGCGACTTAGTCATTACTAATGGGTTATATAGTTTACCTTCAGGTGTTGGCACTGGCCAATTCCAAACCGGAAGTACCCTCCCCTATATAAGCCCCTCCCACCCGGGAGCACCTCAGTTTTTTGCCAGTGTCTAAGGTGTTGGCCAAAGAGTAACATGTGTTTTCACTGGGCTTGCGTACAGGTTCTTTTGGGCCTTAGTAAGCTGTTCCGGATCCCACCAAAAAAGCTTCATAGCTAAACGGTCGGTACCCGGGCCTTGCAGCAGAAGAGCAAGGTTTTGCCTGTAATGCTTCTCTTAGGAGGGCTGGACCCTGGGATCCAGAGCTCTGGTCATACCCACGACCAAGACGCTGTCTGTGCAGGGTGCTATACAGGTCCAGGGGAGTGGAATCCTTGGGAACCCGGTCCCTGAAGGTTTAATTACAATGCCTGCCGTGATAGGTGAAGTTTGGACTTTTGTGGACCAAACAAAGTCCTGCGGCGGGGATCAGGTAAGTGGGGGCCCCCAGGAACTTGGTTCTATTGGGGGACCCCCAAGCCTAATTTGTCTTTCTGTCTGTTACCTAACGGTATTCCCGCTAAATATCTGTGTTTGCCTATAACTACTGAAAATGTAAAATTTTAATAGTAGTCAAGAAAAAAAAAAAAAAACAGGGACCGCGGTACCTGTGTTAAACCACTAGAGGCCGCTGTAGTCCATTTTTCTTGTAATGTGGATCTTTGGTTTTCTCAACTCAAAAGGTCCAGGCAGCTGGTAAGTTTCTCTGTGGGAATCCACTTCCTCTGCCCTGTTGCTGCGTTCATCCACCGCACAGGCCCTCCGGCAAAAAGGGCCCTGGCTCCTAGTCCTCTGTTGGTTTTCGAAAAGGGCGCCGTTGGCGCACGGGCGCGCGCGCGGGCGCGTGCACGCGCCTCCTATGAAAAAAAAAAAAAGGGGCGGGGCGGGTGGATGACGCTCGATGCGCGCCGCGGCGCTTCTGCGCATGTGCGGGCGTCCCAGCATGGTTAAAAGACACAGTACAAGTGTCAGCTGCATGCAAACAGAGCTAGCAACAAACAGTGGCACACAGAGGCGGTTGATGCAGGCATCCCCATAGAAAGGCACTTTAGTGGACACCAGCTGGTATATAGCAGCACCTGTGTTAGACTATTACCAGCAAAAATTGGTGTATGACGACGGGAATACCTTAGCTTTGTGCTTAAAGGATATGTCGTCCAGACGCTCCGGAAATAAATCTTCCAGGAAGCCAAAGGGGTCTCCATCGGGCTCTGAGGATATTGGGCATGCTTGCACTGCACCAATCTCCCCTGAGAATGCAGAGGTCAGTAGCCGTAGAAACCCCGCAGGAATGCCTGGTGCTGCGGCTGTCCCCAGTCCACCTGCTCCTGTATATATAACAGAGGAGGTTTTATCCTCAACTCTGGGAGGATTAGAAGAGAGATTAACAGCATTGATCGCTGCTTCCCTATCTCAGGGAAAGCGCGTCCGATCTCCGTCTCCTCCTTCAGAGTGCCTGTTAGTGGAGGAACAGCCCCACACAGAAATCGACCTACCTGAAGGGGATCAGGATGAGGTTGATTCACTTATAGAGGAATCAACAGTGGAAGAACCTTTCTCAGCTTCTCAGGCTGAAAGATTATGGGTTCAGTCTCTGACTAACATGGTCCGATCAGCATTTAAAATGCCTCTGGCGGAACCACCATCCACTACGGTTTCCTCGCTGGGGTCGCTAAAAGCTCCCCAGGCGGTCTGTTCCTTCCCAATCCACCCTTTATTAGAAGGGCTTATTTACCAGGATTGGGAGCATCCTGATAAAATATTTGCTCCCCCCAAGAGATTTCCGGTGATCTATCCCATGGAGGATAAGTTCATAAGAAAATGGAGGGTCCCTATAGTGGACGCAGCCATCTCTTCTGTTAACAAATCACTGACATGTCCAGTAGATAATGTTCCAATGTTCAAAGACCCAATAGATAAAAAATTGGAGTCTTTACTAAAATCTGCTTTCTCTACAGCAAGTATGGTGACACAACCTGCGGTAGCAGCGATTGGAGTCTGCCAAGCAGTGAAAGATCAGTTGAAACAAGTCTTAAGGGACTTACCAGATCAGCAGGCTCATGCCCTAGCTGACCTGCCTAGAGCCTTGTGTTTTGCGGTGGACGCCATAAAGGATACAATCCAACAGGCCTCCCGCTTTACGCTGTCTATAGTACATATGCGTAGGCTTCTGTGGCTCAAAAACTGGTCTGCTGAAGCTCCCTGTAAAAAACTGCTGGTTAGCTTCCCATTTCATGGAGAACGCTTATTTGGAGAAGATCTGGACAAATATATCCAGAAAATTTCTGCCGGTAAAAGTTCACTCTTACCGGTTAAGAACAAGGGTAGAAGTCCTTCTTTTAAGAGGCCTACCTCTCCAGTCCCGGGCACATCGGCTGTGAAGCAGTTCCGACGGCCTCCGCGGTCAAATTCAGGGGGCAGAAATCAGGGACAATCACAGGGTAACAAGAAGCCCTGGATCAAAAGAGGTACAAAACCTCCCCCTAAGGCATGAAGTATTGCCCCCGCTCAATCGGGTGGGGGGAAGACTTCAGTTGTTCACAGAGACCTGGCGGGACACCATCAGAGACAGATGGGTGCTCTCCGCAGTAAGTCTGGGATACAAGCTGGAGTTAAAAGGCACTCCTCCTGCCCAATTTATGAGGTCAAACGTGCCAAGAGATCCCCAAAAGAGAGGATCCCTCCTTCTGGCACTAGAACAACTATTGCTCCAAGGGGTAATCATGAAGGTTCCCCTGGAAGAAAGCGGATTCGGGTTTTACTCGAACCTTTTCACAGTCCCCAAACCAAATGGGGACGTGAGGCCCATATTAAATCTAAAAGGGCTAAACAAGTTCCTAAATATCAGGACTTTTCGGATGGAGTCGATCCGATCAGTGGCCACCGCCCTACAAGGGCAGGAATGGCTAGCCTCGATCGACATAAGGGATGCTTATCTGCATATTCCCATCTTTCCGGCCCATCAGAAATTTCTACGCTTTGCAGTAGAAGGGCGCCATTTTCAGTTCAGAGCCTTACCTTTCGGTCTGGCCACAGCACCACGAGTGTTCACAAAAATTCTGGCCCCATTATTGGCCAATCTAAGAACACAGGGTGTAACGATAATGGCATATCTAGACGACCTGCTACTAATAGACCACTCAGTGGAAAAGCTGGAAGTAGCTATTCACAAGACAATCGAGTATCTGGAATATCACGGTTGGATTATCAACCGGGACAAGTCAGCTCTAAGACCAGTCAAAAGTCTGGAATACTTAGGGCTAAGGCTGGATTCAAATCAGAGAAAGATTTTCTTACCTCCAGAGAAGGTGTCGTCTTTAAGAAATTTGACCCACTTAGTGGGTACAAAAAGAAAACCATCCATACGTCTCTGCATGAGGCTGCTGGGAAAGATGGTGGCTTCATTCGAAGCGGTACCCTACGGTCAATTCCATTCAAGGAATTTGCAAAGGGCCATACTGTCAGCCTGGAACAAAAAAGTTCAGGCTTTAGACTTACCAATGTCCCTGTCCCCTTCCGTTCGCAAGAGCCTCCATTGGTGGTTGGTGCCCCAGAATCTGGAAAGAGGGAAACCCTTCAGTCCGGTTTCTTGGAAGGTGGTCACTACAGATGCCAGCCTCATCGGCTGGGGGGCAGTGCTGGAGCAATGGTCTCTCCAGGGCAGGTGGTCAGAAGCAGAAAAGGCCCTGCCCATCAATCTCTTAGAGATACGAGCAGCCCGGTATGCCCTAGTAGCATGGACATCCAAACTCCAGGGGTCCCCTGTCAGAATTCAATCAGACAATGCCACGGCAGTGGCATATATCAATCATCAGGGTGGCACCAAAAGTCGTGCAGCCCAGAAGGAAGCAAATTGCATCCTGGAGTGGGCAGAAAGATATGTTCCAGCCATATCCGCGGTTTTCATCCCAGGAGTGGAAAATTGGAGAGCGGACTTTCTAAGTCGCCAACAATTATGCCCGGGGGAATGGTCTCTTCACCCCGAGGTTTTCCAGGCAATATGCCAGCGGTGGAGAACACCGGATGTAGATCTGCTAGCATCCAGATTCAACGCAAAGGTGGACAGGTTTGTGTCTCGCACAAGGGATCCCCTAGCTTGCGGCTCGGATGCCCTAGTGTTCCCTTGGGATCGGTTCAAGCTGATATATGCATTCCAACCGCCACAATTGTTACCGCGATTACTCCGCAGAATCAGGGTAGAAAAGAAACCAGTGATTCTGGTGGCTCCAGCGTGGCCCCGAAGGGCATGGTACGCGGAGATTGTAAAAATGTCAGTGAGGAGTCCGTGGACCCTCCCACTTCGTCCGGACCTGCTGTCGCAAGGACCGATATACCACCCTTCCTTACCAGCCCTAGGTTTGACGGCCTGGCTATTGAAGCCCACATTCTGAAAAAGAGAGGGCTCTCTAATTCTGTGGTATCTACCATGATCAATGCCAGGAAACCGGTATCCAGGCAGATCTATTATAGGATCTGGAAAGCGTACATTACGTGGTGTGAGACCAAGAAATGGCATCCACGTAAGTACATGATAGGGAGGATTCTGGACTTCCTACAGTGGGCTGTAGATAGGAAGCTGGCCTTGAGTACTATCAAGGGTCAGATTTCGGCCTTGTCAATATTTTTTCAAAGGCCCTTGGCTTCGCATTCACTAGTCAAAGCCTTTATACAAGGAGTGATGCGTATTAGCCCTCCGGTTAGTATTCCCATATGTCCTTGGGACTTAAACCTGGTTCTGTCGGTTCTACAGAAACAACCGTTTGAACCATTACAACACATTTCCTTGGTTCTTCTCACCAGGAAATTGGTTTTCTTAGTAGCCATTTGTTCGGCTAAAAGAGTGTCGGAATTAGCAGCTATGTCCTGTAAGGAGCCATATCTGGTTATCCATAAGGACAGAGTAGTATTACGTCCTCATCCAGCCTTTCTTCCTAAGGTGGTATCGAGGTTTCATTTGAACCAAGATGTGGTTCTTCCTTCTTTTTTCCCCAAACCTAGCTCAGTAGAGGAAAAGTTATTACATTCTTTGGATGTGGTAAGAGCAGTTAAAGCTTATCTAAAAGCCACTGCTCAGATTCGCAGAACGGATACTTTGTTTGTTCTGCCGGAAGGCCCCAGAAGGGGTCAGGCAGCATCAAAATCTACTTTAGCCAAGTGGATTCGACAGGTCATAATACAAGCCTATGGCTTGAGAAAGAGACCGCCTCCGTTCAAAGTTAGGGCGCACTCCACAAGAGCGGTTGGAACTTCATGGGCAGTGCATCACCAGGCCTCCCTGGCTCAAGTATGTAAGGCCGCAACATGGTCTTCGGTACACACGTTTACTAGATTCTATCAGGTAGACGTTAGAAGTCAGGAGGATGTCGCCTTTGGGCGCAGTGTGTTGCAGGCCGCAAAAGATCCTCATGCCTGATGGCGCCCAGCTTATGTACCCCCCCTCATTTGGCATTGCTTTGGGACGTCCCATTAGTAATGACTAAGTCGCTCTGTGTCCCGTGATGTACGAAAAAGAAAAAGGGATTTTTATAACAGCTTACCTGTAAAATCCTTTTCTTGGAGTACATCACGGGACACAGAGCTCCCACCCCTCTTTTTGGGACACTTATTGCTTGGCTACAAAACTGAGGTGCTCCCGGGTGGGAGGGGCTTATATAGGGGAGGGTACTTCCGGTTTGGAATTGGCCAGTGCCAACACCTGAAGGTAAACTATATAACCCATTAGTAATGACTAAGTCGCTCTGTGTCCCGTGATGTACTCCAAGAAAAGGATTTTACAGGTAAGCTGTTATAAAAATCCCTTTATTTAGTACCCTAAAGCCTCGTACACACGACAGAGTTTCTCGGCAAAAACCAGCAAGAAACTTGCTGGCAGAGCTTTCTTGCCGAGTAAATCGGTTGTGTGTACGCGGCTATCATGTTTCTCGTCAAGAAAACCGACAAGAATCTCGACGACAAAAATAGAGAACCTGCTCTCCATTTTCTCGTCGAGATTCTTGTCAGCCTGTTTCTCGACGAGAAAAGTGTGTGTGTGTACACTTACCTGTCCTCCGGGAAGCCCGCGCATGCTCGAAATGACTTAGACGCATGCGCGGTAGCTTCCTAGGCATAGGTAGGGTGTAGCAAGATGGTGGCGACGGCATCGAATGTGACGAGCGCACGCTCGTTGTAGTCGATTACGTCACCGCGTTCGCTCCATTCAAAGAACAGCGGGTTCTTTGAAAGGAGCGTGTGTACACTCGGCCGGGACAAGTTTCTTGTCCAAGAATCTCGTCAAGAAAAACGACATGTTTTTTCTTGACGAGATTCTCAGCCGTGTGTACGAGGCCTTAGATGTGGATTTTGTCAAGCTGATGCATTTATCTATAAAAAAATATATAATTTTGCTGCAGCATTTTGCTTTCTTTGGTGTGCTTACTCTATTTCTACATGTAACGCATCCCCCGTAGGAGCCGCTGGTGAATAGGGATCCCCCACCCTGCACAGCCAGGCACCGAATTTCCACAGGCACACTTTAGTCAGGAAAACAGTTGCTGACTTTGTTTTTATTTGTTTATTAGGGGTATTGAACTTGGATGGGGATGTGATTATTATGGGTTGTCCACTTGACTTCAAAAAGCTCTTCAGGGACACTTCAACTATATACACAGTCTGTATACACACTCCTTAGCTTCCTCCAGCACTTAATTGCTTGCAGAAATATTACAGATCCAGCTGGTACACTGTTAGTTGGTCTGACAAAAGACAACAGTCAGATAAAGCAAAGGCCATTTACAGGCAAGGACCACAGGCCCCTTAACTGCTACTGATCTCAGCACCACCACTTCAGGCACTGCCAGCCTACCTGGCTGCAGCTGCCCCTTTCACTAGCCCTCCTTGCTACTTCCCAGAGTCCTACCAGACTGCACACTCACCAGCCGTCTTGGCTGACTTCTTCCTGGAGATTTTCTGGATGTGCTGACTCTCTCCTGCTGTCCTCACACCTGCTCCCTTGCATCCAGGACAGGACTCCGTGTGTTGTAGAAGATCCCCCCCAGCACCCATGCCCAAGGCCCAAGGTCACCCCCCCAGACTAGGGGGCACCTTCAAGGGCCTCCGACAGCCTCCTCAGCTCTCCGTCTCCAATCTTCCACCCGACACCACTGCTCCTTACTGGGCTGACCCTGAGTATATGAGTCATCCAGCCTCCCTGAGTCACTCACCCTGACCCAGATTCAGTCCAGCGAGGCTAATTTACCTACACCAGCAAAACTTCTAGCACACTAAGCTAGAGGATTCTACATACCTATATAGTCTCTAGGTCTACAAGATAGGACCCATTGAGATTAGAGTCCAGTTTCCCCTACAGTACCATAGGAACATGACAATCTCCAAAGATGGGAGGACAACGGCCATAACATCTTAAAGCTGAAAAAAAAAAAATATTGGTTGTTTTAAACACAGACAACTATTGGTGGAATTGTTTTTTAAATGCTTTGTCATTTTTGTCAAGTGTTAACGACCTTGTTGCGCCACTGCACTGAACTCCTTCCTCTTTCTGCCAAAATGTGTCACCACATTTTGTGACCCTCTTGTAGGTATGGCAGAGGGTGCAACAAAAGGATAACATCAGCGGGGCAACATTACAGTGTTCGAAGAAGTTCATTTTATTTCCATGAAATGAAAATTATGTCCTGTTCATTGGCCAGAAAATACGATTTCCACTCTTCTACTCCGTTGTTCCCAAGAGGATGCCGTTTTCTGTCTGGATAAAGGTTATGGCTCAACTGAGTTGGAGGAAAGGCTTATATCCAAACTTTTGTTGCAATACTCTAGATATGGAAACCATATGTTACTGCCTAATTTAATGGCCACACATCCAGTGTTAAAGGTACACTCCATTAAATCTGAAAATGTTAGCAAGGCAATGCATACAGGTCACACAGCTTCCGTGATCACAGTATTCGTTCTTTAGAATACTGGGGTCATGTGGATATGTAAACCTAGTGTTCTGCAGTTATAAACAACTCATGCTAAAGGAGAGCTCTGGACAGATAAAGGAAAAAATCCCTTGTAGCATGCACACTCAAAGGAGCTGCTTTTTTAATTTGGTTATTCTCTCCTGTTTTGGCCCCTTTCACACTGGGGCGGGGAGGTGCGCTGGCAATATAGCGGTGCTATTTTTAGCGCCGCTATACCGTCGTTTTTGCGGCGATATTCGGCCGCTAGCGGCGAGGTTTTAACCCCCGCTAGCGGCCGAAAAAGGGTTAATACCGCGGTTTCCCATTGCTTTCAATGGGCAGGAGCGGTAAAGGAGCGGTATACACACCGCTCCTTCACCACTCAAAAGATGCGGCTTGCAAGAGATTTTTTTTCCTCCCGCCAGCGCATCGCCTCAGTGCGAAAGCCCTCTGGCTTTCACATTGAGAATGCTGGGGCAGGATTATTTCAGGCATTATTTATGTGCTATTTTTAGCGCTAAAACGCCTGAAATACGCCTCAGTGTGAAAGAGGCCTTAAAGTGGTTTTAAATAATAGACATTAAATACTGTATGAACTAAGCATATCCCTCTATAGTGTGTACTCAATTCAGAGCACTTATGCCGCGTACACACAGTCGGAATTTCCGATGGAAAAAGTCCGATGGGAGTTTTTCATTGGATATTCTGACCATGTGTATGCCATGTATCCGACGGAATTAGATAGAGAACATGTTCTCTTTTTTTCTGACGGAAAAAATTTCTAGTGGAAATTCCGATCGTCTGTATGCTTTTCCGACGGAAAAAAAACACACGCATGCTCGGAAACAATTTGTCGCATGCTCAGAAGCATAGAACTTAATTTTCTCAGCTCGTCGTAGTGTTTTACGTCACCGCGTTCTTGACGGTCGGAATTTAGTGTGACCGTGTGTATGCCAGACAGCTTGAGTGGAATTCCGTCGGAAAAACCATCCGAGTTTATTTCGACAGGAAAACCGGTTGTGTGTACAAGGCATTAGTGTCCTTTTTGTCCGCTGATTTGTTCCTTTGCTACCAACATGAGTCACTTCTGACAAGTTTTCCTGACACCAAGTAAAAAAAGGGTGACAGGGAGGAGCTCCAGCACACAGCATGTGTGTGCAGTGTGTAATCATAATATAAAAGAATGTAAGGCGCTATAATGCAGTATCACAATGTGGATCCAAATCAGCAGCCAGAGGAAGGTGCAAATCCTGGTATGTGGACTTGTCTGGGCAGCCTCAGAGTGACCACTGGAATAGTGGTAAAGACAATATACAAAAACACATAGTCAAGGTGCTTCTGAGAGGTCCTATGAAAACAGTCCGTGGAATGGATTGTTTGGGGTAGATGCAGTAACCATAGCCCAGCCAGGATCCACAGGAGACAAGGAAATCCAGTTAAAATCATGATTTAACGAAAAGGCAATTAAAAATCTTACATGGTGCTGTGCACACAGCTGCTAGTTGAAAGACCCAAACCAGTGATGGAAGGTGTGTGGCAGAGGGGCTGCAAGGGCTGTAGGAGGATCTTGTGTCCCCGGAAGTAACGCCACCGGGCAGTGCCGGCCCAAGACATTGTGCTGCCTGGTACCAAGAATGAAATGCTGCCCCCCCCCCCCCCAAATAAAATAAAAAATCACGCACACCGAAATGCCCCCACATCCATTATTTGATATGATAAATAAAGAGGAACTGTCATGGCTCTATACATGTAAAGGAGTATATAGAGGACCTGTCATGGCTCTATAAAATGGACCTGTTATGGCTCTATTCATGTATAGGAGTATAAAGAGGACCATCATGGCATTATGCGTGTATATAGAAGTATAATGAGGACCTGTCATGGCACTATACATGTATGTAGGAGTATAAAAAGGACCTGTCATGGCTCTATACATGTATGTAGGAGTATAAAGAGGACCTGTCATGGCTCTATACATCTATGTAGAAGTATAAAGAGGACCTGTCATGGCTCTATACATGTATGTAGGAGTATAAAGAGGACCTGTCATGGCTCTATACATCTATGTAGAAGTATAAAGAGGACCTGTCATGGCTCTATACATGTATGTAGGAGTATAAAGAGGACCTGTCATGGCTCTATACATGTATGTAGGAGTATAAAGAGGACCTGTCATGGCTCTATACATCTATGTAGAAGTATAAAGAGGACCTGTCATGGCTCTATACATGTATGTAGGAGTATAAAGAGGACCTGTCATGGCTCTATACATGTATGTAGGAGTATAAAAAGGACCTGTCATGGCTCTATACATGTATATAGGAGTATAAAAGGACCTGTGCCTGGCCGGCGGCCGCAATGTCAGCCGTCCACCCACGATCGGTCCACAGAGAGCCAGAACGGGGAACTGTCAATGTAAATAGACAGATCCCCATTCTGACAGGGGAGGAGAGACAGATCTGCTGTTCCTAGTGATTAGGAACAGAGATTTCTCTCCTCCTCCAGTCATTCCCATCCCCCCCCACTGTTAGAAACACCTCCCAGGAAACACATTTAACCCCTTCCCTAACAGTGACATTTACACAGTAATCAGTGCATTTTTATAGCACAGATCGCTGTATAGATGTCAATGGTCCCAAAAATGTGTCAAAAGTGTCCGACCTGTCCACCGCAATGTCGCAGTCTCGCAAAAAAAAAATCTCAGATCACTACCATTACTAGTAAAAAAATAATAATAATAAAAATGCTTCAAGTGCATTATTTCTATTATTACATTGTTATATAAAATAAAATAGTTCAACTCACCATTATTGCAGAATCAGTGGGAGCCCCGAGCGTGTCACTTGCCAACGTCACCTGCCTTCAGATGCACATTGTCACCTGCCACACATTGCGGATTGTCACTTGCCACGATGTCACCTGCTACACGTAGCTGATTGTCACTTGCCACGTCACCTGCCACATGTAGCAGATTGTCACGTGCCACCTGTCACACATTGCGGATTGCCACTTGCCATGATGTCACCTGCCACACGTTGCAGATTGTCACTTGCCACGTCACCTACCACACGTAGGGGATTGTCACTTGCCACAACGCCACCTGCCACACATTGCGGATTTTCACTTGCCACGACGTCACATGCCACATGTTGCAGATTGTCACTTGCCACGTCACCTGCTACACGTAGCGGATTGTCACTTGCCACGTCACCTGCCACACATTGCGGATTGTCACTTGCCACAATGTCACCTGCCACACATAGCGGATTGTCACTTGCCACGTCATCTGCCACACATTGCAGATTGTCACTTGCCATGACGTCACCTGCCACACATAACGGATTGCCACTTGCTGTGTCCCAGAGTAAAGGAGGGCAGCAGAGAGATAATGTAATCTCTCTGCTGCCCACACAGTGGGGGCCGAACTGCAGCGATGCAGGGCGGGCAGTGAGAGATGATGTCATCTCTCTGCTCCCCCGCCCGCTGATTGGCCAGCAAGCCCGCTCACCTGCTGACTGTCACGCCCGCTGACTGTTCCCCTGTTCTGCCCGCACGCTCCTTTTACCTGGGCCCGACGCCCAGGTGAATTGAGCGTGCGGGCAGAACAGGTGGAGCGGAGCAGGCTGGCTGGCAGGCGGGCGTCAATTTGCCTCACAGTGAAGCGCGGAGCGGGCGGAACGAGTTGGCGACAATTTGCCTCACAGTGCAGCGGGGAGTGAAGCGGGCAGAACGGGCTGGCCAGTGGCAATTTGCCTCACAGTGCAGGCAGGGCCGGTGCTAGGCAATTTGGCGCCCTAGGCAAGACCAGCTATGTGCGCCCCCCCCCCCAAAAAAAAAATGTCCCTGCGTCCATCATATGTGATGTGCACCAGTAAATTAAGGGGGTGGGGTGGTAGGAAGCTGGCAGGGGGGGATGAAGATTACAGGGGGTGGTAGGAATATGACAGGGGTGGGTGGGTGGTAGGAAGCTGACAGGGAGGATGAAGATTACAGGGGGTGGTAGGAAGATGACAGGGAGGATGGAGATGACAGGGGTGGGTGGTAGGAAGCTTACAGGGAGGATGGAGATGACAGGGGTGGGTGGTAGGAAGCTGACAGGGGGGATGGAGATGACAGGGGTGGGTGGTAGGAAGCTGACAGGGAGGATGGAGATGACAGGGAATATGGAGATGACAGGGGTGGGTGGTAGGAAGCTGACAGGGAGGATGGAGATGACAGGGGTGGGTGGTAGGAAGCTGACAGGGAGGATGGAGATGACAGGGGTGGGTGGTAGGAAGCTGACAGGGAGGATGGAGATGACAGGGGTGGGTGGTAGGAAGCTGATAGGGAGGATGAAGACGACAGGGGTGGGTGGTAGGAAGCTGACAGGGAGGATGGAGATGACAGGGGCGGGTGGTAGGAAGCTGACAAAGAGGATAGAGATGACAGGGGTGGGTGGTAGGAAGCTGACAGGGAGGATGGAGATGACAGGAGTGGGTGGTAGGAAGCTGACAGGGAGGATGAAGATGACAGGGGTGGGTGGTAGGAAGCTGACAGGGAGGATAGAGATGACAGGGGTGGGTGGTAGGAAGCTGACAGGGAGGATGAAGATGACAGGGGTGGGTGGTAGGAAGATGACAGGGAGGATGGAGATGACAGGGAATATGGAGATGACAGGGAATATGGAGATGACAGGGGTGGGTGGTAGGAAGCTGATAGGGAGGATGAAGACGACAGGGGTGGGTGGTAGGAAGCTGACAGGGAGGATGGAGATGACAGGGGCGGGTGGTAGGAAGCTGACAAAGAGGATGGAGATGACAGGGGTGGGTGGTAGGAAGCTGACAGGGAGGATGGAGATGACAGGAGTGGGTGGTAGGAAGCTGACAGGGAGGATGGAGATGACAGGGGTGGGTGGTAGGAAGCTGACAGGGAGGATGGAGATGACAGGAGTGGGTGGTAGGAAGCTGACAGGGAGGATGGAGATGACAGGAGTGGGTGGTAGGAAGCTGACAGGGAGGATGGAGATGACAGGGGTGGGTGGTAGGAAGCTGATAGGGAGGATGAAGACGACAGGGGTGGGTGGTAGGAAGCTGACAGGGAGGATGGAGATGACAGGGGCGGGTGGTAGGAAGCTGACAAAGAGGATAGAGATGACAGGGGTGGGTGGTAGGAAGCTGACAGGGAGGATGGAGATGACAGGAGTGGGTGGTAGGAAGCTGACAGGGAGGATGAAGATGACAGGGGTGGGTGGTAGGAAGCTGACAGGGAGGATGGAGATGACAGGGGCGGGTGGTAGGAAGCTGACAGGGAGGATGGAGATGACAGGAGTGGGTGGTAGGAAGCTGACAGGGAGGATGGAGATGACAGGAGTGGGTGGTAGGAAGCTGACAGGGAGGATAGAGATGACAGGGGTGGGTGGTAGGAAGCTGACAGGGAGGATGAAGATGACAGGGGTGGGTGGTAGGAAGATGACAGGGAGGATGGAGATGACAGGGAATATGGAGATGACAGGGAATATGGAGATGACAGGGAATATGGAGATGACAGGGGTGGGTGGTAGGAAGATGACAGGGAGGATGGAGATGACAGGGGGTGATAAAATGTAAGACAGGCCTCAGAGGTAGGGTGGTGGGATCATGCCAGGAACAGGGGGATGACGAGGAGCATGATGATGACAGGAGACAGTAGATGGCATCATAGCATTAGGGCTGTGTGTGAGGTCATCACGGGCGGCTGGTAGCAGGGATGTTCGGGCTCCCTCGTTCAGGGAGTGACGTCACTGGATGCTGTCAGTGTCGGGCAGCGGACCGTCATTCACAGTACCTACGTCTTCCACACTACGGCCGTCCATCCTGGAGAGGAATTCAAGGAGCTGCTCAGCAGCGGCGGCGGCGGCAGCCATTATCCGCGCTCTGCACATGGTACTTGGTAGGAGATTCGCAGAGCGCGGGAGAAGGGGAGGAGCCGGGGGAGGGGAGCACATTGATCCACCTACTGACCCAACAACTGTTGGATGATCGAGGCTGCGTCAAGCTCCCAGTGCCTCTTCCTCCACAGGACTGCGCGGCGGCAAGGACTACTACTGTCACACATTGAGATAGGGAACCAGTGGCCATGGCTGCGCCCTAGGCGGCTGCCTAGTGGTACCGCCAGCCCTGAGTGCAGGGGGAGTGGAGTGGGCGGAACTGGATAGTGGCAACTTGCCGCTCCCCTGAATGTGCCGCCTGGTACAATGGTACCACCGGGTCCCATGGTAGGGCCGGCCCTGCCACCGGGACTCGGGAGACAGCCGCGCACTATAGCCTAGCAGGGCACGTGTTAGTAACCATTACACAACATATTTTGGGGCATGCCCTTTTGACAAAGGGGCATGCCCGAAACATGTTATCCTGGCTACCGGCTTTCTACCCATTCTTCTGGTGTGCTGCCACATGCCCTGTTAGCCTATGGTGTGCGGCTGTCTCCCGAGTTTCAGTGGCACAAGATCCTCTGATCCCTGTGCTGCAGCCAGCGGTCTCCTGGATTGCTTCCAAAGCAATTATTCAAGGTATTCAAAGGGCAGAACTATCCTACAGAATGGGCAAAGAGGGTAAGTCAGTGGTCCAGAGGACCCTCAGCACTGTAGTTGGCCTCTGGGTCTCTGGCAGTTCCATAAAAGTAAGTTACAGCCACTGACTTACTGGAACACAGCCAAAGTCTGGATCCTTGGTTCACAGCCGCAAACCCTCACTGGATCAGTTGCAGTCTCTCACGAGATCCAACACTTGGCACACGGGTCAACCAGCAGAGGCTCTGAGCAGTCAAGTCCTTCCACAGGCAGCCTGTAAGGGTGAGGCCCCATCTTCTTTCCATGTGGCTGATATGAGCAGCTGGGCTATGCTTATACTTACAGGGTTTCAGGGCATCACGCTTGTGTTCCACCCACACCCACGCATGGATGCTAGTCCTAGGCCTCTCCTCCTCATCTTGCTGTTCACCCTGACCCATGAGACACGGGGACCAGGCCACTTAATGCAAGTTATATATATACAAAAGTGCTGTGTTAAAAACAAATATACATATTGACCATTACATAAAAATTAATCAAAAACAGTGAACAGTGATAAAGTTCCCTAAAAGGTCAAAAAGAGATATTGAATAGACCAAAAGTAAGTCCCAATATTCAAATCCATTGAATATGTGTTAAGGTGCTCCTTGAATAGATTAAACACCACCAACCACCATCACCAAGTGTGCGATAAAGTACCTGCTTACCAAATGAACAAATGACCCCCCTTTCTCAAGATAAGCCATGTACCGCATGTAAAGCCTTGTACACACGGTCGGACTTCAAACAAACTTTTCCGTGGATTTTTGTCCGAAGGGAGTTGGCGGTGAACGCCCATAGCATACACACGCTCTGACTTTTTCGGCAACAAACACGAACGTAGTGACGTTTCAACATACTGACGACACTTCAAAAGAGGAAGTTCAATTCTCCGGCATCACCCTTTGGGCTCCTTCTGTTAATCTCGAGTTAGTAGAAGTTTGGTCAGTGTTGATTCGCAATTTTCCTTTTCACTAGAACACAAATCCTTTGTAAATACGTTTGTCATTTCTCTGTATCATCAGCAAAGCAGCTTTAATATTATCCCATTATTAAGAAGAGAATGTGCGCTGCATTTCTAGATTTCATAACTTGCCGCGTCACGAATGTGATATCTCCATTATGAACGCTAGTTTTACAAGACAGAACGCTTCCGGCTGGTCCTTGCTTCTGAGCATGCGTGTTTGTACTTCGGACTAAAGTGCGATGGATTTCTGTACACACGATAGGACTTTGCACCGTAGGACTTTTGTTGCCGAAAAGTTTGTCCGTTTGCAGAGCGAACTTTTGTCCGATGAAAACAGAAAAAGTTTGTCCGATGGAGTGTACACACACGGTCTGATTTTTTTGAAAACCTGCTAATTTTGAAGTTTCTTGTCAAAAAGTCAGACCGTGTGTATGAGGCTCAAGACTGTCACTCTATGACTGCAAAGCTCCCTGATCATCCAGAATCCCCCACAGAACGTGCCAGCCAAGGCTCAAAATGCGGGTAACCATATGGAAAGAGAAAGAAAACATCCCTCCATAGTGCAATAAAAGACCGATACCTTCTTTATCTAATAGACAGAGATGCACTCAAAGTAATAAAATAGACATGCGCATGTACAGATATCATAAACTGGCAAAAATTCCTGGTTCTAAAGACACGTGAAGCTGGCACGAGGTTACATCTGACACATTTTGCCATTAAAGGACATCTTCAAAAGGCCAAGAGAGTCGTGCCGCATCACTGTATATATATATTAATAAATATATATATATATATATTGTGACAGCAGGAAGGTAAAGTCACCTGGTTGCATCCAGGGGGGTAGATATATTTCTCCCAGATTCAGGCTTTATGCCGACTTATACAACTAGGGAGTTGATGAAGCCCAGCTGAGGCTAGTGGGCTCATGGATGACTCATACCTCTAGAGAGAGGGCTGGGCGTCGTGCAGGCAGGGAGTTGATGAGACCAGCTGAAGCTTGTCAGCTCATTTAAGGCCTTTATAAAAACTCCCAGCTTCATTAGATGTTAGCTCATGCCTGGACCCAGACCTGTGTGGACTGTCTAGGGAGAGTGAACCCCTGTGCGGTGAGGCAAAGCCTGTGTGGCTATTTGTTTGGACTTTTACTAAACCAGGGACTTAGGGACTAGGACAGCACCAGGCTGATCCCAGTTGTTAGTTTAGGAAACCTGCATGTTTAGTCAGAGGTCAAACTGACCAGGATTTATTTTGTTTATGTTTCTTTTTGGCTTTGCTGTGTTTTTGTCACTGTACATAGAGAAATAAACCACAACCTACGTCTGCTGGCCCTGTTTTTGTGTGGGGAGCCCAACCAGGGGGTCACACACACCCGCTACCGAGTTAACCCCTCACAGTTGGTGGAGAATGCGGGCAGAAGAAACCGTTGAGCAGCTTGTGGTGCCCAAACCTTACAGGAAGTTGGTGTTGGAGTTGGCCCATGGGCACATTCTTGGAGGTCATCTGGGGACAGAGAAAACCCGAGAGAGGGTATTACAGAGATTCTATTGGCCTGGGGTGATGAAGGACATAGAAAATTATTGTTCCTCCTGCCCTGTGTGTCAGAGGTCGGCCCCGATGCCACATGTCCGTAGCCCGCTGGTCCCTCTACCCATCATTGAGGTCCCGTTTGAGAGAATCGCAATGGATTTGGTAGGTCCTATAATCAAGTCCACTAGGGGGCACCAGTACATATTGGTTATAATGGACTATGCCACCCGTTATCCAGAAGCGATCCCTCTCAGAAATACCTCGGCCAAAACCATAGCCAAAGAGCTATCTCTTGTTTTTAGCCGGGTGGGTATTTGTAAAGAACTGCTTACGGACCAAGGTACACCCTTTATGTCCCGGGTTATGAAAGAGCTGTGTAAATTGTTCAAAGTGACGCAATTGCGTACATCTGTGTATCACCCCCAAACCGATGGGCTGGTTGAAAGATTCAACAAAACCCTAAAACAAATGTTGAAGAAAGTGGTGGATAGAGATGGAAAGGATTGGGACTGTCTACTTCCTTATTTGATGTTTGCTATTAGGGAGGTGCCCCAATCCTCTACGGGATTCTCCCCCTTTGAGTTACTGTATGGGAGACACCCAAGAGGGCTGTTGGATATTGCCAAGGAAACTTGGGAAAGTGAGAGTTCTCCCCACAGGAGTGTGATTGAGCATGTCGCCCTGATGCAAGATCGAATTGCACAGGTAATGCCCATCGTGAAGGAACATTTGGCCCAAGCGCAGTTGGCACAGCAGAGAGTGTACAACCGTGGAGCAAAGACCCGTACCTTTTCCCCGGGGGATAGGATATTGGTACTTGTCCCTACGGTTGAAAGTAAATTCCTTGCCAAATGGCAAGGCCCCTATGAGATAATGGAAAAAGTGAGCGAAGTGAATTACAAGGTCAGACAACCAGGAAGGCGAAAGCCTGAACAGATATATCACGTTAATCTGTTGAAAGCCTGGAGGGATAGAGAGTCCCTAGTCGCAGAAACTTGGTCACCAGCTCAAACTGGTTGCGTGATTCCGGAGGTTGGAATAGCAGCCACCTTGTCACAACCCCAACAACAGGAGGTTAAGGAGTTTGTGCTTCGCAACAAGGAGGTGTTCTCTGAGCTGCCGGGACAAACATCTGGGGTAGAGCATGATATTATTACCCCGCCCGGTGAAAGGGTGAAGTTAAAACCCTATCGGATCCCAGAGGCCCGACGGGAGGCAATACGGGAGGAAGTACAGAAAATGCTGAACTTAGGGGTGATAGAGGAGTCCCAAAGTGATTGGTCTAGTCCCATTGTGTTGGTGCCTAAACCGGATGGGAGCTGGCGATTTTGTAACGATTTTCGTCAGTTGAACAAAGTTACAAAATTTGACACCTACCCCATGCCACGTATAGATGAGTTGATCGACCGGCTGGGAACAGCCCGATACATGACGACTCTTGACCTCACAAAAGGGTATTGGCAAATTCCCCTGGCCAAGTCGGCCAAAGAGAAAACCGCATTTGTAACCCCAGACGGGGCGTTCCAATATAAGAGAATGCCGTTCGGGTTACAGAATGCGCCGGCCACATTCCAGCGGAAAATGGACCAGATACTGAGGCCCCATCGGAAGTATGCTGCGGCTTACCTGGATGACGTAATTGTCCATAGCACAGATTGGGCCTCACATCTGCCAAAAGTGCAAGCAGTCCTAGACTCTATCCGGGAAGCGGGGTTTACGGCTAACCCCAAGAAGTGTACCATTGGGCAGGAGGAGGCCAAATATCTTGGGTACACCATTGGCAGGGGAGTGATAAAACCCCAACTCAACAAAGTCGAGGCCATCCAGAGTTGGCCACGTCCCAACAGCAAGAAGCAGGTACGGGCCTTTCTGGGAATCGCGGGTTATTATCGGCGCTTCATTCCCCACTTTGCTTCTAAGGCTGTGCCCCTAACCAACCTGACGAAAGGGAAAGGGTCGGTCATGATTAAATGGACCCCCAAGGCTGAGGCAGCATTCCAATTCTTGAAACAAGCCTTATGTAGCCAGCCAGTGTTGTACTCACCCGACTTCTCTAAAGACTTTGTCGTACAAAGTGATGTGTCAGATGTGGGGTTAGGAGCAGTATTGTCCCAGGTCTGGAACGGGGAAGAGCACCCAGTCATTTACCTCAGCAGGAAGTTGAAGTCCCATGAGGTAAATTACGCCACGGTTGAAAAGGAGTGTTTAGCGGTGAAGTGGGCTCTAGATTCCCTTCGGTACTATCTGCTAGGTAGGCACTTTGACATGGTTACGGATCACGCTCCGTTAAAGTGGATGGCTCAAAACAAGGAGACAAATAGAAGAGTGAATAGGTGGTTCCTGGCCCTACAGGAATTCAACTTCACAGTAAAGCATCGCCCTGGCGTTCAAATGGGGAATGTGGATGCTTTGTCTCGAGTACATGAATGCCTGATTGCTGGTGTTCCAACCCCAAGGTTAAAACAAGAGGGGGGGGGTATGTGACAGCAGGAAGGTAAAGTCACCTGGTTGCATCCAGGGGGGTAGATATATTTCTCCCAGATTCAGGCTTTATGCCGACTTATACAACTAGGGAGTTGATGAAGCCCAGCTGAGGCTAGTGGGCTCATGGATGACTCATACCTCTAGAGAGAGGGCTGGGCGTCGTGCAGGCAGGGAGTTGATGAGACCAGCTGAAGCTTGTCAGCTCATTTAAGGCCTTTATAAAAACTCCCAGCTTCATTAGATGTTAGCTCATGCCTGGACCCAGACCTGTGTGGACTGTCTAGGGAGAGTGAACCCCTGTGCGGTGAGGCAAAGCCTGTGTGGCTATTTGTTTGGACTTTTACTAAACCAGGGACTTAGGGACTAGGACAGCACCAGGCTGATCCCAGTTGTTAGTTTAGGAAACCTGCATGTTTAGTCAGAGGTCAAACTGACCAGGATTTATTTTGTTTATGTTTCTTTTTGGCTTTGCTGTGTTTTTGTCACTGTACATAGAGAAATAAACCACAACCTACGTCTGCTGGCCCTGTTTTTGTGTGGGGAGCCCAACCAGGGGGTCACACACACCCGCTACCGAGTTAACCCCCTCACAATATATATATATAAACACAAATGGCAGGTAGCCAAGCCTCGTTTCCAGCTCAAGGCCAAGCCTCGGCTTGCCCTCCTGTTGAGTCTAACTTTCAATAACAAGCAGAGTAGCCAAGCCTCGTTTCCAGCCCGAAGCCAAGCCTTGGCTTGATCTCCTATAGAGCCTCGATTCCAACCAAATCCAAACCTCGATTTAAACCCAGTTATCAACCAAGAGAAAACATCAGAGATTGCAATAGGAACTAAGCTGGCGATGACAGCTCTGTTCCAACTTCAAACAAACATTTAACCACTTCCCGCCCGGTCAATAGCAGATTGACGTCCAGGAAGTGGTTCAGTTATCCTGACTGGGCGTCATGTGATGTCCAGCAGGATAACAGCCGCCGCGCGCCCGTGGGGGCGCGCATCGCGGCGATCGGTGGTGCGGTGTGTCAGTCTGACACACCGGCTCTTTACCACGTGATCAGCCGCATCCAATCACGGCTGATCACAATGTAAACAGGAAGAGCCGTTGATCGGCTTTTCCTCACTCGTGTCTGACAGACGCGATTAGAGGAGAGCCGATCGGCGGCTCTCCTGACAGGGGGGGGTTTGCGCTGATTGTTTATCAATGCAGCCCCCCTCGGATGCCCACACCGGACCACCAGGATACCGCCCAGGACCACCAGGGAAGCACCTAACATGTGGATGGCCAGGTAAGTCCCCCTTGGCCATTCACATGTACAAATGTATGCATAACATATGCCAAGCCCAATCAGTGCCCACAAATGGGCACTGACTGGCACCATAATGGCACAAACAAAATTTGTGATGCCCAGCAATGCCACCCAACAGTGTCATCAGTGCCACCCACCAGTGTCCATCAGTGCCACCTATCAGTGCACATCTGTGCCCATCAGTGCCCACCTATCAGTGCCCATCCATGCCACCTATCATTGCCACCCATTAGTACCCATCAGTGCCACCTATGAGTGCCCATCAGTGCCGCCTATGAGTGCCCATCAGTGCAGCATACCAGTGCCACCTATCAGTGCCCATCAGTGCCGCTATCTGCCCATCAGTGCCGCCTATCAGTGCCCATCAGTGCCGCCTATCAGTGCCCATCATCAGTGCCACCTCATTGGTGCCACCTCATCGGTGCCCATCAGTGCCGCCTTATCAGTGCCCGTCAGTGCAGCCATATCAGTGCCCATCATTGAAGAAGAAAATTTACTTATTTACAAAAAAAATACAGAAACAAAGAAAAAACGTTGTTTTTTTTTCAAAATTTTCGCTCTTTTTTTATTTGTTGCGCAAAAAATAAAAATCGCAGAGGTGATCAAATACCACCAAAAGAAAGCTCTATTTGTGGGAAAAAAATGATAACAAATTTGTTTGGGTACAGTGTGTGTTGTCAAATTGCGAAAGCGCTGAAAGCTGAAAATTGGCTTGGGCAGAAAGGTGTATAAGTGCCCGGTATTGAAGTGGTTAAATAAATCAGGGTTGGAAAAGGGAAATCAAACCTCTTGACCATCAATCCAGAATTTATCAACAAAATAAAATTACATACACACGTTTAAAAACGACATGAGTAAAACTAAGTGGAGACCAAAATTGTATAAATCTATATAATAAAAAATTATTATATAAAAAAAAATATTAAACCAAAAATATGAATGGCATCCACCATTGCGATACCCAATGGCTCCAGAGGTGCAGCCCAGATAGGTTCATATACACTAATAAAAAATATTATCTACTATCTACTAATAAAAAAATATTGTAGATAGTAATAAAAGGTATATGAAAAATATATATACAGACTCCAATTGGCTGTCCACATGTATCATCCCATAAAAATATAAGAACATAAGATATACCCCCAGATAAAAAATGTAATACATGTAAGAATACTACGAAGCGTAACAATCATGGCCTAGCAGGGTGAAGGAGGAAAAAGAAAGCATAATAAAAAATAAAAATAGAATTAAAGTATGACAAGGAGGCTAACCTCCCCAATGGAGCTGGGATCTCAAGCATTGTTAATAAATGCGTTGACACCCCAGTCAATGTTAAAACCATATGGGAAATAGGACTTGACCTCATAAATCCATTGGGTTTCCAGTTTGCATATCTCCCTAGTCCCTTCTAATGGCACTTCCTCTTCAATGAGGGACAAATTAGTCAAACCTATCCAAGACATATGGTACCCACATGGTTCCTATTGTGAGCAATGGCATAATGTCTAGGGACACTGTGTCCACCAAAACCTTGCCTAATATTTGCCAGGTGTTCATCTAGCCTAACTTGCAGCATCCATGTGGTCCTCCCAATATATTGGAGGCCACACAGACATTGCAGAAGGTACACAACATTGGTTGAGGAGCACTTGATAAATAGTTTAATTTCAAATCACCTTCCAGTAGCAGTTGAAACAAAGGTTTTGACTTTCCTCCCCCTACACCCATTAATTATACATATATTGCATTTTTTGCATCTAACTGGAAACCAGTTAAGTTGTGGAAAAAGGCTGGGCATTCAGGAGGGTCAAAGATATTAGGTGCAATCCAATGTCTTAAAGATGGAGCACCTCTATAAACTATTTGTGGCCTTGGAGGCAATAGAGGGCCCAGAACCCAATCGTTCGGCAAGATATGCCAGTGTTTGACCATCAGTCTTTTCACTACAAAATGTTGGGTGCAAAATCCAGTTATCAAAGACCAACCAAATCGGTCATTATTATTATCTGCAGTTGACGTTGGTCTTTCCTGTAACAAGCAATTACAGGAGTTACTTGAGGAGGTTTTCTCTTTCTGCCAGGTGGGGGTCTCCTTTTACTCTATCACCATCCACTCCATAGCTGGCCAGGTTTTATCAGCACCAGCACAGAACATTGCTTTGATCTGTCCCAGGAGCCTTACAGAAAGGAGAGGGAGAAGCGCAGTGATTTTGAATCCCCAAACTGCTGCATCGGCTGCATGGGCACTGACAGCTCATCACCCACAGAGGTAAGTACAGGGGGGGCGGGGGGATGGGGAGGGTGTACAGTGTTCACCTTTTATTTTTTTCTGAAAAGATGACGTATCCTTCTTTTAAAATGTGCTGGCTGATGTTGACAGGCTTTGATCTTGCATTGAGGATATCAGCTTGAGACTTTTCTGAAACCAATTAGATCTCATCAACAGTTACATTGGACCTGTAATTGATCTGCTTCTGATGGGTTTACATTCCCATTGACTTGTAATAGAATGCAAAACCAACCTGAAGCAAAAAAAGAAAAAAATATTGTCAATACAAGCACTAATTCATACCTTTCTTTCTTATCCTTCACAAAGTCATCTAGGAAATGTTAACATTTTTTTTCTTATCCTGAAATCTGTAATTGGTCGAGTCCCAAAAATAGCCCATGAACCGATGAACATCTTGACTTTACACCTAGTGAAGATTGTGCCGCTGTTTTCAATCTTGCCAAGGCAGTAATGGCTGAAATGTCGGGATTTATTTCCTTGGCTGGTCTGATTCCATTAAGCAAATGAGCAAATACAGCTACTATGGGGTGAGACACTTATTTCTAAAATAATAGTCTCCGAATAGAAAATGACTTGGCTGCTTTGAATTCACTCCCAGTGAAATTACATTGCTCAACTTAAAGATAATGGATGAATCACTTAAAGCAAGTCAAAAAAATTATCTTTTCTTATTTCTTACATGAACCATAGACAAAGCAAGCTTTAAAGTGGACTTCTACTCAAATGTAAAGTTAAAGTTATGAGAGCAGTGGAATGGATAGGTAACGAGTAATTGAAGTGCCCTTTTCCTGGAGAAAATGTTGCCCCAGGCTCCCTCCTGGGCTGATCTAAGGACCAATAAACTAGGCATTTGGTCATATGATCTGTGCCTACTCAGCTAGTCTGAATTTCAAACTGCCTCCTTCTAATCAACACCTAGACTTCAGTTCACATATCCGGCAAAAAGGCTTGAGCAACATTTTCTCCAGGAAATGTGTGTTAGCCCTTCTGTGTGAATACATACTAGCAAAAATGTCAAAGTGGATCTCCAGAGAAAAACAAAATAAACTTTGGCAACATGACAGGACAGATCCCAATTGTTCTTTCTTCTGCTCCATGGAAAGGAAGGGTCCATTCTGCAGTGACCATTGGCTGTCAGAAGGGCCTATTACAGGTTTCGGTAACTTTGAGCAGTGACATTACTTAAGGGCGGACAAAGGAAAGTTGACCAGACCTTTGAAGTTAACGGAGAGTAGTTTCAGGCCACCAACCCCTACTACCATAGGTCAAATCCTGGAGTTCATGTACGAGCAAAAGCTTTTATGGGTTTTTCAGGATTTTTTCTCTAAAAACCCTCCTTGTAATCCTAACACTAGGATCACCATATTGGCCATCTACTGGGCTAGGAGGACACAATAGCAGACGTTATTTATCACACATCTATGGGAGGACTATAGCGGGTTCCCTAGTCTCATCTGTGGAAGTGCGCAGGGGCAAGTTGGCCCATCCACTGATAGATATACATTGTATATCTCTTTATTTATGGGATTGTTTTACTATCTATTCTGAAGACATCCAATCCATCCTCTTTGGTCTCTGCTGGGCCCCCCACTTCTTTAGGGGCATATTCTGTCCTTATTTTGGGGTGTCAGTGGCAGCCCACATACTTCAGATTCTTAGAACTGGGCATCTCATTTTCATACAATAGTTTTAATACTCATCTCTTTCCTATTGAGTTAAGTTGCTGCCATGTGATTGGCTGATTAGCAATTTGTGTGGCCAAGCAATTGAACAGGTGTACCTAATAAATTGGCCGATGAGTGTATGTGCCAACATAATCTGGATATATAAGCATAATTATATAATCTAAAGATGTTTTTTTTTTTATTTCACCAAACTGTGGAGTTTGGTTTGATGTGATGTTTTCATCCAAGCCATTATGAGAACAAAATGTACTTTTTTCTTAACATGGTGTAAGTGTCAGAGGATGTGGGGAGCTTCACTGATATATTATGGTGGTAGTGTTTGTATTTTATTTATTTTTTTAACCGAGCCATTATGTTATTTAATTTTCTACTTTCTACTGATCTGGTACTGTAAAATTGTGTAACAAACTGGGCATGTATAGTTTTTTTGTAAATAAACCTAAAAGCTGTTATGCTGGGTTCATGTTTGTGCATTTATTTATTTTCAGTGGGCTGCCAGAGCACCTAGCCAGGACAGAAAACACACTACATTGCGGGACTCAATGCATTACAGTGATAGCACAGGTGTGGTACCTTAATGTGTTGAGTTTTCATTTATATTGTCACCTCCGCACACCTATGCATGAGATGTATTGAATGAAATTGCCCGTGACACCCCCACAACCCTCTCAAACCCATGGAACAATAAAACTAATATGATTATCAGTGCTGGGGAATCGCCATGGCCCTGCGGGGGGGGGGGCACACGGCAGGGGGTAGCATGGCCAAGCAGGCAAGGATTACTATTCAACATCACATTACAATTCGATAAGGTGGCGGTCACTGGAGTGAAAAACAAGCAACCTCTCTATTGTCACAGAGAGGACTACCATTAGATATAATGGCTCTCCGTACATGCTGCCTCCCAGGGCTTCCCCTACGGTGTCTCCTCCCAATACAATCGCCATGCAACCCACACTATGAAGCTCCTGGATTCCACATTATACTTCACAATGTACCACCGTCACCCCCCTGCTATTCTCTCTGTACCCCTATCCCAATGACATCTAATTCTACACACTTTACATCTCCCATTACATCTTATTCTGCACTCCCTGCATATCCCAATACATCTCACTTTCAACTTACTGCATACCCCATTACACCTCACTCTGCACCCAATACACCCTCCATTACACCTCACTCTTCACCAAATACACCCTCCATTACACCTCACTCTGCACCCAATGCACCCTCCATTACACCTCACTCTGCACCCAATGCACCCTCCATTACACCTCACTCTGCACCCAATACACCCTCCATTACACCTCACTCTGCACCCAATACACCCTCCATTACACCTCACTCTGGACCCAATACACCCTCCATTACACCTCACTCTGCACCCAATACACCCTCCATTACACATCACTCTGCACTCAATACACCCTCCATTACACCTCAATCTTCACCCAATACACCCTCCATTACACCTCACTCTGCATCCAATACACCCTCCATTACACCTCACTCTGCACCCAATACACCCTCCATTACACCTCACTCTTCACCAAATACACCCTCCATTACACCTCACTCTGCACCCAATGCACCCTCCATTACACCTCACTCTGCACCCAATGCACCCTCCATTACACCTCACTCTGCACCCAATACACCCTCCATTACACCTCACTCTTCACCAAATACACCCTCCATTACACCTCACTCTGCACCCAATGCACCCTCCATTACACCTCACTCTGCACCCAATGCACCCTCCATTACACCTCACTCTGCACCCAATACACCCTCCATTACACCTCACTCTGCACCCAATACACCCTCCATTACACCTCACTCTGCACCCAATACACCCTCCATTACACCTCACTCTGCACCCAATACACCCTCCATTACACATCACTCTGCACTCAATACACCCTCCATTACACCTCAATCTTCACCCAATACACCCTCCATTACACCTCACTCTGCATCCAATACACCCTCCATTACACCTCACTCTGCACCCAATACACCCTCCATTACACCTCACTCTTCACCAAATACACCCTCCATTACACCTCACTCTGCACCCAATGCACCCTCCATTACACCTCACTCTGCACCCAATGCACCCTCCATTACACCTCACTCTGCACCCAATACACCCTCCATTACACCTCACTCTGTACCCAATACACCCTCCATTACACCTCACTCTGCATCCAATGCACCCTCCATTACACCTCACTCTGGACCAATACACCCTCCATTACACCTCACTCTGCACCCAATGCACCCTCCATTACACCTCACTCTGCACCCAATACACCCTCCATTACACCTCACTCTTCACCAAATACACCCTCCATTACACCTCACTCTGCACCCAATGCACCCTCCATTACACCTCACTCTGCACCCAATACACCCTCCATTACACCTCACTCTGCACCCAATACACCCTCCATTACACCTCACTCTGCACCCAATACACCCTCCATTACACCTCACTATTCACCAAATACACCCTCCATTACACCTCACTCTGCACCCAATGCACCCTCCATTACACCTCACTCTGCACCCAATGCACCCTCCATTACACCTCACTCTGCACCCAATACACCCTCCATTACACCTCACTCTGCACCCAATACACCCTCCATTACACCTCACTCTGCACCCAATACACCCTCCATTACACCTCACTCTGCACCCAATACACCCTCCATTACACCTCACTCTGCACCCAATACACCCTCCATTACACCTCACTCTGCACCCAATACACCCTCCATTACACCTCACTCTGCACCCAATATACCCTCCATTACACCTCACTCTGCACCCAATACACCCTCCATTACACCTCACTCTGCACCCAATACACCCTCCATTACACCTCACTCTGCACCCAATACACCCTCCATTACACCTCACTCTTCACCCAATACACCCTCCATTACACCTCACTCTGCACCCAATACACCCTCCATTACACCTCACTCTGCACCCAATACACCCTCCATCACACCTCACTCTGCACCCAATGCACCCTCCATTACACCTCACTCTGCACCCAATACACCCTCCATTACACCTCACTCTGCACCCAATGCACCCTCCATTACACCTCACTCTGCACCCAATACACCCTCCATTACACCTCACTCTGCACCCAATACACCCTCCATTACACCTCACTCTGGACCCAATACACCCTCCATTACACATCACTCTGCACTCAATACACCCTCCATTACACCTCACTCTGCACCCAATACACCCTCCATTACACCTCACTCTGCACCCAATACACCCTCCATTACACCTCACTCTGCACCCAATACACCCTCCATTACACCTCACTCTGCACCCAATACACCCTCCATTACACCTCACTCTGCACCCAATACACCCTCCATTACACCTCACTCTGCACCCAATACACCCTCCATTACACCTCACTCTTCACCCAATACACCCTCCATTACACCTCACTCTGCACCCAATACACCCTCCATTACACCTCACTCTGCATCCAATACACCCTCCATCACACCTCACTCTGCACCCAATGCACCCTCCATTACACCTCACTCTGCACCCAATACACCCTCCATTACACCTCACTCTGCACCCAATGCACCCTCCATTACACCTCACTCTGCACCCAATACACCCTCCATTACACCTCACTCTGCACCCAATACACCCTCCATTACACCTCACTCTGCACTCAATGCACCCTCCATTACACATCACTCTGCACTCAATACACCCTCCATTACACCTCACTCTTCACCCAACACACCCTCCATTACACCTCACTCTTCACCAAATACACCCTCCATTACACCTCACTCTGCACCCAATGCACCCTCCATTACACCTCACTCTTCACCCAATACACCCTCCATTACACCTCACTCTGCACCCAATGCACCCTCCATTACACCTCACTCTGCACCCAATACACCCTCCATTACACCTCACTCTGCACCCAATACACCCTCCATTACACCTCACTCTGGACCCAATACACCCTCCATTACACATCACTCTGCACTCAATACACCCTCCATTACACCTCAATCTTCACCCAATACACCCTCCATTACACCTCACTCTGCATCCAATACACCCTCCATTACACCTCACTCTGGACCAATACACCCTCCATTACACCTCACTCTGCACCCAATGCACCCTCCATTACACCTCACTCTGCACCCAATATACACTCCATTACACCTCACTCTGGAACCAATACACCCTCCATTACACATCACTCTGCACTCAATACACCCTCCATTACACCTCAATCTGCATCCAATACACCCTCCATTACACCTCACTCTGCATCCAATACACCCTCCATTACACCTCACTCTGGACCAATACACCCTCCATTACACCTCACTCTGGACCAATACACCCTCCATTACACCTCACTCTGCACCCAATGCACCCTCCATTACACCTCACTCTGCACCCAATATACCCTCTGTGACAGGGGGTCACTTTGGACACAGGGTTAGCCAGGAAACAATGGACATTGAGAATATATATGGCTTGGATTGCTTAAAATGGGTCTGTAATATTTATCCACCATATTCCCCATTTACCTGCAAAGAACTATCTACTGTTTTATGAACTCAACAGGTTAAATTAAGAGAGGCTGATGTGTCTCCTGTCTCCTTGTGTAATGCTAATGAGCCCCACCTATGTTACAGGCCCTTTCATTGTGTTGATGTGGATTGGAGCTTGGTAAAGCGTCTGGCTCCATATTATGGGATGTGGAAGTGTCTTCTGTGAGGAGGGGGGGGGATCAACCCTCCTGCCTAAGACTGTTTATCAAAGGAGAAGTTTGAACACACCTGACCTGTATCACCATTGTCATTGGACAGTTTAACCCGCCCTGTTCCCCAAAGGATGGGAGGGGAGGGTTTTGAAGAGAAATGTGTTACCATGTGTTTTGAAAATAAAGGCATTCCCTGTTTTTGGAACTTGAATACAGAGCGTTGTCTCGTATCTGGGGGGAGAACCATTCGTATGGGGTCTTATTCAGCTGGTTGGAGTGTCTGGTGGCTGTCGTGTGGTTGGAAAGGGAATATCCTAACGGTGTTAACCCCTTTCATACTTGGGGTGCCGTTACACCCTCCATTACACCTCACTCTGCACCCAATACACCCTCCATTACACCTCACTCTGCACCCAATGCACCCTCCATTACACCTCACTCTGCACCCAATACACCCTCCATTACACCTCACTCTGGACCCAATACACCCTCCATTACACATCACTCTGCACTCAATACACCCTCCATTACACCTCAATCTGCATCCAATACACCCTCCATTACACCTCACTCTGGACCCAATACACCCTCCATTACACCTCACTCTGCACCCAATACACCCTCCATTACACCTCACTCTGCACCCAATACATCCCACATTACACCTCACTCTGCACTCCCTGCATCCCACATTACACCTCTCTCTGCACCCAATACATCCCACATCACACCTCACTCTGCACCCAATACACCCTCCATTACACCTCACTCTGCACCCAATACACCCTCCATTACACCTCACTCTGCACCCAATACATCCCACATTACACCTCACTCTGCACACAATACATCCCACATTACACCTCACTCTGCACCCAATACACCTCACTCTGCACCCAATACATCCAACATTACACCTCAATACATCCTCCATTACACCTCACTCTGCACCCAATACATCCTCCATTACACCTCACTCTGCACCCAATACATCCTCCATTACACCTCACTCTGCACCCCCTGCATCCCACATTACACCTCACTCTGCATCTAATGCACCCCACATTACACCTCACTCTGTACCTTCTGCATCCTCCATTACACCTCACTCTGTATCACCCACATCCCATATTACACCTCACTCTGCACCCAATACATCCTCCATTACACCTCACACTGCACCCCTTGCATTCCCCATTACACCTCATTATGCCCCCTGCATCACACATTACACCTCACTCTGTACCCAATACAACCTCCACTACACCTCACTCTGCACCCCCTGCACCCCACATTACACCTCACTCTGTACCCTATACATCCTCCATTACACCTCACTCTGCACCCCCTTCACCCCACATTACACCTCACTCTGCACCCAATACATCCTCCATTACACCTCACACTGCACCCCTTGCATTCCCCATTACACCTCATTATGCCCCCTGCATCACACATTACACCTCACTCTGTACCCAATACAACCTCCACTACACCTCACTCTGCACCCCCTGCACCCCACATTACACCTTACTCTGTACCCTATTCATTCTCTATTACACCTCACTCTGCACCCCACATTGCACCTCACTCTGCACTCCCTGCATTCCACATTACACGTCACTCTGCACCCCTTCATCCTACAGTACACCCCACTTTGCACTTCCTGCATCCCATGTTACACCTCACTCTGCACCCCCTGCATCCCACATTACTCCTCACTCTGCACCCCCTGCATTCCACATTACACCTCACTCTGCACCCCGTCATTTCACAGCCCACCCCATGCACTCCCTGCATCTCACATTACTCCTCACTCTGCACCCCCTGCATCCCACATTTTACCTCACTCTGCAACAACTCTACTCTCCCTGTACCCTCATTTTACTTCACTCTGCACCACTTTTATTCCCTTGACCAGGGCTTTTTTTCAGCGGGAACGCAGGGGAACGCAGTTATGGCACCTCCTGGACTGACTGGGGTGTGCTGCATGGCATTGATGCTCACTGCTGGCGGATCTATTCTAGCTGGAGGGGATCTATTTTTGCAGGGGGGTCTATTGTTGCTGAGAAGGTCTATTGTTGCTGGTGGGGGACCTATTGTTGCTGGGGGTGGGTCTTATGTTGCTGGGGGGTCAGTTGTTGCTGAAGGAGATCTACTGTTGGGGTGGGGTCTATTGGTGATGGCTGCCAGATAGTCTATAAATGCTGACTGTGCGGAGATCTGTTGATGCTGCCGGGAGTCTATTGTTGCTGGGGGGGAAATTTTGTTGTGGGTGGGACAATGTTGTTAGGGGATCTATTGTTGGTGGCTGAAGGGGATCTATTTTACTGCTTTTCATGATATCATTACGAAATTCCATACAAATTACTTGGCACCACAAAGTGATAATTGGTTCTGTATTGTCTAAAAGGGGTGGCACTGGGTGGTGGGTAGGGGATGGGACCAGGGGATGGTGCTCGGAGGTGGGTATGGGGTGGAGAAAAAGGGTGACTCAGAAAAGGGGAGTTCCTGCACCTATTGTCTGAGAAAAAAAGCCCTGCCCTTGACACATAGCACCCCCTGTTGGTCATAGCTGAGCTGTTCCCATCTTTGGGATTTGGGTTTAAGCCTTACCTGGATAGGCTGTGCCAACTGGACCTCTTCTCTAGCAGCTGTCGCTGTACCCCTTGCTTTTGTGCATGTCTCACAACTCAAAAAATGCTCATGCTGCAAGCTCCGCCTGTACATGCCCCTCCCTCCCTGCTGGGAAAAGGGGATTCTGGGAGTTGTAGTCGGAGAGTGTTAAGGAGTGAAGACAGGTGACCAAGGGATTCAGAGGAAGTAAAATTCCATCAGGTCAGCAGGAGGACCTGGGCCGGGTACAGGAGGGGTGCCTGTACCCCCTAACAGTGGCCCTGGTCATAGAACCTGAAAGTGATAGGCAATCTAATTCTTTACAGTTGTCATCAGAGCAAGAGTTGAAGGAAAGTCCTCCAATGGGAACATCTTTTCCTGAGATGGGAATTCCAATCATCATGGAGAGATTTTCTCTCATTTCCTTTTGCTTCTCCAGGACAGGAGAGGCAACAGAAAATAAAATCTCCCCAGTTGGACACAGGGAGCAAAAAATAACCTGATAGGAGTTTTAATCTTTCCTACTCTAGCTGAAACAACAAAAAAAAGGTTTGCTATCCGTATACTTTAAGTTGGGGGAGGGTCTCTTTGTATATTTATTTATTTTACTTGATTTACTATAAAGGTCATTTGGTGCAACAGAAAGTCCAATAATACAAATGTCAAAAGAGGGAGCTTCTACTCCATAACACACTTTCCAAACTCCTTTTAAATCATGCAAAATGTCACTAATTGGACAACATAATCTGTGCATTGTGTAATGACAGTATCATTCAACTGAACCTACAAGTAGAAGAGGGAAGGGTTTTGGCATCTCTTATTCTCAATGTACAAAGTGTACAGTCAAGTTTTAACAAGAAATTTCTATCTTTCCTCATTCCTAATCTTGGTTTGTATTATCTAATGACGGAGCAGTAGGACAAAGGTAGTTCTCGTACTATTGACTTGCTGCAAGAATTACTTGTAGTTCAGAATTATCATTTCTTCCCTGTCACACCAAAGCAGTGTTTCTCAACCTTTTTTTAATTACCATGATGAAAAAACTTCACATTAGAGGCCCCCCCTTCACATCCGAGGTTCTACCATCATATCAGAAGCCCCCTTCACATCAGAGTTTCAGCCATCATATCAGATGTTCCTCCTTCACACCAGTGGACTCCCTTCACATCTGAGGTCCTCCCATTACACCAGAAGCTCCCTTCATATTAGAGGTTTTCCTATCACATCAGAAGGCCCCCTTTCACATCAGTGTCCCCCCTTCACATGAGAAGCCCCCCTTCACATCAGAGGTTGTCTCATCACATCAGAAGCCCCCCTACACATCAGAGGTTCCCCCATCACATCAGAAGCCCCCCTGCACATCAGTAGTTCCACCATTACATCAGAAGGCCCCTTCACATCAGAGGTTCACCTATCACATCAGAAGCCCCCCTGCACATCAGTAGTTCCACCATTACATCAGAAGGCCCCTTCACATCAGAGGTTCACCTATCACATCAGAAGACCCCCTTCACATCAGAGGTTCCCCCATCACATCAGAAACAGAAACCCCCCTTCACACCAGAGTGTCTCCCATCATATCAGAAGGCTACCTTCACATCAGATCCCCCTTGCACACCAGAAGGCCTCTTTTACATCATAAGTTCCCCCATCACATCAAAGGTTCCCCCATCACATCAGAAACCCCCTACACATCCGAGGTTACCCTATGACATCAGAATGCCCCCATGCACATCAGAGTTTCTCCCATCATATCAGAAGGCTACCTTCACATCAGATCCCCCTTGCACACCAGAAGGCCTCTTTTACATCATAAGTTCCCCCATCACATCAAAGGTTCCCCCATCACATCAGAAACCCCCTACACATCCGAGGTTACCCTATGACATCAGAATGCCCCCATGCACATCAGAGTTTCTCCCATCATATCAGAAGGCTACCTTCACATCAGATCCCCCTTGCACATCAGAAGGCCCCTTACACATTAGAGGTTCCTCCATCACATCAGAAGCCGCCCTTTACATCAGAGGTTCCCCTATTACATCAGAAGGCCCATGTTAGAGGTTCCCCCATCGCATTATAAACCCCCCTACGCATCAGAGGTTCCCCTATCACAGTGATGGCAAACCTTGGCACCCCAGATGTTTTGGAACTACATTTCCCATGATGCTCATCTACAATGCAAAGTGCATGAGCATCATGGGAAATGTAGTTCCAAAACATCTGGGGTGCCAAGGTTCGCCATCACTGCCTTATCACATCAGAAGGCCCCCTTGCACATCAGAAGGCCCCCTTCACATCAGAGGTTCCCCCATCACATAAGAATGCCCCATTGCACATCAGAAGGCCCTCTGTACTTCAGAAAGTCAGAGGCCCCCATCACATTAGATGCCCCTCTGTACATGAGAGCCCCCATCATAACCGAGTACTCACATGACAGTTTTCCCCATCACTTAAGAGTCTGCCCTGGCCGCAGTGGAAGATGGAAGTTGAATTTCAAGCAGGGAGAATTATTGTCGGCCTCTATTACTCAATGGACTGCAGCCCCCAGCGGAGGTTAGGGCAGGTGAGGTGAGGAGAAAGAAGCAGTATTTGCCCCGGCTTTTCTTGAATCGTGGGGTCTTTCTGCCATAGAAGGCTGAAGTGAACACATCTACCTAGTAGATCTGCTTGTAGCTAGGGTTGGGGCTTTAGGCGTGCAATTGCAAGACCAGAAAGAGAGAGGATCAGAGAGCGCAGGGACTGTGCCATTACTGCCGTAAACCTCACACTGCTTTCATACTAAAGCAGTACTGCTGGAAGAACCAAGGTCCAGAGTCAAACAGAACTGAGACAGAGGATCCATTACATGAAGTGGGACATCCGTTCTAAGTCACTGGGTCTGGTGAGAGGACCTTGTGGCCATGATCTATTGCCACTAGAGAGAGGCTGAGCTCCTAGGAACTGACTGCACAGCTGCTCTATAGCCTATTCCTGCCTGCAGGCCTTACTGTGACTGTTCTCATGTGCACCAGTGGTAAAAGTGGGCCCCAACATTAGGCTGAAGATTCAGGATTAAAGACTGCTCATTTACTGTTGTCACACAGTGAGTAAAGCTTCATATGTTGACAAGGGAAGGCAAAATAGAAGTAGATTAAACTTCCACTTTAAATCCTGCACTTTTATTTTACCAGTTGCCAACTTCCATGGGCAGCTGCCACTTGTATGCCAGTTATCAGCTAAATGCATGCTGCCACTTTCTGGTTTTCTCCCAGTTTATTACGAGCACATGACAGGAGAGGGATAGAGAGTGAAAGAATTCCTCAATAATGAATTCATGTAGTTTATATGCAAAAGCCTTTTTAATAAAAAGTTCTAAATTGCATTCTTTTTAGGGGTTCCCTTTTCATATCATTTCATTCCAACAAAGGAGCATTTTGCATTAATAAACGCTCTATTCACCAGACATACGTGTGTAATTTCCAGCCTAAACAGCTTCATAAATTAATTTAACTATCCTGGAAGACTCGTTCATTGCGCGGCTGTATAATTTTACTCCTCTCGTATTGTTATTCAACAGTTTTTGCATTAATAATTATCCCAAATGGCCGTTAAAAGTTTTGAGCCAGGGAACGTCTGATATCTCTGACAGCTGGAGAGAAGTTCATATTTAATTTAGTGGTGTGAAGCAAAGCTTCATTTAGCAAGGCAATATATAATATCAGGTCAATTAAGGAAAAAAAAAGTTAAATTGTAAGTTCATGTAAATGTTTTCTGTTTAAACTGTTTATGCCTTATACAGTAGAAGGCAATATATTGCAAAGTGGAAAGTTACAAACTGCACTGTCTTTTTTACATTTTAAAGTTTAAAGTTTTTATTTTTTTACTGTTCCCTAATCTACTTAGAGTAGAACCATGAGCAAAATAAAAAAAATGGCATATATGACATTTTACTGCCCAGTACAGATCTCCCCTCCCACAGTACAGAGCTCCCCCCTTCCCCCAAGTATAGAGCTCTTCCCCCGAAGTAGAGAGACCCCCCCCCCCACACACACACACACATACTATAGATCCACCCCCTCTTACATCCAAGTGCTCCCTGCCCACAGTACAGAGCTCCCCCCTCTCAAAGTACAGAACCCCCCCGAAAAATATGTGCCCATCAGTGATGCCTGTCAGTGCCAATCAGTGCTGCCTATCATTGCTGCCTATCAGTGGCCATCAGTGCCCCCTATCAGTGTCTATCAGTGCTGCCCTACAGTGCCGCCTATCAGTGCCCATCAATGCAGCCTCATCAGTGCCCATCAGTGCCACCTTATCAGTGCCACCTCATCAGTGCCCATCAGTGCCGCCTATCAGTGCACATCAGTGCAGCATTTCAGTGAAGGAGAGAAATTACTTATTTACAAAGTTTTATAACAGAAACTAAGAAAAGCTTTTATTATTTTTTCAAAATTTAGTTTAGCAAACAATAAAAAGCCCAGTGGTAACCAATTATCACCTAGAAAGCTCTATCCGTCTAAAAAAAAAATGATAACAATATTTTGTTTGGGTACAGTGTTGCATGACCGCGCAATTGTCATTCAAAGTGTGGAAGCGCTGTAAGCTGAACATTGGCATGGGCAGGAAGAGGGTGAATGTGCCCGGTAGGCAAGTGGTTAAGCGGTTATAGCAAGAGTTTTTGTCCTCTTAGAAAAAAAAAAAGAAATCATATGGAAATCGCATGGCACTTGCGGGTGCCCGGGAGCCGCACCTCGCGGGAGACTTGGGATGTCTGGCATCACCCCAGTATTGTTTTTTAGAGCCGGCGGTCAGCTTTCTTGTAATAGCAATCAGAGCGATTTAATAGATGCTCGATTGTTATTACAAGCAGTGGAGGGGAGGGGAGGCTTTCCCCAAGCAATGACACAACATCTATACTAAAAAGACATATAAATTTTACCACCTACAAGTGTCAAACAAATTTGTCTAATGCGGCGCTCTCATTGATACTGAAATCAATAAGGATCACTATTGTCCTAAAAACAATAGTGGGAAATCCAGAACTCCCAATAGGGCAAGAATATCCTAATAGATACAATTCAATATGTCCTATCACAATATTCTTTAGAAATTTTTTTCCATCCAATGTGCATCCTCCTCACACGTTACTTCGGACAAACGTATCGAAAGCTCCCCATAGGGATTGCACTCACCAGATCACGGCAGATAATAAGCCTCAAACGAACTTCAGACACAGGCTGCAGTAGAGGAATGACTTCTCACAATCTCTGCAAATGTCAGCTGGTAGTGAGCTCATACGAGGTCCAAGTACAGGATGCAAAATAGTGACTTCTCTGGATATCCTCTTCACATAGAGGTGTGCAATTTTCCTCCCGGGATTTGTACAATGGAGAGAAAGGGAAAACTCTGCATAGTGTGAACCGGTTTCCAAAAGCTTTATTTCCCTCTTAAAAAATTTGTTTTCATAAAATCAACAAAAAAACCCCCATTAACCTGTACAGCCTGCGTTCTGTTTTGCTCGTCAACTCGATGCTTGTCAGGCAAAGGTTGGTGCACTGTCGAGGGGCCTGGTGGAGCTACTGTTTGTCATATTTAGCTCACAGCTCCTCCAAACGCCGGACAGTACTTCCGGTTTCCCGGGCCAGTTCCCTGGAACGCAAGGCGTCAATCGTCACTTCCGGTATGACGCTAAATTACGCTCAGACGCGTTTCGTCATCACGACTTTTTCAATGGGCGTGGTCTTACGGCGTGACGTGACCTCTATTTATATTGCCAATAATAAAGCCAGATTAACTCTTAAGCTGATCGCCGCTCACTATTCTAAAAGTGCATGGCGACCGTATTTACTCTCAATAAATTCATAGTATATGTTTAAAAATAAGCTGGATTGCCATACATCCACATCGAGTTGCGATCATTACAATCTTAAAAACATATTATACATACTAAGCATATATTTATAAAACCTCATAATTCATCAGTATATAACAGCTTAATTAACTGAAAAATAATCTGTTCTCTGATCCACTGACTGTCATATATCCACAGCAGTAAATTTGATTTGGTATATTAAAATTACACTACAAATAAAACATCCAAATTAATAATAAATCAAAATAATTTAATTTAATAAATAGCAATGGGAGCTATAAAAATATATATATATATATATATATATGAAAAAATTCATACATATACTTATACTCCTAACCGTCATTAACTAAAAGACCGGTAGAGGGTGGAATACACACTCCAAACGACTTTCCACATGAAATGAACAATCTCCTAACTGCTAAGAAGCTAGTATATTCACATCATTCTTTTTTACACGATCCTGTCTATATTCACATAGGGGTCTATGTACATATAGGTAATATCACAGCAAATACTACATGATGGGCACCCAATCTGTATATTTTCTGATGTATATAGAAAACAACTTCAAATATCCGCCCTTTATGGGCAGTTTAGGGGCCTATAACATAAGTATTATTCAACATAGTCTACAGATCACTGATGAAACAGTTTATATCCAATTCTATGTTTAACCCCTTCGGGGAGAGGGTATCAGTAAGAAAAATCCACTGAGTCTCTCTCTGTGATAATTCACGTACAATATTTGACCCTCTCCACGCAGGTTTAATGTGGTCTATCCCCCAAAAGGTTAAACCTGAGGGATCCCTATCATGAAAGACCTTAAAGTGGAGGGACACATTGTGGTCCTTATAACCAATAAGGATATTATTAATATGTTCAGCTATCCTGATTCGAAGCATCCTTTTGGTTCTCCCAATGTACATTAGCCCGCAAGGGCACTTTAAAGCGTAAACTACATGCGTAGTGTTGCAGGTTATGAATTCCTTTATTTGGAACTCATTGTTGTTGGAAGTGGACGTGAACCTTTCTATCCCTCTCATTTGACAGGCCACATCTCTGCAGGGTTTGCATTTCCTGCAACAGAAAAATCCATCCCTATCCCAAAAAGTGGGGGGACGTTTCGGAGGATCTAATACTTTTTTCACTATACAATCTCCAAAGTTTTGGGCTTTCCTGTAGACAAATCTCGGGTTAGATGGAAGCTGTTTTTGTAGGGTTTTATCCAGACAAAGAACGTGCCAATGGTTTTTGAACACCGACTCCACCTCTTTATATTGAGAATGGAAGTCTGTGATAAAACCCCACTCTTGGTTAACACTTCGTCCCACCACCAGAGGCTTGTCTCTCAGGCATTCTGCCCTAGGTATGGCAGCCATTTCTTCTACTACTGTGTTCAAATGTTGCGATTTATAACCCTTCTCCAAAAATCTTCCTTTTAGGATCCCAGCCTGTTCCCTAAAGTCTTCTGTTGAGGTACAATTTCGTTTTACCCTCATGAATTGGCCCTTCGGCACATTCTTCAGCCATAGTGGATGATGTCCACTATGGATGGGTAAAAAGCTGTTCCTGTCTGTTACCTTAAAATATACTTTAGTCTGCAGAGTATCATTCACCCTAAAGATAGTCACGTCAAGAAAGTTAATCTGTTCCTTACTTACTTGACTGGTCAGTTTGATATTGTTATTGTTATTATTAAGATGCGCTAAAAAAGTTTCCAAAGATGTTTTTGATCCTGCCCAAATAAGGAACAGGTCATCTATGTAGCGTCTATAAAACAATAGCTCTGCCCTTTTCTGGTCAAATACTGATTTGTCCTCCCACTCCCCCATGAAGAAATTGGCGATGCTGGGCGCAAATTTTGCACCCATAGCAACGCCTCTCCTCTGGGTGTAGAAGGACTTGTTGAACCAAAAATAATTGTGGCTCAAACAAAAATCAAGAGCGTTCCTCAAAAATATTTTTTGGCCATGGGGTAAATCTTCCCGTCTACTTAATGCCCAATTAAGGGCCAGCAGAGCGTCATCGTGTTGTATTATGGTATAGAGAGAAGAGACATCTGATGTCACCAGAAATACTTCATCTCTCCCTGCCAAACTGACCTCTTGTAATGACTGTAACAGACTTTTTGTATCTCGAAGATAGGCTTTGGTGTCAGTCACACTTTTTTGTAAAAATCTATCAAGGTATTGTCCAAGTCTTGCTGTGACAGACCCAATCCCATTGACTATGGGTCTGGGTGGAGGATTCTTTTGATCCTTATGGATTTTGGGAAGGGTGTAGATAGTGGGTATGCGGCTACTACTCGGTATAAGAAACCTCTTTTCTTTTGGAGTTAGAATATGAGATTGATAACCTCCCTCTATTAGAGATTCCAGCTCAAGACAATACTGAGGAGTAGGATCTTTATCCAACCTCCTGTATGTGTCCTCATCGGCCAACATATTCAGGAGTTGGTTGTTGTAGTAGTCTTTAGTTAATAATACCACCCCTCCTCCCTTATCGGCAGGTCTGATTACCAGATCCTTCCTTGCTTCCAGGGATTCAATCCCCTCTTTAATATGTCTTGGGTTTACATTCTTAACCGGTCTTACTTTCTCTAAGTCGCGTAGCACCAAATTTTTAAACACTTCTAAATGCTGTGTAGCGTTATTTGGGGGATTAAATAGAGAGCGGTTTTTTAAACCACTATCTACTGCTATGGCTGCATTACCATTTGTACCTACTGGAATAGAATTTTTATTTAGAAAATATTTCTTTATACTCAATTTCCGCATATATTTATGCAAATCTACATAAACACTAAATTTATTAATGGGCCTTTTCAGGCCACATTTAAGTCCTTGATGGAGAATATTTTTTTCTTTATCCGTAAGCACTATATTAGTGAGATTATAAATCCCACCTAATCTGCTTCCCTCCTTCTTTTTCTGCATCCTGGACCCTGCTCTGCATCCTCTGTGTCGTTTCTCCTTATATCCTGTGGGTATCCTGCATTCCTTTCCCAATATTGTTGCTCCTCCCATGCTAAATCTCTGTAGGGTGGTGCCATTGGTCGAGGATAAGTTTGTGGAGGTCTCCCCCTGTAGGGAAGGTATCCCCGTCCCCTCCTCTGTCCTCCTCGGCCCCTTCCTAAAAAAGGACGTGAGGTATAAGGAGCATTACCCGTGTTATAATCCCACAAAGGATCGTATCTATTAGCAACTGGAACTGCATAGTTATCATGATTGTTCTGTTGTGATGGGGGATGTGTCATATTACCTCTTCCCCCTTTGCCCCTAATACCACTATTTGGATTTTTTCCCCTATTAACAGACCCTGATTGAGTTTGGGGTTGTGGCAATGCACTACTCTGATCAGGGACTACAGGTATAGATAGTGAAGGTCGTTCTTCCTGTATGGGGGTTTGAGGGACTTCACTTTCCATCATATCTTCACTATTAGGAGCAGTCCCTATTGGGCTCTGCCATGTGTAGGCACTATTAGTTCTGAAATCTTTCAGATCTCTAAAGAACTTCTTCAATTTTTTCTTTTGAGTTTCTTTATCCACCTTCTCCAATCTTTTAGTAATACGGTTATTAAAATCTATAATCTGCTGGGAGTCTCGAATGGGATCCAGCTGCTGCCGCAGATCACTGATCCTGGTCTCTAATTTAGCCATTTTCCTCTTTTTCCTTTGGAGGATCAGCTCCTGCAGCATTATTTTGAATGTGGCAGCTTAGCATAAAAATAGTCACACAGATATATTGGTCTGTGTCATTATAAGGAGATCTAAGGTGTATACAGAATTGGAACAGGCTCCATAGCGCTGGGTATAAGGAGAACTAGGTTGCGCCTTAGTAAGTTTTCTTTATTTTTTGTTTAATGACACAACATCACTTCCAATTTACTCAGAAACCATCGGCGCCATTTTTTGAAAATAGAAGGCATTCAGATACACTGTTTTGAATGATTTTAGGTGTAGAGTAGGGATTTGGGGTCCCCAGATTTTTTCACAAAGAGTACCTGTCACTGCCTTTTGCTGTCACAAGGGATGTTTACATTTCCTGTGACAGCAATAAAAGTGATCCATTTATTTTTTTTAAAACAACAGTGTAAAAAAAAAAAAAAGAAAATAATAATTATTATTTTTTTTATTTAAAGTACCCCCGCCCTCCCGTGCTTGCACACATAGGCAAATGTGCGCTTTGGTCCTGCAAGCACTCAAACAGCAATCGTCCCACATTTGAGGTATCGATGTGAACATCAGATCATGGGAAGTAATTCTAGCACCAGACCCCCTCCGTAAACCCAAAGTGGTAACCTGTAAAGGCTTTTAAAGTGTCGCCTATGCTATGGATAGCAAAATATAATTAGTTTGTTGCCATTGCATGGACATACGCAATTTTAAAGCGAGACATGTTTGATATCTATTTTCTCAGCATACTGTCACCTTTTATATTTTACAAAAAAAATGGGTTATGTATGGTGATTTTGTTTTCATTACAATTCAAATAGTGAATGTAGGTTCTGGGTTTAGTAACGCAAAGCAAACAAAACAAAAAAAAAAAACCCTAAACTGTGGAGTCTCCCAAAAAGTTTTTACCAGGCTCTTCAGGTTCTGGTTCTGGTATGAATTTTATGCAAAAAATGGCATGAGATTCCCCCCCCCCAAATTTATATCAGACCCTTGTAATTGCACTAAATAAATGACATCATTCCTTTATGCAGTGCATTGTAAATTCACAGCTATAGTATTTCTAAAAGCGTTACTTAAAAATTGCATTTATATTTGCCTGTAGTAGAGGAAGACATGTTTGCAGAGAATATTATTTTATTTTTCTATACAGAATTTTTATTAAAGTCACGACAAAGTCAATCTTTTAGACCCTCTTTGCAATCCCTGTAGCCTTGTCTAATTACGGGGGGCCCATGACCATTTTGAACTTTTTATCTTTTTTTTTTCGCAAACGCTCTCACAAATAATGAACATGCCGGCTTGTTGCACAACATCCTCGGCGCACAGCTGTTGGTTGAAATGACATAAGCAACATTATATTAGGAATGTGTGCCATGCCTGATGCCAGGATGGGAACAATGATAGTGTAGATCTGTCCCCCGTGACAGCGGAGCGGCTGATGGACAGGCACTGCTGGAGTTCCGAAATGAATAACTTTTTACGACTGTGCAGAAGCATCAACATTCCCTTTGGGTCTTAGTCCATTTTATAAACTTTTTTTCTGTTAGGGCAAGTAAAATATAGGACTCCAAAATATAGGAATAAGAGACAAATGCAATATTCACCTTTAACCACTTAAGGACCGGAAGGATTTACCCTCTTAATGACCAGGCCATTTTTTGCGACACGGCACTGCGTCGCTTTAACTGACAACTGCGCGGTCGTGCGGCGCTCTACCCAAACAAAATTGATGTCCTTTTTTTCCCACAGGTAGAGATTTCTTTTAGTGGTATTTGATCACCTCTGCGGTTTTTATTTCTTGCGCTATAAACAAAAATAGAGTGCCATATTTGAAAAAAAAAGCTATATTTTTAACTTTTTGCTATAATAAATTAATAAATAGCCCCAAAAAAAGATTAAAAAAAACAAATTTCTTCCTCAGTTTAGGCCAATATGTATTCTTCGACATATTTTTGATAAAAAAATCGCAATAAGCGTATATTGATTGGTTTGCGCAAAAGTTATAGCGTCTACAAAATAGGGCATAGATTTATGGCATTTTTATTATTTTTATTATTTTTACTAGTAATGGTGATCAGTGATTTTTAGCGGGACTGCGACATTGTTGCGGACACATCGGACACCTAACTGACATTTTTGACTTTTTTGTGAACCAGTGACATTATTACAGTAATTAGTGCTAAAAATATGCACTGCTATTGTACTAATGACACTGGCAGGGAAGGGGTTAACATCAGGGGCGATCAAGGGGTTAACTGTGTTCCCTCACTGTGTGTTCTAACTGTATGGGGGAAGGGCTCACTGGGACAACACACAGATCCGTCTTCCTGCATAACAGAAAGGCAGGATCTGTGTGATCTCCCCTGTCAGAACGGAGATCTGCCTTGTTTACACAGGCAGATCCCCGTTCTGTCACTGCGGGGAACGATTGGGGGTGGCCGGCGGACATCGAGTCCGCCCCAGCCCTGCTGATTGGCTCCCCCACTGGCCAGTTGGCGCGCCTACAAAATAGAGTTCCTGAGCCGACGTACAATGACGGTGATTCGCGGGAACGAGCCGACCTGCCGCAGTACAATGACAGCGGCTGGTCGGCAAGTGGTTAATCCAGAGATTTTCCTCCGAATTTTTTTTTCTCTCCTGCTAGATGTTCTAAATCTGATGGCCAATATCATTCAAAGCCCATACTCAGAGCCCAGGTTGTCCTGGACCCACCTATCTCTTTATCACTCTTATCTCTCCTTCTATCAGCATGCCTCTTGTCAGAACTGGTTTGCTCCTTGTTCTGTTTCTTTCTCCCACACTCTAGCCCTGTTGTGTAGGGGCTGCAAGAGGCTGATACCAGGTCAGGTCACATTTAGATACTTACACTGTTTGCATTAAAAAAAAAATACTTTACAGTAGTATTACACCCTCCTATTTTAACCCTTTCCCCGCCAGAGCCTTTTTTGCACACGTTGATAAAAAATTATTTTAGGCTTAAAGATTACCTAGCACCCCCAAAAGTTATATATTTTTTGAAAGCAGAGACCCTGGAAAATAAAATGGTGGCAGGTTCAAATTTTTATTTTACAAGATATTATTGCAACAGTGTATAAAGTGCAAGTTTCAGTACACTTCATTTTAGGGCACACAAAGGGGTTGATTTATGAAAACTGGAGAGTGCAAAACCTTGTGCAGCTCTGCATAGAAACCGATCAGCTTCCAGTTGTTTTTTTTTTGCCAAAGCTTAATTGAACAAGCTGAAGTCAGAAACTAGCATGCAGACCTGCACCAGCTTTTGCATTCTCCAGCTTTTAGTATATCAACCCCAACACATTATTAAAATTTTTGGTAAAATATAAAAGATGTGGTGGCATTGGCACCAAGTAAATAAATACCCAGACACATCAAGCCTTTAAATTGAGCGCGCCCCTTAAATAATGAAAATTTTCCATAGGCGAAAATGCTCTTAAAAAGTTCCTACAGGTCCTCGGTTTACAGTTAACCATGAATAAGGGCCCTAGAATTATTGTTCTCACTCCAGCGTTTGTGGTGATATGTAACATGTGTAGCGCAGTCAACGTTTTCATACTTAGGCCCCTCAACATGTGCTTTTTTGTCCGTGTGTGTGCATGAGGGCAGTGAAGGCCTAAAATTTTTTGGGGAGGTTAGGTGCTTGGGTGTAACTTTTAACTTTTTAGACTTGTAGCGGGGTGCTAAATTTAGGGTAAGTGTTTGGGTGGTAGTTATGCCCAAACACTCTAATTGATAAAGTTCTTGAAACCATTTTGTCCACAGGTGGAGTATTGGTGTACAGTTCCCTGTGGCCTGCAGGTGGCGCTGCCATGGTAGGCTAGGGTTGAACCGCTGATACAGTGCTGTGCCTTGTGTGTCCCCTCTCGGCAACCGTACAGTGGGTGTGGTCTACCTGCTGGGCATGCTGGGAGAGGATATAAAAGGGGCAGACGCTGCCTGTTTGGGGTTCTGGTTCCTGTCCGCCCTGGGCACCTTTAGCCCAGGGGCAGGTCTGCGGTTTGTTGTCAAGGGTCCCAGGCACCTTTAGCCCTGGGACTGCGCCAAAGGTCTGGGCCCAGCACCTTCGGCTGGAGCCCATCGGGGATCGAGGAATCTCAGGGTGCCGCCTTGCGAGGGGACCCGTATCCTAGATGAGGAGGCCGGGGGAGGAACTGTGTGTTTTATAAGAAAATAAACCTCTACGTTGGAGTGCAGCTGGTGTGGACATTCAAGTTACTGTGGGGATACAAGGACTTATCTTTATTGATAATAGAGGTGAGAGACATTCTCTGGTTGTCTAACTGTGGAAAACCCGTTAACAACACCGCTCAACCTCTTCACACAGGAGGGTACGGGCTTGTGGTGCGGAGTGCCTCTCTCTTCCTACGAGGAGCCAAAGTTAATGCAGGTAAAGAAAGGGGTCTGTGCACTACATACCTTTTTCATCAAACTTTATTTTTATCACATAGGGGACCATCTGTCATCAAATTACACAGCTTATCGCCAGAGGCTTTGGGGAGAGACGGATGGTCCCCCTTTTACTGTGAATGCCACAGCTGTATCCTGGGAACTGGTGAAAGATCTATCGGCTCATTGCTTGTATTGCTAGCAGTGAGTTACTGAGAGCAGGATGCCAAGTACACCCAGCTCACATCGCATTTTCACCATTGCTGTACTGAGCTCCTATAAACTCTATACCACGCCATACCTAATTGTCACCGAATCTGACTCATGTTTACCTGGTACCTGTCCCATATCAACGTTGCACATGTGCAAAGACTGTAGCACCCGTATAGTATATCCTAACTACACGCATGTTCACCAGGACTGTCGTTAAGTGCACCAACGCTTCTTAAAGGGCCCCAGCGATAGCCGGCATAAGAAACATCTTAAGGACTGCCCCTATCATAAAAACAGGAGCAATCCCATTCCACCCACATTTGCCTACTTTCCATACCTTAAACTTTTCCAGGGCTTACCAGACAATTTTTGGCCTAGCATAGCTGCCATTAGTGCACTAGAACGGTATACCTCTAGGGGTTTATAATTCAAGTATTTTACTGCTCACAGCTGCACTTCAGGTGACGTTGTTTTCTCTTATCCAGGTGGGCCCGAAGCAAAAATAAAAAATAAACAAATAAGCGTAGGGCATGCATGATTGGTTGAAGAGGGCAAATAGGAAGGTAAATGATTAAGGCATGGTGGGCATGGTATATACGATCTGATTGGTGGAAGCGAGGGGTCCAGGTGGGGCTTTGGACAAGCACAGGAAGAAGTGAAGAAATGTATACCTCAGTCGGTGGTCATCGGACGGAGAGAAAACTGCCCACCCACCCTCCTGTATTTTGGTTTGCTTCAAGGTTTGAAGTCACAGCAGCCTAGCAGTTGTGGTCTTTGGAGGCGGGTAAAAAAAATCAGTAATAGTCTAATGGTTGGGGTCCCATCTGTGGTATGACATCCTCAGGTAATGGTTGGGGACCCATCTGTGGTATAGCATTCTCAGGTGCATTCCAGTTAACAATGTATTAACTGGGGACATAGAGGTCTCTGCGGATAGTTTGGTCATTGTCTTCGAGCCAGTGTGTGTCGGCTAGGGGCCTATTGTTCTGCAGATAAAATTAACCAGTTTTGTGTGTACTGCCTCCAAAGATCAGCTACCTTAATCCTTAATACATATATTTCTGTTTTAAAGGAATTGGGTTTTGTTACTATTGTTACATGTTAATAAAAGGCTGCTATGGCCCAATTTGGTGTGGTCTGGTAATTGGTGGGTAAAGGTACAGAATTGGTTTAGTATGGCATAGCAGCTAATTTTATTAGGATTGGGGACATCTGTTCTGCCTCAGTCATGAGCTGGACGACAAATGTCTTATGATGCCTTGTCCTTATTGCTAATTACCCCGTATACTAAAGTGTATCTTTACCATGAATACTTACCCTACCCTTTATCTCTGTCTGCCTGTTGCTAACTTAAATTGACAACAATTGCTTTGGTGCTTGTGGTTCTTTAAAAATAGAATTATTGCTGGGTACGAAGTGTTACTGTCAGTGGTGTTCTTCAAGACTGTGTGTTTGTGAACTTGGTCTGGTCTGTCAGAGGGGCTAAGGTCCAGGCCAGGAACAGAGGACCCACCTTAACCAGCGGCTCCTTTGGGGTTGGCGCAACATAGTCGTCTATCTCTTCTTGTTATTTTGCTATTTTACGTTGTGACAAATGTAGAAAGTCTCCAGCAAATGGAGCATATATTTGTTAGAGAAACTTGTATTTACTTCTAATTTCCTTGGTTGGACAGAATTCCTCTCAGCCTGCCATGCATACACACGCGCGGACAAAAGTCTGCCCGTCCAAAGCGCGGTGACGTACAACACGTACGACGGCACTATAAAGGGGAAGTTCCATTCCAACGGCGCCACTCTTTGGGCTGCTTTTGCTGATCCTCGTGTTAGTAAAAGTTTAGTGAGAGACGATTCTCGCTTTTCAGCCTCGTGCTTTTCAGTCCGTTACAGCGTGACGAATGTGATATCTCCATTACGAACGCTAGTTTTACCAGAAAGAGCGCTCCCGTCTCATACTTGATTCTGAGCAGATTTCCTGCTCTGATTTTTGGCCTGACGGGAAAAGAGAGATCATGCTCTCTTTTTTTTCCCGGCAGTTTTCCCATCTGAAAAACTCCGATGGAGCATACACACGGCCAGGATTCCCGACGAAAAGCTCTCATGGCAGTTTTTCCAACGGGAAAACCGGTCATGTGTACAAGGCTTTAGTGTTATAAGGTTTTCCTGTGCAAATGTTACATTTTAGTTATCTATGCAATAATGATGTCCTTGTCAATTATCGCCCTTTCCATATTTTTTGGATGCTATTGTAGCTGATACAGAAGCATCGAATGATGATAATAATAAATAAATGAACAAACTAGTCCTTAGATGTGGTGGCTGCATTAGTACAATTTTTTTTAAATTTTCGTACAAAATTCTACGTAAAGTGTAAAGTGCAGCCAAATTGGGAGAACACCTACTTTATACTTGTTACATGTCCCCATTCACATAGCATAACTTAAAAAATATATAAAAAACTTGCAGTTTACCCTACCTCTTTAGTAGGGTTGCACGGATACCACTTTTTTAAGACCAACTACGAGTACCGATACTTTTTTCAAGTACTCGCCGATACTGATTACCGATACTGTTTCTAATGTCATTTTTGATGTCTTTTTTTTTTTTTTTTTACAATACTTTCACTTTTTTTTTGGGGGGGGGGGGTGTTGGGGGTGGGAGTGGATGGTGTCAGTGTTTTTTTTTATTAATATTATTTTTTACAATTTAACCTTTTAATATTTATTTATTACAATTCTTAATTTTTTTATTTTTTATCAGCCTTGTTGGTGGGGCTTTGGTGAGATATCAGGGGTCTAAACAGACCCCTGACATCTCCCTTTTGAGACAGGGAAAGGGACTAGGGACAGATTCCCCAGTCCCTTTCTCAGCATCCTCAGCTGCACTGAAGATGAATAGATAGGAGACAGAGGCTCCTGTTCATTCATAAACTGAAGCATCGTAAACACAGTTTATGATGCTTATTTATGAATGGACAGTCAGTGATCACTGTCCATTAATTTAGAAAAGGAAGGAGTCGGTGAATGACATATTTACTGGCTCCTTCCTCCGCACTCCATCCTGACAGAGAGGGGGACCAGAGGAGAACCCGGAGAGCCGGAGCTGCACACGGTGGACACCGGGAGCCAGAGGAGGACCCGGGGAGCCAGAGGAGGAGCCGGAGGCAGACACAGGGGATAGCCGGGGATAATAAGTGTGGTGGTGGGGGCAGGTATAAGCACCAATCTCCCTGTATAGCTTTCAATAAAGCAGCTGACAAAAAAGCAGGGAGATTGGTGCTTATAACTGCCCCCACCGACGCACCGATCATCTGTGAGGTTGCACGGCCCCCTTGCTACGCTGAGGCCGACAGCCTGGTACAACAGGAGAGGGAGGTATCAGATTAAGCACCGAAGCATTTGCACAAGTACTAGTATCTGTATCGGTTCAACCCTACTTTTTAAATGCTCTTTTCTGGACCCTCCAGCAAGAAAAAATCCTACATAGTTATCTTTGTTTATTAGGGGTCTGGGCAGCTGTGCTTGCCATAATTAAAGGGGTTGTAAAGTCATAAGGTTTTTTATATTAAACCCGGAAGTAACACAGGGAAAGATGTCAGCCATCTCAGCGGTGTGCGGGCACCGCTGGAACAGCTTCATTGTAAGGTAAGTATTTCATAATGAGCTAGTACGGTGATTTTCGTTTTCATGAAAGCATTCGGAGTGGCTAAGTAGCCGCTGGATTGCTTTCAGAAGCAACTGGAGCCCGGGAAACAATACAACGGTTTGCACGGCTGGACCAAGAGGTGAGGAGAGACTAGTCATCTCTCCACATCTCTATGATCTAGGACAGGGTTTCTCAACCTTTTTCCAGTCGGGGCACCCTTAAAAAGTATTTTCAGTCTTGAGGTACCCCAGTCCAAGGCTTGGTTCACGTTACTGTGTGTCGCGTAACACACGCGCAAAATCGCGCTCTGCTTATTAGGGGTGCAATTAATTCTTAATGGTACCCCACACATTGGAAAATGTGGGGTGCTTTTGGTGCAGTGCAATTTAAAAAAAAAGGTTGGGAACTTCTTTTCCTGCATTTTTGTGGGTAGGGAAGCCCATTGAAATGAATGGGCTGCCCTACATACAGCCACACAGATCTGAACCAAGTGCTTGTTCACATGTCAGGTTGGAGGGGCGCTGTTTTTACCAACCCCAACTTCTCCCCCTTAAGCTGCAGAGGCAGCAGCTGGGGGTGTACACTTGCTGTGGCTGCAGCTGGAGGTATACCCAGGGTGAAAGGGGCTGTACTGCAACCAATCCCAACTGTGTGCATTGCATGGGGTTGTGGTGTAGGGATGCTGCATGTACGGGATTAAAACAGGTGGTCAGGAGGCAACATAATGCCTCTTTACCGCCTGTCAAATGCCTCTGAAAAGCGATCTGTGCATAGATTGCTTTTCAGAGGAGCAGCAGTCCTTGCTGCTATCACAAACAAGCCTACAAAAGCAGTTCTGATGGTATTGGAATGGGGGGGGGGGGGGGGGCTCAGGATTAAAAGTAACACACACACACAGACACATGCACATACGCATACAGACACGTGTACACACACAAATACAGACACATGCACAGTCACACACATACAGACACATGCAAAGTCACACACATACACGTGTACACACACAAATACAGACACATGCACACACACACACACACACACATACAGACACAGGCACAGTCACACACATACAGACCAGGGCCGTCTTTAATGTTGATTGGACCCCCCCCCCCCATGCAATTTTTCTCTCCACCTGCTCTGAGACATACAATAAATATCAGCTAGACTTAAAATCAGTTTACTGTATGAGATCAGGCAGTGATTGCGATTGGTTTCCAGAGGTTACAGCATATCATTACCACTTACTGACTGGTTGCTAGAGGTTACAGCACACATTACGGCTCACTGATTAGTTGCTAGAGGTTACAGCACATGATTTCTTCTTGTTGATTGGTTGCTAGAGATTACTGTACAGTAATACTACTCACTGATTGGTTGCTAGAGGTTACAGCACATTATCTCTTCACTGCAGAGGGGCATGATATACATATAAATGCCGTTGACCTCAGCTATTTACATATGAATGTTCGCCATCATTGATCTAGGAGGACTGGAGCAGCGTCATGACGTTACTTATGGTATAGATCACATTTTTTTTATTTTGACCTTTTGCTTTCAAAGGTAGAGGAGAGATATGGGAACAGTGTAAAAAAAGAAAAAAAAAAGAAAAATTTAAAGTGACCCCATCCCTCCGCGCTTGTGCGCAGAACCAAAAGCATTCGGAAATGGCGTAAAAAAAGGTAAACAGTGTTTGCACCACACATGTGAGGTATCGCTGCAAATGTAAAGCCTCGTACACACGGTCGGACTTCAAACAAACTTTTCTGTGGATTTTTGTCCAAAGGGAGTTGGCCGGGCACACCCATAGCATTCACACGCTTTGACTTTTCTGCAAACTTTCCCAAAACTTTTCCAACATCACGTGGTTTTTCTGTTCTTTTCTGCTCTTTACCGCCACCCTTTGGTCAACTTCTGCTATTGTTGGTTGATTTAAACATTGGTTCTGGACATGTTTATTTGTCCATCGGGCAAAAGTCTGATGGATTTCTGTACACACGGTCGGAACTTTGCTCCATCGGACTTTAGTTGGCGAAAAGTTTGTCCGTTTGCAGACCGAACATTTGTCCGATGAAAACCAAAAAAGTTTGTCCGATGGAGCGTACACACGGTCGGATTTTTTGTCAAACTTGCTCATTTAGAAGTTTGTTGTCAAAAAGTCCGACCGTGTTTACGAGGCTTTAGAGTGAGAGCAATAATTCTAGTACTAGACCTCCTCTGTAACTCTAAATTGGTAACCTGTAAACATTTTTTAAAGAGTTGCCTATGGGGATTTTTAAGTATCATAGTTTGTCGCCATTCCACAAGCGTGCGCAATTTTATCGTGTGATATGTTAGGTATCTTGGGTTATATATTGTGTTTTTTTGCATTAAAATTAATTAATGTGTATTTTTTCCAGTTGAAAAACAACTGTGCAAATAATGTGTGACATAAAAAATTGCAACGATTGGCAATTTTATTCTCTAGGGTCTCTGCTAAAAAAAATAATAAAAATTTTTTTTGGGGGTTTTCAAGCAAAAAAAATAAATATTTTTTTTAATTTTTAAAGTGCCAGAAAAAGCCTGGTCTTCAAGTGGATAATAAATATTTGCTTTTGGCTTTAATACCGCTTTAAGGACATATTGACCTCTGCAATATCTGGTGAGTCACATCAGTTTAGGGTGGAGGTCAGGATGCATGTCTACCTTCACAGTGGGTAATACCAGTAATTTCAATTAAAGAGCCGCATCTTCTTGAGATTATCTACAAGAGAAAGTCATCAAGAAAGATCAAGTCATATACGATGTAAGTTGTCGAGCTTTTCGGTCTTCTAATTAATGACCGGGCGGATGCATAAAAAGCCATTTTTGCTGATAACGCCACATTAAGTAAAATTATTAAAGCTCAGCAGGAATGTGATATATTACAGAAGGATCTCTGCAGGACTGTAACATAGGCAGTTAAATGGCAGATTAAATTAAAGCGTAACTCCTGCTTGTACCTTTTTATAACTTTAGGACAGTTGGATTAGGGTGACCACATTTCCAAACTACCATTTAGGGACACCCTACCTTCCCAAAAATCAGCTTGTCCTGTAACGAATCACATCACAGTGATTGGACACAAGAGGCGGGATTTATGATTTCTCCAATCACAAACAGGGGGTGGGGATTGTGCTCCTCCAGGCTTTCCCGGCCAGGACAAGTACTGTCAGTGAGTAAAGCAGTGATGTGGCGGCCTTTTTTGGGGGCATCAGATTGGCCCGGGGGGGTGGCTGTGTCACTTTCATTCCGGGACACTGTATTGTCCTGGAATGAATGTGCCCGGGACAGACCTGCAAAATGCGGGACTGTCCCGGGCAATCCGGGACACGTGGTCACCCTAAGTTGGATACGGGTTAGAATGTTTCCTGGTTTTTATTGAACCTCCCCTGGGCATACAGCATTTTCCTTGTTTTATATTCTTACCGCTCTAATGACTGTTGTCACTGGAACTGGAAGAGGGGGGAATCTCTCCATTAAGAATCTAGACAGTAATTAAATCCACACAGAGACATTAACTCTTACCCAGCCAGCCCTATAATGTATCCTAAATACAGCATACCCTGACAAACCCAACCCTTCACTTCCTGACCTAGGGTGGCAACTCTGCTCCTCCATAGACACAGTACGGTGGGTGAGTGCTGTCACCCTCTTATCTCTTATTATGGCACCCTCTTACCTCTTATTAGTGGCCACCAGTGCATAGGAGGAATCCCTTCAGTTCTCCCACATAGAGGAGTTTGTTTTCCATGGTTGAGACCAGTGGTGCCGCTAGGGGGTGGCTTTTGGGGCTATAGCCCCGAATCTGGGGCCCATAGCCCCGAGTCTCTCAGAGATGGCCGTGGCCTCTCTGCAGCCGGGCTGCGAGTGCAGCGGGCAGCACCGGAGAGCAGACAAGGCAGCACGGGAGAGCCGGGCGGGCAAGAGAGCAGAGAGATTACATCATCTCTCACTGTCTGCCCTTTCTGGTGACCCTGATGTAAGGAGGGGCTCTCTGGGGACCCTGATGTAAGTGGGGGGCTCTCTGGCGACCCTGGTGTAAGGGGGGCTCTCTGGGGATCCTGATGTAAATGGGAGGCTCTCTGGGGATCCTGATGTAAGTAGGGGCTCTCTGGGGACCATGATGTAAGAGGGGGCTCTCTGGGAGCCCTGATGTAAGGAAGGGGCTGTCTGGGAACCCTGATGTAAGGAAGGAGCTAACTGGGGACCCTGATGTAAGGGGGGCTCTCCGGGGACCCTGATGTAAGGGGGGACTCTCTGGGGACCCCGATGTAAGTGGGGGGCTCTCTGGGGACCCTGATGCAAAGGAGGCTCTCTGGGGACTCTCTGGATTTTGCAAAAGCGTTCGATACAGTTCCCCACACACGGCTCATGTGTAAGGTAAAGTCTACAGGATTGGAAATATCAGTTTGTAAATGGATAGAAAACTGGCTAAAAGACAGAATTCAGAGAGTAGTGGTCAATGCTTCTTACTCTGAATGGTCCAAGGTTATCAGTGGTGTACCCCAAGGTTCAGTGCTGGGACCCTTACTTTTTAATATGTTTATAAATGATATTGGGTCTGAGATCAAAAGTAACATTTCTGTCTTTGCAGATGACACCAAGCTATGCAGTGGAATAACGTCCTTACAGGATGTTGCCAATTTACAAGCCGACCTCAATGCTCTGTCTAATTGGGCGACTATGTGGCAGATGAGGTTTAATGTTGATAAATGTAAAGTTATGCACTTGGGGGCTAATAATATGAATGCATCATACATACTAGGGGGAGTACAACTGGGGGGATCCGTAGTGGAGAAGGATCTCTGGGTTTTGGTAGATCATAAGCTCAATAATGGCATGCAATGCCAAGCTGCGGTTTCCAAAGCGAGCAAAGTCCTTTCTTGTATTAAGAGAGGTATGGACTCCAGAGAGAGATATCATTTTGCCCCTGTTCAAATCATTAGTAAGACCTCATCTGGAATATGCAGTTCAGTTTTGGGCCCCAGTTCTCAAAAAGGATATTGGGGAACTGGAGAAAGTGCAGAGAAGGGCAACCAAACTGATAAGAGGCATGGAGGAGCTCAGCTATGAGGAGAGATTAGAGGAACTGAATTTATTCACTCTTGAGAAGAGGAGATTAAGGGGGGATATGATCAACATGTACAAATATATAAGGGGTCCATATAGGGAACTTGGTGTTGAGTTATTCACTTTACGGTCAACACAAAGGACAAGGGGGCACTCTTTGCGTCTAGAGGAAAAGAGATTTCACCTCCAAATACGGAAAGGTTTTTTCACAGTAAGAGCTGTGAAAATGTGGAATAGACTCCCTGCAGAGGTGGTTCTGGCCAGCTCAGTAGATTGCTTTAAGAAGGGCCTGGATTCTTTCTTAAATGTACATAATATAACTGGGTACTGACATTTATAGGTAAAGTTGATCCGGGGAATATCCGATTGCCTCTCGGGGGATCAGGAAGGAATTTTTTTCCCCTGCTGTAGCAAATTGGATCATGCTCTTCTGGGTTTTTTTTGCCTTCCTCTGGATCAACTGTGGGTATAGAATTGGGTATATGGGATTGTACGATATACAGGTCCTTCTCAAAAAATTAGCATATTGTGATAAAGTTCATTATTTTCTGTAATGTACTGATAAACATTAGACTTTCATATATTTTAGATTCATTACACACAACTGAAGTAGTTCAAGCCTTTTCTTGTTTTAATATTGATGATTTTGGCATACAGCTCATGAAAACCCAAAAATCCTATCTCAAAAAATTAGCATATTTCATCTGACCAATAAAAGAAAAGTGTTTTTAATACAAAAAAAGTCAACCTTCAAATAATTATGTTCAGTTATGCACTCAATACTTGGTTGGGAATCCTTTTGCAGAAATGACTGCTTCAATGCGGCGTGGCATGGAGGCAACCAGCCTGTGGCACTGCTGAGGTGTTATGGAGGCCCAGGATGCTTCGATAGCGGCCTTAAGCTCATCCAGAGTGTTGGGTCTTGCGTCTCTCAACTTTCTCTTCCCAATATCCCACAGATTCTCTATGGGGTTCAGGTCAGGAGAGTTGGCAGGCCAATTGAGCACAGTAATACCATGGTCAGTAAACCATTTACCAGTGGTTTTGGCACTGTGAGCAGGTGCCAGGTCGTGCTGAAAAATGAAATCTTCATCTCCATAAAGCTTTTCAGCAGATGGAAGCATGAAGTGCTCCAAAATCTCCTGATAGCTAGCTGCATTGACCCTGCCCTTGATAAAACACAGTGGACCAACACCAGCAGCTGACATGGCACCCCAGACCATCACTGACTGTGGGTACTTGACACTGGACTTCAGGCATTTTGGCATTTCCCTCTCCCCAGTCTTCCTCCAGACTCTGGCACCTTGATTTCTGAATGACATGCAAAATTTGATTTCATCCGAAAAAAGTACTTTGGACCACTGAACAACAGTCCAGTGCTGCTTCTCTGTAGCCCAGGTCAGGCGCTTCTGCCGCTGTTTCTGGTTCAAAAGTGGCTTGACCTGGGGAATGTGGCACCTGTAGCCCATTTCCTGCACTTGCCTGTTCACGGTGGCTCTGGATGTTTCTACTCCAGACTCAGTCCACTGCTTCCGCAGGTCCTCCAAGGTCTGGAATCGGTCCTTCTCCACAATCTTCTTCAGGGTCCGGTCACCTCTTCTCGTTGTGCAGCGTTTTCTGCCACACTTTTTCCTTCCCACAGACTTCCCACTGAGGTGCCTTGATACAGCACTCTGGGAACAGCCTATTCGTTCAGAAATTTCTTTCTGTGTCTTACCCTCTTGCTTGAGGGTGTCAATGATGGCCTTCTGGACAGAAGTCAGGTCGGCAGTCTTACCCATGATTGCGGTTTTGAGTAATGAACCAGGCTGGGAGTTTTTAAAAGCCTCAGGAATCTTTTGCAGGTGTTTAGAGTTAATTAGTTGATTCAGATGATTAGGTTATTAGCTCGTTTAGAGAACCTTTTCATGATATGCTAATTTTTTGAGATAGGATTTTTGGGTTTTCATGAGCTGTATGCCAAAATCATCAATATTAAAACAAGAAAAGGCTTGAACTTCTTCAGTTGTGTGTAATGAATCTAAAATATATGAAAGTCTAATGTTTATCAGTACATTACAGAAAATAATGAACTTTATCACAATATGCTAATTTTTTGAGAAGGACCTGTATGTTTATTTTATTTTTTTTATTTATTTTTTTACGGTTGAACTGGATGGACTTGTGTCTTTTTTCAACCTGACTAACTATGTAACTATGTAACTATGTAAGGGGGGGATTTCTGGGGACTCATATGTAAGGAGGGCCTCTCCGGGGACCCTGATGTAAGGGAGGCTCTCTGGTGACCCTGATGTAAGGGGGAGGCTCTCTGGGGACCCTGATATATTATATACATGTGTATGCCCGCCCGCGCATATGAATTTCTTTACTTTGCTGCTATGGGCTCTAGCCCCAGATCTTTTGTAGACCTAGCAATGCCCCTGGTTGAAACGCAGGATCTTTCATTCTATTACTAGGGTAGGACCCACTAATTTGGGGTACTTTGTCGCAGTAAGTGGGCTTAGCACTATATGACCATATAATGTGACCAAACCCCCGTATTTTTTTGAACATGTTCAGGTGTTTTTAACTAGCCATGCAGGATAAATGCCATTTTTGTATGTGTGCGCTATAATCTGTTTTGTAGTGCTGTCACCCAAGGACAGGAATTGTGTTACTGGCAGGATCCCCAGGTGAAAATAAAAAAATAAAATCTAAAAAATAAAAACAAAGCCAACAAATCTAAGAATCGGTAAAATGCAATATATTCGATTTTTGTTCATGGGTTTAGTAAACGTGGAAATGTGTAAAGCCTTCTAAGAAGGTATCTAAGTTTTCCTATACACCGCTCCTAAAGCGCCTCAAAGAAGCTGCTTGCTGGACTTTTTTTGACGTCCTGCCAGCGCAGCGCCCCAGTGTGAAAGCACTCGGGCTTTCACACTGGGATTACAGATGAGACATTTTTCAGGCGCTTTACAGGTGCTAAAGTGCCTGAAAAACACCTTCAGTGTGAAAGAGGTCTTATGCGGCGTACACACGATCGTTTTTCATGCCGTTAAAAATGCCATTTTTTAAAATGGGCATTAAAACCGATCGTGTGTATGCTCCAGAGCATTTTTAACGGCGTGAAAAACGGCCATTAAAAATTTCGAACATGCTCGAAATTTTTAACGACGTGAAAAACGATAGTGTGTATGCTTTTACGAGGGGAAAAAAAACGCGCATGCTCAGAATCAAGTATGAGACGGGAGCGCTCGTTCCGGTAAAACTAGCGTTCGTAATGGAGATAGCACATTCGTCACGCTGTAACGGACTGAAAAGCACGAGGCTGAAAAGCGCGAATCGCCGCTCAACAAAGTTTACTAACATGAAGGGTGGCGCCATTCGAATGGAACTTCCCCTTTATAGTCCCGTCGTACGTGTTGTACGTCACTGCGCTTTGTTTGAGCGTTTTTTTTAATGATCGTGTGGATGCAAGACAGGCTTGAGAGGAAACATGAAAAAAAACGACCAGAAAAACATCGGTTAAAAAAATAGCATGAAAAACGATCGTGTGTACGCCGCATTAGGCTAAGTTCACACCTTTGCATGTTGGAACAGGCAAAAAATCACGCAGATCCACATTGGTGCCATTAAAAGCTAATGGTACAGTAGATTGTAAGCTCTTAAAGAGGAAGTAAAGCCTCCTGAAAAATAAAAAATAAATACACCCTGCAAGACAAAGGCATAATGAGCTAGTATGCATAGCATACAAGCTCATTATGAGGTACTTACCTGAGATCGAAGCCCCCGCACTGGCCCTCATTCGCCTCCTCCGTCTCCGCCATCTTCCCCGGAGTGACTTCTGGGTATCGGGGCTCCGGCGCTGTGATTGGCCAAAGCCGCGTTGACGTCACTCCCGCGCATGCACGCGGGAGCCGCAAATGACGGCACGATTGCTTTCACTAACGACACGCTCAGTGCGCCTGCGCCGTAGACATCGGTACAGTCTTTTCTGCAAATATCTCCTAAACCGTGTAGGTTTAGGAGATATTTCGTGTACCTACAGGTGAGCCTTAATCTAGGCTTACCTGTAGGTAAAAGTGGTCTGTAAGGGTTTACAACCACTTTAAGGGGCCCTCTTAAATTGGAAGTAAACTTCCATCTTATGCTTTTACCTATAGGTGGTGCAAATATCTCCTAAACATGCACCGTTTAGATGCATGCATTACATGCAGCCAGTGACATCACTGGTGCATGCGCACTGAAAGAACGGCCACCCGTGCTGCTCCTTCAGAGCCCTGTGCTGTGAATGGTGGCTCCCAAGCGCATGTCATCGCGGCTCTGGCCAGTCACAGAGCGAGAATCTGCGAACCCAGAAGAAAGACGGGTGAAGATGGGAGCCCCTGCAGCGCTGACTTCTCTGCGTGGGAGGTTTTTTTTTTTAGGTAAGTTTAACATAATGTGCTAGTGTGCGATCCATACTAGCACATTATGGGGTTGATTTAGTAAAACTGGATCACACAGAATCTGGTGCAGCTGTTCATGGTAACCAATTAGCTTCTAACTTCAGCTTGTTCAATTAATCTTTGACCATTAGCCCTGGTTCACACTGGTGCGATTTGACATGCGATTTGACATGTCAAATTGCATGTCAAATCAGCGGCAATTCCCAGCAATGGCGCCATCCTAATCGGTGCAATGCCACATCTGCGGCGCTTCACTGATTTCAAAAAGTCGTTTCTGTACTACTTTTTGCGATTTCGAGCCGCGATTTACATTGACATCTGTGCAGAAACCTGCACAGATGTCTCTGTAATGGCAGCCAGAATCGGGACTGAAAAGCGGGAGTAAAATTGGCTTCATTCCTGCAACCCAGTGTGAACCTGGGCTGAAGGTAAGTTTAACATAATGTGCTAGCGATCCATACTAGCACATTATGGGGTTGATTTAGTAAAACTAGAGCACACAGAATCTGGTGCAGCTGTTCATGGTAACCAATCAGCTTCTAACTTCAGCTTGTTCAATTAGGCTTTGACAATAAAACCTGGAAGCTGATTGGTTTGGTTTCTATGCAGAGCTGCACCAGATTTTGTACTCTCCAGCTTTAGTAAATTTTCCCCCTATGCCTTTACCCATACCTCCCAACTGGCACGGATTCCGCGGGTTTTACCCGCACAGGCTGCTCCTTTCCGCAGTCCCGCGAGAGTGTCCTTTTTCCCGCACAGACAGAAGGAAGCATGAAGAGGAGGAAACAACAACCAGCAGGTAAGACCCCCCCCCCCCCCGCGCGATTGGTGGACAAAACAGTGTCCCGCGGTGGGACTTTTAAAAGTTGGGAGGTATGCTTTACCTTTGCAGGTTACCAAAAAAAAAAAGAAGTCCAGCAGTTTACAACCGCTTTAACCCTCTTGTATTTTATTGTATTGTAACTGTATTGTCTTTTATTGTAAAGCTCTGCGTAAACTGTTGGCGCTGTATAAATCCAGAATAATATAATATTAATGGTACCCCTACGCATCTGCTAATGTGCACATTTTTGGACAAGGGTCAGAGACTTCCTTTGAAATGAATGAGTTGTGCTTCATGTGACACGTGAGAATGCGTCCGCGCTCGATTACACCTGTGAACCTAACCTTTACATCCCAACTTTCTGCATTCTTGGGTTTAGATACACTTTAACTAAATCAAAGATATACTGTAGAGCTCATATACTGTAGACAGTTTTAGGACATTCCCCTCCCCCCTATTGGGCATTAAATAGGCACCAGCACAGCACTTGCTGCAGGCTCAGTAAAAAGCATTACTCATTCATGATAAAGGCATTTACATATCCTGGTATAGATACAGTGCTCCGTTGTATCCCAATTTTCCCCGGCTCATTTAAACTCCCTCTTGTCACAGCTGGTGGGGAACGGCTGTTGGATTTCTCCATGCTGTCATACAATGCATTCCAGCCCGGGCTATTGCTGCTCCATTGTCTTGGCTCATGTTGCCTTGCTCAGTCCCTGCAGGTTTGTCGGTCCCTCGGGGTGCATCTGTTGTGCACGTGCACTTCTTCTCTCTCCTAAAAAACCAAACAGATGATCGGCAGCATGGAGCCCACATTGGCTCCTTGTGTGCAAAACTCAGCACCATCCCCGCCAACCTACGAACAGGCCCCAAGGCGTGAAAATCTTAAACCGTATGTCACGGGACGTTGGCCAGAGGAAGGAGAAACATAAAAGTAAATTTAGTTCTGAGGAAGGATTCCTTCACACCTTAGAGCAGCTTTTCTCAACTTTTTTAACACAGAGGAACCCTTGAAATAACGTTCATGTCTCAAGGAACCCCGGCTAATAATGATTATATCTACTAGGACACTAGTGTGGACAGCCAGGTATGGATAGAAGAATACATAATAGAATAAGGAACGTAGACTTCTTTGTTTATTTGACAGCCCAGGGCTGCTAGTGATGACAAAATATTTTCCGTGATAAAACTGAAATGTAAAAAGATAATATTAATAATAGCCAGAAAAGAAACTCAGACATTGAAGTATAGTGTTACCTCAATATGGGGGGTCAGTGGAAAAATGCCCCCTTAGATTGGGAGCCAATGGAAAATGACCCAGTGGTCGGGAAAGTGGCCCTTATATTGGTCAATGAAATACTCTGTTACATTTGTGGTCAAAGTGGCTCTTATATTGGTCAATGAAATACTGTTACATTAGTGGTTTTACCCCCTTACATTGGTAGTCAGTAAAGTGCCACTTATATTGGTCAATGAAGTGGTCCGTTACATTGGTGGCCAATGGAAAGTTACCCCCTTACACTAGTGGTCAGTAAAGTGCCTCTTATATTGCTCAAAAAAGTGCTTTGTTACATTGGTGGTTAGTGAGGTCAGTGGACAATTACTCCCTTACATTGGTGAAATGCCCCTTATATTGGTCAGTGAAGTGCTCTGTTACATTGGTGTTAAGTAGAAAATTACCCCCTTACATTGGTGGTCAGTGAAGTACTCTGTTACATTGGTTGTTAGTGAAGTGCCCTATTTATTGGTCAATTAGGTGCTCTGTTACATTGGGGGTCAGTGTACAATTCCCCCTTACATTGGCGGTCAGGGGACAATTACTCCCCTACATTGGTGGTCTATGACGAGCCCCTTATATTGGTCAATGAAGTGCCCTGTTACATTAGCGACTAGTGGACAATTACCCCCTTACATTGGTGGTCAGTGAAGTCCCCTTTATATTGGTCAGTGAAGTACTCTGTTACATTGGTGATTAGTGGAAAATTACTTCCTTACATTGGTGGTCAGTGAAGTGTCTCTTATATTGGTCAGTGAAGTACTCTGTTACATTGGTGGCCAATGGAAAGTTACCCCCTTACATTGGTGGTCAGTGAAGTGCCTCTTATATTGGTCAGTGAAGTACTCTGTTACATTGGTTGTTACTAGTGAAGTGTCCCATTTACTGGTTGATTTTGGTGCTTTGTTAGATTGGGGGTCAGTGTACAAATCCCCCTTTTACATTGGCAGTCAGGGAACAATTAATCCACTACATTGGTGGTCTATGACGAGCCCCTTATATTGGTCAATGAAGTGCCCTGTTACATTGGTGATTAGTGGACAATTACTTCATTACATTGGTGGTCAATGAAGTGCCTCTCATATTGGTCAGTGAAGTACTCTGTTACATTGGTGACCAATGGAAAGTTACTCCCTTACATTGGTGGTCAGTGAAGTTCCCCTTATATCGGTCAGTGAAGTACTCTGTTACATTGGTGATTAGTGGACAATTCCCCCCCTTACATTGATGGTCAATGAAGTGCCTCTTATATTAGTCAGTGAGTACTCTGTTACATTGGTGGCCAATGGAAAGTTACCCCTTTACATTGGTGGTCAATGTAGTGCTCCTTATATTGGTCAATGAAGTGCTCTGTTACATTGTTGACTAGTGGACAATTACCCCCTTACATTGGTGGTCAGTGAAGTGCCTCTTATATTGGTCAGTGAAGTACTCTGTTATATTGGTTGTTAGTGAAGTGTCCCATTTACTGGTTGATTTTGGTGCTTTGTTAGTGTAGTGGGTACTTACTTTCCCGGGGTAAGATTTTGAATTTTTCGGTGACACCGGTGGTATATTCCGGCGGTCCACTGGGTGGCGCTGTCACCATGGGCTGACGGACGGATATCTCTGTGTGCGGAGCCTCCTTTTTGGCCTCTCTCGGCAGTGGTATGGTGCGGCGGGGAACCCGCCATGCTTGCTGGGAGAGGGTATAAGGGGGCCGGCCATCTTGGTCACGGGGTCTTCGTCCCAGGCACCTTCAGCTTGCGGACGGTGGTTCGCGTCCGTCCTCTAGGCGGGGATCGTGTTCCACCTCAGGCACCTTTTAGTCCTGGGGTGAGGTACTTGGATGGAGGTCCGGGGCTCAGTGCCCAACACTGAGTTCCGCGAGGGAAGGATCCTAAGGCACTCCGGGGATGGATGCCTGAATCCGAGGTGGGCGTAATGGACCAGGAAGAGCTCCTCATCTGAAGACCCGGTGCAGCAGACTGCCGGTGACGGGTGAGTCTCTTGTCGGAGACCGTCCGGAAGGAGAATTTCCCTCGTGCGGAGACCATAACCCACTCTCAGGGAGGAGAGTGGAGGATCGAACTTGTGTCTGGGCCTATTCGTACACACACCTCCTTTTCTGTTCTATAGCCAAGGGAGTCCATGTTATGTTCTAAATAAAGGAGTGTTGGACTTTAACAGTGTGTGGCTCAATTTCTGGCGGGCGAGGTTTAAAGGAGACTCTTGGAGGGAGGATCTGATGCACAGCACAGACCCGAAGGTAATAAGAGACATTGCTGAGACCACATACACAACTGTGGTGGAAGCCTGGCATAGCTCACTCCTCTCCCTCCCCTATCATACCCCTAGACCAGAGACAGTGCGAGTTGGAAAACTTTAATAGAGGGGAGTGGGGAGAGGGTGTGCGCTACACGTGGGGGCTCGGGTCCGGCATTGTGTTGTGCATTACTGTATGGAACGTGTCTGCTGGAAGAGTTAAACGAATAGGCCAAAGTGCAGCCCTGCTTGAAGCCGTGGACATGACCCCAAGAAGGGAAAGGCCCACGCAGGAAGAGCGGTGAACGGGGGGAAGCTTAGCCGGGGTTTCTAATTGCACTGCGCCAACAGACACAACCCCCGCCGCTTAGTTCGTGGCTCAACCTAGAAAAAGTAAAGAAAGCCCGCGAACTGGAGCAAAGGGGAGGAGTCCAATACGTGTGAAGGGACTACACATGGGACATTGGCGCGAAAACTTTGCAGTGTGCGATGGATCATCAACAGGTCGCCATGTTTGGACACACCTCGTGGATTCCGTTACATCCTTCTACCACGACATTGACTGCTGCTGCTCCAATAACGGATACGGGGATTCGACTGAAGCCAAGGGGTCGATTCGCCCTATACTCATGTATGGACGTTGAGGCCCTGGGTATGATTTGTCCCGGGTGTTCGGGACTGGTGTGCCTGCTGAAGCCGTTTGGACGCTGTGAGGCCTGTGGGGAGTTCACGTTTGAGGTGGATTCGGCAGTAGAGAGGCCGAGAACCATCTACCCAGGCCGGGCTTCAGGTACCACCACTCAGAGAGGAGAAATCACTGCTGAGAGAGTCACCCCAGCGCACACTGCAGCGACCAGGGAAGAGGTCGTTAAAACTCTACGGGAGAAATCCGAGGATGCTGACTCGGTCACCACTGTCTCGCAGCGTCCGCGACCGAAGAAAAGAACCAGCCTGGTAGCCCCGACCAGCGGTGGTGGTGGACCGTCTCGCCCGATTACGCCAGGCCAGGATGGATCCGTTGACGAGGGTTCCGGACGTCCCGCTTCAAGGAAAGGCCAAGGTAAGCCAGGCGAAGGGACTTGGTGTGTGGGAGGAGGTGTCAGGAAGGCATAGCCTAGTAAGTCCGCGGAGTGTGGAGGCTCCGTTTCTACAAAGCGCTACATCCCCGCGGAGGAGTGTGACACCTCCGACCTGGAATCGCTCTCGGACCTGGGAGATGATGCCATCATTAATGATTTGTTTGCCGAGAAAGGCTGGGACAAGGTACCGCTTGCTTCATTCCGCAGATCCCGGGATTCACCCATGTCGACAGGGGAAAGTACGCCCTGGGTGGAGGCGACAGCGCCTGGAGAAGAGTCTTGTCCTCAGTTTGTCCCTACAATCCCGGCGCAACCTGCATCTGATGCTGGGGTAAAGAGACTGTTGCTGCGGGCACCAATGCCCAGATTGGAGGTGGTCAAAGCGCCTCGTCATCCAGACTCGGTAGTTATGCCTGGTGAGGGAGACAGAGCTACCATGCCTCCTTTGGCGAGACTACAACGCCTATTTGGCCAAAAAAGTTGCAGAGGAGTACGGATGGGAGTATCCCTACTTACCGAAGGACTTGTTCTATGAGGTGGAAGTGTACAGAGAGCGCTGGTACAATGACTTTGTGTGGACCCACCTAAAAGTTCTGCACGCCCGCAGGTACCTGGCGTGCTCTCCAAAGGCCTCTCAGCGTTTCAAAGATTGCAAGGCCGATTGGATGTTAGGAAGACACATCCATGCAGATAAAGTGCTGATCCGATGCAAAGAAGGCGAAGATGTGGAGTATCATCTGGAGACCGTGGATCAACACTTGAAGCCACTGATTTTGCCACATCCTCGCTTTTACTTATAGGAGACAGAGACTCCGCTCTTATCATGCTGATTGAACTTTTCAGGGCAGTTGTTGTTGTGTGCCCAAAGGAATGAGGAACTATTCCTGTGTTTTTCTTTTCCCTCTTCTTGCAAAGAGATCACAGACTCTGGGGTTAGATAGGGCCAAAGAAGAAGAAGAAGCTCCACGAGTGCAGTACCGCGAGGCTGTCACCAGGTGGCAGTCTTGTGCAACGTTTTTTTAAACACTTTTCATGCACTCACTCTTTGGAGGAAAGGAATTTCTTCTCGGAGAGGTTTCTTTCCTTCTTACACGAATACATGTGTCAGGGTTTTTGTGTATTGGTCTTGTTTCCTTTTCTTTTCCCTTTGCAGGAGAACATCCCGTCAAGATTATGGAACCTGGGGTGGTTCTTAGTTAGGATGGGAGGGAACGGTATAATGTTGAAATGTGAGTTCATGTTTAATGTTGTCTTTCACTCCTCTTTTGTTACAGGGGCTCAGACACAATTTCTCTGTTAGGATAGTTTCCCAAATTTTTTTTGTTTTTTTCAAATTGTTAGTTGGTTTCTGGATTGGGTTGTGTCAGCCGTTGAGGGCATGATTCACTCCAGACACTGGGGACCAGTGTCAAATGACAGGGGGGAGAGTGTAGTGGGTACTTACTTTCCCGGGGTAAGATTTAGAATTTTTCGGTGACACCGGTGGTATATTCCGGCGGTCCACTGGGTGGCGCTGTCACCATGGGCTGATGGACGGATATCGCTGTGTGCGGAGTCTCCTTTTTGGCCTCTCTCGGCAGCGGTATGGTGGGGCGGGGAACCCGCCATGCTTGCTGGGAGAGGGTATAAGGGGGCCGGCCATCTTGGTCACGGGGTCTTCGTCCCAGGCACCTTTAGCTTGCGGACGGTGGTTCGCGTCCGTCCTCTAGGCGGCCTAGAGGACCACCGGGGATCGTGTTCCACCTCAGGCACCTTTAGTCCTGGGGTGAGGTACTTGGATGGAGGTCCGGGGCTCAGTGCCCAACACTGAGTTCTGCGAGGCAAGGATCCTAAGGCACTCCGGGGATGGATGCCTGAATCCGAGGTGGGCGTAATGGACCGGGAAGAGCTCCTCATCTGAAGACCCGGTGCAGCAGACTGCCGGTGACGGGTGAGTCTCTTGTCGGAGACCGTCTGGAAGGAGAATTTCCCTCATGCGGAGACCATAACCCAGTCTCAGGGAGGAGAGTGGAGGATCGAACTTGTGTCTGGGCCTATTCGTACACACACCTCCTTTTCTGTTCTTTAGCCAAGGGAGTCCATGTTATGTTCTAAATAAAGGAGTGTTGGACTTTAACGGTGTGTGGCTCAATTTCTGGCAGACGAGGTTTAAAGGAGACTCTTGGAGGGAGGATCCGATGCACAGCACAGACCCGAAGGTAACAAGAGACATTGCTGAGACCACATACACAACTGTGGTGGAAGCCTGGCGTAGCTCACCCCTCTCCCTCCCCTATCATACCCTTAGACCAGAGACAGTGCGAGTTGGAAAACTTTAATAGAGGGGAGTGGGGAGAGGGTGTGCGCTACATTAGATTGGGGGTCAGTGTACAAATCCCCCCTTTACATTGGCAGTCAGGGGACAATTACTCCACTACATTGGTGGTCTATGACGAGCCCCTTATATTGGTCAATGAAGTGCCCTGTTACATTGGTGACCAATGGAAAGTTACTCCCTTACATTGGCGGTCAGTGAAGTTCCTCTTATATTGGTCAGTGAAGTACTCTGTTACATTGGTGATTAGTGGACAATTCCCCCCCTTACATTGATGGTCAGTGAAGTGCCTCTTATATTAGTCAGTGAGTACTCTGTTACATTGGTGGTCAATGGAAAGTTACCCCCTTACATTGGTGGTCAATGTAGTGCTCCTTATATTGGTCAATGAAGTGCTCTGTTACATTGGTGATTAGTGGACAATTACTTCCTTACATTGGTGGTCAATGAAGTGCCCCTTATATTGGTCAGTGAAGTACTCTGTTACATTGGTTGTTAGTGAAGTGCCCCATTTATTGGTCGATTAGGTGCTCTGTTACATTGGTGATTAGTGGACAATTACTTCCTTACATGGAGGGTCAGTGAAGTGCTTCTTATATTGATCAAAAAAGTTCCCTGTTACATTGGTGGTTAGTGAAGTTGGCCAGATAAGTGCTCTGTTATATTGGGGGGTTAATTGACAATTACCCCTTTACATTGGTGATTAGTGAAGGGCCTCTTATATTGGTCAATGATGTGTTCTGCTACACTGGTGTTCAATAGAGAGGGGCCTCTTAAATTGGTGGTTGGGAGACAAAGGCTCCATTACATAGCGTAGGTGGTCAATTTGAAAAATGAAAACTCTCTTAAATGATTGGATTTTCTTCTTTCATCCAATGCTATCATCATCAACCTGACCCTGCAAGCACAACCCCAAGGCAACAAAAGCGTACCTTTCCCTCCAACACTAAGAATCTCTGGCATTGATATATCTGTGTGCTAATAATAAAATCTATTACAGTAATTTTTTTTTCTGTAATTTACACTGAATGTAATCTCACTTCCTGGTTGATTGAGGCACTGGTGACTTGGTCAGTGCCTCCCGGCTGGAATTTGGTGAATTTTAAATAAATTGTGCGCTGTTCATACACTAAGTAGGTGAAATCCCTTTTACCTTGCTTTACACACAATAAACACATAAATATCACATTTAGTAAATAAAATATTACTTGGACAATTATATCACATTAAATCCTTTTTTTTTATATACAAAACGTGCTCAAATCCCATACTGTGGTTAATAGTGAAAGTTCAATACAACGCAAACAATACACTTCTATATAAAATGTGCTGCAGTGATCATTTACGTAAAAGAAAAAATGCCACCCAACACCAATCACCTATAGGTGTAGTGCCCGCTCACCTTCTTGGGTGGCCTATAAAAGGTCCAAAAACGCCTTTATTATTACTATTATTATTATTATACAGGTGTTATATATGGTGTTAGCCCTGAAGGTCTGGCATCCATCTGGATGGGTGACCTCCACTGGTGATGTTTCCTTTAACAGGCTTGGATGGATAAACTCTGCTCCCCCGGGTTGCTCAAACATATGAAGAGGAAAGGCTCATAGCGCAATATGCATTCTGTAAATCTCTTTTAATAAAAGTTTTCTATATCACTCACATTAAGACCACTTAACCACTTCCGCCCCAGAAGATTTGGCTGCCAAATGACCAGGCCATTTATTGCCATTCGGCACTGCGTCACATTAACTGACAATTGCATGGTCGTGCGACGTTGTACCCAAACAGAATTTATGTCCTTTCTTTCCCACAACTAGAGCTTCCTTTTGGTGGTATTTGATCACCTCTGCGGTTTTTATTTTTTGCGCTATAAACAAAAAAATAGCAACAATTTTGAAAAAAAAGCAATATTTTTTACTTTTTGCTATAATAAATCTGCCCAAAAAAAAAAAAATATATATATATATATATATATATATATATATATATATATATATATATATATAAAAATCTTAGTTTAGGCCGATATGTATTCTTCTACATATTTTTGGTAAAAAATATCGCAATAAGCGTATATTGATTGGTCTGTGCAAAAGTTATAGCGTCTACAAAATAATAGATTTATGGAATTTTTTTTTTTTTTACTAGTAATGGTTATCAGTGATTTTTAGCGGGACTGCAACCATGTGGCGGACAGATCGGAACCTAACTGACATCTGACGTCTACAAAAAAGGGGATGGTTTTATGGCATTTTTATTATTATTATTTTTTTACTAGTAATGGCGGTGATCAGCGTTCTTATCATGACTGCGACATATCGGACACTTTTGACGCTATTTTGCAAGCATTGTCATTTATACAGCGATCAGTGCTATAAAATGCACTGATTACTGTGTAAATGACACTGGCAGGGAAAGGGTTAACCACTAAGGGGCTGGGAAGAGGTTAAGTGTGTCCTAGGGAGTGATTCTAACTGGGGGGCTGGGCTTACTGTGACACAACACTGATCACTGCTCCCAACGACAGGCAGCAGACGATCAGTGTCCTGTCACTAGGCAGAACAGGGAGATGCCTTGTTTACAACGGCATCCCACCGTTCTGCCGCTGCGTGACACGATCGCGGGACACCGGCAGACATCGAGTCCGCGGGTCACGTGGGCACAGTCACGGAGCTTGTGCGCCTGCTAGGCGGCAGATTCAAAGCAGCGTGCCTGTACGTTGCTTTGCCTGCCCGTGCCATTCTGCCGACGTATATCTACGTGAGGCAGATGGCAAGTGGGTAAACAAGGCATAAAAAGTAAAAACATCGGCAGATCGCCTCCTTACCGACTTTCGGGTACCGGAGACACCGGAAGTGACATCACAGGCCCATCCCGATGCGTTTCGTCACTTGTCACGTGACTTCCTCAGGGTGTTTGTGGTGTATTGGACTTTCACTATTAACCATTTAATGTGATATAATTGTTCATGTATTATTTTATTTACTCAATGTGATATTTATGTATTTATTGTGTATAAAGTAAGGTAAAAGGGTTTTTACCTACTTGGTGTATGAACAGCGCACTATTTATTTAAAACCCAGGGGGCGGTCCTTCCAGACATAACCCTCCGCTCTGCAGTCAGCAGTTCAGTTCGTAACAAGCAGTACAAACCTAAAAAGGAGGGGTGGGAGCTGTGTCCGTCCATGGACGACAGAGAAAAGGATTTTACGGTGAGTACAAAAAATCCTATTTTCTCTTTTTGTCCATGGACGGACACAGCCTTTTCAATTCTTAACATATGTGACGTCCCCAAGCAGTGTAAAAAAAAACGAGGGGTGGGAACAGTATCAAAAACAGCTAACTTCACCCCAAACAAGCAGAGCTCCTCAACGGAGGAGTTGCAACCCTAAACAACCTTGCGGCCGAAGGAAGCATCTGAAGAGGCACTCACATCAACCTTGTAAAATTTTGAGAAAGTGTGCACGGACGGTCAAGTCGCCGCCTTGCACACCTGAGAGATAGACGCTTGATGTCGGAAAGCCCAGGAAGCACCAATTGCCCTGGTTGAATGTGCCGTGACCGGAAAGGGGGGAGCCCGCCCCTTAAGGATATAGGCCTGTATGACGGACTGCCTGATCCACCGATAAATGGTGGCCGACGAGACCAGCAGGTCCTTTTGTGGACCAGATACAGACACAAATAGTGGGTCAGACCTCCGAAACTGAGCCGTAACAGACAAGTACACCCGCAAGGCACGTACCACGTCTAAAGTATGGAGCGCAGTCTCCCTGGGATGCGACGGCCGAGGACACAATGTCCTCATTTAGGTGAAAAGCCAAAACCACCTTCAGAAGGAAAGAGGGTTGCGGGCATAGCACCGCCTTATCCTTATGGAGGACTAAGTATGGTGACTTGCAAGACAAGGCCGCCAATTCAGAAACCCTTCTGACAGATGTAATGGCCACTAGAAAAGCTACCTTCTGAGATAGTGTCAAGAGAGGAATCTCTCTGATGTTCTCAAAAGGAGGTTCCTGAAGAACCGAGAGCACCAGATTTAAATCCCATAGAGGAAGAGGTGGTCTAATTGGGGGAGCCACATGTTGAACCCCTTGCACAAAGGTACCCACCAGGGAATGGGTCGCCAAAGGTCGTTGAAAAAAAACAGCCAAGGCTGAAATCTGACTCTTAATGGTGCTTAAGGCAAGTTTCTGATCCACTCCACGCTGTAAAAACAGCAGGATCCTGTAAAGCGAATACTAGGGATGAGCTCGGTGTTCGAGTCGAACATACGTTCGACTCGAACATCGGCTGTTCGATCGTTCGACGAAGATCGAACGATTTGGGCCGTTCGCGCCTAATTCGAGTGACGCGAACGGCCCACAATGCACTACGCCATCGCAGTGTCATCCAGGCGCTGTGATTGGCCAAGCATGCACTGTGACCCCGCATGCTTGGCCAATCACAGCGCCGGCAGCGAGGAGAGCAATGATTGGCCACAGGCAGGATGCCTGTGGCCAATTATTGCTGAGGGTGTTTAGTACACGCCCCACACTATAAAAGGCCGCCAGCACGGCGGCCTAGTGTAGTGTGTTCCGGAGCAGGGAAAGAGAAGCATAGGCAGGGACAGTGACATTTTTTTTTTCTTGCTTAACCTGGATTCCTTTAGTTTAGGGAACGAGAAGGATAGGTAGGGAGAGTGTCAGTGTGTTTTACTGTGCGAATCCTTGTTTCTAGGGACAGGGAAGGACAGTGAGGGAAATTCTCCTTGTGCTATAGTGTGCTTTAAAAAAACATTTTTTCTAGGGACAGAAAACTATAGGTAGGGAGAGTGTCAGTGTGTTTTACCGTGCAAATCCTTGTTTCTAGGGACAGGGAAGGACAGTGAGGGAAATTCTCCTTGTGCTATAGTGTGCTTTAAAAAAACATTTTTTCTAGGGACAGAAAACTATAGGTAGGAAGAGTGTCAGTTTCTTTCACTGTGATAATCCTTGTTTCTAGGGACAGGGAAGGACAGTGAGGGAAATTCTCCTTGTGCTATAGTGTGCTTTAAAAAAACATTTTTTCTAGGGACAGACAACTATAGGTAGGAAGAGTGTCAGTTTCTTTCACTGTGATAATCCTTGTTTCTAGGGACAGGGAAGGACAGTGAGGGAAATTCTCCTTGTGCTATAGTGTGCTTTAAAAAAACATTTTTTCTAGGGACAGAAAACTATAGGTAGGAAGAGTGTCAGTTTCTTTCACTGTGATAATCCTTGTTTCTAGTAGTGATGAGCCGAACACCCCCGGGTTCGGTTCGCACCAGAACCCGCGAACGGACCGAAAGTTCGTACGAACATTAGAACCCTATTAAATACAATGGATGCGAACGTTCGAATTCTAAAGTGCTAATTATAACAACTATTATGCATGTTATTGTCCTAAAAAGGGTTTGGGAACCCGGGTTCTGCACCAGGGGACATGTATCAATGCAAAAAGAAGTTTTAAAAACGGTCGTTTTTCGGGAGCAGTCATTTTAATGATGCATAAAGTGAAAAAAAAAAAGTCAAATATTCCTTTAAATATCGTACCTGGGGGGTGTCTAAAGTATGCCTATGAAGTGCCACGTGTTTCCCGTGTTTAGAACTGTCCCTGCACAAAATGACACTTCTAAAGGAAAAAAAAGCCATTTAAAACTGCTTGCGGCTTTAATGTAATGTCTGGTCCCGGTAATATGGATGAAAATCTTTAAGAAAAATGGCATAGCTACCCCATGACCCCCCCCCCCCCTACCCCAGCCCATTACCAGCCCCTTTGGGTCTTGTATGGATATTAAGGGGAACCCCGCACATAAAATAAAAAAGGCCCTATATACTCTGAACAGCCGTATACAGGCGGTGCATACAAGACAGGGACTGTAGGTTTGTTCTTATGTAGAATCTGTTTGTAATTTTGAACAGGTACATTGTTGAAGTGTAGCTCCAGCCCAAAAATCTATTTTTAAACTTTTTGGAAAACATAGGTAAGGGTTATCACCCCTGTAACATTTGTTTTGCTGTATGTGCCCCTGTTCAGAACATTTCACCTCACTTTCCGTCCCAATGACAACTGTTTTTGAAATGTGGTGTTTTTCTTGAAACAAGGATTGCTGATAAAGCATCAGTACAGAGGAGACACCTTTCTCCCATATTTATTCTTACAGGAGAGAATTTTCCTTCCTAGTGGTAGATTTCCTCTCACTTCCTGTTGTCTTCTTGCGTTTGCAAGTAGGAGTCGTTTGTAAGTTGGATGTTTGAAAGTAGGGACCTGCCGTATATACTCTGCAGAAATAGGCCCCTTAGTTGTTGGTGTTGGCACAACACTGTAAGCACTCACAGTTACTCTTGGTTGGTGCTGGAACGCCCTGCTGTCAACTATTATATCAGGAATTTTAATTACATATAATTGTTGAACAGTGGTAGTAAAAATTGGGCCTTTGATGGTGGTGCTGGTGCCACAACACTGTAAGCCCTGACAGTTACTCTTGGTGGGTGCAGCAATGGGCCCTGCTGTGAATTATTAGATCAAGAATTGTAATTGCATGCCCCTGTTGAACAGGGGCTGAAAAATTGGGCCTTTCGTGGTGGTGGTGGTGGTGTTGCCACAACACTGTAAGCCCTCAGAGTTACTCTTGGTGGGTGCAGGAATGGGCCCTGCTGTGAATTATTAGATCAAGAATTGTAATTACATGCCCCTTTTGAACAGGGGCTGAAAAATTGGGCCTTTCGTGGTGGTGGTGGTGGTGGTGGCGTTGCCACAACACTGTAAGCCCTCAGAGTTACTCTTGGTGGGTGCAGCAATGGGCCCTGCTGTGAATTATTAGATCAAGAATTGTAATTGCATGCCCCTGTTGAACAGGGGCTGAAAAATTGGGCCTTAGGCACTGGTGGCACAACACTACAACCCCTCACAGATACGTTACTTGGAGCACAGCAATGAGCCCTATGGCAAATTATTGCTAAAAAAATTGTAATTACACGCCCCTGTAAAACAGGGGCTGAAAAATTGGGCCTTAGCCACTGGTGGCGGCACCCATAAACAAAAATGATCTTCCAAGCTATCATCATCAATCGTATCATTGAGGACTCGGAGGAGGAGGATAGCCAGTCAACATAACAGCACAGGCACTCAGCATGGGAGAAAAAGAAACCCTGGACTGCCGCACTCTGTATAGACAGTTATTTATTCCAAAATTTCAGGTAAAAAATCCAAATTCAAAATAAATCCATAAATCCAAAACAACAAATGCAGATGGTGTGCATGCAGGGAAGGGTGGCTAACGCGTTTCACGTCACGAATTGACGCTTACTCACAGGCACTCAGCATCAGCATCAGTCTTGAAGGGATGTGACATGTTAAAATCAATTAGTCTGTTATATCAGCATCAGGTGTGTGGTAGCTGGTGGTGATCCAAGACTGGTTCATCTTGATGAAAGTCAGTCGATCAACCGAGTCGGTGGACAGGCGCACCCTGTGATCCGTGACAAATCCTCCAGCAGCACTGAATGTGCGTTCCGAAAGAACGCTGGATGCAGGACAGGCCAGTAGCTCAATTGCATACTGTGCAAGCTCTGGCCAGTGATCCATCCTCAAGACCCAGTAAGCCAGAGGATTTTCGGTGGGGAAGGTGTCCAAGTCTGACCTTGCCCCTAGATATTCCTGCACCATGTTTATCAGACGCTGGCGATGGTTGCTGGAACCGATCATACTTTGGGGCTGCGGACTAAAGAATTGTCTGAACGCATCGGTCAGACGGCCACCTTCCCCACCGCTCCTTCTTTGACTGGCCGAAGCCTCAGCAACTCGTTGTCCAGGACCAGGAGTTTGTAACCTCCCAGTCTCTGGGAACGCGTTGCACAGACCTTTCTGCAAGGCCTCCCGGAGTTGTCTCATCCTCTGCTCCCTCTGCGAAGGTAACATAAGGTCCGCAACCTTACCCTTGTACCGTGGATCAAGGAGAGTGGCCAGCCAGTAATGGTCCCTCTCCTTGATCCGAAGAATACGAGGATCCTTCCGCAGACTTTGCAGGATCAGGGAGGCCATGCAGACCTGCCTGTGGCCAATTATTGCTGAGGGTGTTTAGTACACGCCCCACACTATAAAAGGCCGCCAGCACGGCGGCCTAGTGTAGTGTGTTCCGGAGCAGGGATAGAGTAGCATAGGCAGGGACAGTGACTGTTATTTCTTTCTTGCTTAACCTGGATTCCTTTAGTTTAGGGAAAGAGAAGGATAGGTAGGGAGAGTGTCAGTGTGTTTTGTGCTTCTGCTATAGTGTGCTTAAAAAAAACATTTATTCTAGGGACAGAAAACTCTAGGTAGGGACAGTGTCAGTTTCTTTCACTCTGCAAGTCCTTGTTTCCAGGGACCTGTAAGGACAGTGAGTTAATTGTCCTTGTGCTATATTGTGCTTAAAAAAAACATTTATTCTAGGGACAGAAAACTCTAGGTAGGGACAGTGTCAGTTTCTTTCACTCTGCAAGTCCTTGTTTCCAGGGACCTGTAAGGACAGTGAGTTAATTTTCCTTGTGCTATATTGTGATTAAAAAAAACATTTATTCTAGGGACAGAAAACTCTAGGTAGGGACAGTGTCAGTTTCTTTCACTCTGCAAGTCCTTGTTTCCAGGGACCTGTAAGGACAGTGAGTTAATTTTCCTTGTGCTATATTGTGCTTAAAAAAAACATTTTTTCTAGGGACAGAAAACTGTAGGTAGGGAGAGTGTTTTTTTTCTTTCACTCTGCAAGTCCTTGTTTCCAGGGACCTGTAAGGACAGTGAGTTAATTGGCCTTGTGCTATATTGTGCTTAAAAAAAACATTTATTCTAGGGACAGAAAACTCTAGGTAGGGACAGTGTCAGTTTCTTTCACTCTGCAAGTCCTTGTTTCCAGGGACCTGTAAGGACAGTGAGTTAATTTTCCTTGTGCTATATTGTGATTAAAAAAAACATTTATTCTAGGGACAGAAAACTCTAGGTAGGGACAGTGTCAGTTTCTTTCACTCTGCAAGTCCTTGTTTCCAGGGACCTGTAAGGACAGTGAGTTAATTTTCCTTGTGCTATATTGTGCTTAAAAAAAACATTTTTTCTAGGGACAGAAAACTGTAGGTAGGGAGAGTGTTTTTTTTCTTTCACTCTGCAAGTCCTTGTTTCCAGGGACCTGTAAGGACAGTGAGTTAATTGTCCTTGTGCTATATTGTGCTTAAAAAAAACATTTATTCTAGGGACAGAAAACTCTAGGTAGGGACAGTGTCAGTTTCTTTCACTCTGCAAGTCCTTGTTTCCAGGGACCTGTAAGGACAGTGAGTTAATTTTCCTTGTGCTATATTGTGCTTAAAAAAAACATTTATTCTAGGGACAGAAAACTCTAGGTAGGGAGAGTGTTTTTTTTCTTTCACTCTGCAAGTCCTTGTTTCCAGGGACCTGTAAGGACAGTGAGTTAATTGTCCTTGTGCTATATTGTGCTTAAAAAAAACATTTATTCTAGGGACAGAAAACTCTAGGTAGGGACAGTGTCAGTTTCTTTCACTCTGCAAGTCCTTGTTTCCAGGGACCTGTAAGGACAGTGAGTTAATTTTCCTTGTGCTATATTGTGATTAAAAAAAACATTTTTTCTAGGGACAGAAAACTGTAGGTAGGGAGAGTGTTTTTTTTCTTTCACTCTGCAAGTCCTTGTTTCCAGGGACCTGTAAGGACAGTGAGTTAATTGTCCTTGTGCTATATTGTGCTTAAAAAAAACATTTATTCTAGGGACAGAAAACTCTAGGTAGGGACAGTGTCAGTTTCTTTCACTCTGCAAGTCCTTGTTTCCAGGGACCTGTAAGGACAGTGAGTTAATTTTCCTTGTGCTATATTGTGCTTAAAAAAAACATTTTTTCTAGGGACAGAAAACTGTAGGTAGGGAGAGTGTTTTTTTTCTTTCACTCTGCAAGTCCTTGTTTCCAGGGACCTGTAAGGACAGTGAGTTAATTGTCCTTGTGCTATATTGTGCTTAAAAAAAACATTTATTCTAGGGACAGAAAACTCTAGGTAGGGACAGTGTCAGTTTCTTTCACTCTGCAAGTCCTTGTTTCCAGGGACCTGTAAGGACAGTGAGTTAATTTTCCTTGTGCTATATTGTGATTAAAAAAAACATTTTTTCTAGGGACAGAAAACTGTAGGTAGGGAGAGTGTTTTTTTTCTTTCACTCTGCAAGTCCTTGTTTCCAGGGACCTGTAAGGACAGTGAGTTAATTTTCCTTGTGCTATATTGTGATTAAAAAAAACATTTTTTCTAGGGACAGAAAACTGTAGGTAGGGAGAGTGTTTTTTTTCTTTCACTCTGCAAGTCCTTGTTTCCAGGGACCTGTAAGGACAGTGAGTTAATTGTCCTTGTGCTATATTGTGCTTAAAAAAAACATTTTTTCTAGGGACAGAAAACTGTAGGTAGGGACAGTGTCAGTTTCTTTCACTCTGCAAGTCCTTGTTTCCAGGGACCTGGAGAGACATTGAGTGAATTGTCCTTGTGCTATATTGTGATTAAAAAAAACATTTATTCTAGGGACAGAAAACTCTAGGTAGGGACAGTGTCAGTTTCTTTCACTGTGAAAGTCCTTGTTTCAAGGGACAGAGAAGGACACCTGAAGGTAGCCCTTATTGCTTTTTTCCCATCTCCCTGCAGGCCATCTATTAGAATGTCTGGAAGGCAAACAAGGAGAGGCAGACAGTCAGGAGGCAATAAAAGAGGGCAAGCAGGCTCTGTGTCTGGGGGCAACAGTGCTGGTCGTGGACGCGGTGCATTGTCATCAGCACATGGCCATGGGACACGCTTGTCCTTCTTTTCGGCAGCTGGACATGTTGAGCCACATCATGCCGAAGACTTGGTAGAGTGGATGACCAAGCCCTCCTCCTCCTCCTCATCCTCTCTCACCCAGGCTCAGGGTACTGGAAAAGCAGCTGCCAAAGCGTCGTCTTCCCTGGTATCAATGTCAGACAAATCATCAGTCACTCCTTCCCTAGACCCACCATGTCCTCCTCCTGAGGAGTCCCCCGAACTGTTTCAGCACAGTGTTGGGTACATGCTCCAGGAGGATGCCCAGCGTTTCGAAGGGTCTGATGATGAAACCCAGCTAGAGGAAGGCAGTAGCGTGAGAGCAGACAGAGGGGATGCTCAAGAAGGACACCAATCTGGCAGTCATGTTCCAGCAGCTGCAGCATACTGCCAGATTGGCTCCAGTGATGAGGAGGGAGGGGATGATGAGGTCAATGACTCCACGTGGGTGCCTAATAGGAGAGAGGAGGAGGAGGAGGATGAGGAGGAGGCACATCTCCAACGAGGCAGGATGCCCTTTGGTGGCCAGCGTAAGGGCAGTACACCGACGGAATCACACCGCAGAGCTCCGCCTGTGCAGGGCGCTGCCTCTGCCCGTCATTCAAAAAGTTCTTTGGTGTGGGCCTTTTTTGAGGCTAGTGCATCAGATCGCACAGCTGCTGTTTGCAACATATGTCTCAAGCGTATATCGCGTGGCCAAAACATCAGCCGCTTGGGTACCACATGCCTGACCAGACATATGTTGACCTGCCATGCAGCTCGTTGGCAAGCCTACCTCAAAGACCCACACCAAAGAACAAAGCGGACCTCTCCTTGCACCGCATCAGCTGGGATCTCCAACCCCACTATAACTTCAGTCCTCTCTGAAACATGCACTGAGAGGAATGAAGGTGTAGAATTAGGTGTGTCACAGCCAAGTACTTGCGCCCACTCTGCTAGCAGTACACCGACGTCCGATTCTAGCAGGCAAATTTCCCTGCCCCAGCTGCTGGACCGTCGAAAGAAGTTCACTCCCAGCCATCCACATGCCCAGCGGTTGAATGCTAGCTTGGCTAAATTGCTAGCGCTTCAACTGCTGCCTTTTCAGTTGGTAGACTCGGCCCCCTTCCGTGAGTTTGTGCAATGTGCGGTTCCTCAGTGGCAGGTTCCCAAACGCCACTTTTTCTCACGGAAGGCTATTCCGGCTCTCTACCGGCATGTGGAAGGCAATGTCTTGGCCTCGCTGGACAGGGCGGTCAGCGGTAAGGTGCATATTACCGCTGACTCATGGTCCAGCAGGCATGGACAGGGACGTTACCTTTCTTTCACGGCCCATTGGGTCACTCTTTTGGCAGCTGGGAAGGATTCAGGACAAGGTGCAGTAGTGTTGGAGGTTGTCCCACCGCCACGCCTCCAAAATGCTACTACTGGTTGTGACACACCTCTCTCCTCCACCCCCTCCTCTTCTTCTTCCTCCATGGCCTCTTCCTGTGGTTTGTCCTATGAACCAGCGGTGCTCCGTAGCCGTTCACGGGGCTACGCAAGTACGCAGGCAAAAAGATGCCATGCCGTGCTTGCGCTGGTGTGTTTGGGGGACAGAAGCCACACTGGGGCAGAGGTCCTGTCTGCTCTGCAGGGCCAGGCCGAGAGGTGGTTGACGCCACGCCAGCTTAAGCCAGGAATGGTGGTTTGCGACAATGGCACCAACCTCCTCTCCGCCCTCCGACAGGGACAACTGACCCATGTGCCCTGTGTGGCTCACGTCCTTAACCTGGTGGTGCAGCGCTTCTTGGGCAGGTACCCGGGCTTACAGGATGTCCTGAGGCAGGCCAGGAAAGTCTGTGTGCATTTCCGCAGATCTTATAATGCCAGTGCTCGCCTGGCTGAGCTGCAAAAGGAGTTGAACCTGCCCAAGAACCGCCTTATATGTGACATGCCCACCAGGTGGAACTCAACGTTGGCCATGCTGCAGCGGCTGCACACGCAGCAGAGGGCCATCAATGAGTACCTGTGCGACTACGGCACCAGGACAGGGTCAGGGGAGCTTGGTTTTTTTTCTCCACGCCAGTGGGGCATGATCAGGGATGCATGCACTGTCCTGGCACCATTTGAGGAGGCCACGAGGATGGTGAGCAGTGACAGTGCATGCATCAGTGACACTGTACCTCTTGTCCACCTGTTGGAGCACACGCTGCGTGGAATAATGGACAGGGCACTTGAGGCAGAACAGAGGCAGGAAGAGGAGGACTTCCTTGCCTCTCAAGGCCCCCTTTACCCAGACAGTGTTCCTTCTGTCCCACCCATCGCACAGGAAGAGGAGGAGGAGGAGGAGGAGGAGGAGGAGGAGGAGGAGGATTGTGTCAGCATGGAGGTGGAGGCTGGCACTCAGCATCATCAGCAGCAGTCTTTTAGGGATGATTTACAGTCCCAAGAAACCAGTGGACTTGTACGTGGCTGGGAGGAGGTGGCTGCGGATCATGTCGTCCTTAGTGACCCAGAGGACTCCGGAGCGAATGCCTCAGCAAACCTACGCTGCATGGCCTCCCTGATCCTGCAAAGTCTGCGGAAGGATCCTCGTATTCTTCGGATCAAGGAGAGGGACCATTACTGGCTGGCCACTCTCCTTGATCCACGGTACAAGGGTAAGGTTGCGGACCTTATGTTACCGTCGCAGAGGGAGCAGAGGATGAGACAACTCCGGGAGGCCTTGCAGAAAGGTCTGTGCAACGCGTTCCCAGAGACTGGGAGGTTGCAAACTCCTGGTCCTGGACAACGAGTTGCTGAGGCTTCGGCCAGTCAAAGAAGGAGCGGTGGGGAAGGTGGCCGTCTGACCGATGCGTTCAGACAATTCTTTAGTCCGCAGCCCCAAAGTATGATCGGTTCCAGCAACCATCGCCAGCGTCTGATAAACATGGTGCAGGAATATCTAGGGGCAAGGTCAGACTTGGACACCTTCCCCACCGAAAATCCTCTGGCTTACTGGGTCTTGAGGATGGATCACTGGCCAGAGCTTGCACAGTATGCAATTGAGCTACTGGCCTGTCCTGCATCCAGCGTTCTTTCGGAACGCACATTCAGTGCTGCTGGAGGATTTGTCACGGATCACAGGGTGCGCCTGTCCACCGACTCGGTTGATCGACTGACTTTCATCAAGATGAACCAGTCTTGGATCACCACCAGCTACCACACACCTGATGCTGATATAACAGACTAATTGATTTTAAAATGTCACATCCCTTCAAGACTGATGCTGATGCTGAGTGCCTGTGCTGTTATGTTGACTGGCTATCCTCCTCCTCCGAGTCCTCAATGATACGATTGATGATGATAGCTTGGAAGATCATTTTTGTTTATGGGTGCCGCCACCAGTGCCTAACGCCCAATTTTTCAGCCCCTGTTTAACAGGGGCGTGTAATTACAATTTTTGAAGCAATACTTTGCAACAGGGCTCATTGCTGTGCTCCAAGTACAGTATCTGTGAGGAGTTGCAGTGTTGTGCCACCAGTGCCTAAGGCCCAATTTTTCAGCCCCTGTTTAACAGGGGCGTGTCATTACAATTTTTGAAGCAATACTTTGCAACAGGGCTCATTGCTGTGCTCCAAGTACAGTATCTGTGAAGGGTTGCAGTGTTGTGCCACCAGTGCCTAAGGCCCAATTTTTCAGCCCCTGTTCAACAGGGGCATGTAATTACAATTCTTGATCTAATAATTCACAGCAGGGCCCATTGCTGCACCCACCAAGAGTAACTGTCAGGGCTTACAGTGTTGTGGCACCAGCACCACCATCAAAGGCCCAATTTTTACTACCACTGTTCAACAATTATATGTAATTAAAATTCCTGATATAATAGTTGACAGCAGGGCGTTCCAGCACCAACCAAGAGTAACTGTGAGTGCTTACAGTGTTGTGCCAACACCAACAACTAAGGGGCCTATTTCTGCAGAGTATATACGGCAGGTCCCTACTTTCAAACATCCAACTTACAAACGACTCCTACTTGCAAACGCAAGAAGACAACAGGAAGTGAGAGGAAATCTACCACTAGGAAGGAAAATTCTCTCCTGTAAGAATAAATATGGGAGAAAGGTGTCTCCTCTGTACTGATGCTTTATCAGCAATCCTTGTTTCAAGAAAAACACCACATTTCAAAAACAGTTGTCATTAGGACGGAAAGTGAGGTGAAATGTTCTGAACAGGGGCACAGACAGCAAAACAAATGTTACAGGGGTGATAACCCTTACCTATGTTTTCCAAAAAGTTTAAAAATAGATTTTTGGTCTGGAGCTACACTTCAACAATGTACCTGTTCAAAATTACAAACAGATTCTACATAAGAACAAACCTACAGTCCCTGTCTTGTATGCACCGCCTGTATACGGCTGTTCAGAGTATATAGGGCCTTTTTTATTTTATGTGCGGGGTTCCCCTTAATATCCATACAAGACCCAAAGGGGCTGGTAATGGGCTGGGGTAGGGGGGGGGGGGGTGATGGGGTAGCTATGCCATTTTTCTTAAAGATTTTCATCCATATTACCGGGACCAGACATTACATTAAAGCCGCAAGCAGTTTTAAATGGCTTTTTTTTCCTTTAGAAGTGTCATTTTGTGCAGGGACAGTTCTAAACACGGGAAACACGTGGCACTTCACAGGCATACTTTAGACACCCCCCAGGTACGATATTTAAAGGAATATTTGACTTTTTTTTTTCACTTTATGCATCATTAAAATGACTGCTCCCGAAAAACGACCGTTTTTAAAACTTCTTTTTGCATTGATACATGTCCCCTGGTGCAGAACCCGGGTTCCCAAACCCTTTTTAGGACAATAACATGCATAATAGTTGTTATAATTAGCACTTTAGAATTCGAACGTTCGCATCCATTGTATTTAATAGGGTTCTAATGTTCGTTCGAACTTTCGGTCCGTTCGCGGGTTCTGGTGCGAACCGAACCCGGGGGTGTTCGGCTCATCACTATCCAGCAGGCATGGACAGGGACGTTACCTTTCTTTCACGGCCCATTGGGTCACTCTTTTGGCAGCTGGGAAGGATGCAGGACAAGGTGCAGTAGTGTTGGAGGTTGTTCCACCGCCACGCCTCCAAAATGCTACTACTGGTTGTGACACACCTCTCTCCTCCACCCCTCCTGTTCTTCTTCCTCCATGGCCTCTTCCTGTGGTTTGTCCTCGGAACCAGCGGTGCTCCGTAGGCGTTCAAGGGGCTACGCAAGTACGCAGGCAAAAAGATGCCATGCCGTGCTTGCGCTGGTGTGTTTGGGGGACAGAAGCCACACTGGGGCAGAGGTCCTGTCTGCTCTGCAGGGCCAGGCCGAGAGGTGGTTGACGCCACGCCAGCTTAAGCCAGGAATGGTGGTTTGCGACAATGGCACCAACCTCCTCTCCGCCCTCCGACAGGGACAACTGACCCATGTGCCCTGTGTGGCTCACGTCCTTAACCTGGTGGTGCAGCGGTTCTTGGGCAGGTACCCGGGCTTACAGGATGTCCTGAGGCAGGCCAGGAAAGTCTGTGTGCATTTCCGCAGATCTTATAATGCCAGTGCTCGCCTGGCTGAGCTGCAAAAGGAGTTGAACCTGCCCAAGAACCGCCTTATATGTGACATGCCCACCAGGTGGAACTCAACGTTGGCCATGCTGCAGCGGCTGCACACGCAGCAGAGGGCCATCAATGAGTACCTGTGCGACTACGGCACCAGGACAGGGTCAGGGGAGCTTGGTTTTTTTTCTCCACGCCAGTGGGGCATGATCAGGGATGCATGCACTGTCCTGGCACCATTTGAGGAGGCCACGAGGATGGTGAGCAGTGACAGTGCATGCATCAGTGACACTGTACCTCTTGTCCACCTGTTGGAGCACACGCTGCGTGGAATAATGGACAGGGCACTTGAGGCAGAACAGAGGCAGGAAGAGGAGGACTTCCTTGCCTCTCAAGGCCCCCTTTACCCAGACAGTGTTCCTTCTGTCCCACCCATCGCACAGGAAGAGGAGGAGGAGGAGGAGGAGGAGGAGGATTGTGTCAGCATGGAGGTGGAGGCTGGCACTCAGCATCATCAGCAGCAGTCTTTTAGGGATGATTTACAGTCCCAAGAAACCAGTGGACTTGTACGTGGCTGGGAGGAGGTGGCTGCGGATCATGTCGTCCTTAGTGACCCAGAGGACTCCGGAGCGAATGCCTCAGCAAACCTACGCTGCATGGCCTCCCTGATCCTGCAAAGTCTGCGGAAGGATCCTCGTATTCTTCGGATCAAGGAGAGGGACCATTACTGGCTGGCCACTCTCCTTGATCCACGGTACAAGGGTAAGGTTGCGGACCTTATGTTACCGTCGCAGAGGGAGCAGAGGATGAGACAACTCCGGGAGGCCTTGCAGAAAGGTCTGTGCAACGCGTTCCCAGAGACTGGGAGGTTACAAACTCCTGGTCCTGGACAACGAGTTGCTGAGGCTTCGGCCAGTCAAAGAAGGAGCGGTGGGGAAGGTGGCCGTCTGACCGATGCGTTCAGACAATTCTTTAGTCCGCAGCCCCAAAGTATGATCGGTTCCAGCAACCAACGCCAGCGTCTGATAAACATGGTGCAGGAATATCTAGGGGCAAGGTCAGACTTGGACACCTTCCCCACCGAAAATCCTCTGGCTTACTGGGTCTTGAGGATGGATCACTGGCCAGAGCTTGCACAGTATGCAATTGAGCTACTGGCCTGTCCTGCATCCAGCGTTCTTTCGGAACGCACATTCAGTGCTGCTGGAGGATTTGTCACGGATCACAGGGTGCGCCTGTCCACCGACTCGGTTGATCGACTGACTTTCATCAAGATGAACCAGTCTTGGATCACCACCAGCTACCACACACCTGATGCTGATATAACAGACTAATTGATTTTAACATGTCACATCCCTTCAAGACTGATGCTGATGCTGAGTGCCTGTGCTGTTATGTTGACTGGCTATCCTCCTCCTCCGAGTCCTCAATGATACGATTGATGATGATAGCTTGGAAGATCATTTTTGTTTATGGGTGCCGCCACCAGTGGCTAAGGCCCAATTTTTCAGCCCCTGTTTTACAGGGGCGTGTAATTACAATTTTTTTAGCAATAATTTGCCATAGGGCTCATTGCTGTGCTCCAAGTACAGTATCTGTGAGGGGTTGGAGTGTTGTGCCACCAGTGCCTAAGGCCCAATTTTTCAGCCCCTGTTCAACAGGGGCATGTAATTACAATTCTTGATCTAATAATTCACAGCAGGGCCCATTGCTGCACCCACCAAGAGTAACTCTGAGGGCTTACAGTGTTGTGGCAACGCCACCACCACCACCACCACCACGAAAGGCCCAATTTTTCAGCCCCTGTTCAAAAGGGGCATGTAATTACAATTCTTGATCTAATAATTCACAGCAGGGCCCATTCCTGCACCCACCAAGAGTAACTCTGAGGGCTTACAGTGTTGTGGCAACGCCACCACCACCACCACCACGAAAGGCCCAATTTTTCAGCCCCTGTTCAAAAGGGGCATGTAATTACAATTCTTGATCTAATAATTCACAGCAGGGCCCATTCCTGCACCCACCAAGAGTAACTCTGAGGGCTTACAGTGTTGTGGCAACGCCACCACCACCACGAAAGGCCCAATTTTTCAGCCCCTGTTCAACAGGGGCATGCAATTACAATTCTTGATCTAATAATTCACAGCAGGGCCCATTGCTGCACCCACCAAGAGTAACTGTCAGGGCTTACAGTGTTGTGGCACCAGCACCACCATCAAAGGCCCAATTTTTACTACCACTGTTCAACAATTATATGTAATTACAATTCCTGATATAATAGTTGACAGCAGGGCGTTCCAGCACCAACCAAGAGTAACTGTGAGTGCTTACAGTGTTGTGCCAACACCAACAACTAAGGGGCCTATTTCTGCAGAGTATATACGGCAGGTCCCTACTTTCAAACATCCAACTTACAAACGACTCCTACTTGCAAACGCAAGAAGACAACAGGAAGTGAGAGGAAATCTACCCCTTGGAAGGAAAATTCTCTCCTGTAAGAATTAATATGGGAGAAAGGTGTCTCCTCTGTACTGATGCTTTATCAGCAATCCTTGTTTCAAGAAAAACACCACATTTCAAAAACAGTTGTCATTGGGACGGAAAGTGAGGTGAAATGTTCTGAACAGGGGCACAGACAGCAAAACAAATGTTACAGGGGTGATAACCCTTACCTATGTTTTCCAAAAAGTTTAAAAATAGATTGGAGCTACACTTAAGCAATGTACCTGTTCAAAATTACAAACAGATTCTACATAAGAACAAACCTACAGTCCCTGTCTTGTATGCACCGCCTGTATACGGCTGTTCAGAGTATATAGGGCCTTTTTTATTTTATGTGCGGGGTTCCCCTTAATATCCATACAAGACCCAAAGGGGCTGGTAATGGGCTGGGGTGGGGGGGGGGGGGGGGGTCATGGGGTAGCTATGCCATTTTTCTTAAAGATTTTCATCCATATTACCGGGACCAGACATTACATTAAAGCCGCAAGCAGTTTTAAATGGCTTTTTTTTCCTTTAGAAGTGTCATTTTGTGCAGGGACAGTTCTAAACACGGGAAACACGTGGCACTTCACAGGCATACTTTAGACACCCCCCAGGTACGATATTTAAAGGAATATTTGACTTTTTTTTTTTCACTTTATGCATCATTAAAATGACTGCTCCCGAAAAACGACCGTTTTTAAAACTTCTTTTTGCATTGATACATGTCCCCTGGTGCACAACCCGGGTTCCCAAACCCTTTTTAGGACAATAACATGCATAATAGTTGTTATAATTAGCACTTTAGAATTCGAACGTTCGCATCCATTGTATTTAATAGGGTTCTAATGTTCGTACGAACTTTCGGTCCGTTCGCGGGTTCTGGTGCGAACCGAACCCGGGGGTGTTCGGCTCATCACTACCGAATACGTCTGTGGACGCCACTCCATCTCTTCACACATAGAGATGTAGGCCTTCCAAGTACGATGGTAGATCTTCCTGGAAGAAGATTTCCGTGCCCTCAGCATGGTTGGAATGACCGAATCCGAAAGGCCTCAGTCCCTTAGTACCTGGCTTTCAATAGCCATGCCGTTAAAGCCAGCGACTGTAAAGCAGGATGAAGTATGGGACCTTGAGACAGAAGGTCCTCCCACATTGGCAGCCGCCAGGGTACTTCCGCCACCAGGCACATGAGGTCGGCGTACCAAGGACGCCGGGGCCAATCTGAAGCGATTAGAATCACCGGGATCCCCTCGGTCTCCACTCTGCGGAGCAGACGAGGAAGCAACTTCAGTGGGGGATAGGCATAAATTAGCCGATACTGACCCCACGGGGCCACCAACGCGTCTGACGTGTCTGCCCAGGGATCTCTGGACCTGCCCACGAATCTCGACACCTTGCGATTGAGTCGAGAGGCCAGGAGGTCCACGTCCGGCGTGCCCCACCTCCGGCAAAGGAGTTGAAACACCTCCGGATGCAATGACCATTCCCCCTGGTCTAGCATCTGGCGACTCAGACAGTCCACCTGCCAGTTTTCTACTCCCGGAATGAAGACGGCCGACAGAAGAAGATCGTCTAAGTAGCCCACGATAGCAATGCCTCGCTATCTCAGCAAAGCCAGAATCGGGGCGAGCACCTTGGTGAAAACCCTCTGTGCTGATGCTAGGCCAAAGGGAAGAGCCATAAACTGATAGTGGTCTTTGCCGATTGCAAAGCACAGAAACCTCTGGTGTCTTGTGCAGATTGGGACATGCAAGTATGCATCTTTGATGTCCAGGGATGCCAGAAAGTCACCCGGATGGAGTGCTGCAACCACTGAACGAATGGATTCCATGCAGATCTTCCGAACCTTTACAAAGACATTTAAGGCTTTGAGGTCCAGGATCAGACGGATTCCGTCCTTCTTTGGGACCACCAACAGATTCGAATAAAAACCCTGAAACCTCTCTTCCAGTGGTAAAACCACCCCGGCCCTTAGTAAATCTTGCACTACCCCCAATAGGGCAGACCGATGAGCCAGAAGAAGAGGGAGATTTGAGGGAAAGAATCTGTTCGGCGGACAGGAAAGAAACTCGATCTTGTTTCCCTGAAGTGACCACCTCGCAGACCCACTGGTCGGAGAGCAGGGAGGTCCACCGTGCCGTGAACCTGCGAAAGCCTCCCCCCACCCATGAGTCGGGCGGGGGCAAAACTTCATGCAGTGGCAGGCTTGTTTGCTGGCTTGTTGGGCTTGCGCACCCAGGGACGCTTCTGTCCCCCAGCTGGACCTTTTTCAACTTGGGAGGGTCTACCAGCGGACTGACGAAAATACTGCTTCTGCATGGGAAAAGAAGGACCCGGCTTACGGCGCGGCTCCTTCCCCTTAGTGGACCAAGGGAGAAGAGTGCTCTTACCTCCAGTGACATCCTTAATAATGTCATCCAGTGAGGTGCCAAAAAGCCTCCCACCTTTTGAAGGGCAAGTCTGCCAAGGCTTTCTTAGAAGCCTGGTCAGCGGACCAGCATTTCAGCCAAATTATGCGACGCATTACCACCGCAGATCCAGAGGCCCTGGAGATTAAGGGGGCCGCATCCAGAGTGGCATCACAGATATACACAAGGCCCTGCACCAACTGGTCGGCCAGTCTTACACACTCCAAAGGGAGCTGATGTTCCTCCGCAGTCTGGTGCAAAATCTTTGCCCATTCAGTGAGTGTCTGAGACACCAAGGTAGCAGCCAAAGTAGGCCACAACGCAGACCCCAGCAAGGTGAACATGGACCTGCTCAGCGCCTCGGACCTCCTATCAGTATGGTCCTTAAATGCAGGGGTCCCCTCTACAGGGAGAGTGGTTACTTTATTTAACCGAACGACCGGGGGGTCAACAACCGGAGGAGAAGCCCATTTCTTCAAAAGGCTCTCCTCAAAAGGATACCTGACTGCCAGGCGCTGAGGGACCACAAAGGACTTCTGCGGCTTTTCCCATTCCTTATCTATGAATTTATCAAAGAAGGACACATAGGGAAACACGTTTACAGAGTGGATCGATTTGTGCGACCCAAAAGAGACTGACCCCCTCCGTGGATGCCTCAGCTGCACCTTCCATCTTAAGGGAGTAAAGCAACAAGTGCCCTGTCATGCGCTGACCCGGACGAGGGGTCTTCCTCACAAGGAAGGTCCTGGTCCGCATCCTCTGATAACCCAGATCCGGGGTCCTGTGCCGCAGCTAGGCCCGGGTCTGAGTCAGCGCATTCCCCTGGAGATGGCGGGGGGAGGGGGTGCTTTTTACCCCCCTTACGCTCGCACACCGCTTCCACCCTGGCAACAAAGGATTCCAGGACTGTCGACAAAGTGTCCATGGCAACCGCAGGTGCAGGGGCACCACCTGCCGCCTCTGGCATATTTGGGGAAGAAGGGCCAGATACTGACTCCATGATACACCACTGACAGCTCTCAGGGACTCAGTCAAAAAAACTGAAGTGTCCACCCTCCTTGCTGCACTGACCGGGGGGGGGGGTTACCCAGGGGACTCGCCACCCAGCAAGAGACCACTCAGCACCGCTGCCCGCCTTCCGTCTGTACACGTGTGTGAGGAAAAACTGTCAGGAGAATTGTGTTGCGCGCCGTACAGGAAGCCAGCACTAGAGGCCAAAACCCTATCCAAAATGGCCGCCAGACAATGCAGAAAGAAAAGGGGGCGCGACCACAAGAAAATGGCCACCCGCAATAACAACCTACGCCACAGCGCGGCCACAGCAAGATGGCCACCAATGGGGAAATTACATAGAACAGCAGGCATACAAGAAAATGGTGTCAGCGCTGCAAAAATGGCAGCCGAGCGCCGCGATGTGGACGAGAAAGCTTCAGGGTACAGGGACTTCCCCGGAGCAGAGCACCCTTCCCACCTGCTGAGGCAGACGGACTAGTATTTACCTGTCCTGCGAGGACTTGCTGGTGCGTCCCTGACAGGCCTACAACCGAGTTGGAGTAACTGTCGGCCCGGTCCACTGTGAGTGAGACAACAATCAGCCCAGTCATATGTGGACCCCGGAGCATGTGCTCACCGGCCACCCCTGGAGTTATGGGGCACGTCGTGGCAGAACCAGCGCAAAGCTAAGGACTGGCACGCTTGATGGCCGGAACTCGGAAGACTACAATGATCTATAATATCCAGCCTGTCGTCCAGCCGGCAGTTGATAGAAGATATCTGAGCTGCTGACTGCAGGGCGGAGGGTTATGTCTGGAGGAAACCGCCCCCTGGGCGGGGCTGTTCAACTCTGATTAATGTAACTTGTTCTGCCTAGTCCTCTCCTATGAACAGGAACATAACCCAACTGTCAAGAATTGAGAAGGCTGTGTCCGTCCATGGACGAAAAGACAAAGTTTTCCACCAATTACATCTTTGGTTCAAAATGGCAGTGCAGGATTATAGGAGGAGGGGAAGAAGAGGTGCGGAAAAAAAAAAAAAAAATGGGGCAAATTATTTGAATTAGATACATTTATTTACCAATCAATATTACAGTAATACCGTCGGTTTCATATTAGAGGGACAGGGGAAGGTCCGCTTTCAAGAAAAAAATATATATACAGTATATACACTCACCGGCCACTTTATTAGGTACACCTGTTCAATTGCTTAATAACACGGATTGCTAATCAGCCAATCACATGGCAGCATCTCAATGCACTTGGGCATCTAGACGTGGTGAAGACAACTTGCTCAAGTTCAAACCGAGCAACAGAATGGGGAAGAAAGGGGATTTAAGTGTCTTTGAACGTGGCATGGTTTTTGGTGTCAGACGGGCTGGGTATTTCAAAAACTGCTGATCTACTGGGATTTTTTCCACACACAACCATCTCTCGGGTTTACAGAGAATGGTCCGAAAAGAGAAAAAATCCAGTTGAAAGAAAATGCCTTGTTGATGTCAGAGGAGAATGGGCAGTCTGGAGATGATAGAAAGGCAACAGCAACTCAAATAACCACTCGTTACATCCAAGATATGCAGAATACCATCTCTGAATGCAGAACGCATCGAACCTTGAAGCAGATGGGCTACAGCAGCAGAAGACCACACTGGGTGCCACTCTTGTCAGCTAAGAACAAGAAAATGAGGCTACAATTGGCACAGGATCACCAAAACAGGACAATAGAAGATTGGAAAAACGTTGCCGGGTCTGATGAGTCTCGATTTCAGCTGCGACATTCAGATGGAGGGTCAGAATATGGTGTAAACAACATGAAAGCATGGATCCCTCCTGCCTTGTATCCAGGGCTTTTTTTCTCAGACAGTAGGTGCAGGAACTACCCTTTTCCGAGTCACTTGTTTTCAGCGCCCCTACCCACCTCCGAGCACCGTCCCTTGGTTCCATCCAGTACCCACCTTCAAGCACCGTACCTTGGTTCCATCCAGTACCCACCTCCGAGCACCGTCCCTTAGTTCCATCCCCTACCCACCTCCCAGTACCGCCCCTTTTAGACAATACAGAACCAAGTATCATTTTGTGGTGCTAAGTAATTTGAATGGAATTTGGTAATGATATCAAGAAAAGCAGTAAAATAGACCCCCTTCAGCCAGCAACAATAGATCCCCCTAACAATGGACCACCCACACCAAAATTTCCCCCCCAGCAACAATAGACTCCCGGAAGCATCAACAGATCTCCGCACAGCCAGCATTAATAGACTCTCTGGCTGCCATCAACAATAGACCCCTCCCCCAACAGTAGATCTCATTCAGCAATAACTGACCCCCCCAGCAACAATAGGTCCCCCACCAGCAACAATAGACCTCCTTAGCAAAAATAGATCTCTTCCAGCTAGAATAGATCTGCCAGCAGTGAGCATCAATACCCTGCAGCACACCCCAGCACCCCTTGTCATTACATACAGTCAGTCCAGGAGGTGCCGGAACTGCGTTCCCCCCACGTTCCCGCTGAAAAAAAGCCCTGCTTGTATCAACGGTTCAGGCTGGTGTTGGTGTAATGGTGTGGAGGATATTTTCTTGACACACTTTGGGCCCTTTAGTACCAATTGAGCCTCGTTAAAACACCACGGCCTACCTGAGTTTTGTTGCTGACCATGTCCATCCCTTTATGACTACAGTGTCCCCATCTTCTGATGGCTCCTTCCAGCAGGATAATGCACCATGTCACAAAGCTCCAATCATCTCACCACTGGACAATGAGGTCACTGTACTCCAATGTCCTCCACACTCACCAGATCTCATCCAATAGAGCACCTTTGGGATGTGGTGGAACAGGAGATCCGCATCATGGATGTGCAGCCGACAAATCGGCAGCAACTGCGTGATGCTATCATGTCACTATGGACCAAAATATCTGAGGAACGTTTCCAACACCTTGTTGTATCTATGCCACAAAAAATGAAGGCAGTTCTGAAGGAAAAAGGGGGTCCAACCCGGTACTAGCAAGGCGTACCTAATAAAGTTGGAATGAAGATGTAGCGCTAAGTCAAGAAATGAAGCCCAATAATTTGGGCCTCCAATCAAACCAAAGTGATAAATAATATCAATATAATGAGTCCATACAGTGTCCATAGAAATTTTTCGTGTTGTGAAGAAAGAACATGTAGCACTGAAGGGTCATCACATAACTCTTGTAGATAAAGAGAGGTAGAATACTCTTACCGGAACATTAGACCTGTGGTTTAGGCAGGTCAAATAGGCATACGAAATCCCAGTGGCACTCCTCATTAGTTAGTCTGGAAACTGGATCAGATGGGTCCCCAATGTAGACTGTCCGGTAGGCTCCCCGACTTGACAGCAGACTCTGGGTTTCACACCGATTCAGGTGGTCCTCCGATGGAACTGGAACCGCCACTCAGCAAGGAGACTCTTTACCACGGTGAAAATTAGTAACCAGTGGCCAAAGGAAGCTATTACTTGACCAACCACCCATGTGAGGAGAAAAGAAGGGAAGGAATGCTCCAATGGTGCAGGTCAATGAGGGTTTATTCAACCAACATAAAAGTGATCACAAACAATAAAAACCTTTAAAAAGGGGCAGTGAATGAGGTAGTGTACCAAGTCCTACGCGTTTCGAACAAATGTTCTTCAACAGGGGCATCAACCAACCTCTTCCGAACGTTTTTATTGTTTGTGATCACTTTTATGTTGGTTGAATAAACCCTCATTGACCTGCACCATTGGAGCATTCCTTCCCTTCTTTTCTCCTCACATGGGTGGTTGGTCAAGTAATAGCTTCCTTTGGCCACTGGTTACTAATATTCACCGTGGTAAAGAGTCTCCTTGCTGAGTGGCGGTTCCAGTTCCATCGGAGGACCACCTGAATCGGTGTGAAACCCAGAGTCTGCTGTCAAGTCGGGGAGCCTACCGGACAGTCTACATTGAGGACCCATCTGATCCAATTTCCAGACTAAAGCCTCGTACACACGACCGGGTTTCTCGTCCAAAACCGGCAAGAAAAGTGCCGCGTGAGCTTTTTTGTCGAGAAAACCGTTCGTGTGTATGGTTTTACGACGAGAAAATTGCCGTGAATCTCGACGAGAAAATAGAGAACCTGCTCTCTATTTTCTCGTCAGGATTCCAGATTTCCTCGTCGTGTTTCTCGTCGGGCTGTTTTGTGACGAGAAAATGGTTCGTGTGTATGCTTTTACGACTCTTCCAAAAGCGCGCATGCTCACAAGCAACTATGAGACGGGAGCGCATCTTCTGGTAAAACAAGCCTTCGTAATGGAGAGAGCACATTCGTCACGCTCCAAATTTTTGCATCGTTTAAATGTTGTGCATTGAAATCTTCGTTAGAATGTTACATTAATCCAAACGAATGAACTTCTTTTGCTGCTGATATTCACACAGAGTTATGACTATCTTTTTTTAACCTTTTTTATGCTGCTCTTAAGAAGATTTATGTGTATTATATCGTGCAAGTTTTTAGGAATATTTAAAAATTTGATATTTTTCTAACTGATGTTAATTGTAATTTCGCAATGTTTTGGTAGTCATCTCCCATAGAATCTTTTAATATATATTATGTAAATTTTACACCCTTTTTTGGGAAATACGATTTAGTTATTTTTTTGGGGGGTTGTTATCTGTCCCTTTTTTTGTCAGTCAAATGTATCTGCTTACTCCAAAGCTAGATTTTAAATTTTTACAAATACACATAGACAAGTATGAACTTAAAGAAAAATAACATTTATTCATGTTTGAACTAAAATAAAGAGAAGGCAGCGCTGGAGAAGCTGCTGCCATTTGTGCATCCCAGGGACCCCAGAGCACACAGCAACCCTGTGTGGACACTAAAATTGGGAGCATGAGAAGGCCAACATTTCTGAGCACAATCTGATGCTGGCCTCCCAGAGGTCAGGAACAGCAGCAGGTGAGATATATGTCCCAAGTGTGTGGTACTACAACAGGATGCCTTCTGTCCGACCACAATGAAGCAAGGCCATCACTTCCTCGTCTTCCTGGCAACCTTCCCTGCAACCTTTCCTGAAGCCTTCCCTGCAGCCTTCCTTCTTCGTTTGGCTGGAGGCTGGGCCACTGGAGGGGTACTCCTGTCAGGAGGAGGAGGAGGTGGAGGAGAAGGGGGTGGCACAGAAGAACAAGGTGGAGGTGGAGGAGAAGGGGGTGGCGCAGAAGAACAAGGTGGAGGTGGAGGAGAAGGGGGTGGGGCAGAAGAAGAATGTGGAGGTGGAGGAGGAGGTTGAGGTTGGGACAGTTGTGCCACCTCACAAATGGCGGTATTGGGGGTAATTTTTTCCATCACCCCCTTGTTGAGCAAGGTGATGAGCAGGGGCTCGCATAGGAGGCGTTGCTCCATGCTCATCACCTTGAACTTTGCCTCCACTAGGCCGGCAATGGCCTCTTCAGGGGATGTGGGCTCTTTGAGGGTGGCATGGGCCTCTTTAATATGGGCCATTGCTGCCTCACTGGTGGTCCTGTCCCTCCTGCCTCTTTTGGGAAGCCGGATGGGAGGCACCTGGGATCTGGTGCTTCTCCTTTGCCCTGCCACCTCCTGGCTGCCACTGGGCCCTGCCACCTCCTGGCTGCCACTGGGCCCTGCCTTCTCCTGGCTCACAGTGGGCCCTGCCTCCTCCTGGCTGCCACTGGGCCCTTCCTCCTCCTGCCTGACAGTTTCCAGACCCTCCTCCTGGCTGATTTCATCCTGTGTATGAAAAAGGGACATAGTTTAATATGTTGGTTTAATCTTTGCATCAAACTTTATAAACATGATTGAAGCAATTAGAATGTAAATCCAGAAATCATTTTTTAAAATTTACACCTACATCAGATTGACTATTTAGCACCCAATTAAGTGCAGACTAATGTCTAGAGATCTTGATGTCACTTGTGGAACCCAAAATATTGTATGTTTCTCATCTTGACATATTTGTCAAACATTAATTTTATCCCAATACATTTTCATTTAATACTATACCTGGCTCCAGATGGCCAAATCAGGATCATGCAGGATGGCTGCCTCCTCGTGCTCCAGAGAAGGCTCAGGTTGGCTGCAGGGAAGTCTGGGGAGAAGAGTGGAGAGTGATGGCCTTGTCTCAATGTGGTCATCCAGAAAGGACATCCTGCTGTAGTACCACAAATTCGGGACATAAACATCACCTGCTGCTGCTCCTGACCTCTGAGAAGCCAGCACCTTAGAGCGTTCAGTCCTGTAGGTGCCTCTCAAGCTCCCAATTTTAGTGTCCACTTGTTTTGCTGTGGCTGTGGGCACCTTGGTATGCACAAATGGGAGCAGCTTCTCCAGCGCTGCTTTTCTCACCCCTCTTTTTTTGTGGATGGGGTTTTTCATCTCCCACAGAGCCGGCAGCTCCCTTACCCGGTCAATAAATTCCGCCAGGAACTCTTTGTCGCTAATAAAGATGTATCTGCAAGTTAAATAAATAATATATAACTAATGTGAGGCAAACAGTCTAACCTCCTTCACATCCTAGTCACCATATATATCCTCCAACAATCTCAAGACAGTATAGGCCAACAATTTGGCACAGTCTCAAAATCACATACCTTCGTTCGCACGTCCATCACTTGAACTCCTCTCTCCGCACACCGAACGTACTATAGTCACATGTGTGTTTGCTATATACACACCACGCATGCGTCAAAATACGAACACGTCGCCCGCCCATGACGTTCTAACTAACATCTTTTCCCCGCCCCTTCTCTTTCGGCGCGCAGACAGATATGGCGGAGCTACAGCAGGTGTCTGATAATTCCGCAACTAACGAGGAGGAGACAAGCCCGGAGACCGAGGAAACGTCACGATCAAGGAGGAGATTCAAGGCATCGAATATGTCTTTGGCGGAGATGGCGGAGATGGTGGACATCTTGCTCAAGTCTGATTATGACGCAAAGCATGGGTCGTATAGCAAACCAAATAGAAGGAAGGCCAAAATCCTCACTAAAGTCGTGAAGAGTCTGAAGAAGAATTTTGGGGTGAAACGCTCAAATGAGCAGCTCAGAAAGAGGTGGTCAGACCTCAAACTGAGGGAGCCAGACCAGTTAAGGAGCATTAAGAGAATGCTCGCAAAAAGTAAGTAAAATGTACACTTTTCTGCTATTAATCCTTTTCTAAACTGACATGTTGCTGTTTTTTTTTTTTTTACCTTATTGGACTCCCTTACAAAATGTTATATTTTGAACTTGGTTGGGCACAGTAATCGTTCGTTACGTTACAGACACTTCGTTCGGCCACTATCCGCTGTTTTGGCTTATTTTACAGCCACAAAAGTAATTAGACATCTGCCTTTTTTTGTGAAATTTGGGGCACAAAGTTTTAGGCTAGATGATGTGTTTGTAAAGAGAATGAAATGCAAACTGTAAACTGTGTAAAGGAGAGGACACTCAGCAGCTGCTTCCACATCTGTACTTTGGAGCACTATAGTGTGGGCCACCAGACCCGCCTTTTTTGGGTGTCCCACACAGGTGCATCAGAGAATTTTTGTGTTGCCTACATGTCTAAAAAATGACAGACAAAGGTGAATACTAAGCATATTCTTGGTCAGGAATAATGCATTCATCTTTAACTTCCGCCCAAACACACACTTGTACCCCACTTCCAAGCAATTTAGCCTGTTTTTTTTTTTTACATAGAGATTTTCTGTGTGATAACTCTACCTTTTGTTTGATTCTCATAGGGGAGAGAAGACTGGGAGGAGGACAGTCCAGGGAGCACAAGAACCCCACAGCTTCACAACAACCCCAAACTCCCAATAACCAACAACTTAAAGATGTGGAGGAAGTTGAGGTGGAGGAAGGAGAGGTGGATGACGTTGTGGAACTGGTCACCACAACAGGTCAGTATCTGACACCACAGCTTCAGGTAAGAGAGGTAGGCCTGCAGAGTTATAATACCTTTTTATTTTGTTTTTAGGGGATGTGAATGTTGGGGTGAAGGATAGTACAGGTTTCTCTGCTGACAGTGCCCTCCGCCTCATCCAGCAAGTGATGGAATGTAGCACGGAACTGGACAAAATTAAAGAAAGAATTCATGTGATGGATCAAACATTTAAAGACATTCTCGATGTTTTGGGGAGAATTCAATAAGGCATCCCAACCCCCTTTTGTTCATGTTTATTCTTCAACTTTTAAAAAACTTTTTGACAATCAAACCAGCCAAAAATTGAATCTGCACACAGTGTGTCAACATGTGCTATCTGCCTTCAGGGGATATCCATGTACGTCTTTTGGGGGTGCAACCCCTTCCTCGTATCTAAAGTAGGTGAACTGAGGAAGGGGTTGCACCCCCAAAACACGTCCATTGATCACCCCTGATTGCAGATAGCACATGTTGACAACAGGGATCAGGAGTCTAAAATCCCTATAGGAAAATAATCCCAATTGTGTGCATATTCAATTTTTGGCTGGGCAAGGGGTGGCAGGACCCCATATTAGGACGGGCACATAGAGACATATAGTTTGTGTAAGTGAATGTCTCAGATTGCTCCGAGGTATCCAATTTTGTAATATTTGGAATGCAACTGTTGTTTTTGTATTTTCCTAAGAAAACAATTGCCGGTTTGTGGCCAGGCAAACAAAAAATGTTAAAAAACAAAAAAAAGTGTGTGAATTTGCACATAGTAAAAGATTTGAACACAAACAACGTGTAGCTTCTTTTTCTAATATGCTCTAACCTTATTTGGTACATTTTTAAAGGTTACATAGTGAAATGGTTGGTATTTACTAAAGGAAAATACACTTGGCACTTCAAATGCACTAAGACAAACTAGGAGACAGGAAACGAACAAAAGTTAGAAGTTTAAACAAGATTTTTATTTGGATCGTTCTCCAGGAATCTTTAGACATAGCCTGGCATAGGAATTGCCCCCCTACCCGTGAAATAGTCCATGTATTTGTCCCGAACCTCACGGGCATTTTGGGGGGGCAAGCCAGCACGGGCAGATTCCAGGCCCGGCAGGGGATTATCAGGGGAAAGTCCAGCCTCAGGCAAAACTGAGGCCATATATGAATTAGATTTGCGGCAAAGAAAATTGTGTAGCACACAGCAGCATAAAACTACATAGTTTATTTTGTAGTCCGCCAAGTGGATGGGAGTCATAAAAAGGCGGAACCGGCTGGCCATTATGCCAAAGGCATTTTCAACGACTCTTCGGCCCCTAGCCAGCCGGTAATTGAACACCCTCTTCTCTGGGGTCAGGGTCCTCTGAGGAAATGGCCTCATAAGATGTGGTCCGAGCCTGAAGGCTTCATCAGCCAAGAAAACAAAGGGGAGTCCTTCAATGTTCCCTGCATCCAGTGGCAATGCAAGGTCGTCACTCTGGAGACGGAGGGCAAACTCCGTCTGGATGAAGGATCCCCCATCGGACATCCGGCCATTCTTCCCTTCATCAACATAGAGGAATTCATACCGTGCTGACACCACCGCCATCAGCACAATGCTATGAAACCCCTTGTAATTGAAGTAGTAGGACCCAGAACGGGGTGGCGGCACGATGCGGACGTGCTTCCCGTCTATAGCACCACCGCAGTTGGGGAAGTCCCACCGCGTGGCAAACTCCGATGCCACAGTCTGCCATTCCTGTGGCGTGGAAGGAAGCTGTGGAGTCAAACAAGATGAAAAAATATTAGAATACACAAATCAAACATTACAAGTATATTCTAAGAAAAAACATTAGAGGCCAACATCAAGCAAAGTCTACGTTTATTAAGGTGTTTTAAATAAGTATAATGGAAGGCTCATGTATCATATTCATCACCCCCTATGATGGTCCATTAATAAATTATAATGGGGAGGGGGGGGTAGATGTGTTTGGCCACAGGATAGCATTGCAGTGGCGGTGCGTCCAGAGTGGGCGCTGGAGCACTGCCCCCTCTCTCCTGTGCCCGTCACTCAGAACAATACATAGGTTCATGCCTTGCATTAACCTATGTATTGTCTATGCCGCCCACTATTCAGGTGGATGGCCCCCTGTTAAGCGACCGACATATGAAGAACTGCGGCATTTATGGGCTTAAAATTGCATATCAGAAACAGTAAGGAAAATTGTCTTGCACATTACAGCCTGAGGGATGTAATTGGCTGCAGAAAAGTTAAATAGGGGACACAGGGGGGGGCATTCCTTGGGTAAACACTGACAGGCTGCTCTGCCAATCATGTTCACCAAGTCTGTTTAATGGTAACATGATTGGCTGATGCAACATCGAGGGCAGGAAAAGACATCAAGGACAGAAGAAGGATGGCGCTGACCACAAGAAGGTAAGTGCAGGGCTGGGGGGGAACTGGCTGCATTGGAGGGGACAAAATGGCTGCATTAGAGGGAACAAAATGGCTGCATTGGAGGGAACAAATGGGGGCGTTTAATAGGCACCAGAGCAAAAAAGGAGGAAGTTTATTTCCTAAATTGGGGTTTGAACCCCCAAACATTTGGAGCAACAGGTGCCCCTGCTGGAAAGGTTAGTGAAGGGAAATATGCATGGAGGAGAAAAAAGGGGCAATCTAAAGCTTCCAGCATGCATGAGGACAAATGGGACATTCTCAGCATATTACAATCATGGTAATTAGGGAAGGATGAAAGAAATACAATACATTAGCATACATGTAATACATAAAATGTGATGTTAATGGAGAAAACTTACCCTAATATAGTCCTCCTGCAGGACTTGTATAATGGCAGAACAGGTGTCTGGGATTATGAGGCCCAGAGCCTGGGGGGAGATGCCTGTCGTGAACTTCAAGTCCTGAAGACTTCTCCCTGTCGCCAGATAACGTAACGTGGCGATGAGCCTCTGCTCAGCACTGATGGCTTCCCGCATAACGGTGTCCTTCCTGGTAATATAGGGGGACACCAAAGCCAACAGTTCCTGAAAAACGGGGTCAGACATCCGCAGAAAATTCCCGTAGTCCTCAGGATTATTCTCGACTATCTCCCGCAGCAGAGGCATGTGGCAGAATTGGTCCCGCTGGAGCAACCAATTCTTGGTCCATGAACTCCTCCTCACACCATTCATGGATTGGTCTTGGTCCAAAACAAGCAGACCAACACCAAGCGCACGCACAGCACGAACTCGACGACGAGAACGTCCAGGCGACATGGCTAGGAAACGGTCATCTGATCAGAACGTACAGAACAGAACGCACTTTAGAACAGCAAGGCCTATGAATAACGAACTGAAAAACAGAAACGAACAGGCAAGAACGCACTGTAAAACAGATACGACCTGCCTAGACGCCCTGAAAGTCAAGATACGAACCCACAAGCACAAACTGAACCGCAGAAAACGATCTGAAAAGTACGAAGACTGAAAAGCGCGAATCGTCTCTTCCCAAACTTTTACTTCACACGCGGTAACACGAGATCAGCAAAAGCAGCCCAAGGGGTGGCGCCAAGAAAAAAGATCTTCCCCTTTATAGTGCCGTCGTACGTGCTGGACATGACCGCGGAGAACAACGAGGAAATTGGGAAATGTCAGTGTGTACGCATGGAAAGCTTGACGAGAAAATCGACAAGGTTAACAAGAATCTCGTCGAAAAAAATGACGTGTTTTTTACGACGAAAAACTCGGTCGTGTGTACGAGGCTTTACTGATGAGGAGTGCCACTGGGATTTCGTATGCCTATTTGACCTGCCTAAACCACAGGTCTAATGTTCCGGTAAGAGTATTCTACCTCTCTTTTTCTACAAGAGTTATGTGATGACCCTTCAGTGCTACATGTTCTTTCTTCACAACATGAAAATTTTCTATGGACACTGTATGGACTCATTATATTGATATTATTTATCACTTTGGTTTGATTGGAGGCCCAAATTATTGGGCTTCATTTCTTGACTTAGCGCTACATCTTCATTCCATGTTTATTAATTTTAGTCACATTTTATGTAGCAGCTTTATTTTTATTCACTATTTTAGATTAGCGCAGTATTTTCTCTCTTTATATGTACTTAATAAAGTGGCCGGTGAGTGTAGATTAAAAACTTGTAGATCACATCAGAATATTGAAGCAATCAAATTGATGCGTGTATGGCCAGTAAAAGGATGTCTTTGTATTACACAAACTCTGCTCACTTTGGAATGTTTAACCCGTACATCAAAAAACCAAAATAGAGACAGGAAATATTTAATTAGCCTTCCACACAATGCCGATATTACACATCAAAGTCAAAGCCTCGCGGTTCAGCTGGCGGGTAAGTTTTCTTTGGCTTCAGGATGAAAGCAAAGAATTAAAAAAGGAGAAAAGTGTGTTTAGAATTGTATGGCTGTAACAATATCATCGGACAACATAACTGATTGGATATTGTTGTAGAATTGTTATATAGGAAACCCCATATGTTGTGTAGAAGGAATACAATAAAACACAGTTTATTCGTAGGCGTGTGTATATATAATATTGTTGTTTTGAAGGCGGTTGGCGGGCTGAGACACGGTCTTGTGCGCCGCGTACTTTCCAGCTGGGTAGTTCTGTGGCTGCCATACAGGTTACAGGTCGGCAGTACCAGCTGACACAAGTCGGAGCAGCCAGTCTGACTGGCATCCAAGAGCGGAAAATGTGCTGGGTTAAAAGTGAAAGCTTCCTTTGGATGAGGTTCAGATATTCCTGTCTGGACAGCCCTGACACTCCTGTATTATGAAACGCAGAGGAAAATGAAGGAGCTGTGTCAACAAGTGTTTTTATTTGGAGATTAAAGTGTTTCCAAACGCAAGAACAAAAACATAATATATTGCAGCTGACCAATCCTTAGATGCGGCTGCGGTAAAGAAAAAAGTTTCTGCCTCCCAGGGGACAAAGTGCATGCAGTTCTTTGTCCGGTCTTCTTAGGTTCTTTGTGAGCCTAGCTACGGGGTCAATAAGTGCACCCCCCTCTCCCCACAACTGGCCGACAACAGTCATAGCTAACAAGTGTAGCCATGTCCCGGTCCTCTCCCGGCTAGGGTTGCCACCTGTCCAAGATTCACCCGGACAGTCCGGGTTTGGAACCATGTGTCAGGGTTTCAGTTCACCTGAAACCTGGACACATTATTCAGACAGGAATGTGGCTTGGAATAGGGCCTGACAAGAGGGAGAGGGGGCACCATGTGTGCTGCATTCCTATTCTCTTTAAAGTGCCCAGTGCAGTGGTCTCCAAACTGCAACCCTTTGCTTGCTTTTATCCAGCCCTTGGGGCACTATTTCATTCACTGATTCCAACAATGGAGCATGACCCCCCCCCACTGACACTAATAATGGGGCACAAAACTTCCAAGTTACAGCAAAAATTGGGCACAATTTCTCTCAATGACACCAGCAATGAGGGCCAATAACATCAATGAAGGGGCATAGTTCCTCCCACTGAGACCAATGATGGAGCACAGTTCCTCCCACTGAGACCAATGATGGGGCACAGTTCCTCCCACTGAGACCAATGATGGGGCACAGTTCCTCCCACTGAGACCAATGATGGGGCACAGTTCCTCCCACTGAGACCAATGATGGGACACTATTCCTCCCACTGAGACCAATGATGGGACACTATTCCTCCCACATTCGACCAATGATGGGGCACAATTCCTCCCACATTCGACCAATGATGGGGCACAGTTCCTCCCACATTCGACCAATGATGGGGCACAGTTCCTCCCACTGAGACCAATGATGGGGCACAGTTCCTCCTGCTGAGACCAATGATGTGGCACAATTACTCCCATTAAAAAAAAAGACGGGGCATTATTTTTTCCCACTGACATCGGGATATTTTCTACTCCCAATGGCCACAGTCTGGCCCTCCTAAAGTCTGAAGGACAGTAAACTGGCCCTTTGTTTAGAAAGTTTGGAGACCCCTGCTATAGTGAATACTAAAGAAAAAGAAAAAATACTGTGCGCCGCTAAAGTGTTCAGGTTTGGCTTGAAGAACAAGTGGCAACCCTACTCCAGGCCCAATGGTGACCTCCAGAGTTAGGGACAGCTGACACCCTTCTGTGTAGAGTGGGTTGCGAGGCATGGTGGGTGCAATGTAAGGTAGATAAATGGGCGCCAGACACTTCTTGAATGCAAAGAGATTTATTTTCTCTTAAACAGAACTGGGGGAGAGAGGGTTAGGGCCAGGCCACCCTTTAGTAGTTGCAATGTTAATTAGCAGACTCTGAGACTTCTATAGGTAGACAGCCATGCAGGGAAAGGTACACAGCTGCACACCACATCTGCATGTGTAGGGTTGCTGTCTCCTATGGCAACAATCTTGAACAGTTTCTAACAAAGGTTACAATGAACTCTTTCACTTTCTCCCCAATCACCTCTTTAGATCTTCACTCAACTGAGCTCCCAGTCTATCACTTAGACCCGCTCATCCACTACCACTGGATCTCCTGAGCTTTTCCATTCTTCTCACTCACTATCTTCCTCAAGCGTCACCCCCGCGTCCTTGCTGGGACCCTAGCTTGGAACTCACAGATACTCCTCAAGAGTCACCCCACTGGCCTGCTTGGTCCCTGGCTTGGCACACAAGGCTGCTCTACAAGCGTCACCTCCGCTGGCTGGGTCCATGGCTTGACACCTGCTGAACTTTCCCAATTCTTCAATATCCTTGGTTGGAGAGAATACTGCTCCTGGTATTTGCTTCAGCTACTCACTGTGGTCCCTTAGTCGCGACAGCTTGCCCTCTACCTCCGACCACGTCAGATTCTCCGGCCGGCAGAACCGTTACTTTTGGTTGAACTGCAAGCTGCAGTCTCAACCCTGTGCTGCTCTCTTGCTTCTAGATAGGCCCTCAGAAAGCCTAGCAGCCAGATATCTCCAGGATAGGCCTCAGGCTCTCGCCTAGCAGCCCGGGGGCAGTACAACACACGTCCACCCAGACAGCCGTCCAGGTGGCACAGAACCCCGATCACCTGACCTCACCCAAATAAATAGGCTCTCCCAGCAGGCCAAGGGACCCAAGAAAATCCCTGTCCATTGGCTGAGACACCCCATCTATTCCTAATCTGTCCTTGCAATGCTCTTATCTTACCTAATGCCACCAGATACCCAGCCATCTAGGGACAGAAGAGAGAACTTCAGCAATTCCAGAGTTAGGCTGGAATCAATCGATATCCTATCAATTGGCCAAGGCAACTATACTTGGCAGGTAAATGTACTAGCAACCCTGCCTAAACATCAGGGTGCTACACAAGGAAAAGGCTGGTTGATAACCAGTGCTTGTCTTGACTCCAAGGCAAGTGACTGCAAGACGAATGCAGTGGGTTGAAAGCCTGACATGTCCCGCCTACCTCTGCATTCTTCTTGCCCCCGCTGGAACCCGAGGCAAGCGCCAGTTATTACACAGCCATCCCCTTGCTAGCTACAAAGTCGAACAGGACACCTTTCCATTCACAGCTATTCTAAAACATAGCTAACAAGGAAAAGGCTATTTGATAACCAGTGCTTGTCACGGATCCAAGGTCAAGTGACTGCAAGAGGAATGCAGAGGGGTGGAAGCCTGATATGTCCCACCTACCTCTGCATTCTTCTTGCCCCCGCTGGAACCCGAGGCAAGCGCCAGTTATTACACAGCCATCCCCTTGCTAGCTACAAAGTCGAACAGGACACCTTTCCATTCACAGCTATTCTAAAACATAGCTAACAAGGAAAAGGCTGTTTGATAACCAGTGCTTGTCACAGATCCAAGGTCAAGTGACTGCAAGAGGAATGCAGAGGGGTGGAAGCCTGACATGTCCTCCCTACCTCTGCATTCTTCTTGCTTCCGCTGGAGCCAAGACAAGTGCCGTTTTTTACGCAGCCATCTCCTTGCTAGACACAAGGTCAAACTGGACCCCCTTTCCACCTGAAGCTGTCCGAAAACATAGCTAACAAGGAGAAGGCTACTCATCTAGACTCCAAGGCAAGTGACTGCAAGAGAAATGCAGAGGGATGGAAGCCTGACATATCCCCCATAACTCTGAATTCCCCTTGCCACTGCTTAAAGTGGAGTTCCACCCAAAAATTTAACATCCGCTTTTCGGAACCCTCCCCCCCTCTGGTGTAACATTTGGCACCTTTTCAGGGGGAGGGGGGTGCAGATACCTGTCTAATACAGGTATTTGCACCCACTTCCGGGAATAAACTCCCGTCACTTCTTGTTCCCCCCCCCTTGCTGTCTCCTGGTAAACACACTGGTCCCAGGAGAGAGCGGGGACCAGTGAGGGCGCACCGCGCTACTCTTGCATGCGTACTAGGGAACCGGGCAGTGAAGCCGCAATGCTTCACTTCCTGATTCCCTCACCGAGGATGGCGGCGGGGGCAGCCGAGAGATGAGCGATTGCTCGGCCTCGGCTACCGAAATCGCGGGCATGCTGGACAGGTAAGTGTCCATTTTTTAAAAGTCAGCAGCTGCAGTATTTGTAGCTGCTGGCTTTTAAAAAAAAAAAAATTCGGGTGGACCTCCGCTTTAAGTTGAGACAAGCAGCAATTGTTTGGCAGCCATCACCTTGCTAGCTACGAGGTTGGACAGGGCACCCTCTCCCCACACAGATGTCCAACAACATAGCTAACAAGGAGAAGGCTGCTAGATAACAAGTGCTCACCTCGGCTCCAAGGCAAGTGACTCCGGGAGGAATGCAGTGGGATGGAAGCCTGACATGTCCCCCCTACCCCTGCATTCCTCTTGAGCTGAGACGAGCATCAGTTATTACGCAGCCATCTACTTGCTAGCTACGGGGTAAGACAGGGTACCCTCTCCACCAGCAGTTGTCTAACAATGTAGATAACAAGAAGAAGGCTGCTAGATAACCAGCATTTGTCTTGGCTCCAAGAACTTGCCCGAGACTAGCTGTGGCAAGAGGAAGTCAGAGGGAGAGGGACTGCCAGTCTTCCATCCCTCTGCATTCCTTGGACTAGTGCTTGAGCTAAGGCAAGTGCCGGTTATCAAGCTGCCATCTCCTTGCTAGCTACATTGTTGGCTTGCTGCAGAGGGAGGGGGCGCCCTGTTTAACCTTATAGTTAGGGTCAGTGTTGCCAACCCCCTGAAGTGAAATTTACTGGCAAGGATGCCAAAATTTCTGTACGGCACCAATTTTTTACTGGCAAAAATAATGAAGGTTACTGGCAGAGCCGCATTTTTTACTGACGCTGCAAAAAAGTACCTAAAATTACTGTTTTTTGTGCTAAACAGTGCAAATATCAATATTTCAACTATAAACACACAGCTAATGCTAATATCAATGTGTTTAAGTTAAACAAAAGTAAAAAAACATATTTCTCAATTTACATGAAGGTCTGGTTACTATAAACCAGCCAGCACAGAGTTCCCACTTACATCAGAGTCTGCAGGGATCCCCCTTACAGTGCAAGGGAACTCTTATGTAAAGAGGAACGCTGCAGATCATGATGTAAGGGGGAACTCTGATGTGGAGGGGGGCTCTGGTGAATAGAGACCACCTTCCACAGAGTGAATACACTAAGGTAAGGGGGGGGGGTACTAATATAAGGGGGAAACCTTTATATCAGTGCCCCTTTACATTATTGTATTCATTCACCTCCTTACATCAGTGACCCCCCCCCCTCAGAATGGCCTGGCGGCACTGTCACTTACCTCCTCTCGGGTGCACAGTGTGGGGCTCAGTCAGACGGCTCCAGCTTGGTGGCTCTGATCTCCTCTTCCCAGTCCACACGTCTGTTTCTTCCTGGGCCGTAACCCCCATCCCGGCGGCACTCCCACTCTTGACTCCTTTCTAGGATCCCCTCAGAGACTGTAGACATGACAAGAGATGGTCAGAGGCTGCGGACACAATACAGGAAGTGAACAGAGACTGCAGACACACTACAGGAGGTGGACAGAGGCTGCGGACACACTACAGGAGGTGGACAGAGGCTGCGGACACACTACAGGAGGTGGATAGAGGCTGCGGACACACTACAGGAGGTGGACAGAGGCTGCGGACACACTACAGGAGGTGGACAGAGGCTGCGGACACACTACAGGAGGTGGACAGAGGCTGCGGACACACTACAGGAGGTGGACAGAGGCTGCGGACACACTACAGGAGGTGGACAGAGGCTGCGGACACACTACAGGAGGTGGACAGAGGCTGCGGACACACTACAGGAGGTGGACAGAGGCTGCGGACACACTACAGGAGGTGGACAGAGGCTGCGGACACACTACAGGAGGTGGACAGAGGCTGCGGACACACTACAGGAGGTGGACAGAGGCTGCGGACACACTACAGGAGGTGGACACTGGAGAGACTGCGGACACACTACAGGAGGTGGACAGAGGCTGCGGACACACTACAGGAGGTGGACACTGGAGAGACTGTGGACACACTACAGGAGGTGGACACTGGAGAGACTGCGGACACACTACAGGAGGTGGACACTGGAGAGACTACGGACATACTACAGGAGGTGGACACTGGAGAGACTGCGGACATACTACAGGAGGTGGACACTGGAGAGACTGCTGACATACTACAGGAGGTGGACACTGGAGAGACTGCGGACATACTACAGGAGGTGGACACTGGAGAGACTACGGACACACTACAGGAGGTGGACACTGGAGAGACTACGGACATACTACAGGAGGTGGACACTGGAGAGACTACGGACACACTACAGGAGGTGGACACTGGAGAGACTGCGGACATACTACAGGAGGTGGACACTGGAGAGACTGCTGACATACTACAGGAGGTGGACACTGGAGAGACTGCGGACATACTACAGGAGGTGGACACTGGAGAGACTGCGGACATACTACAGGAGGTGCCGGTGGAGACACTCTGCGGACATGATGGTGCCCTCCTCACCCCCTCACAGTAGCTTCCTCCTCTGTCCACCACCATATTACTTCTCCACATCATCAGTGTGCTGTGTCCTCCTCCTGTGCCCCTTTCACCTCTCCACAGGTCAGGGCAGCACTGTGCTGCCCTGACCTGTGGAAAGGTGCACAGGAGCCAGAGGAGGACACAGCACACTGATGATTTTGAGAAGTAATATGGTGGACAGAGAGCACATCAGTCTCTGTGTCCCCTGCATGGCACCATTGGCACGGCTTCACGCTCCAGGCTCACTCACTGACCCCCCCCCAGTTTCACTCACCTCGAGTCAGTCTGTCCTCCACCCTGTCAGTGCTCCGCTCGCTCCTCCACCGGCACCTATGATGATGAGTGCTCACTGCAGGACTCGAATCGCGCGGCTTGCGCCAGCCGCTGTGGTAACGCCGGTGTATTCAAAAATGGCGCCAGCGGCGCCATCACCTTACTGCGCGTGGACAAGTTTCCCTGCGCTCGGCCGGCTTCGGAACGGCGCTTGCGCAGTTGTATGGCTGGCTCATGGCCATCTTTTTTATGGGCGCCGGTGCCCATAGCGGACATTAACGTACACCCCGAAAAGGGGGTTAAATTCACGCGCCGTACGTAAATCTACGTACGGTTGGCAACACTGGTTAGGGTTACAAAGCACGTAGGAAGATGTCCCTGGCGTGTTTTATCTTTGGGACAGAAAAAGTTAGGAGATCACTAGATTTCACTTGATTTACAGTATTGCTCTGTGCTTACAGCATTTTTAACCACTTCAATACAGGGCACTTAAACCCCCCTTCCTGCCCAAGCCATTTTCAGCTTTCGGCGCTGACGCATTTTGAATGACAATTGCACGATCATGCAACACTGTACCCAAATACATTTTTTATATTTTTTTCCCCCCACAAATAGAGCTTTCTTTTGGTGGTATTTGATTACCTCTGTGGTTTTTATTTCTTGCGCTATAAACAAAAGAAGAGTGACAAGTTTGAAAAAAACCCCACTATTTTTAACTTTTTGCTATAATAAATATCCAATTAAAAAAAAAATATTTTTCCTCAGTTTAGGCTGATACGTATTCTTCTACATATTTTTGATAAAGAAAAAACGCAATAAGCGTATATTGATTGGTTTGCGCAAACCTTATAGCGTCTAAAAAATAGGAGATATAATTATGGCATTTTTATTATTTTTATTTTTTTTACTAGTAATGGCGGTGATCTGAGATTTTTATCGTGACTGCGATATTGCGGCAGACACTTCGAACACTCTTGACACATTTTTGGGACCATTTACATTTATTCAGCAATCAGTGCTATACAAATGCACTGATTACTGTGTAAATGTGACTGGCAGGGAAGGGGTTAACACTAGGGGGCGATCAAGGGGTTAATTGTGTGTCCTAGGGAGTGATTCTAACTGAAGGGGGAGGGGACTCACAAGGGGAGGTGACCGATCTGTGTTCCTCTGTACTGGGAACCCACCATCGGTCTCCTCTCCTCTGACAGGACATGGATCTGTGTGTTTACACACACAGATCCACGTCCTTGGCTGTGTCACCGGCAATCGCGGGTGCCCAGCAGACATTGCGGCCGCCAGGTACGTGCACCTGTAGCCGAGTGACGCGGCGCACGCGCCCCCTAGAGGCCGAGATGCCAAGGATGTCATATGACGCCCAGCCAGAACAAGAACCGCACCGTCCAGCCGTCATTTCACGGCCGGCGGGCAGCAAGCGGTTAAAGAGACAGAAAAATGGCAAAATGTGCATGTATTGCAGAGATATACTAAATGTTTTTAATTTTATCTTGCCCAGGCATACTATACACATTAATTATGTTTGTGTCAGTATGAATATATAACATAAATTACGGACACTATTGGCAAAAGTTGTACCCAGAGTTTTGAGATGGGTTTAGGCCATCCACATCCACTATGGTCATTGTAGTAGATTTACTAAAACTGGTGCCCTCAGAATGTGGTGCAGCTTGGCATGGTAGCCAATCAGCTTATAACCTTAGCTTGCTCAATTAATCTTTGGCAATAAAACCTGGAAGCTGATTGGTTTCTATGCAGAAGTGAGCCTGATTTTGCATTCTATAGCTTTAGTAAATAAACCCCATGGTGTTCTCCAGCCAGTGGCGGTGCGTCCATAGTGGGTGCAGGAGTGCCGCCCCCTCTCGCTCCTGCGCCCGCCACTCACAACAATACATAGATTCATGCATTGCATGAACCTATGTATTGTCGCCGCCGCTGCCGCCCACTATTCAGATGGCCGGCCCCCTGTTGAGCGCCGGCCATCTGAATAACAGAGGCTTGTTGGTTTTTGGAAGTGCCTATCAGAGCCAGCCTGAGGGCTGTAATCAGCTTCCAAATAGTTAACCAGAGGACGCACGGGGGTGCGTTCCCTGGTTAACACTGACAGGCGTTTCAGCCAATCAGGTTTACCGGGTCTGGTTACCGGTAACCTGATTGGCTGAAGAGACATCGAGGGCGGGAGAAGACATCGAGGACAGAAGAAGGACGGCGCTGACCCGGGGAAGGTAAGTGCAGGGCTGCATTTGGGGGGAAACTGGCTGTATTTGGGGACACACTGTCTGTATTTGGGGACAAACTGGCTGTATATGGGGACAAACTGGCTGTATATTGGGGACAAACTGGCTGCATTTGGGGACAAACTGGCTGCATTTGGGGACAAACTGGCTGCATTTGGGGACAAACTGGCTGCATTTGGGGACAAACTTTCTGCATTTGGGGGAAACTGGCTGCATTTGGGGACAAACTGGCTGTATTTGGGGGGAAACTGGCTGCATTTGGGGACAAACTGGCTGTATTTAGGGGGAAACTGGCTGCATTTGAGGGGGCAAACTGGTGGCGTTTGGGCACAGTGGCTGCGTTTAATGGGCACAGTGGCGGCAATTGATGTTTTTTTTTTTTTTCCAGTTTGTTTGCGTCCCTCCCTAAAAATTTTGAGCACCAGCCGCCACTGTCTCCACCAGCTTTAAGACAATTGCTGAGAATAAGAATAATGTTCTCTTTTTTTTTCTTCTTTCTTTTTCTCTTTTTCTCCTCTTTCTGTTTTGTTTTTTGGGCAGATGCCTACTAGGAACACTTGACAGCACAAAGTAATTATTATGGAATGTAGCGGGGTGTTCCCCTATAATGGGAAGAGACTACATCACCCATAACCCCATTCTTCACATGTTCCACCGCAGAGACTCATGGGAGGGGTTATAAAAGGAGGAGGCGAGGCCGGGCTCGGCCTCTTTGGGACACGAGACTTCACAGACGGATCCTCCTGTGCGGATGTGTCGGAGTGCAAGGCCTGAAGCCTGAGGCCTTGCTCTGCATCAAAGAGCCTTCCACCCCCCTCTGCGAGCCTGGGTGGCATCTGACTTTGTGCGCTACAGCCTTGTCGGATCGGGGGCCCGATCGTTGGAGAGATCGTGTGTGTGTGACACGGCCGGTGGAGGTTTCCCGGACTGGATCTGTAGTCCGGCGGGTGAGAGGGCATAAGCCCAGCTAAGATACTGTTACTGTATATAGGCCTATAGACTGCCGTGGCCTACAAGTTATTTTGATACCCCTATTGAAGAGCCTTGTCAGAACTGAGCCTGCGGCTTTATTTAACCAAGTTCTATACCCCTTGGATTACAAAGTTATACTCTGTTTAAAGTGCACCACCATTACAGACCTGCCGGTGAAGAAAGGAGGACTAAGTTAAATATTAGAACCAGGCCTGGTGGGGATTCTAGCGTGTTTGATTACTGCGCCATAGGGCACTTAGTTAACGGTCGCCCGTATGGCGCACCTGTAGCGTGTGTTACTACATAGTGTGTTAGAGCGGCAGGACGCTGCCCTTAGGAGTGATTATCTTGAACTGTGATTACTGTTACCCCCTTTTTATACATATTGAGAAAATGAGTAAAACACTTTATCTATTACAATTCATTACTGTGTCCTGGCTTGGTTATTATATTGCATAGGATATATCATTGATTATTAGTACTAGCTGTGCCAGAAGGGGGTAGAGCCTATTGCCGGGGGTTGGTGGAGCTGCACTCAGGGCCCAAATCTAATTCTGCGGCCTCTTTAGTTGGAGGTATGAAGACAGACCCAGACATCTCATATCAATACGCATTAGTGGAATATTGGGACGGGATGCCAGAGGCCTGTAAGCACAAGTGTCTGCGGACGCCAGACAACAGAACATTTAGGCTGGCGCACGCAATAACTGTAGAAAGGGAACCATCCCCTACGGGATCGCCACAGGCTGCGGCCCGAACTCCACCTGAAAGAGAAGACAGGGCGACACCCCCGGTGGCACCTGCACTGGCCACTGCTATATCACCAGAACTGATAAATGCAATAGGGGATTTGTTAGCCAAATGTCAGAAGACAAGTACGGTGCATGTGGAAACTAGCTACCGGAGACTAAAAATATTCTCAGGGAAGCTCCCTGTCCCGGCAGGGGAAGAAGATTTTGATACCTGGGTGGAGCAGGTATTACAGGCGGTGGAGGCATGGGAGGTGCCTGAAGCACAGAAGAGGCAGCGAGTGTTAGAAAGCCTTAAAGGTGCAGCAGCAGAAGCAGTGAAAAGTTTCCGGTTTGGGAATGCAGGGTGCACGGCGCAGGACTGTCTAGCTATGCTGCAGGAAGAGTTTGGTCAATTAGACAAGGTGACAGAGATGGTCTACCAGTTTGAACACACTTTCCAAAAACCGGAGGAGAAACTTTCCGAGTATGTCAGAAGGCTAAACAGGCTGCTGTGCAAGATTGTGTTAAAGAAAGGGATGAAGCCCCAAGATGCCGATGCGGCAAGAATGAAGCAAGTCTTAAAGGGAGCGCTACGCTCCGATCCAGTCTGGCTGCACCTGAAAACCTTGGGAGGAGGAATGTTGCTGACTTATGCTGATTTAATAAAAATCATCAGAGATGAGGAGGCGCTGCAACAGGACCAGCAGAAGGATAAGACAAGTGTTGTACCCGCACAGGTGCTGGTCAATCCAGTAATGACCCCTGAAAGAGAGGCGGAGGTAGACACCCTAAAAACTCAGATGTCCAAGGTGTTAGAGATATTGACCTCTCTGATAGCAAAAGACACAGAGTGTCCCAAGAAGAAGGAAAGTCCAAGGAAGGAATTGTTCCCGATTGCCTCAGCACCCGAACCTTTACAAGAATGGGGAGATATAGTCTGCTTCAACTGTGGGGGAGTTGGCCACATTGCAGCCACATGTTCTAGTCCGAAGAAGAAGAGACCAGACAACCGCAAGCCGGCGGGAAACTCCAGAGGGCCCCGGTGAAGGAGTCAACCGGGTGCCCATCATCTTCAGTAAACTCCAAGCTGAATGCGAAGAAAAACAAAAAGAGAGATAGAACACCAAAGGGGAAACGCAATACCCCTCAACAAAGCTATACTCCAGGAGGAAGGGGGGAGACCCCTCAGGAGAGGCACAGCACTCCCCAAAGGGGGTGCCCACCCAAGAAAAATAATAGTACCCCTCAGCGGGTTCCTACACCCATTAAAAGGAGGGAAGTCAGTGCATACCAGGCTCAAGAAAGGTTCAAGTCCAAAGGGAATAGGACAAGAGAGAGTCCAAAGGGAAAAGGTCTGAAGAAGGCGGCTCCTGCCGGACCATATCCAGAGAAGCTGGTAGGCCCATCCCCTATAGTGCCCATTCAAGTGGAGGGAGTCTACACCAGGGGCCTCCTGGATACCGGGGCACAAGTGACCCTACTATACCGGGACTTCTACGACAGGCACCTGAGTCATCTGCCTATCCAGAAGATAGAAGAGCTGGAAATATGGGGAATTGGAACCCAGAGTTTCCCTTACGACGGCTACCTTCCCATCAAAATGACCTTTGACCCATCCGTGGCTGGGAAGGCCGAAGTGTTTGACACAATGGCAGTTGTGTGCCCTAGGCCGCCTGGAGCTAACAAGAATTCCCTTATAATAGGGACGACCACAGACCTGGTCCGAAGACTCCTGACCCCTCTCGTGACAGAAGAAAGACAAGCAGCTACCAAGATCCATCCCATGCTGAAGACAGCCTACCAACGGCTGGTCCAAGAGCGGGAGACCCCTGGAGAGGAGATAGGGAAGGTGTGGAGACTTGGAAGAGAAGGGGTAGTGTTGCAGCCCGGTGAAGTAACCTGTCTCAGGGCCACTGTGAAGCTTACTTGGGAGCAGCCTGGTCCCTTTGTCATGCTGGAGTCAGACCCAAGGGGTGAGTCCTCAGGCCTGGAGGTGATACCGGAAGTGATTCCGCTGAAGGTCCTGAAGAAGGCCCATTATAGAGTTCCAGTGAGTGTTAGGAATACTACCAAAGACCCCATGGAAATCCCAGCCAAAATGTTGCTAGGCCAGGTGAGCCCGGCGGCCCCTGTTACCCTGTCAGAAGTGAAGAGGACAGGTGGAGGAGGGGATGTTTGGGAGAAGCTGTCCATGGAAAACCCGAATCTGTCCAGGGCTTGGAAAGAGAGAGCCAAGGCCCAGTTGAATAGATGGGAGAAGATCTTCTCTAAGGATGAGTTTGATGTGGGGTGTGCAAGGAGTGCCACCCATCGGATCCGCCTCCAGGAAGATAAGCCCTTCCGAGAAAGGGTCAGGCGGGTCCCGCTAGCAGATCTGGAGGATCTGAGGGAACAACTTGCAGAACTCAAGAGGACTGGTGTGATACGGAAGTCCAGAAGCCCCTATGCCTCTCCCATAGTGGTGGTCCGAAAGAAGAATGGATCATTGAGGCTCTGTATCGACTACAGGACTCTCAACAGGAGAACCATACCTGACCAATACACCACTCCGAGGATAGAGGATGCCCTACAGAGCTTGTCTGGAGCCAAATGGTTCAGCGTTATGGATCTCAAGAGTGGGTACTATCAGATTCCGATGCACCCAGCAGACAAGGAGAAGACAGCTTTCATAACCCCAGTGGGGTTCTTTGAATTCGACCGGATGCCCCAAGGTCTGTCTGGAGCCCCAGCTACTTTCCAATGCCTCATGGAGAAGACAGTAGGAGACATGAACTTGATCGAAGTCCTTGTATACCTGGACGATGTCATTGTCTTTGGGAGAACCTTGGAGGAACATGAAGAGAGGCTGGAAAAAGTGTTGAGAAGACTCAGTGAGGAAGGACTTAAGCTTTCGCCTGAGAAGTGTCGGTTCTACCAGTCTTCTGTGAACTATCTGGGGCACATAGTGTCTGAAGAAGGGGTGGCCACAGACCCTGAGAAATTGGAGGCAGTTACCTCCTGGCCACGGCCCACCACAGTAACAGAACTCAGATCCTTCTTGGGCTTCTGCTCCTACTACAGGAGGTTTGTGGAGGGATTTGCCCGAATTGCTAGACCATTGAATGAGTTGCTCAAGACTGAAGGAGAAGAGGATGGCTCGGGGCCCAGGAGGCCAGGAGAGTCCATCAGAGATCAGTGGAATCAGAAGTGTGAAGAGGCTTTCCAGGAATTGAAGAGGAGCCTGACCACTGCACCAGTCTTGGCCTACGCAGACCCAACCAAACCCTATGAACTGCACGTGGATGCTAGTCATGACGGTCTGGGAGGAGTACTTTACCAAGAACACGAGGGGCAATTGCGGCCTGTTGCCTATGTGAGTAGGAGCCTGACCCCCTCTGAGAAGAACTACCCCACTCACAAGCTGGAGTTCCTGGCCCTCAAGTGGGCGGTAGTAGACAAGCTCAAAGACTACCTGTATGGAGCGGAGTTCACTGTGAAGACCGACAACAACCCCCTTACCTACCTGTTCACCACGGCCAAGCTGGACGCCACTGGACACAGGTGGCTGGCCGCACTGTCTGGATTCAACTTCAGCCTTAAGTATAGACCAGGAGTGGGGAATCGAGACGCAGATGCTCTGTCCAGCAGATCTCATTCCCCCACCATTGAAATAGAAGATTGGACCCAAGTGGCACCGGACGGGGTGCGGGCCCTTTGTCAAGGAGCTGAATTCCAAGCCCGAGGAGGCTCCAGAGCAGAGGAAATAAGAGTTACCACGGTGGGAGTCCCCAAACACTACTGTGGAGTAGCTCAATTGGAAGACGACAACCTACCAAGACTGTCCAAGAAGGAATTGAGGTGTGACCAATTGGAAGACCCCATGGGGAGATTGGTCCTGGAGGCCTTGAAAAATCAGGATCCAAACAGACTCATGCGTCAACCTTCAAAAGAAGCTCGCCTGCTGAGGAAGGAGTGGGATAGGTTGCAGTTACATCAGGGAGTGGTCTACCGAAGGGGCCCCTCTGATGACTCAGAAGATAAGTGGCAGCTGTTCCTCCCAGAGAAACATCGGGAGACTGTTCTGATTGCCCTGCATGACAATCATGGCCACCTAAGGGCTGAAAGGACCTTTCAACTTGTCAGAAGTCGGTTCTATTGGCCCTGCATGAGGGCAGAGGTAGAGGAGTACTGCCACTCATGTGCGCGATGCATCCAGAGGAAGACTTTGCCCCATCAAGCTGCCCCAATGGGCCATCTACAGAGCCAAGGGCCCATGGACCTGGTGTGCATTGACTTTCTCTGCCTCGAACCCGACCTGAGTGGACTAGGAAATGTTCTGGTGATAACCGACCATTTCACCCGGTATGCCCAGGCTTTCCCCACCAAAGACCAGAAGGCCTCCACCGTGGCCAAGGTACTTATGGAGAAGTACTTTGTCCATTATGGGCTGCCACAGACAATCCATTCAGACCAAGGGAGGGACTTCGAGAGTAAGCTGATCCGGAAGCTCTTGAATTCTTTGGGAATTAAGAAGACTCGAACTACACCTTACCATCCTCAGGGAGATGCTCAGCCGGAAAGGTTCAACCGAACCTTGCTCAACATGTTGGGGACTCTGGAAAGCGAGAAAAAGCAACATTGGAGCCAACACATAGCAGCCATAGTACATGCTTACAACTGCACCATCAGTGATGCTACAGGCTACTCCCCATATCGACTCATGTTTGGGAGAGAAGCGAGATTACCGGTGGACCTGGCTTTTGGCACCTCACTGGACCATTCCTCAGCCACATCCCACAAAGGATATGTGGACAGGCTCAGACACAGCCTGAAAGTAGCCTATGAACAAGCTCAAGCGGCCTCAGATCAAAGGGGAGCTCGGAATAAAAGAAATTTCGACTTGAAGGTCCGGGTACAAGACCTACAGCCCGGGGATAGAGTACTGTTGCGCAATCTGGGAGTCCCCGGAAAGCACAAACTTGCAGACAGATGGAGATCTGAACCCTATGTCATCTGCAGGAAGTTGCCGGGCCTACCTGTCTACAAGGTGAAGGCAGAGGGAAAGGTAGGCCCACTGAAGGCATGGCATCGAAACCACCTGCTCCCACTTGCGGAGGCAGTTAGAATACCTTCCGTGGGAGACTCCCCTGAACCGGCCTCTATCTTGGATACTCCTAGGCTGAACACTCGGTCACAGACCTCCCGAGCTGAAAATGGAGAAGCCTCCCAACTTAGTGGAGATGAAGAGGGAGAACTTGATTGGCTGTGGTCTTCCCCAACTCCAGGAACTTCTATCATAGATCTTCCAGTCACCCAAGATACCACAGATGAAACACTGAACCCAGAGGCTACAGAGTTCATCCCCTTTAGTCCTTCAGCAGATTACTGGGAAGATGCCCATGATAGTTGCTCCGAGGAAGAGGAGCCTGTGGCGCCAGAGCCAGAGAGTCCAGGAGAGCAAAGAGCTCGAAGAGTCATTCGACCTCCTAAGAAGCTGACCTACCCTCAGATGGGGAACAGTTCAGAAGACTCTGTAGTCACTGCTAGGAGAAATGCTGAGATTCCGGATCCCTCCACTGTCCATTTGGTGGAGGGCAACCCCAGCTCACTCTCTGGCACAGTTAGGCAGGCCACCCATGATAATGTGACCTGTGGGCAAGGGAATTCTACCCCTCAGTTATGGTGGGAATCCCCTATCCCAACATCGTTTTCAGAATTTGTCCAGTGTTATATATAGTTGTTGTTAAAATTTATCTTTGGGGACCAAAGAGTTTAAGTGGGGGGAGTGTGTAGCGGGGTGTTCCCCTATAATGGGAAGAGACTACATCACCCATAACCCCATTCTTCACATGTTCCACCGCAGAGACTCATGGGAGGGGTTATAAAAGGAGGAGGCGAGGCCGGGCTCGGCCTCTTTGGGACACAAGACTTCACAGACGGATCCTCCTGTGCGGATGTGTCGGAGTGCAAGGCCTGAAGCCTGAGGCCTTGCTCTGCATCAAAGAGCCTTCCACCCCCCTCTGCGAAACTGGGTGGCATCTGACTTTGTGCGCTACAGCCTTGTCGGATCGGGGGCCCGATCGTTGGAGAGATCGTGTGTGTGTGACACGGCCGGTGGAGGTTTCCCGGACTGGATCCGTAGTCCGGCGGGTGAGAGGGCATAAGCCCAGCTAAGATACTGTTACTGTATATAGGCCTATAGACTGCCGTGGCCTACAAGTTATTTTGATACCCCTATTGAAGAGCCTTGTCAGAACTGAGCCTGCGGCTTTATTTAACCAAGTTCTATACCCCTTGGATTACAAAGTTATACTCTGTTTAAAGTGCACCACCATTACAGACCTGCCGGTGAAGAAAGGAGGACTAAGTTAAATATTAGAACCAGGCCTGATGGGGATTCTAGCGTGTTTGATTACTGCGCCATAGGGCACTTAGTTAACGGTCGCCCGTATGGCGCACCTGTAGCGTGTGTTACTACATAGTGTGTTAGAGTGGCAGGACGCTGCCCTTAGGAGTGATTATCTTGAACTGTGATTACTGTTACCCCCTTTTATCCATATTGAGAAAATGAGTAAAACACTTTATCTATTACAATTCATTACTGTGTCCTGGCTTAGTTATTATATTGCATAGGATATATCATTGATTATTAGTACTAGCTGTGCCAGAAGGGGGTAGAGCCTATTGCCGGGGGTTGGCGGAGCTGCACTCAGGGCCCAAATCTAATTCTGCGGCCTCTTTAGTTGGAGGTATCGCTACAGGAAGATTAGGCAAAAATACCTATTATCAGGGATTCTGTTTTTCCTTTTTTTTTTCTCTCCCTCATCTAGTTGTCATGAATTGCTATAGAGGAAGATTTTGAGCTATGTACTAGGAATAATTTTATAATAGGTATATGTGAACACACTATTTATGTGCTGTGAATGGAACTTGTGTAAATATAAAATATAAAATGCGATTAAACAACAAAAAAAAAAGAATAATGTTCCCCTGGCATTTATGGATCTGATCAAGGCTTTTGTTCTAGTAAGCTGAAAAAGGACTATCCCCAGTTGTGTAGAAAAATTGCCGCTGACGGCGACATCACTAGTTGGGCTTGTGCTACATCAGACTGATGGGACCAGTTTTTGAATTTGTTTTTTTTAAAGCAGTACTCCAGCCTTCCCCGCAGCCTTGCACGGTTGTACCGGCTCCTCTCCTGTACTGGAATTGCTTACTATGATTTCACTGCACACTGTGAGCTTCTCACAATGTGCATTAGAAGCTGCAGAAAAAGTCAGAAAGAGACCACCTCATTATCTGGACCAGTGATGAAAACACTAGGTTTAAAAGAGACATGTAATGAAAATATTATTTAAAAATGGAATTAGCGTGTTCATAAGGGGTTGGTTGGGGAGAAACCGGGGAAATCATAATATTAGCAGTATAAACTTCAGCTTTCACAGTTCAATAACATTTATGGAAACGATCCTTCCACTATATGCGATCAATAATTGCATGTGCCCACGTTTGCAAGCATCATCTTTCCTTGGCATATATTCCAGGATGACATGCTGAGGATATGATGGATTCCTTTACATCAGTGACTTACCAGAAGTGCAACACAAGTCATTGGAAAACAGCAGTGGCGGTGCATCCATAAAGGACGCAGGAGCGCCGCCCACTCTCTCCTGCACCGCTCTACCAGCGTTGATCTATCTATGGTCGCTGCTGATGCCCCCTATTCAGGTGCCTGGCCCATTTTCAGGCACCGGACACCTGAATTACAGAGGCAGGGGTGTTTTTTGGAAGCACCTGATTAGAGCCATAGGCTCCAATAGGCGCCAAAAACAGTGAACAGCGGACGCCATGCTGGGTGTTCGCTGATCACTCAGCTGTGTGTTAGCAAAGCGAAGGAATTCACTTTGCTAACACTGAACTGCCTCTCAGCCAATCAGGTTTCCGCATCTGTTAGCGGTCACCTGATTGGCTGAAATGTCAGGCGCTGTGATTGGACGCCTGAGAGAGGACGGAAGAAGACATGGAGGACGTGCAGGAGACCGCCGCCGACCCGCTGCGAGACAGGTAAGTGCCGGGCAGCATCTGATGGGGCACAGTAGCGGCAATTGATCGGCACACTGGCAGCATCTGATGGGGCACAGTAGCGGCAATTGATGGGCACACTGGCAGCATCTGATGGGGCACAGTAGCGGCAATTGATGGGCACACTGACAGCATTTGATGGGGCACAGTAGCGGCAATTGATCGGCACACTGGCAGCATTTGATGGGGCACAGTAGCAAAAATTAATGGGCCCACTGGCAGCATCTGATGGGGCACAGTAGCGACAATTGATGGGCACACTGGCAGCATTTGATGGGGCACCGTAGCGGCAATTGATGGGCACACTTGCAGCATTTGATGGGGCACACTGGGGGAAATTGATGGGCATAGTGTCAACAATTGATGGGTACAGTGGCTGCATTTGATGGCACATTGGCAGCAATTTATGGGTACAGTGGCTGCGTTTGATGGCACAGTAGCTGCGTTTGGCACAGTAGCTGCGTTTGATTGGCACAGTGGCTGCAATTGATGGGGGGGGGGGGGGTTTCAGTTTGTTTTTTTCAGAGGTTTTTATGTGCACAAGGGTGGGTTTCTGCATTGAAATACGATAATTCAAGATGTAATGACAACAGAAATGCATTACCCATCAGGCTTTCCCAAGATGGCTTCTAGAGTCCATGATCATGGACCAAGAACCATTCTCAAAAACATTGCTAGTAGTGAGTTCTGACTTTAAACATTAAAAAGTAATTCAGTGTCTACAGTGTATATAAAGGTAGAAGGCTGCAGGTCTGACTGTGGAAACCAATAGGAATTTACAGCTCAAATGGTGGACATCAGCAGGGGGAATTATGGTGTGAAAGGCCTATTATGGTGCCATTCATGATTCCTGTTAGAAAGCAGCAGATCTCTTCCCTGGGCAAATAAAATTATCAGGATGGGCAAGCATTATCTCATTATGGACAGCATCATAAAAATTGGCTTTCTTTTGTAGCACACAGATCCCTTCCTTGCTTACCTCCGCTAGCAAGTGGGACACACCATGCCACATGCCCAGTATCCTCCTTGATGAAGAAGGTGAGCGGTGTTATCTATTTTTGGGAGGTAGGTTCAGGCACGCGGCACTCAACTAACAATCATCGCCACTCAGGCCTGAGTGGGACTTGCTCACCCGGATAGTCCCCTCTCACGGTTCCAGCAGCCGGTGTGGAGCACGGAACATTCACTGATAATTTCCTAAGGAGACGATCAAGAGACAGCTTCCAAATCTTGAACTTCCCAGCACTTGTAATATTTTAGTCCTTAGGTGCCAATGGGGCACATTACAAGGCTTGTGGCGGATTATGGAGTCCTTCCCTCTGATAGGTAACCAGGCCTCTCCCGAGACAGTGACTTCCTTCACCGATCCCCTTGGATAGGTCCTCCCCTGGTTTCCTCTCCTTCAGAGCGGGTTACCCCCTACTTGAGTACCCTGGGACTCCTCTTCTAATGTAGGCCTCAGCCAAAGGTGCTCGGCCTACCTGGAACGATGCAGCCTCAAGCTAAAGGTGCCCGGGGCTGGTACACACACGCACCCCTGGCCTGGAGGGCCAGGAGGCGCAAACTGCTCCCCGAATAATGGCGTCTGCCCCTTATGTATCCTCTCCCAGCATGCACAGCGGGCAGACCACGCCCACTACACGGCTGCCGAGAGAGGACACCCAATAATGCTGCAATGCTACCTGTGGTTCAACCTGGGCCTGGGGCTGCAGTGCCACCCACTAGCCAAAGGGAACTGTACTGCCAGGCAAAATTACCTCAGAGCAGAAGCCAGTTTACAGAATTCAACTGCCTGAGTCCAACTATTAGCTCAGACTACCCTCTAAATTTAGGTATAGCGACCCCCATCATTGGGGGGTCCGCTACACTTTTATTATGTACATTCACATTGCTGACCAGGAATATGGTCATACTAGCACATGGCGCACAGCTGTTTGATTCAATGAAAGAGAACCTCTACATGATATTATAGTCACTGATCTGGAATGCTGAGTAAGCTTATAATGACATGATAAATGTTCTAGATGCCTTCAAGCAAAATCAGCAAATTGTTCATTGTAGTTGTGGGTATAATCAGCCAAGGATCATAAAGGGCCTATAGACAAATGATGATCTGCCCCCTGGTGCCCAACTGGCAAGGCCACCTATAGCCCTTTGGCATTTATTGTGGGACCTTCAGAGCCTCTTCAGGCAGTAGTTTGCATTTTCATTACCTAGGTGACTACTTATGTCTAATAAGGGAAAAATATTTTTTACATGAGATTCCAGTATTTAAATGGTAGGTTTATTTCATTTTACTATCTTACGTTTCAGTGCTGTCCATGCCTTTTCTCTTTTTTATTTTTATAATGCGAAAAAAATATAAAATATGGCACAAGTAAGTTTTAAGGGGGCTATAAGAAGCACAAATGTGAAAGCATTAATTTGTGAAGCGATTGTAATAGCAGTCTCATGTAATGTATCTATAGCCTATGATCATCTTCTAAAGCATGTCCCCAGTCTCCAACAACCTCTATAGTATAGCATATTCACAGTCTCTAATCATCTCCTGCAGCATGTCTGTATTCTATGAACATCTCTTATAATATTACCCCTACCATGCCCATAGTCTCTGACCAACTCCCATTACAATTCTGTACTCTATAACTATCTCTTGCAGTATGCCCATAGTCTCTGACCACTTCCTATTACAATTCTGCACTCTATAACTATCTCTTGTAGTATGCCCATAGTCTCTGACCACTCCCTATTACAATTCTGCATTCTATAACTATCTCTTGTAGTATGCCCATAGTCTCTAAACCACTTCCTATTACAATTATGCACTCTATGACTATCTCCTGTAGTATGCCCATAGTCTCTGACCACTTCCTATTACAATTATGCACTCTATGACCATCTCTTGTAGTATGCCCATAGTCTCTGACCACTTCCTATTACAATTCTGCATTCTATAACTATCTCTTGCAGTATGCCCATAGTCTCTAAACCACTTCCTATTACAATTATGCACTCTATGACTATCTCCTGTAGTATGCCCATAGTCTCTGACCACTTCCTATTACAATTATGCACTCTATGACCATCTCTTGTAGTATGCCCATAGTCTCTGACCACTTCCTATTACAATTCTGCATTCTATAACTATCTCTTGCAGTATGCCCATAGTCTCTAAACCACTTCCTATTACAATTATGCACTCTATGACCATCTCTTGTAGTATGCCCATAGTCTCTGACCACTTCCTATTACAATTCTGCACTCTATAACTATCTCTTGCAATATGCCCATAGTCTCTGACCACTTCCTATTACAATTCTGCACTCTATAACTATCTCTTGCAATATGCCCATAGTCTCTGACCACTTCCTATTACAATTCTGCACTCTATAACTATCTCTTGTAGTATGCCCATAGTCTCTGACCACTTCCATGCTGGTAGGTTAATTGGATCTTGTCCAAAATTGGCCCATTATATATGTATATATGTGTGTACAACTGTGTGTCCCAAGTGCGCCGAGATCCTACGGGGTAAAATGACCACACCAGCCAAGCAGACACTGGCTGCAAAAAGCGCCTAGAGGCGATTAATTCCGCATGTGAGCGCTATACAAGTCACTCATTCATTCATAGTCTCTAAACCACTTCCTATTACAATTCTGCACTCTATGACCATCTCTTATAGTATGTCCATAGTCTCTAATCATCGGCATGCCCATGGTCTCTGGCGGCCTCCTGTTACACGTCTACACTCTCTGATCATCTCTTGTAGCATGCCCATAGTCTCTGATCATCACCTTCAGCATGCCTATTGCATACCTCCCAACCTTTTGAGATGAGAATGAGGGACACCTATCAGCAAAAGTATGCAGGATAGAACACACCCCTTTCCACGCCCCTTAAAGGAGAATTGTGCAAAAAAAACATGATTGGTTAAACCCACAAGTGCTTTTTTTTCCACTACTATTCCTTTATATTGGCTTTTGGAATTTACAAATGCAGCAATTTAGAAATCAGATGAAAGGTTTAGGGCTGGAAAACACTTTTTGAGAGATAAAAAGTGCATTTTATATACATCTATATAGATCAGACCAAAATGAGGGACAAATGAGGAGGAAAGAGGGACGGAGGGACTTTTCTCCAAATCAGGGACAGTCCCTCAAAATCAGGGACAGTTGGGAGCTATGCTATTGTCTCTGACCACCTCCCCTTACATGTCTGCGCTCTCTGACTATCTCCTTACATGGGCATTCCCCATGCCACAGCCACGCGTCTACAAAAGGAATGTCCCGGCTGCAGACGATTGGCCCAATACAGGTGATAGCTTCCTGGTGGGTTTGCTCAGCTGGGTCTGGACTAGGATCCAAACAGGGCTGGTGCATGGATTTTTGACACCCGAGGCAAAACCTAATTTTGTGCCCCCGCCTCCACCCCTGACTCCACCCCCTTTGCCCTGCCCATGTAAACCCCACCTTTTTAATGAAGCGTTCTTCAAATGCAGCCTCACCAGCGCCCATCAATGCAGCCTCACCAGCGCCCATCTATACAGCCTCACCAGCGCCCATCAAATGCAGCCTCACCAGCGCCCATCAATGAATGTTTGCTTGCTTCCCTTCATTCGGGAGTGAGAACACAGACATAGTCTTCTGCCGCACCTCTGACACTATGTGCGAATGGAGCGGCGGCTGCCTGTTGATGCTGAGACTTAGTTGCTTGCTGCAGATAGAAGAGAGTAGGAACACCAGCAGGGCGCCCTAGGCGGCTGCCTAGTTTGCCTAGTGGTAGCACTGGCCATGGATCCGAATATGCCTAAGACCATCATTAGTTAACAGAAACAGGTAGACTCCCACTGCTGACCTCTCATGCCTAAATTGCTAATTGCCCAATTATCATCAAGATCTGATAGTGTCATACAGATACCTACTTATACAGTTCTACAAGTGTCTGTCATGATGGGAGTGAAGCTACTTTTCCCCCCAAAAATCTGGGTGTTTTTTCAGTCATTAGATTTACATTTTCTGAGAACCCATGTGTCGTCATATAACATGCCCATTACCTGAATGGCACTGCACACATTTTCCAGCAATTACCAATCCTAAATTCAACCCGTGGGTGCGGAGAAAGTTTATAGGTGACTTTTATTGCAAAATTTATGTACGGCAGTAAGTCTACACTGCAGCTTAGCTTTTTTCTCAGGATAGTGTTAACGGTGGATGTTCCAATGCTGCGTGACAGGTCTTCTTTAATGCGAGACACGTGAATCTGCCCAATTTCTGAGCTTTCCCTGTCCATAACACCAATTTGTTACCTCATATTTCCTCTGGAGTTTAATTTGAGGTTGTGACCCCTTGTTGGATTTCTCCTTATCGGAAGACAACTTCCATCCTGTTCTTTGTTACAGCTCTGAGCAAACAGCGGGGGCTGCTCAGGAACATTATCCTGGCCTTGTTGTGGACAGCGGATGGAAAGTAGTAGAGAAACGGCTCAGCATAAATTTAGAGATGGGGAAAGGATATGCAAGCCTCATTAGATTCAAATGTTTATACAATACAGCTAGGGATTAGGGATGGGCCCGGTGCTCGATTCGAACCCATGTTCGAATCGAGCATCGGGCGTTCGCTCGCTCGTCGAGCCCAGAACTATTTGGGCCGTTCGCATCACATTCGTGTGATGCGAGCGGCCCCGCAATGCATTGCGGCCGGCGCGGCCGGCGCAGTGCATTGCTGGCTGATGATTGGCCAAGCATGCACTGTGACCCCGCATGCTTGGCCAATCACAGCGCCCGAAACTCGGAGAGCAATAATTGGCTACAGGCAGGACGCCTGTAGCCAATTACAGCTCAGGGGCTTTAGTACACGCCCCACCATTTAAAAGGCCGCCACGCCATCGGCCCCGGTCACATGAGTTCCGGCTTTAGGAGAGATTAGTCTGCTGATTCTGTCTTTGCTTGATACTGAAAGATTTGCTCTTCTTTGCTAAACCATTGGCTATTTCTTTGCTAAACCATTGCTACCTAAGTCATTGATCGTTCATTGCTGCTGATTGCACAGTTAGTGTGTTATTAGCTGCTGCTGGGGATTAGTCTGGTGCGTGCTTACTGTTAGTACAGTATTGCAGTAGTACCAACCGCAGTGCTGTTAGCACAGCATTGCACCCCAACAGCACCCATAGGACTTCTAGTGTGTTAGTGGCAGCAAACAGAGCTCCTATATTTTCTTCTCAGCAGCACCCATAGGACTTCTAGTGTGTTAGTGGCATCACACAGAGCTCCTATATTTTCTTCTCAGCAGCACCCATAGGACTTCTAGTGTGTTAGTGGCAGCAAACAGAGCTCCTATATTTTCTTCTCAGCAGCACCCATAGGACTTCTAGTGTGTTAGTGGCAGCAAACAGAGCTCCTATATTTTCTTCTCAGCAGCACCCATAGGACTTCTAGTGTGTTAGTGGCATCACACAGAGCTCCTATATTTTCTTCTCAGCAGCACCCATAGGACTTCTAGTGTGTTAGTGGCAGCAAACAGAGCTCCTATATTTTCTTCTCAGCAGCACCCATAGGACTTCTAGTGTGTTAGTGGCATCACACAGAGCTCCTATATTTTCTTCTCAGCAGCACCCATAGGACTTCTAGTGTGTTAGTGGCAGCAAACAGAGCTCCTATATTTTCTTCTCAGCAGCACCCATAGGACTTCTAGTGTGTTAGTGGCATCACACAGAGCTCCTATATTTTCTTCTCAGCAGCACCCATAGGACTTCTAGTGTGTTAGTGGCAGCAAACAGAGCTCCTATATTTTCTTCTCAGCAGCACCCATAGGACTTCTAGTGTGTTAGTGGCAGCAAACAGAGCTCCTATATTTTCTTCTCAGCAGCACCCATAGGACTTCTAGTGTGTTAGTGGCAGCAAACAGAGCTCCTATATTTTCTTCTCAGCAGCACCCATAGGACTTCTAGTGTGTTAGTGGCAGCAAACAGAGCTCCTATATTTTCTTCTCAGCAGCACCCATAGGACTTCTAGTGTGTTAGTGGCATCACACAGAGCTCCTATATTTTCTTCTCAGCAGCACCCATAGGACTTCTAGTGTGTTAGTGGCAGCAAACAGAGCTCCTATATTTTCTTCTCAGCAGCACCCATAGGACTTCTAGTGTGTTAGTGGCAGCAAACAGAGCTCCTATATTTTCTTCTCAGCAGCACCCATAGGACTTCTAGTGTGTTAGTGGCAGCAAACAGAGCTCCTATATTTTCTGCTCAGCAGCACCCATAGGACTTCTAGTGTGTTAGTGGCATCACACAGAGCTCCTATATTTTCTTCTCAGCAGCACCCATAGGACTTCTAGTGTGTTAGTGGCAGCAAACAGAGCTCCTATATTTTCTTCTCAGCAGCACCCATAGGACTTCTAGTGTGTTAGTGGCATCACACAGAGCTCCTATATTTTCTTCTCAGCAGCACCCATAGGACTTCTAGTGTGTTAGTGGCATCACACAGAGCTCCTATATTTTCTTCTCAGCAGCACCCATAGGACTTCTAGTGTGTTAGTGGCAGCAAACAGAGCTCCTATATTTTCTTGTCAGCAGCACACATAGTACCTATAGTGTGTTAGTGTCAGCACCCATAGGACCTACAGTGTGTTGTGAGAACACATAGGAGTTCTATTTTTTATACTATATACACTACCGACTACAATGGCTGGAAGACCGCCAAGGAGAGGCAGAGCGTGCCGAGGCAAGAACACAGGGCAGGCAGGCTCTGTTTCTAGAGACAACAGTGCTGGCCGTGGACGTGGTCGTGCATCGTCATCAGCGCGTGGCCATGGGACACGCTTGTCTTTGTTTTCGGCAGCTGGACATGTGGAGCCGCATCATGCCGAAGGCTTGGTAGAATGGATGACCAAGCCCTCCTCATCCTCCTCATCCTCTCTCACCCAGGCTCAGGGTACTGGCAGAGCAGCTGCCAATGCGTACTCAATGGCATCATCAGCCACCCCTTCCCTAGACCCACCATGTCCTCCTGAGGAGTCCCCCGAACTGTTTGAGCACAGTGTTGGGTACATGCTCCAGGAGGATGCCCAACGATTCGAAGGCTCGGATGATGATACCCAGCTTGAGGAAGTCAGTAGTGTGCGCGCAGAGAAAGGGGATGCTGAAGGACAGCAATCTGGCAGTAGTGTTCCACCAGCTGCAGCTTACTGCCAGGTTTGCTCTAGTGGTGAAGAGGGAGGGGATGATGAGGTCACTGACTCCACGTGGGTGCCGGAAGGGAGAGAGGAGGAGGAGGAGGAGGATGCAGCGTCACATGTCCAACGAGGCAGGATGCCCCCTGGAGGCCAGCTAGAGGCCAGCACAGCAACTGTACCACACCGCAGAGCTCCGCCTGTGCAGGGCGCTGCCTCTGCACGTTATCACAAAAGTTCTTTGGTGTGGGCCTTTTTTGAGACGAGTGCATCAGATCGCACCACTGCTATTTGCAATATTTGTCTCAAGCGTATCTCGCGTGGCCAAAACATCAGCCGCTTGGGCACCACAAGCATGAGCAGACATATGTCGACCTGCCATGCAGCTCGTTGGCAAGCACACATAAAAGACCCACACCAAAGAACAAAGCGGACCTCTCCTTGCTCCTCATCAGCTGGGATCTCCATCCCCACTATATCTTCAGTCCTCTCTGAAAGCTGCTCTGAGAGGACTGAAGGTGTAGAATTAGGTGTGTCACAACCAAGTACTTGCAGTACACCGACGTCCGATTGTAGCAGGCAAATTTCCCTGCCCCAGCTGCTGGACCGTCGAAAGAAGTATACTCCCAGCCATCCACATGCCCAGCGGTTGAATGCTAGCTTGGCTAAATTGCTAGCACTTCAACTGCTGCCTTTTCAGTTGATAGACTCGGCCCCCTTCCGTGAGTTTGTTCAATGTGCGGTTCCTCAGTAGCAGGTTCCCAAACGCCACTTTTTCTCACGGAAGGCAATTCCGTCTCTCTACTGGCATGTGGAAGGCAATGTCCATGCCTCGCTGGACAGGGCGGTCAGCGGTAAGGTGCATATTACCGCTGACTCATGGTCCAGCAGGCATGGACAGGGACGTTATCTTTCTTTCACGGCCCATTGGGTCACTCTATTGGTAGCTGGGAGGGATGCAGGACAAGGTGCAGTAGTGTTGGAGGTTGTTCCGCCACCACGCCTCCAAAATGCTACTACTGGTTGTGACACACCTCTCTCCTCCACCCCCTCCTCTTCTTCTTCCTCCATGTCCTCTTCGAGTGCTCTGTCCTCGGAACCAGCGGTGCTCCGTAGGCGTACAAGGGGCTACGCGAGTACGCAGGCAAAAAGATGCCATGCCGTGCTTGCGCTGGTGTGTTTGGGGGACAGGAGCCACACTGGGCCAGAGGTTCTGGCAGCTCTGCAGGGGCAGGCCGAGAGGTGGTTGACGCCACGCCAGCTTAAGCCAGGAATGGTCGTTTCTGATAATGGCACCAACCTCCTCTCCGCCCTGCGACAGGGGCAGCTCACCCATGTGCCCTGTATGGCTCACGTCCTCAACCTGGTGGTGCAGCGGTTCTTGGGCAGGTTCCCAGGCTTACAGGATGTCCTGAGGCAGGCCAGGAAAGTCTGTGTGCATTTCCGCCGATCTTATAATGCCAGTGCTCGGCTGACTGAGCTGCAAAAGGAGCTGAACCTGCCCAAGAACCGCCTAATATGTGACATGCCCACCAGGTGGAACTCAACGTTGGCCATGCTGCAGCGACTGCACATGCAGCAGAGGGCCATCAATGAGTACCTTTGCGACTACGGCACCAGGACAGGGTCAGGGGAGCTTGGCTTTTTTTCCCCACGCCAGTGGAGCATGATCAGGGATGCATGCACTGTCCTCTCACCATTTGAGGAGGCCACGAGGATGGTGAGCAGTGACAGTGCATGCATCAGTGACACTGTACCTCTTGTCCACCTGTTGGAGCATACGCTGCGTGGGATAATGGACAGGGCACTTGAGGCAGAACAGAGGCAGGAAGAGGAGGACTTCCTTGTCTCTCAAGGCCCCCTTTATCCAGACAATGTTCCTTCTGTCCCACCCATCACACAGGAAGAGGAGGAGGAGGAGGAGGAGGAGGATTGTGTGAGCATGGAGGTGGAGCCTGGCACTCAGCATCAGCAGCAGCAGTCTTTTAGGGATGATGTACAGTCCCAACAAACCAGTGGACTTGTACGTGGCTGGGAGGAGGTGGCTGGCGATCATGTCATCCTCAGTGACCCAGAAGACTCCGGACCGAATGCCTCAGCTAACCTACGCTGCATGGCCTCCCTGATCCTGCAAAGCCTGCGGAAGGATCCTCGTGTTCTTCGGATCAAGGAGAGTGACCATTACTGGCTGGCCACTCTCCTTGATCCACGGTACAAGGGTAAGGTTGCGGACCTTATCTTGCCGTCGCAGAGGGAGCAGAGGATGAGACATCTCAGGGAGGCCTTGCAGAAAGGTCTGTGCAACGCGTTCCCAGAAACTGGGAGGTTACAAACTCCTGGTCCTGGACGACGAGTTGCTGAGGCTTCGGTCAGTAGCAGAAGGAGCGGTGGGGAAGGTGGACGTCTGACCGATGCGTTCAGACAATTTTTTAGTCCGCAGCCCCAAGGTATGATCGGTTCCAGCAACCATCGCCAGCGTCTGATATACATGGTGCAGGAATACCTAGGGGCAAGGTCAGACTTGGACACCTTTCCCACCGAAAATCCTCTGGCTTACTGGGTCCTGAGGATGGATCACTGGCCAGAGCTTGCACAGTATGCAATTGAGCTACTGGCCTGTCCTGCATCCAGCGTTCTTTCCGAACGCACATTCAGTGCTGCTGGAGGATTTGTCACCGATCATAGGGTGCGCCTGTCCACCGACTCGGTTGATCGACTGACCTTCATAAAAATGAATCAGTCTTGGATCACCACCAGCTACCAGACACCTGAAGCGGATATAACGGAATAATTTATAATGTCACATCCCTTCAAGACTGCCTATGCTGATGCTGAGTGACTGTCCTGTTATGTTCACTGACTATCCTCTTCCTCCTCCTCAATGATCCATGCCACCACACCAGTGCCTAAGGCACAATTTTTCAGCCCCTGTATAACAGGGGCGTGTAATTACAATTTTTTAAAAAGATGCTTCGCAACAGGTGTGACTGCTGTGCTCAGAGTACAGTATCTGTGAGGGGTTGCAGTGTTGTGGCACCAGCACCAGTGCCTAAGGCACAATTTTTCAGCCCCTGTTGGGGCGTGTAATTACAATTTTTAGGCAATGCTTTGCAACAGGTCTCATTGCTGTGCTCAGAGTACAGTATCTGTGAGGGGTTGCAGTGTTGTGGCACCAGCACCAGTGCCTAAGGCACAATTTTTCAGCCCCTGTATAACAGGGGCGTGTAATTACAATTTTTTAAAAAGATGCTTCGCAACAGGTGTGACTGCTGTGCTCCAAGTACAGTATCTGTGAGGGGTTGCAGTGTTGTGGCACCAGCACCAATGCCTAAGGCACAATTTTTCAGCCCCTGTTTAACAGGGGCGTGTAATTACAAATCTTGATCTAATAGTTCACAGCAGGGCCCATTCCTGCGCCCACCAAGAGTAACTATGAGGGCCTACAGTCTTGTGGCAACACCGTCCACCACCACCACCACCACCAAAGGCCCAATTTTTCTGCCCTGTTCAACAGGTGCATGCAATTACAAATCTTGATCTAATAACTCACAGCAGGGCCCATTCCTGCACCCACCAAGAGTAAATGTGAGGGCTTACAGTCTTGTGGCAACACCGTCCACCACCACCACCACCACCACCAAAGGCCCAATTTTTCTGCCCGGTTCAACAGGTGCATGCAAGTACAAATCTTGATCTATTAACTCACAGCAGGGCCCATTCCTGTGCCCACCAGTCTTGTGGCTACACCAACATCTAATAGGGCAAATTTCTGCAGAGTATATACGGCAGGCCCCTACTTTCAAACATCCAACTTACAAACGACTCCTACTTGCAAACGGCAAGAGAAAACAGGAAGTGAGAGGAAATCTACCCCTAGGAAGGAAAATTCTATCCTGTTAGATTTAATTTGGGAAAAAGGTATCTCCTCTCTACTGATGCTTTATCACCAATCCTTGTTTCAATTAAAACCCCACTTTTCCAAAAACATTTGTCATTGGGACGGAAAGTGAGGTGACATGTTCTGAACAGATGTGCAAAGACAGCAAATGTTACAGGGGTGATAACCCCTCCCTATGTTCTCCAAAAAGCTTAAAAATTGATTTTTTTGGGATGTAGCTACACTTCATAATGTACCTGTTCAGATTCTACTTAAGAACAAACCTACAGTCCATGTCTTGTTTGCACCACCTATATACTGCTGTTCAGAGTATATAGGGTTGTAGGTATAGGGTTTTATTTTGGGTGCGGGGTCCCCCTTAGTATCCATACAAGACCCAAAGGGGCTGGGGTGGGGGGGGGGGGTGATGGGGTAGCCATGCCATTTTTCTCAAGGATTTTCAGCCATATGGCGGCCAGGACAAGACATGACATTGAAGCCGCAAGTGGTTTTAAATGGCTTCTTTTTTTCCTTTACAAATGTCATTTTGTGCAAGGACAGTTCTAAACACGGGAAACACATGCCACTTCACAGGCATACTTTAGACACCCCCCAGGTACCGTATTTAAAGGAAAATTTCACTTTTTTTTTTTTCACTTTATGCATCATTAAAATGACTGCTCCCGAAAAAACTTTAGTTTTTAAAATTTATTTTTGCATTGATATATGTCCCCTGGGGCAGGACCCGGGTCCCCAAACCTGTTTTATAACATTAACATGCATATTGGCCGTTGTAATTAGCAATTTTGATTTCGAACGTTCGCGTCCATTATAACGAATAGGGTTCGAAAATTCGCGCGAACTTTCGGTCCGTTCGAAGGTTCTGGTGCGAACCGAACCCGGGGGTGTTCGGCTCATCCCTACTAGGGATGTACAGGATTTCCATAGACTGGATTATGTTCAAGAGCTATTAAAAAAGAATTCCAGGTATGGATATCTTTACATAGCTACATTGGTAGCTTGGACCATTGTGACTATGTATATACCATACCTGGCCAATGCCCTTGGAAGCTTGGAAGGTAGATACTGCTATTCCAGTGATCTCCACTAGGGATGAGCTTCGTGTTCGAGTCGAACCCATGTTCGACTCGAACATCGGCTGTTCGGCGAATTTCGAACATTATGGGCCGTCTGCGCCAAATTCGAGTGGCGCGTCACGGCCCATAATTCACTGTGGCATCGCAGTGCATTGCTGGCTGATGATTGGCCAAGCATGCACTATGACCCGCATGCTTTGGCCAATCAGAGCATGGTAATAACGGAGAGCCGTAATTGGCCAAAGCCAGGGTGGCTTTGGCCAATCATGGCTCAGAGGAGTAGGTACACGCCCCACACTATATAAGGCCGCCTGGAAGTCGGCCTTGTGTAGTGTGTTGGCGTTTGTGAAAGAGAGAGTTACAGAGAGATAGAGAGTGTCATTTATATTGAGTTAGATAGAGCAGGCAGGCGAGTCAGTTAGCTGCTGTTACAGTGTGTAGAGAATATATATGCAGCCTATGTGTTGTATATATATTTATACACTGTATTTAGTTTAGCTAGATCCGTAACTGCTGTTCTCTATACTGTGACAGGCAGGCAGGTGATTGTGCTAGCTGCAGCAGAGTTTCACTTAGTGTACTGTGTGCTTTGCATAGCGTTCACCTAAAGCTTACCTGAATACAGTTAGTGGTGTTCTCATAATAAAACCACAGGCACAGTGCTGCATTAATTTCATGTAGTGTACTGTAGTACTTCTGTCCTTTGCAGAGCGTTCACTTACAGGAACCTGAATAAAATTTGTGGTGTTCTCATAATAAAACCACAGGCAGAGAGCTGCTAGTATTTTCAGTTAGTGTACTGTGTGCTTTGCATAGCGTTCACCTAAATCTTACCTGAATACAGTTAGTGGTGTTCTCATAATAAAACCACAGCAGGCAGTGGAGTCTGATAGCTGCATTATATATATATATATATATATATATATATATATATATATATATATATATATATACATCTCACCCTTGTGCAGCTACATCTCACTGCAGGCCATTAGTATGTCTGGAAGGCAAACAAAGAGAGGCAGACCGTCACGAGGCAATAAAGGAGGGCAAGCAGGATCTATGTGTAGAGAGGCAACAGTGCTGGACGTGGGCAAGGTGCATCCTCCTCAGCACGTGGCCGTGGGACACGCTTGTCCTTCTTTTCGGCAGCTGGCCATGTTGAGCCGCAACATGCCCATGACTTGGTAGAGTGGCCGTCCTCATCCTCCTCATCCTCTCTCACCCAGGCTCAGGGTACTTTGTCTGGCAAAGCAGCTGCCAAAGAAGCCTCTTTCCTCGGTTTAATGGCATCAGTCACTCCTTCCCTAGCACTACCATGTCCTCCTGAGGAGTCCCCCGAACTGTTTGACCCCAGGGTACATGCTCCAGGAGGATGCCCAGCGTTTTGAAGGGTCCGATGATGGAACCCAGCTAGAGGATGGCAGTAACGTGAGCCCAGAGAGAGGGGGTAGTAACGTGAGCCCAGAGAGAGGGGGTGCCCAACAAGGACAGCTATCTGGCAGTCATGTTCCCCCAGCTGCAGCATACTGCCAGATTTGCTCCAGTGATGAGGAGGGAGGGGTTGATGAGGTCACTGATTCCACATGGGTGCCTGATAGGAGAGAGGAGGAGGAGGAGGAGGAGACACATCTCCAACGAGGCAGGATGCCCTTCAGGGGCCAGCTTAAGGGCAGCACACTGACTGCATCACACCGCAGAGCTCCGCATGTGCAGGGCGCTGCTGTCTCTGTGCGTTATTCCAAAAGTTCTTTGGTGTGGGCCTTTTTTCAGACGTGTGCAGCAGATCGCACCGTTGCCATTTGCAACATATGTCTGAAGCGTATCTCACGTCGCCAAAACATTAGCCGCTTAGGCACCACGTGCTTGATCAGACATATGTCGACCTGCTATGCAGTCCGTTGGCAGGCGTACCTGAAAGACCCACACCAAAGAACAAAGCGGACCTCTCCTTGCTCCTCATCAGCTGGGATCTCCAAACCCACTATACCTTCAGTCCTCTCTGAAACCTGCACTGAGAGGAATGAAGGTGTAGAATTAGGTGTGTCACAGTCACAGCCAAGTACTTGCGGGCAATCTCCTTTCGCTACACCGACGTCTGATTGTACCAGGCAAATTTCTCTGCCCCAGCTACTGCACCGCCGAAAGAAGTTCGCTCCCAGCCATCCACATGCCCAGCGGTTGACTGCTAGCTTGGCTAAATTGCTAGCACTTCAACTGCTGCCTTTTCAGTTGGTAGACTCTGCCCCTTCTGTGAGTTTGTGGAATGTGCGGTTCCTCAGTGGCAGGTTCCCAAACGCCACTTTTTCTCACGGTAGTCGATTCCGGCTCTCTACCGGCATGTGGAAGGCAATGTCTTGGCCTCGCTGGACAGGGCGGTCATTGGTAAGGTGCATATTACCGCTGACTCATGGTCCAGCAGGCATGGACAGGGATGTTACCTATCTTTCACGGCCCATTGGGTGACTCTGCTGGCAGCTGGGAAGGATGCAGGACAAGGTGCAGTAGTATTGGAGGTTGTTCCGCCACCACGCCTCCAAAATGTTACTACTGGTGATTCTGACACACCTCTCTCCTCAACTCCCTCCTCTTCTTCCTCCATGGCCTCTTTCTGTGCTTTGTCCTCGGAACCAGCAGTGCTCCGTAGGCGTTCAAGTGGCTACGCAAGTACGCAGGCAAAAAGATGCCATGCGGTGCTTGAGCTTGTGTGCTTGGGGGGAAGGAGCCACACTGGGGCAGAGATTCTGTCAGCTCTGCAGGGGCAGGCTCAGAGGTGGTTGACGCCACGCCAGCTTAAGCCAGGAAAGGTGGTTGGCAACAATGGCACCAACCTCCTCTCCGCCCTTCGACAGGGACAACTGACCCATGTGCCCTGTTTGGCTCACGTCCTTAACTTGGTGATGCAGCAGTTCTTGGGCAGGTACCCAGGCTTACCGGAGGTCCTGAGGCAGGCCAGGAAAGTCTGTGTGCATTTCCGCCGGCCATATAATGCCCGTGCTCGGCTGGCTGACCTACAAAAGGAATTGAACCTGCCCAAGAACCGCCTAATCTGTGACATGCCCACCAGGTGGAACTCTACGTTGGCCATGCTGCAGCAGCTGCACATGCAGCAGAGGGCCATCAATGAGTATTTGTTGCAATATGGCACCAGGACAAGGTCAGGGGAGCTTGGATTTTTTTCCCCACGCCAGTGGGCCATGATCAGGGATACATGCACTGTCCTGGCACCATTTGAGGAGGCCACGAGGATGGTGAGCAGTGACAGTGTATGCATCAGTGACACTGTCCCTCTTGTCCACCTGTTGGAGCACACGCTGCATTAAAATTAAGGACAGGGCACTTGAGGCAGAACAGAGGGAGGAAGAGGAGGACTTCCTTACCTCTCAAGGCCCCCTTTATCCAGACAGTGTTCCTGCTGACTCGCCTATGACACAGGAAGAGGACAAGGAGGAGGAGGAGGAGGAGGATTGTGTCAGCATGGAGGTGGAGACTAGCACTCAGCATCAGCAGCAGTCTTCAAGGGATCACTTACAGTCCCAAGACACCCATGGACCTGTACGTGGCTGGGAGGAGGTGGCTGCGGATAATGTCGTCCTCAGTGACCCAGAGGACTCCGCACCGAATGCCTCAGCAAACCTACGCTGCATGGCCTCCCTGATCTTGCAAAGCCTGCAGAAGGATCCTCGTATTTGTGCGATCAAGGAGAGGGATCATTACTGGCTGGCAACCCTCCTTGATCCACGTTACAAGGGTAAGGTTGCGGACCTTATCGTGGTGTCGCAGAGGGAGAGGATGAAGCATCTTCGTTACAAATTCCTGGTCCTGGACAATGTGTTGCTGAGGCTTCGGTCAGTCAAAGAAGGAGAGGTGGAGAAGGTGGCCGTCTGACCGATGCGTTCAGACAATTTTTTAGTCCACAGCCCCAAGGTATGATCGGTTCCAGCAACCATCGCCAGCGTCTGGTTTACATGGTGCAGGAATACCTAGGGGCAAGATCAGATTTGGACACCTTTCTCACAGAAAATCCTCTGGGTTACTGGGTCTTGAGGATGGATCACTGACCAGAGCTTGCACAGTATGCAATTGAGCTACTGGCCTGTCCTGCATCCAGCGTTACATAGTTAAATAGTTACATAGTTAGTAAGGTTGAATAAAGACACCAGTCCATCCAGTTCAACCTGAGTGAGTGTGGATCTACAATTCTCCCTATCCCTGTACATTGTGTCTCATTAAGATGCTCATCTATTATATTATTATTTATTTAAGGTACCCATATAGCACTGTCAATATGGGTATATGGCAGCGCTCCACACATACATCACACCCTCACGTTGGTCCCTACCCTCAAGGAGCCCACAATCCAAGGTCCCCAACTCACATTCATATACAAGGGTCAATTTTGGACAGAAGCCAATTAACCTACCAGCATGTCTTTGGAGTGTGGGAGGAAACCGGAGTACCCGGAGGAAACCCACACAGGCACAGGGAGAACATGCAAACTCCAGGCAGGGAGTGTCGTGGTTGGGATTCGAACCAGCGACCCTTTTTACTGCTAGGCAAGAGTGCTACCCACTACACCACTGTGCCGCCCAAAACGCACATTCAGTGCTGCTGGAGGCTTTGTAACTGATCACAGGGTGTGCCTGTCCACCGATTCGGTCGATCGACTGACGTTCATAAAAATTAATCAGTCTTGGATCACCACCTGCTACCAAGCACCTGATGCTGATGTAACCGAATAATTTTTTGGGAAATGTTAGATCCCTTCAAGACTGCCTATGTTGATGCTGAGTGACTATCCTGTTATGATGAGTGACTATCCTCTTCCTCCTCAATGATCATGCTGATAGCTTAGAAGAACATTTTTGCTTCTGGGCACCGCCACCATTGGCTAAGGCCCAATTTTTCAGCCCCTGTTTAACAGGGGCGTGTATTTACAATTTTTTATGCAATGCTTTGCAGCAGGTCTAATTGCTGCACTCCAACTACCGTATCTGTGAGGGGTTGCAGTGTTGTGGCACCAGTGCCTAAGACACAATTTTTCTGCCCCTGTTTAACAGGGGCATATAATTACAATTTTTGATGCAATATTTTGCAGCAGGGTTCATTTGTGCGCTTCAACTAGAGTATTTGTGGGGGGTTGCAGTGTTGTGGCACCAGCACTAGTGTCTAAGGCCCAATTTTTCTGCCCCTGTTTAACAGGGGTGTGTAATTACAATTTTTGATGCAATACTTTGCAGCAGGGCTCATTGCTGCGCTCCAACTACAGTATCTGTGAGGGGTTGCAGTGTTGTGGCACCAGTGCCTAAGGCCCAATTTTTTGTTCAACAGGGGCATGTAATTACAATTCTTGATCTAATAATTCACAGCAGGGCCCATTCCTGCGCCCACCAGGAGTACCTATGAGGGCTTACAGTGTTGTGGCAACACCACCACCACCAAAGGCCCAATTTTTCTGCCCCTGTTCAATCATCAATGGCATGTAATTACAATTCTTGATATAATAGTTCACAGCAAGGCGTTCCAGCACCCACCAAGAGTAACTGTAGGGCTTACAGCGTTGTGGCAACACCAAGACCTAAGGGCCAAATTTCTGCAGAGTATATACAGCAGGCCCCTACTTTCAAACATCCAGATTACAAACGACTCCTACTTGCAAACGGAAGGAGACAACAGGAAGTGAGAGGAAATCTACCCCTAGGAAGGGAAATTCTCTCCTGTAAGAGTTAATATGGGAAAAGGTGTCTCCTCTCCACTGATGCTTTATCACCAATCCTTGTTTCAATAAAAACCCCAAATTTTCAAACAACAGGGAGGGAAAGTGAGGTGAAATGTTCTGAACAGGTGCACAGACAGCAAAACAAATATTACAGGGGTGATAACCCTTCCCTATGTTTTCCAAAAAGCTTAAAAATAGATTTTTTGTCTGGAGCTACACTTAAACAATGTACCTGTTCAAAATTACAAAAATAATCTACGTAACAACAAACCTACAGTTCCTGTCTTGTTTGCACTGCCTGTATACTGCCGTTCAGAGTATATATGACCTGGGGGCATCACACTTTTTTTTTCGTGCGGAGTTCCATTTAATATCCATGCAAAAGGGCTGGTAATGGGCTGGGGTGGGGGGGGGGGGGGAAGGGGGTACCCATGCCATGTTTCTCAATGATTTTCATCAGTATTGCCGGGACAAGACATGACATTAAAGCCGCAAGCAGTTTTAAATGATTTTTTTTCCTTTAGAAATGACATTTTGTGCAGGGACAGTTCTAAACACGGGAAACACGTGGCACTTCACAGGCATACTTTAGACCCCAGGTACGATATTTAAAGGAATATTTCACTTTTTTTTTTAAAGCGTCATTAAAATCACTGCTTCCGAAAAAACTGCAGTTTTTTTTTACTTTTTTTGCATTGATACATGTCCCCTGGGGCAGGACCCGGGTCCCCAAACCCTTTTTAGGACAATAACTTGCATTATAGACCGTTATAATTAGTACTTTTGATTTTGAACGTTCAAGTCCATTCTATTTAATAGGGTTCTAAAGTTTGCGCGAACATTCGGTCCGTTCGAAAGTTCTGGTGCGAACCGAACCGGGGGGGTGTTTGGCTCATCCCTAATCTCCACTTGCTTTTGGGTCCCATGCCAAACGGCTGGCCTGATGCTCTGTGAATACAGGAGTTTGGCCACTTGGCATGCGTGCCATTCAGAGAATGCTTTGCATTTTCTGGATGAATGCAAAGCACTTACTGATGGGGGGTGACGTTACTCACTCCACTTCATCCAATCATGGAACACACTTTGCATTCAATCAAAAAATGCAAAGCATTCTCTGAATGGCACCCATGCTTAGCAGCCAACATCGTATGTTCAGAATGCATCAGGCTAGCTCAGTGGGGCCCTGGAAGCAAGTAAAGATCACTGAATTAACGGTGTCCAGCTTCCAGGGGCATTGACCAAGTATTGGACCAGTTTGCTCCAATGTAACTACTGTATGTAAAAAAAAAATACCATACCTAGAATTCATCTTTAAAATGTAATATCAGACAAAACTGTTTCCATTTGGATGAAGAAGGGTTGGAATATTTTTTGAGTTGCTATTGCTATCTTTGTACCGATTGTGGAGAATTTTCCTTCACATACCATCCTGGTGACCGCTGTAACTTTGTTAGAAAGTGCAAGACCCCCACTATCCAAAAAAGGATAAAGACAAGCAAAAAAAAAAAAAGGCCCCAACTTCCAATTGTTCTTAATTACATACAAAATTAGTACTAATTTATAAAAAAATGATTTATAATATTTGTTCACGTGTAGTCAAACACAGTGTTATTGTTTTTATAAATTATTATTTTTTGTATTTTAGTACCATTTGTATATGCGCTTATGGAATTGTTTATAGTTTATTGTAGCATGAGATCGGGGAACTGCATGGAGAATTTATCAACTGCCAACTAAGTTGGAGGACACATGAAACACTTTGGAGTTGATTTACTAAAACTGGAAAGTGCAAAATCTGGTGCAGCTGTGCATGGTAGCCAATCAGCTTCTAACCTCAGCTTGTACAGTTAAGCCTCATGCCCACGGACGTTTTTACAGCCACGTTTTTTACAGCTTAAAAAAGACTGTCCATGTTATTGTATAATTTTTTTTATTTTTTTTTCGAAAAAAAACAAAAAAAAAAAAAGTCTGTGCTCAAAAACGCAATCGCTGCGTTTTTGCAAGTTTTCGAGCGTTTTTTGACGCTTCGCGTTTTTTTATGCCGAACGCTGACGCTGAGGAACGCACTGATCCTGGGTTTTTTTTACAGCTTAAAAACGTCTATGCTATTTGCAGCTCAAAAACGTCTAGGTGGGCATGAAGCTATAGATTAACATGGACAGGCGTTTTTAAGCTGTAAAAAACGCTCAAAAACGCGGCTGTAAAAACGTCCGTGGGCATGAGGCCTTAAAGTGGTTGTAAACCCTCAGGGACAACTTTCACCTACAGGTAAGCCTAGATTAAGGCTTACCTGTAGGTGCGCTAAACCTCCACGGTTTAGGAGATATTTGCAATGTCCCCGAACCAAGGCCTCTTCTGCTGTGCCCTTTCAAGCTGGGGTCATGCAGTGACAGGCGGCTCTGGCCAGTCACAAAGCCGGAGTTCACGTACCCGGAAGGAAGAGGGGTGAAGAATGGACGCTCGCTGCAAGGGACATAGTGGGCTTCTCCTGCAGGTAAGTGTCACATAATGGGCTACTATGCGATGCATAGTAGCCCATTATACTTTACCTTTGCAGGGCTACAAAGAGGAAGTAAAACCCAACAGGGTTTACTTCCTCTTTAAGCGTTGACAAAATAAAACCTGGAAGCTGATTGGTTTCCATGCAGAGCTGCACCAGATTTTGCACTCTCCAGTTTTAGTAAATTAACCCACTTGTGTCACTGCATAAATTGGATGGATGAATTAAAATGAGGCTGGTGTATTTTGTATAAACCTGGTTTCCATTTTGTGTTGTTATATTTCGGCTGAATAAATCATTAGTACTATGTGATGAAATATTATGAAGATTTTTCTATGAGTTTTCAGTGGAAACAGACAGGAAACAGGAGCTTCCTCTGATAATTGGATTTAAGTGGATTGTTGATAATTATTGATTACTCAGCACTGACGAAGAACGGGGATGCTTGGAACTGTAGTGTTTTCCACTTGTTTTTCATCAAGATGAATAATTTTGAAGGGCAGAAACTTATTTTGGACTATATATGTAGAACTTGGCTAGCATATATTGTCTGTTTTCTGGAGTTTGGCTTTAAATCTGGCATTTAGGACAGTTGGAAACTAGGAATGAGGTTCGGAATCATCACGGTATGGAGACAATCCCTGAGGTTGGCAAAGTTTGCTAATCGCGAACGTTTGACCAAAGAAATTGCAGGTTTCCTGCTAGAAACAAGGAACAACCTATATTACAGTGCATAGTCAGGGCCGTCTTAATAGCATCATGGACTCCTACCAGCTTGCCCCAATTTGCACACCTACTTTCAAGAAATAAAGTATAAATAGTTGATAGAATTAAACATATCTTCATTAGTACTTTCAATAAAATTGATTTTACAAAAGGAAAACATTCCATAAATCAAAGACCTAGTCAACGCAAAGGGCACAGTACAGGGGGAATGCAGATGGGCACAGTACAGGGGGGGTCAGGAGGGCACAATACTGGGATCAGGAGGGCACAGTATAGGTTCTGTGATGCTTCCCGGGACAGGAACATATCGGGACAGTTTAGTAAAAAGCATGACTGTCCCAGAAAATCTGGGACAGTTGGCAAGTATGATGTAATGCAAGATTATTGTGGGACCCCCATGCACCTGGGGCCCCTGGGCAGTGCCCAGGAGTGACCTTGCATTAAGATGGCCCTGTGCATAGCCTTCGACACTGGTCAGCTAAGTCACAAGAGCCAATCATTTGTAGGAACCTCAGCTCCATTTCTATAAAAGGGTGAGCTCACAGCAGCCATATTTTTAGTGTCTGTCTTTTACGGAGAGCTAACAATTCTATCTAGGGAAAGATACTATGGGGTTGATTTACTAAAACTAGAGAGTGCAGAATCTGGTGCAGCTCTGCATAGAAACCAATGGGCTTCCAGGTTTTGTTGTCAAAGCTGAAGTCAGAAGCTGATTGGCCACCATGTACAGCTGCACCAGATTCTGCACTCTCCAGTTTTAGTAAATCAACCCTTATGTACTATTTATTTATTTACTTATTAATTTTGGCAATGGAACATACAACCCACAACAATGCCCGGCTTCCTTTGCCTTTTGCTCGTGGAGAGCTTACAAATTAAGCCCTACAAATGGCCAGAAATGAATAACAAGATATGTGCCCCATAGACTGCCCTAGAGTTTGCCATATAGTCAGTGAATTTTGAGCAAGATTTGTGATTGCGAACCCAGGCAGTATCACTCACCTATTGGCAACCCCGGACAGGTTTCTCAGGTCAGGCCCTGGAAGTCCTCCATCGTCTCCAGGAATACAGCTTGCCAGGAACTTGATACTTTCCCTGACTTGGCATTGTGTAAATTAGTTAGATGTGGGTGGGCATATTTTCTCAGAATATAAATTCCATAAATCGCTCTTAAAACCACTTAATCTTGTTTTTCCTGTATATTTATGTGGTGATTATGATTTCAGGAGAACAATAAATATTTAATTTCCTTGATATTTTTGTTATGTATAGTAAAAGAACAAAGCGCTCTTTAAAATCGTCGTTCAGCCTCTATCAGAATGTCGGTATCTCGGTCTGAGAGCTGCTAGACAGAATTAATTATCCTCAGTTCCGCTGGGTTAACTTCTCCTGAATTGCACTTTCTTCACACAAGTCAATAGATGCTGACAGAATAGGAAGTGCAAAAGCTAAATATGGAATCGAGAAACATAGATCTTATCCTAAAGGGTGATTCCAGCCTTGAATACAGTGCTGTGAAAAAGTATTTGCCCCTTTCCTGATTTTTTTTCCATATTACTCACACTTATGCCGCGTACACACGGTCGGAATTTTCGACAACAAATGTTTGTTTGGAGCTTTTTGTCGGAAATTCCGACCATGTGTAGGTTCCATCGGACATTTTGCTGTCGGAATTTCCAATAACAAAAATTTGAGAGCTGGTTCTCAAATGATGATTTCATTTTATAAGGAAAAAAAGCTGTCTAAACTTGCCTGGCCCTATGTGAAGAAGTAATTTCCCCCCCCCCCCCCCAAACCCCTGCTGCATAACTCACGTGCACTTGAGCTTGAGGTCACAAACTGATGGCCGGACATTCTCCTTCAGCATTTTCTGGTAGAGCGCAGAATTCATGGTTCCATCAATTATGACAATTCGTCCAGGTCCTGAAGCTGAAAAGCAACCCTAGACCATAACACCATCACCACCATGTCTGACTGTTGGCATGATGTTCTTTATATGAAATGCTGTGTTAGTTTTACGCCAGATATAACGGGACGCACATCTTCCAAAAAGTAAAACTTTTGGCTCGTCAGTCCACAGAATATTTGCCCAAAAGTCTTGGGGATAATAGAGATGTTTTTTGGCAAATGTGAGACGAGACTTTGTGCTATTATGGTCAGCAGTGGCTTTCTTCTTGGAACTCTCCCAAGGAATCCATTTTTGCCTGGTCTATTTCTTATTGCTGTATCATGAACTCTGACCTTGCCTGAGGCAAGTGAGGCCTACAGTTCTTTAAATGTTGTTCTAGGTTCTTTTATGACCTCCCAGATGAGTGGTCGTTGTGCTCTTGGAATAATTTGTGTAGGCCGGCCACTCCTGGGAAGGTTCACCACTGTTCCACGTTTTCTCCATTTGTGGATAATGGCTCTCACCGTGGGTCGCTGGAGTACTAAAGCCTTAGAAATTACTTTGTAACCCTTTCCATGTCAATTATTTTATTTCTCATCTGTTCTTGATTTTCTTTAGTTTTCAGCATGATGTGTTGCTTGTTGAAATATTTTAGCATGCTTCACTTTGTCAGGTAACAAAGGTAGTAACCGGGCTTGGGTGTGGCAAGTGAAATTTAACTCAGTTTTCCAAAAAATTGGTTAATCACAGTTCATTCATGATTTAGCAAAGGGGGGGTTACTTTTTCAGGCAGGTTTGGACAGCTTTTCTCAAACATAGATCCAAAAAGGTTAAAAAAAAAAGAAAAAAAAGACCACAAAAAAAAGATCAGACGCAACAACTGGTGATGTTGAATAAAAACACCAGTCCATCTAGTTCATCCTGTGTGTATGTGAGTATGTTTATGTCCATAAAATTTCCTATATCCCTGTACATTACTGTCTGTGATTTATTGTTTTCAATACACCCAATTCTGTTGGTCCTGATGAAGCGGATGATCCGCAAAACACGTTGACCTTCTCAGAAGATTTAATACACTTATCATTGTAATGTATTTCACAGACAACAATATGTGTTTTTATATTGTATGTAATAAAAAAAGATTTTTATACAAACTGTATGACAGGATAATTTTTCTTGTTGCATGGTAAGTGTGCACACTGGGGTATATTTAATGTCCCAAAATAATCTCTGTCCTTTTGCTACTATATTGGGATGATACCCTAGTGCTCACACATTTTAGATTTACTGAACTCATTCCCACAAACATAAACTTGAAGCATCCTCCATTTTCAAGTTGCCACTTGTCTTCTTATGCGCCTTGAAACTGAATAGTTTCCTCCCTATGTTAAATTTACCATTGAGGTATTTGTATATGGCTATCATATCTCCTTTCAGGCGTCTCCTCTCCAGGGAGAACAAGTTTAATGCTTGTAGTCGTTCCTCGTAACTGAGGTCCTCCAGCCCCCTTATTAGCTTTGTTGCCCTTCTCTGGACTCTCTCCAGTTCGAGCACATCCTTCCTGAGGACTGGTGACCACATTCAAGATGTGGCTGGACCAGAGTTTTGTAAAGTTGTAGAATTATAGTTTTATCTCTGGAGTAAATCCTCTTTTTGATGCATGCTAATATTCTGCTTGCTTTGCTTGACTCGATGGACCACTTGGTCTTTTTCCACCATAATTTTTTATTTTATTTTCTTTGAGAATGCAGTTTTCCCTTTCCTATCTAATTCTGGTTTTCTTCCATGACCACCTTGGGTTTAGGGAACTGTTACCTCTACAAAAAAATGTTAGAATTGTGGCCGGGTTGAACTTGCCAGGATTCAATCTGCAGAAGCTCCATTATAGCCGATGACAGATGTAAATCTTGGCTCTTACACCGACGAGGTTTTAAAAAAAAAAAAGTCTTCAAAGAGCTTTTTCATTCTATTTCTTGGCATATTGGGTGAAAGTGAAATTGGATAAAATGACGGCACTAGAGCGCTTATCTGACTCATTGTAAACCTCCTTCGTTCTGTCTTTGCTGTATCACCTTACCTAAGACTTGCCAACAACAGACGAAGAAGGCCATCCAAGTGAAGGATTATTAATTTGAACGGTGGAAAAAAAAATATTACCTATTCATCCGCCTTATTTGTCTTTTGTCAATTAGAGTGTGAACGACTTTTCTTTTTTTTTGTAATGTACTTTTTAAAATCTATCGGAGTACAGTATATCCAGCCATTGACAGCATTGATTTGTTGTTTGGCAACTGCTCTTTGAATGACGAGAGATGAGCAATGTTTGAGAAGCCCCATCTGGCCTGGCAGCCAGCTCATCTCCATATGTCTACATCCCGGGGACTAGGCACTTTGTAAAACAATAGTGATCCTGCCGAGATAGAATTGGATTAGAACCCTGCTGGGATAATTGACTGCAAAATCAGCTAGATTGCTAACAGGACAGTGATTAAAAAGGCCTTCTCTGAGAGGGACTATTGGCATTTTGTCATCTGTGGTTGGGGCTTCTGAAACCCAACATTTAACAGCCAAACTTATATAAGAGAAGCACTGAATGTAAGCATCTCTTTCAATGATGGGGTCATCTATGGCTGTAAAAAAGTCTACAGACATTGGATGTTTATGGTTGCATTGGGGGGACACTTATAGGTTTATAGGTACTTCCATGGCCCTGGCTTATATGGCCTTGGGGAAAGTTGATTGGGCAGGATGGACTTTGTGAATATTTCCCCTGGGACAGGCTAGCTAACGCCATCCCCCATAGTCTTCATCCATTGCACACTTGCATGTTAATAGAAAGACCTTTCTTTTGTTTGTTGGCTGGGAGACATGTATGGCCGATAGCAATAAAACTTAGATAATGGGTCAAGCCTTCCTTCTAATGTTAAAAGTGATTTAGGCCGACCATAGACCGAGCAAATTTGGTGGTTGCAGGAAAGAAATTCACTGAATTCCCCCATCAACACAGAAAGTGTTGACAGGGGAATCCCTCTCATCGAACCATTGTGTTCTTCCAAGGAAGGCGTCCCCGACAGGAGAACACAGTGATTATTGCTAGCGGCTATAACAGCTGCTTGCAATATTCGCATGTAAAATCTGTCAGGCTGGTGGAACCAAAGTTGATCGATCGATCAACTTGGTACAGTCAGCCTGCCCATATATGATTTGAATCTCAGACAGTTCCCGCTCATCCGCCCAAGAGTCAAACCATCTTCTAGACTGTAAGCTCTAACGAGCAAGGCCCTCTGATCTCTCCTGTATTGAATTGTATTGTAACTGTACTGTCTTCCCTGATGTTGTAAAGCACTGCGCAGACTGTTAGTGCTATATAAATCCTGCATAATAATAATAATAATAATAATCTATGGCCAGCTTTAGGGCCCATTTACAATTCTCTGGTGCGTTAATGCAAGCGGGTTTGTGTGGTGTACTGTAGTTCTTTAGTCTATAACATAGGGGGGGACATGTCTTCCTCTATCTTTTCCCCTCTAAATTCCCATTCATATGTAGAGTTAACATTGCCGCACCAAAAACAGTCTGCAATGGATCACTTTTCAGAGGTTGTATGGCGGGCGGTGAGATCGCATCCTCACTACCTGTTTCAGTGCCCAAAATTTCAACCCACTGTGGGTGGGTTGCATTGTTTGGGGGTCTGTGGGCGGGGGGCTTATCGGAATCTGGAAGCCCCCTTTAACAAAAGGGACCCCCAGATCCTCCCCCCCTATGTGAATTGGTAAGGGGCACCCGATGAATGACGCGCTCCAGCTTGACAGCTCTTATATAGCTGAGGGCGGGGCCACCCGTCAGTGCGCCGGTGACCCCGTCCCCCTCTGACACAACGGGGAAAGGCCGGGGTTACCCAGTGACATATACGAGTGACCCCGCCCCCTCTGACGCAACAAGAAACCCATGTGACCCAACAATTCATTATAGCCGCAAGTAGTTTTAAATGACTTTTTTTCCTTTTAGAAATGTCATTTTGTGCAGAGACTGTTAAAAAACACGGGAAACATGCGCTACTTTACAGGCATACTATAGACACCCCCCAGGTATGAAATTTAAAGGAATATTTCACTTTTATTGTTTCACTTTAAGCATTATTAAAATCACTGCTACCGAAAAAACTGACGTTTTAAAACTTTTTTTTGCATTGATACATGTCCCCTGGGGCAGGACCCGGGTCCCCAAACACTTTTTATGACAATAACTTGCATATTAACCACTTAAGCCCTAGACCATAATGCAGCATAAAGACCAGGCCCCGTTTTGCGATTCGGCACTGCATCGCTTTAACTGACAATTGCGCGGTCGTGCGACGTGGCTCCCAAACAAAATTGACGTCCTTTTTTTTCCCACAAATAGAGCTTTCTTTTGGTGGTATTTGATCACCTCTGCGGTTTTAATTTTTTGCGCTATAAACAAAAATAAAGCGACAATTTTGAAAAAAAATCTATATTTTTTACTTTTTGCTATAATAAATATCCCCAAAAATTATATGTAGCGCTACCCCCAGTTAAGAGAGCCGCTGGTTTTCAGTTAGTTCGGGCCCTGTATACAGCGCCGCCAACCCCCGGCAATCTACTCAACCCTCTATATAATTCTATACCTGGTTATACACAATCTCACAGCAGGATAGGCAGTTAATATGCAATGATAAACACTGAGTCAGGATTGGTAAACTATATCTGATTTACTTAGGTATAAAGGTATAGGTTAAACATAACACATAGCATACATGCAGAGCCCTGCAGCAATAAACCTACTAATAGTGATAGTGCAGAGTGATCACACGCCACGTGCAGCTATCTTCTCTATGCGCAATGTGGCGCAACAACAAAGTTTTAAACCCCTGGTCAGGCCTGACTCAGATAAAGCTTAGTCTCTGTGAAAACAACTCTTCGCATGCAGATGAACGGTGGTGCACATTCAGGAACAGTATTTGTAATCCATAAACGGTTAATAAAAGAGGAACACTTCACCAGAGACCACACAACTCAGTTCAGCCACTAGTTCAGCCACTAGTCTCCGGCGGGATAATAACTACAGCAGGATGGGCCAAGGCAGTCACTAGGCCTAATCAAAGTACAAGCTAAATAAGTGAGCAGATGCTCGCTCACCCCTCCGGACGCGATCCCCGTCCGGGACTTCCACCACTGTGTTTCCACACACAGTGCCTGCAACGATCAGGTCTCTGGTCCAACTGATGTCAGCAACTCAAAGAAGTCAGGTGTCACCTAGGCTCAGCAATGGGGTGGAAGGCTCTTTGGGAGGTATGCAAGGCCCAGGCCTCGGGCCTTGCACTGCAACAGATCCGCACAGGGAGTCCCCTTGATTGCAGCGCGGTGTCCAAAGAGGCCGAGCTTAGCCTTGCCCTTTCCTTTTATAGCCCCACCCATGAGTCTCTGCAGTGCCCAAATGCACTCTGGGTAACGTAGTCCATAGGAACTTAAAGGAGACCCCGCTACATATATATACAAAAAAAAAAAAAATTTTCCCTCAGTTTAGGCTGATACTTATTCTTTTACATATTTTTGGTAAAAAAAATCGCAATAAGTGTTTATTGATTGGTTTGCGCAAAAGTTATAGCGTTTACAAAATAGGGGATAGTTTTATGGCATTTTTATAAAAAATTTTTTTTTTACTAGTAATGGTGGCGATCAGCGATTTTTTTCGTGGCTGCGACATTATGGTGGACACATCGGACACTTTTGACACATTTTTGGGACCATTGACATTTTTACAGCGATCAGTGCTATAAAAATGCACTGGTTACTGTAAAAATTACACTGGCAGTGAAGGGGTTAACCACTAGGGGCGCTGAAGGGGTTAAGTGTGCCTAAGGGAGTGATTACTACTGTTAGGGGGCGTGGCTACGAGTGACACGTCACCGATCTCCACTCTGATTACACAGAGCGGAGATCGGTGACAGTGTCAGTAGGCGAGCGGGGAGATGTTGTGTTTACACTAACATCTCCCCGCCTCCGTGAGACGATCACAGGGATCCCCGCAGCAATCGAGTCCGCGAGACCCGCGGTCCGACTCACAGGGAAGGTAGTGGGGTTGCGAGCGTGCCGCCGTTAGCGTGCGCGCGCAACCCCCACGTCTGGCAGTTAAAGGGGACGTACAGGTACGTTGATGTGCCTGTCCGTGCCATTCTGCCAACCATATATCTACAGGAGGGGGTCCTTAAGTGGTTAACCTTTAAAACTAGCACTTTAGATTTCTCCCATAGACTTTTAAAGGGTGTTCCGCGGCTTTCGAATTTGCCGCGAACACCCCAAATTGTTCGCTATTCAGCGAATGGGCGAACAGCCAATGTTCGAGTCAAACTCATGTTCAACCCGAACATAAAGCTCATCCCTAATGTGTACTGCTCTGTTGCATTTCTCTTTTTAGGCGGTCAGTCGGGTGCAAAATCTGTGGCTCAACCACATGCTGTTACTGCCTCTTGGACATTTATGTGAATAACCACGGGTGGAGATGTTTGTAGTCCACAGAGCTATTTGGGAACAATGCTGACTGATAGCAGTCAGTGCAGACAGAGAGCACAGAAAGTAGGGTTGCACCGATACCGATACTAGTATCGGTATCAATACCGAGCATTTGCACTCGTGCAAATGCTCACAATGCCTAGTCCGATACCTGGACACTCAGGGATGATCGGTGCGGCGGCAGGGGAAGTTATAATCACTGATCTCCCTGTGTGGCTTTCAATAATGCAGCTGACAGCCGCTTCTCCTCCTCTCCCCTCTGCGGCTTTCAGCTACTTTACTGAAAGCCACACAGGGAGATCAGTGATTATAACTTCCCTCACAGCCACGCCGATCGTTCCTGAGTGTTCCCTGTATCTTCCCCCAGCTCCCCTCCGTGTCCTCCTCTGTGCTCCTTCGTGGGCTCCTTCTGTCCCCCCTGTCCTCCTCCAGTCCTCCTCTGTGTGCTCCTCTGGTCCCCCCGGCCCCCGTCCCAGATCTTTCAGGATGGAGAGCGGAGGAAGGAGCCGGTAAATATGTAATTTACCGGCTCCTTCCTTTTCTGAATGTCAGTGATCACTGCCTCTGTCCATTCATAACTGAGCATCGTAAACTGTGTTTACGATGCTTCAGTTCATGAATGGAGAGGAGCCGCTGCCTCCTCTCCATTCATGTGCAGTGCAGCTGAGGCTGTTGAGAAAGGGACTGAGGATAGAGATTCCCTGTCTAAAAGGGGAGATGTCAGGGGTCTGTTTAGACCCCTGATATCTCACCAAAGCCCCCCTATCCCCCAACAGGGTTGAATAAAAAAATTAAAGAATAAAAAAGGAAACATTGTAATAAATATTTAAAAATAAAATTTTAAAAATCATTAAAAAAAAAGCATTGTAAAAATAATAATACAAAAAAAAAAAAATATATATATATATATATATATATATATATATATATATATATATATATATATAAAATGTGTGTGTGTGTAAATTGTAATAAATAATAATAAAAACAAAATTGTAAAAAAAAAAAAATTATTGTAAAAAAAAAAAAAAATTACTGACACAGTCCACGCCTCATCAGTGCACCTATCACCTATAAGTGTCCATCAGTGCTGCATGTTAGTGCCACTGTCAGATTACATTAAAAAAGTATTGGCGAGTACTTGAAAAAAAGTATCGGTACTTAACTGCTTGCCGACCAGCGCACAACGATATATGTCGACAGCATGGCACGGACAGGCAGAAGGACGTATATATACGTCCCTTTTAAGAAGCTGGCATTGTGCACACGCACGTGCGCCGCGACTCCAACCGCAGGTCCCGCTGACTCGATGTCCACGGGGAAACAAGCATTTCCCCAGTCTTCCTAGTGACAGGACAGTGTACACAGCTTCCTGTAATCGGAAGCTGTGATCACTGTTGTGTCACACACAGCCCATCCCGACTACAGTAAGAATCACTCCCTAGGGCACACTTAACCCCTACAGCGCCACCTAGTGGTTAACCCCTTCACTGGCAGTGTCATTTTGACAGTATCAGTGCATTTTTATAGCATTGATCGCTGTAAAAATGACAATGGCCTCAGAAATGTGTCAAAAGTGTCCGATGTGTCCGCCATAATGTCGCAGTCACGATAAAAATTGCTGATCGCCGTCATTACTAGTAAAAAAAAAAATATTAATAAAAATGCCATAAAACGACCCCCTATTTTGTAGATGCTATAACTTTTGCGCAAACCGATCAATAAACGCTTATTGCGATTTTTTTTTCTCTAAAAATATGTAGAAGAATACGTATCGGACTAAACTGAGGAAAAAATATGTTTTTTTATAAATTTTTGGGGGATATTTATTATAGCAAAAAGTAAAAAATATTGCATTTTTTTCAAAATTGTTGCTCTTCTTTTGTTTATAGCGCAAAAAATAAAAACCGCAGAGGTGATCAAATACCACCAAAAGAAAGCTCTATTTGTGGGGAAAAAAAGAACATCAATTTTGTTTGGGAGCCATGTCGCACGACCGCGCAATTGTCAGTTAAAGCAACACCGAAACGCAAAAAGTGGCCTGGTCTTTGACCAGCAAAATGGTCCGGGGCTTAAGTGGTTAAAAAATTGTTATCAGTGCAACCCTAACAGAAAGTAATCTGCTTTCAAGATTTTGGGCAGGATCACAAGACACATGGGTATATTTAGTATATATTTGGTATATTTAACAGACCAAAATAAAAAGAAGTTCATTGTTAGGGTTTACATACAGTATAATTTGAATACCTAATTCAACAACTGAAACTCATTGATGAATCAATTACAATATACACAAGGAGTATGTGCACTTTGCCAACCCTAATCCTGGGGTTGGCAAACTGTCAATGGTGGGCAGGTGACAGGTAGTGATGAGCCGAACACCCCCGGGTTCGGTTCGCACCAGAACCCGCGAACGGACCGAAAGTTCGTACGAACATTAGAACCCTATTAAATACAATGGATGCGAACGTTCGAATTCTAAAGTGCTAATTATAACGACTATTATGCATGTTATTGTCCTAAAAAGGGTTTGGGAACCCGGGTTCTGCACCAGGGGACATGTATCAATGCAAAAAGAAGTTTTAAAAACGGTCGTTTTTCGGGAGCAGTCATTTTAATGATGCATAAAGTGAAAAAAAAAAAGTCAAATATTCCTTTAAATATCGTACCTGGGGGGTGTCTAAAGTATGCCTGTGAAGTGCCACGTGTTTCCCGTGTTTAGAACTGTCCCTGCACAAAATGACACTTCTAAAGGAAAAAAAAGCCATTTAAAACTGCTTGCGGCTTTAATGTAATGTCTGGTCCCGGTAATATGGATGAAAATCTTTAAGAAAAATGGCATAGCTACCCCATGACCCCCCCCCCCCCCTACCCCAGCCCATTACCAGCCCCTTTGGGTCTTGTATGGATATTAAGGGGAACCCTGCACATAAAATAAAAAAGGCCCTATATACTCTGAACAGCCGTATACAGGCGGTGCATACAAGACAGGGACTGTAGGTTTGTTCTTATGTAGAATGTGTTTGTAATTTTGAACAGGTACAGTCCTGTTTAAGTGTAGCTCCAGCCCAAAAATCTATTTTTAAACTTTTTGGAAAACATAGGTAAGGGTTATCACCCCTGTAACATTTGTTTTGCTGTCTGTGCCCCTGTTCAGAACATTTCACCTCACTTTCCGTCCCAATGACAACTGTTTTTGAAATGTGGTGTTTTTCTTGAAACAAGGATTGGTGATAAAGCATCAGTACAGAGGAGACACCTTTCTCCCATATTAATTCTTACAGGAGAGAATTTTCCTTCCAAGGGGTAGATTTCCTCTCACTTCCTGTTGTCTTCTTGCGTTTGCAAGTAGGAGTCGTTTGTAAGTTGGATGTTTGAAAGTAGGGACCTGCCGTATATACTCTGCAGAAATAGGCCCCTTAGTTGTTGGTGTTGGCACAACACTGTAAGCACTCACAGTTACTCTTGGTTGGTGCTGGAACGCCCTGCTGTCAACTATTATATCAGGAATTGTAATTACATATAATTGTTGAACAGTGGTAGTAAAAATTGGGCCTTTGATGGTGGTGCTGGTGCCACAACACTGTAAGCCCTGACAGTTACTCTTGGTGGGTGCAGGAATGGGCCCTGCTGTGAATTATTAGATCAAGAATTGTAATTACATGCCCCTTTTGAACAGGGGCTGAAAAATTGGGCCTTTCGTGGTGGTGGTGGTGGTGGCGTTGCCACAACACTGTAAGCCCTCAGAGTTACTCTTGGTGGGTGCAGCAATGGGCCCTGCTGTGAATTATTAGATCAAGAATTGTAATTACATGCCCCTGTTGAACAGGGGCTGAAAAATTGGGCCTTAGGCACTGGTGGCACAACACTACAACCCCTCACAGATACTGTACTTGGAGCACAGCAATGAGCCCTGTTGCAAAGTATTGCTTCAAAAATTGTAATGACAATTGGGCCTTAGGCACTGGTGGCACAACACTCCAACCCCTCACAGATACTGTACTTGGAGCACAGCAATGAGCCCTATGGCAAATTATTGCTAAAAAAATTGTAATTACACGCCCCTGTAAAAATTGTAATTACACGCCCCTGTAAAACAGGGGCTGAAAAATTGGGCCTTAGCCACTGGTGGCGGCACCCATAAACAAAAATGATCTTCCAAGCTATCATCATCAATCGTATCATTGAGGACTCGGAGGAGGAGGATAGCCAGTCAACATAACAGCACAGGCACATAGCATCAGCATCAGTCTTGAAGGGATGTGACATGTTAAAATCAATTAGTCTGTTATATCAGCATCAGGTGTGTGGTAGCTGGTGGTGATCCAAGACTGGTTCATCTTGATGAAAGTCAGTCGAGCAACCGAGTCGGTGGACAGGCGCACCCTGTGATCCGTGACAAATCCTCCAGCAGCACTGAATGTGCGTTCCGAAAGAACGCTGGATGCAGGACAGGCCAGTAGCTCAATTGCATACTGTGCAAGCTCTGGCCAGTGATCCATCCTCAAGACCCAGTAAGCCAGAGGATTTTCGGTGGGGAAGGTGTCCAAGTCTGACCTTGCCCCTAGATATTCCTGCACCATGTTTATCAGACGCTGGCGATGGTTGCTGGAACCGATCATACTTTGGGGCTGTGGACTAAAGAATTGTCTGAACGCATCGGTCAGACGGCCACCTTCCCCACCGCTCCTTCTTTGACTGGCGGAAGCCTCAGCAACTCGTTGTCCAGGACCAGGAGTTTGTAACCTCCCAGTCTCTGGGAACGCGTTGCACAGACCTTTCTGCAAGGCCTCCCGGAGTTGTCTCATCCTCTGCTCCCTCTGCGACGGTAACATAAGGTCCGCAACCTTACCCTTGTACCGTGGATCAAGGAGAGTGGCCAGCCAGTAATGGTCCCTCTCCTTGATCCGAAGAATACGAGGATCCTTCCGCAGACTTTGCAGGATCAGGGAGGCCATGCAGCGTAGGTTTGCTGAGGCATTCGGTCCGGAGTCCTCTGGGTCACTAAGGACGACATGATCCGCAGCCACCTCCTCCCAGCCACGTACAAGTCCACTGGTTTCTTGGGACTGTAAATCATCCCTAAAAGACTGCTGCTGATGATGCTGAGTGCCAGCCTCCACCTCCATGCTGACACAATCCTCCTCCTCCTCCTCTTCCTGTGCGATGGGTGGGACAGAAGGAACACTGTCTGGGTAAAGGGGGCCTTGAGAGGCAAGGAAGTCCTCCTCTTCTTGCCTCTGTTCTGCCTCAAGTGCCCTGTCCATTATTCCACGCAGCGTGTGCTCCAACAGGTGGACAAGAGGTACAGTGTCACTGATGCATGCACTGTCACTGCTCACCATCCTCGTGGCCTCCTCAAATGGTGCCAGGACAGTGCATGCATCCCTGATCATGCCCCACTGGCGTGGAGAAAAAAAACCAAGCTCCCCTGACCCTGTCCTGGTGCCGTAGTCGCACAGGTACTCATTGATGGCCCTCTGCTGCGTGTGCAGCCGCTGCAGCATGGCCAACGTTGAGTTCCACCTGGTGGGCATGTCACATATAAGGCGGTTCTTGGGCAGGTTCAACTCCTTTTGCAGCTCAGCCAGGCGAGCACTGGCATTATAAGATCTGCGGAAATGCACACAGACTTTCCTGGCCTGCCTCAGGACATCCTGTAAGCCCGGGTACCTGCCCAAGAACCGCTGCACCACCAGGTTAAGGACGTGAGCCACACAGGGCACATGGGTCAGTTGTCCCTGTCGGAGGGCGGAGAGGAGGTTGGTGCCATTGTCGCAAACCACCATTCCTGGCTTAAGCTGGCGTGGCGTCAACCACCACTCGGCCTGGCCCTGCAGAGCAGACAGGACCTCTGCCCCAGTGTGGCTTCTGTCCCCCAAACACACCAGCGCAAGCACGGCATGGCATCTTTTTGCCTGCGTACTTGCGTAGCCCCTTGAACGGCTACGGAGCACCGCTGGTTCAGAGGACAAACCACAGGAAGAGGCCATGGAGGAAGAAGAAGAGGAGGGAGTGGAGGAGAGAGGTGTGTCACAACCAGTAGTAGCATTTTGGAGGCGTGGTGGTGGAACAACCTCCAACACTACTGCACCTTGTCCTGCATCCTTCCCAGCTGCCAAAAGAGTGACCCAATGGGCCGTGAAAGAAAGGTAACGTCCCTGTCCATGCCTGCTGGACCATGAGTCAGCGGTAATATGCACCTTACCGCTGACCGCCCTGTCCAGCGAGGCCAAGACATTGCCTTCCACATGCCGGTAGAGAGCCGGAATAGCCTTCCGTGAGAAAAAGTGGCGTTTGGGAACCTGCCACTGAGGAACCGCACATTGCACAAACTCACGGAAGGGGGCCGAGTCTACCAACTGAAAAGGCAGCAGTTGAAGCGCTAGCAATTTAGCCAAGCTAGCATTCAACCGCTGGGCATGTGGATGGCTGGGAGTGAACTTCTTTCGACGGTCCAGCAGCTGGGGCAGGGAAATTTGCCTGCTAGAATCGGACGTCGGTGTACTGCTAGCAGAGTGGCCGCAACTACTTGGCTGTGACACACCTAATTCTACACCTTCATTCCTCTCAGTGCATGTTTCAGACAGGACTGAAGTTATAGTGGGGTTGGAGATCCCAGCTGATGCGGTGCAAGGAGAGGTCCGCTTTGTTCTTTGGTGTGGGTCTTTGAGGTAGGCTTGCCAACGAGCTGCATGGCAGGTCAACATATGTCTGGTCAGGCATGTGGTACCCAAGCGGCTGATGTTTTGGCCACGCGATATACGCTTGAGACATATGTTGCAAACAGCAGCTGTGCGATCTGATGCACTAGCCTCAAAAAAGGCCCACACCAAAGAACTTTTTGAATGACGGGCAGAGGCAGCGCCCTGCACAGGCGGAGCTCTGCGGTGTGATTCCGTCGGTGTACTGCCCTTACGCTGGCCACCAAAGGGCATCCTGCCTCGTTGGAGATGTGCCTCCTCCTCATCCTCCTCCTCCTCCTCTCTCCTATAAGGCACCCACGTGGAGTCAGTGACCTCATCATCCCCTCCCTCCTCATCACTGGAGCCAATCTGGCAGTATGCTGCAGCTGCTGGAACATGACTGCCAGATTGGTGTCCTTCTTGAGCATCCCCTCTGTCTGCTCTCACGCTACTGCCTTCCTGTAGCTGGGTTTCATCATCAGACCCTTCGAAACGCTGGGCATCCTCCTGGAGCATGTACCCAACACTGTGCTCAAACAGTTCGGGGGACTCCTCAGGAGGAGGACATGGTGGGTCTAGGGAAGGAGTCACTGATGATGAGTCTGACATTGATACCAGGGAAGAGGACGCTTTGGCAGCTGCTTTGCCAGTACCCTGAGCCTGGGTGAGAGAGGATGAGGAGGAGGAGGAGGGCTTGGTCATCCACTCTACCAAGTCTTCGGCATGATGTGGCTCAACATGTCCAGCTGCCGAAAAGAAGGACAAGCGTGTCCCATGGCCATGTGCTGATGACAATGCACCGCGTCCACGACCAGCACTGTTGCCCCCAGACACAGAGCCTGCTTGCCCTCTTTTATTGCCTCCTGACTGTCTGCCTCTCCTTGTTTGCCTTCCAGACATTCTAATAGATGGCCTGCAGGGAGATGGGAAAAAAGCAATAAGGGCTACCTTCAGGTGTCCTTCTCTGTCCCTTTACTTAAGGATTTCTAAATATGGTTGAGGATGATTGCTTTCGCACAGAATAGCACAACGACAACTTCCCTGACTGTCCAAAAAACAAGGATTTCAAAGATGGTTGATGAGGAATGCTTTAGCACAGTATAGCACAAGGAGAATTTCCCTCACTGTCCTTCCCTGTCCCTAGAAACAAGGATTATCACAGTGAAAGAAACTGACACTCTTCCTACCTATAGTTTTCTGTCCCTAGAAAAAATGTTTTTTTAAAGCTGATTGATGATCAATGCTTTAGCACACTATAGCACAAGGAGAATTTCCCTCACTGTCCTTCCCTGTCCCTAGAAACAAGGATTATCACAGTGAAAGAAACTGACACTCTTCCTACCTATAGTTTTCTGTCCCTAGAAAAAATGTTTTTTTAAAGCCGATTGATGATCAATGCTTTAGCACACTATAGCACAAGTAGAATTTCCCTCACTGTCCTTCCCTGTCCCTAGAAACAAGGATTATCACAGTGAAAGAAACTGACACTCTTCCTACTGTGAGGGGGTTAGCTCGGCAGCGGGTGTGTGTGACCCCCGGGATGGGCTCCCCACACAAAAACAGGCCCAGCAAACGGAGGTTGTGGTTTTCAAAATCAAAAAGGTGCGGTTTATTTTCTATTTACAGTGACAAAACACAGCAAAGCAAAAGAAACATAAATAAAATAAATCCTGGTCAACTTGACCTCTGAGTAAACATACAGGTTTCCTAACTAACAACTGGGATCAGCCTAGTGCTGTCCTAGTCCCTAAGTCCCTGGTTTTAAATGTCCAAGCAAATAGCCACACAGGCTTTTTCTCACCGCACAGGGGTTCACTCTCCCTAGACAGTCCACACAGGTCTGGTTCCAGGCATGAGCAAACACCTAATGAATCTGGGAGTTCTTATAGAGGCCTAAATGAGCTGACAAGCTTCAGCTGGTCTCATCAACTCCCTGTCTGCACGACGCCCCACACTCTCCCTAGAGGTATGAGTCATCCATGAGCCCACTAGCCTCAGCTGGGCTTATACAACTCTCCACCTAGTTGTATAAGTCGGCGTAAAGCCTGAATCTGGGCGAAATATATCTACCCCCCTGGATGCAACCAGGTGACTTTACCTTCCTGCTGTCACATACCCCCCCTCTTGTTTTAACCTCGGGGTTGGAACACCAGCAATCAGGCATTCATGTACTCGAGACAAAGCATCCACATTCCCCATTTGAACGCCAGGGCGATGCTTTACTGTGAAGTTGAATTCCTGGAGGGCCAGGAACCACCTATTCACTCTTCTATTTGTTTCCTTGTTTTGAGCCATCCACTTTAACGGAGCGTGATCCGTAACCATGTCAAAGTGCCTACCTAGCAGGTAGTACCGAAGGGAATCTAGAGCCCACTTCACCGCTAAACACTCCTTTTCAACGGTGGCGTAATTTACCTCATGGGACTTCAACTTCCTGCTGAGGTAAATGACTGGGTGCTCTTCCCCGTTCCAGACCTGGGACAATACTGCTCCTAACCCCACATCTGACGCATCACTTTGTACGACAAAGTCTTTAGAGAAGTCGGGTGAGTACAACACTGGCTGGCTACATAAGGCTTGTTTCAAGAATTGGAATGCTGCCTCAGCCTCGGGGGTCCATTTAATCATGACTGACCCTTTCCCCTTCGTCAGGTTGGTTAGGGGCACAGCCTTAGAAGCAAAGTGGGGAATGAATCGCCGATAATACCCAGCGATTCCCAGAAAGGCTCGTACCTGCTTCTTGCTGTTGGGACGTGGCCAACTCTGGATGGCCTCGACTTTGTTGAGTTGGGGTTTTATTACTCCCCTCCCAATGGTGTACCCAAGATATTTGGCCTCCTCCTGCCCAATGGTACACTTCTTGGGGTTAGCCGTAAACCCCGCTTCCCGAACAGAGTCCAGGACTGCTTGCACTTTTGGCAGATGTGAGGCCCAATCTGTGCTATGGACAATTACGTCATCCAGGTAAGCCGCAGCATACTTCCGATGGGGCCTCAGCATCTGGTCCAGTTTCCGCTGGAATGTGGCCGGCGCATTCTGTAACCCGAACGGCATTCTTTTATATTGGAACGCCCCGTCTGGGGTTACAAATGCGGTTTTCTCTTTGGCCGACTTGGCCAGGGGGATTTGCCAATACCCTTTTGTGAGGTCAAGAGTCGTCATGTATCGGGCTGTTCCCAGCCGGTCGATCAACTCATCTATACGTGGCATGGGGTAGGTGTCAAATTTTGTAACTTTGTTCAACTGACGAAAATCGTTACAAAATCGCCAGCTCCCATCCGGTTTAGGCACCAACACAATGGGACTAGACCAATCACTTTGGGACTCCTCTATCACCCCTAAGTTCAGCATTTTCTGTACTTCCTCCCGTATTGCCTCCCGTCGGGCCTCTGGGATCCGATAGGGTTTTAACTTCACCCTTTCACCGGGCGGGGTAATGATGTCATGCTCTACCCCAGATGTTTGTCCCGGCAGCTCAGAGAATACCTCCTTGTTGCGAAGCACAAACTCCTTAACCTCCTGTTGTTGGGGTTGTGACAAGGTGGCTGCTATTCCAACCTCAGGAATCACGCAACCAGTTTGAGCTGGTGACCAAGTGTCTGCGACTAGGGACTCTCTATCCCTCCAGGCTTTCAACAGATTAACGTGATAGATCTGTTCGGGCTTTCGCCTTCCTGGTTGTCTGACCTTGTAATTCACTTCGCTCACTTTTTCCATTATCTCATAGGGGCCTTGCCATTTGGCAAGGAATTTACTTTCAACCGTAGGGACAAGTACCAGTATCCTATCCCCCGGGGAAAAGGTACGGGTCTTGGCTCCACGGTTGTACACTCTCTGCTGTGCTAACTGCGCTTGGGCCAAATGTTCCTTCACGATGGGCATTACCTGTGCAATTCGGTCTTGCATCAGGGCGACATGCTCAATCACACTCCTGTGGGGAGAACTCTCACTTTCCCAAGTTTCCTTGGCAATATCCAACAGCCCTCTTGGGTGTCTCCCATACAGTAACTCAAAGGGGGAGAATCCCGTAGAGGATTGGGGCACCTCCCTAATAGCAAACATCAGATAAGGAAGTAGACAGTCCCAATCCTTTCCATCTCTATCCACCACTTTCTTCAACATTTGTTTTAGGGTTTTGTTGAATCTTTCAACCAGCCCATCGGTTTGGGGGTGATACACAGATGTACGTAATTGCGTCACTTTGAACAATTTACACAGCTCCTTCATAACCCGGGACATAAAGGGTGTACCTTGGTCCGTAAGCAGTTCTTTACAAATACCCACCCGGCTAAACACAAGAGATAGCTCTTTGGCTATGGTTTTGGCCGAGGTATTTCGGAGAGGGATCGCTTCTGGATAACGGGTGGCATAGTCCATTATAACTAATATGTACTGGTGCCCCCTAGCGGACTTGATTATAGGCCCTACCAAATCCATGGCGATCCTCTCAAACGGGACCTCAATGATGGGTAGAGGGACCAGCGGGCTACGGAAATGTGGCATCGGGGCCGACCTCTGACACACAGGGCAGGAGGAACAATAATTTTCTATGTCCTTCATCACCCCCGGCCAATAGAATCTCTGTAATACCCTCTCTCGGGTTTTCTCTGTCCCCAGATGACCTCCAAGAATGTGCCCATGGGCCAACTCCAACACCAACTTCCTGTAAGGTTTGGGCACCACAAGCTGCTCAACGGTTTCTTCTGCCCTTTTTGCCACCCGATACAGTAGGTCCTTCTCTACGCTGAAGTATGGGTAAGTGCAGGTATTATCTGGGTTCACTAACTCGCCATCTATTTTCACTATGTTTTCCCGTGCCTTTATTAGGGCGGGGTCTTTCAACTGTTCTGTGGCAAAGTTTTCCCTGTGAACCTCAAGATCAGAAAACTCCACAGACGGTAGGTTTTCGTCTGAGGAGGTGGGCTCCTCTCCAGTTTCTTGAGTCTCCCCTGCCAATACTGATAAGGGAAATTCCGGAGAGTCCTCACCACTCTCAGGGGAGTTCTGGCTATCACATTCCTGGTACATAGGGGCACCAGTGGGGGGCTCAGGATCATCCCACAGTTCCCAGAACTTCGGAAAATCCCTTCCCACAATGGCGTCATGCGGTAACTGAGATACTAAGCCCACTGGATGAGAGAGGGTACCTTTGGGGGTCTCGAAACACACTGTAGTCACTGGATACTCTTGGGTGTCCCCATGCACACAAATAACAGCTACCTTGCTATTCCCAAAGACCTCTGTTTTAACTAACTCAGCCTTTATCAGGGTCACAAGGCTACCTGAATCCAGCAATACCACAACATTTCTACCATTAACACACATTTTGCATAAATGTTTCTCAGTTCCTCGAATGGCAGTGCATGCGACTGTCGCACACAGCGACTGACGTCTGCCCGTCAGAAAGTCACACTGCCTGCATTCTCCACCAACTGTGAGGGGGTTAGCTCGGCAGCGGGTGTGTGTGACCCCCGGGATGGGCTCCCCACACAAAAACAGGCCCAGCAAACGGAGGTTGTGGTTTTCAAAATCAAAAAGGTGCGGTTTATTTTCTATTTACAGTGACAAAACACAGCAAAGCAAAAGAAACATAAATAAAATAAATCCTGGTCAACTTGACCTCTGAGTAAACATACAGGTTTCCTAACTAACAACTGGGATCAGCCTAGTGCTGTCCTAGTCCCTAAGTCCCTGGTTTTAAATGTCCAAGCAAATAGCCACACAGGCTTTTTCTCACCGCACAGGGGTTCACTCTCCCTAGACAGTCCACACAGGTCTGGTTCCAGGCATGAGCAAACACCTAATGAATCTGGGAGTTCTTATAGAGGCCTAAATGAGCTGACAAGCTTCAGCTGGTCTCATCAACTCCCTGTCTGCACAACGCCCCACACTCTCCCTAGAGGTATGAGTCATCCATGAGCCCACTAGCCTCAGCTGGGCTTATACAACTCTCCACCTAGTTGTATAAGTCGGCGTAAAGCCTGAATCTGGGCGAAATATATCTACCCCCCTGGATGCAACCAGGTGACTTTACCTTCCTGCTGTCACACTACCTATAGTTTTCTGTCCCTAGAAAAAATGTTTTTTTAAAGACGGTTGATGATCAATGCTTTAGCACACTATAGCACAAGGAGAATTTCCCTCACTGTCCTTCCCTGTCCCTAGAAACAAGGATTATCACAGTGAAAGAAACTGACACTCTTCCTACCTATAGTTTTCTGTCCCTAGAAAAAATGTTTTTTTAAAGCCGATTGATGATCAATGCTTTAGGACACTATAGCACAAGTAGAATTTCCCTCACTGTCCTTCCCTGTCCCTAGAAACAAGGATTATCACAGTGAAAGAAACTGACACTCTTCCTACCTATAGTTTTCTGTCCCTAGAAAAAATGTATTTTTAAAGACGGTTGATGATCAATGCTTTAGCACACTATAGCACAAGGAGAATTTCCCTCACTGTCCTCCCTGTCCCTAGAAACAAGGATTATCACAGTGAAAGAAACTGACACTCTTCCTACCTATAGTTTTCTGTCCCTAGAAAAAAATGTTTTTTTAAAGACGGTTGATGATCAATGCTTTAGCACACTATAGCACAAGGAGAATTTCCCTCACTGTCCTTCCCTGTCCCTAGAAACAAGGATTATCACAGTGAAAGAAACTGACACTCTTCCTACCTATAGTTTTCTGTCCCTAGAAAAAATGTTTTTTTAAAGACGGTTGATGATCAATGCTTTAGCACACTATAGCACAAGGAGAATTTCCCTCACTGTCCTTCCCTGTCCCTAGAAACAAGGATTATCACAGTGAAAGAAACTGACACTCTTCCTACCTATAGTTTTCTGTCCCTAGAAAAAATGTTTTTTTAAAGCTGATTGATGATCAATGCTTTAGCACACTATAGCACAAGTAGAATTTCCCTCACTGTCCTTCCCTGTCCCTAGAAACAAGGATTATCACAGTGAAAGAAACTGACACTCTTCCTACCTATAGTTTTCTCTCCCTAGAAAAAATGTTTTTTTAAAGACGGTTGATGATCAATGCTTTAGCACACTATAGCACAAGGAGAATTTCCCTCACTGTCCTTCCCTGTCCCTAGAAACAAGGATTATTACAGTGAAAGAAACTGACACTCTTCCTACCTATAGTTTTCTGTCCCTAGAAAAAATGTTTTTTTAAAGACGGTTGATGATCAATGCTTTAGCACACTATAGCACAAGGAGAATTTCCCTCACTGTCCTTCCCTGTCCCTAGAAACAAGGATTATCACAGTGAAAGAAACTGACACTCTTCCTACCTATAGTTTTCTGTCCCTAGAAAAAATGTTTTTTTAAAGCTGATTGATGATCAATGCTTTAGCACACTATAGCACAAGTAGAATTTCCCTCACTGTCCTTCCCTGTCCCTAGAAACAAGGATTATCACAGTGAAAGAAACTGACACTCTTCCTACCTATAGTTTTCTCTCCCTAGAAAAAATGTTTTTTTAAAGACGGTTGATGATCAATGCTTTAGCACACTATAGCACAAGGAGAATTTCCCTCACTGTCCTTCCCTGTCCCTAGAAACAAGGATTATTACAGTGAAAGAAACTGACACTCTTCCTACCTATAGTTTTCTGTCCCTAGAAAAAATGTTTTTTTAAAGACGGTTGATGATCAATGCTTTAGCACACTATAGCACAAGGAGAATTTCCCTCACTGTCCTTCCCTGTCCCTAGAAACAAGGATTATCACAGTGAAAGAAACTGACACTCTTCCTACCTATAGTTTTCTGTCCCTAGAAAAAATGTTTTTTTAAAGACGGTTGATGATCAATGCTTTAGCACACTATAGCACAAGGAGAATTTCCCTCACTGTCCTTCCCTGTCCCTAGAAACAAGGATTATCACAGTGAAAGAAACTGACACTCTTCCTACCTATAGTTTTCTGTCCCTAGAAAAAATGTTTTTTTAAAGCTGATTGATGATCAATGCTTTAGCACACTATAGCACAAGTAGAATTTCCCTCACTGTCCTTCCCTGTCCCTAGAAACAAGGATTATCACAGTGAAATAAACTGACACTCTTCCTACCTATAGTTTTCTCTCCCTAGAAAAAATGTTTTTTTAAAGACGGTTGATGATCAATGCTTTAGCACACTATAGCACAAGTAGAATTTCCCTCACTGTCCTTCCCTGTCCCTGGAAACAAGGATTATCACAGTGAAAGAAACTGACACTCTTCCTACCTATAGTTTTCTGTCCCTAGAAAAAAATGTTTTTTTAAAGATGGTTGATGATCAATGCTTTAGCACACTATAGCACAAGGAGAATTTCCCTCACTGTCCTTCCCTGTCCCTAGAAACAAGGATTATCACAGTGAAAGAAACTGACACTCTTCCTACCTATAGTTTTCTGTCCCTAGAAAAAATGTTTTTTTAAAGATGGTTGATGATCAATGCTTTAGCACACTATAGCACAAGGAGAATTTCCCTCACTGTCCTTCCCTGTCCCTAGAAACAAGGATTCGCACAGTAAAACACACTGACACTCTCCCTACCTATCCTTCTCTTTCCCTAAACTAAAGGAATCCAGGTTAAGCAAGAAAAAAAAAATGTCACTGTCCCTGCCTATGCTTCTCTTTCCCTGCTCCGGAACACACTACACTAGGCCGCCGTGCTGGCGGCCTTTTATAGTGTGGGGCGTGTACTAAACACCCTCAGCAATAATTGGCCACAGGCATCCTGCCTGTGGCCAATCATTGCTCTCCTCGCTGCCGGCGCTGTGATTGGCCAAGCATGCGGGGTCACAGTGCATGCTTGGCCAATCACAGCGCCTGGATGACACTGCGATGGCGTAGTGCATTGTGGGCCGTTCGCGTCACTCGAATTAGGCGCGAACGGCCCAAATCGTTCGATCTTCGTCGAACGATCGAACAGCCGATGTTCGAGTCGAACGTATGTTCGACTCGAACACCGAGCTCATCCCTAGTGACAGGTAAACCGCAGTCCTTCATTGCTGACCCTCAGAACTTGGACAGGAGAGGTGGCGGGGGGGGGTGGAATTTAGTGGAACGATCTGTATTTTCCACCTGCAGCATCTGAAAGTAGGCTTCTACTCCTCTCCCTTTTGTCAACATTCAGCTGCCACAGGAGGAAAATATAGGGGATCGGTACTAATATAAATGAAATCTGGGGATATATTTTTTTTTTCACTAGTAATGGCGGCAATCAAGAATAGAGTTGAGCGGACACCTGGATGTTCGGGTTCGACGGGTTCGGCCGAACTTCGGAAAAAAGTTCGGGTTCGGGACCGAACTTTAACCCGAACCCGAACCAGAACCCCATTGAAGTCAATGGGGACCCGGACTTCTAAGGACTAAAAAGGCTCTAAAAAAGTAATGGAAAGGGCTAGAGGGCTGCAAATGGCAGCAAAATGTTGTTAAGAGCATGGCAAGTGCTCTGCAAACAAATGTGGATAGGGAAATAACTTAAAATAACATAAAAAAAAAAAAAAAATAATAATAATCTTGACCTAGGAGGACGAGGTCCATATGGAGTAGGAGGTTGAGGTGGCGGTGGATGTGGCTGTGTAGGTGGAAGCGGCGGTGGAGGAGGACGAGGTAGCCAACACTGGTTCAAAAATACAACAATGGCTGGGTAAGGCCGGTGATGTGTCGAATTCTGTCCCCCGTCAAATAGTGTCCACCCTGTACTGCGCTTGCTCAGTATGTAGGACAAGGGGATTTCGAAAATCTCCCAAGACGAACGGCGCCTGCGTGGTGAGTTCAGATGAAGGCCACACCATCCGTGGTTCAAGCCGTGCCAAGTGAGGCCGTGCCCGAAGCGTGGCGATCGAACCGAGCCCGTGAGGGGCCCTGTTACTATGTGCTACCGTATGTCCACTTGGATGGTGGGGCTTGAACCTGCACTCACAGCGCAGGCGCCGTTCATCTTCGGAGATTTTGTGAATCTCCTTGTCCTCTGTACTGCGCAAGTGCTGCGCCTTCGCAGTATGGGCCGGACACAATCCGATGGCCGGACAGTTTTTGTCACAACACCGGTATACATGTCTATTCTGCACAAGGTACGGACAAGTCCTGTGGGATCCATGCCTGGTTCATTTTAATGAACGTGAGCTTGTCCACATTGGCTCTGGACAGGCGGCTGCGCTTGTCTGTGATAACGCCCCCTGCCGTGCTAAATACACGTTCAGATAATACACTGGCTGCAGGGCAGGCCAGCACCTCCAAGGCATAAAGGGCAAGCTCAGGCCATGTGCCCAATTTGGAGACCCAGAAGTTAAAGGGGGCAGACCCGTCATCCAGTACGTGTAGGCCTGTGGACACATACTGCTCAACCATGTTGGTGAAATGCTGCCTCCTGCTAAGACGTTCCATCTCAGCTGGTGGTGCTGGTTGTTGTGGCGTGCTGACAAAGCTTTTCCACATTTCAGCCATGCTAACCCTGCCTTCTGAGGTGCTGCCGGTGCCCCGGCTGCGTTGGCGACCTCTTCCTCCTCCTCTGCCTTCGCCTTGTGCTTCCACCGTATGCCCGCTGTCAGGTGGGAATGCCACCAGCAGCGCGTCTACCAGCGTGCGCTTGTGCTCGCGCATCTTACGATCCCGCTCCAGTGAGGGAATTAAGGACAGTATGTTGTCCTTGTAACGGGGATCCAGCAGGGTGGCCACCCAGTAATCAGCACCAGTTAAAATGTGGGCAACTCGGCGGTCATTGCGGAAACACTGCAGCATGTAATCGCTCATGTGTGCCAGGCTGCCCAGAGGCAAATAAAAGCTGTCCTCTGTGGGAGGTGTATCGTCTGTGTCCTCTGTATCCCCCCAGCCACGCACCAGTGATGGCCACGAGCTGGTCTGGGTGCCACCCTGCTGTGAAAATGGCTCCTCCTCCTCCTCCTGCTCCTCCTCCTCCTCCATCTCCTCCTCCACCTCGTCATCCTCCAGAACTGTGCCCTTTCTGCCGGACAATTGTGTACCTGGCGTTTGTTGGTGCAGGAACCCACCCTCGTAGCCACTTGTGAAAGACTGCCCTGAAAGCCTTTGAAATGATCCCGCTTCCTCCTTCTCCTCCTCATCCTCCTGTGCCACATCCTCTTCCATCATCGCCCGAAGCGTTTTTTCAAGGAGGCATAGAACTGGGATAGTAACGCTAAGAACGGCGTCATTGGCACTGGACATGTTGGTGGAGTACTCGAAACAGCGCAACAAGGCACACATGTCTCGCATGGAGGCCCAGTTATTGGTGGTGAAGTGGTGCTGTTCCGCAGAGCGACTCACGCGTGATTGCTGCAGCTGAAACTCCACTATCGCCTGCTGCTGCTCGCACAGTCTGGCCAGCATGTGCAAGGTGGAGTTCCACCTTGTGGGCATGTCACATATGAGGCGGTGAGCGGGAAGGCCGAAGTTACGCTGCAGTGCTGACAGGCGAGCAGCAGCAGGGTGAGAACGCCGAAAGTGCGCACACACAGCCCGCACTTTCTGCACCAGCTCTGGCATATTGGGGTAATTTTTAAGGAACCTCTGGACCACCAAGTTCAGCACATGCGCCAGGCAAGGGATGTGCGTCAAACCGGCTAGGCCCAGAGCTGCTATGAGATTTCGCCCATTATCGCACACCACCAGGCCGGGCTTGAGGCTCACTGACAGCAACCACTCATTGGTCTGTTGTTCCATGTCCCTCCACAACTCCTGCGCGGTGTGGGGTTTTTCCCCCAAACAGAAAAGTTTTAAAACTGCCTGCTGTCGTTTACCCCTGGCTGTGCTGAAGCTGGTGGTGAAGGTGTTACGCTGACCGGATGAGGAGGCGGTAGAGGATGAGGAAGCGGAGTAGGAGGAGTTAGCAACAGGAGGCAAACTGAAGCGCCCTGCAATCCTCGGTGGTGGAAGGACATGCGCCAAACTGCTATCTGCCTCAGGCCCAGCCGCCACTGCATTTACCCAGTGTGCTGTTAGGGAGATATAACGTCCCTGACGGTGCTTACTGGTCCACGCATCCGTAGTTAGGTGGACCTTGCCACAGATGGCGTTGCGCAGTGCACACCTGATTTTGTCCCTCACTTGGTTGTGCAGGGAAGGGATGGCTCGCCTGGAAAAATAGTGGCGGCTGGGCACGACGTACTGTGGGACAGCCAATGCCATCAGGCTTTTAAAACTCTGCGTCTCCACCATACGGAATGACAGCATTTCAAAGGCCAGGAGTTTTGAAATGCTGGCATTTAGGGCCAGGGATCGCGGGTGGCTAGGGGGGTACTTCCTCTTCCGCTCCAATGTTTGGGAGATAGAGAGCTGAACGCTTCCATGGGACATTGTGGAGATGGTTGGTGACCCAGGTGGTAGTGTTGCTGGCAGATCCTCTGTTTGCGGGGTGGCAGGTGCCACTGTCACTACAGAGGTGGATGAAGAGGCCGAGACTGCAGCAGAAGAGGAAGCAGGAGGAGCCAGAGACCTTTCTTGGTTTTTGAGGTGTCTACTCCACTGCAGCTCGTGCTTTGCACTTAGATGCCTGGTCATGCAGGTTGTGCTCAGGTTGAGAACGTTTATGCCTCGCTTCAGCCTCTGATTGCACAGCCTGCAAACCACTTGTGTCTTGTCATCAGCACATTGTGTGAAGAACTGCCACGCTAGGGAACTCCTTGGACCTAGCTTTGGTGTGCTCGGTCCCTTGCTGCGTTGGGCAGTAGCAGACATACTGTCTAGGGGACGGACGCTCCGCTTTTTGCACCCTGCTCCCTTTTCTGCTGTGCTGGTGGCTCTGTGCGACCACCGCCTCTTCCTCCAAACTACACTGGTCACCTGCATAACGTTCATTCCATGTGGGGTTGAGGACCTCATCGTCCTCCACATCATCTTCCACCCAGTCTTCACCCCTGCCCTCCTTGTCTGTCTGCACAATTGCGAAAGCAGCAGCAGTTGGCACCTGTGTTTCGTCATCATCCGAGACGTACTGCGATGGTCCTCCCATGTACTCATCATGAAACCTAAGTGGTTGGGCATCGGTGCACTCAATCTCTTCTACTTCTGGGGCAGGGCTAGGTGGATGGCCCTGGGAAACCCTGCTAACAGAGTCATCAAAAAGCAGAAGAGACTGCTGCATGATTTGGGGCTCAGACTGCTTGGCTGATTTGCAAGGGGGTGAGGTGAAAGACTGATGGACATGGGTTTCAGGTGCCAACTCTGATCTTTCATCAGAAGAGTGGGTGGGAGACAATGTGAAGGAACCCGAGGCACTGTCAGCAACCCAATCTACTATCGCCTGTACTTGTCCTGGCCTAAACATTCGTACAGCCTCATTAGGCGCGACAAAATACCGCCGCAGGCTCGGTCGCCTACTCGCACCTGAGGAAGGTGTTTCACTTGTGCGTGTATCTGGCACAGATCCACCACGTCCTCTCCCTGCAACAGGAGCTCCACCAGCAGCACCACGACCGGGGCCACCACGTCCCTTTGACCTTCTCCTCATATTTTCCAAATTTAGGATCTTGCCCTAAATGGGTGTTTTTGGAAGAGCAGAACACACCCACAGTACGTAACCGCTGAATCGCACAGCTACAGAACTGCAGAAAATGCTATTCAAAAAAAATGTTGTTTTTTTAGTATAGCACAGTAGGAGAAAACTATATAGAAATTGTTTATTTCACACACCTCCACATATGTATAACACACTGCAAACTATTTTTGTGGCCCTGAATGGCTCTTTTTGCAAGCGTACATTAAAGTGCAAATTTTTTTTTTGTTGCCCTAAACGGGTCTTTTTTTGCACGAGCAAAATAAAATGCAAATTTTTTTTTTTTTTGCCCTATGGGTCTTTTGGAAAGGAGCACAATAAAGTGCCTTTTTTTTTTTTCCCCTAAAAGTTAGATTTTCTCTGACACTGGGCTCATGGCAGTGTAAAAAGACTGCACTGCAACACAAACAGGTAAACCTATGCAGATCACTGATTTTAATCTCTGAATCTGGACTCCTATATAATATTCTCTCTCCCTGAAAGCACCAACACAGGAACCTGGCCCTACACTACACTGTCTCTCTATCTTTTCCCTCAGATTGTAGAATCAGGACTACCTCAAGTATTTTTCTATCTCTCCCTAAAAGCAGCAACAGCAGACTAGATCCTCTCCCTATCTATTCTGAAGCAGAGTGACGTGTGTGCTGTGTGCCTCTAGCTTATATAGAAGCTGGGTCACATGTTGCACTGACCAATCACAACCATGCCATTAGTAGGCATGGCTATGATGGCCTCTAAGGGCACACCAGCTAATCAAAAGGTGATTGGCTGGCCCCTGAAGCATTTCTAAATGCGTAATTAGATTGCCGAACCCGAACCTGGACTTTTGCGCAAAGTCCGGGTTCGGGTTCGGGTTCGGGAAAAAGCTAAAGTTCGGTACGGACCCGAACTTTACAGTTCGGGTTCGCTCAACACTAATCAAGAACTCTCTGCCCGCCGCCCCGCCCGCCTCACAGCCTGTCAAGTCTTACTCTCCGGGCCCCGGCTACTACTGGGTGGGGAGCGGAGGAAGATCACTCCGCCAGGGAAGGCAAGGAGATAAACAGGCAGGCGGCTGGCCGGGACTTGAGCCAAGGCAGAAGAACATGCGAGCGGAGCTGAATTGGCATGCACCCGAAACTGAAGAAATATTCCCTCTGCTCCGACCAGCACATGATCATCAGAAAGGGGCACAGATAATGGAAAAATACACCCCCCTAAGCTAGTAGGAGCGGCGGAGGGGGGATATGTAATTCAGATTTTTTTTTTTAAATTCTCCACTGACTGTCTTTGAAACTACCCCAGCCCCTGTTCAAATCCAATCCGGGGACAAAACCGGGGACAGACTTGGTCCGGGGACAGTGTCCTCAATCTGGGGACTGTCCCCAGAAACCGGGGATGTCTGGTCACCCTATAATATATGCCTTCTGTTGCCCGGGTCCCCCGTGTGCTCCCTTGCTCCCCCTTCATCCCATTGCTTCAGGATTGAGAGTGGGAAAGAGACCGGTAAATATGTCAAATGCATATGTGTTGGAGCTTTGGGGTGCACACCCTAATGCAATAGGCTGCGCACACCTATGCTTGGGACGTTATTGAAGCGGTAACATTTTAGCTAATAGAAAATACTAGCTTGTGAAAAGATGCCAAAATAAGACATGTAAACTCATTTCACCCTTTAGTGAATCAGACCGTGTGTTGCTTAGCAAGAACAAGCCGGAACTACCCCTTAAGTGTGCAAAAAAACAATCAACGCTTACAGTAGCCAAAGTGCACCTTGTCTAATTGGCATGTCTTCCTCCCCGTGTGCAAACCCATTAAATGTACTAATCATAGGTAAATTGAAAAACAAAAAACAGTTTGTGGAAGAAATGTGTATTGTATTTTAATTTCCAATCCAAATTGGAAAGGAGATGCTGCTGATGTCATTTGTCAGTGGACAATACCAGAGCTCCCCCTTTTGGCAGTACAGAGTAAATTACTTGACAATGTGCCCTGGGGTTACAGGAAAGCTGTACAAAGAGAAGTACAGTATGTTGGCCTCCTTCTGTAAATGCAAGTTGCCTGGCTTACTGTCTCTAAATTTAAAACCTGCAAGGCTCATTCATTCCTGTTGCCAACGCATGTTGATGTGCTTTGATGTCCTGCCATTGACTTCTATTGGCCTGTCAATGCAGAAATCAGAAAATGGCACTGCAGTGCAGCGCTGACATGGGAACTTTTTTCTTTAGACAAGCTTTCACATAATTGGCCCTTTTTTATTCTCTTTTCTTTGTAATACGCTTTGAGAAGCTACCTTAAATCGCTATATAGAATAAAGTTTATTATTATTATGATGTAGCACCCTGATTTTTAGGCAGGGTTGCTCCTAAATTTACCTGCCAGGTATAGTTGCCTTGGCCAATTGTCAGGGATCAATTGATTCCACCCTAAGTTTGGAATTGCTGCACTTCTCTCTTCTGTCACTAGATGGCAGGGTATTTGGTGGCATTAGAAAAGACAAGGGCATTGCAATGACAGATTAGGAATAGATGGGGTATCTCAGCCTATGGGCAGTGATCTTCTTGGGTCCCTTGGCCTGTTGAGAGAGCCTATTTATTTGGGTGAGGTCAGGTGATCAGGGTTCTGTGCCACCTGGACGGCTGGTCTGGGTGGACGTGTGCTGTACTGTCCCGGGCTGATAGGCCAGAGTTTGGGCCTATCCCAGCACATCTGGCTGCTAGGCTGTCTGAGGGCCTATCCAGAAGCAAGAGAGCAGCGTAGGGTTGGGATTGCGGCTTGCAGTCCAACCAGAAGTGACGGTTCTGCCGGCTGGAGATCCTGACGTGGTTGGAGGTAGAGGGGAAGCTGTCGCCACTAAGGGACTATCCACCTTATTACCAGGGACCACAGTGAGTAGCTGAAGCAAGTACCGGAGCAGTATTCTCACCAACTGGGGACGGTGAAGAATTGGGAAACGTCAGCAGTTGTCAAGCCAGGGACCCAGCCAATGGAGGTGACACTTGAAGACATGCATGGGCCCCCTGGAGCAGAGGAGAACCAGGGGGGGGTGCTGCCGCCGCAAATTGAGAAGCGGGGGTCAGCCGCAAATTGACGAGCGGGGGGTGCTGCCGCTGCGTGCCGCCGCGAATTGTTGTGGTCGGGGGAGGCTTTAGGTGCTGACAAACAAAGAAAAAAAAAAAAAGAAGGGGGGTGGGTTGCCATCCGGGACCCTGGGGACCTCTGGGCCCCTTACAAAAAAATAAAATAAATAAATAAATTATAAAAAAAAAAAAAAAATTATAAAAATAAAAAGGGGGGTTGCCATCCGGGGCCCTGGGGACCTCTGGGCCCCTTCCAAAAATAAATAAATAAAAAAAGTACATAAAAAAGGGGGTTACCATCCGGGGACCTCCGGGCCTCTGGGGACCTATGAGCCCCTTAAAAAAAGAAAATAAAAACATTTTTTTTTTTAATAAAAAAGGGGGGTTACCATCCGGTGCCCTGGGGACCTCCGGGCCCCTTACAAAAAAAAAGGGGGGTTGACATCCGGTTGACATCCCTTACAGGTATACTGCCTGTACCCCCCTGATGGTGGCCCTGCTTGCAGAGTAAGTTTTGTGTGCCAAGCCAGGGACCGGGCAGGCCAGTGGGGTGATGTTTGAGAAGTATCTGGAGCACCAAGCTAGGGACCCAGCAGGGACGTGGGGGTGACGCTTGAGGAAGATACTGAGAGTGACGATTGGAAGAGCTCAGGAGTTCCAGTGGCAGTGGATTAGTCAGTCTAGTGAGAGAGACTGGGAGCTCAGTGGAGTGAAGATCTACAAGGAGTAAAGGAAGTACAGGAGTTCGTTACAACTTGTGTTAGAAACTGTTATAAGACTGTTGCCATAGGAGACAAAGAGCCTACACATGCAGATGTGATGCCTGTCTGGGTGCCTTTCCCTGCATGTCTGTCTACCTATAGAAGTCTCTGAGTCTGCTAATTAGCATTGCATCTACTAAAGGGTGTCCTGGCCCTAACCCTCTCTCCCACAGTTCTGTTCAAGAAGTGCCTGGCGCCCATGAATATACCTTGCATTACAGCCAACATGCCTTGTAACCCACTCTACACAAAAGGATGTCAGCTATCCCTAACTCTGGAGGTTCTCATTAGACCAAAGAAGACCTGGAACTTTGCTACAATTATTATTTTGACAAACCAATATACAGTGGGGCAAAAAAGTATTTAGTCAGCCACGAATTGTGCAAGTTCTCCCACTTAAAAAGATGAGAGAGGCCTGTAATTGTCATCATAGGTATACCTCAACTATGAGAGACAAAATGTGGAAACAAATCCAGACAATCACATTGTCTGATTTGGAAAGATTTTTTTTTGCAAATTATGGTGGAAAATAAGTATTTGGTCACCTATAAACAAGCAAGATTTCTGTCTCTCACAGACCTGTATTTTCTTCTTTAGGAGTCTCCTCTGTCCTCCACTCATTACCTGTATTAATGTCACCTGTTTGAACTTGTATTCAGTATAAAAGACACCTGTCCACAACCTCAAACAGTCACACTCCAAACTCCACTATGATGAAGACCAAAGATCTGTCGAAGGACACCAGAAACAAAATTGTAGACCTGCACCAGGCTGGGAAGACTGAATCTGCAATAGGCAAGCAGCTTGGTGTGAAGAAATCAACTGTGGGAGCAATAATTAGAAAATGGAAGACATACAAGACCACTGATAATCTCCCTCGATCTGGGGCTCCACGCAAGATGTCACCCCGTGGGGTCAAAATGATCGCAAGAACGGTGAGCAAAAATCCCACAACCGCACGGGGGGACCTAGTGAATGACCTGCAGAGAGCTGGGACCAACGTAACAAAGGCTACCATCAGTAACCACCTACGCCGCCAGGGACTCAGATCCTGCAGTGCCAGACATGTCCCCCTGCTTAAGCCAGTACATGTCCGGGCCCGTCTGAGGTTTGCTAGAGAGCATTTGGATGATCCAGAAGAGGATTGGGAGAATGTCATATGGTCAGATGAAACCAAAGTAGAACTGTTTGGTAGAAACACAACTCGTCGTGTTTGGAGGAGAGAGAATGCTGAGTTGCAACCAAAGATCACCATACCTACTGTGAAGCATGGGGGTGGCAACATCATGCTTTGGGGCTATTTCTCTGCAAAGGGAACAGGACGACTGATCCATGTACATGAAAGAATGAATGGGGCCATGTATAGTGAGATTTTGAGAGCAAACCTCCTCCCATCAGCAAGGGCATTGAAGATGAAACGTGGCTGGGTCTTTCAGCATGACAATGATCCCAAACACACCGCCCGGGCAATGAAGGAGTGGCTTCATAAGAAGCATTTCAAGGTCTTGGAGTGGCCTAGCCAGTCTCCAGATCTCAACCCCATAGAAAACCTTTGGAGGGAGTTGAAAGTTCGTGTTGCCCAGCGACAGCCCCAAAACATCACTGCTCTAGAGGAGATCTGCATGGAGGAATGGGCCAACATACCAGCAACAGTGTGTGACAACCTTGTGAAGACCTACAGAAAACATTTGACCTCTGTCATTGCCAACAAAGAATATATAACAAAGTATTGAGATGAACTTTTGATATTGACCAAATACTTATTTTCCACCATAATTTGCAAATAAATTCTTTCCAAATCAGACAATGTGATTGTCTTGATTTGTTTCCACATTTTGTCTCTCAGGCCTCGTACACATGACCGATTTTCTCGGCAAGAACCAGCAAGAAACTTGCTGGCAGAGATGTCTTGCCGAGTAAATCGGTCGTGTGTACGCGGCTATCGGGTTTCTCGTCGAGAAAACCGACAAGTAACCTCGACGAGAAAATAGAGAACCTGCTCTCTATTTTCTCGTCGAGATTCTCGTCAGCCTGTTTCTCGAGAAAAGTGAGTGTGTGTACACTTACCTGTCCTCCCGGAAGCCCGCGCATGTTCGAAATGAATTCGACGCATGCGCGATAGCTTCCTAGGCATACGTAGGGTATACCAAGATGGCGGCGACGGCATCGAATGTGACGAGCGCATGCTCGACGTAGTCGATGACGTCACCGCGTACGCTCCATTCAAAGAACCGCGGGTTCTTTGAAACGAGTGTGTGTACACTCGGCCGGGACAATTTTCTTGTCCAGGAATCTCGTCGAAAAAAACTACATGTTTTTTTCGACGAGAATCTCGGCCGTGTGTACGAGGCCTTATAGTTGAGGTATACCTATGATGACAATTACAGGCCTCTCTCATCTATTTAAGTGGGAGAACTTGCACAATTGGTGGCTGACTAAATACTTTTTTGCCCCACTGTATGTGCATTTTTGCATGTCCGAATGCATGCATTAAAACGCAACATCCCCTTAAAGGGAGCATATAAGCACTAAATATTTCTTATACAAGGACTTTAGAGAAAAGCTTGTTTCTGAAACAATACAATACACACTGAGGTTCTGGTTCATGGTTCAAGATCTGAAAAAAACAACATGTTTTTGTTATTTTTTGCTATTTAAAGGTACACTTCAGTCCAATTTAAAACTTAACGTAGATTTAGACCCAAATATCAAATTGTAACAAAACCTTTACCATGTTAGTGTAAGTTGTTTCCAGCAGCAATGTACGAACTAGCTTACTGATTGTCCACCCTTGTGAGGACCGGATTACTGATGGGCCACCATTGTATTGACTGACTTACTTATGGTCCACCATTGTTTGGACTGACTTTGTGATGGTCCACCATTATCTGGACTGGCTTACTGATGGTGCACGATTGTCTGGACCGGTTTACTGATAGTCCACAATTGTCTGGACTGGCTTACTAATGGACTATCAGTAAACTGGTCCAGACAATAGTGCACCATCACTGTCTAGACCAACTTACTGATGGTCCATCATTTTTATGGACTGGCTTATTATTGGTCCACCATTGTCTGGACTGGCTTATTGGTCCACTATTGTCTGGACCAGTTTATTGATGGTCCACTATTATCTGGACTGGCTTTCTGATGGTCCACCATTGTCTGCACTAACTAACCCATTGTCTGGAGTGGCTTACTGATGGTCCATCATTATCTAGACCAGCTTACTGATGGTCCCCCATTGTCTTGACCAATTTACTAAAGGTCCACTATTGTCTGCACTGACTTACTGATGGCCCACCATTGTCTGGACTGGCCTACTGATGGTTCATTATTATCTAGACCAGCTTACTGATGGTCTCCATTGTCTGGACTGGCTAACTGGACCAATTTACTGATAGTCACCCATTGTCTGGACCAACTTTACTGATGGTCCACCATTATCTCCATCAGTAAACCAGTCCCAAACAGTGATGAGAAGCCGACGCTGTAGTGAGCACATGCAGACAGAATATAATGCTCATTTAATCCAGAGGAGATGAAATAAAGAAAGTTACTTTGTTTAATCCATGGTACTGCACATTTCCATCTCACCTTTTTCCCAGGACAACGCTCGTCTTACTGACAACTTTGTGTACAATGCAGAACCAGTGGCATCCGCTGGCCCTGCATTGTAGTTGAGGACGTCAAATGCTCACCCATATTCTTAGGGCAAAGCCATGAACAAAGAAAGTACAGTTGAACTTCGGATTACAACCATAATTCGTTCCAGGACTATGCTCGTAATCCATAGTACTCGCATATCAAAGCGAGTTTTCCCATTGAAGTCAATAGAAACGAAAATAATTAGTTCCGCATTAACTTCAATGGGATACAATACCGAATGCGGCCAGAGGTGGGGGGCTCCAGAGAGCCTTGGAACAGCCGAAAAGGCTCGAGGACACTTCGGCTCGGCTCCTGCGCCCCCGTACCTCAGGCCAAATGAGGTACTGCATGCCAATGTTTGGCTCTGCTCGGCTCCTGCGCCCCCGTACCTCGGGCCAAAATTAGGTACTGCAGGCCTATTTAGCTAGAATTCTGCTTGTCTTGTGAGTCAACACTCGCAAACCGAGTCAGAATTAAAAAACATAAGTTGCTTGAAAATCAAAACGCTCTCAAACCAAGTTACTCTTAAACCGAGGTTCCACTGTATTCTATTACACCTTCTCTAGACTAAGGCTTCATTTAGACCCCATCTATCATAATCAAGAATTTTTTTGTGAACCGGCAATAAATTCTGTATCGGTCTTATGTGTAACTGTGATTGAACAAGTAGTGAAAAAGTTCTGCAGCCTGAATAGTAATCATGGTGTTTTATATGTACATGTATCTACAGAACGCGTGTATTACTTGTACAATGTACGTATACAGCTGCAGGGTGAAAGCGATCCTATGATAGAGGATTAGGGAGACTTATACGCCTAGGAAGGCCCTTGTTATACAAAATATTCCTACTTTCCCATAATAATTGGTTGGATTAAAGTTTGCAGTTAGACGAATCAAAGAATTGTTTCCTGATCTGATTGCTGTGCTGGGTTACCATACTTTACAAACCACTCTTTACATTATTACAGCTGAGCTCCAGGCAAACAGCCAAATGCAAAGATGAAATACATTATACAATATGTGAACTGTTCGACATGCCAATGGATTTGTAATTCCGTTCAGACATTAATCCTAGACACCCATGCTGGAAAACACGTTTATAAAAAATTTGCATAGTTGTCCATCGAAACCACACGTGAATTTGTTCTGTGCAAATGGGGCAAAATCAAATGTTTCCGGGTTATATTCTATGCAATTAGAATGTGTAAATGTGCAAAACACCACACCACTAGATGGCGTTGAGGAGCATACTTTTTCCTCATCATAATCAATGCCATCTAGTCACCATAACATGCACATTCACACATTTGAATTGTAGAGAATATAGGCCCCTCTGTTGCTGGTGACCTCACTATTTTTTCACCAAGATTAAGCAATCCAGCTTAGTCAAGGACACACTCCTAGCCTGCTGGATGGACAGTGAAGGAGAAATACTAATGAGGTCATGCATGATCTCTTACCTCTTGCATGCTCACAGAGTTACATTTGCAGCACTGCAGTATGGCAATTGATGACTATAGAGATCCCTCTCCCCGTCTGAGTTCTAAAATGCACCTTTCTAAACGGTCTAACTGCTCCTTTGCCGCCTCCCCCCCCCCAATCACCCATGTGAAGGTCTTATTCCAGATCAATGACTTGAAGCATACCTCCCAACTTTTGAAGTTTAGAATGAGGGACAATTAAGGGAGTAAGTGATCTGCAGCGCTCATAATGGCAAAATGTGGGTGTGGCCAAAGTCGTAATGGTGGTAGAGGCTTAAGGGGTGTGGTTAAACAAAACCCATCTCTCACACCAATGCCCCCAACCTAGCTTTCTCAGCAATTGCCCCCCAGCTCTCTCACCAATCCCCCCTTCTCTCTTACTAATACCCCTCCACCAATTCCCCCTCCTCTCTTACTAGTCCCCCCCAGCTCTCTCACCAATCCCCCCTTCTCTCTTACTAATACCCCTCCACCAATTCCCCCTCCTCTCTTACTAGTCCCCCCAGCTCTCTCACCAATCCCCCCTTCTCTCTTACTAATGCCCCCCACCAATTTCCTCTCCTCTCTTACTAGTCCCCCCCCAGCTCTCTCACCAACTCCCCCCTCCTCTCTCTCTTACTAGTCAACGCCCCAGCTCTCTCACCAACTCCCCCCTCCTCTCTTACTAGTCCCCCCACCAACTCCCCCCTCCTCTCTTACTTGTCCCCCCCACCAACTCCTCACTCCTCTCTTACTAGCCCCTGCCCCCCACCAAATCCCCCTCCTCTCTTACTAGTCCACCCCACCAACTCCCCCCTCCTCTCTTACTAATCCACCCCACCAACTCCCCCCTTATCTCTAACTTGTCCCCCTCACCAACTCCTCACTCCTCTCTTACTAGCCCCTGCCCCCCACCAACTCCCCCCTCCTCTCTAACTAATCCACCCCACCAACTCCCCACTATTCTCTTACTAGTCACCCCACCCACCAACTCCCCCTCCTCTCTTAATAGTCCCCCCCACCAACTATTCCAGCCCTAGGTTCCGGGACTGCAGCCCAGATCCACAGGACCCCGGGACTTACTTCAAATCGTGGGACGGTCCCGCAGAATCCCAGTTGGGAGCTATGTACCAAAATTAAAGGTTTAGCATGTCCGCCAGACAATTAGCTTCTTTAGATGGAGAGATCAACCAGAAGGAGCAGCTTATATTTCCTGATGACAGTTTTCCTGTAGTAGTAGGGTGACCAGACATCCCCGGTTTCTGGGGACAGTCCCTGGATTGAGGACACTGTCCCCAGACCAAGTCTGTCCCCGGTTTTGTCCCCAGATTGGATTTGACTAGGAGCTGGGGCAATTTAAAAGACAGTCAGTGCAGAATAAAAAATAATAGTTCTGAATTACACCCCCCCCCCCCCGCTCCACAGCAACTACTAGCTTAGGGGGGTGATCGTTATGTACATAGGCAGAACAGTGGTCTGTCTATGTAAACAAGGCAGGTCGCTGTACTGTCAGTATGGAAGACATTGATCCTGTGTTCCTTCCCTTAGTAAAAACACCCCCCCCCCCACAGTAAGTAAACACTTGTTAGGCACACATTTAACCCTTTGATTGCCTTAGATGTTATCCCCTTCCCAGCCAGTGTCATTAGTACAGTGACGGGGCATATTTTTAGCACTCATCACTGTATTAGTGTCACTGGTTCCCACAACTTAGGACTCACTCAGTGTCCGATTTGTCTGCCACGATATCACAGTCCAGCTATGAGTCGCTGATTGCCGCCATTACTTGTACAAAAAATAAAAATGTCCCCGGATTTCATTTTAAAAATCTGGTCACCTAGTAGCCATTCACAGTTCACAATTTGGAATCACAGGCAGAATTGTGGCAATTCTGTCCGTGATTCCAAGTCTCGGTACCATGCGCCTTAGTATACCATTATCCTTTATTAGCATCCCAAACGCGATTGATTCTGCCGCACAAAATGTGCCCTTTCAAAGTTGCGCAATGCTTGCTGCCCAAAAAAAGAGCAGGACAAACTTGCATAGGGCAGGCCATTCAAGTGACTGGGCTAGTCCTATGTGACATGCAGAATTGCATGAGAATTGTAATAGTCATCTAGAGGGTACACTGTGGCCTAAATGCTGTATATGGCTGGAATTAAAGTGATTGTAAGCGATCACCTTGTAAAACAACCTATTCAGGTTAAAATAGAAATACAATGCAAAACATTTGCGTATAGACATAAAAAAAACATTATAAATACCAAATTTATCGGCTTATAACATGCACCTTAAATTTAAGAGGGAAGTTTCAGGGAATTTTTTTTAATTATAAATAAAGAACTTTGAAGCAAAATAAGAGTCAGTGCCCATCAATGCATCCTTATCAGTGCCCATCTGCAGCCTCACCAGTGCCCATCAATACAACCTCACCATTGCCCATCATTGCAGCCTGATCAGTGCCCATCTGCAGCCTCGCCATTGCCCATAATTGGAGCCTGCTCAATGCCCATCTATGCAGCCTGCTCAGTGCCCATCTTCAGCCTCACCATTGCCCATTAATACAGCTTGCTTAGTGCCCATCTATGCAGCCTGATCAGTGCCCATCTGTAGCCTCACTATTGCCCATTAATGCAGCCTGCTCACTGCCCACCTGAAGCCTCACTATTGCCCATTAATGCAGCCTGCTCAGTGCCCATCTATGCAGCCTTCTCAGTGCCCATCTGCAGCCTCGCCTTTGCCCATCAATGCAGCCTCACCAGTGCCGGATTACACAGAGCCGGGATCGGCGCTCACAGTCACTCACAGTCCCGCCTCCTTGCCTGGATCCTATGATAGACAGAACACCGGTCCAATGCTGGGACAGGTGACGTCTATGCTAGGAGCCGTGCCAGGAGGCGGGACTGTGATCGACTGGGAGCGCCGAGTACACAGGAGATCCCGGCTCTGTGTAATCCAGCGGCACTTGCCCCCTCCTTCCCCTCTGAGGCAGCCAGCTATCGGTGTATAACACGCACCCATGATTTCCCCCCTATTTTCAGGGGGAAAAAGTGTGTGTTATACGCCGATGAATACGATAACCTTTTTTTTCCCCTTTTTTTTTTTTATAAGTGATCACATTCCCTCTGTTCTCAGCTGCATAAGAGCTAGGGGGGAGAAGCAGCAGCACACTGAGCTTTCCAGTGAACAGACGTGCAGGGGGGCGTGTCAGGACAAGTCTGATCATTGGAGCATAGATAGAGAACTGACCATGCCTAGTGTAGGAAAACAGAGGGACTGGCAGGAACACACAAAGGAAGCAAAACAAAGAGAACAGGAGAATCTCTCATACAAGTACATGGTACAGCAGCCACATATCAGGAATATGAAGTGTTGGAGTAACAAACACTTTAATGATTTGTGGTCACATCCTGAGAAGCAAAAAAAAATGCGAAACCACCTTGCAAATATGTAACAAACATGAATTGTCTTGCCAGCACTTAGTATTCAGGGTGGCTCCCTCGCTAAAACATTTAATGTGGATTAGCTCATAAGATAAATACTAATTACTCAGGATTTTTCACATGTTACCATATTCTCATTTAAAAAGCCAAAACAAATCCAACAGATTTAGGATGATAATATGGGAGGGGAGAAAGTGATACCAGACATACCCCCATAGTAGGAATTCTTATTCTGCGGACACACAGCCGCAATTTCCAACAGAAAAAGTCAGATGGGAGCTTTTCATCGGAAATTCCGACCGTGTGTATGCTCCATCAGACTTTTGCTGTCGGAATTTCCGACGGACTTGGATAGAGAGCAGGTTCTCTATTTTTCCGTCGGGAAAAATTCCGATCGGAATTTCCTAACTTGTGTACAAATTCCGACGCGCTAAATTCCGACGCATGCTCGGAAACAAATCGACGCATGCTCGGAAACATAGAACTTTATTTTCTCGGCTTGTCGTAGTCTTTTACGTCACCGCGTTCTTGGCAGCCAAAAGTTCACCAAACTTTTTGTATGCAAGGCAGGCTTGAGTGGATTTCCATCGGAAAAAACATCCAATTTTTTTCCGACGGGAATTCCGCTCGTGTGTACGGGGCATAACTCTCACCGGCTCACATGAAGATGCTTAGCGCAATGTGAAAGGAGCATAAAAACAACCAATAGGAATGTATCTTATAGTCACAGTCCATACCTATATGTTTTGCAATAATGCATATGGAAAAAAAAATCTTGACTGCTACATTTTTTTGGTGTGGTCTACTGTTATCACCCTCCGTCAACCTGCCTTGAGAAATGCTATGCAGCCATTGTTGGAGTGCGTATAGACAGGAAATGATTGCAAAAAGGCTACAAGGAAACCGCAAAAATAATAATATACAACAAATAATGAAACAATAGGGGGCGCTATAACATTATGCTAAATTTAGTGCATATACAAATAAAGTGCATAGTGCTCAATTAAATGATGGTTAAAGTGGAAGTAAACCCTCCTATAGTTTTCAGCCAAGGAAGCTGCCATCTTTGCCTCTGTTTAATCTACAACTGCCATGATGCTGCACATGTGATCAGTTATGACACCAGCCATTGGATGGTTTGACAGTTTGGTTGAGAGCACAACCAATGGGAGTGTTACATTTCCGGCACGTGCCGGAAATGTAACTGTTTTTTTAAACTATTAAATGGATGGGGTTACTTCCGCTTTAAGAGGCGCATCCCGGTCACGTTTACTTCCCGGCCAACTCCGGTTTCTGTTTCACCACGGCGGTGGAACACACGCCGATCATTACAGCGCGAGCGGGACAGCTATTCCTACCATCTACCTGGTGACAGACGTTTTTTTACCTCCAGTGCCGAGGAAAGGCACCTAATAATATAAGCGGTTATTTGGCTTATGTTTTAAATGATTCTTGGTCATGGTGGTCTGGTGCGTAGGAATTTCACTCACATCCACCGGGTGTCTTTTTCATGAAGTTGTTGCCATTGGTGACGGTGTAAAGACTGAAGTTGAATCACAAAAGATCTATGGACGTTTTATATATTTTTGGTTTTTGATAACATATTTAGTTTTTTATGAAACATTTAAAAACACTGTGATTTCAACACTGGATTATTAATCAATCATTAACCATCATTTAATTAAGCACCATGCACTTTATATGTATATGCACTAAATTTAGCATAATGTTATTGTGCCCCCTATTACTACACACCCCAAACTAGACAAGGTTAGCACTATTGCACTTTGAGGCCCGGTTCACACAGGGGCGACTCCTCAGGCGACTCGGTCGCCTGAGGAGTCGCGTCCCGATCTGTGCTATGGAACCGTTCTAATAGGAGCGACCTGAGTCGCTCCGACTTAGAAAAAGGTTCCTGTACTACTTTTGGGGGCGACGCAGGGCGACTTGCATTGACTTCTATACAGAGGTCATTATGCAAATCGCCTCGGCGGGCGTCTCAAGTCGTCTTGAGATTGCGCCGCCGAGGTCGCCCCCGAAGTCGTGCCGCCCCTGTGTGAACCGGGCCTGAGGGGAGCAGCTTTTATATAACCACAATTATTTAGCACTAGTTAATTTAGCTATTTCATAACGCAAGGTCCTCTATTTTCCAAATAATAAAACAAGTTGTAAAAAAGTTTTTTTTATTTAAAAAAAAATGCAATTGTTTATAATACACAGTTGTAGCAAAACAATTATTATTCAGTTAGAGCCCATTCACACAGGGGCGGCACGACTTGTGCCGCAACTGTGCTGGGCGATCTCAAGACGACTTCAAAGTAGACTTCCAAAATGACTTCTGTATAGAAGTCAATGGAAGTCGCCTTGAAGTCGTCTTGAAGTAGTACAGGAACCTTTTTCTAAGTCGGAGCAACTTCAGTCGCTCCGCTTAGAACGGTTCCATTGTACAGAATGGGACGTGACTCGTCAGGCGGCTGAGACGCCTGACGAGTCGCCCCTGTGTGAATGGGGTCTTAGGGTTTACATCTACTTCTGCCTTGCAGTATTGGGGTTCCCGGTTCGCATCCCAGACAGGACTCTCTTTGCATGGGGTTTGCATTTTCTCCTTGTACTTTCATGACTTTCCTCTAGGTACTCCGGTTTCCTCCCACACTCCAAAGACATGTTGGTCGGTTAATTGGCTCCTGTCTAACCTGGCCCTATTATGTGTATGTATGTGAGATAGGAACCTTAGCCTGTAAGCTCCTCTAGGGACTGGTAGGAATGTGTAATTTGTAAAGCACTGCATGAATTGTCATAAACTATAAAATATATACATACTGTGACAGCAGGAAGGTAAAGTCACCTGGTTGCATCCAGGGGGGTAGATATATTTCGCCCAGATTCAGGCTTTACGCCGACTTATACAACTAGGTGGAGAGTTGTATAAGGCTAGTGGGCTCATGGATGACTCATACCTCTAGGGAGAGTGTGGGGCGTCGTACAGACAGGGAGTTGATGAGGCCAGCTGAAGCTTGTCAGCTCATTTAGGCCTCTATAAAAACTCCCAGATTCATTAGGTGTTGGCTCATGCCTGGAACCAGACCTGTGTGGACTGTCTAGGGAGAGTGAACCCCTGTGCGGTGAGGCAAAGCCTGTGTGGCTATTTGTTTGGACTTTTACTAAACCAGGGACTTAGGGACTAGGACAGCACTAGGCTGATCCCAGTTGTTAGTTAGGAAACCTGTATGTTTAGTCAGAGGTCAACTTGACCAGGATTTATTTTGGTTATGTTTCTTTTGCTTTGCTGTGTTTTGTCACTGTAAATAGAAAATAAACCGCACCTTTTTTGATTTTGAAAACCACAACCTCCGTTTGCTGGGCCTGTTTTGTGTGGGGAGCCCATCCCGGGGGTCACACACACCCGCTGCCGAGCTAACCCCCTCACAGTTGGTGGAGAACCAGTGGCAGTTTTTTTTAAGCCAGCATGGAGGAGATACTGAAGCAGCTGGCTCTAGCAAATGCCAATCAACAGCAGACAAATGCAGGTTTGCAAAGGAGCCTTGCAGCCCAGCAGCAGACAAACGCAACTTTGCAACAGAGTCTGGAGGCTCAGCAACGAGCCCAGCAGCAATCTGAGGCCCGCTTCATAGACCTGTTGCAGAAGCAAGAGCAGAGACTACAACAACAGATGGAAGCAGTAATGCAGCAACGTCCGCAGACCAGTGAGGAAAGCCGTCCCACTAATACCGCGTCCTTTGGGGTGAGTCGTTTATTGACAAAAATGACTGGAGAGGATGATCCAGAGGTATTTTTGACCACATTTGAAAGGACCGCTGAAAGAGAAAAGTGGCCTGAGGAGCAGTGGGCTGGACTGGTGGCTCCTCTGTTAACTGGTGAATCGCAGAAAGCTTACTATGACCTAGAGCCTAACCAAGCAAAAGACTATGTGATGCTAAAAGCTGAAATATTGGCAAGGCTGGGTGTCACCCAGGCTGTCCGGGCTCAGCGTGTGCATAACTGGACTTTCCAGCTTGGAAAACCCCCCAGGTCTCAAATGTATGATCTCATTCACCTGAGCAGAAAGTGGCTACAGCCAGAGACTTTGTCCGCACCAAAGATTGTGGAACGTGTTGTAATGGATCGGTTTTTGAGAGCTCTTCCTACTGCCATCCAAAAGTGGGTAAGCCATGGAGACCCAGAGACGGCCGATGGTCTTGTGGATCGTGTGGAGAAATACTTGGCTACAGAGAACCTGACGGCCTCTTCCAGAGACACTCGGACTTTCCACCCTAAGACCAGACCATCCCCAGGGGCGGATAAGAGGATTCCAAGGGGTGAGGGTGGAGAGAGTGAGAGGGTGGGAGCTCTACCCCAAGTTTGGCGAGAACAGCCTGGGAAATCAGCGGCTCAAGAGGCGGCAAGAAGGATCGTTTGCTACCGCTGCCGGCAAGCTGGACATATTGCAGCCAATTGCCCGGTTGTGGAGGAACCCATGCAGTGTGACTTTCTGACGGGCAGACGTCAGTCGCTGTGTGCGACAGTCGCATGCACTGCCATTCGAGGAACTGAGAAACATTTATGCAAAATGTGTGTTAATGGTAGAAATGTTGTGGTATTGCTGGATTCAGGTAGCCTTGTGACCCTGATAAAGGCTGAGTTAGTTAAAACAGAGGTCTCTGGGAATAGCAAGGTAGCTGTTATTTGTGTGCATGGGGACACCCGAGAGTATCCAGTGACTACAGTGTGTTTCGAGACCCCCAAAGGTACCCTCTCTCATCCAGTGGGCTTAGTATCTCAGTTACCGCATGACGCCATTGTGGGAAGGGATTTTCCGAAGTTCTGGGAACTGTGGGATGATCCTGAGCCCCTCACTGGTGCCCCTATGTACCAGGAATGTGATAGCCAGAACTCCCCTGAGAGTGGTGAGGACTCTCCGGAATTTCCCTTATCAGTATTGGCAGGGGAGACTCAAGAAACTGGAGAGGAGCCCACCTCCTCAGACGAAAACCTACCGTCTGTGGAGTTTTCTGATCTTGAGGTTCACAGGGAAAACTTTGCCACAGAACAGTTGAAAGACCCCGCCCTAATAAAGGCACGGGAAAACGTAGTGAAAATAGATGGTGAGTTAGTGAACCCAGATAATACCTGCACTTACCCATACTTCAGCGTAGAGAAGGACCTACTGTATCGGGTGGCAAAAAGGGCAGAAGAAACCGTTGAGCAGCTTGTGGTGCCCAAACCTTACAGGAAGTTGGTGTTGGAGTTGGCCCATGGGCACATTCTTGGAGGTCATCTGGGGACAGAGAAAACCCGAGAGAGGGTATTACAGAGATTCTATTGGCCGGGGGTGATGAAGGACGTAGAAAATTATTGTTCCTCCTGCCCTGTGTGTCAGAGGTTGGCCCCGATGCCACATTTCCGTAGCCCGCTGGTCCCTCTACCCATCATTGAGGTCCCGTTTGAGAGGATCGCCATGGATTTGGTAGGTCCTATAATCAAGTCCGCTAGGGGACACCAGTACATATTAGTTATAATGGACTATGCCACCCGTTATCCAGAAGCGATCCCTCTCCGAAATACCTCGGCCAAAACCATAGCCAAAGAGCTATCTCTTGTTTTTAGCCGGGTGGGTATTTGTAAAGAACTGCTTACGGACCAAGGTACACCCTTTATGTCCCGGGTTATGAAAGAGCTGTGTAAATTGTTCAAAGTGACGCAATTGCGTACGTCTGTGTATCACCCCCAAACCGATGGGCTGGTTGAAAGATTCAACAAAACCCTAAAACAAATGTTGAAGAAAGTGGTGGATAGAGATGGAAAGGATTGGGACTGTTTACTTCCTTATTTGATGTTTGCTATTAGGGAGGTGCCCCAATCCTCTACGGGATTCTCCCCCTTTGAGTTACTGTATGGGAGACACCCAAGAGGGCTGTTGGATATTGCCAAGGAAACTTGGGAAAGTGAGAGTTCTCCCCACAGGAGTGTGATTGAGCATGTCGCCCTGATGCAAGATCGAATTGCACAGGTAATGCCCATCGTGAAGGAACATTTGGCCCAAGCGCAGTTGGCACAGCAGAGAGTGTACAACCGTGGAGCCAAGACCCGTACCTTTTCCCCGGGGGATAGGATATTGGTACTTGTCCCTACGGTTGAAAGTAAATTCCTTGCCAAATGGCAAGGCCCCTACGAGATAATGGAAAAAGTGAGCGAAGTGAATTACAAGGTCAGACAACCAGGAAGGCGAAAGCCCGAACAGATCTATCACGTTAATCTGTTGAAAGCCTGGAGGGATAGAGAGTCCCTAGTCGCAGACACTTGGTCACCAGCTCAAACTGGTTGCGTGATTCCTGAGGTTGGAATAGCAGCCACCTTGTCACAACCCCAACAACAGGAGGTTAAGGAGTTTGTGCTTCGCAACAAGGAGGTATTCTCTGAGCTGCCGGGACAAACATCTGGGGTAGAGCATGACATCATTACCCCGCCCGGTGAAAGGGTGAAGTTAAAACCCTATCGGATCCCAGAGGCTCGACGGGAGGCAATACGGGAGGAAGTACAGAAAATGCTGAACTTAGGGGTGATAGAGGAGTCCCAAAGTGATTGGTCTAGTCCCATCGTGTTGGTGCCTAAACCGGATGGGAGCTGGCGATTTTGTAACGATTTTCGTCAGTTGAACAAAGTTACAAAATTTGACACCTACCCCATGCCACGTATAGATGAGTTGATCGACCGGCTGGGAACAGCCCGATACATGACGACTCTTGACCTCACAAAAGGGTATTGGCAAATCCCCCTGGCCAAGTCGGCCAAAGAGAAAACCGCATTTGTAACCCCAGACGGGGCGTTCCAATATAAAAGAATGCCGTTCGGGTTACAGAATGCGCCGGCCACATTCCAGCGGAAAATGGACCAGATGCTGAGGCCCCATCGGAAGTATGCTGCGGCTTACCTGGATGACGTAATTGTCCATAGCACAGATTGGGCCTCACATCTGCCAAAAGTGCAAGCAGTCCTGGACTCTGTTCGGGAAGCGGGGTTTACGGCTAACCCCAAGAAGTGTACCATTGGGCAGGAGGAGGCCAAATATCTTGGGTACACCATTGGGAGGGGAGTAATAAAACCCCAACTCAACAAAGTCGAGGCCATCCAGAGTTGGCCACGTCCCAACAGCAAGAAGCAGGTACGAGCCTTTCTGGGAATCGCTGGGTATTATCGGCGATTCATTCCCCACTTTGCTTCTAAGGCTGTGCCCCTAACCAACCTGACGAAGGGGAAAGGGTCGGTCATGATTAAATGGACCCCCGAGGCTGAGGCAGCATTCCAATTCTTGAAACAAGCCTTATGTAGCCAGCCAGTGTTGTACTCACCCGACTTCTCTAAAGACTTTGTCGTACAAAGTGATGCGTCAGATGTGGGGTTAGGAGCAGTATTGTCCCAGGTCTGGAACGGGGAAGAGCACCCAGTCATTTACCTCAGCAGGAAGTTGAAGTCCCATGAGGTAAATTACGCCACCGTTGAAAAGGAGTGTTTAGCGGTGAAGTGGGCTCTAGATTCCCTTCGGTACTACCTGCTAGGTAGGCACTTTGACATGGTTACGGATCACGCTCCGTTAAAGTGGATGGCTCAAAACAAGGAAACAAATAGAAGAGTGAATAGGTGGTTCCTGGCCCTCCAGGAATTCAACTTCACAGTAAAGCATCGCCCTGGCGTTCAAATGGGGAATGTGGATGCTTTGTCTCGAGTACATGAATGCCTGATTGCTGGTGTTCCAACCCCGAGGTTAAAACAAGAGGGGGGGGTATGTGACAGCAGGAAGGTAAAGTCACCTGGTTGCATCCAGGGGGGTAGATATATTTCGCCCAGATTCAGGCTTTACGCCGACTTATACAACTAGGTGGAGAGTTGTATAAGGCTAGTGGGCTCATGGATGACTCATACCTCTAGGGAGAGTGTGGGGCGTCGTACAGACAGGGAGTTGATGAGGCCAGCTGAAGCTTGTCAGCTCATTTAGGCCTCTATAAAAACTCCCAGATTCATTAGGTGTTGGCTCATGCCTGGAACCAGACCTGTGTGGACTGTCTAGGGAGAGTGAACCCCTGTGCGGTGAGGCAAAGCCTGTGTGGCTATTTGTTTGGACTTTTACTAAACCAGGGACTTAGGGACTAGGACAGCACTAGGCTGATCCCAGTTGTTAGTTAGGAAACCTGTATGTTTAGTCAGAGGTCAACTTGACCAGGATTTATTTTGGTTATGTTTCTTTTGCTTTGCTGTGTTTTGTCACTGTAAATAGAAAATAAACCGCACCTTTTTTGATTTTGAAAACCACAACCTCCGTTTGCTGGGCCTGTTTTGTGTGGGGAGCCCATCCCGGGGGTCACACACACCCGCTGCCGAGCTAACCCCCTCACAATACAGTATATATATATATATATAAATATATATAAAAAAAATGTTTAATATAAATTTTATTTTTAAATAAAGAGCCTAGTGTAGGCACTTGGTGTGCTTTGTGTATTTCTTCCAGATCTATGCAGTAATCCAGTGCAAGACTTTTCCTTCCTGTAATAAAGACCGCTCACTGCACCTCTCTCTCTCCTTGTGCAGGGAAATTGGTCTTGTCTCCGCCCCCTCCTGTAGTTTACTGAAGGCAGCCTGTAGTGGGTGAAGCCTGCTAGCCCCTCCCACAGCTCTGCTCTGCTCTCTGCACAGGCTATCTATTGTAATTTTAATCATTAACTGAAACAGAAACAGCTGTGTAGGAAGCTTAAAACTGGGGGAGGAACAGCCAAACTCTGCTACTAAGGTGAGGTTGTGGAAGACAGTTTCATGTCACAGGTCATACACCATGGCAAGATTGAGCACAGCAACAAGACACAAGGTACATATATTGCATCAGCAAGGCCTCTCCCAGACAGAGATTATAAAGTAGACTGGGTTTTCAAGATGTGCCGTTCAAGCAGAAAGAAAGAGGCAAAGTTGAGGACTGTAGACGCAGTGGCCAGCCAGGGAAACTTAATGCATCAGATGAGACACATCATGCTTACTGACTTTTGACACTAGAAGATGTCCAGCAGTGCCATCAGCACAGAACTGGCAGAAACCAGTGGGACCCAGGTACACCCTTCTACTGATCGGAGTTTGGCCAGAAGTGCTCTTCATGGAAGAATTGCGGGGAAAAAAGATATTCCTCCAACATGGAAACAAGGCTGAGCGACTAAACAATGCACGAAAATAAGAACTGGGGTGCAGAAAAATGGCAGCAGGTGCTTCGGACAAAATATTTGGCTGTAGCAGGAGGCAGTTTATTGGTGAAGGGCTGGAGAGCGGTACAATTATGAGTGTCTGCAGGCAACAGTGAAGCATGGTGGAGGTTCCTTGCTAGTTTGGGGCTGCATTTCTGCAAATGGAGTTGGAGATTTGGTCAGGATCAATGGTGTCCTCAATGCTGAGAAATACAGGCAGATACTTATCCATCATGCCATACCACGGAGGTGTGTGATTGGCCCCAAATTTATTCTGCAGCAGAACAACCACCCCAAACATACAATGTCATTAAGAACTATCTTCAGTGTAAAGAAGAAGAAGAAGTCCTGGTAGTGATGGTCTGGCCCCTACAGAGCCCTGATCTCAACATCATGGAGTCTGTAAGTGGTGGCCTGTCCATTTGGGGCACCCGAGCGCCGCCCCCTCTCTCCACTCTACCCCACTATATGCATAATGGTTAGATTCAGACATAGCATGAATCTATCCAAGGTCGCTGTGGCCACCCCCTATGTATGTGTCTGGCCCCTTTCAGCGCACCGGGCGCATGAATTACAGTGGCAACAGATTTTTTTAAAGCACCTGATTAGAGCCAGAGGCTCTAATAGGCTTTAAAATCGAGTGGGCTCGGAGCGCAGAGCATGCAACCGGAGCCCGCCCAGGTGTGTTACAACAGCGAATGAATATTCGCTGTTGAAACACTGATCCTCAATCCGGCCAACTAGAAACAGGTGTGAGACCCGTTTTCTGATTGGCCGAATAGAGTAGACTCCCGATTGGCCGCCGAGGAGGAGGGAGGAAACGGAAGCCTCCTCTGTGGAGAGCAGGAGAATGGGAGGCTGCCGGTGATGCAGAGCAGGAGAACGGGAGGCCGCCAGTGATGGAGAGCAGAAGAATGGGAGGCCGCCGGTGATGGAGAGCAGAAGAACGGGAGGCCGCCGGTGATGGAGAGCAGAAGAACGGAAGGCCGTTGGTGATGGAGAGCAGAAGAACGGGAGGCCGTCAGTGATGGAGAGCAGAAGAACGGGAGGCCGTCGGTGATGGAGAGCAGAAGAACGGGAGGCCACCGGTGATGGAGAGCAGAAGAACGGGAGGCCGTCGGTGATGGAGAGCAGAAGAACGGGAGGCCGCCGCCAAGCAGGGGGAAGCTGCCGGTGATGAGGTAAGTGATACCGACCGACCGTTGGGCGGTATCACCGCCACTGGAGTCTGTCTGGAATTACATGAAGGAACAGAACAATTAGAGGCACCCTACATCCACAGAAGACCTGAGGTTAGTTCTCCAAGATTTGGAGCAACCTCCCTCCCAAGTTTCTTCAAAAACTGTGTGCAAGTGTACCTAGAAGAACTGATGCTGGTTTGAGGGCAAAGAGTGGTCACACCAAATATTGATTTGATTTGGATTTCTCTTCTGTTCATTTACTTTCCATTTTGTTAATTGATAAAAATAAACTATTAACACTTCTATTCCTGAAAGCATTCCTAATTCTTAATACAGCATTTTTTACACCTGCCTAAAATCTTTGCATATATATATACCATATATACTCGAGTATAAACCAACCTGAATATAAGCTGAGGCACCTAATTATACCACAAAAAAATGGGAAAACTTATTGACTCGAGTATAAGCCTAGGGTGTCCATCTGCATGCCTCACTGTGCCTCACTTTTCCTCACTGTGTCCATGTGCATGCCTTACTGTGTCCATGCCTCACTATGCCCATGCCTCACTGTGCCCATGCCTCACTGTGCCCATGCCTCACTGTGCCCATGCCTCACTGTGTCCATGACTAGACTGACGTTTAACATGGGAGTCTACGGAAGGGGTGCCCGGCTTTGAAAAATCGGTGCTCCCCAGCCGTAGGTCCCCCGGACAACAAACTTTGCACACTTGTAGAGGAGAAATGGGGCTACATGTGTGCCAAGCTCCGGGTCCAGGGGACCTACGACTGGCCGCTGCCGGGTCCCCAAATTCACTGAAGAAATTACCGTTTAACATGGGAGTCTATCGAAGGGGTGCTCGGGTTTGAAAAATCGGTGCTCCCCAGCCATAGGTCTCCCAGACAACAAACTTTGCACACTTATAGAGGAAGAGTGGGGCTACATGTGTGCCAACTTTGGTACCGGGTCCCCAAAGTTCGGGAGACCAGGCGCAAAAAGGTGACTCGAGTATAAGCCATGGGGAGCATTTTCAGCACAAAAAAATGTGCTGAAAAACTCGGCTTATACTCGAGTATATACGGTGTGTATATATATATACACACATTATACAGTATATATGTAGAAACAAAAAAAAAATGCAAAGGGGTTAATGTACCCTTATTTAACATATGCATTTTTTGACTGTCCAGCCTGAAGCTCTTCTTTAATCCTAAAACATACAATAAGTCTATAAGAATTCTTGGCTGTCACATAAAAAGGGAGATGTACCCCAGAGGGACGTACAATGATACATTACACCTGTAGCAATTCACGAATGTCAAAATAGAGCTGTCACATAAAGAATTGCTCACCTACGACTTCTTTCCAGTCCAGTACATTATTTAATAAGTTGGATGAGCGAAGTCAGAATTCTCTCCTTCCCACGGCCGCTCTGCTCCTTTTATCTCACAGAAATCTCAACCAAAACTTCTTGTCTAATCACGCCAAGTCTTTCCTCATCTGGCTGTCAACACTTTCCCTTTTTTATCACCTTCTGGACTTGCTTCACTTCTGCCTGCAGTTTTCCTTATAGGTTACAGTCTGATTGTTTGGGTACATCCAGACAGAGGCGGCTCTAGGCTTTGTGAGGCCTTAGGCAAAACTTAGACATGAGACCCCACTAACGCCCATAATGGGAAAAATAATTCAAGCAAGAAAAATGGCTGCAGAAAATGCCCGGATCTAGCACACAGGTGATCAGCACCACTTCCAGGGCACCCTCCTCACCCATCAGACATATTCAGCCAATGCAAGAGGGGGGACAGAGGGGGAGGTGAGAAAGAGAGAGGGGTAATAGAGAGATCCGATGACGCCGACATTGGTATTGATCACAGGCAATTTAGGCGGCCGCGAGGCCCCTGTGAGTGCGAGGCCTTAGGCGATCGCCTAATTTGCCTAATTAGAGAGCCGCCTCTGCATCCAGAGGTTCAGTATTCAGCATCAGTTAACCACTTGACCGCCAGAAGATTTACCCCCCTTCATGACCAGGCCATTTTTTGCGACACGGCACTGCGTTACTTTAACTGACAATTGCGCGGTCGTGCGACGCTGTACCTAAATAAATAAATAATAAAACTTATGTAATTTTTCCCCACAAATAGAGATTTTTTTTTGGTGGTATTTAATCACCACTGGGTTTTTATTTTTGTGCTATAAATAATTTTATAAAACTTTCTGCTACAAAACATACTCAATAAAAAAATAAATAAAAAAAAAATACAATTTCTTCATCAATTTAGTGCCAATGTGTATTCTGCTACATGTTTTTGGTAAAAAAATAAAAAAATAAAAAAAAATCCCAATAAGTGTATATTTATTGGTTTGTGCAAAAGTTTTAGCATCTGCAAACTATGGTATATACACTGGAATTTTTATTTATTTATTTTTGTTTTTAATACTATAGCGGGACTGCGGATTGCGGCGGGCATTCTGACACTAACTGACACTTTTGACACTTTGTAGGAACCAGTGACACTTAGGCCTCATGCACACTGGATGTTATTGGACGTTTTTTATAGCTTCTGTTTTTGGCTTCAGATGTTTTTTTCTACAGTCAATAAACTCTCCAGCATGTTATCCTATGTGTCCATGCACACATAGGCGATTATCAACTGTTTTTCGCTGGGGCGTTTTTTGGCTGTAAAAAAAAACAAAAAACAAGTGGATTCTCCAGTTCTCCAGCTCACCAGCTTTTTTTAGTCCATTGAAAAAAAGAAAAAAAAAATGCTAAAAAACGCTATTGCAAAAATTTTGAAAAACTCACTGCAAAGCTACTAGCGTTTTTATAACGTTAATATAATGTCCAGTGTGCATGAGGCCTAATACAGTGATCAGTGCTAAAAATATGCACTGTCACTGTATTAATGACACTGGCTGGGAAGGGGTTAAACATCAGGGGCGGTTAAATGTGTGCCTAGCCAGTGTTTTTGTGTGTGTTGTGTGGTCCTTTTACTAAGGGAAGTGATGGATTTTATTCCCTGCTTTGCAATCCATCACGTCCCTGCTGACAGGACAGAGCTCTGCCTTGTTTACATAGTCAGAGCTCTGTCCTGTCTCTCTCCTTGCTGATCAGCGGATGCCGGTGGACATCCATTGGCCGGCAGGCACTAATTGTCTTCTGTTATGTCTACTTACAGCACAGGGTATATAGATCAGCATCACAGATATGTTATATAGATCAGCATCACAGAAAGGGTATATAGATCAGCATCTCAGCATCACAGATATGGTATATAGATCAGCATCACAGCAGAGGTATATAGATCAGCATCACAGAAGGGGTTTATAGATCAGCATCACAGAAAGGGTATATACAGTAGATCAGCATTACAGAAAAGGTATATAGATCAGAATCTCAGCATCACAGAAAGGGAGAAAGGGTATATATGCACTGAGGTGTGAAAATAGCTAAAATTCATTTGCTATGGTCACACAATTGGGTTGGATCAGGGCGCACTCTCTGCACTCCGAGCCCACCCTATTTTGAAGCCTATTAGAGCATCTGGCTCTAATCCGGTGCTTAAAAAAAATACCCCTCCCACCCTCGCCATAGGAGTCCATGCGTCCAGCGTCCTGAAAGGGGCTGGGCAACTGGATAGGGAGGCGGCGGCAGGGACAGGGGGGCGGCGCCCGTGCACCCACAATGCACGGGCCACTACTGGTTAGTGTATTTTAGGTAGGATTAAAAGTAAAACAAAATACACACTATTGTTTCTGGACCCTACTATGGGTAAAATCATCAAATAATATACACATAGGTGGTATTGCTGCGGTTGGAGTCGGAGAATTTATTCTGGGTTGCTCTTTGCTGATAGGTTATGGTAATAGCCAAAAATATACAGCTACATTTTAAAAAAATATATATTGTTTACTATTTTATGCCAATTTTTCTTGGATAATAAATAAAAATCAGAAGATGGATAATAAATAAAAATCAGAAGATATCCACTACCTTTTACCACCAAATGAGCGCGCCCACATGGGTGACTCCACAACAGCCGGCTTGCTGAGGAGGCACTCGGAGGAAAGGAGGAGCCGAGAGCGCCGGCGGGGGACTCCAGAAGAGGAAGTAAGACACCTCTCTGTGCAAATACCATTGTACTGAACAGATAAGTATAACATGTTTGTTATTTGAATGCAAAAAAAAAAGGTTCCCCACCTCTTTTAGGCTCAGTTCACAATGCCGCGATTTGGGATGCGGTTTGTGAGACCCCCAAGTTGCGTGACATGTGAAATCCTATTTAAGTCAATGAGAGTTGTCTTAATTAGCACTTCTGAAGTCTCTCCGACTTTAAAAAAGGTTCCTGTACTACTTCAAGTCGATTTCTATTTGACTTGTGCCCATAGACATTAATGGAAGTTACCTCCAAGTCGGATCCTCATCTTAATTGATGTGATTTGGATTACAGGAAGATTACACAGGCATTCTCTGAAGTTGCTTCAAAGTTGAGGCAAAGTCGCCTGGCAAAGTTGCACTTTAAGTTGCACGACTTTCAGGTCACGGCAGTTGGAACCAAGCCTAAACGAAGACTTTAATAAATATTATCTGGTGATCTCCTGCAACCACTTTGCAGCTGCCTTCTATCCATGTGCACTTCAGCAGTATCTGCATGGCATTTCTCCTGGCTGTTTTTTTGATGGTGACAGCAGTGAACTACACCAATCAGCCATAACTTTGTGACCATTCGCCCTAATGTTGAGTAAATCCCACTTTTGCTGCCAAACCAGCTTAAACACATTGAGGCATGGACTCCACTAGACCTTTGAAGGAATGCTGTGGTATCTGGCACCAAGCCATCAGTAGCAGATCCTTTAGGTTGGGTTCACACATACTGAGGCCACGTGTCCCAGTAGGGTCAGTGCGTCCCTGTTCACCGTTTCAGGTGCGGAACAGGACCGAATTTTTGCCTGAATTCACACCTGAAAGGGACAAAAATACGTACAGGACCCTTCTGCAATCCAGGCCACGGGCACCCAGGAGGTTGTGATTGTGCGCTGGAGCCTTCTACCATTGTTGGTTTCTAAGGAGCTAGGTATAGCTACTATGGCTAGCTAATGGCGGTTTGCAAGTGTGCCATCCTTGATCTGGATGTATTGAAGGTGTCAGGAACTTGATAGGAGGCCGAGATGCTGGGAGGGCTCCCCTTGCGGCCGAGCGCAGCACAACCCTGAAGGTGAAACAGGGGATGTGGTGCCCACAGAAGCATGGGTTGCCTGATTGGTGGAGCTGGTTGCCATGAACTTGGTTGGAACAGGCAAAGTTACTGGAAACAGGTGTGCTTAGGAGGTCCACTGGATGAGGTCCAGTGGGATACTTAGGTAGCAGAGTCAGGAGCCAGGCCAGTCAATCACAGTAAGTCAGTCCGAGATCAAAGAGCAGCTGAGTCCATAGCACAGGAGACAGGATAAGCGGAGTCAGTAATCCAGGCCGGGGCAGATGCAGGGAGCAGGCAGGAGGAAGTCAGATACAAGCCGGGGGGGGGGGCTCAAGCCTAGGAATCAGAAGGAGCAGGTCAGACAAGCCTGGTTGGTACACAGGAGATCAGATAAGCAGGAGATACAAGGCACAGGAACACAGGGGAAGCTGATGATAAACCAGCGATGCGCCATTGTCAGCAGTGGGTTTAAATAGGCAGTAGGCAGTGGCGAACCTATCATGTTGTGCGCGTGCCGTTGTGCATGCGCATTCGCCTGATCACGGTGCCGCCCGTCTGGTTGTGACACTACGCATCTGTCAGGGACATGGCCGTCACAGTACTGGCAATGTTGCCCAGAACCTCCATGGACGCTCACGGAGGGTTTCGAGATTTGCACGCGCGCGCGCTGCGCATCAGCGTGCATTGACATTGGCGCATACGCACGCACAGTACGGCGCGTGTGCGGCGGCACGCAAGTGGCGTGACTGATGCTGGTGCCAATGGCCCTATTTAAGTCAGTCTGTAACTGGTGGACAGCGCTGGATTATCTCTTCAGTTTCCTGTGTACCTAGACCTTGTTCCTTGATCCGTGCCTATCTGTTGTGACCCGGCTTGCCTTGACCTCGCTTCCTGTTCTCCTCGTTTTGACTCTTGGCCTGCTTCTAGACTCTGCTTCTGCTTCCTGACCACCCGGCTTGACCCTCGGCTTGTACCTGGACCCTGCTCGTGTATGACCTTGGCTCACCCCTGTAACTGCTCTGGACTGACCTACCTGTGTATGACCCCCGGCCTGGCTTCTGGTATCTCCACTCATCTAAGCACAATGAAGCTCAGTTCTGCCTGCTGCAGCCATCCCTCAGTGGCTAAGTCCATCAGACTACAAGCAAGCACCTGGCCAACCGTGCTTCTGTGGGCACCGCGCTCCCTGTCCCCAACTCCAGGGTCGCGCTGCACTCAGCTGCAAGGGGAGCCCTCTTGGCATCTTGATCTCCATCCTCGTTCCTGACAGCATTCTTTGCCGGTTCACCATCCTTGCAGTATTGCGCATTCCCTGAGAGAAGTCAGACAAAGCAATCTCACTATGGGATAGGCAAACAAACGCCCACAGGCTCTTGATGCCATGACAACAGCACGGCTGTGAACTTTTTGCAGCTCGAAGAGCCCCCCCCAATAATTCTTATACCAGAAGCTGGCCTCAGATAAGGGTGAATGTCTGCCTGGTAGAGAAACAATTGAACACCATCCAGGATACCCTCCCCATCCGAATCAACATTCAAATACCCAGGACAGGCCCCCGGAGAGCATCCCCTCATGGGGACATGCCCCCAAAGCCTGCCCGAAAAATTACAGCTCAGATGAAAAAAGGACAATGGACAGCACCCAAATGCTCCTGTAAAACACAGGGGAAGTGGGAATAGAAGCCTAGGTGGCAGCCTTGTCGATCGGAGAAACCGTAGTCTGCAGCCCAAAGCTCAGAATGCACTCTAAATGCAGATTTAGTAGAGTGCATCTTGCCAGGACAGGATGGAACCTGATACCTAAACCATGGAGTTGGTTGATGGTCTGCTGAGTCGACTTGACATGATGGAGCTAGAAATCGGAGCATCAGTACAGGGTCCATCTTAAAATACAAAAGGAAAGTAAAGGCTGAGAGATAAAAAACTTTCCTTCCTGACCACATCAACCAAGAGACGGAAACTTCCTTTGGGTAAACTGGATGCAGATCAAAGAACTAAATAAGGATGTCCTGTTCGAGGAGACAGATAGAAACTAACCCGAGCAAGATGGAAACCTGGGTTGTAACAACCTTGTCTTATGTTAAACCTGTGAAAAGGTTCCATGCCAGACAAGGTTACCAGTAGTGATGAGCCGAACACCCCCGGGTTCGGTTCGCACCAGAACCCGCGAACGGACCGAAAGTTCGTACGAACATTAGAACCCTATTAAATACAATGGATGCGAACGTTCGAATTCTAAAGTGCTAATTATAACAACTATTATGCATGTTATTGTCCTAAAAAGGGTTTGGGAACCCGGGTTCTGCACCAGGGGACATGTATCAATGCAAAAAGAAGTTTTAAAAACGGTCTTTTTCGGGAGCAGTCATTTTAATGATGCATAAAGTGAAAAAAAAAAGTCAAATATTCCTTTAAATATCGTACCTGGGGGGTGTCTAAAGTATGCCTGTGAAGTGCCACGTGTTTCCCGTGTTTAGAACTGTCCCTGCACAAAATGACACTTCTAAAGGAAAAAAAAGCCATTTAAAACTTCTCGCGGCTTTAATGTAATGTCTGGTCCCGGTAATATGGATGAAAATCTTTAAGAAAAATGGCATAGCTACCCCATGACCCCCCCCCCTACCCCAGCCCATTACCAGCCCCTTTGGGTCTTGTATGGATATTAAGGGGAACCCCGCACATAAAATAAAAAAGGCCCTATATACTCTGAACAGCCGTATACAGGCGGTGCATACAAGACAGGGACTGTAGGTTTGTTCTTATGTAGAATGTGTTTGTAATTTTGAACAGGTACATTGTTGAAGTGTAGCTCCAGCCCAAAAATCTATTTTTAAACTTTTTGGGAAACATAGGTAAGGGTTATCACCCCTGTAACATTTGTTTTGCTGTCTGTGCCCCTGTTCAGAACATTTCACCTCACTTTCCGTCCCAATGACAACTGTTTTTGAAATGTGGTGTTTTTCTTGAAACAAGGATTGCTGATAAAGCATCAGTACAGAGGAGACACCTTTCTCCCATATTTATTCTTACAGGAGAGAATTTTCCTTCCTAGGGGTAGATTTCCTCTCACTTCCTGTTGTCTTCTTTTGTTTGCAAGTAGGAGTCGTTTGTAAGTTGGATGTTTGAAAGTAGGGACCTGCCGTATATACTCTGCAGAAATAGGCCCCTTAGTTGTTGGTGTTGGCACAACACTGTAAGCACTCACAGTTACTCTTGGTTGGTGCTGGAACGCCCTGCTGTCAACTATTATATCAGGAATTTTAATTACATATAATTGTTGAACAGTGGTAGTAAAAATTGGGCCTTTGATGGTGGTGCTGGTGCCACAACACTGTAAGCCCTGACAGTTACTCTTGGTGGGTGCAGCAATGGGCCCTGCTGTGAATTATTAGATCAAGAATTGTAATTGCATGCCCCTGTTGAACAGGGGCTGAAAAATTGGGCTTTTCGTGGTGGTGGTGGTGGTGGTGGTGTTGCCACAACACTGTAAGCCCTCAGAGTTACTCTTGGTGGGTGCAGGAATGGGCCCTGCTGTGAATTATTAGATCAAGAATTGTAATTACATGCCCCTTTTGAACAGGGGCTGAAAAATTGGGCCTTTCGTGGTGGTGGTGGTGGTGGCGTTGCCACAACACTGTAAGCCCTCAGACTTACTCTTGGTGGGTGCAGGAATGGGCCCTGCTGTGAATTATTACATCAAGAATTGTAATTGCATGCCCCTGTTGAACAGGGGCTGAAAAATTGGGCCTTAGGCACTGGTGGCACAACACTACAACCCCTCACAGATACTGTACTTGGAGCACAGCAATGAGCCCTATGGCAAATTATTGCTAAAAAAATTGTAAGTACACGCCCCTGTAAAACAGGGGCTGAAAAATTGGGCCTTAGCCACTGGTGGCGGCACCCATAAACAAAAATGATCTTCCAAGCTATCATCATCAATCGTATCATTGAGGACTCGGAGGAGGAGGATAGCCAGTCAACATAACAGCACAGGCACTCAGCATCAGCATCAGTCTTGAAGGGACGTGACATGTTAAAATCAATTAGTCTGTTATATCAGCATCAGGTGTGTGGTAGCTGGTGGTGATCCAAGACTGGTTCATCTTGATGAAAGTCAGTCGATCAACCGAGTCGGTGGACAGGCGCACCCTGTGATCCGTGACAAATCCTCCAGCAGCACTGAATGTGCGTTCCGAAAGAACGCTGGATGCAGGACAGGCCAGTAGCTCAATTGCATACTGTGCAAGCTCTGGCCAGTGATCCATCCTCAAGACCCAGTAAGCCAGAGGATTTTCGGTGGGGAAGGTGTCCAAGTCTGACCTTGCCCCTAGATATTCCTGCACCATGTTTATCAGACGCTGGCGATGGTTGCTGGAACCAATCATACTTTGGGGCTGCGGACTAAAGAATTGTCTGAACGCATCGGTCAGACGGCCACCTTCCCCACCGCTCCTTCTTTGACTGGCCGAAGCCTCAGCAACTCGTTGTCCTGGACCAGGAGTTTGTAACCTCCCAGTCTCTGGGAACGCGTTGCACAGACCTTTCTGCAAGGCCTCCCGGAGTTGTCTCATCCTCTGCTCCCTCTGCGACGGTAACATAAGGTCCGCAACCTTACCCTTGTACCGTGGATCAAGGAGAGTGGCCAGCCAGTAATGGTCCCTCTCCTTGATCCGAAGAATACGAGGATCCTTCCGCAGACTTTGCAGGATCAGGGAGGCCATGCAGCGTAGGTTTGCTGAGGCATTCGCTCCGGAGTCCTCTGGGTCACTAAGGACGACATGATCCGCAGTCACCTCCTCCCAGCCACGTACAAGTCCACTGGTTTCTTGGGACTGTAAATCATCCCTAAAAGACTGCTGCTGATGATGCTGAGTGCCAGCCTCCACCTCCATGCTGACACAATCCTCCTCCTCCTCCTCCTCCTCCTCCTCTTCCTCTTCCTGTGCGATGGGTGGGACAGAAGGAACACTGTCTGGGTAAAGGGGGCCTTGAGAGGCAAGGAAGTCCTCCTCTTCCTGCCTCTGTTCTGCCTCAAGTGCCCTGTCCATTATTCCACGCAGCGTGTGCTCCAACAGGTGGACAAGAGGTACAGTGTCACTGATGCATGCACTGTCACTGCTCACCATCCTCGTGGCCTCCTCAAATGGTGCCAGGACAGTGCATGCATCCCTGATCATGCCCCACTGGCGTGGAGAAAAAAAACCAAGCTCCCCTGACCCTGTCCTGGTGCCGTAGTCGCACAGGTACTCATTGATGGCCCTCTGCTGCGTGTGCAGCCGCTGCAGCATGGCCAACGTTGAGTTCCACCTGGTGGGCATGTCACATATAAGGCGGTTCTTGGGCAGGTTCAACTCCTTTTGCAGCTCAGCCAGGCGAGCACTGGCATTATAAGATCTGCGGAAATGCACACAGACTTTCCTGGCCTGCCTCAGGACATCCTGTAAGCCCGGGTACCTGCCCAAGAACCGCTGCACCACCAGGTTAAGGACGTGAGCCACACAGGGCACATGGGTCAGTTGTCCCTGTCGGAGGGCGGAGAGGAGGTTGGTGCCATTGTCGCAAACCACCATTCCTGGCTTAAGCTGGCGTGGCGTCAACCACCTCTCGGCCTGGCCCTGCAGAGCAGACAGGACCTCTGCCCCAGTGTGGCTTCTGTCCCCCAAACACACCAGCGCAAGCACGGCATGGCATCTTTTTGCCTGCGTACTTGCGTAGCCCCGTGAACGGCTACGGAGCACCGCTGGTTCATAGGACAAACCACAGGAAGAGGCCATGGAGGAAGAAGAAGAGGAGGGGGTGGAGGAGAGAGGTGTGTCACAACCAGTAGTAGCATTTTGGAGGCGTGGCGGTGGGACAACCTCCAACACTACTGCACCTTGTCCTGCATCCTTCCCAGCTGCCAAAAGAGTGACCCAATGGGCCGTGAAAGAAAGGTAACGTCCCTGTCCATGCCTGCTGGACCATGAGTCAGCGGTAATATGCACCTTACCGCTGACCGCCCTGTCCAGCGAGGCCAAGACATTGCCTTCCACATGCCGGTAGAGAGCCGGAATAGCCTTCCGTGAGAAAAAGTGGCGTTTGGGAACCTGCCACTGAGGAACCGCACATTGCACAAACTCACGGAAGGGGGCCGAGTCTACCAACTGAAAAGGCAGCAGTTGAAGCGCTAGCAATTTAGCCAAGCTAGCATTCAACCGCTGGGCATGTGGATTGCTGGGAGTGAACTTCTTTCGACGGTCCAGCAGCTGGGGCAGGGAAATTTGCCTGCTAGAATCGGACGTCGGTGTACTGCTAGCAGAGTGGCCGCAAGTACTTGGCTGTGACACACCTAATTCTACACCTTCATTCCTCTCAGTGCATGTTTCTGAGAGGACTGAAGTTATAGTGGGGTTGGAGATCCCAGCTGATGCGGTGCAAGGAGAGGTCCGCTTTGTTCTTTGGTGTGGGTCTTTGAGGTAGGCTTGCCAACGAGCTGCATGGCAGGTCAACATATGTCTGGTCAGGCATGTGGTACCCAAGCGGCTGATGTTTTGGCCACGCGATATACGCTTGAGACATATGTTGCAAACAGCAGCTGTGCGATCTGATGCACTAGCCTCAAAAAAGGCCCACACCAAGGAACTTTTTGAATGACGGGCAGAGGCAGCGCCCTGCACAGGCGGAGCTCTGCGGTGTGATTCCGTCGGTGTACTGCCCTTACGCTGGCCACCAAAGGGCATCCTGTCTCGTTGGAGATGTGCCTCCTCCTCATCCTCCTCCTCCTCTCTCCTATTAGGCACCCACGTGGAGTCAGTGACCTCATCATCCCCTCCCTCCTCATCACTGGAGCCAATCTGGCAGTATGCTGCAGCTGCTGGAACATGACTGCCAGATTGGTGTCCTTCTTGAGCATCCCCTCTGTCTGCTCTCACCCTACTGCCTTCCTGTAGCTGGGTTTCATCATCAGACCCTTCGAAACGCTGGGCATCCTCCTGGAGCATGTACCCAACACTGTGCTCAAACAGTTCGGGGGACTCCTCAGGAGGAGGACATGGTGGGTCTAGGGAAGGAGTGACTGATGATGAGTCTGACATTGATACCAGGGAAGAGGACGCTTTGGCAGCTGCTTTGCCAGTACCCTGAGCCTGGGTGAGAGAGGATGAGGAGGAGGAGGAGGGCTTGGTCATCCACTCTACCAAGTCTTCGGCATGATGTGGCTCAACATGTCCAGCTGCCGAAAAGAAGGACAAGCGTGTCCCATGGCCATGTGCTGATGACAATGCACCGCGTCCACGACCAGCACTGTTGCCCCCAGACACAGAGCCTGCTTGCCCTCTTTTATTGCCTCCTGACTGTCTGCCTCTCCTTGTTTGCCTTCCAGACATTCTAATAGATGGCCTGCAGGGAGATGGGAAAAAAGCAATAAGGGCTACCTTCAGGTGTCCTTCTCTGTCCCTTGAAACAAGGACTTGCACAGTGAAAGAAACTGACACTCTCCCTACCTACAGTTTTCTGTCCCTAGAAAAAATGTTTTTTTTTAAGCACAATATAGCACAAGGAGAATTCACTCACTGTCCTTCCAGGTCCCTGGAAACAAGGACTTGCACAGTGAAAGAAACTGACACTCTCCCTACCTACAGTTTTCTGTCCCTAGAAAAAATGTTTTTTTTAAGCACAATATAGCACAAGGAGAATTCACTCACTGTCCTTCCAGGTCCCTGGAAACAAGGACTTGCACAGTGAAAGAAACTGACACTCTCCCTACCTACAGTTTTCTGTCCCTAGAAAAAATGTTTTTTTTAAGCACAATATAGCACAAGGAGAATTCACTCAGGCCTCGTACACACGACCGATTTTCTCGTCCAAAACAGTCAAGAAAAGTGCAGCGAGAGTTTTTTTGTCTAGAAAAACGTTTGTGTGTATGGTTTTACGACGAGAAACTTGACGAGAATCTCGACGAGAAAATAGAGAACCTGCTCTCTATTTTCTCGTCAGGATTCCAGATTTCCTCGTCGTGTTTCTCGTCGGCCTGTTTTGTGACGAGAAAATGGTTCGTGTGTATGCTTTTACGACTCTTCCAAAAGCGCGCATGCTCACAAGCAACTATGAGACGGGAGCGCATCTTCTGATAAAACAAGCCTTCATAATGGAGAGAGCACATTCGTCACGCTCATAAATATTTCATCGTTTAAATGTTCTGCATTGAATTCTTCGTTAGAATGTTACATTAATCAAAACGAGAGACCTTCTTTTGCTGCTGATATTCACACAGAGTTCTGCCTTATTTTTAACCTTTTTCATGCTGCTCTTTATAAGATTTATGTGTATTATATCGTGCAAGTTTTTAGGAATAATTTAAATGGTTAGATTTTTCAAAATGATGTTAATTATAATTTCTCAATGTTTTGATAGCGATCTCCCATTTAATTTTCTAATCTATATTTTTAAAATTTCACACCATGTTTTTGAGCTAATCAGATTTAGTTATTCTTTTGGGGGGGTGATATCTGTGCCTTTTATTGTCAGTCAAATGTATCTGCTTACTCCAAAGCTTGTTTTTTTTTATTTAAAAATACACATAGTCAAGTATGAACTTAAACAAAAAACACATTTATTCATGTTTATAAATTAAATAAAGAGAAGGCAGCGCTGGAGAAGCTGCTGCCATTTGTGCATCCCAGGGACCCCAGAGCACACAGCAACCCTGTGTGGACACTAAAATTGGGAGCTTGAGAAGGCCCACATTTCAGAACACAATCTGATGCTGGCCTCCCAGAGGTCAGGAACAGCAGCAGGTGAGATATATGTCCCAAGTGTGTGGTACTACAACAGGCTGCCTTCTGTCCGACCAGTGCGACCACAATGAAGCAAGGCCATCACTTCCTCTTCTTCCTGGCAACCTTCCCTGCAGCCTTTCCTGAAGCCTTTCCTGAAGCCTTCCTTCTTCGTTTAGCTGGAGGCTGGCCCACTGGAGGGGTACTCCTGTCAGGAGGAGGAGGTGGAGGTGTAGCAGAAGGGGGTGGGGCAGAAGAAGAAGGTGGAGGTGTAGCAGAAGGGGGTGGGGCAGAAGGTGGAGGTGTAGCAGAAGAGGGTGGGGCAGAAGGTGGAGGTGTAGCAGAAGGGGGTGGGGCAGAAGGTGGAGGTGTAGCAGAAGGGGGTGGGGCAGAAGGTGGAGGTGTAGCAGAAGGGGGTGGGGCAGAAGGTGGAGGTGTAGCAGAAGGGGGTGGGGCAGAAGGTGGAGGTGTAGCAGAAGGGGGTGGGGCAGAAGAGGAAGGTGGAGGTGGAGGTTGAGGTTGGGTCAGTTGGGCCACCTCACATATGGCGGTATTGGGGGTAATTTGCTCCATCACCCCCTTGTTGAGCAAGGTGATGAGCAGGGGTTCGCATAGGAGGCGTTGCTCCATGCCCATCACCTTGAACTTAGCCTCCACTAGGCCGGCAATGGCCTCTTCAGGGGATGTGGGCTCCTTGAGGGTGGCATGGGCCTCTTTAATAAGGGCCATTGCTGCCTCACTGGTGGTCCTGTCCCTCCTGCCTCTTTTGTGAAGCCTGATGGGAGGCACCTGGGATCTGGTGCTTCTCCTTTGCCCTGCCACCTCCTGTCTGCCACTGGGCCCTGCCACCTCCTGTCTGCCACTGGGCCCTGCCACCTCCTGGCTGCCACTGGGCCCTGCCACCTCCTGGCTGCCACTGGGCCCTGCCACCTCCTGGCTGGTACTGGGCCCTGCCACCTCCTGGCTGCCACTGGGCCCTTCCTCCTCCTGCCTGACAGTTTCCAGACCCTCCTCCTGGCTGATTTCATCCTGTGTATGAAAAAGAAACATAGTTTAATATGTTGGTTTAAACTTTGCATCAAACTTTGTAATCCTGATGGAAGCAATTAGAATGTAAATGCATAAATCCTTGCTTTAAATTTACCACTACATCAGCTTGACTATTTACCACACAATTAAGTGCAGAATAATGTCTACAGATCATGTTTTCACTTGTGTAATACAAAATAATGTATGTTTCTCATCCTGACATATTTGGGAAACATTAATTTTATCCCACTACATTTTCAGTTAATACTATACCTGGCTCCAGATGGACAAATCAGGATCATCCAGGATGGCTGCCTCCTCTTGCTCCAGAGAAGGCTCAGGTTGGCTGCAGGGAAGTCTGGGGGGAAGAGTGGAGAGTGATGGCCTTGGCTCAATGTGGTCATCCAGGAAGGACATCCTGCTGTAGTACCACAAAATCGGGACATAAACATCATCTGCTGCTGCTCCTGACCTCTGAGAAGCCAGCACCTTAGAGCGTTCAGTCCTGTAGGTACCTCTCAAGCTCCCAATTTTAGTGTCCACTTGTTTTGCTGTGGCTGTGGGCACCTTGGTATGCACAAATGGGAGCAGCTTCTCCAGCGCTGCTTTTCTCACCCCTTTTTTTTTATGGATGGGGTTTTTGGTCTCCCACAGACCCGGCAGCTCCCTTACCCGGTCAATAAATTCCGCCAGGAACTCTTTGTCGCTAATAAAGACATTCATATTGTATCTGCAAGTAAAATAAATTATATTTAAATAATGTGAGGCAAACAGTCTAACCTCCTTCACATCCTAGTCACCATATATATCCTCCACCAATCTCAAGACAGTATAGGCCAACAATTTTTACAAGTCTCACAAAATCACATACCTTCGTTCGCACGTCCGTCACTTGAACTCCTCTCTCCGCACACCGAACGTACTATAGTCACATGTGTGTTTGCTATATACACACCACGCATGCGTCCAAATTCGAGCACGTCGCTCCGCACACGTCGCCCGCCCATGACGTTCTAACTAACATCTTTTCCCCGCCCCTTCTCTTTCGGCGCGCAGACAGATATGGCGGAGTTACAGCAGGTGTCTGATAATTCCGCAACTAGCGAAGAGACAAGCCCGGAGACCGAGGACACGTCACGATCAAGGAGGAGATTCAAGGCATCGAATATGTCTTTTGCGGAGATGGCGGAGATGGTGGACATCTTGGTCAAGGCTGATTATGATGCCAAGCATGGGCCGTATATCAAACCAAATAGAAGGAAGGCCAAAATCCTCACTAAAGTTGTGAAGAGTCTGAGGGCGAAGTTCGGGGTGAAACGCTCAAATGAGCAGCTCAGAAAGAGGTGGTCAGACCTCAAACTGAGGGAGCCAGACCAGTTGAGGATCATAAAGAGGATGCTCGCTAAAAGTAAGTAAAATGACGACCTTTCTGCTATTAATCTTTTTAGAAACTGACATTTTTTTTTTTTAATCATATTGTACTCCCTTCCAAAATGTAATATTTTGAACTAGGTTGGGCACAGTAATCGTTCGTTACGTTACCGACACTTCGTTCGGCCACTATCCGCGGTTTTGGCTTATTTAAGACCCCCAAAAGTAATTAGACATCTGCCATTTTTGATCAAGTATTGTGGATAATTTTTAAGTCTAGATGATGATGAAACACACACTTGTACCCCACTTCCAAACAATTTAGCCTGTTTTAAGTTTAACAATGAGATTTTTACAGTGTGATAAATAGACCTTTGGTTTTATTCTCATAGGGGAGAGAAGCCTGGGAGGAGGACACTCCAGGGAGCACATGCACCCCACAACTTCCAAGCAACCCCAAACTCCCAAAGATCCACAACCGAAAGATGTGCAGGAAGTTGAGGTGGAGGAAGGAGAAGTGCAGGAAGGAGAGGTGGATGACGTTGTGGATCTGGTCACCACAACAGGTCAGTATCTGACACCACAGCTTAAGGTAAGCGAGGTAGGCCTGCAGAGTTTGATTATTTTTTTTTTTATGCTTTTTAGGGGATGGAAATGTTGTGAAGGATAGCACACCGTTCTCTGCTGACAGTGCCCTCCGCCTCATCCAGCAAGTGATGGAATGTAGCACGGAACTGGACCTAATTAAACAAAGAATCCATGTGATGGAACAAACATTTAAAGACATTCTCGATGTTTTGGGGAGAATTCAATAAGCCATCCAAACACATTTGTTTTTACATGTTTGTTTTTATATTTTTTCTAATTTTTTGAGTAACAAAGCAGCCAAAAATTGAATATGCACACAGTGTGTGAACATGTGCTATCTGCCATCAGGGGATATCCATGTACGTCTTTTGTGGGTGCAACCCCTTCCTCGTATCAAAAGTCGGTGAACTGAGGAAGGGGATGCACCCCCAAAACACGTCCATTGATCACCCCTGATGGCAGATAGCACATGTTGACAATAGGGATCAGGATTGTAAACTTCCTATTTGCAAAAAAGTAAAAATGTGTGCATATTGAATTTTGGGCTGGGCAAGGGGTGGCAGGACCCCATATTAGGACGGGCACATAGAGACATAGTTTGTGTAACTTAATGTCTCAGATTGCTCAGAGGTATCCAATGTTGTCATTTTAGAAATGCAAGTGGTATTTTTGTATTTTCATAAGCCAAAATTTGCCGGGTTGTGGCCAGGCCAACCCCAAAGTAAAACAAAAAAAAATGTGCAGAGAGTAAAATATTTGACCACAAACAGCGTGTAGCTTCTTTTTATAATACTCTCTAAGCTTATTTGGTTCTTTTGTAAGGTAACATAGTGAAATTGGTTGTTATTTACTAAAGTAAAATACACTTGCCACTACAAATGCACAAAGACAAACTAGGAGACAGGAAAGAACAAATAATTAAAGGTTTAAACAAGATTTTTATTGGGATACTTAGACATAGGCTGGCATAGGAATTGCCCCCCTACCCGTGAAATACTCCATGTATTTGTCCCGAACCACACGGGCATTTTGGGGGGGCAAGCCAAGACGGGCAGATTCCAGGCCAGGAAGGGGATTTGCAGGGGAAAGTCCAGCCTCTGGCAAAACTGAGGCCATATAGGAATTTGATTTTTGGCTCAGAAAGTTTTGTAGCACACAGCAGCATAACACTACATAGTTTATTTTGTAGTCCGCCAAGTGGATGGAAGTCATAAAAAGGCGGAACCGGCTGGCCATTATGCCGAAGGCATTTTCAACGACTCTTCGGGCCCTGGCCAGCCGGTAATTGAACACACTCTTCTCTGGGGTCAGGGTCCTCGTTGGAAATGGCCTCATAAGATGCCGTCCGAGTCCGAAGGCTTCATCAGCCAAGAAAACAAAGGGGAGTCCTTCAATATTCCCTGCATCCGGTGGCAATGCAAGGTCGTCACTCTGGAGACGGAGGGCAAACTCCGTCTGGATGAAGGATCCCCCATCGGACATCCGGCCATTCTTCCCTACATCAACATAGAGGAATTCATACCGTGCTGACACCACCGCCATCAGCACAATGCTATGAAACCCCTTGTAATTGTAAAAAATTAGAGACCAACATCAATCTAATTATACGTTTATTAAGGTGTGTAAAAAAAGTATAATGGAAGGCTCATTTATCATATTCATCACCCCCTCTGATGGGCCATTACTAAATTATTTTGGGGGGGGGAGATGTGTTTGGCCACAGGATAGCATTGCAGTGGCGGTGCGTCCAGAGTGGGCGCTGGAGCACTGTCCCCTCTCTCCTGTGCCCATCACTCAGAACAATACATAGGTTCATGCGTTGCATGAACCTATGTATTGTCTATGCCGCACACTATTCAGGTGGATGGCCTCTTGTAAAGCGACCGACATATGAATAATTGCGTCATTTAGGGGGTTAAAATTGCAGAGCAGAAACAGGTATTAAAAAAGTCTTGCAAATTCCAACCTGAGGGATGTAATTGGCTTCCTCAAAGAAAAATCGGGGACGCAAGGAGGGGGCATTCCTTGTGTAAACACTGACAGGCTGCTCTGGCAATCATGTTCACCAAGTCTGTTTAATGGTAACATGATTGGCTGATGCAACATGAAGGGAAGGAGAAGACATCAAGGACAGAAGAAGGATGGCGCTGACCACAAGAAGGTAAGTGCAGGGCTGTGGGGAAACTGGCTGCATTAGAGGGGACTAAATGGCTGCATTGGAGGGGACAACTGGGGGCGTTTATTAGGCAACAGAGCAAAAAAGGAGGAAGTTTATTTCCGAAATTGGGGTTGGAACCCCCCAACATTTGGAGCAACAGGCGCCCCTGCTGGAAAAGTTAGTGAGGGGAAATATTTAGGGAGGAAAAAAAAGGGGCAATCTAAAGCTTCCAACATGCATGGGGACAAAGGGGACATTCTCAGCATATTACAATCATGGTAATTAGGGAAGGATGAAAGAAATACAATACATTAGCATACATGTAATACATAAAATGTGATGTTAAGGGAGAAAACTTACCCTAATATAGTCCTCCTGCAGGACTTGTATAATAGCAGAACAGGTGTCTGGGATTATGAGGCCCAGAGCCTGGGGGGAGATGCCTGTGGTGAACTTCAAGTCCTGAAGACTTCTCCCTGTCGCCAGGTAACGCAACGTGGCGATGAGCCTCTGCTCAGCACTGATGGCTTCCCGCATAACGGTGTCCTTCCTGGTAATATAGGGGGACACCAAAGCCAACAGTTCCTGAAAAACGGGGTCAGACATCCTCAGAAAATTCCTGTAGTCCTCAGGATTATTCTCGACGATCTCCCGCAGCAGAGGCATGTGGCAGAATTGGTCCCGCTGGAGCAACCAATTCTTGGTCCATGAACTCCTCCTCACACCATTCATGGACTGGTCTTGGTCCAAAACAAGCAGACCAACACCAAGCGCAAGCACAGCACGAACTCGACGACGAGAACGTCCAGGCGACATGGCTAGGAAACGGTCGTCTAATCAGAACGTACAGAACAGAACGCACTTTAGAACAGCAAGGCCTATGAATAACGAACTGAAATTCAGAAACGAACAGGCAAGAACGCACTGTAAAACAGATACGACCTGCCTAGACGCCCTGAAAGTCAAGATACGAACCCACAAGCACAAACTGAACGGCAGAAAACGATCTGAAAAGTACGAAGACTGAAAAGCGCGAATCGTCTCTTCCCAAACTTTTACTTCACACGCGGTAACACGAGATCAGCAAAAGCAGCCCAAGGGGTGGCGCCAAGAAAAAAGATCTTCCCCTTTATAGTGCCGTCGTACGTGCTGGACGTGAGCGCGGAGAACAACGAGGAAATTGGGAAATGTCAGTGTGTACGCATGGAAAGCTTGACGAGAAAATCAACAAGCTTAACAAGATTCTCGTCGAAAAAAACGACGTGTTTTTTACGACGAGAAAATCGGTCGTGTGTACGAGGCCTCACTGTCCTTCCAGGTCCCTAGAAACAAGGACTTGCACAGTGAAAGAAACTGACACTCTCCCTACCTACAGTTTTCTGTCCCTAGAAAAAATGTTTTTTTTAAGCACAATATAGCACAAGGAGAATTCACTCACTGTCCTTCCAGGTCCCTGGAAACAAGGACTTGCACAGTGAAAGAAACTGACACTCTCCCTACCTACAGTTTTCTGTCCCTAGAAAAAATGTTTTTTTTAAGCACAATATAGCACAAGGAGAATTCACTCACTGTCCTTCCAGGTCCCTAGAAACAAGGACTTGCACAGTGAAAGAAACTGACACTCTCCCTACCTACAGTTTTCTGTCCCTAGAAAAAATGTTTTTTTTAAGCACAATATAGCACAAGGAGAATTCACTCACTGTCCTTCCAGGTCCCTGGAAACAAGGACTTGCACAGTGAAAGAAACTGACACTCTCCCTACCTACAGTTTTCTGTCCCTAGAAAAAATGTTTTTTTTAAGCACAATATAGCACAAGGAGAATTCACTCACTGTCCTTCCAGGTCCCTGGAAACAAGGACTTGCACAGTGAAAGAAACTGACACTCTCCCTACCTACAGTTTTCTGTCCCTAGAAAAAATGTTTTTTTTAAGCACAATATAGCACAAGGAGAATTCACTCACTGTCCTTCCAGGTCCCTAGAAACAAGGACTTGCACAGGGAAAGAAACTGACACTCTCCCTACCTACAGTTTTCTGTCCCTAGAAAAAATGTTTTTTTTAAGCACACTATAGCACAAGGAGAATTCACTCACTGTCCTTCCAGGTCCCTGGAAACAAGGACTTGCACAGTGAAAGAAACTGACACTCTCCCTACCTACAGTTTTCTGTCCCTAGAAAAAATGTTTTTTTTAAGCACAATATAGCACAAGGAGAATTCACTCACTGTCCTTCCAGGTCCCTGGAAACAAGGACTTGCACAGTGAAAGAAACTGACACTCTCCCTACCTACAGTTTTCTGTCCCTAGAAAAAATGTTTTTTTTAAGCACAATATAGCACAAGGAGAATTCACTCACTGTCCTTCCAGGTCCCTGGAAACAAGGACTTGCACAGTGAAAGAAACTGACACTCTCCCTACCTACAGTTTTCTGTCCCTAGAAAAAATGTTTTTTTTAAGCACAATATAGCACAAGGAGAATTCACTCACTGTCCTTCCAGGTCCATAGAAACAAGGACTTGCACAGTGAAAGAAACTGACACTCTCCCTACCTACAGTTTTCTGTCCCTAGAAAAAATGTTTTTTTTAAGCACACTATAGCACAAGGAGAATTCACTCACTGTCCTTCCAGGTCCCTGGAAACAAGGACTTGCACAGTGAAAGAAACTGACACTCTCCCTACCTACAGTTTTCTGTCCCTAGAAAAAATGTTTTTTTTAAGCACAATATAGCACAAGGAGAATTCACTCACTGTCCTTCCAGGTCCCTAGAAACAAGGACTTGCACAGTGAAAGAAACTGACACTCTCCCTACCTACAGTTTTCTGTCCCTAGAAAAAATGTTTTTTTAAGCACAATATAGCACAAGGAGAATTCACTCACTGTCCTTCCAGGTCCCTGGAAACAAGGACTTGCACAGTGAAAGAAACTGACACTCTCCCTACCTACAGTTTTCTGTCCCTAGAAAAAATGTTTTTTTTAAGCACAATATAGCACAAGGAGAATTCACTCACTGTCCTTCCAGGTCCCTAGAAACAAGGACTTGCACAGTGAAAGAAACTGACACTCTCCCTACCTACAGTTTTCTGTCCCTAGAAAAAATGTTTTTTTTAAGCACAATATAGCACAAGGAGAATTCACTCACTGTCCTTCCAGGTCCCTGGAAACAAGGACTTGCACAGTGAAAGAAACTGACACTCTCCCTACCTACAGTTTTCTGTCCCTAGAAAAAATGTTTTTTTTTAAGCACAATATAGCACAAGGAGAATTCACTCACTGTCCTTCCAGGTCCCTGGAAACAAGGACTTGCACAGTGAAAGAAACTGACACTCTCCCTACCTACAGTTTTCTGTCCCTAGAAAAAATGTTTTTTTTTAAGCACAATATAGCACAAGGAGAATTCACTCACTGTCCTTCCAGGTCCCTAGAAACAAGGACTTGCACAGTGAAAGAAACTGACACTCTCCCTACCTACAGTTTTCTGTCCCTAGAAAAAATGTTTTTTTTAAGCACAATATAGCACAAGGAGAATTCACTCACTGTCCTTCCAGGTCCCTGGAAACAAGGACTTGCACAGTGAAAGAAACTGACACTCTCCCTACCTACAGTTTTCTGTCCCTAGAAAAAATGTTTTTTTTAAGCACAATACAGCACAAGGAGAATTCACTCACTGTCCTTCCAGGTCCCTAGAAACAAGGACTTGCACAGTGAAAGAAACTGACACTCTCCCTACCTACAGTTTTCTGTCCCTAGAAAAAATGTTTTTTTTAAGCACAATATAGCACAAGGAGAATTCACTCACTGTCCTTCCAGGTCCCTGGAAACAAGGACTTGCACAGTGAAAGAAACTGACACTCTCCCTACCTACAGTTTTCTGTCCCTAGAAAAAATGTTTTTTTTAAGCACAATATAGCACAAGGAGAATTCACTCACTGTCCTTCCAGGTCCCTAGAAACAAGGACTTGCACAGTGAAAGAAACTGACACTCTCCCTACCTACAGTTTTCTGTCCCTAGAAAAAATGTTTTTTTTAAGCACAATATAGCACAAGGAGAATTCACTCACTGTCCTTCCAGGTCCCTGGAAACAAGGACTTGCACAGTGAAAGAAACTGACACTCTCCCTACCTACAGTTTTCTGTCCCTAGAAAAAATGTTTTTTTTTAAGCACAATATAGCACAAGGAGAATTCACTCACTGTCCTTCCAGGTCCCTGGAAACAAGGACTTGCACAGTGAAAGAAACTGACACTCTCCCTACCTACAGTTTTCTGTCCCTAGAAAAAATGTTTTTTTTAAGCACAATATAGCACAAGGAGAATTCACTCACTGTCCTTCCAGGTCCCTAGAAACAAGGACTTGCACAGTGAAAGAAACTGACACTCTCCCTACCTACAGTTTTCTGTCCCTAGAAAAAATGTTTTTTTTAAGCACAATATAGCACAAGGAGAATTCACTCACTGTCCTTCCAGGTCCCTGGAAACAAGGACTTGCACAGTGAAAGAAACTGACACTCTCCCTACCTACAGTTTTCTGTCCCTAGAAAAAATGTTTTTTTTAAGCACAATATAGCACAAGGAGAATTCACTCACTGTCCTTCCAGGTCCCTAGAAACAAGGACTTGCACAGTGAAAGAAACTGACACTCTCCCTACCTACAGTTTTCTGTCCCTAGAAAAAATGTTTTTTTTAAGCACACTATAGCACAAGGAGAATTCACTCACTGTCCTTCCAGGTCCCTGGAAACAAGGACTTGCACAGTGAAAGAAACTGACACTCTCCCTACCTACAGTTTTCTGTCCCTAGAAAAAATGTTTTTTTTAAGCACAATATAGCACAAGGAGAATTCACTCACTGTCCTTCCAGGTCCCTAGAAACAAGGACTTGCACAGTGAAAGAAACTGACACTCTCCCTACCTACAGTTTTCTGTCCCTAGAAAAAATGTTTTTTTTAAGCACAATATAGCACAAGGAGAATTCACTCACTGTCCTTCCAGGTCCCTGGAAACAAGGACTTGCACAGTGAAAGAAACTGACACTCTCCCTACCTACAGTTTTCTGTCCCTAGAAAAAATGTTTTTTTTAAGCACAATATAGCACAAGGAGAATTCACTCACTGTCCTTCCAGGTCCCTAGAAACAAGGACTTGCACAGTGAAAGAAACTGACACTCTCCCTACCTACAGTTTTCTGTCCCTAGAAAAAATGTTTTTTTTAAGCACACTATAGCACAAGCACAAAACACACTGACACTCTCCCTACCTATCCTTCTCTTTCCCTAAACTAAAGGAATCCAGGTTAAGCAAGAAAGAAATAAAAGTCACTGTCCCTGCCTATGCTGCTCTATCCCTGCTCCGGAACACACTACACTAGGCCGCCGTGCTGGCGGCCTTTTATAGTGTGGGGCGTGTACTAAACACCCTCAGCAATAATTGGCCACAGGCATCCTGCCTGTGGCCAATCATTGCTCTCCTCGCTGCCGGCGCTGTGATTGGCCAAGCATGCGGGGTCACAGTGCATGCTTGGCCAATCACAGCGCCTGGATGACACTGCGATGGCGTAGTGCATTGTGGGCCGTTCGCGTCACTCGAATTTGGCGCGAACGGCCCAAATCGTTCGATCTTCGTCGAACGATCGAACAGCCGATGTTCGAGTCGAACGTATGTTCGACTCGAACACGAAGCTCATCCCTAGTTACCAGTCTTGAACAATCACCTCCCCAAGTGAAGGCTATGAGTGAACTACTTAAGATCCCACAAAGTCATGTGGGCAGCAATATTAAGAGCTAAATGCTGACCTAGGCCCAGCTGCAGGAGAGGATTTGTCCAGCGAAGAAACTTTTGGGGAGTCCTGAGTCCTGAGGCTTACACCAAGATAAGCAATCACTACATGTCTGGCAATAGATTTAACTTGAAGTAGACCTCCCTGCTTAGCATCAAAGAATTCCTAGACTCCATGATGCCCGGTCTCAAAATTTGAGCTTCAATTATCAAGCTGTCAAAGGCAGCTTGAAGCTGGATGGGAAAGCACATTCCTTGGAAACAGATGATCCTGATCCAGTAAATCCCTTGGATCAACTGTCCGACGCCCCATTTAGGTTGGCATACCACATCTGCCTGGATCAGCCTGGAACACCGGAATGTTTTCCATTCCGAACATGCGAGACAAATGAGGGAAGGAAGTACTGAAAGGCAGAGGGGCATTCTATCAGAGGACCACTGCACCTGCTCCAAAACTGCCTAGCCTTTAGTTTAACATCAGGGGCCCGGTAGTCAACCTCTGACGTTGCTTACCTGGGACAAGCCTCCAGGAATAGCTTCAGGGTTAGTAATCAGTCCCACAGGTTTAGGCACTGCTGTCAGATGCAGTGTCTGCCAAGATGTATACCTGGAATGCTCATGCCTGATAAGGCTGGAGCCTGATGTTTTGCCAAGGATACCAATCTAGCCTTTTGCTACTGAAAAATTCTGGATCCACCTGAAAATTGAAGTACGCCACCTTTATGGCATTGTCTGCTTGGATCCAGATTATATAAAACAGCCCAGAACTTCTGGATGTTACATTGAGAAAGAAGACCCCGAACCTATCCAAATTACTGGAATATCTGGAGCACCATGTCAGGTTGCTTGATAGAACCTGCACCAATTATTCCCCATCTAAGGATCTCTCTATGAGAATATTTCAGGAAAGCAATGAGGCTGGTACTGGGCCCAGCAGCCTAATACACAAGGTGCTGACCAATAGATGAGGGTCAGTATCCCAGAATGTTAGTGCATGGGTCCAAATGCAAGGCACAGAAATTGCTTAAGGGATGGGAACATTAATTATCTTTGATGCCCACCAAGCCAGAAAGTGCCCCAGGTGAACGGAAGCAATGCAAAAGCCCATAAAAGCTTGCAAAGCCTCAGACTGAACATAAAGTATCCTCTCTGTTCTTCTTTGCCAGCAGTTAGCCTGCTTTCTGCTGAAGGAGACTTTATGCAGTTGGTAGCAACAGTATTGGAATGCAGCTTGAGATATTCTCAAAAACTTGGCATGGAGGGTAACCTCATCCAGGCTCACAGCAATCTTTTATGGCTATGAATAGTGGGCTTCTGTCACCCTCTTTGAGGCAATCCTGACACATTATTTATGTAGCACCCCCCTGGGTCTACTGGGAGCAAGGAGGTACCTCCAGAGGCAGGGGGCAAGCTTACACTCACCCCAGGGTTGAGTCCATGGCTATAATGGGAAGTTAGAACAGAATTTTGGCACCAGTCACTTTAAGTATTTTTCAATGCTTTAATGAGGAAGTTGAAAGAAGTAGTAAGAACGAGGGTTAGGGGAGGTTTCAGATACCATTTGCAGATCACTTAGAGACTCCTTGACTCCAAAGGTAAAACAGTCTTCTCTTTTAGCAGATCTTGACTACCTGGATAGGCCTCTCACACAGACCTAGCAGCCAGTAGAACTCCTGGATAAGCCTCTCTCACAGACTTAGCAGCCAGTAGCACTCTTGGATAAGCCTCTCTCACAGACTGAGCAGTCAGGAGCTAGTTACCACGATTAAGATTGTAGAATAGGATTCAGCTTTACAGTGTCAGAACTTTTAAGCCATCCGGCAACACTGTAAGGGTAGTTCAGATATGGGTGCATCCTCCAAACGAGTCACCAGGACCTCTTGAGAGACCAGCCTTCATCCTGGCTCTCTCCAGCAAGGGTCCTCCCCTGGATCTTCTCAGTTTGGCTCGTCTTCTTCAACACAGGCAAGACAGCCTAAGGACCACCACAGGATTAGTAGGCCCCAGATAGGCTTCTGGGCCTACTTGCAGAACTTGCAGCAGCACATCCTCAGGCCAGGAGGGCCCCGAGGTAATAAATCACCAAGAGCACATGGCTCTGCCCAATAAATACCCCTTCCCAGAATGCACAGCGGTAGGAACCTCCTACTAGGCTGTTCTGGAAATATAATATTTACTATAGCTCAACCAGTTGTACCAGTGACACCTACTGGCAACAGTGAGAAATGCACAACTCAGTAAAGTTTAGAACAGAACCAATAAACTATACAATCAAATCTGAGCTGTTTACAGCTCAGCCAAACTAAATGTACACTATAGCCCCAATTTTAGGAACAGGGGGCTACATGTACTTTGTAAACACAGCTTCACTTAGGATTCACAGAAATTCCTTGTTGCTAAGCATAATGGGCCGGAGAGCTTCTGTCTGCCTTTTATTAAGCGGTTGTTGCACACTCTTCAGGCCAGTGTTGGCGTTTGCAGTATGGAAGAGGATTTTCTTTACTTTGGGCTGGGTTTCTGGTGCTCCTCTCACGCATATTCCTGTCATTGGGACAGTCTGGGCTCTTTAGCCAAGGGAAAGGTCACTTAACACCTCAACGCACTCTTTAAGCAGCAAAATACCTACCCGATGACCCTTACCTATAGGAACCGCATGGATCTTTGTTATGCAGTGAGCTCATGCAGGGCATCTGGAACACTTACAATTAGCCAGGTATAATAATAATGCCACACCGAGACAGGTCTATGGACATATCTACTCATTAGGAACAGGAAATGGCATTGATGCAGGGATTACGGCTATGGGTGTGCTGGCATGCACTTATCTTGGAAACTGTGTCACAGTTCAATGGACTTACTCACTTCTGGGAGGCAGGCTCCAGACACGGACAGCTCTTCTGAGGAACATAGCCCTGGCTGCACTGCTGTATGTGGGGCTAGTTAGCACCTGATTTTTCACCCGAAAAGATCCACAGATCCTTATCAGTGCATTTAGTGTCCCATAGTCAGGGACTGCACTACAGGAGATGCTGAACCTGTGCGGAAAACCACCAAAGGTGGCAGGTAAGGGTTTCTTCTCTTCACACTGGCTGTGAGTTCCATGAGGACAAAAAAGGGAATGGGCTGTTGTGTGGGTGTTAACTTTTTATAGCTGTAGCGGCCTCCTCTCTCCCCTCTCTTCTATCAGCTCGTCTGTCTCTTGTCTAGGGGTACTTTAGAGGAGAGAGAGCGGGGTCACCACGCCAAGCCCTCACCGCAGATGTTTGTGTGGTGGAAGCAAAGTTCTTGTTTTACCTTCGGGTCAGTGTTCTGCACCTGGAACCTCCAATGAGAGTTACCTTGAACAATGTCTGCCAGAAAATGAGCCCCACACCATTAAAGTCCAACACTCCTTTATTCTTCTTGAATGAACACAATCAGTTAGACTCCCTTGTAGAACAGAACAGAAAAGGAGGTATGGATGCGAGTAGGCCCAGACACAATGAACTCTCAACTTTCCTCCCTGAAAGTGGGTTGCGGTCTCCAAGCGAGTGGGGATTTCCTTCCAGGCGGTCTCCGATGAGGGGCCCACCTGTCACTGGCAATATGCTGCACCGGGTCTTCAAGTAAGTATCTCCCACCGGTCCATTGCGCCTTCCGGATTCGGGTACCCACTCCCGGGGTTCCCTAGGACCTCCTTCCCTCCCGGAACTCAGTGGTAGGCACTGAGCTCCGGACCTCCATCCGAGTACCTCACCCCAGGCTAAAGGTGCCTGGGATGGAACACGACCTCCGAACATCCTCTAGGCCTAGACCCGCCTAGGGGACCGACACGAACCACCGCCCTCAGGCTGAAGGTGCCCGGGCTCGACTCCCGCCACCAAAAATGGCCGCCCCCTTTATACCCCCTCCCAGCAAGCACAGCGGGTTCCCCGCCCCACCATACAACCGCTGAGAGAGACCAAAAGAGGTACGCCACCGCAACGATGACTCAACCCCGGGCCCAAAGCAACAGTGCCATCTGGTGGGCCCCAGGGAACCATACATCACAGTTTTCCCCACCAGATTCAAAAAATAGAAAGCATATACCCGCTACATAGCTATGCGCTGGTCCTGTGGGCGTAAGTAGGCGGGGCTAATATCATATGTATGCTGCTATGGATAGGCACCAATAAATAGTTTTGCCTTTAGTTATAGTTTAAATCCTGCTAGATCACTTCAGGCTGGCCCCTTTTGCAGGTATTTGCAGGTATAGCTATGTAAAACATTATAAATAATAGGGATGAGCTTCGAGTCCGAGTTGAACTAATGTTCGACTCGAACATCACCTGTTCAGCTGTTCGCTGAATTTCGAACATTATGGGCCGTTCGCGCCAAATTCGAGTGGCGCGTCACGGCCCATAATTCACTGCGGCATCGCAGCGCATTGCTGGCTGATGACTGGTCAAGCATGCACTATGACCCGCATGCTTCGGCCAATCACAGCGCGCAAAAAACGGAGAGCCATAATTGGCCAAAGCCAGGGTGGCTTTGGCCAATTATATCTCAGGGGGTTTAGTACACGCCCCACACTATATAAGGCCGCCTCCGTGGCGGCCTTGTGTAGTGTGTTGCGGTGGTTAAACAGAGAGCTTACAGAGAGAGAGACAGTGTCATTTATATTGAGTTAGATAGAGCAGGCAGGCGAGTCAGTTAGCTGCAGTTACAGTGTGTAGAGCAGGGGTCTCAAAGTACCGGTCCGCGGGCCATTTGCGGCCCACGGACTGGTTAAAAATGGCCCGCAGGCCCGATCCAGGACGTCTTTTTTCACAGGCACCGCAGAGGGGGAGGCGCCGAAGAGCTTTACCTCTCCATCAGCTCTGTCCTCTTCGCTGCACACTGCCGCAGCCCAGAGAGAGAACAGAGCGGAGGAAGGATCCGCCCATCGCCCCGCCCACCTAGGCACTGACGTTCAGAGCCCCGATCCAGGGTCCTGCTGCTCAGAGCGGGAGATTGTGTTCTCTGGGTGCCCTGTCACTAGGCCTCTGTGGAAGCCAGGAGGAGAGGACTCGGAAGCCAGACGATCCTGACTGCCAGGAGAGGTGAGTAAGGCAAAGTCCTTAGTGGGGTGAATGGAGTATTTTATGGAGTGGGGGGGGGGTAATTGTGTAGTGTGGGGCTATTTGTGCAGTGTGGGGGGTATTTTATGGAGTGTGGGGGGATTTGTGCAGTGTGAGGGTACTTGTGTAGTGTGGGGGCTATTTTATGGAGTGTGGGGGCTATTTTATGGAGTGTGGGGGCTATCTTATGGAGTGTGGGGGGTATCTTATGGAGTGTGGGGGCTATCTTATGGAGTGTGGGGGCTATCTTATGGAGTGTGGGGGGGTATCTTATGGAGTGTGGGGGCTATCTTATGGAGTGTGGGGGCTATCTTATGGAGTGTGGGGGCTATCTTATGGAGTGTGGGGGCTATCTTATGGAGTGTGGGGGCGGGTATCTTATGGAGTGTGGGGGCGGGTATCTTATGGAGTGTGGGGGCGGGTATCTTATGGAGTGTGGGGGCGGGTATCTTATGGAGTGTGGGGGCGGGTATCTTATGGAGTGTGGGGGCGGGTATCTTATGGAGTGTGGGGGGGTATCTTATGGAGTGTGGGGGGGTATCTTATGGAGTGTGGGGGGGTATCTTATGGAGTGTGGGGGGGTATCTTATGGAGTGTGGGGGGGGTATCTTATGGAGTGTGGGGGGGTATCTTATGCAGTGTGGGGGGATTTGTGCAGTGTGGGGCTATTTGTGTAGTGTGGGGGTTAATTGTGTAGTGTGGGGCTATTTGTGCAGTGTGGGGGGTATTTGTGCAGTGTGGGGGGATTTGTGTAGTGTGGGGCTATTTGTGCAGTGTGGGGGGTATTTGTGCAGTGTGGGGGGATTTGTGCAGTGTGGGGGGATTTGTGCAGTGTGGGGGGTATTTGTGTAGTGTGGGGGGATTTGTGCAGTGTGGGGGGTAATTGTGTAGTGTGGGGGGTATTTTATGGAGTGTGGGGGGATTTGTGCAATGTTGGGGGTAATTATGGAGTGTGGAGGGTATTTGTGCAGTGTGGGGGGGGGGTAATGCTGGGGGTAATAATGCGTTTGCTGACACCAGTGATGGGGGTTAATAATGCGTTTGCTGACACCAGTGATGGGGGTTAATAATGCGTTTGCTGACACCAGTGATGGGGGTTAATAATGCGTTTGCTGACACCAGTGATGGGGGTTAATAATGCGTTTGCTGACACCAGTGATGGGGGTTAATAATCAATTTGCTGACACCAGTGCTGGGAGTTAATAATGTGTTTGCTGACACCAGTGATGGGGGTTAATAATGCGTTTGCTGACACCAGTGCTGGGGGTTAATAATCAATTTGCTGACACCAGTGCTGGGAGTTAATAATGTGTTTGCTGACACCAGTGATGGGGGTTAATAATCAATTTGCTGACACCGCATGCTTCGGCCAATCACAGCGCGCAAAAAACGGAGAGCCATAATTGGCCAAAGCCAGGGTGGCTTTGGCCAATTATATCTCAGGGGGTTTAGTACACGCCCCACACTATATAAGGCCGCCTCCGTGGCGGCCTTGTGTAGTGTGTTGCGGTGGTTAAACAGAGAGCTTACAGAGAGAGAGACAGTGTCATTTATATTGAGTTAGATAGAGCAGGCAGGCGAGTCAGTTAGCTGCAGTTACAGTGTGTAGAGCAGGGGTCTCAAAGTACCGGTCCGCGGGCCATTTGCGGCCCACGGACTGGTTAAAAATGGCCCGCAGGCCCGATCCAGGACGTCTTTTTTCACAGGCACCGCAGAGGGGGAGGCGCCGAAGAGCTTTACCTCTCCATCAGCTCTGTCCTCTTCGCTGCACACTGCCGCAGCCCAGAGAGAGAACAGAGCGGAGGAAGGATCCGCCCATCGCCCCGCCCACCTAGGCACTGACGTTCAGAGCCCCGATCCAGGGTCCTGCTGCTCAGAGCGGGAGATTGTGTTCTCTGGGTGCCCTGTCACTAGGCCTCTGTGGAAGCCAGGAGGAGAGGACTCGGAAGCCAGACGATCCTGACTGCCAGGAGAGGTGAGTAAGGCAAAGTCCTTAGTGGGGTGAATGGAGTATTTTATGGAGTGGGGGGGGGGGGGGTAATTGTGTAGTGTGGGGCTATTTGTGCAGTGTGGGGGGTATTTTATGGAGTGTGGGGGGATTTGTGCAGTGTGAGGGTACTTGTGTAGTGTGGGGGCTATTTTATGGAGTGTGGGGGCTATTTTATGGAGTGTGGGGGGGTATCTTATGGAGTGTGGGGGCTATCTTATGGAGTGTGGGGGCTATCTTATGGAGTGTGGGGGCTATCTTATGGAGTGTGGGGGCGGGTATCTTATGGAGTGTGGGGGCGGGTATCTTATGGAGTGTGGGGGCGGGTATCTTATGGAGTGTGGGGGGGTATCTTATGGAGTGTGGGGGGGTATCTTATGGAGTGTGGGGGGGTATCTTATGGAGTGTGGGGGGGGTATCTTATGGAGTGTGGGGGGGTATCTTATGGAGTGTGGGGGGGTATCTTATGGAGTGTGGGGGCGGGTATCTTATGGAGTGTGGGGGCGGGTATCTTATGGAGTGTGGGGGCGGGTATCTTATGGAGTGTGGGGGGGTATCTTATGGAGTGTGGGGGGGGGTATCTTATGGAGTGTGGGGGGGTATCTTATGGAGTGTGGGGGGGGTATCTTATGGAGTGTGGGGGGGTATCTTATGGAGTGTGGGGGGGTATCTTATGGAGTGTGGGGGGGTATCTTATGGAGTGTGGGGGGGTATCTTATGGAGTGTGGGGGGGTATCTTATGGAGTGTGGGGGGGGGGTATCTTATGGAGTGTGGGGGGGTATCTTATGCAGTGTGGGGCTATTTGTGTAGTGTGGGGGTTAATTGTGTAGTGTGGGGGTTAATTGTGTAGTGTGGGGCTATTTGTGCAGTGTGGGGGCTATTTGTGCAGTGTGGGGGGTATTTGTGCAGTGTGGGGGGATTTGTGCAGTGTGGGGGGATTTGTGCAGTGTGGGGGGTATTTGTGTAGTGTGGGGGGATTTGTGCAGTGTGGGGGGTAATTGTGTAGTGTGGGGGGTATTTTATGGAGTGTGGGGGGATTTGTGCAATGTTGGGGGTAATTATGGAGTGTGGAGGGTATTTGTGCAGTGTGGGGGGGGGGTAATGCTGGGGGTAATAATGCGTTTGCTGACACCAGTGATGGGGGTTAATAATGCGTTTGCTGACACCAGTGATGGGGGTTAATAATGCGTTTGCTGACACCAGTGATGGGGGTTAATAATGCGTTTGCTGACACCAGTGATGGGGGTTAATAATCAATTTGCTGACACCAGTGCTGGGAGTTAATAATGCGTTTGCTGACACCAGTGATGGGGGTTAATAATGCGTTTGCTGACACCAGTGCTGGGGGTTAATAATCAATTTGCTGACACCAGTGCTGGGGGTTAATAATGTGTTTGCTGACACCAGTGATGGGGGTTAATAATGCATTTGCTGACATCAGTGCTGGGTATAGTATATTATTGCTGGTATAGTTTATTGTTTTTGAAGTTTTAAAAGTTTGCATGCGGCCCCCATGGGATATGAAAACTTGTCATGTGGCCCTCAGGCAATTTGAGTTTGAGACCCCTGGTGTAGAGGATATATATGCATCCTAGGGGGTTGTATATATATTTATACATTGTATTCAGTTTAGCTAGATCTGTTCCTGTTATTCTTTCTCTATATTGACAGGCAGGCAGGTAATTGTGCTAGCTGCAGTGTTTCACTTAGTGTACTGTGTCCATTGCACGGTGTGCACCAAAAGCTTACCTCAATACAATTGCTGGTGTTCTGATACAAATACAGGCAGGGATCTGCAGTATTTTGCGTTAGTGTCCTTTGCACAGTGTGCACCTAATGCCATTTTTCTCAATCATTTTCATCCATATTGCCGGGACCAGACATTACATTAAAGCCGCAAGTAGTTTTGAATGACTTTTTTTCCTTTAGAAATTTCATTTTGTGCAGGGACAGTTCTAAACACGTCATGCGCCACTTCACAGGCATACTATAGACACCCCCCAGGTACGATATTAAACGGAATATTTCACTTTTTTTTTTTCACTTTAAGCATCATTAAAATCACTGCTCCCGAAAAAACGGCAGTTTTTAAGACTTATTTTTGCATTGATACATGTCCCCTGGGTAGGGATGAGCTTCGTGTTCGAGTCGAACATACGTTCGACTCGAACATTGGCTGTTCGATCGTTCGACGAAGATCGAACGATTTGGGCCGTTCGCGCCTAATTCGAGTGACGCGAACGGCCCACAATGCACTACGCCATCGCAGTGTCATCCAGGCGCTGTGATTGGCCAAGCATGCACTGTGACCCCGCATGCTTGGCCAATCATAGCGCCGGCAGCGAGGAGAGCAATGATTGGCCACAGGCAGGATGCCTGTGGCTAATTATTGCTGAGGGGGTTTAGTACACGCCCCACACTATAAAAGGCTGCCAGCGCGGCGGCCTTGTGTAGTGTGTTCCGGAGCAGGGAAAGAGAAGCATAGGCAGGGACAGTGTCATTTTTTTTCCTTTACTAATCCTGGATTCCTTGTGTTTAGGGACAAATAAGGATAGGTAGGGAGAGTGTCAGTGTGTTATTCTGTGCTAAACCTTGTTTGTAGGGACAGAGAGGTACAGTGAGGGAAAGTGTCAGTGTGCTATTCTGTTCTAAACCAATCTTGCTGAACCATATTTGAAATTCTTGAGTTTAGGGACAGAGAGGTACAGTGAGGGAAAGTGTCAGTGTGCTATTCTGTTCTAAACCAATCTTGCTGAACCATATTTGAAATCCTTGAGTTTAGGGACAGAGAGGTACAGTGAGGGAAAGTGTCAGTGAGCTATTCTGTTCTAAACCAATCTTGCTGTACCATATTTGAAATCCTTGAGTTTAGGGACAGAGAAGGACACTCGTGGAAACTATCAGTGTGCTATTCTGTGCTAAATCTTGTTTGTAGGGACAGAGAAGGACAGTGAGGGAAACTGACAGTGTGCTATTCTGTTCTAAACCAATCTTGCTGAACCATATTTGAAATCCTTGAGTTTAGGGACAGAGAGGTACAGTGAGGGAAAGTGTCAGTGTGCTATTCTGTTCTAAACCAATCTTGCTGAACCATATTTGAAATTCTTGAGTTTAGGGACAGAGAGGTACAGTGAGGGAAAGTGTCAGTGTGCTATTCTGTTCTAAACCAATCTTGCTGAACCATATTTGAAATCCTTGAGTTTAGGGACAGAGAAGGACACTCGTGGAAACTATCAGTGTGCTATTCTGTGCTAAATCTTGTTTGTAGGGACAGAGAAGGACAGTGAAGGAAACTGTCAGTGTGCTATTCTGTGCTAAACCAATCTTGCTGAAGCATATTGCAAATCCTTGTGTTTAGGGACAGAGAAGGATAGGCAGGAGACAGTGTCAGTGTCATTGTTGCTAAGCCTCCTGCACAGTATACACCTGAAGGTAGCCCTTATTGCTGTTTTTCCCATCTCCCTGCAGGCCATCCATTAAAATGTCTGGAAGGCAAACAAGGAGAGGCAGACAGTCAGGAGGCAAAAAAAGAGGGCAAGCAGCCTCTGTGTCTGGGGGCAACAGTGCTGGTCGTGGACACGGTGCATTGTCATCAGCACATGGCCATGGGACACGCTTGTCCTTCTTTTCGGCAGCTGGACATGTTGAGCCACATCATGCTGAAGACTTGGTAGAGTGGATGACCAAGCCCACCTCATCCTCCTCATCCTCTCTCACCCAGGCTCAGGGTACTGGCAAAGCAGCTGCCAAAGCATCCTCTTCTCTGGTATCATTATCTTCATTAGACAATCCTTCCCTAGACCCACCATGTCCTCCTCCTGAGGAGTCCCCCGAACTGTTTGAGCACAGTGTTGGGTACATGCTCCAGGAGGATGCCCAGCGTTTCGAAGGATCTGATGATGATACCCAGATAGAGGAAGGCAGTAGCGTGAGAGCAGAGAGAGGGGATGCTCAAGAAGGACACCAATCTGGCAGTCATGCTGCTGCAGCATACTGCCAGATTGGCTCCAGTGATGAGGAGGGAGGGGATGATGAGGTCACTGACTCCACGTGGGTGCCTAATAGGAGAGAGGAGGAGGAGGAGGATGAGGAGGAGGCACATCTCCAACGAGGCAGGATGCCCTTGGGTGGCCAGCGTATGGGCAGCACACCGACGGAATCACACCGCAGAGCTCCACCTGTGCAGGGCGCTGCCTCTGCCCGTCATTCAAAAAGTTCTTTGGTGTGGGCCTTTTTTGAGGCGAGTGCATCAGATCGCACAGCTGCTGTTTGCAACATATGTCTCAAGCGTATATCGCGTGGCCAAAACATCAGCCGCTTGGGCACCACATGCTTGATCAGACATATGTTGACCTGCAATGCAGCTCGTTGGCAAGCCTACCTTAAAGACCCACACCAAAGAACAAAGCTGACCTCTTCTTGCACCGCATCAGCTGGGATCTCCAACCCCACTATACCTTCAGTCCTCTCTGAAACCTGCTCTGAGAGGAATGAAGGTGTAGAATTAGGTGTGTCACAGCCAAGTACTTGCGGGCACTCTGCTAGCAGTACACCGACGTCCGTTTCTAGCAGGCAAATTTCCCTGCCCCAGCTGCTGGATCGTCGAAAGAAGTTCACTCCCAGCCATCCACATGCCCAGCGGTTGAATGCTAGCTTGGCTAAATTGCTAGCGCTTCAACTGCTGCCTTTTCAGTTGGTAGACTCGGCCCCCTTCCGTGAGTTTGTGCAATGTGCGGTTCCTCAGTGGCAGGTTCCCAAACGCCACTTTTTCTCACGGAAGGCGATTCCGGCTCTCTACAGGCATGTGGAAGGCAATGTCTTGGCCTCGCTGGACATGGCGGTCAGCGGTAAGGTGCATATTACCGCTGACTCATGGTCCAGCAGGCATGGACAGGGACGTTACCTTTCTTTCACGGCCCATTGGGTCACTCTTTTGGCAGCTGGGAAGGATGCAGGACAAGGTGCAGTAGTGTTGGAGGTTGTTCCACCGCCACGCCTCCAAAATGTTACTACTGGTTGTGACACACCTCTCTCCTCCACCCCCTCCTCTTCTTCTTCCTCCATGGCCTCTTCCTGTGGTTTGTCCTCGGAACCAGCGGTGCTCCGTAGGCGTTCAAGGGGCTACGCAAGTACGCAGGCAAAAAGATGCCATGCCGTGCTTGCACTGGTGTGTTTGGGGGACAGGAGCCACACTGGGGCAGAGGTCCTGTCTGCTCTGCAGGGGCAAGCCGAGAGGTGGTTGACGCCACGCCAGCTTAAGCCAGGAATGGTGGTTTGCGACAATGGCACCAACCTCCTCTCCGCCCTCCGACAGGGACAACTGACCCATGTGCCCTGTATGGCTCACGTCCTTAACCTGGTGGTGCAGCGGTTCTTGGGCAGGTACCCGGGCTTACAGGATGTCCTGAGGCAGGCCAGGAAAGTCTGTGTGCATTTCCGCAGATCTTATAATGCCAGTGCTCGCCTGGCTGAGCTGCAAAAGGAGTTGAACCTGCCCAAGAACCGCCTTATATGTGACATGCCCACCAGGTGGAACTCAACGTTTGCCATGCTGCAGCGGCTGCACATGCAGCAGAGGGCCATCAATGAGTACCTGTGCGACTACGGCACCAGGACAGGGTCAGGGGAGCTCGGTTTTTTTTCACCACACCAGTGGGGCATGATCAGGGATGCATGCACTGTCCTGGCACCTTTTGAGGAGGCCACGAGGATGGTGAGCAGTGACAGTGCATGCATCAGTGACACTGTACCTCTTGTCCACCTGTTGGAGCACACGCTGCGTGGAATAATGGACAGGGCACTTGAGGCAGAACAGAGGCAGGAAGAGGAGGACTTCCTTGCCTCTCAAGGCCCCCTTTACCCAGACAGTGTTCCTTCTGTCCCACCCATCGCACAGGAAGAGGAGGAGGAGCAGGAGGAGGATTGTGTCAGCATGGAGGTGGAGGCTGGCACTCAGCATCATCAGCAGCAGTCTTTTAGGGATGATTTACAGTCCCAAGAAACCAGTGGACTTGTACGTGGCTGGGAGGAGGTGGCTGCGGATCATGTCGTCCTTAGTGACCCAGAGGACTCCGGACTGAATACCTCAGCTAACCTACGCTGCATGGCCTCCCTGATCCTGCAAAGTCTGCGGAAGGATCCTCGTATTCTTCGGATCAAGGAGAGGGACCATTACTGGCTGGCCACTCTCCTTGATCCACGGTACAAGGGTAAGGTTGCGGACCTTATGTTACCGTCGCAGAGGGAGCAGAGGATGAGACAACTCCGGGAGGCCTTGCAGAAAGGTCTGTGCAACGCGTTCCCAGAGACTGGGAGGTTACAAACTCCTGGTCCTGGACAGCGAGTTGCTGAGGCTTCGGGCAGTCAAAGAAGGAGCGGTGGGGAAGGTGGCCGTCTGACCGATGCATTCAGACAATTCTTTAGTCCGCAGCCCCAAAGTATGATCGGTTCCAGCAACCATCGCCAGCGTCTGATATACATGGTGCAGGAATACCTAGGGGCAAGGTCAGACTTGGACACCTTCCCCACCGAAAATCCTCTGGCTTACTGGGTCTTGAGGATGGATCACTGGCCAGAGCTTGCACAGTATGCAATTGAGCTACTGGCCTGTCCTGCATCCAGCGTTCTTTCAGAACGCACATTCAGTGCTGCTGGAGGATTTGTCACGGATCACAGGGTGCGCCTGTCCACCGACTCGGTTGATCGACTGACTTTCATCAAGATGAACCAGTCTTGGATCACCACCAGCTACCACACACCTGATGCTGATATAACAGACTAATTGATTTTAAAATGTCACATCCCTTCAAGACTGATGCTGATGCTGAGTGCCTGTGCTGTTATGTTGACTGGCTATCCTCCTCCTCCTCCTCAATGATACGATTAATGATGATAGCTTGGAAGATCATTTTGGTTTATGGGTGACGCCACCAGTGGCTAAGGCCCAATTTTTCAGCCCCTGTTTAACAGGGGCGTGTAATTACAATTTTTGATGCAATACTTTGCAACAGGCCTCATTGCTGTGCTCCAAGTACAGTATCTGTGAGGGGTTGCAGTGTTGTGCCACCAGTGCCTAAGGCCCAATTTTTCAGCCCCTGTTCAACAGGGGCATGCAATTATAATTATTGATCTAATAATTCACAGCAGGGCCCATTGCTGCGCCCACCAAGAGTAACTGTCAGGCCTTACAGTGTTGTGGCACCAGCACCACCATCACCACCACCACCACCACCACCAAAGGCCCAATTTTTCAGCCCCTGTTCAACAGGGGCATGCAATTATAATTATTGATCTAATAATTCACAGCAGGGCCCATTGCTGCGCCCACCAAGAGTAACTGTCAGGCCTTACAGTGTTGTGGCACCAGCACCACCATCACCACCACCACCACCACCACCACCACCACCAAAGGCCCAATTTTTCAGCCCCTATTCAACAGGGGCATGCAATTATAATTATTGATCTAATAATTCACAGCAGGGCCCATTGCTGCGCCCACCAAGAGTAACTGTCAGGCCTTACAGTGTTGTGGCACCAGTACCACCATCAAAGGCCCAATTTTTACTACCACTGATCAACAATTATATGTTATTACAATTCCTGATATAATAGTTGACAGCAGGGCGTTCCAGCACCCACCAAGAATAACTGTGAGTGCTTTCAGTGTTGTGCCAACACCAACACCTAAGGGGCCAATTTCTGCAGAGTATATACGGCAGGTTCCTACTTTCAAACATCCAACTTACAAACGACTACTACTTGCAAACGGAAGAAGACAACAGGAAGTGAGAGGAAATCTACCCCTTGGAAGGAAAATTCTCTCCTGTAAGAATTAATATGGGAGAAAGGTGTCTCCTCTCTACTGATGCTTTATCACCAATCCTTGTTTCAATAAAAACACCACATTTCAAAAACAGTTGTCATTGGGACGCAAAGTGAGGTGAAATGTTCTGAACAGGGGCACAGACAGCAAAAAAAATGTTACAGGGGTGATAACCCTTCCCTATGTTTTCCAAAAAGCTTAAAAAAAGGAATTTGGCATGGAGCTACACTTAACCAATGTAGCTGTTCAAAATTACAAACAGATTCTACATAAGAACAAACCTACAGTCCCTGTCTTGTATGCACCGCCTGTATACGGCTGTTCAGAGTATATAGGGCCTTTTTTATTTTGTGTGCGGGGTTCCCCTTAATATCCATACAAGACCCAAAGGGGCTGGTAATGGGCTGGGGTAGGGGGGGGGGGGGGTTTGATGGGGTAGCTATGCCATTTTTCTTAAAGATTTTCATCCATATTACCGGGACCAGACATTACATTAAAGCCGCAAGCAGTTTTAAATGGCTTTTTTTCCTTTAGAAATGTTATTTTGTGCAGGGACAGTTCTAAACACGGGAAACACGTGGCACTTCACAGGCATACTTTAGACACCCCCAGGTACAATATTTAAAGGAATATTTGACTTTTTTTTTTTCACTTTATGCATCATTAAAATGACTGCTCCCGGAAAACGTCCGTTTTTAAAACTTCTTTTTGCATTGATACATGTCCCCTGGTGCAGAACCCGGGTTCCCAAACTCTGTTTAGGACAATAACATGGATAATAGTCGTTATAATTAGCACTTTAGAATCCGAACGTTCGCATCCATTGTATTTAATAGGGTTCTAATGTTCGTGCGAACTTTCGGTCCGTTCGCGGGTTCTGGTGCGAACCGAACCCGGGGGTGTTCGGCTCATCACTACCCCTGGGGCAGGACCCGGGTCCCCAAACCCTTTTTAGGACAATAACTTACATATTAGCCTTCATAATTAGCACTTTTGATTTCAAACGTCCGAGTCCCATTGTATTTAATAGGGCTCTAAAGTTCGCGCAAACTTTCGGTTCGTTCGCAGGTTCTGATGCAAACCGACCCGGGGGGGGGGGGGATGTTCGGCTCATCCCTAATAAATAGGTGCCTATAATGTAATACACTGTTTGACCCTGCTTTGCACATGCTCAATTGCTCTCTATTTTTAGGCACTGTACTGAGTTTGTAGAGGCCGATCTGCTGACAGCTTAAAGATGTATTGCTGCTCAGGGGCTCTTGCCTTCAGCAAAATGCCAGCCTCCAGCCAGAAGAAACAGTAACAATGCTGGAGGCAATTTACAGCACACACTAATTTTGGTACAAAATTATTAATGTGAAATGTATGTTCTTTGCTAAAGAACATTATTTTTATTACGTTATGAGTAAAATTCCACTTTAATGCAAAAAACAAACAAAAAAAACCCCACACACATACAGTATAAGAAAATACTAATCTGTGGAATAATGTAGATGATTTTTTTTAACCATTCACTGACATTCCCTGTTAATTTTTCACATGCAGATTTGCTGGGTAAACATTTTCTGGCACTTTCCAAACATTTGCCAGTTGCTGTACCTTTATGATATCATTTGTCCACCTGGGAAATGTGCAGTGAATATTCAAAGTACAGGAAGCAGCTTTAGGAGCTCTCCATAGTGCTGAACCATAGTGATTTTTTTTACACGGTTTCAGCATTTGGAGGATTGTTGAACATTTTTCATTTTTTTTCTTTTCTTTTTAACAATATTTGAATTTTTTTGTATAATTTTTTATTTTTATTTTTAAATAAATGCGTCTTCTCTTCTCAGATACTTCCAACCTTGGACATCAAAAATACAGGGCCTAACCCATAGGAAAAGTAAACTTGAGGACCCTTGTGATACCAGTCGTTCAGCACCAGGGATTATTTTGAGTGGGGTCAGTAAAAAGAGTCGTACCTTTTCACAGCACTGGGTCCGGCAGTGGCGGTGTGTCCATAAGGGCGCACAGGCGCCGCCCCCTCTCTCCAGCCACCCCCTCTAGCACCAGGGCCGTCTTTATGGTTTGGGCCCTGGGCAAACATTTTTTTTGAGCCCCCCCCCCCCCCATGCAATTTTTCTCTTTACCCCAACATCTCAAAAAACAGACACTAGGGTTGCCACCTGTCCGGGATTCACCCGGACAGTCCGGGTTTTGAATCATGTGTCCAGGTTTCAGTCCACCTGAAACCCAGACACATTATCCAGACAGGAATGTGGCTTGGAACAGGGCTTGACAGGAATGTGAGTGGGCACTATGTGCACTGCATTACTATTCTCTTTGAAGTGCCCAAAGGTGTCTCAGGTCTGTTACAATCCTATAGCGTATACTAAGACTGGGTTCACACTTGTGCGGTGCGAATTCCAGCTCTCTTATCTCTGCAAAAAGATAATAGAACTGTTCAGCAGATCATCTCCGTTTTAGCTGCGAATTTGGTGACCTGGAAGAGAGGAGGGGGAGGGGGGAAGTGTAGTGAGGAGAAGGAGAGAAATCCTGATTTTTTAATAAATTGTGATATACTTCACCATGGAAGCCCCTCTTTTCTTTGCATCTTTCCACTAATGATTGGACATCTGTTCGGATCGGTGCTGTGGCTGTGAGAATTTCCTTATTGATATTATCCACAAGCGTCTTTGACTACCTGTAATGGGTGTCATTGAATTTTGGTGAGTAGGATGTGTGGCAGGTGATGGTGGTGGAAGATCTACACTCACTCCATATTATTCACCAGGATCAGGAAGATTCACATGCACTTTATAAAATTAATTATTTACCTCTATTGGACACTTATTAGATGTTGTCTTTGATGGACTTATATATATATATAGTGGGTACGGAAAGTATTCCGACCCCCTTAAATTTTTCACTCTTTGTTATATTGCAGCCATTTGCTAAAATCATTTAAGTTAATTTTGTTTCCTCATTAATGTACACACAGCACCTCATATTGACAGAAAAACACAGAATTGTTGACATTTTTTGCAGATTTATTAAAAAAGAAAAACTGAAATATCACATGGTCCTAAGTATTCAGACCCTTTGCTCAGTATTTAGTAGAAGCACCCTTTTGATCTAATACAGCCATGAGTCTTTTTGGGAAAGATGCAACAAGTTTTTCACACCTGGATTTGGGGATACTCTGCCATTCCTCCTTGCAGATCCTCTCCAGTTCTGTCAGGTTGGATGGTAAATGTTGGTGGACGGCCATTTTTAGGTCTCTCCAGAGATGCTCAATTGGGTTTAAGTCAGGGCTCTGGCTGGGCCATTCAAGAACAGTCACGGAGTTGTTGTGAAGCCACTCCTTGGTTATTTTAGCTGTGTGCTTAGGGTCATTGTCTTGTTGGAAGGTAAATCTTCGGCCCAGTCTGAGGTCCTGAGCACTCTGGAGAAGGTTTTCATCCAGGATATCCCTGTACTTGGCCGCATTTCTCTTTCCCTCGTCATCCTGTCCCTGCAGCTGAAAAACTCCCCCACAGCATGATGCTGCCACCACCAGTTGGGACTGTATTGGACAGGTGATGACAGGTGATGAGCAGTGCCTGGTTTTCTCCACACATACCGCTTAGAATTAAGCCCAAAAAGTTCTATCTTGGTCTCATCAGACCAGAGAATCTTATTTCTCACCATCTTGGATTCCTTCAGGTGTTTTTTAGCAAACTCCATGCGGGCTTTCATGTGTCTTGCACTGAGGAGAGGCTTCCGTCGGGCCACTCTGCCATAAAGCCCCGACTGGTGGAGGGCTGCAGTGATGGTTGACTTTCTAAAACTTTCTCCCATCTCCCGACTGCATCTCTGGAGCTCAGCCACAGTGATCTTTGGGTTCTTCTTTACCTCTCTCACCAAGGCTCTTCTCCCCCGATAGCTCAGTTTGGCCGGACGGCCAGCTCTAGGAAGGGTTCTGGTCGTCCCAAACGTCTTCCATTCAAGAATTATGGAGGCCACTGTGCTCTTAGGAACCTTAAGTGCAGCAGAAATTTTTTTGTAACCTTGGGCAGATCTGTGCCTTGCCACAATTCTGTCTCTGAGCTCTTCAGGCATTTCCTTTGACCTCATGATTCTCATTTGCTCTGGCATGCACTGTGAGCTGTAAGGTCTTATATAGACAGATGTGTGGCTTTCCTAATCAAGTCCAGTCAGTATAATCAAACACAGCTGGACTCAAATGAAGGTGTAGAACCATCTCAAGGATGATCAGAAGAAATGGACAGCACCTGAGTTAAATATATGAGTGTCACAGCAAAGGGTCTGAATACTTAGAACCATGTGATATTTCAGTTTTTCTTTTTTAATAAATCTGCAAAAATGTCAACAATTCTGTGTTTTTCTGTCAATATGGGGTGCTTTGTGTACATTAATGAGGAAAAAAATAAACTTAAATGATTTTAGCAAATGGCTGCAACAAAGAGTGAAAAATTTAAGGGGGTCTGAATACTTTCCGTACCCACTGTATGTGTATATATATATATATATATATATATATATATATATATATATATATATTTCTTTACACATTATGGATACTTTATGATCGTGTTTGCTGACACTGTTTGATGCACTTTTTTGCACTTGCACTTTAAATATTTCAATTTTTTTTCATCTTGAGAGAGCGCGGTTCAAATTAATTCTTAAATACATTTTTCTTAATTTATGTTTATTTTATTTACAACGAGCTGCTCTCATTGTCACTATTATTATTATTATTTAAATTTAGATTATTATTGTTTTGCCATTCGCGCAGGTTTGGGGTGTTTAAACGAATTCCCATACATATACTTTTCGATCAAACATCGCTGATGGCTCGGTATTCACAGCTCCCTGAGCAGAGAGCTGCAGACTGTCAATCAGCAGCTCTCCACTCTGCTCCTCCTCGCTCACTGGAGCGCTATGCTGTGGAGGGGCGGGGCGCGGCCGTCTCAGGCTCTCAGCGGCTCGCTGAGAGACTGAGACGGGTGTCAGTCCAGGCACCTGGTGGATCCAGACATAATTGTCTCTGTGACGCGGTGCCTGATTCCAGTGATGTCAGAGGAGAGCGGACTTCAGCCCGCTCTCTGCTGAAAACGGTTTATAGGAGTGCAAAACGAATTGCACTCCTGTGACCCATAGAAGAAGCCCAGCCAAACGAGCTTAGGCTGGACTTCTCCTTTAATCCTTTAAAGTCTCAAAGCTGGGAACCATGAGATAGCTACAGAATAGTTAAAGTCTCATATCTGGGGTCCATGAGTCAGGTCTCTCGGATTACGGTGTTGTAGGGAGTCAGGTTCTCTACTCACAAGTCCTAGAGCAGCTACATTCCCAGACCAGATCCCTTGATAGAGAAGTCCAGCAATCAGTCTAGAGGTGCTTCAGAAGCAAGCAGCCTCCTGAATCTCACAGATGCATCCCTGGCATGACAAAAAAAAACATCTCCTCAAGGCTTCAGGCTATTTATCACCTCCCAGACCACCTTCTGGGCACACCTCCTCAGGGCATCGTAAATATTCCGGCCTTTGATTTGAATTTCCTGTCCTAAGATCTGAAAGCTTCTCCCAGAGACAGGGGGGAATAATCAAATTCCCAGCTTGTGAAATCATGAGCAGACCAAGGCAAATAATCACTGCTGCTCTGATTACAGAGCAAGCCAAAAACAAAATTTACCTAACAACCTATAGTAGGAGGATGCTACAAAATAAATGGAATAGGGGCATGTCTGACTAGCTCAGTTACTGAGGGCTGATAACTGAGTGCACTGGGTCTAACACTGGTACCTATTAGACTGCATATTCAGGTACTAAGTACAACTATTTTAACAGGAAAGTAGAGGAAAGACCCCAAAAAAATAGTTTTTTTTGTGAATATCTTTTTCTGTGACTTCAGTAGAGCTTTAATAATGAGCCTTAAATTAGAAATAATCCCATTTACCAAGTAATCTGCTGCCACTGCTTCGACATGGGAACTCGATTTGACACGAGCAAATACATTTCTTTCATTAAAACAAGTGTAGTGAGTTGTTTCCATGTCAGAGAACGTTCCCATCATTAAGTGAAATATAAGCTCTCCCAGCCTTTTGTGCTGTTTTAGTGATGGATTATTAAACAAGAGGAACATGAAATTTTACCAGAGGTATTTTTGAGAAGCCGGTGTGTCCTGATGTAAGATTCGACTTTGCTGACAAAAGGCGCGAGACTCGGGCAGGCAATCTGTCATCGCAAACACAGACGTCCTGGTAAGCCCTAACTGCCAAAATTCTTCCTTTTAACAATTGGACAATGTCTTTCAAGTGTTAAACACGGAGAACAAACACAGTGATTGCCTTGCTCAAGTTCTTGGAAATAACACTCTGCAGTGTTAAAAGAAAGACAAGTTCACTCACCTGAAAGTAGAATGAAATTGAAATACAGTAAATTTACCTAAGCCTTAACTTCTTTTTATATAAAAGGTTCCCTTCTTTAATGATGGGAGACTGTCCTGGTTTTATTGGTCTGTTTTATTTTTTTATTTTTATTTTTTGTAGCTTTTTTTATTTATTCTTTTCCCCGGACTGAACATGCACATGTATGTACTAAGTTGTTATGTATTTAAAATAAATAAAGAACTATGTATGTGGTATATGATCTTAAATTAACCGTTGATGTAATTATCATATGTATATGTTCTTTTTTTCAATAGAAGGCTTGTACCTCTAATTGGAAAGCATTCCCTGAAGAAGCCCGATATATGGGCGAAACATGTTGGTAACTCCATTCTACAGTGCTGTATCCATAAAACTTTATTGATATGTACTTGCCAATTGTTATCTTTTAACAATTTTTTATTTGCTCTTTAAATAAAAAAAATCTTATATATTATAGTTATGTACTATTTCACATTTATTTTGCACCTTAAAAATCAAAATTTCCCCTCTTGTACTAATTATTTTGCTATATGTATGTAATTTTTGTTTTCTACTTTAAATTTGATACTTGACAAAGGATTCCCAGAGCTTTATTTTTTTTCAAAGTGATTTTCTTGAATTGTAAGCTCTAATGAGCAAGGCCCTCTGATTCCTCTTGTATAGTGTATGGCTGAGTGAAACTACGAGGAGGGCCAGCATGACTGGGGCCTGCAGAAGAGGCAGAGTACTAATGGGTGATTTAGAATGATGCAGTCTGCTTAGGAGATTGAAGAGTTCAAGGCAGAAGGTATGTCCTGTAGTGGGTAGAGAGGAGGAGGGATCATGTCACAGCTCAGTCAGAGCTCACAGTTTTCTTCTTTGTTCCTGAATTTCACCTGTAGGAAGAACAAAAGGTGGGTGACTTGGACAACATGCTGTCCCAGCTAAGAGCTGCGGCTGTGGCCAGAGGCCATGGGTGGCTACAATACAAACTATCAGACTTATTGCAGGAGCCCAGACAGGTCTTTCCTGGGCCCTCTTCTAGTTGCCCAGGTGCTAGGAGGTCTTGGCCTTCTGAGCGTTTCATTCCTGAGGTGACATCTCAGGTTCAGTGGCATTCTGGGAGCTCCTCAAGGGACCCTCTGCCCTCACCGGCCAAGCACACGCCTGCTTCCCCTGGTGTGCGAGTCGGGAGGAATCACCAGGGGAAGCAGGCGTGTGCTTGGCTGGTGGGGTAAGAGGGTCCCTTGAGGGGCTTCCAGAATGCCACTGAACCTGAGATGTCACCTCGGGAATGAAGCGCTCAGAAGGCCTAGACCTCCTAGCACGTGGACCTAAACCTCCTAGCACGTAGATGGGTTAACCCATCTACGGTGAACCCAGGGCGAGCGTTTTTTCATCTGGCACCCACTCCTCTGTCCTCACACCTCGCAGTGTGGATGATGTGGCTGGCTATACAGGCTCCCTGCCTGTGTCTAGCCTGCCTGCCAGGTTTCGGGAGCAGCAGGGGCCCCCAGTGACAGAAGACATGGGTGGCAGCTTTCTCCTTGGTCCTGGCATCGCAAAGAGTGCACTGCGGATGGAAGGAGCCAGCCATCAGCTGGTGAGGCTTCCTCCATCCCTCACAGAGCCCAGCGTGGGAGTAGGAGAGGGAGTACCCGGGGTTCCGGTGTGGCGGCGGCTGCTGACATCAGCTCTGGGGCCGGCAACTGCACCCTGGAGCCTGCTGAGGGGAGAGAGCGACAGCACGGCTCGGTGAACAGAGCCAGTCAGAAGGGGTGCTCAGCCGCTCTGAAGATGGTGAACTCCCGCACGCTGCACGGGGATCTGGATCTGCGGCTGAATAACCTCCTGTGTTAAGTAAGTAACAAGGCAGTTGCTCGGCACAGGACCAGTAAGATACAGTGTATGGTAGCAGTGCCCATTACAGTCATTTCCAGGAATCCCACAGTTATGGCACATACTGTACATACTTACAATGGTCCAAGCTGGAGTAGTGTAATTATATAAAGATTGCCATACCTGGAATTCAGCTTACCACTTTTAACTACAGATAAGCCTGTAGTTTGTGATTCGACTCCAGCCAATCACAGCGCCGGAGCCCACGATACCCAGAAATAACTCCGGGAGACATGTTGCCAGCCACAGCGGTGTGCCGGGACTGCTGCGGGGGGCTTCGATCTAAGGTAAGTATTTCATAATGAGCTATGCTATGCTATGCTCATTATGCCTTTGTCTTGCAGGTTTTTTATTTTTATTTATTTATTTAATTTTCGTTAGTTTACAACCACTTTAAGTATATGAAAATAAATGAATGCTCATAGTCTGGCCATAGATTCACTTGCTGGCATTTAGACATATATTTAATATTGTTTTAATGAATATATAAATGTAGTTATTGGTGTTTTTATACTTCCTGGTTAGTAATACACAGTGAGGCTGGGTTCACACTTGTGCGACAAACGCTTCGACTTTGGGAGCACATGTCGCATGACGTGTGAAAATCAATGTATCCCTATGGGAGCCGTCTTAACTGGTCCGACACAAGTCAGTCCGACTTTGAAAATGCTCCCTGCACTACTTTGGTCCGACTTCGGTCCTAGTTCAGTCCATTGAATATCATTAAAGTCGGATCAAAGTAGGATCCTTTGTCCTAACCATCCGACTTGTGACATCCGACATGGTGATAAGGTCGGGTTCACACTGGTATGACACAACAGTTGTACAACTTTGGATCCGACTTTGCCCTGCGACTTGAAGCCAGACATGCGTCCGGCTTTAATGAACAGGTATCCGACTTTGATCCCCAACAATACCAGGCACTCTGCCTGGTATGAATCTTTGGGGGAAACTCCATGCAAAATGTTAAAAGGCATACCAGGCCCTTTGGTCTGGTATGTATTTTAAGGGGAACCCCTACCCCGAAAAAACGGCGTGAGGGTCCCCCAAAATCCATACCAGACCCTGAGCACACAGCCCGGCAGGTCAGGAAAGGAGATGAGGACGAGTAAGCAAGTGTCAAAAATAGCAACCTATTATAAATGCAAATAAAGTGCAAGTGAATAGGTGAAATGTTATTGACCTAAACCAGTTCAATATGACTTATGCCAAACAATGTCCAATTCAAGACAGATGTAAAACAGCTTGCTGCAATCAGAGGTACACAGAAGCAAATCTTCATCCAATGTTTCAGCCAAGCAGACGAGAGATAATGTACAGAGTGGCCGCTTACCGAATCTGTTGGATCTCTATCACAGAGATCATGAGAGCTCAGCACAGGGATAGGAGGCAATACCCAGACGTCACACACCAGGCTATTTATAGGCATTCGCAGGAGAGTGACACCGCAAACACAGGCAGCACTCCTGTGTCCCCAGGTCGCCAAAGTACAGGACTCACAAATCTACGCAACGTATATGTAAACACAGACATGCCGCCAGATTATGTCCTTCCGTGTGATTACTAATATAGCATACCGGCGTGAACCATGATCTCCAAAGGGAAAAACATGATTATCGCACTGAAATAAATCAAATTAAAAAACTTCATATAAATACATACACATGTCCTTCTGATATCAACATTAAAATGTAATAACAATGATTGGTCATCTTCCTCCTGTGTCAGTAATAGAAAACGGCACTAGGGGAAAGACGATTGGACCAAAAGGCCACTTTACATTATTGATTTCATATTACATAAATAAGACGGAGCAATACATTAAAAAGAAACAATCCATTGAAAAAAAGGTGAATAAAACAATACATTGAAAACAGGGGGAGGGGGCCCACTCGGGGGAGGGGGCCCATCCAAAAGGCTCCTTTATAGAAGGAACATCCTCCCCACCTTACGCCCCACCAAAAACCTCATAAGGTGGGTACCCATAAAATGTTCTGGGGGGGGGGAACCTTTTTACTTATAAGTAAATAAATATATTATATGAGGATAATATATATAAATAAGGTGAAAAATGCTGTGTTGCAACCCCCCTGACTCCTATAGGAAAAATATGTAGATTCCTAAAAACTACATAAAAAAGGAAAAAATTGATAAAAATTCAAAAATGAAGATGTAAAGCCAGAGGGACATCAACTATTATTTATGTGTAGCGGGTATACACTTTTCTGTGTGTTTAAAACTGGCAGAGACACCAGTGATGTGCAGTTCCCTGCAGCCCCATGGGTGGCGCTGTCGCCTTGGGCTGGGGTTGAACCATTGCTGTGTGCTGTGCTCCCTTTTTGTCCTCCCTCGGCAGCGGTATGGTGGGGCGGGGAACCCGCCGTGCTTGCTGGGAGAGGGTATAAAGGGGCCGGCCATCTTTGTCACGGGTTCGAGTCCCGGGCACCTTCAGCCTGAGGGCGGTGGTTCGTGTCGCTCCCCTAGGCGGCCTAGGCCTAGAGGAAGTTCGGAGGTTGTGTTCCATCCCAGGCACCTTTAGCCTGGGGTGAGGTACTCAGATGGAGGTCTGGAGCTCAGTACCCAACACTGAGTTCCGCGAGGGAAGGAGATCCTAGGGGACCCTGGGAGAGGGTACCTGAATCCGGAGGGCGTAATGGACCGGTGGGAGACACTTGCTTGAAGACCCTGTGCAGCATATTGCCGGTGACAGGTGAGCCTTCCATCGGAGACCGCCTGGAAGGAAATTCCCCCTCGCTCGGAGACCGCAACCCACTTTCAGGAAGGAAAGTGGAGAGTTCGTTGTGTCTGGGCCTACTCGCATCCACACCTCCTTGTCTGTTCTGTTCTCTAAGGAGTCCAACTGATGGTGTTCACTTTTGTATTGAGAAGAATAAAGGAGTGTTGGACTTTAATGGTGTGGGGCTCATTTTCTGGCAGACATTGTTCAAGGTAACTTTCTTTGGAGGTTCCAGGTGCAGAACACCGACCCGAAGGTAAAATAAGAATTTTGCTTACACCACACAAACATCTGCGGTGAAGGCTTGGCGTGGTGACCCCGCACTCTCTCCTTTAAGGTACCCCTAGACAAGAGACAGACGAGCTGATAAAGAGAGGAGAGAGAGGAGGCCGCTACACGTGGGGGCTCGTCCGGGATTGGTGTTCGTGCTACTACGGAGTTGAACGTGTCTGCCGGGAGGAGTTCCGAGTAGGTGGGCCACGTTATTGGCCAAAGTGCATCCCTGCTCGAAGTCGTGGACATGACCCAGTGAAGGGAAAGGCCCACGCAGAAGAGCGAGAGAAGCTGGAGCCCAGCCGTGTGAAGTAGTACACGTGGGGGTTTCTATTTGCACTGCGCCACCAGGCACAACCCCACCGCTTAGTTCGTGGGCGTGACTCAGAAAGGAAAAAAGAAGAAAAGCCTGCGAACTGGAGCAAAGGGGAGGAGTCCAATACGTGTGAAGGACTACACGTGGGACGTTGGCGCAAAACTTTGCAGTGCACGAAGGACCAACAGCAAGTCACCATGTTCGGACAAACAGTGTGGGTTCCACTTCATCCTTCTACCACGTCTTTGACTGCTGCTGCTCCGGTGACCGATACAGGGATTCGGCTAAAGCCAAGGGGATGATTCGCCCTGTATTCATGCATGGACGTTGAGGCCCTGGGTGTGATTTGTCCCGGCTGTTCGGGACTGGTGTGCCAACTGAAGCCGTTCAGGCGATGCGAGGCCTGTGGGGAGTTTCTATTTGAAGTAGATCCAGTGGTTGAGAAGCCTAGGACCATTAACCCCGGCCATGTTGCAGGCAGCACCACTCAGAGAGGAGGAATCACCGCTTTGACAGCTATCCCTGTTCGCACTGCAGCGACCGCGGAGGAGGTCGCGACTACTCAACGGGAGAAATCCGAGGATGCTGACTCGGTCACCACTGTCTCACAGCGTCCACTACCGAAGAGAAAGACCGGCATGGTAGCCCCGACCAGCGGTTGTGGTGGACCATCCCGCCCGGCCCAGAGGGATCCGTCGGCAGGAGTTCCGGACGTCCCGCCTCAAGTAAAGGCCGAGGTAAGCCAGGTGGAGAGATTTGGTGTGTGGGAGGAGGTGGTAATTCAGTCTCCACTACGGGCTACCTGCCTGCGGAGGAGTGTGACATCTCCGACCTGGAGTCGCTCTCCGATTTGGGAGACGATGTCGCTATTGATGAACTGTTTGCTGAAAAGGGCTGGGACAAAGTACCTCTTGCTTCATCCCGCAGAACCAGGGACCCACTCATGTCTACAGGGGATAGTACACCCCGGGTGGAGGCACCAGCGCCTGAAGAGGGGTCCCGTCTTCAACCTGCCCTTACATTCCCGGTACCCCCTACACCTGGGACCGGGGAAAAGAGACTGTTGTTGCGGGCACCTATGCCCAGATCAGATGTGATCAAGGTCTCTCACCACCCGGACTCAATAGTTTTGCCTGGTGAAGGGGACAGAGCCACTATGCCTCCTCTGGCGAGACTACAACGCCTATTTGGCCAGAAGGTTGCTGCTGAGTACGGATGGGAGTATCCATACTTGTCCAAGGAGTTGCTGTATGAGGTTGAAGTGTGCCGGGAGCGCTGGTACAATGACTTTGTGTGGACCCACCTTCAGGTTCCACACGCCCGCAGGTACCTGGCATGCTCCCCCAAGGCCTCTCAGCGTTTTAAAGATTGCAAGGCAGAATGGATGTTGGGACGGCACATCCACGCGGACAAGGTGCTGATCCGGCGCAAAGAAGGGGATGATGTCGAGTACCATCTGGAGACCATGGATCAGCACTTGAAACCACTTGTTTTGCCCCATCCCCGTTTCTATCTGTAGGAGGAAAGAGACTCTGTTCTTGTTTCTTATGCTGCTGAACTTTCTGGGGCTTGTTGTCCCTGTTGCCCAGAGGAATGAAGGACTGTTCCTGCTTTTGTTCTTCAATTTCCTACGAGAGATCATGGACTCTGGGGTAGATAGGGCTCAATAGAAGAAGAGAAGTTCCACGAGTGCAGTTACCGCGACACTGTCACCAGGTGGCAGTGTTGCGCATCGTTAACACTTTTCACACCCTCACTCTATGGAGAAAAGGGATTTCTTTACGAAGAAGTTTCTTTCCTCCTACACGAATACATGTGTCAGGGTTTATGTGTGGTAATTTTCTTTTTTTCCCTCTGCAGGAGAGCATCCCATTAAGACCACTGAGTATGGGGTGGGTCTTAGTCAGGATGGGTGGGAAAAAGTGTAATGTGAATGTGATTCTAAAGTTATGGTTAAAATGTTGTTGTTTCCTTTCCCTTTCATGTAAGGTTTAGACACAATTGCTTCAGTTGACCAAGTTTTCAAAAGTTTATTTTGTACAATTTGTAGTTGGTTTCTGGACTAGGCTATGCCAGCCGTTGAGGGCATAGTTTACTCCAGACACTGGGGACCAGTGTTAAATTACCAGGGGGAGAGTGTAGCGGGTATACACTTTTCTGTGTGTTTAAAACTGGCAGAGACACCAGTGATGTGCAGTTCCCTGCAGCCCCACGGGTGGCGCTGTCGCCTTGGGCTGGGGTTGAACCATTGCTGTGTGCTGTGCTCCCTTTTTGTCCTCCCTCGGCAGCGGTATGGTGGGGCAGGGAACCCGCCGTGCTTGCTGGGAGAGGGTATAAAGGGGCCGGCCATCTTTGTCACGGGTTCGAGTCCCGGGCACCTTCAGCCTGAGGGCGGTGGTTCGTGACGCTCCCCTAGGCGGCCTAGGCCTAGAGGAAGTTCGGAGGTTGTGTTCCATCCCAGGCACCTTTAGCCTGGAGTGAGGTACTCAGATGGAGGTCTGGAGCTCAGTGCCCAACACTGAGTTCCGCGAGGGAAGGAGATCCTAGGGGACCCTGGGAGAGGGTACCCGTATCCAGGGGGCGTAATGGACCGGTGGGAGACACTTGCTTGAAGACCCGGTGCAGCATATTGCCGGTGACAGGTGAGCCTTCCATCGGAGACCGCCTGGAAGGAAATTCCCCCTCGCTCGGAGACTGCAACCCACTTTCAGGAAGGAAAGTGGAGAGTTCGTTGTGTCTGGGCCTACTCGCATCCACACCTCCTTGTCTGTTCTGTTCTCTAAGGAGTCCAACTGACAGTGTTCACTTTTGCATTGAGAAGAATAAAGGAGTGTTGGACTTTAATGGTGTGGGGCTCATTTTCTGGCAGACATTGTTCAAGGTAACATTCTTTGGAGGTTCCAGGTGCAGAACACCGACCCGAAGGTAAAATAAGAACTTTGCTTACACCACACAAACATCTGCGGTGAAGGCTTGGCGTGGTGACCCCGCACTCTCTCCTCTAAGGTACCCCTAGACAAGAGACAGACGAGCTGATAAAGAGAGGAGAGAGAGGAGGCCGCTACATATGTAACAGTTGATGTCCCACTCTATGTTGAGGCCCAGGGTGCTGTAGCATGCCATATAAAAAATCCACCGCTTTTCCCTGCGTGATATGTGGCGTTTCATGTTGTCTCCTCTCCAGTGTGTATCGCTCAATTCCTATGACTTCCAGTAATGATGGATCCCGATCATGGTGCTGGCGAAAGTGTAATGAAACACTGTGGCCAATGAACCCCCTGCGAATATTTGAAAGATGTTCTCGTATCCTAACCTCTAGCGCACGGGTGGTCCTCCCAATGTATTGGAAGCCACAGGGTCAACATAATAGGTAAATAACCCCTACAGTGCCACATGTAATGAGCTCAGATATGGAATATTCTCAGGAGGTAGTGTGTGAAGTAAAAGTGGAGGTCCAAACCGTTCTGGATAATGAACATACTTTGCATGTCCTGCAAGGAAAAAAGCCCTTTAAGTGCCCAAACAAATGAGTTTTCGGAGGAGGGTCAACAACACTGGGTGCCAACAGGTCCTTAAGATTTTGGTTTCTTCTAAAAAGAACTTTTGGATGTTCCGGAAGTTGGGGTCCCAGGACTTTGTCACACCTGAGTACCTGCCAGTGTTTTCGTATAACTTTGTTGACCCACCACAAATGGGACGAAAATGTAGTCAAAAAGGACCATTGTAGATTTGTAGCCATATCCTTATTTCCTCTGGTTTTGAGGACCAGAAGGCTTTGCCTGTCCATAGATGCAACATCTCGTATATCCTTATCCAGAGTAATCGGTTTGTATCCCTTCTCCAAAAAACGATTCTTCAGTATCGTCAGTTGAGTTTCAAAGTCTTCCGGATGCGAGCAATTACGTCTAACTCATTGGAACTGGCCCTTTGGGATGGCCTTGAGCCAGTTAGGATAATGTCCACTATCCATTGGGATATACCCATTCCTGTCTATACCTTTAAAAAAAGTTTTAGTCAGGAGAGCACCTTGGTCTTTAAAAATCACTAGGTCTAAAAAATTTACAGATATAGCACTGTGTTCGTATGTAAATTTAATCCCCCAATCGTTGGTGTTGAGTGTGGTCATAAAATCACATAGAGACCCCACGTCCCCCTTCCACAAAAAGAAGGCGTCATCAATGTAGCGACGCCATAGGAGGAGGCGGGGCTCTTCGAGGGAAAATAGTTTCTAGTTCTCCCACAGGGCCATGAACAGGCCCGCAAGGCTGGGGGAAAATTTAGCCCCCATTGCCACACTGGTGCTCTGTAAATAAAACTGACCGCCATAATAAAAATAGTTATGCTCCATGGCAAAACAAAGCAGTTTCATAACAAATTCCAGCATTGAGGATTTAAATGAGAGCTCCTTTCGCAGAAAAAATTCAGCCGCCTTATATGGGTACCCATCTTAAAAGGTTTTTGGTGGGGCGTAAGGGGGGGAGGATGTTCCTTCTATAAAGGAGCCTTTTGGATGGGCCCCCTCCCCCTGTTTTCAATGTATTGTTTTTTCACCTTTTTCTCAATGGATTGTTTCTTTTTAATGTATTGCTCCATCTTATTTATGTAATATGAAATCAATAATGTAAAGTGGCCTTTTGGTCCAATTGTCTTTCCCCTAGTGCCGTTTTCTATTACTGACACAGGAGGAAGATGACCAATCATTGTTATTACATTTTAATGTTGATATCAGAAGGACATGTGTATGTATTTATATGAAGTTTTTTAATTTGATTTATTTCAGTGCGATAATCATGTTTTTCCCTTTGAAGATCATGGTTCACGCTGGTATGCTATATTAGTAATCACACGGAAGGACATAATCTGGCGGCATGTCTGTGTTTACATATATGTTGCCTAGATTTGTGAGTCCTGTACTTTGGCGACCTGGAGACACGGGAGTGCTGCCTGTGTTTCCGGTGTCACTCTCCTGCGAATGCCTATAAATAGCGTGGTGTGTGACGTCCGGGTATTTCCTCCTATCCCTGTTGATGCCTCGTATGGAGAAACGCAGCGTCGGGCGGAGCAAAAGAACCTGACGTCACCACGCCCCAGCTGACTGTCCCGAGCCGCGGCTGGAAGATCGCATGTTTTTAAACTGTTCTGCTGAAAAGTTTTTAATGATGTCAGTAACCCTGCATTTTGGAATAAAGGGACTTTATTTTTAAAGTACTACACCATGAAGCTTTTCATTTTCCTCTTTCAAAATACCCTCGTCCATCACGTTTTTTGTTGGGAGTGAATCCTGTCTATGGTAAGACCGACTGCAGTTCTCAGATGTTCGGTGGAGGAGAGGATCTGTTTGGAGACGTGACCGGCTGCCGTGGATTTCCTTGAGTGATCCCTTGTGTGCTGAGCTCTCATGATCTCCGTGATAGAGATCCAACAGATTCGGTAAGCGGCCCCTCTGTATATTATCTCTCGTCTGCTTGGCTGAAACATTGGATGAAGATTTGCTTCTGTGTACCTCTGGTTGCACCAAGCTGCTTTACAGCTGTTTTGAATTGGACATTGTTTGGCATAAGTCATATTGAACTGGTTTAGGTTAATAACATTTCACCTATTCACATGCACTTTATTTGCATTTATAATTGGTTGCGCATTTTACCTATTTTTGACACTTTAATTTTTAGCTGTTTATTCCAGCTATCTTGTAATTGCAGCACCAGTCATATTGATAGATTGAGTTCCTACTTTTTCTTTTTTCTTTGTGTAGCGGCCTCACCCCTCTCTCCCCTTCTTATTCTCGGCTTGTCTTTCTTTGTCTAGGGGTGTTAGTGCTGGGGAGAGGGATCAGATACACTACGGCCCATGTCCTCCATAGTGACAAGGTGAAGACCAGAAAGATCGGGCTTTGTGTAGGTGTCCTAGAGTCAAGTCCTGTACTTCGTCCCTGACTCCTTTGCTCCTAGTAACCAGAGTTCCACACAGTGAATAGGTCCAACACAGTTTTATTCTTCTCAGCGAATGAACACACAGCACGGTTAAGTTGGATTATTTTGCAACAACTTAGTCTTGATGGGAATAGGTTGAGGCACAATCCTTTCCCTTCTCTTGCCAACCACTGTGGTATCACCAGTGGCGAATAGTCACTGCCACTGACTATGTGATGTAGAACGTGAATTACCTTCGCTAGCAAGGCCCCTGTCAGGGGAAGGATATCCGTCCAAGGGAGATACCGGAGGCCTCTCTGTCACCAGCGATGCTGCGCCGGACTCTCCAGAGAAGTTCTGCTCACCAGACCTCACAAACTCAGACAGGGGCACCCAAGGATTTAGGGCCCCCTCGGATTCCTCCACCCTCGCGGAAATCAGACAAAGGTACTGAGCCCTAGGCATTCGCCATAGTACCTCACCCCAGGCTAAAGGTGCCTGAGATGGACTCCATCTCCGCTCCGGCCAGGTCAAGGGCACCTGGGCCCGGAGCACCGGAACGCCAGCACCCAAGCTGAAAGTGCCTGGGTGCGGCCGCGTCCTCCGACTTCAACTCTGAACCCCATGGTCAGGGCGTCCGCCCCTTTTTATCCCCTCTCCCTTTGCGCCACAGCGCGTTCCCCGCCCCGCTGTACCAGCTTCAGGGGAGGACAAAAAGGCACAGTCTTGCGATGTGAGCTCAACTCCGGCCCAGGGCAACAACGCCACCTGTAGGCCGCAGGGAACCTCACATCCCCAGAGTCCTCCAAGAACCATAAAAGGGTCTCAGATTCCCTAGCAATCAGTGCATCTGGGTTACACTACCACCCAGATGCTTCCCCTAAATTCAAATACCCGCTACATTTGTAAAGAAAGATACATATTTATTTAATTCATTAACCTTTTTTGCACTGTCACTTTTTGTTGTACCAGTATCTATTTGTATTTACTGGGATATTTGCATTTTTGCACACATTGGCACCTTTTGCATATATTAGCACTTTTGCACAGTGGGGTTAGCGCGGATTGTCCACGCTTAACACGAGTAAGCAAGTGCCCCCCTCCTGAATCATACCAGGCCGCGTGCCCTCAACATGGGGGAGTGGGTGCTCTGGGGCAGGGGGCCCTGGGCCCACACCCCAAAGCACCTTGTCCCCATGTTGATGAGGGCAAGGGCCTCTTCCCGACAACCCTGGCCATTGGTTGTCGGGGTCTGCGGGCGGGGGACTTATCTGAATCTTGGAGCCCCCTTTAACAAGGGGGCCCCCTGATCCCGGCCAAGCACAGTATGTGAATGAGTATGGGGTACATTGTACCCCTACCCATTCACCTAAAAAAAGTATCAAAAATAAAACACAGTACACAGGTTTTAAAGTACTTTGTTAAGCAGCTCTGGGGTCTCTTTAGATTTCTTCTCCCCTCTCCGACTCTTCTCCGCTCTCTCTCCGGCTCTTCTGTCTCTCTCCCGCTCTAATGCCAGGTGCACGGTGTACCACTACTTATATTGGCATGGGGCGGGGGTCACCGTGTGATGTCACCTGGAGGCCCCACCCCCTTATGATGTCACCGCCGTGGCATGACGGGTAGTGACGTCATAAGGGGCGGGGCCTCCGGGTGACGTCACACGTGACCTCGACCCATGCCAATATAAGTAGTGGCACACCACGCACCTGGCATTAGAGCGGGAGGGAGCGTTGTGTCAACAAAGGAAGAAAAACAGAGGGAGAAGACAGCGGTGAAGACCGGGGAAAAGAGTGAGCAAAAGAGCAGAAGACAGCGGACAGAGGGAGAAGAACCGGAGAGAGCGGAGAAGAGCCGGAGAGGCAGAAAACATCAGTGGAGGAGACAGAAGAGCCGGAGAGAGTGCTGAGAAGAGCCGGAGAGGGGAGAAGAAATCGGAAGAGATGCTGGAGCTGCTAAATAAATTACTTTAAAAACCTATGTACTGTGTTTTATATTTGACATTTTTTTTTTTTAAGTGAATACTCATTCACATCGGGAAGAGGCCCTTGTCCTCATAAATAGGGATGAGCTCGGTGTTCGAGTCGAACATAGGTTTGTCTCGAACATCGGCTGTTCGTGCGTTCGGCGAACAACGAACGATTTGGGCCGTTCGCGCCAAAATTCGAGTGACGCGAACGGCCCACAATACACTGCGCCATCGCAGTGTAATCCCGGCGCTGTGATTGGCCAAGCATGCACTGTGACCCTGCATACTTGGCCAATCACAGCGCCGGCAGCGAGGAGAGCAATGATTGGCCACAGGCAGGATGCCTGTGGCCAATTATAGCTATGGGGGTTTAGTACACGCCCCACACTATAAAAGGCCGCCAGCGCGGCGGCCTTGTGTAGTGTGTTCCGGAGCAGGGAAAGTGAAGGATAGGCAGGGACAGTGTCAAATCTTGTCAAATCTATTCTTTGCTAAACCTTGTGTGTAGGGACAGAGAAGGATAGGCAGGGAGAGTGTCAGTGTCATATTCTTTGCTAAACCTTGTGTGTAGGGAGAGAGAAGGATAGGCAGGGAGAGTGTCAGTGTCATATACTTTGATAAACCTTGTGTGTGCAGGGAGAGAGAAGGATAGGCAGGGGACAGTGTCAGTGTCATATTCTTTGCTAAACCTTGTGTGCAGGGAGAGAGAAGGATAGGCAGGGAGAATGTCAGTGTCATATACTTTGATAAACCTTGTGTGCAGGGAGAGAGAAGGATAGGCAGGGGACAGTGTCAGTGTCATTGTTGCTAAGCCTCCTGCACATTATACACCTGAAGTTAGCCCGTATTGCTGCTTTTTCCTGGTGTGTTACACCAACAGGATTTTGCGGCACTTACAGCGGGCGGAGTGTGCCTCCTGACCATATTACACCTTAACTTAGCCTGTATTGCTGCTTTTTCCTGGTGTGTTACACAAACAGGATTTTGCGGCACTTACAGCGGGTGGAGTGTGCCTCCTGACCATATTACACCTTAACTTAGCCTGTATTGTTACACCAACAGGATTTTGCGGCACTTACAGCGGGCGGAGTGTACCTCCTGACCATATTACACCTTAACCTCCCTGGCGGTATGATTCTGTCTGGAATTATGTACCAAAAGCGGTACAATTATTTTGCATGGAAATTTGGTGTTATGTATTGTAGGCCTGCGATTCTTAGTAATTACTTACTTAAACCTGTCCAAACAAGAGTCTAGTAGACATCCCGGGTATGATAAAGTTTGAAACACAAAATAATAAATTATAATATAATAAATAACTATAAATAATTATAACAAATAGTAATGTAATTATAATAAAAATTATTCAATAATGTAATCATATCAAAAACACTGAAATTTGCTCAGTTGCAGAATTGTCACTGTCATTAGATTTTTTGTTTGATGATGAATTTCCCCACAAATCGCTATCGCTCAATTCTGCGAGTGATTGTAATTTATTATCGCTGTTTTTTAGCTGGTCTAAAATCACTTTTGACATAAAGGGACACTTTTTGGTTGCTATGGACAATCTCCAGTTTCCAGGCAGAAAGAAGTTTTTATTATATAAAACTGCATGCAGGACATTGGGCAGACCACTAGGGACAAAGGGGGTGTGTAATTATTACATACAGTACTGTAATCTGTAAGATTACAGTATACTGTATGTATACTATGTGTTTACTTTTTTGAATTTGGCGCCGAACTCCGTCCCCGTGCGTCGCAACGTCGCAGGGAACGGAGCTCGGCACTCGGCAGTGAGGATCGAGCGAGACACGGCTCGCAGACACTGCGGGAGGACATCGCAGGATCCAGGAAACAAGGTAAGTTACTTCCCCTGGATACTGCGATGCAGCCCGAGTCTGGCTCGGGGTTACCGCTCTTAGCATTGAAAACTCACCCTGAGCCAGACTCGGGATTACCGCTAAGGAGGTTAACTTAGCCTGTATTGCTGCTTTTTCCTGGTGTGTTACACCAACAGGCATTTGCGGCACTTACAGCGGGCGGAGTGTGCCTCCTGACCATATTACACCTTAACTTAGCCTGTATTGCTGCTTTTTCCTGGTGTGTTACACCAACAGGATTTTGCGGCACTTACAGCGGGCGGAGTGTGCCTCCTGACCATATTACACCTTAACTTAGCCTGTATTGCTGCTTTTTCCTGGTGTGTTACACCAACAGGATTTTGCGTCACTTACAGCGGGCGGAGTGTGCCTCCTGACCATATTACACCTAAACTTAGCCTGTATTGCTGCTTTTCCCATTTCCCTGCAGGCCATTAGAATGTCTGGAAGGCAAACAAGGAGAGGCAGACAGTCAGGAGCCAAAAAAAGAGGGTAAGCAGGCTCTGTGTCTAGAGACAACAGTGCTGGTCGTGGACGCGGTGCATCGCCATCAGCACGTGGCCATGGGACACGCTTGTCCTTCTTTTCGGCAGCTGGACGTGTTGAGCCGCATCATGCCGAAGACTTGGTAGAGTGGATGACCAAGCCCTCCTCATCCTCCTTATCCTCTCTCACCCAGGCTCAGGGTACTGGCAAAGCAGCTGCCAAAGCGTCCTCTTCCCTGGTATCAATGTCATCATCAGTCACTCCTTCCCTAGACCAACCATGTCCTCCTGAGGAGTCCCCCGAACTGTTTGAGCACAGTGTTGGGTACATGCTCCAGGAGGATGCCCAGCGTTTCGAAGGGTCTGATGATGATACCCAGCTAGAGGAAGGCAGTAGCGTGAGAGCAGAGAGAGGGAATGCTCAAGAAGGACACCAATCTGGCAGTCATGTTCCAGCAGCTGCAGCATACTGCCAGATTGGCTCCAGTGATGAGGAGGGAGGGGATGATGAGGTCACTGACTCCACGTGGGTGCCTAATAGGAGAGAGGAGGAGGAGGAGGAGGAGGAGGAGGAGGCACATCTTCAACGAGGCAGGATGCCCTCGGGGGGCCAGCGTAAGGGCAGCACACCGACGGAATCACACCGCAGAGCTCCGCCTGTGCAGGGCGCTGCCTCTGCCCGTTATTCAAAAAGTTCTTTGGTGTGGGCCTTTTTTGAGTCGAGTGCTTCAGATCGCACAGCTGCTGTTTGCAACATATGTCCAAGCGTATATCGCGTGGCCAAAACATCACCCGCTTGGACACCACATGCTTGACCAGACATATGTTGACCTGCCATGCAGCTCGTTGGCAAGCCTGCCTTAAAGACCCACACCAAAGAACAAAGCTGACCTCTTCTTGCACCGCATCAGCTGGGATCTCCAACCCCACTATATCTTCAGTCCTCTCTGAAACCTGCTCTGAGAGGAATGAAGGTGTAGAATTAGGTGTGTCACAGCCAAGTACTTGCGGGCACTCTGCTAGCAGTACACCAACGTCCGATTCTAGCAGGCAAATTTCCCTGCCCCAGCTGCTGGACCGTCGAAAGAAGTTCACTCCCAGCCATCCACATGCCCAGCGGTTGAATGCTAGCTTGGCTAAATTGCTAGCGCTTCAACTGCTGCCTTTTCAGTTGGTAGACTCGGCCCCCTTCCGTGAGTTTGTGCAATGTGCGGTTCCTTAGTGGCAGGTTCCCAAACGCCACTTTTTCTCACGGAAGGCGATTCCGGCTCTCTACCGGCATGTGGAAGGCAATGTCTTGGCCTCGCTGGACAGGGCGGTCAGCGGTAAGGTGCATATTACCGCTGACTCATGGTCCAGCAGGCATGGACAGGGACGTTACCTTTCTTTCACGGCCCATTGGGTCACTCTTTTGGCAGCTGGGAAGGATGCAGGACAAGGTGCAGTAGTGTTGGAGGTTGTTCCATCGCCACGCCTCCAAAATGCTACTACTGGTTGTGACACACCTCTGTCCTCCACCCCCTCCTCTTCTTCTTCCTCCGTGGCCTCTTCCTGTGCTTTGTCCTCGGAACCAGCGGTGCTCCGTAGGCGTTCAAGGGGCTACGCAAGTACGCAGGCAAAAAGATGCCATGCCGTGCTTGCGCTGGTGTGTTTGGGGGACAGGAGCCACACTGGGGCAGAGGTTCTGTCTGCTCTGCAGGGGCAGGCCAAGAGGTGGTTGATGCCACGCCAGCTTAAGCCAGGAATGGTAGTTTGCGACAATGGCACCAACCTCCTCTCCGCTCTCCGACAGGGACAACTGACCCATGTGCCCTGTGTGGCTCATGTCCTTAACCTGGTGGTGCAGCGGTTCTTGAGCAGGTACCCGGGCTTACAGGATGTCCTGAGGCAGGCCAGGAAAGTCTGTGTGCATTTCCGCAGATCTTATAATGCCAGTGCTCGCCTGGCTGAGCTGCAAAAGGAGTTGAACCTGCCCAAGAACCGCCTTATATGTGACATGCCCACCAGGTGGAACTCAACGTTGGCCATGCTGCAGCGGCTGCACACGCAGCAGAGGGCCATCAATGAGTACCTGTGCGACTACGGCACCAGGACAGGGTCAGGGGAGCTCGTTTTTTTTTCACCACGCCAGTGGGGCATGATCAGGGATGCATGCACTGTCCTGGCACCATTTGAGGATGCCACGAGGATGGTGAGCAGTGACAGTGCATGCATCAGTGACACTGTACCTCTCGTCCACCTGTTGGAACATACGCTGCGTGGAATAATGGACAGGGCACTTGAGGCAGAACAGAGGCAGGAAGAGGAGGACTTCCTTGCCTCTCAAGGCCCCCTTTACCCAGACAGTGTTCCTTCTGTCCCACCCATCGCACAGGAAGAAGAGGAGGAGGAGGAGGAGGATTGTGTCAGCATGGAGGTGGAGCCTGGCACTCAGCATCATCAGCAGCAGTCTTTTGGGGATGATTTACAGTCCCAAGAAACCAGTGGACTTGTACGTGGCTGGGAGGAGGTGGCTGCGGATCATGTCGTCCTTAGTGACCCAGAGGACTCCGGACTGAATGCCTCAGCTAACCTACGCTGCATGGCCTCCCTGATCCTGCAAAGTCTGCGGAAGGATCCTCGTATTCTTCGGATCAAGGAGAGGGACCATTACTGGCTGGCCACTCTCCTTGATCCACGGTACAAGGGTAAGGTTGCGGACCTTATCTTACCGTCGCAGAGGGAGCAGAGGATGAGACAACTCCGGGAGGCCTTGCAGAAAGGTCTGTGCAACGCGTTCCCAGAGACTGGGAGGTTACAAACTCCTGGTCCTGGACAACGAGTTGCTGAGGCTTCGGTCAGTCAAAGAAGGAGCGGTGGGGAAGGTGGCCGTCTGACCGAATCGTTCTGACAATTCTTTAGTCCGCAGCCCCAAGGTATGATCGGTTCCAGCAACCATCGCCAGCGTCTGATATACATGGTGCAGGAATACCTAGGGGCAAGGTCAGACTTGGACACCTTCCCCACCGAAAATCCTCTGGCTTACTGGGTCTTGAGGATGGATCACTGGCCAGAGCTTGCACAGTATGCAATTGAGCTACTGGCCTGTCCTGCATCCAGCGTTCTTTCAGAATGCACATTCAGTGCTGCTGAAGGATTTGTCACGGATCACAGGGTGCGCCTGTCCACCGACTGTTGATCGACTGACCTTCATAAAGATGAACCAGTCTTGGATCACCACCAGCTACCAAACACCTGAAGCTGATATAACAGACTAATTTATTTTCAAATGTCACATCCCTTCAAGACTGATGCTGATGCTGAGAGACTGTCCTGTTATGTTGACTGACTATCCTCCTCCTCCTCAATGATCCGATTGACGATGATAGCTTGGAAGAACATTTTTGTTTCTGGGTGCCGCCACCAGTGGCTAAGGCCCAATTTTTCAGCCCCTGTTTAACAGGGGTGTGTTATTACAATTTTTTATGCAATGCTTTGCAGCAGGGCTCATTCCTGCACTCCAACTAGAGTATCTGGGAGTGGTTGCAGTGTCGTGGCACCAGCACCAGTGGCTAAGGCCCATTTTTTCAGCCCCTGTTTAACAGGGGCGTGTAATTAAAATTTTTGATGCAATACTTTGCAACAGGGCTTATTGCTGTGCTCCAAGTACAGTATCTGTGAGGGGTTGCAGTGTTGTGGCACCAGTGCCTAAGGCTCAATTTTTCTGCCCCTGTTTAACAGGGGCATGTAATTACAATTCTTGATCTAATAATTCACAGCAGGGCCCATTCCTGCGCCCACCAAGACTAACTGTGAGGCCTTACAGTGTTGTGTCAACACCACCACCACCACCACCACCAAAGGCCCAATTTTTCAGCCCCTGTTCAACAGGGGCATGCAATTACAATTCTTGATCTAATAATTCACAGCAGGGCCCATTCATGCGCCCACCAAGAGTAACTGTGAGGGCTCACAGTGTTGTGGCAACACCAACATGTAAGGGGCAAATTTCAGCTGAGTATATAGGGCAGGCCCCTACTTTCAAACATCCAACTTACAAACGACTCCTCCTTGCAAACGGAAGGATACAACAGGAAGTGAGAGGAAATCTACCCCTAGGAAGGCAAATTCTCTCCTGTAAGAGTTAATATGGGAAAAAAAGTGTCTCCCCTCCACTGATTCTTTATCACCAATTCTTGTTTCAATAAAAACCCCAAATTTTCTAAAAACATTTGTCAGGACGGAAAGTGAGGTGAACTGTTCTGAACAGGTGCACACTGCACAGACAGCAAAACAAATGTTACAGGGGTGATAACCCTTCCCTATGTTTTCCAAAAAGCTTAAAAATAGATTTTTTGGCTGGAGCTACACTTAAACAATGTACCTGTTCAAAATTACAAACAGATTCTACATAAGAACAAACCTACAGTCCCTGTCTTGTATGCACCGCCTGTATACGGCTGTTCAGAGTATATAGGGCCTTTTTTATTTTGTGTGCGGGGTTCCCCTTAATATCCATACAAGACCCAAAGGGGCTGGTATTGGGCTGGGGTAGGGGGGGGGAGGGTGTGTGATGGGGTAGCTATGCCATTTTTCTTAAAGATTTTCATCCATATTACCGGGACCAGACATTACATTAAAGCCGCAAGCAGTTTTAAATGGCTTTTTTTCCTTTAGAAATGTAATTTTGTGCAGGGACAGTTCTAAACACGGGAAACACGTGGCACTTCACAGGCATACTTTAGACACCCCCCCCAGGTACGATATTTAAAGGAATATTTGACTTTTTTTTTTTCACTTTATGCATCATTAAAATGACTGCTCCAGAAAAACGGCAGTTTTTAAAACTTCTTTTTGCATTGATACATGTCCCCTGGTGCAGAACCCGGGTTCCCAAACCCTTTTTAGGACAATAACATGCATAATAGTCGTTATAATTAGCACTTTAGATTTCATACGTTCGCATCCATTGTATTTAATAGGGTTCTAAAGTTCGTGCGAACTTTCGGTCCGTTCGCGGGTTCTGGTGTGAACCGAACCCGGGGGTGTTCGGCTCATCACTACTCATCAACATGGGGACAAGGTGCTGCCCCAAAGCACCCACCCCCCCATGTTGAGGGCATGCGGCCTGGTACGGTTCAGGAGGGGGGCGCTCGCTCGTCCCCTCCGCCTTTCCTGACCGGCCAGGCTGCATGCTCGGATAAGGGTCTGCTATGGACTTTGGGAGGGACCCCACACTGTTTTTTCAGCATAGGGGGCTCCCCTTAAAATTCATACCAGACCGAAGGGCCTGGTATGCTCTTAGAGGGGGAACCCATTCCGTTTACAAAAAAAAAAAATAATTGGTGTGGAGTTCTTCCTAAAGATTTATACCAGACACAGTGCCTGGTATTGTCTGGGATCGAAGTCGAATCCCTGTTCATTGAAGTCGGACGCATGTCGGACTTCAAGTCGGATCCAAAGTAGTACGACTGTCGCGTCGTACCAGTGTGAACCCGGGCTAAAAGGAATTCATGTCACACTGGGATTGTTTTGATTGGTCAAAGGACAAGTCATACCATCACAAAGTTGGATCAAAATAGTATCCTGTTCATTCAAGTCGAATGGATGTAGGACAGATGTAGCACTGATGTCGCAGAGCAAAGTAGGATGACAGTCGTATGACTGTTGTGTAGTATCAGTGTGAACCCAGCCTGATTGTGCCTTGTGAATTCCTTTCTATTACTGAAAGTCTATATCAGACTGGTTTTTACTTAACCCCTTGTAGCCGGCGCCTGCCAACCCCTTAAGGGGTTTAGATTGCTGGGAGGTGGGCTTAAAGGGGAGTCCCAGCCTTTTTTTATGTTTATTAAAAGTCAGCAGCTACAAAAAGTGTAGCTGCTGGCTTTTAATAAACATACACTTACCTGTTCCACTGTCCAGCGACGCGACGCCCGGAGCTCCGCTTCTCTCCCCCTCTTCTCCACCGGCGCCTCCATTCATAGTGTGGGCACCCAGCCGTGACAGCTTTCGGCTTCACGGCCGAGCACTCACTGCGCATGCGCGAACGGCGCAGCGCTCTCTGAGTGGACAGGCGATCGCCTCGGACCTGTCACGTCCCAGGTGATCGCCTACAGGGAGGGGCCGCCAAAAGGTGATATGACAAATCACCTAGGCCACCCTAGGGCGGAGGGAGGAAGTGGGATAGGACGTCCCACTCCTACTGAAGCCCCCTCTCCCCCCCCCAAAAAAAAAATTACATGCCAAATGTGGCATGTAAGGGGGCGAGGAGTGGATTAAGCGGAAGTTCCAAATTTGGGTGGAACTCCGCTTTAAGGTCATTTGCCTGCTTTGATTGGCTGTCACCGCGGTCACATGATCGCTGCTTGCGATCGGGAGTTTTCTGTTAGCCGCCGGAAACTGTGACGGAAACACTCGGCACATCGCTATTTGCACTAATGCATGCAAATATGCACCTGCTTAGCGCTAAGGCTTGCTGGTCGAGAGTCCACATGTTTGCGTGCGGCTGGCACCAAGGAGTTAATTAACAACAGATTTTTTGCAATCTCTAATGATTTTTAATATTCATATACAGTAGGTGCCGCCGATATTGTGTCAATCTCGCCACTTCTAGCGGCGAGATTGACACCCTATGAGCTCCGTCGCGAGAGCCAGCGCCGAGCTGTCTCGTCATCGGGAAAGGAAAAATGTTCCTTTCACGATGAGCGACACGCATTGCCGATAGACGGGGATCCGACGTGGATTCCCGCCAATACCAGGCACTGCGTTTGGTATGAATCCTGAGCGGGAACTCCACGCCAATTTTTGAAGAAAATAAACGGCGCTGGTTCCCCCTCCAGGAGCATACCAGGCCCTTGAGTCTGGTCTGGATTTGAAGGGGAACCCTACGCCGAAAAAACGTAGCTCCAGTTACTCACTGACTATGTCAACTAGGCTTCCTTAGAGATTTAGGTCACATGACTGTATTTAGGAGAGGCAGTACATTTATTTGTCGCTAGAAATAGACTTTTTTTAAGCTCAAACTTATAGTGTTACTTGGTAAAGCTGATGTGCCCTGTTGATTGATGACTTACACATTACATCAACGTTTTATTGACAGGTTCAATTTATGACCCCAGTTGCTGTACTGTCACTTTTAAATTTTTGCTGCTTTATGTGTCAGTTATTCAATTTATGTAGCTACTAAGCGTTTTCTATTGATCGTGTAGCAGTTGTGGGCGGATGGATGCAATGCCATGAAATTTGCTCTAAAGCAGATTTGGAAAAATAGAAGGAATACATGAGTAATGATTCATACAATGATTTCTTCCTTACCCGCTCGGGAACAGAAGGTCACTGCGAGTGAGTGTACTGATAAGATGACCTGACATTTAAAGAATTCGCCCTTTGAAGTGAAATAATAAAAATAAACAGGTATACAATGTCATATTTAATGGAGATAAGATTAGCACCCTGTATGTGATATCAAAATCAACTCTATGTAATCATTGTAGCAGGAAAACAGGAAACGCCAAAAAGACGCTTAACGGCAAAAATGGCCATATGAGGTCAGGATTGTTATTGGCAATTCAACACACTGTCTGATACAGTAACTGGCAAAATGATCTCTCTATATATACTGTACATTTGTGTGTGTATATATATCTATATAAATATATAGAAATAGAGTATATCCAGACACACACATCATGTGTATTTATGAAACAACTACCTCAAAGTTAACAGTTGCAAAATTTGTGTAACTAATATCAATACAATCCAACATTGTTAGAGGAAGTAAACCCTGATGGGTTTTACTACTTCCTCTTTAGCCCGCTGCAAAGCCTGCAAATGAAAAGCATAATGGGCTAGTATGCATTGAATACTAGCCCATTATGTGTCACTTACCTGCAATAGAATCCAGCGATGTCACCAGAGTAGGCAGCGTCCATCTTCTGGCCCCTCTTCTTTCCGAGCCACAGACTCCGGCTCTGTGAGTCGCCGGAGCCACGTGACGTCACTCCCGCACATGCGCACGGGTGCTGCGATTTACGGCACAGGCTGGGGAAGAAACGGCACTTAGTTTCGTATCTTCCCCGTGCATGCGCCGTTGGGATTTTCGGCGGACTACAAGTGAAATATCTCCTAAACGGCGCACATTTAGGAGATATTTCCACTTCCTATAGGTAAGCCTTATTTTAGGCTTACCTATAGGTAGAATTAGTCAAAAAGGGTTTATAACCACTTTAAACTGTGTCACTGAAGCCTCGTACACACGAACGAGTTTCTCGGCAAAAACCAGCAAGAAACTTGCTGGCAGAAATTTTTTGCCGAGAAATTCGTTCGTGTGTATGGTTTCTCGTGAAGAAAAGCGACAAGAATCTCGACGAGAAAATAGAGATCCTGCTCTCTATTTTCTCGTCGAGATTCTCGTCGGCATGTTTCTCGACGAGAAAAGTGAGTGTGTGTACACTTACCTGTCCTCCGGGAAGCCCGCGCATGTTCGAAATGAATTTGACGCATTCGCGGTAGCTTCCTAGGCATACGTAGGGTATACCAAGATGGCGGCGATGGCATCGAATGTGACGAGCGCATGCTCGTCATAGTCGATGACGTCACCGCGTACGCTCCATTCAAAGAACCGCGGGTTCTTTGAATCGAGCATCTGTACACTCGGCCGGGACAAGTTTCTTGTCCAAGAATCTCGTCGAAAAAAACGACATGTTTTTTTCGACGAGAATCTCGGCCGTGTGTACGAGGCTTAACATTCAATAATTGTCCTTTAAATCCTTTACTATTTTAAAGAAGAATTCCATACTATAGATATTTTTACATAGTAATGCCGCATACACACGATCGGAATTTCCGACAACAAAAACGTTTTTTTTTTTCCGATGGATGTTGGCTCAAACTTGTCTTGCATACACACGGTCGCACAAATGTTGCTCGGAAATTCCGATGGTCAAGAACGCGGAGAACACTACGACGAGCCGAGAAAAATGAAGTACAATGATTTTGAGCATGCGTCAAATTGATTCCGAGCATGTGCAGCACTTTTGTGCGTCGGAAATGGCTACACACGATCAAAATTTCCAACAAGAACTTTTGTTTTCGGAAAAATTGAGAACCTGCTCTCAAACATTTGTTGACGGAAATTCCAACAGCAAATGTCCGAAGGAGCCTACACACGGTCGGAATATCCGACCAAAACCTCACATCGTACATTTGTTGTCGGAAATTCCGATCGTGTGTACGCGGCATTACATTATTATTTTGATATTTTATTGACGTCATTTATATTATTTTATTATTGAAATTATTATCATATTTTATTGATTTTCTTGATATTACATTGTTATTATTAATTTTTTGTTAGATATTATTTGTTAGGGTTTATTATTGATATATTATTATTATTATTATTATTATTATTATTATATTATTTTACTAATGATATTATTATTATATTTTATTTCTATTTTTATATTACATTGTTTCATACATAGTTACATAGTTGGTAAGGTTGAATAAAGACACCAGTCTATCCAGTTCAACCTGTGGTGTGTGTATGTGTTTATGGCAATAGTAAATTGCATGTCCCTGTATGTTATGATCGTTAGGATGCCCATCTAATCGTTTTTTTAAACTATCAACGCTCCCTGCTGACACCACTACTTGTGGAAGAGAATTCCTCATCCTTACCGCTCTGACAGTAAAGAATCCTCTGTGCAGTCTAACCGCTTCTCTTCTAATTTCAATAAATAACCTTGCGTCTTTTTAAACTCCCTCCCACTGAAAAGGTTTATCCTTATGCTAGGGTCACCAGCAGTGGTGGCTGGTGTAAAAATTGTTTGGGGGGGTGGCAAACAGTATGCCACCCCCGGTCGGTCGGTTGGTCGGTAGCACTTACACCATCACCGGCGGCTTTCCCCTGCTCAGCGGCGACGACGGCCTACCGTTCTCCTGCTCTCTATCACCGGCGGCTTCTCCTGCTCGGCGGCCTCCCGTTCTCCTGCTCTCCACAGCAGGGGCTTCCGTTTCCTCCCTCCCCCTCAGCGGCCAATTGGAAAACTTTCTCTCTTCGGCCAATTGGAAAACGGGTCTCACACCTGCATCTGATTGGCCGGATTGAGGATCAGTGTTTCAACAGTGAATATTCATTCGCTGTTGTAACGCACCTGGGTGGGCTCTGGTCGCATGCTCTACAACCGGAGCCCACCCCATTTTGAAGCCTATTAGAGCCTCTGGCTCTAATCAGGTGCTTCAAAAAAATCCCCTGCAGCTGTAAATCAAGCGCCTGGTGCCCTGAAAGGGGCCAGACGCATGAATAGGGGTGGCCACGGCGGCCATGGATAGATTCATGCTATGAATCTAGACATTATGTATATAGGGGGTGGCCTGGAGAGAGGGGGCAGTGCCCGGGCGCCCCTAATGGAATGGGCCACCACTGGCCATCAGTACGGTATTTGTACATCGTTATAATATCTCCTCTCGAGCGTCTTCTCTCCAGAGAGAATAAGTTCAAAGCTTGTAGTCTTTCCCCATAACTGCGGTCCTCCAGACCTTTTATTAGCTTTGTTACTTTGTTCCAGCTTGGACCAATGTAACGTTGTGTAGCGGATGGTTGCTACTAGTTACTAACATCCACCATATCACCCTGCTGCCAGACCTTCACCTATCACCTCAGAGACAATGAACAGTCATTTGCGTTGTTTTATTTTTTGTTTATTAGGGGGATATAACTTGGTTGGGGGAGGGGGATATGGGATGCCCATAGAACAAGATGCTTTGCCATCATATTTAAGAATTTGAACAAACAGGTTGAGCAATGAAGAATTGATGCACCCTAACATTTATAGTCTCCTATCCTGCATCACCCATGCAGACTATTGCTCCTCCTCTGCACAGCTCCTGCAGACTGTGGCTCCCAGGACATTTCTCCCTCCTGCACATACTTGCACTATAAATCGTTAGTCTCTTTCTGTCCGATCATCTTCATTCTGACAAAAGGGGATCACTCTGAATAATCCCAGATTGTTGGCTGTAATTAGTTGTACTTGGTTGTATTTGGCTGTGTAGTTACTAGGCCAGAGGTCTGCAGTACCTCTCCCCGGCGGCCTTGTAATTTAGCAGCTTTAACTTGGTGGACTACTGATCCCAGCTAGTCCAGCCTGCAAATCCTGCGCCTGCAGGTCACATTGATTTGACACGAATCCCACAGTCTCTCCTCTGGCCTCGCACTCAGCTCCCCTGGCATGCCTCTTCCAGAACATCCACTGTGTCACACTCACCAACCTTCACCTGCCCCGAGTCCATGATGGAAAACTTTAACCGGACATCCGTTCCAATAGCTTCAACAGCCCCTCTGTTCCAGGATACCTCTTTCATGACCGTGTAAGGATGAGGCTCCCTTCCAGCTCTCCCAGGCTCCTCCGCTGGGCCTCGCACCCCCCCCCCAGATGGAGATGGTGCCCCTGCTGCTATATAGGACACCATTCTCCACGTCACCCAGCTGACAACTCCTTCCCAGTGAGCTGTTACCTCAGCTTATATGGGAGGCCTGCCCCATGCCAATTCCAAGTGGGGATTGGTCAGGGCTCTTCACATGAGCTGCCTGTCACTCCTGCTCCTGGCCCTGCCCCTCTTCTCCCGGGAAGCAGGGGAGGCGCCCAAGTACTGAAGCACAGATGGTCACACCTAATGCTACACTAACCACTCCCTGCCCCCAAATCAAAACAAGCAGGCCTAGCATGCAGCATAGGCCTGCCTAAATTTTCCTGCGCTGGCAGCTTTACCTCAAAAAAATCCTACACCAGCACCTACATATGGTAGAGGGTGCTACATTTGCATAACCCTTACCTGTGGGATTCCTTTTAGAAGCTGAAAATCTCCTCTAGCTTCAGGGCCCAGTGCCCACAGGCTGCTCGGCACAGGCACCATTCAGAGATTGCTATGCATTTTCTCAATGAATGCAAGAGTTCTCTAATTGGATGAGGTGGAGAGGCAGGGCAGTGGCATCATGTTCTCCACCTTATCCAATTAGAGAATGCAAAGCATTCCCTGAATGGCATCCGTGCTTAGCAGCCGGCCTCCTGTGTTCACAATGCAGCAAGTTAGCCAATCGGCACAGGACCAAGAATCTAGTCCCAGATTACTCTAATAGAGGTGCCTACTACAGTGATTTCCAGCTTCTAGAGGAATCCCACAAATATGGTAAATGCATAGTTAAGCATAATCTCAAGTAGGGACCAGACAAATTGAATGGTCTAGCTGGTTGTGCTGGTATATTGATCAGGGCCATCTTTTCCATTGGGCACGCTGGGCAGTTGCCCGGGGGCCACACTTGCCTGGGGGGCCCCACCAGCTGCCCAGCGACCCCAGTAAAAAATGGCAGGAACCGGCGGGTCAGAACTGTGCATGCGCAGTTTGCGGAAATCGCCGAGAAGATCCGATCCTCCACGAGTGCTACCTCTGTCTGTCCGCCAATGATGACGTTAGCCGCACCCGCCAGACTTTAAAAAAAAAAGCAGGAGGAGCTGAGGGTGAATGGACAGAGTAGAGTGGTCAGAGCAAACAGCACAGCAGGCTTGAAGCAGAGTGCGGCGGAGTCGGACCCCTGTCGGCAGTGCCGGTTTTCGTGAGCCTGTAACCTGCCCAGCCACCAGCCAGTACAGACACGGAGTGCCCTGGTCGGTGTCGTACGGTGAGTGGCTGTCTGGCTGACTGTGCAGCTTGCACAAAGAGATCGGGGGGTGGTCTGTTGCTCTGATGTAAGTGGGAACTCTGATGTAAAGAGAAAGCAGTGGACTCTGATAAAAGGTGGTCTCTGGTCACCAGAGCCCCCCTTACATCAGCGTTTCCCCTTACATCATGATCTGCAGCATTCCCCTTTACATAAGAGTTCCCTTTCACTGTAAGGGGGAATCCTGCAGACTCTGATGTAAGAGGAAACTCTGTGCTGGCTGGGTTATAGTAATCTAACCTTCATGTCAATAAAGAAATGTATTTTTTTTTACTTTTGTTTAACTTAAACACATTGCTAACAGCACGATCTATATGTGTATAGTTTAAATACTGACATTTGCACTGTTTGGCACTGAAAACTGTAATTTTAGGTACCTTTTTGCAGTGGCAGTAAAAAATGTGGTTCTGCCAGTAAATGTCATGATTTTTGTCAGTAAAAAATTCTCGTGCGTGATTGTGTAGACAGGGCCCCAGTGCAGTGTATTGCCCGGGGGCCTATAATGCTCTTAAGATGACACTGATATTGATCGACTTGTGTACACCCAGCCTGTCAGGTTTTCCTGAACAGGCTATAGCCGGCAGCACTGATCATTGTACTGTATTCTGCTGGTGGGGAATGCTCCCTGCCAGTAGAATACAATTGCTCAGAAGGAGTGATTCAATGTGGATGGTGGAATCGGTTCTTTTTTGTACATACAGCAACCTGCTGCATGGACAAAAAAAAATGAATCATGTCTCAGTTAGCCCTACAATAAGTATACTTTGTAATTATATTAGACTTGAGCCATCAACTTGCAAGGTGAACTGCTATCAGTCTTTTATTAGATTTTTTTCGTAGTCCTGAAGCCTACCAGCAGTAAGTGTGTAATAAAGAAGTAAGGTGATTACTATGAAACCTGCTATTTGGCCAAGTAAGCTGGTCACATTTTCATAGGTACGGTAGTTAAAAAAGTACTGTAACAAAAACTTTATAGTTTCCTTTTAGTTATAGTTTTCTTTTACCGTTTGGAACTTGGTGCCATATAAACAATTCTTTGCTCCAAAGTCCCATATGTACGCTGCAATCCAAGAAGCTCAGAAACTGAATTATTAGTTTAGCAGCATAATGGGCTAAAAGATTACTATGCATAGAGACAGGTGGGCAAGTACTTGTCAGGGTGATAAAAAAATCTGTAAAAAGTTCCTACGGTCAGACACCAGTGGCAGCCTGTCCATACGGGGCGCTGCCCCCCTAATCCATGCACCCGGTCCCTAATCTACATTCAGGGGAAGCCGAGGAGGAGACACCGGGTGAAGTGCTGCCCGGGACCTAGATGGGGTAAGTGGCGGGCTGGTGACCGACCAATGGAGAGGGGGGGGGTGCGGGTGATCCATCCGACCGACCGGGGGGTGGTGTGGCTGATCGTTGTTTGCCGCCCCCCCCCCCCCAAAACATTTTGCACCAGTCGCAGGTGTCTGACACTCAAGATTAGCCTGTGCTGTGATAATTCTTCAAAGTGAAAAATTGCAATGCAGAAGCTACCACACAATTCTTTCTAAATCAGGGATTCTAAAAGTGTATGTCTGGAAAAAAATTGGGTTTTTCGAGTGACCCGTAAAACCCATTTCTTGAGGAACAGTATGGGGCATAGTCTCTTTCATTTATACTTCTGAGTTATGTAGAGCTACAGTCAGGTGACTAAACACCAGCAAAACAGGAGCTGCTGGGACATCAGAGAGACAAACCGGGGGGTGTTGGGATAGGAACCCAACAGAAGGTTAATTGGGGAATCAACCACAACACAATCGGCTAATTTAAAATCTTTATTGGTTGAATACTAAATATCAAAAAGACAGCTCATCCTGAGGTTTCAACACAACCTAAGGGAGAGAAGGGTTTCTCCAGCACATGTACAAAACATAAATAACACATGAAAAAAACATACACACAGTGCACTTGGAACAGCTAAAATAGAGCAAACGAAGTAGACCTGCAGCCCCTCAATTCAGAACCATAGCGGATCTGTTATATCATCACCCCTAATGTCCGGACATAATGATGATGTCAATGGAAACCACATATGGAGCAATCACATATGTGAAAATTAAGGCAATAGGCGACTGAAAAGTGAAAACCAGCTGATGCCTGTTGGGGGAGTGAAAAATATAGAGAGTCCTGGGCTGACAGCTTTAATGTAAAAATCGTCCGATCGACGTTATGTCAGTAGTCAGCTGGGAGAGCCTATATACAGGCATACACAAGAAATGCTTCAGCAGGTGTTCATAAATAGAAAATGTTTATGAAGTAAAGTCTACTTGACATCAATGCCACTTTAAAGTATGGTGTACTTGCAAATGAAACAAGTTGGTTTATGAAAAGAACTCAGGATTTCAAAGTAAAGCTATTTGGACGGTCAGCATGACAGGGGTGGAACAGTCAGTGAAGAAGATTCTGGTATAACACGGGTATTGGATACAGATGATGAGTAGTTAGCTTGATTCAGGCTTACCCATCAATAGTCTCAGTTCCGTAGTCCATCCGTTATGAACAGTCTTCAATTGTTGTAAGTACCACAGTCGTTGAAATTACCGGGTATAGAGCTCCGTGGTCAGCGCAAATAGACTGCTTGCGGCGTCAGTGTGAATCATACACCGGTGAGTCTGAGAGGCGTCCGCCGTCAGGTCACGTGGGGTCTCCACAGGGAGTTCAACCAATAAAGTCTTGAAATTAGCTGATTGTGTTGTGGTTGATTCACCAATTAACCTTCTGTTGGGTTCCTATCCCAACACCCCCCGGTTTGTCTCTCAGGTATTCATGGTTTAGGAGGATCCCGTTTATATTACAAACGAATAAACCAAGCCATTCATTAATATTTTTTCATTATCCCTATGTGAATCAGGCATTTTACTCTTTTCTTTGCTGCTGGGACATCCCCTACATCATCCCCTATGATCAAAAGAACAAAGAGGTGGGAACCATGTCCTGTACTGAATTCCAAGAAATAGATTTTACCGATAAGTCAAGAATCCTATTTTCTTAGTCTTATAGTACAGGGCACAGGATCTAATCATTATGATTGGGATGTCCAAAAGCAGTCCAACTGAAGGGTGGGCAACATAGCAAACAAAGTCAACAGGCTCACAAAGCAAAACAGAAAGACTCAAAAGGCTCAGAGAACAGTTTGTAGCACCTTACACCTGAAAATGGCATCAAAGAAGTCTTAAAGTGTTACTAAACCTAGTAATATGAAAATAGTTCACCCACCCTCCCGCAGTGCCTACAGCTTATAAATCTTCTAATTACATTAAAATACTGCCGCTATGTACCTTTTTGGCTGATCTGTATACTACGGTCACATGATAAACTGTAGGGTCTGCCCGAGTGCTGAAAGTTCAGGTAGGAGGAGATTTCCACTATAGCCTGTGTCCTCATGCTGTTATGGGAGGCGGATCATCCATGAATGAAGATGTGACATCCCACCCACTGTGTTCTTTTTTAGTTACTGGGCATGGAGGAGGAGGGAGGGACTGGGCTGTCATTTAAGACCTGTATACACGCCCAAATGTGTGATGTCATACCATGTGACCTGAAAAGATCAGCTCAACAAGGAACTGTTCTTTCCAGCAATAGAGACCAAACTGAGCATATGCAGTTTTACTACCTTCACTGTGTCTTATCTGGCCTTGCCAAGAGAGACCCTGCAGGAGGAGGAGGATCTGTGCATAGAGGATCAAAGAGCCTTTTTACACAATACAGAGGATTAACCCCTTACGTTCCACAGTGAGTATAACAAGCATGCTATTCTGCACATACAGACATATTTTCTCTTGTGGGTTTATTAACAGTTTAACATTCTCCTGGCAGAACTTACAAATGTGTAAACAGAAGTCCCGTTTGCAGCCTTGCTAATATTTGAAACAGATGCCTGATGCTGAAATGTCCATGAAGCACTAACAGATCTGGTGGAGCACGCATTAGCAGGGAAAGAAGCTTGCATAGGCAACTAAATTTGGCACCCTGCCATCCTGGTTTCTGAAGCCTTGATTCAACATAACCATTAATGGGAATTTTTCCCATCAAATAGTATTCACCAACAGCCCTGAAGAAGGGGAAGTCTATTCCCCCCCAAACACATTGGCTTGATGTACATGTTGCAACTTTTTAATAAACGTCAATGAACCATATTTTAGAAGTTACATTTCTCTGTGCACCGGGTGCTCCTTTCTTTTTATCCAAGACCAGGATATAGGGAAGGAAGGACAATGCCCTGGTAAGAGGAGACTACTTTCAGGAGGAAGAAGACTTTAGACCTCAAGACAACCTTGTCCTAGTGCAAAACCAAAAATGGCTCCTTACAGGATAAGGTCGCTAATACAAAGACCCCCCCTGTGCACACATGATAGCAACAAGCAAGACCACCTTGAGAGTACAGTCAGATAAGGGAATATCCTTAATAGATTTAATAGGTGGCTTCCTAAGACCTAAGAGAACCAGTTTAGGGTCCCAAGAGAGAGTACGGGGGAAGATATGTGCGTAACAAAGGCCTTAACTAGAAAGCGAGAGGCCAAGGGTCTCCGAAACAGGATGGCTAAGGCAGAGATTTGCCCTTTCGTGGTACTCAAAGCCAGACACTGCTCCAGACCAGACTGGAGAAAAGACACAATATATCCCACAGAGTACTTTCTAAGATGAAAGTTCCTCTACTTGCACTAAGCAAAATAATCCTTCCAGGACTAATGCTAGACTTTGTGCAAAGTCGATTTCCTTGCCTTCCAAAGAGTAGGAATGACAGAGTCCCTCTTTCTTAGGACCGCAGCTTCAACAGCCATGTCATTAAAGCCAGGGACTCAAGAAGCAGGATGGAACACTAGCTTGTGGGACAGAATATCTGGATGATCCAAAAAAGCCCATAAAGAGTCTGCGGAAAGTCTGAGTATGTCCATTTTCTATGTCCTCCTGGGCCAGTTCGGTGCAATGAGAATTTCATCCATATTGATACTGAATAGATGAGGGGGAAGAAGGTGGAGATCAGGTTGAACTGATCCTATGGGTTCACTAGAGCATCCACTGCGATTTCTTGAGTGTCCATGGATCTTCCAATGAACCAGTCCAGTTTGTTGTTGAATCTGGATGCTAAAAGATTCACGTCCCGCATCCCCCAACTGTGGCAAAGGGCTTGAAATGCCTCTGGTATTTCCCTAGATTCAGACGCTGACAACTGAGAAAGTCTGCCTGACAATTTTCCATGCCTAGGATGTGGACAGGGGACGGAGCAGGAAAGTGCAGTTCTTCCCAAGAGTGAATTGCTTTTTTCACAAAGCAACTTCTGGTGCCTCCTTAATAGTTGATGTAGGCCATGGGCACGGCATTGTCTTACTAAATTTGTGTAAGGTGCCCTAGTAATTGTGGGGTCCAGCATTGAAGCAGCGTTCAAATAACTCTGAGCATATCCAGAAATGTACCCCAACCATCCATCATGAGAGCCGTCCATGTCTTTGGGGGAAAGGGCTTTTTTGACTCCAGCGCTGGGTTGGAATGCTACCATACTACGTAGGTTCTGCTCTAGGAATTTCTGTCTCAGTGAAGTCTAGAACAGCTCTGGTAACAAAGATGAAAGGCTGGAGGTATCCCAGGCTAAAAACACAGGGCCACTCTGCCAGAACTACAGTGATCTGGTAGCAGTTGGGGGGGGGGGGCTCCCCACAGTAGCTGGTGCTTGTGGAGAATCTGCATGCTATAGGCCCTGGCCTGGCTATATGCATGCTGGTTTTGGCAATGGATGGCCACTCACCTGGCTGCAGATCACTTACCCAGTTACCTCTGCCTCATCAAGTGTGGCTGCTGAGGGAGAGAAAATGAGAAACTTATCTTCCCTGGGCAAATCTGGGAACAAAGGAAGTTGTGGGAAATGGAGTTAAAGGGACCTGGGCTTGCATCTGAGCATGGTGAGTAAATGGGCATTTGCCACAATTGTACAGTTCTAGAAGCTTTCAGCTTGTTCATAAATCAAGGCTCAGCTTAAAGTGGTTGTAAAGGTTATTTTTATTTTTTTTAAATAACAAACATGTCATACTTACCTCCTCTGTGCAAGGGTTTTTCACAGAGGGCCCCAGATCCTCCTCTTCTGGGGTCCCCCAGTGGCAGTCCTGGCTTCTCCTCTTCCTGAGTGCCCCCACATAGAGTCGCATTCCCTGGGGGCACTCGTGCGGGCACGCTCCCAAGTCCTGCTGCTGCGTCCATTGACACAGACAGCAGGACTTGGCCCTGCCCCCCGGCTCCCATGTCACTGGCTTTGATTGACAGCAGCAGAAGCCAATGCTCCTGCTGCTATCAATCCAGCCAATGAGGACCCGAGACAGTGGCTGGAGCTGCTTTGCTCATCCCCATCACTCGAATGTTTAGGTTCAGGTAAGTAAAATGGGGGCTTTGGGGGGCTGCTGCACTACAAAGAATGCATTAAGGAGAAAAACCTTGAGGGTTTACAACCCCTTTAACCACTTAAGCCCCGGACCAGTATGCAGCATAAAGACCAGGCCCCTTTTTGCGATTCGGCACTGCATCGTTTTAACTGACAATTGCGCGGTCGTGCAAAGTGGCTCCCAAACAAAATTTATATCCTTTTTTTCCCACAAATAGAGCTTTCTTTTGGTGGTATTTGATCACCTCTGCGGTTTTTATTTTTTGCGCTATAATAAATATCCCCAAAAAATATATAAAAAAACATTTTTTTCCTCAGTTTAGGCCGATACATATTCTTCTACATATTTTTGTTAAAAAAAATTCGCAATCAACGTTTATTGATTGGTTTGCGCAAAAGTTATAGCGTTTTCAAAATAGGGGGTAGTTTTATGGCATTTTTTTTTTTTTTTTTACTCAGCGATTTTTTTCGTGACTGCGACATTATGGCGGACACATCGGACACTTTTAACTAATTTTTGGGACCATTGTCATTTTTACAGCGATCAGTGCTATAAAAATGCACTGGTTACTGTAAAAATGACACTGACAGTGAAGGGGTTAACCACTAGGGGCGCTGAAGGGGTTAAGTGTGCCTAAGGGAGTGATTCTCACTGTTAGGGGGCGTGGCTACGAGTGAAACGTGATTACACAGAGCGGAGATCGGTGACAGTGTCAGTAGGCGAGCGGGGAGATGTTGTGTTTACACTAACATCTCCCCGCTCCATCCCTCCGTGACTCACGAGGATGGCGGAAGGGTCGCGAGTTAAAGGGCAACGTACAGGTACGTGATTGTGCCTGTACGAGCCATTCTGCCAACGTATATATGCTGTGGGCGATCGTTAAGTGGTTAATATCACTTTTGTTGTGTATCACCCTCTAGTGTGTTACTAGTGCCAGTGCAGGCAAATTTATGTTATGACTTATTGTTAAACTATGTGAGTCAGAAATTGGGTCAGGTTACTGCAGGTCAGGCTGGATGGCTCTACAGAGGCAAGTCTCTGGTACCTGACCTGGATCTGGAAACTTGGAGAAGCTTCTGGAAATTAGTGTGCGGAGGCCAGGAAGACCTGATCTGCATGCTTAAGAGAGTCTGACCAACCCCCATGCAGAATGTTCTGGCAGGGTGGATGGATGAACCCTTAAATATGACAGATTTTGGCTGGCAGGGGAGTTGGGCCAAAGATGCAGTGCTTAGGAGGCTGTCGGGGGCCTAGGAGGGAACCCTTGGGTCTAGGGGGAGGGGGGGGTTCAGGGGCTGGGCTCGGGCTGGTTTGAGGAGAGCCTATCAGCAGAACGGTTTGAGCACGAATCTTGCCTGAAGATCAGCAGGTAGCAAAGAGGACAGAGTGAGTACATCAGCATACCCAGGAATGCACAAGGGGAAAGACTGCCATATGTAGACATCTTTCTGAGGACAGCGTTGTGCTTAACCCTTCATCCCTTGTTCTGGGAGATCTCCGGAGCAGCCAGGAGGGCTGGAAGTACCTGCAGGCAGTGGAGTTGTAAATACTCCTGTATGCAGTTTGCAACCTGTTGTGCTATTTTTCTAAAGGGGACCAAAGAGCTCCTAGTCCTCAAGATACTTTTTGCTACTGATCCGTAAGGACTAGGGGTGTCCAGGAAGGAGAACAATCCAAGATCCCCTCTTTGTACAGGAAGTTGTCCCTTTTCATTGTTTTCGGTCATGTTGGGCATCCCATAACCCCTCTACCCCACACCAATTTGTTATCCCTAATATAAAAAATAAACACAAACAAGCTCAGAGACTGAATTCTTGTGTCTGGAGACAAGTGGAAAAAGTGTGTTGCCTGGCTGTGCAGGAGTAGGGGTACCAGTTACCAGCGGCTCCTGCAGGGGTAGCATTACAGTTGCATGCATTCACTAAAGACCAGCGACATCATTGAGAATGCAGCCTATCCATTCACTAGAGGCCAATGACATCACTGAGAATGCAGCCTATCCATTCACTAGAAACCAGTGACATCACTGAGAATGCAGCCTATCCATTCATCAGAGACTGGTGACATCACTGAGAATGCAGCCTATCCATTCACTAGAGACTGGTGACATCACTGAGAGAATGCAGCCTATTCAATCACTAGAGAACGGTGACATCACTGAGAGAATGCAGCCTATTCATTCACCAGAGACTGGTGACATTACTGAGAATGCAGCAGTCTGTTTACTGTATGAGGTCTATACATTTAAAATAAAAATAAAAAATTTCATTTTGGATAGTGTAAGGGAGGGTTATAACCCCTGTCAGTTTTTTTTTGCCACCCGTGCCCCATTGGGGAGATTTCCCTTCACTCCCTCCAAAGTGGAGGACTGCCTGGTTGTCACTAGAGATGGGCTTGGGCATGTTCAGGATCACACCTGCCCGATCCTGCCAGGAGGCCGACACTGCACACCGCTAATCACAAGCAGTGAGAGATTTCCCGACCTGTGCAGCTGCAGACCGCAAAATGTCTCACTGCCTGTGATTAACGGTGTGCAGTGTTGGCTTCCTGGCAGGATCGAGCAAGTGGGATCCCAACACGCCCGAGCCCATTCCTAGTTGTCACCAGAACTACATCCACACTGGAAGATTTTTCTTCTGTTATTGTTCCGGGGACAGCCCAAAATTTGTGTTTTCTTTCATTTTCACTTTCAATGATTACAGTAAACAGGACAAATAGAGAGGGTGAATCTCCCTAATGTCACTAGTAATGGCGGCAATCAGCGACTCTCTGCCCATCGCCGCCGCCCCCCGCCCGCCTCACAGTCTGTCAAGTCTCACTCTCCGGCCCCGGCTACTACTGGGTGGGGAGCAGAGGAAGATCTCTCCACCAGGGAAGACAAGGAGATAAAACAGGCAGGCGGCTAGCTGGGACTTGAGCCAAGGCAGAAGAACATGCGAGCGGAGCTGAATGGGCATGCACCCGAAACTGAAGAAATATTCCCTCCGCTCCGACCAGCACATGATCATCAGAAAGCGGCACAGATAATGGAAAAAAATACACCCCCCTAAGCTATTAGGAGCGGCGGAGCGCGGGGGGGGGGGGTGTAACTCCAATTTTTTTTTTCATTCTGCACTGACTGTCTGAAATATCCCCAGCCCCTGTTCAAATCCAATCCGGGTACAAAACCAGGGACAGACTTGGTCTGGGGACAGTGTCCTCAATCTGTGGACTGTCCCCGGAAACCGGGGATGTCTGGTCACCCTAGCCTAGACAGCAATGAACACCTGATAGGGGTTACAATCCCTCTCCACTCTATCCAAAGCTAATGAGTTATGCTTTTAGTTATGCTTTAACTATATCTTATGTATTAAAAATAGTTTTAGATTTTACTATGCAAAACTTACTCTATTAATTATCTTAAATCAGAAAATGGGTGGTCAGCATTTGCCTGAATGTCCAAGTAAGTACAGCTTACAGTTAGGGCCATAAATATTGGGACATCGACACAATTCTAATCTTTTTGGCTCTATACACTACCACAATGGATTTGAAATGAAACAAACAAGATGTGCTTTAACTGCAGACTTTCAGCTTTAATTTGAGGGTATTTACATCCAAATCAGGTGAACGGTGTAGGAATTACAACAGTTTGTATATGTGCCTCCCACTTTTTAAGGGACCAAAAGTAATGGGACAATTGGCTGCTCAGCTGTTCCATGGCCAGATGTGTGTTATTCCCTCATTATCCCATTTACAAGGAGCAGATAAAAGGTCCAGAGTTCATTTCAAGTGTGCTATTTGCATTTGGAATCTGTTGCTGTCAACTCTCAATATGAGATCCAAAGAGCTGTCACTATCAGTGAAGCAAGCCATCATTAGGCTGAAAAAACAAAACAAACCCATCAGAGAGATAGCAAAAACATTAGGTGTGCTCAAATCAACTGTTTGGAAGATCCTTTAAAGGAAAGAACGCACCGGTGAGCTCAGCAACACCAAAAGACCCGGAAGACCACGGAAAACAACTGTGGTGGATGACCGAAGAATTCTTACCCTGGTGAAGAAAACACCCTTCACAACAGTTGGCCAGATCAAGAACACTCTCCAGGAGGTAGGTGTATGTGTGTCAAAGTCAACAATCAAGAGAAGACTTCACCAGAGTCAATACAGAGGGTTCACCACAAGATGTAAACCATTGGTGAGCCTCATAGGTGTGCGCAGCCTATTGCATTAGGGTGTGCACCCCAAAGTTTAAACACACATGAATACCACCTGCTGTCACAGGTAGGAGGCTCTGCTGGTGGGAGATAGTGGATTGGGACCATATTACTTTACACCCTAAAAACAGGTGTAATGTGTTCCTAAAGTTGAACCTAGCCTTTAAAAGAAAGGGGGCGTTTACACTGGCCACTGGCACCCCCAACCACCCACCTGGTGCTGCCCCTGGAAAATGCTAATGCACATGGGGTGATTAGGGTGTGCCCAGGCACACCTGGCACACCCTGTGCGCACGCCTACGGTGAGCCTCAAAAACAGGAAGGCCAGATTAGAGTTTGCCAAACAACATCTAAAAAAGCCTTCACAGTTCTGGAACAACATCCTATGCACAAATGAGACCAAAATCGACTTGGTGATGGGAAGAGAAGAGTATGGAGAATGAAAGGAACTGCTCATGATCCAAAGCATACCACCTCATCAGTGAAGCATGGTGGTGGTAGTGTTATGGCGTGGGCATGTATGGCTGCCAATGGAACTGGTTCTCTTGTATTTATTGATGATGTGACTGCTGACAAAAGCAGCAGGATGAATTCTGAAGTGTTTCGGGCAAATTTATTATCTGCTCATATTCAGCCAAATGCTTCAGAACTCATTGGACGGCGCTTCACAGTGCAGATGGACAATGACCCGAAGCATACTGCGAAAGCAACCAAAGAGTTTTTTAAGGGAAAGAAGTGGAATGTTATGCAATGGCCAAGTCAATCACCTGACCTGAATCCGATTGAGCATGCATTTCACTTGCTGAAGACAAAACTGAAGGGAAAATGCCCCAAGAACAAGCAGGAACTGAAGACAGTTGCAGTAGAGGCCTGGCAGAGCATCACCAGGGATGAAACCCAGCATCTGGTGATGTCTATGTGTTCTAGACTTCAGGCTGTAATTGACTGCAAAGGATTTGCAACCAAGTATTAAAAAGTGAAAGTTTGATTTATGATTGTTAATCCGTCCCATTAATTTTGGTCCCTTAATAAGTGGGAGGCACATATACAAACTGTTGTAATTCCTACACCGTTCAGCTGATTTGGATGTAAATACCCTCAAATTAAAGCTAAAAAGTCTGCAGTTAAAGCACATCTTGTTTGTTTCATTTCAAATCCATTGTGGTGGTGTATAGAGCCAAAAAGATTAGAATGGTGTCGATGTCCCAATATTTATGGACCTGACTGTACTTGCACAATATAACACACTTACCTCTGGCTCCGCTCTCCTCCAGCAAGGTGAGGTCCGAGTTCCCCAAACTCACTCCATCCCCGCTGGTGCCATGTTTGTTCCTCTTCTTCCAGGTGCGCAATCTTCTTGCTTTGCCAGGCACTGATTATGTACTGGAACTCTCAGGACAGGAGTTACACTATCTTGGAACCAGGCTTAGGGTTGCCACCTCATCCCTTTAAGGCTGGGTTCACACTAGTGCGACACGACATCTGTCCTACTTTGGATCTGACTTTGCCCTGCGACATGAGGCCGACATATGTCCGACTTTCAATGAACGGGGATCCGACTTGGATCCCCGCCAATAGCAGGCACTGTGTTTGGTATGAATCTTGAGGGGGAACTCCACGCCAAATTTTTAATAAAAAACCGGCATGGGTTCCCCTCCAGGAGCATACCAGGCCCTTGGGTCTGGTCTGCATTTGAAGGGGAACCCCTACGCCGAAAAAACGGCGTGGGGGTCCCCCCCGAAGTCCAAACCAGACCCTTATCCGAGCACGCAACCTGGCAGGCCGCAGGGGAGGAGGGGGGACGAGAGAGCGGCCCCCCCTCCCTCCTGAATCGTACCAGGTCGCATACCCTCAACATGGGGGGTTTGGTGCTCTAGGGCAGGGGGGGCGACCTGCGGCCCCCCCCACCCCAGAGCACCCTGCCCCCATGTTGATGAGGACAGGGCCTCTTCCCGACAACCCTGGCCGTTGGTTGTCGGGGTCTGCGGGCGGGGGGCTTATCGGAATCCGGGAGCCCCAGCCCTTGATAAGGGGGCCCCCAGATCCCGGCCCCCCACCCTATGTGAATGAGTATGGGGTACATCGTACCCCTACCCATTCACCTGGTGGGAAAAAAATGTCAAGAAAAAACACAACACAGCTTTTTAAATTAATTTATTGCACAGCTCTGGGGTCTTCTTCTGACTTCGGGGGTCTCCGCGCTCTCCGGTTCTTTCTTCTGCCGGGTCTCCGCTATCTTCTTCCAGCTCTTTTGCTAGCGGAGGCCCGGTCTTCCCGTCGTCTCGTCCAGCTCTCCATTGTCCTTCTGCCGGCCCCTCCACTACCTTCTTGTTGCTCTTTTGCTAGTGGAGGGGCCGGTCTTCCCGTCGTCGCCGTCGCCGTCTTCTTCTCTCTTCTCCTCCTTGATGGTGACGCGTCGCTCCCTTCCGCTGTAATACTGGCTGTTCGCTCCGCTCCGCATTAATATAGGCTTCTCATGACGTCACAGTCACATGCTCCGGTGGCCCGGAGCATGTGACTGTGACATCATGGGAGCATGTGACTGTGACGTTATGAGAAGCCTATATTAATGCGGAGCGGAGCGAACAGCCAGTATTACAGAGGAAGGAAGCGACGCGTCAACATCGAGGAGGAGAAGAGAGAAAAAGACGGCGACGACGGGAAGACCGGCCCCTCCACTAGCAAAAGAGCTGCAAGAAGGTAGTGGAGGGGCCGGCAGAAGGACAACGGAGAGCCGGACGAGACGACGGGAAGACCGGGCCTCCGCTAGCAAAAGAGCTGGAAGAAGATAGCGGAGGCCCGGCAGAAGAAAGAACCGGAGAGCGCGGAGACCCCTGAAGTCGGAAGAAGACCCCGGAGCTGTGCAATAAATTAATTTGAAAAGCTGTGTTGTGTTTTTTCTTGACATTTTTTTCCCACCAGGTGAATGGGTAGGGGTACGATGTACCCCATACTCATTCACATAGGGTGGGGGGGCCAGGATCTGGGGGCCCCCTTATCAAGGGGGGGACTCCCGGATTCGGATAAGCCCCCCGCCCGCAGACCCCGACAACCAACGGCCAGGGTTGTCGGGAAGAGGCCCTGTCCTCATCAACATGGGGGCAGGGTGCTCTGGGGTGGGGGGGCCACAGGTCGCCCCCCTGCCCCAGAGCACCAAACCCCCCATGTTGAGGGCATGTGGCCTGGTACGGTTCAGGAGGGAGGGGGGGCTGCTCTCTCGTCCCCCCCTCTTCCCCTGCGGCCTGCCAGGTTGCGTGCTCGGATAAGGGTCTGGTTTGGATTTTGGGGGGGACCCCCACGCCGTTTTTTCGGCGTAGGGGTTCCCCTTCAAATCCAGACCAGACCCAAGGGCCTGGTATGCTCCTGGAGGGGGAACCCATGCCGTTTTTTTTATTTTTTTTATTTGGTGTGGAGTTCCCCCTTAAGAGCAGCAGAGCACAAGTCGCATGCCAAAGTCGGATCATGCAAGACTGCGGTCCGACTTTGATCTGACTTCAATGATAGTCAATGGGCTGAAGTCGGATCAAAGTCGGACCAAAGTAGTACAGGGAGCATTCTCAAAGTCAGACCGACATGTGTCGGACCAGTTAAGACGGCTCCCATAGGGAAACATTGATTTTCACACGTCATGCGACATGAGCTCCCAATGTCGGAGCGTTTGTCGGACCAGTGTAAACCAGGCCTAAACCCGAACACATATTAAATACACAGGTTCTGTGACTGGTAAAGGTGGTAATTAAACTCACTTGGTGCCTTATCTGCATTAAATTAGCCTCAGAACCTGTGTAATTCATATGTGTTCGGGTTTAACTGGTTAAGGACCGACTCCTGTACATTTACGTCAGCAGAATGGCACGGCTGGGCAAAGTAACGTGTATTTACATCACTTTGAAATTCACGCCGTGCGGGAGCGCGCGTGCCCCTGCCATGATCTCCGTGACCGTGCCCATGGGATCCGCGGACTCGATGTCCGCCGGTGTCCCGCGATCGGGTCACAGAGCTGCCTAGTGACATGTCACTGATCGTCTGCTCTCTCTCATCGGGAGCAGCGATTCGTGATGTGTCACTCGTAGCCACGCCCCCTAACAGTTAGAATCATTCCCTAGGACACACTTTACCCCTTCAGCGCCACCTAGTGGTTAACCCTTTGACTGCCAGTGTCATTTTCACAGTAATCAGTGCATTTTTATAGCACTGACCACTGTAAAAATTACAATGGTCCCAAAAATGAGTCAAAAGTGTCCGATGTGTCCGCCATAAGGTCGCAATCATGATAAAAATCGCAGATCGCCGCCATTACTAGTAAAAAAAAAATAATAATAATAAAAATGCCATAAAACTACCCCTATTTTGTACATGCTATAACTTTTGCGCAAACCAATCAATATACGCTTATTGCGATATTTTTTTACCAAGAATATGTAGAAGAATACGGATTGGCCTGAACTGTGGAATTTTTTTTTTTTTTTTATAGATTTTTGGGAGATATTTATTATAGCAAAAAGTAAAAAATATTGAATTTTTAAAAAAAGCGACGCAGTGCCAAATCGCAAAAAGTGCTCTGGTCTTTGGCCAGCGAAATGGTCCGAGGCTTAAGTGGTTAAAGGGATGAGGTGGCAACCCTAACCAGGCTCCATTCCCGGCATCTGTTAGATGCCAGGGCTGTACACTGTACTGCCCATGCACTGCAGTCAGTGTAGAATAATAAAAAAAAAAAACCTTGCTAGCAGGTAAGTAAAAGCATTTTTTGGTATAATGAACTATAAGAGTTTGCACTCTTTTTGTTGCTATTTTAGACAGAAAGTTAAAGTGTTACTAAACCCACTACAGTAAAATCTGTCTGTATATGCGGTAAAGCATGCTTGTTATACTCACTGTGGAACCTAAGGGGTTAATCTTCCACATTGTGTAAAAAGGCTGTCTTCTCTGATCATCCCCTTATTTTACTGTCCCCAATCCATCTCCTGATAGTACAGAGCCCTAGGAGGCACTCTGCACATGCTCAGTTTGGTGTATATTGCAACAGAGGTGTTTTTTTTTTTTTTGGGAGGGTGGATGTGATCAGCACAGAGGGTCAGGGGTCATGCAGCCTCATAGGACAGTCAGAGGAGAATGAATTCTTCTCCTACAAGCTTTACCCAGTGCTCGGCTGGACACTCATAGAAGTCACAAAAAGACTACTCTAACTGCTGATGAGAAAAGGTAGTTAGCAGTTTATATTTGCTAATATAATTGTATTTCTATGTTCTGTGTACTGTGTACTATGGGAGACCAGATATAGTGAATGCAGGCTCCTGGGTTTAGTAACACTTTAAATAGGGGTTTAATAAAGACTGCAGAACAAGGTATACAATACAACTACAACTACCATGACTTACATATAGAGTTTCCTGGCCCATGTGTCCCGGTGTAGACAGTCCTACATACTGCCAATATGTAAGTAGCATATCAGATCAACACCTCTCTTCCTACTTTTTCTATTTTATGCCCCTGCTTCCCCTCTATGCGTCGTATGACTATAAATTTATGTGATATTCATATCTTCCCACAGATTTTACATTTACGCATTTGCCCCTGAGGAGTGGCCATGAAACGCGTCAGGCTTACGAAAATTCATATGTTTTTTACTGACAGGCCAACGCCTGGTATTTTTAAAGATTTCTGTATGGAGGACCAATTTTTCTAAAAACCTAATGTACTATCTGACAATTATATGCTGATGGTTTGTAATATGCTGTTCATGTGCTTACTGTACTCTATGTATCCACTGCTGCATGTCATTGTTGTGTGTTTTAGACAATAAACACATTACTCTACTACCTTGTTTTACTTGTCTACTCTCATCATAATACCTAATTTAAAGTCCCAAACCCTCCTTTTTTATGTACCTATAGAGTACAACCTGTGTATAGCAATGATTTACAGCCATAGAACAACGTATAGTTGTAGTAAATGTGTGCTAAAGTAATACAAGATAGCTGTAAACTGATAACACTTTCACATTTACATAATAATCTATTCACTTACAACACACAAAAGCTTCATTTGACTACAATCACTATATGTCACCACATCCTGTTGATTAGTAAGTTTGTGGTTGATCCTGCCACCCTTTTTGCATTAAGACACTCATTACTCAAACAGCCGCAAACACTGTATACTCCCCGGCAGCAGGTGAGAAAAGGTACCATTTATCTCAGATGAGGACCTCCTACAGCAGTGTGAAATATCAATTGGATTTGGTGTAGGTCATTTCTCAGAAGGTGATACACGACGGGGTTCACTTATTTCAAGTGGAAGAAATTGAAAGTGCAGCTAAAGAGGTGTTAGCGTTCAACCACAATTATCTACCACCTGCCCCATCATATTCATTAACCACAAGCCCCTCTCATATTTACAGTGCATCTGGAAAGTATTCACAAGCACTTCACTTTTTCCACATTTTGTTATGTTACAGACTTATTGTAAAATGGATTAAATTCATTATTTTCCTCAAAATTCTACAAACAATACCCCATAATGACAACGTGAAAGAAGTTTGAAATCTTTGCAGTTATGGAAAAAAAAAAAAGAAAAAAAAAATCACATGTACATAAGAATTTACACATTTTACAGCCTTTGCCATGACACTCAAAAGTGAGCCCGGGTGCATCCTGTTTCCACGGATCATTCTTAAAATGTTGCTACAATTTGATTTTTGTTCACCTGTGGTAAATTCAGTTGATTGGACATGATTTGGAAAGGCACACACCTGTCTATAAAAGGTCACACAGTTAACAGTGCATGTCAGAGCACAAACCAAGACATGTAGTTCAAGGAATTGTCTGTAGACCTCCGAGACAGGATTGTATGGAGGCACAGATCTGGGGAAGGGTACAGAAAAATTTCTGCAGCAATGAGCACAGTGGCCTCCATCAACCGTAAATGGAAGAAGTTTGGAATCACCAGGACTCTTCCTAGAGCAGGCCGCCCGGCCAAACTGAGCGATCGGGGGAGAAGGGCCTTAGTCAGGGAGGTGACCAAGAACCCGATGGTCACTCTGACAGAGCTCCAGCGTTTCTCTGTGTAGAGAGGAGAACCTTCCAGAATAACAACCATCTCTGCAGCACTCCACCAATGTGGCTTGTATGGTAGAGTGGCCAGACGGAAGCCACTGCTCAGTAAAAGGCACATGACAACCGCATGGAGTTTGCCAAAAGGCACCTGAAGGACTCTCAGACCATGAGAGACAAAATTCTCTGTTCTGATGAAACAAAGATTGAACACTTTGGTCTGAATGGCAAGAGTCATGTCTGGAGGAAACCAGGCGCCGCTCATCACCCGGCCAATACCATCCCTACAGTGAAGCATGGTGGTGGCAGCATGCTGTGGGGATGTTTTTTAGCAACAGGAACTGGAAGACTAGTCAGGATGGAGGGAAAAATGAATGCAGCAATATGCAGAGACATCCTTCATGAAAACCTGCTCCAGAGCACTGGACCTCAGACTGGGGTATAGGTTTATCTTCCAACAGGACAACGACACTAAGCACACAGCCAAGATAACAAAGGACACGGGACAACTCCATGAATGTCCTTGAGTGGCCCAGCCAAAGCCCAGACTTTAACCCCACTAAACAGAAACATCTCTGGATAAAAAAGTGTGTGGATCTCCATCATGGCAGTATGTGGATCTATGTCATGCCAATGTGTAGATCTCCATCATGGCAATGTGTGGATCTCCATCATGGCAATGTGTGGATCTTCAGCATGATATAGTGTGGATCTGCAGCATGGCAGTGTGTGGATCTTGGCAACATATAATTTTCTTTGTAATATTTGATGTCCTTGGTGTCTGGATATAGTACATTTGAGACATGCTTGGTGCATGTAATATCTAAAAGATCATTCATGCCCCATACACACGATCGGAAATTCCAACAAGAAAAGTCCGATGTGAGCTTTTGGTCGGATATTCCGACCATGTGTAGGCTCCATCTGACTTTTCCTGTCGGAATTTCCGTCAGCAAAAATTTGAGAGCTGGTCCTCGAACGGAAAAAAAATCCAATCGGAAATTGCGATCGTCTATAGCAATTCCGACGCATGCTCGGAAACAATTAGACGCATGCTCGGAAGCATTGAACTTCATTTTCTCGGCTCGTCGTAGTGTTGTACGTCACCGCGTTCTTGATGGTCGAAAGTTCAGAGAACTTTTGTGTGACCGTGTGTATGCAAGCCAAGCTTGAGCGGAATTCCGTCAGAAAAAAACAATTTTTTTCCAACGGGAAAACCGATTGTGTGTACGCGGCATTACAGTTGCAGCCCTATCCAGATTCCATCAAGTAAAACCTTCAGCCTGGGTTCACACTAGTGCGACACGACATCAGTCCTACTTTGAATCCGACTTTGCCCTGCGACATTCAGCCGACATATGTCCGACTTTCAATGAACGAGTATCCGACTTGGATCCCCGCCAATATCAGGCACTGTGTTTGGTATGAATCTTGAGGGGGAACTCCAGGCCAAATTTTAAATTAAAAAAACGGCGTGGGTTATTATGTTGAATTCACATTTGTATTGCATGCTGGTCTGGTCTGGATTTGAACAGGCACCCCTACGCCGAAAAAACGGCGTGGGGGTCCCCCCAAAATCCAAACCAGACCCTTATCCGAGCACACAACCTGGCAGGCCGCAGGGGAAGAGGGGGGACAAGAGCGGCACCCCCTCCCTCCTGAACCGTACCAGGCCGCATGCCCTCAACATGGGGGTTTGGTGCTCTGGGGCAAGGGGGCGACCTGCGGCCCCCCCACCCCAGAGCACCCTGCCCCCATGTTGATGAGGACAGGGCCTCTTCCCGACAACCCTGGCCGTTGGTTGTCGGGGTCTGCGGGCGGGGGGCTTATCGGAACCCGGGAGCCCCCTTCAATAAGGGAGCCCCCTTCAATAAGGGAGCCCCCGGATCCCGGCCCCCCCACCCTATGTGAATGAGTATGGGGTACATCGTACCCCTACCCATTCACCTGGTGGAAAAAATTGCAATAAAAAAACACTACACAGGTTTTTTAAGTAATTTATTACACAGCTCCGGGGGTCTTCTTCCGACTACGGCGCTCTTCTTCCGACTTCCGGGGGTCTTTTCCGACTTCGGGGGTCTCCGGTGTCGTCTCCGCGCTCTCCGGTTCTTTCTTCCGCCGGGCCTCCGCTAACTTCTTTTTAGCTCTTTTGCTAACGGAGGCCCGGTCTTCCCGTTGTCTCGTCCGGCTCTCCGTTGTCCTTCTGCCGGCCCCTCCACTAACTTCTTCGTAGCTCTTTCGCTAGTGGAGGGGCCGGTCTTCCCGTCGTCGCCGTCGGCGTCTTCTTCCCTCTTCTCCTCCTCGATGTTGACGCGTCGCTTCCTCCCGCTGTAATACTGGCTCTCCGCTCTGCTCCGCATTAATATAGGCTTCTCATGATGTCACAGTCACATGTTCCGGGGCACATGGCCCCGTAGCATGTGACTGTGACGTCATGGGAGCATGTGACTGTGACGTCATGAGAAGCCTATATTATTGCGGAGCGGAGCGGAGAGCCAGTATTATAGCGGGAAGAAGCGACGCGTCAACATCGAGGAGGAGAAGAGGGAAGAAGATGCCGACGACAACGGGAAGACCGCGCCCCTGCACTAGCGAAAGAGCTACCAAGAAGTTAGTGGAGGGGCCGGCAAAAGGACAACGGAGAGCCGGACGAGACAACGGGAAGACCGGGCCTCTGTTAGCAAGAGAGCTAAAAAGAAGTTAGCGGAGGCTCGGTGGAAGAAAGAACCGGAGAGCGCGGAGACGACACCGGAGACCCCCGAAGTCGGAAAAGACCCCCGGAAGTCGGAAGAAGAGCGCCGGAGTCGGAAGAAGACCCCCGGAGCTGTGTAATAAATTACTTTAAAAACCTGTGTAGTGTTTTTTTATTGCAATTTTTTTCCACCAGGTGAATGGGTAGGGGTACGATGTACCCCATACTCATTCACATAGGGTAGGGGGGCCGGGATCCGGGGGCCCCCTTATTGAAGGGGGCTCCCGGATTCCGATAAGCCCCCCGCCCGCAGACCCCGACAACCAACGGCCAGGGTTGTTGGGAAGAGGCCCTGTCCTCATCAACATGGGGGCAGGGTGCTCTGGGGTGGGGGGGCTGCAGGTCGCCCCCCTGCCCCAGAGCACCAAACCCCCCATGTTGAGGGCATGCGGCCTGGTACGGTTCAGGAGGGAGGGGGGGCGCTCTCTCGTCCCCCCCTCTTCCCCTGCGGCCTGCCAGGTTGTGTGCTCGGATAAGGGTCTGGTTTGGATTTTGGGGGGACCCCCATGCCGTTTTTTCGGCGTAGGGGTGCCCGTTCAAATCCAGACCAGACCCAAGGGCCTGGTATGCTCTTGGAGGGGGAACCCATGCCGGTTTTTTATTTAAAATTTGGCCTGGAGTTCCCCCTCAAGAGCAGCACAGCACAAGTCGCATGCCAAAGTCGGATCATGCAAGACTGCGGTCCGACTTTGATCCGACTTCAATGATAGTCAATGGGCTGAAGTCGGATCAAAGTCGGACCAAAGTAGTACAGGGAGCATTCTCAAAGTAGGACCGACATGTGTCGGACCAGTTAAGACGGCTCCCATAGGGAAACATTGATTTTCACACGTCATGCGACATGAGCTCCCAATATCGGAGCGTTTGTCGCCCCAGTGTGAACCAGGCCTGAGGACTGCACACCTTATTAAGTTGCCATCTGGTGTTCAGCATAGTGCACCATACCAGTGACACCCTTCCCGTCAGAGTGTCATTAGGCTAGGAACTGACAGGAAATGGCCCTGCAAGCATCAACTGGCTCATCAAAAGTCAATTTACAATGTGACTGAGCTAAGTAGAAAATGATTGTCTAACGAGCTGCAGTAAATGATCGGGTATTCGGGCAGCTGTGTGTGTTGTTGCTTTCTGAATAAAATAATCTGCAGTGGAGATTCCTCCATCCACACTATTTAGAATTGATGGGGAAATTGACTGATTTTCATTTAGCGGTATTTGGCTAGCTTTACAAAAAAATGGCTGTTGTCGGACTTCCATCAGACTTTTCCCTGGATTTTTGTATGAACGGAGTTGGTCAGGAACACCCATAGCATACACACCACAGGACTTTTCTGCAAACTTTCCCAAAACTTTTTGCAACATCACGTGGTTTTTCTGCTCTTTTCTGCTCTTTACCGCCACCCTTTGGTCAACTTCTGCTATTGTTGGTTGATTTTAACATCAGTTGTTTTTTCCATCGGACAAAAGTCCTATGGTTTTCTGTACACACGGTAGGACTTTGCTCCATCAGACTTTTGTTGGGCAAAAGTTTGTCCGTTTGCAGACCCAACTTTTGTCCGATGAAAACACAAAAAAAGAACATAAAAGTTTGTCCGATGCAGCGTACACACGGTCGGATTGTTGGTCCAACTTGCTGAAAATGAAGTTTGTTGGCCAAAAGTCCTACCGTGTGTATGGGGCTTTAACCACTTAAGCCCCGGATTATTTGGCTGGTTAAAGACCAGGCCCCTTTTTGCGATTCGGCACTGCGTCGCTTTAACTGACAATTGCGCGGTCGTGCGACGTGGCTCCCAAACAAAATTGACGTCCTTTTTTCCCACAAATAGAGCTTTCTTTTGGTGGTATTTGATCACCTCTGCGGTTTTTTATTTTTTGCGCTATAAACAAAAATAGAGCGACAATTTTGAAAAAAATGCAATATTTTTTTACTTTTTGCTATAATAAATATTCCCAAAAATATATAAAAAAACTTTTTTTTTTTCCTCAGTTTAGGCCGATACGTATTCTTCTACATATGTTTGGTAAAAAAATCTCAATCAGCGATTCATTTGCACAAAAGTTATAGCGTTTACAAAATAGGGGATAGTTTTATGGCATTTTTATAAAAAAAAAATTTTTTTACTAGTAATGGCGGTGATCAGCGATTTTCTTCATGACTGCGACATTATGGCGGACACATCGGACACTTTTGACACATTTTTGGGACCATTGTCATTTTCACAGCGATCAGTGCTATAAAAATGCACTTGTTACTGTGAAAATGACACTGGCAGTGAAGGGGTTAACCACTAGGTGGCGCTGTAGGGGTTAAGTGTTCCCTGCATTGTGTTTCTAACTAAGGGGGGGTTGGGCTCTGTGTCACATGACACAGATCTCCGCTCCGAGTATACGGAGCCCAGATATGTGTCATTGTCACTAGGCAGAGCAGGGAGATGCTTGTTTACACAAGCATCTCCCTGCTCTATACCTTCGTGAGACGATCGCGGGGATCCCCACGGCGATCGAATCCGCGGGACCCGCGGTCCGACTCACGGGGATGGCGGCAGGGTCGCGAAGGCGCCGCCGTGCGCACGACCGCGCGGACAGGCACTTAAAGGGGACGTACAGGAACGTTGATGTGCCTGTCCGTGCCATTCTGCCGACGTAAATGTACAGGAGGCGGTCGGCAAGTGGGTAATGAAGCAGGTTCCGACCGTTTGTTGAGTAGGAATTCATTCAAATAGGTCAAAAAAGGTCTTTGTAGATACAAAGGACAGGAGCTTACTACTTGCTGTAGGGTAGAATATCTGGATAAATATTTAAACAGAAAAATCTTAAGGATCACTAACTGGAGGGAAAGAAAATTCTCTGAAATTAGATATAAAATACATCTCCTCCAAAAGAAGGATTAAGTCCTCCGTCTTTCGCAATAAGAACAATTATGGAAAGTCTCATGAAAAAGTACTTAGCTGAGTGTTTGTCATCTTCTGTTATTTCAAAGTCATTCTGAATTCTTTTAGAGTAGAGCCATTGATTACACTAAGCCCACTTCCCCTATTGCCAGGCATGTGAGTTCAGGTATTACGAGGTGGGCGTTGTATGAATCATGACTTGCTCCATTGCATTGAGAAATATTGATAAAAATACCTTTAGTTATATACAGGGGCTTCTAAATTTTCTTGGAGTTAAAATGCATGAGTTTTCAACAGCATGATGCCCAACGCCCGGCCTGTTTGCTTATCCTGCATAGCATCCAATTTGGCCAGGCGCGCGCGAGCTCCGTGAGTGTTACCCCCCGGGTCCTGCGGGCTCGATGTCCGACGGGTGCCCGCAATCGTATCACGGAGCTGCAGAACAGAGGGATGCCTGGGTAAACAAGGCATTTTCCTGTTCTGCCTAGTGACAGGACGCTGATCTACTGCTCCCTGTCATCATGTAGCCCACCCCCCCACAGTTAGAATCACTCCCTAGGACACACTTAACCCCTTCCTCGACCCCTACTGGTTAACCCCTTACCTGCCAGTGTCATTTACACAGTAATCAGTGCATTTTTATAGCACTCATCGCTGTATAAATGAAAATGGTCCCAAAATAGTGTCAAAAGTGTCCGATGTGTCCGCCATAATGTCGCAGTCACGATAAAAATCACTGATCGCCGACCATTACAGTACTAATAAAAAAAAATAACAATAAAAATGCCATTAAACTATCCCCTATTTTGTGGACAGGAATAAGAAAGTATATTTCTAGACAGCCACACTCTGAACAAACGTTGCCTTTATTTAAAATAAAACAGCACTACAAGCCACAGAAAATTGCAAACTGGACAGCTGACGCGTTTCACACTATTCCTAGTGTAGCGCCCTCCCCAATTTAGGGGGCGCTATGTTCAAATTTAGGGGTTAGTCTGAGCCGATAGTTGGGCTCAGACTGTTATTTTCCTAAAAACTTGCTTCTGCTCTGGTGTGATATTGCCAGGCTGAAGTTTTCCCTGTTGCCTGTAGGTCGCATTGTCATCTCCGGCTTAGGTAGAACCAAAGGGAGAATCGCAACACCATTGGGTGTCCTCTCTCGGCAGCTGAGCAGTGGGCGTAGTCAACCCGCTGTGAATGCTGGATGAGGATACTTAAGGGGCAGACGCCATTATTCGGGGAGCAGTTCGCGCCTCCCGGCCCTCCAGGCCAGGGGCGTGTGTGTGTGCCAGCCCGGGCACCTTTAGCCTGAGGCTGCATCGCTGCAGGTAGGCCCAGCACCTTTAGCTGAGGCCTACACCCGAAGAGGAGTCCCAGGGTACCCAAGTGAGGGGTGACCCACTCTGAAGGAGAGGAAACCAGGGGAGGATCTACCCAAGGGGATCAGTGAAGAAGTCACTGTCTCAGGAGAGGCCTGGTTACCTGTCAGAGGGAAGGATTCCTACCCACCAAAAGCCTGGTAATGTGCCCATTGGCACCTAAGGACTAACTATTACTAGGCCGGGAAGTTCGGGACTTGAAGATTCTGTGGTAGAGGATCTCCTGATCGTAACCCAGGGAAATCACAAGTATTTGTTTCGTGCTCCACACCGGCTGCTAGGACCGCTCTCAAAGGGACTATCCGGGTGAGCAAAACCCACTCAGGCTTGAGTGGCGACGTGTGTTGCTTAAGTGTTGCGTGCCTGAACCTTCCCTTCTTGTCGTTTCTACTCTCTCTCTTCTAAGTTTTGCCTCAAGAAAAGAATAAAACCCTGCTGCTTAGGTTTTACACCTGTGTGGACATTGGCTTTATTACAAAAAGGGACTTCCGCCTAGACAATGGAGGCCGGGGATCCATTCGTGAGGAGTAACTCGCCGCAAGGCCCAAACAAATCTAACACCGCTCGCCTCTCCATATCTGGAGTGGGACAACGGGCAAGTAGCAGGTGTGCCTTACTGCTAAAAATGGATGTAGCGGAAGGGTCTGTGTGCTACACTAGTGTTTAATCATAGCTGACTAGCACAATAAAACATTTCAAATATATACACCCTCAAATGACCATGTGACTAGGAGAGGGTCCTGTTGCTGTTTTTTATGAGTATTTCTTTGTTCCTCTTCTCCCCTTTTGTTTATATAGTTTATGGATTACCATTTATGGTTTTTCTAAAGTCTTTTGAGAAGCAGGACCGAATCGCTCATATATTTGCTGATCACCAATGTGCAAAATGTACATATTAATGTGGTAATGTGTCATGTTCGATGTTTTGTATGTAGCGGCCCCGGGTATGTACTTTTTTTAAACTGGTGAAGACACCAGTGATGCATAGTTCCCTGCGGCCCAGCAGGTGGCGCTGTCACTTTGGGCCGGAGTTGAGCCATCGCTGCAGTGCCGTACCCTTTGTGGCCTCTCGCAGCGGTTGTACAGCGGGGCGGGGAACCCGCCGTGCATCCTGGGAGAGGGTGTAGAGGGGGCGGACATTTTTCGCCACGAGGTTCGAGTCCCGGGCACCTTCAGCCTGAGGGCTGTGGTTGCGGTCGGTGTCCAGACGGCCTAGGCCTGGACACTTGGAGTTCGTGTTCCATCCCAGACACCTTCAGTCTGGGGTGAGGTACTCAGCCAGAGGCCTGGGGCCCAGTACCTTCCGCTGGATCCCGCAAGGGAGGGATCATCCTAGGGGGCCCCAGGAGTGGGGCACCCGAATCCAGAGGCGTAAGGGACTGGAGGAGGGACTCACCTGAATACCTGGTGCAGCAGATTGCCAGTGCCGGGTGAACCTCTGAAGACCGCCCGGAGGGATATCTTTCCCGAACAGGGGCCAAGTTCAAAGAGGAAGTTCAGTCCACGTTCAATGACCGGTGGCAGCGGTCCAACTATTTCAATCAGGTCAGTGGCAGGGGCCTGCAATTAGGCCTGTGGCAGGGGCCTCAACAGTTCATCCAGTCGGTGGCAGAGACCAAAACTCATGGTCGGTGGCAGAGACCGTGCGCCAGGCCTATTCGCTAGAAAAGGAATAGGAGAGTTCATTTGTGCCTGGGCCTACTCGTTCCTACACCCTCATGTTCGTCTGTTATTGGAAGTTCAACTGAGTGTGTTCACCGTATTGTATGAGAAATAAAGGAGTGTTGGACTTTCGATTGGTGTGGGGCTCTATTATTGGCAGACACGTTTCCATGGAACAACTGAGGCTTCGTATGCAGTGGACAGACCCGGGAGGTAAATCAACTAAGTTTGCTCAACCCTCTTATACACACGAGGGGAGAGCTTGGCGTAGTGTCCCTGCACTCTCCTCTCCCAGATACCCCCAGACACAAGCCATTCACAATAGGAAAGAGGGAGGTTTCTGCTACATGTATTTTGAGGACTGCTGATATTTCATGTTGTTCCTACCTTTATTCTGTAGATTTTATAACCTATGGTAATGTAGCGCACCAACCCCAGACTTTACCTGCTTTTCTTCTGCTTGGCTCCTCTGCAGGAAAAGAATGAGGCACACGGCACCACAAGCCCGCACCCTCCTGAATAGGGAGGTTGAGCGGTGTTAGTTTCTCGGGCCTGCTCGCAGCCAGTGTTAAAAAACCTCCAGTGCTGACCTCGTTTCTGTGGTAGTCAGAAACAAGCCTTCAGTTCTCCCCAGTAAGCAACTGTCCACACCTACTGAAAGGTCCAACTCTTATTTATTCTTCTCAGCACAATAAATAGTCTCTTTGAGAGCAGACAGTTTGGGACAAGACACAGGTCAGATAAGGTGGGAGGAGGTCCAGGCACAAACTTGAATTGGGTTTCTCCTGCTCTGATTCGCACGAACAGGCTTGGCGCACGGTCTCTGCCACAGACCATGAGGTTGGTCACTGCCACTGACCGGGTGGAAAAGATGAAAGCCACTGCCACTGACCTTATGTAAGTAGTGTCACTGCCACTGTGACATAAAGAACACGCACTTCCTTCCTTTAGTAACTTGGCCCCTTTTTAGGACAAGAACATCCCTCCGGAGAGTTACCAGAGGCCCCATCTGTCACCACGACTCTGCGCTGGGTCTTCAGAAAGGGTCACCTCCCTGGCCTCCTCAATCCTGGATACGGGTCCCCTCGCAAGGCAGATCCCTGGGAGCCTCGGTCCCTGGCGGATCCCAGCCGAAGGCTGCTGGGCTCCGGGGCTTTCTCCAAAGTACCTCACCCCAGACTGAAGGCGTCTGGGATAGAACAGCAGCTCCGTCTCCGGGCCTAGAGCACCCGGAGACAACCCGACCAGGCCCCTGGGCCTAGGGCACCCGGAGGCGACACACACGCACCCAGGCCTAAGGTGCCTGAGTGCGGAACGGACCCCCCTGGAAGATGGCCGCCCCCCTATATCCTCTCCCGACAGGCAGAGCAGGTTCCCCGCCCCGCCGCACCGCTGCCAAGAGGGAAAAAAAAAAGGCACAACATTGTACTGTGGTTCAACCCGGGCCCATGGCAACAGCGCCACCTATAGGCCCCAGGGAACTACACACCAGTACCATCTCCCAGAGATAAAAATGGTCCATGAAACCTAACAATTAGTGCATCTGAGCCTAGTTACCACTCAGATGCTTCCCCTAAATGTAACCACCCGCTACAGTAATAATTCACTGTTCTTGTATTTTTGTATGATTGTAAAAAAAAATTTTTTTTTTTTTTTTATGATTTTAATATGAAGTTTCTACATGTACTTTAGTTGTGATGGTTGGGTTTAAAGTTAAAGCTTCCGTGTAGACACTGACTTAGTGAACATCCATGGGTACATTAGACACGTGCATTTAACTCAATTTTGTCACAACGGCTGCATATATACATACCCGTGGATACAAGTTTCTTGTCACGACAGGTCCATTCACATGGTTTCCTTCTTTCTTCTTTCTTCTATCACACTAACCATCCCATTGGAGCCCAGCAATGAGCTTGCGTTAAAACCTTATATATAATTATAATTTTGGGTTATACAACTCTCTTTGACCCTTTGGTGTTCACTAACATGTACACGCTACACTATCTACTATGTATTGAGCCATTTAATCATTCATTCATTTATTTAATTATTGATTCAATGATTTTGTTATCTACATAACAATTAGAATTACAATTAAAATCAAAATAGTTATATATATTACACCATACTACATTATACTACAGTATGTATACTTACTTATTCAACATCTAAGCTGGACACATTACCCTACACATATTATTTTGCTTTATCCTTTTTTACTTTCACATATGTCATTTTATTTTTCTTTACACATTTTTTGCACTGCACCATGGATTCCCTTATTCATTTATCTTATTTTATTCTTTTTATTTATTCATCAATTTAGTTACACGATATATATATATTTAATGTACATTATGAGACATGCATCATGGATTAAATTCTTATGAATTATCTCACGCATGCACTCCTTCACATAAGTTGTCACTATATATATATATATATATATATATATTGTGACAGCAGGAAGGTAAAGTCACCTGGTTGCATCCAGGGGGGTAGATATATTTCTCCCAGATTCAGGCTTTATGCTGACTTATACAACTAGGGTGGAGAGTTGTATAAGCCCAGCTGAGGCTAGTGGGCTCATGTATGACTCATACCTCTAGGGAGAGTGTGGGGCGTCGTGCAGACAGAGATGAGGAGACCAGCTGAAGCTTGTCAGCTCATTTAGGCCTCTATAAGAACTCCCAGCTTCATTAGATGTTAGCTCATGCCTGGAACCAGACCTGTGTGGACTGTCTAGGGAGAGTGAACCCCGGTGCGGTGAGAAAAAGCCTGTGTGGCTATTTGCTTGGACATTTAAAACCAGGGACTTAGGGACTAGGACAGCACTAGGCTGATCCCAGTTGTTAGTTAGGAAACCTGTATGTTTAGTCAGAGGTCAAGTTGACCAGGATTTAATTTGTTTATGTTTCTTTTGGCTTTGCTGTGTTTTGTCACTGTAAATAGAAAATAAACCGCACCTTTTTTTGATTTTGAAAACCACAACCTCCGTTTGCTGGGCCTGTTTTGTGTGGGGAGCCCATCCCGGGGGTCACACACACCCGCTGCCGAGCTAACCCCCTCACAATATATATATATATATATATATATATATATACACATATATTCCTGTCACATAAACATATAGCACTTATTTGAATCCATTCATTTCAATATCAATATCACCATTTGGTTTCACTTGTATCTTCACTATTAGTTACTCTCTAGTCACGTTCACAGGAGGTTTATATCATTCACTTTAAACACTAATTTGTTAATTAGATGCAATTCACCACTCCCTCTCCTAGTCACATGGTCATTTGAGAGTCTATAGATTTGAAATGTTTTATTGTGTTAGTCAGCTATGATTAAACACTAGGAATAGTGTGAAACGCGTCAGCTGTCCAGTTTGCTGTTTGCTGTGGCTTGTAGTGCTGTTCTATTTTAAATAAAGGCAATATTTGTTCAGAGTGCGGCTGTCCAGAAATATACTTTCTTATTCCTGCCTTGCTTAATGCATTGCCTGCACCTGTGGCTTCAGTGAGGTGGATTATCATTGGGGTTTCCTACCTGGAGCGGCTATCCTTTTTCCTTCTCCTATTTTGTAGAAGCTATAACTTTTGCGCAAACCAATTTTACCAAAAATATGTAGAAGAATTCGTATCCGCCTAAACTGAGAAAAAAAAAAAATTATATCTTTTTTGGGGATATTTATTATAGCAAAAAGTAAAAAATATTTGCTTTTTTTTTTCAAAATGTTTGCATTTTTTTGTTTATAGCACGAAAAATAAAAACTACAGAGGTGATCAAATACCACCATAAGAAAGCTCTATTTGTGGGGAAAAAAGGACATCAATTTTGTTTGGGAGCCACGTCGCACGACCGCGCAATTGTCAGTTAAAGCAACGCAGTGCCAAAACGCAAAAAATGGCCTGGTCTTTGGCCAGCCAAATGGTCCGGGGCTTAAGTGGTTAAAGAGCAACTGTCATCTCTGTCCCACAGCGGCTTCTCCTCTGACCCACTGTTGGCTCCTCCTTTGACACGCTGTTGGCTCCTCCTCTGACCCACTGTTGGCTCCTCCTCTGACCCGCTGTTGGCTCCTCCTCTGACCCGATGTTGGCTCCTCCTCTGACCCGATGTTGGCTCACCAACAGTCCCATTCACTTTAATGGGAGGGCTGGTGATTCGGCAGTGACCCAACAAGGTGAGGGACGTGGCGGCAGCAGGTGAGTGGATGCCCGCTAACAGGCACTGCCATGATGGATCTGAAATGGCAGGTGCAATTTAAATGTAAGGACTTAGGCCCGGTTCTCACAGGGGCAGCACGACTTCGGGGGCGACCTCGGCGGCGCGATCTCAAGACGACTTGTGACGCCCGCCTGAGGCGATTTGCATAATGACTTCTGTATAGAAGTCAATGCAAGTTGCCCTGAGTCGCCCCCAAAAGTAGTACAGGAACCTTTTTCTAAGTCGGAGCGACTCAGGTCGCTCCTATTAGAACGGTTCCATAGTACAGAGTGGGACGCGACTCCTCAGGCGACCGAGTCGCCTGAGGAGTCGCCCCTATGTGAACCGGGCCTTATTCTTGCTGGTCGTTAGAATCTTTAATATTTGCAAACAAAATTAAGGTTTCCTATTTAGAATAATAAGCTGTCAGGTTAGTAAAACAGTGATATCAGAACAGATTCAATCATACAGTTTGTAGTGTACATAGATTTGTAAAACAATGGGATAAAGGAATATTCCTGAACTTTGTTTTATCTCAGGGTTACTTTGATATTGTGTTAATGCAATAATGCAGTGCATGTTATCTCAGCTTGCAGAGCTTGGATTTATTAAATGAGTTTACCAAAACTTTAAATATTGCAGAATATACAGCCTCGTGCAACATAACAAAGCTCCATTTCATGCTGAATGAACTAAATTATTAATGTATCTTAAATAGAAAACTATCTTCAGATTTTTACTCCAATAAATAAATTTAATAAAAATCTAAAAATGTATTTAAATAAAAAAAATCTGATTTAAATAACAAAAGATCTGATTTTTTTTATTTATTTTTTAAAAATCATTAATTTATACCGACCCTGGTTTTTAACACATTCCCATGCTTACCAAAACAAATAATTAACTCTTGCTGAAGTTGGCTTTAATGCTGAACTCCAGGAAATACAAAAATGAATGTGGTTCTGAATTATAACCACTTAATGATTTACTGCTACAGGGCGGCCGTTCTGTGCAGAATCGCATATATATATATATATATACGTGATTTTGCACTTCCAGGTAGAGGGACGCGCATTGCTTCTGCTTTGATTTGTCACAGCAGAAGCTGACCAGTGGGTGCTGGCCAATGGATGTCCGCCGGCACCCGCCCATCTTCAAGAAGATGTAAGGATGTTTTTTTGGCTCAGGGGTGCTCAGTGTAACTGTGACTAGCACTGGGTATGTCGTTATGTTGGAAATTCAATAAATCTATGGCCTTGCCCTTTACAAATTAATCAGTCTCTGTGTCCTCTTTGTGCCAGGTTGCATGGTGTAGATGGTAAGATGTTAAGCCTACTCTTCTCATCAGTCATGGTTTTCAGTACTGCAGAACACCATGTTAAAAAAAAAAAAATTAGACTTGCAAGTGTAGTCAGATGAAGGAAAACTTCAAACAAGTTTAAGAGCTCTGGTGATGCAGCTCCTGCAAGGCCACCCTCGAAGAGCACCCAACAGTAGAGATACAGAAAGGAGCACCAGACCAAAACTGGACGGAAGAGTCAGAGATAATTTAATTTATTATTCTATTTGTCTGTAAAATAAAAAAGTCCTATAAAAACAACCAACATGTTTCGGGGGCAACACCACTTCTCCTTCATCAGGGCTTAATACAGGATAAAAACTTGGATGAACTCATCCTCCATTGCTGCTCAGCAACCGATGTCAAGTTGTTACTCCATGTGGAGAGTTCAATACTGGTTCTAATGTAGATCTGTGAAGTCATTGCTTCCTCTGTGCTTGGAGTTCATCCAAGTTATATTCTGCGTTGAGCCCTGATGAAGGGGGAATGGAGTTGCTCCTAAAACCCGTTGGATTTTTTAATGTAACCTTTTTACCAGCACTTATAATTATCTTTGGCTCTTTTATCTGGTTTGGTCTGGCACTCCTTTCTGTATTTCTATGGTTTTCTCCACATTAGTCTGAAAGAAGTCAAACGTGCAAAAACCGCAAAGGGTGCAAAGGGCGGTAACTTATCCATCCATCCATTGAGGATTCTTTTCAATCCAGTCTGTGGGCACAGTATGAAATCTGATGTTGGCTGGTTTCCGCACTTTGAATTTAACACTTTCCTGCCAACTTAGTAAACCCAACAGCCTTATGCCCACAAAGGTGCCACACACTGTGTAAGCCAACTGCATCATTCTAGATATACTTTTTGACAGTTCAATTTCCCTGAGTAATGTTTTTACTTGCGTTCGGTCTTCTGTTGAGACACACATGAAATTCCTGCGTGCGGGGGCGAGAAAATTATAGGAACACATATTCTTACAATAATAAAAGTAATACTGGGAGTGACTCCTTTCATAACTGTGAGATTAACAAAGCCCCTGAGGTAGGCAGGAATGTACCCACGTGTGTGAGAAAGTGTTTAGCCCATCAATTATCCTTTTCCCATTTAAAAAAATAAATAATTGTTGTGCGTTCGCTCTATGGTTACATTTTTTGTTACTGTTGTTGGGTGAGATGAACAGTGCAACCACGGTCTCTGACTGTTGCTGCAAGAAAGCAAATTGCAGGATAAGTCACATCCTAAGCTGGAAGGATTTTGCTCTCATTTTCAGTAATCATTGTGGCGAATCCTCCATGGATTCTCACCTAAAGCTCAACTCCAGGCACAACAAAAAATACCCTTGTAGTGGGGCCCCCAACACTGCAAGGGTTCAATGCTCCTTAAGTTTGGGGGGTTGCAGAAGAGGCTGTATTATTTACTCTCTCCTCACTTCAGCAGGCTCCTTCGATTTGTGCACCTGCTTAGCCGCGGCCTCATCTGTAATATGCACTCAGCCAGTGGTTGGAAGCCCCTGATTGTACGTGTTGATGCAGAGGCCCCACCCACAGACCGGAGCTTCAGGGAGAGGAGGACAGCACCAGAGCCTGCTGGAGTGGGGGAGTCGAGTAGGTAATACAGCCTTTTATGCAACCCCCTAGACTTAATGTGCACTTAAAGTGGTTGTAAACCCTTTACAACTACTTTTACCTACAGGTAAGCTTAGATTAAGGCTTACCTGTAGGTGCTGAAAATATCTCCTAAACCTCCACGGTTTAGGAGATATTTGCAAAAGAGATGGGTGCCGATGTCTACGGTACCTGTGCCATAGACAACGGCGCAGGCGCACTTTAGAAACGGCGATTGTGCCGTTTCTAAAGGAGATCGTGCTGTGACTGGCGGCTCCCACACGCATGCGCAGGAGTGATGTCACCGTGGCTCCGGCCAATCACAGCGCCGGAGCTGCGATACCCGGAAGGAAGAGGGTGAAAGATGGATGCTTCGTGGAGGCGAGGAAATCGGGGACATCGCAGGCTTCGGTTTCAGGTAAGTGACACATAATGGGCTACTATGGGATGCAGGGAAACAAAGAGGAAGTAAAACCCATCAGGGTTTACTTCCTCTTTAACTTAGTGTGGTGATTGGGGGAGGGGGGGGGTCACTGCAAGGTTTTTTTTTTTTGTACCTGGGTTAGGCTGGATCTTTTGTCCAAGTGGCAGGTTCACCGAACTGCAGTTGCCCATACTCATCTTATCTTTGTTTCCTCCATTCAGTTGCCTATAGTGAAGGGTAATACCCAGTGTTATTTATTAATTACAAGTACTTATATATATAATCAATGTGTATACACTATATTACCAAAAGTATAGGGACGCCTGCCTTTACACACACATGAACTTTAATGGCATCCCACATTTAGCCGGTAGGGTTCATAATTGAGTTGGCCCACCCTTTCCAGCTTTAACGGTCTAAACTCTTCTGGGAAGGCTGTCCACAAGGTTTAGGAGTGTCTATGGGAATGTTTGACCATTCTTCCAGAAGCCCATTTGTGAGGTCAGGCACTGATGTTGGATGAGAAGACCTGGCTCGCAGGTTGAGTTAGTAAAAAACATTGTTTTTTTTTCAAAATTGTCAGTCTTTTTTTTTGTTTATAGCGCAAAAAATTAAAACCGCAGAAGCAATCGAATACCACCAAAAGAAAGCTCTATTTGTGGGGAAAAAATTTTGTTTGGGTACAATGTTTCAGTGGCCATTGGCATTTGATTTGCAATTATGACTTGTTTGCACTAGCACATTTGCACTTGTTATTGGTGTAAGCCAATACTAATAGTTACTTAGCACATTATATATATATATATATATATGTATTTACTTTGCAATAACATTGTTAAAATCGCATATATACATTATTTGTGGGTTCACATTTACCCACGTCTCACTTATAGCGCTGCACTTTTTTTACTTTTCATTATGTACAGTGATACAATGTCACTTATTTAGTTACTTACTGTTGACCTCTTTTGGGGAACTATTCAGCACATGCGGCCTGCCCCCACCCTCCTCAGACACAAAAATGTGGTTCCTTGTAAGCCAAGCACATCGGGCTCTGCCTTGTGGATGGTTGAGATGACCTAGGAGGGATCTGAACTAGCAGAAGCCTTTGGTTTCAATACTGTTTGCCATCTGTTAGAGGTAATCATACCTTGTAAATCCATATGGATATTATTTGTAGATTTTGCATTACTGTGTAATCATAAAGTCTAATATATTTTTTGTATTTAGACATTGCAATTCCCCTGAAGAAGACTACGACTCATGTTGATGAAACGCGTCGGAACATTTGTTCAAGGCAAAAATACTTACCATAGCTGGTTGAGTATATTTGCATATGTTGTGTGTTATATATGATGGGTTGTGATTTGTAAACCAGAGCTCATATTTGAAATCTTGTGGCATTTTAACAATTGTACGATAAAACATTTTCTCTATATAAATTACTGTGTTTGATAATTTGATAGTTTAGTTGCTGCATAAAAAAAAAACCTGGGGGAATCTCTTGCTCTTTTTTGTAGTTAGCTTTTTCTTTTCTTTTTTAATTTAACACCTTTTCCCCACTTGCTGACCAGCCGTCGCACTTATAAAGCGGCAGGTTGGCTCTCCTGCGTGAACCAACATACCCGTACGTCGGTCTGTGTATGTGAGATTGCCCGCAATCGCTGTACACAGAGGCAGAATGGAGATTCGCCTTTGCCTGACAGGGGACATTTCAGAGATCTGCTGTTCCCATTGATCAGGAACAGCGATCTCTGTCATGTCCTAAGCAGCCCATCCCCCCTAAAGTTAGAACACGCTGAGGGAACACACTTAAACCCTTGATCACCCCCTTAGCGTTAACCCCTTCCCTGTCAGTGTCATTTATACATTGATCAGTGCATTGTTTTAGCACTGATCAATGTAATAATATCACTGGTCCCCAAAAAGTGTCATTTAGGGTCAGATATGTCTGCCGCAATGTCACAGTCCCGCTAAAAATTGCAGATCACCGCCATTACCAGTAATAACAATAAAAGTCCCTAAATCTATCCTATAGTTTATAGGCGCGATAAGTTTCGCGCAAACCAATCAATATGCGCCTATTGCGATTTTGTTTACCAAAAATATGTAGAAGAATATATATCGGCCTAAACTGATGAATAAATTCTTTTTTTTATATATTTATTTTTTTGGATATGTATTGTAACTAAAAGTAGGAAAAATGTTTTTTAAACTTTTTTTTTGTTTATAGCACAAAAAATAAAAAACGCAGAAATACCACCAAAAGAAAGCTCTATTTGTGGGAAAAAAAGGACGTCAATTTTGTTTCGGTACAGCGTCGCACGACCGCGCAATTGTCAATTAAAACGACGCAGTGTCGAATTGCAAAATATGGCCTGGTCATTAAAGGGGTTGTAAAGGTTCGTCTTTTTTCACCTTAATGCATTCTATGCATTAAGGTGAAAAAACACTTGGCAATCACGGCCCCCCCAGCCCCCCCATTTTACTTACCTGAGCCAGTTCACCGGCTCGGTGCGTCCCCGGCATCCTCTCCTCCACGTTGGTCAACCACATTGCACCACCTGGGTTTTTATCTATTCCCTGATAATGTCACCAATTAATGCATACCATATTACTTTTCAATTAGAGACTGTCATGTACTGTACAATCCCTCTCGTTTGCTGCGGGGGGGGGGGGGGTTGGCATTATCTGAGCCTTCTGTTGTCTACAGCCTTAACAGACCGGGTGAGCAGGTTTTCTTATTTTAAACAATGATTGTATTTCAATCTGTACTATATTCTGTATTATTGCTTTATATGTATGTTTATGTTTTGGTTTATTGCATCATCTGTTTCACAGATTACTCCTCCTGAAGAAGCGGCTTAGTTTGCGAAACCGGTAGAAGAAACATTCATACTCCACTCCAACAGAAACTTCACGGGGTCACCCGTTAGTAATTGTTGTTTTTTTGTGGTGTATTGTTTTTTTATACTTATGTATGTTTTATATGTATTAAACTATATTTTTTTCATACTACATTTGTCATTGTATCAGTACCGAGATAGTCCAGCATGTCTTCCCTTTAGGTGGTTATATATTGGTTGGGAAGCATCAGCAACTGCCTCCATATTTCCACCTGGTCTAGTTTTCCTCTTCTCCACAGAGTCCTGGCATTGATTGGATAGATTGATAGCAGCGCAGCCATTGACTACTGCTGCTGTCAATCCAATCCAATGACGCGGGCGCCGGGGGGCGGGGCCGAGTATAACTCTGGAGCATGCCCGCAAGGTAACCCCTTCAGGAGAGCTCTTCTCCAAGGGGGTTATCTAATGCGGGAGGAGCCACAAGCAGGGCCGCCATCAGGGGGGTACAGGCAGTACACTTGTAAGGGGCCCGGATGGCAACCCCCCTTTTTTTTGTACGGGGCCCAGAGGTCCCCAGGGGCCCGGATAGAAGCCCCCCATTTTTGTGTATTTTTTATAAAATATATATATATATATATATATATTTTTTTTTTTCTTTTATTATTTTTTTGTAAGGGGCCCAGAGGTCCCCAGGGCCCGGATGGCAACCCCTATTTTTTTTAATAAAAATATATATATTTTTTTATAAATTTTTTTTTTTTTTTTTAGTAAGGGGCCCAGAGGTCCCCAGAGGCCCGGAGGTCCCCAGGGCCCTGGATAGAAGCCCCCCCTTTTTTTTTTTCTTTTTTGTTCATCAACACCCTAAGCCCCTCCACCCTCAACAGTTTGCGGTGGCAGCACCCCTCTGCTTCTCAATTCGTGGCACCCCCCGTTTCTCAATTTGCGGCTGCCCCCCCGCTTCTCAATTTGCGGCGGCAGCACCCCCCCCCCGGTTCTCCTCTGCTCCAGGGGGCCCATGCCTGAAGCTGTGTAAGGGGCCCCAAAATTCCTGGTGGCCATGAGAGCCGCCGAGGGACCCCAGAAGAGGTTGTTCGGGGCCACTCTGTGCAAAACAAACTGCACAATGGAGGTAAGTATGATATGTTTGTTATTTAAAAAAATAAAAAAAAGCAACCTTTAGTATCCCTTTAAGGGGGCAAATCCTTCTGGGGCTGACGTGATAAAAAAAAAAAAAACATTTTAGCACAGAGTTGGTCATTAATATCTAATTTGCTTTTCTCTTTAGAATAAAAAGGAAGTAATAAAATAAACTGGAAACCATACCACTGCCTTAAACAAATAAGGTATGATTATATCACGCAAGCTATGTATTTTTATATACATCTTTCTGCCGGAATAACAACGTGCCTTGCACTAATGTCCCTTTGATCCATTTATTAACAACAGAAACATGTAAAAAAATCTAATAACTGTTGCATGTTCGTGTATTTTATCTCTGGTCTTTATCTTCTGTGATATGTCGATTGTGCAATAAAAAACAGTTGTCAGTTTGAATTCAGGTGAAAGGCAAATATAAGAATTCTGTGTGCTTTATGAAGAATAGAAATGTACAGTATATATATGTCAGCTGCTGCTCTGTATTCCCTTACCTGCCCAGAATTCTGGTATGTTCTGTAATCTTTCTCATTTCCTGCAAAGTGGTTACTGATTTACTTTGTAGACTTTCTTTAGATGTCTTTAAAAGTACATTGCGTACATTTAAGATAAATGTACTGTACAACATAAACTTAAAATAAGTTGTTCCCTCATTAAATGGGGTTATGGCAGGCTGGCCACAGAATTTTATTCTGAAGAAGACTATAATATTTTTTTTGTTGGTTGTAATTATTTATTTGAATTTTAAGAAGAAGAATTGTAAATTTTCTTTTTGTATAGCAGCTTATACATTTTACATATAAATAATACGGGGTGCTTTTATGACACTTAGGGGGTTATTTACGAAAGGCAAAGCAATTTTGCACTATAAGCGCAAACTACAAGTGCAAAGTGCCCTTGAAATTGCACTGAAAGTACACTTGGAAGTGCAGTCGCTGTGGATCCGAGGGGGACATGCAAGGAAAATAAAAAACAGCATTTTAGCTTGCACATGATTGGATAAAAAAATCAGCAGAGCTTCCCCTCATTTCAGATCTTCCCCTCAGATTTACAGCGACTGCACTTCCAAGTGCACTTTCAGTGCAATTTCAAGTGTACTTTGCACTTTGTAGTGCAAAGTGGATTTGCCTTTTGTAAATAACCCCTTTAGTTTGCAAAGCAAGCTGAACACTGTCCTGCACCATCCACATACCCTTTGACAGTCTAATGACACTAAATGCTTTTTTTAATTACATTCACGTATCTATTCTTAAAGCGGAACTGCAGGCTCACATAATTTGTAATAAAAACATCTTTGCCATTCTGATGCTTCCCTCCAACCACTTTGCATATTATTTTATATACAATAAAATAACAAAAGTGAGTACACCCCTCAAAGTTTTTTAAATATTTAATTTTATCTTTTCATGTGACAACACTGAAGAAATGACACTTTGCTACAATGTAAAGTAGTGAGTGTACAGCTTGTATAAGGCCCCTTTCACACTGAGGTGCTTTGCAGGCGCTATTGCGCTAAAAATAGCGCCTGTAATGCGCCCCAAAAAAGCCGTTCAATAGTATCCAATGTGAAAGCCCGAGGGCTTTTACACTGGAGCGTTGCGCTTGCAGGAGGGTCAAAAAACTCCTGCAAGCCGCATCTTTGAGGCGCAATAGGAGCGCTAAAAATAGCGCTCCTATAGCGCCCCTGCCCATTGAAATCAATGGGGTAGCGCCTCCAATACGCCCGCCACACGCCACAAAGAGGCGTTATTGTGGGCGTTTTTAACCCTTTTTCGGCCGCTAGCGGGGGTTAAAATACCCCCGCTAGCGCCCGCAAATCGTGGGAAAAAATGGTATAGCGGCGCTAAAAATAGCGCCGCTATACCGCCAGCGCATCCAGCGCCTCAGTGTGAAAGTAGCCTAACAGTGTAAATTTGCTGTCCCCTCAAAATAACTCAACACACAGCCATTATTGTCTAAACTGCTGGCAACAAAAGTGAGTACACCCCTAAGTGAAAATGTCCAAATTGGGCCCAAAGTGTCAATATTTTGTGTGGTCACCATTATTTTCCAGCACTGCTTTAACCCTCTTGGGCATGGATTTCACCAGAGCTCAGGGCTGCCATCATCAATTATTTTTCGACCCCTTACACAGCTTCAGGCATGGGCCCCCTGGAGCAAAGGAGAAACGGGGGGGGGGGGGGGTGCTGCCGCCGCATATTGAGCAGCGGGGGGGGGGGGGGTGCTGCCACCGCAAATTGTTGAGGTCGGGGGTGCTTTGGGTGCTGACGAACGAAAAAACGAACAAAAGAACAAAAAAAAAGCGGAGGTTGCCATCCGTGGCCTTGGGGACCTCTGGGCCCTTTACGAAAAAAAAAAGAAATAAAAGAAATTTATATAAAAAAAAAAAAAATATTTTATAAAAAAAAAAAAAAAAAGGGGGGTTGCCATCCAGGCCCCTGGGGACCTCCGGGCCCCTTACAGGTGTACTGCCTGTAACCCCCTGATGGCGGCCCTGCCAGAGCTTCACAGGTTGCCACTGGAGTCTTCTTCCACTCCTCCATGACGAACATCACAGAAAAATGGTGGATATTAGAGACCTTTCGCTCCTCCACCTTCCATTTGAGGATGTCCCTCAGATGCTCAATAGGGTTTAGGTCTGGAGACATGCTTGGCCAGTCCATCACCTTTACCCTCAGCTTATTTAGCAAGGCAGTGGTCATCTTGGAGGTGTGTTTGGGGTCGTTATTATGATGGAATACTGCTCTCCGGCCCAATTTCTGAAGGGAGGGGATCATGCTCTGCTTCAGTATGTCACAGTACATGTTGGCATTCATGGTTCCCTCAATGATCTGTAGCTTCCCAGTGCCGGCAGCACTCATGCAGCCCCGGACTATGTCACTCCCACCACCATGCTTGACTGTAGACAAGACACACTTGTCTTTGTACTCCTCACCTGGTTGCCACCACACACGCTTCACACCATCTGAACCAAATAAGTTTATCTTGGTCTCATCAGACCACAGGACATGATTCCAGTAATCCATGTCCTTAGTCTGCTTGTCTTCAGCAAACTGTTTGCAGGCTTTCTTGTGCATCATCTTTAGAAGAGGCTTCCTTCTGGGACCCTCGGAGAGTTCTTTGCCATGAGGTGCCATATTGAACTTCCAGTGACCAGGATGAGAGAGTGAGAGCGATAACACCAAATTTAACACACCTGCTTCCCATTCACACCTGGGACCTTGTAACACTAACGAGTCACATGACACCAGGGAGGCAAAATGGCTAATTGGGCCCAATTTGGACATTTTCACTTAGGGGTGTACTCACTTTTGTTACCAGCTGTTTAGACATTAATGGCTGTGTGTTGAGTTATTTTGAGGGGACAGCAAATTTACACTGTTATACAAGCTGTACACTCACTACTTTACATTGTAGCAAAGTGTAATTTCTTCAGAGTTGTCACATAAAAAGATATAATAAAACATTTACAAAAATGTGAGGGGTGTACTCACTTTTGTGAGATACTATATACTGTGATTCTATACTTGCCAAATATGCTTCAGAAATCTCCCTCCACTGAGTCTGGCTGCAGCCATTTTAACTGTGGGCAGCTGAAGCTGCTGTCTGTTCACTTCCTGGATTTTCACAGACACACAGGGGCACACCTCCAGCTCTGCAGCCCTGCAGCTCTCATTGGCCCTCGTATGACTCACCCCCGCCTCCCTTCCTGGCAAACTCTCATGAGAGAGAGAGAGAGAGAGCTGTGCATGATGTCATAAGCCTAGGCCAATGACCAGATAAGAAACAGGAAGTGGGCTGTATAAGGTATTTACTGGCAGAAAAAAAATATTTTACTATCCAAAGTTAAAACAACAAGGGCAGAAGATTTAATAGATGGAAAGATGAAAAAAATGACTGAAGGTCCACTTTAACTTAAAAAAAGTCCCTTCTGTGGATCTCAGCCTCCTCCAAATCTCCAAATTCCATTTTTGCTGCTGTGATCTGACTTCCTGTTAGAAGGTGGCTACGTTCCTTCGCCATTGTCCCACTGAAAGTAGGAATGTAGCAACTCTCTCTTGCTCACTCCCAAGATGGACTATAGACTATTAGAAAAAAGCAAAGGTGTGGGTGCAAATATGTGTGCATCCCTGTGCAGGCAAAAACACCCCTTTCACGTGTGTATGATGTAGTATGCATGTGTGAACGAGGCCTTATTCTTCTAGTGCATCTAACAATCCCCTCCTCCCATGCTGACATAGCTGCTGTCTGAAGGTGTCTCAGTTGCTCCTTCATCCAGAGTGGAGGCACTCTAATACAGGAGGTGTGTTACTGTCCAGATCACCAGGTGACTACGGGATGGGGGGGGGGGAGCCAAAAAAAAAAAAGAAAACTAATGCAGCCCCACATCTAATGATTGGCAAGTTTCAATATATAAAATTTTGGGTTTTGGGTTAACTACAGTTTTAACCATTTAGCGTCCTACTGCCTACAATGAACTGTGAGCGAGCGGTTGCTGTAGGCAAAGCAACGTACTGGTACTTTGCTATATACTTCCAGAATTAGGCCACATGCATGCGCGCCCCCTCCCCCACCCCCATGCCCACACCTGCTGTGATTGTACACAGCGGGAGCCTGCCACCAAGTTCCAGCCAATGATTCACGGTTGGGACCAGCTGATCAGCTGTGTGCAATCACAGCCTGTGTTGACATTCAACATAGAGTTCTTTACACAGGGAATGATCTCTGCGTGTCTCATCCCTGCAAAGCAGGGAAGAAAAACGTAGAGATCATATACAAACTTGATCATCTTGACATTTTTGACCGTCTTTTATTGGTTAATTGGTTACTAATTCTTGCCATCTATAGGTCTATATGTCATAGTGTCCATGTATTCATCATCTCCAATCTGCCGCATCTCTAAACCAAGCAAGTGTTCTATCGCAGTGAACATCTTACCACCAGCGTAAGTTTGATATAGCAAGTAAAGAATGTCATATGTAGATTCTATGTTATGAATCATATGTTGATTATTGGTATTTTTCTTTTGAGTAGGCCACTTCTCTTCGCTGCCAAGTTAAGGAGGTCCTGAGGAAGCGGATAGTTGTGAAACGCGTCAACCTCTTGGATCACATAGCAAAGATAATTTGGCACAGTTTATTGTTATGGCGTACATCGTATAAAATTATATTTTTTCCATGGTTTTTAACCACTTGCTTACTGGGCACATATACCCCCTTCCTGCCCAGGCGAAATTTCAGCTTTCAGCACTGTCACGTTTTGAATAACAATTGCACTGTCGTGCGACGTGGCTCCCAAACAAAATTGACATCCTTTTTTTCCCACAAATAGAGCTTTCTTTTGCTGGTATTTGATCACCTCTGCGGTTTTTATTTTTTGCGCTATAAACAAAAAAAGAGCGACAATTTTGAAAAAAACACAATATTTTTGACTTTTTGCTCTAATAAATATCCCAATTTAAAAAATAAATAAGCGTATAGTGATTGGTTTGCGCAAAAGTTATAGCGCCTACAAAATAGGGGATAGAATTATGAATTTATTTTTTATTTTTTACTAGTAATGGCGGCGATCTGCGATTTTTATTGTGACTGCGACATTATGGTAGACACATCGGACACTTTTGACACTTTTGACACATTTTTGGGACCATTCACATTTATACAGCGAACAGTGCTATAAATATGCACTGATTACTGTATAAATGTGACTGGCAGGGAAGGGGTTAACACTAGGGGGCGATCAAGGGGTTAAATGTGTTCCCTGCTAGGTGATTCTTACTGTGGGGGGAGGGGACTGACTGGGGGAGGTGACCGATGGGTGTCCCTATGTACAAGGGACACACCATCGGTCTCCTCTCCCTGACAGGACGTGGATCTGTGTGTGTTTACACACACAGATCCACGTCCCTGGCTCTGTGACTGCCAATCACAGGTATCTGGCGGACATCTCGGCAACCAGGCACGCGCATTGGCACCCACGAGACACGGCGGGCACAGCTTTTCCCCGAAGCGCGCCCGCAGCGGCGTGCATCGCGGAAGTAAGCAGGAGGACGTCCACCCGGCAGGAAGGCGCCCAGCTGTTGACGTCTTTTGTCTATAGCTCGGGCGCCAAGGAGTTTAACAATTTTATGGATTTTTGTAATAAACGTTATATATTTTATAGTTTTGTGTGGTCGTCCCTCTCTGGTACCAGTAAAGTTCAAACAAGTGTGTTTTTTTTTGTAAAACTTAGAGATCAGTTAGAAAAGCAGCACACATTACACAATGTTAGGCACATATTTAACTGCTTGATCCCCCTAGATGTTTAACCCCTTCCCAGCCAGTGTCATTAGTACAGTGACAGTGTATATTATTATCACTGATCACTGTATTAATGTCACTGGTGATGTCAGTGGCAGTTAGATACTTCCCCAAGCGTCAGTTAGTTTCAGATTACCCGCGGCACAGTGCCATTATACTTCACTGATCTCCGCCATTAGTAGTATAAAAAATAATAATAATTCCAGTATACTATATATACCAGAGTTTGTAGGCACTATAACTTTCATGCAAACCAATCAATATACACTTATTTTTTTTGTTTTTTTACCAAAAACATGTACCAGATTACATTTTTGGTCAAATTTATGAAGACATGTTTTTTTTTAATTATTCATATTATTATTGGATATGTTTTATAGCAGAAAGTAAAAATATATATATATATATTTTTTTCCAAAATTTTCAGTGTTTTATCTTTTATATCACTAAAAAGAAAAAACCCAGTGGTGATCAAATACCACCAAAAGAAAGCTCGATTTTTGTGAAAACAATTATATAAATTTTGTTTGGGTACAGCGTTGCAGTTAGAGTAGCTCAGTGCTAAATAGCAAAAAATGGCCTAGTCATGAAGGAGGCAAAATCTTCCGGAGCTGAAGTGGTTAAATATAGAGCTTTATTCAACTATACCTTATACCAGCCTTTCTCAACCTTTTTACCCCAGGGGAACCCTTAAAATTATTTTCAGGTCTCGGGGAACCCCTAAAAAAACACATTCAGTCAGTGGGAACAATGCCCCTTACTTTGGTGGTCAGTGAGAAGAATGCCCTTTTTTACAGTGGTGGTAAGAATGGCCCCCTTACAGAGAGCTAGAAAGATCATTGGTGTCATACCACTGGCTCCTCCAAGTGGCATTGGCTCAGAATTATGTCGGCACCATCAAACAGGAGGTAAATCAGCCACAGCTCAAGGAACCCCTAGCCACCTCTGGAGGAACCCTAGGGTTCCACGGAACCCTGGTTGAGAATGGTTGCCTTATACATATGCCTGGAGTTCAGCTTTAACCGCTTACTGACCACCAGCAGTACATTTACTGCTGGCTGGCAGCTCCCCCAGGCACGTTGCGTTGAACTTCGTGGTGTAGAGGCACGTGCACGCATGCCCCTTGCTGTACTGTAATATGATTGGGCACAGCACAAGTTTGTCAGCAGGTTACAGCCAATGATTTTGGCATTATACCTGCTGAATGGCTGTGGCCAATCACAGCACAGAGATCTGTGTGTTTGTAAACACAACACACAGATTCTGGCTAGATTTCTCAGCACAGTGCTGAATGGTCTGGTCATAAAGGGGGTTAATCCTTCTGGTTAAATTTGCTTGACTTGCTATTTGACCTTATACATTTATGCAAGGGAGGGGAGATAGGTCACCCCTCTGATTTTTTTCAGGTATATGTTTATATATGAGCTTGAGCTATTGTGCTCTGTAACTACCAGTTTTAATAGATATAATATTAAAATATAATATTATAATTGAGTTGCATGAATAATCATTAAAAAAATCGCGATCTCGATTCAACCCCCCCTCACGATCTTAATCCAGCATTTCCACGATTCATGCAACAAGTGTAGAGCCGTTTTCTGCTGAGAGCTAACAAAAAAAAAGGGAGTTTATCACAACATTGCTCAGCGCTGAAAGATAAAAAGAAACAATGTATCATTTGGTTCTTTTAGATCAGAGGTCTCCAAACTTTCTAAACAAAGGGCCAGTTTATTGTCCTTCAGACTTTAGGGGGGCCGGACTGTGACCATTTGAAGTAGAAAATGTCCCGGCATCAGTGGGAGTAAGCAATACCCCATCTTTTGGTGCCAGTGAGAGGAATTGTGCTCCATCGTTGGTGTCATTGGGTGGGAAGAATTATGCCCCATGGTTGTTGTCACTGGGAGGAACTGTGCTCATTTGTTGGTGACACTGGGAGGAGCTGTGCCCCATTGTTGGTGTCGCTGGGAGGAGCTGTGCCCCATCTTTGGTCTCATTGGGAGGAACTGTGCCCATTTGTTGGTGTCAGTGGGGGGAATCATGCCCTATTGTGGGTGTCAGAGGATGAAATATTCCCCCAAATGCCGAATAAAAGAAAACAAAGGGCTGCATCTAGCCCCGGGGGCCGCAGTTTGGAGACCACTGTTTTAGATCAAATGGATGAACTTCGGTCTGTGAATGAGGGCAGTTTAACCACTTAAAGTGGTTGTAAGCCCATTTAAAAAAAAAAAACCTGCAAGACAAAGGCATAATGAGCTAGTTTGACAAGCATAATAGCTCATTGTGCATTACTTACCTTAGACTGAAGCCCCCGAATCCGTCCTCGTCTCCCCCTCGAGCCGCAGCCATCTCTCCCGGAGGTTACTTCCGGGTATCTCCGCTCCGGCGCTGTTGTGATTGGCCGTAATAGCCAGCGTTATCATTCATAAAACCGGCATTTACAGTGCTCCTGCACAGATGTGTATGGCGTGCATGCGCCCTACACATCGGTGTACTCTTTTTGGCAAATATCTCCTAAACCTTGTAGGTTTAGGAGATATTGCAAACACCTACAGGTAAGTCTTAATCTAGGCTTACCTGTAGGTGCAAGTTGCAAGAGTGGGTTTACAACAACTTTAAAGGCTGATGCTGCGTACACATGATCGTCTTTCACGTTGTTAAAAATGCCATTTTTTAAATTGGGCATTAAAAACGATCGTGTGTATGCTCCAGAGCATTTTTAACGACGCGAAAGATGGCCTAAAAAAATGAGAACCTGCTCTATTTTTTCACGTCGTTTTTCACGTCGTTTTTTTTTTTTACGACGTGAAAAACGGTAGTGTGTATGCTTTTACGAGAGGAAAAAAAAACGCGCATGCTCAGAATCAAGTATGAGACGGGAGCGCTCGTTCTGGTAAAACTAGCGTTCCTAATGGAGATATCACATTCGTCACGCTGTAACGGACTGAAAAGCACGAGGCTGAAAAGCGCGAATCGTCGCTCAACAAACTTTACTAACATGAAGGGTGGTGCCATCCGAATGGAACTTCCCCTTTATAGTGCCGTCGTACGTGTTGTACGTCACTGCGCTTTGCTCGAGCGTTTTTTTAAATGAACGTGTGTATGCAAGACAGGCTTGAGAGGAAACAAGAAAATGACAATAAAAACGATCGTGTGTACGCGGCATAAGCCCTTTTCTGACACTTGTTGCTTACAAGTTAAAATCTTTACATTTTAGAAACACAATCCGCAATGCGTGGCACCACATCCAAAATGTATACACAAAAAACTGAAGAGAAACTGAAAAAGCGGACTTTTAAGGCTGCCACTATAATCCCAAAGGGGAAAGAAAAGTACTCACAAGTATAGATAAAATATCAAACTTTATTAAATATCATCATAAAAACATGTCATAAGGATAAGCGCATACAAGGTAAAAAAATATGTATTTTTTGCTAAAAAATTATTTAGAACCCCCAAACAATATATATATATTTTTTAGCAGAGACCCTAGAGAATAAAATGGCGATTGTTGCAATATTTTATGTCACACTGTATTTACGCAGCGGTCTTTCAATTTTTTGGGGGGAAAAAATACACTTCAATGAATAAAAAAAAAAAAAACAGTAAAGCTAGCCCAATTTTTTGGTATAATGTGGAAGATTATTATTCATTGTTATTCTACCCTGCCCCACACTGAAGAAGTCACGCCCACTTGACGTAACGCGTACGGGGGGAGGAGCCACGTCGGACGCCGCTGCGATCATCTCGGATCTCCTATGCCTATAGGCTTTTATGCTGTCACTGTCCGCACTCGCAATAGAGTGCTTTTAAATGTGAGTAAACACTTCTATATTTTACCAATAAAAACAACCAATCAGAGAGCACTAGGAAGTCTCTGTTTTTCTGTTTACATATTCCGGAGCTTGGAGGAAGTATAGGAATGTGGTTTCTCTATGTGACATGCTGACATGCTGTCTATGCTGATTGGAGTTTGGAGTCCGAGCTGCTGGATGTCGAAGCATTGAGGTGAGAGGCCACTCTGTGTGCGGTGGATAGATTTTCTATCTTGGTCAACAGCTATATCCACATCGCATGCTGTGTCAAAAGTCTATTGTCATTCACTTTTTCATGGACTTCTCTCACCTATGGACTTTATTATTTAATTTTTAAATTAATTTTTATTTGTTAATTTTTTGCGCTGCACTGTAATATTAATATGCTATTCATTATGGAGACACACTTCAATTAACTTTATAATGTTTAGAGTATGAACTAATTATGTTATTATAATATTTTTTTATTATTGCTATATTTTACAGTATATACAATTAAACTATTGATTGCCAATTGTTGTTATGCAATGCTTTCATGTAATGTTCTTAGTTCTATTATATTAGGTACCTGCCATACTCATTTTTATCGTGTTATCTCCCTGGATGCATGCCTCATATAAAGTCCCACCCTTCTTCCTTCTTGCATAATGTGGAAGATGTTACGCCGAGAATTGTGAGAGAATCGTGATCTTTTTTTGTGATTGTGATCCTTATTTTCTGTCAAAGTATTTTATTGATTGAATAAGCAAGTAAATTACAATACAGTTGTAGCGATACCTTCAACTAAGAAGGCCGCAGATTTAGTTTGGGCCCTGAAAACAGCTCCGCCAACCCCCGGCAATGTACTCGACCCCCTACTGGCACAGTTAGTATGGCAGCAATAAAATTCTTATACTGTATGAGTAAACTCAGACACCAAGGCAATAATGAAAGGGGTATCAAATTTACTTTAAGCTTATGGTGAAGAAAGATTAACAATGGTAACAGTTTACAGGTAATAGGTTGCAGATCCCTGCAACAATAAACATACTATGCAATAGAGGAACAGTAAAGGTGCGCCGCGTGGGCGACCGTTAACGAGGCGCCCTGTGGCGCAGTACCTAAATGAACTAACTAGCTGGCCAGGCCTGGCTCAGATATCTAAAACTCAGTCTATAGGGGATGATGGTTTCTTCCCCGGCAATTCTTTAAAGGTGGTGCACATAACAGAATAACATTTGTAATCCAGTGGGAAGGTTGTGATGAAATAAACACTTTACTTCATGAACTCTGAGTTCCGCTCTGATATGGATCTCCAGTGAGAGTATCAGATATAAACTTGTGGGCCACGACAGTCTATAGGCACATTAGCAACAACAGTATATGGTCTGAGCATACGCTCGCTCACCCCTCTGGACGCGATCCCAGTCCAGGAACTTCCACCAACTGTGTCCTCACACACAGTGTCTCCAGCGATCGGGTCCCCAATCCAACCAAGGTTGTAGACAAGCGAAGTCAGATGCCACCCAGGCTCGCAGTGGGGTGGAAGGCTCTTTGGTGCTGCGCAAGGCCTCAGGCTTCAGGCCCTGCACTCCGGCACATCCGCACAGGAGGATCAGTCACTGAAGTCTCGTGTCTCAAAGAGACCAAGCCCAGCCTCGCCTCCCCCCTTTTATAACCCCTCCCATGAGTCTCTGGGGTGGAAACATGCCGAAAGGGATTCTGGGCAAGGTAGTCCCGAGAGTCTTAAAGGGGACCCCGCTACACAGTTGTAATAAATATTTCAATGAGCGTGTTTAACAGATATGGTAAAACTCTAAGGTCCAACAGTAAACTACTGATTGGTAGGTTATTTAACTACTATAGAAAAAGAAAAAGTACATTAGTTAATAAAACTTGAGATATCTAACTGCGGTGGAAATTATGCTACCGTAAGAGGTAATAGCTTGGACCAGAACTATTAAAACCGTTAAGTAGAATAATACTTTTTTACTCTTTAGACAATAAGGAAAAAAACAAGATAATATCAAAAAGAAAAAAACAAAAAAGGGGGGGGGAAACAAAAAAAAAGGGGGGGCACACAGAAGCAGAGAGTCACAAGGAAGAGTAAGAAAGAGAATTAGGAGAGATAAAGAAGAGAGTACAGGAGTTCACTGGATTGGCATGAGTAACATGGCTTTTTGCCTGAGGACTTAAAAAGAGCATTATAATCTTCACAGTAAAGAGTAGGGTAACATCTAGGTTCTAAGAGTTTGGGTGATTCTTATTTTATCCAGAATCGTGCAGCTCTATATTATAATATGAGAGAAAGATTCATCCATTGCCTGGAAATATGTATATGAATGTACTTAAGCAATAGTTAATTTGCGAAAAAATAAATAAAATAATAAATTCAAAATTGTAGATTGTGTCTTGAATATATAAACAATTATGGACAAAAATATATATATATATATATATATTCCCTTTTTTGTAGAGGAAACATGTTCTCCATTGTAATTATACAGTACAATAATACAACAATGTCTATCTATAAAGTGTACAGAAATATTCAAAGCAGCCTATAATGTTTTACATTTCTGCAGTTCAAAAGTAAAGACATTTACAACAAACTATGCAAATAACAAGATATTTCAAAGATCCTTTATTTGAATTGATTTCATAAGCCACATAACTTTTTGTACTTGTTTTTTTACATTTATGAATGGGTAATATTTGCTTATCTCCTAACAGGTACAAGAATGAACCGGCAGAAGCAATGACTCACTCCGAGTCCTCGGTTTCCAATACTGTGTTTAAATACACTGGAATTTATAGCCAAGAGCTCTTGATACAGTCAGTTAAGGGGAAGAACACAATTCACTGTCAGATGTAAAATTAATCAAATAATGAATCAAAAGTTTAGAAGTAACATGAGTAATAGAACATTAAAGCACAACTGTGGGCTATTTTTTTTATGTACAGTATAATCAGTTTTTTATTGTTTTGTGCAGTACAAAAGGAGAATTGTTGACATACGCGAGATACTAGGTACAAAAATGTCATGATGACACAATGAGGATACAAGTAGGCATTGCATAGAAGTAACCCATATTGTCAAACTAGAAATTACAACATTAAGGCAACAGATAGTAACACTACTGAAATGAATTCTAAATGCCTAGCAAGCTGGTAAATAACACCAGACAAGGCAAATAAATATCAGAAAGAAGTCTCAAGACTTTGTTGGCGAGAGTGTGGGGAGGTGGGATCAATGGCCCACATATGGTGGACGTGTCCAAAAATTAAAAACTACTGGAGAGAGGTGTTGCAGGTAATTAAAGAGATACCGGAAGACCCATGGGGGCATTGGCGTCCGCAGGTAGGGGCAAGCGGGGTCAAGTGACCCCCCTGGAATCAGGGATCAGATCGGCAAATTCAGAACAGTGGCATCACTATGGGGGGTGTGGGCAGCCAGTGGGGTGACACCATCAAGGTTCTGTCAAGCCCCTCCATCAGTGTAGTGTGACTGCGGGCTCTTTTCCCTGCTCAGCCCAGCAGAGAACTCTGTGGCGCTGTGTCAGGAGAAAGGCAAACTGTGGGCTGTCAGAGGATTCCCCAGCTCGCCAGCCGGAGGGATCACTGCTGTAGTTTCGCTGGGTCTGGTAAGATGGCCTGTCAGCCATTATCCATTACTTATCCTAGGAACTGTACTACATCTGCAGTCTCTGACCGTGATAATGTGATAATGACATTGTTGAAAAGGGGCGGTGCATGGGTGACCCAAAAATGATGCCCCCCCCCTGAAAAGTAGATGAGATCTATAATTTGTAATATCTTAAGTTCTGTGGAGAGGAAGGAATAGAATGTTTTGAAAGTAAATGGAAAATCTGGAGAAAGTTCAAGCAGTCAGGGAGATATGTAGAATTTAGGGGAGCTGAGGAAGGGTCGGGTCGGGAGCCACGGTAGGGGTATAGAGAAGGAAAGGGAAAAAAGGGCAGGGGAGGGAGAGGAAGGGGGAAGGGAGGGGAAAGGGAGAGGAGGGGAAGTCAGGAGAAAGGGTATTTAGTATTTGGAGGATGTTAAGCGATGATTACATTTTTTGGATATTAATGTATTCATTTTTCTAAAACAAAAAAAAACAAAAAAATAATTAAACATTACAAAAACTATCACTGTTTCATTTTATTAGAATGAATGCTTAGCTCCCAGGGGGGAGGTTTGGTGATGAGGAGTTCCCCATACACCTGTGTAGTGATGTAGTTGTATTGGTAGATAATTAGTTGGTCCATCGTTTAGGTCAGCTACAACATTATACCGTACAAGCAATATTGTGTAAATAATTTCTACGTCTATTACAGAATTATATATTTTAGATGTACTGTATACATATACACTATATCAGGGCTCAAAATTTCAAGTCCTGAGCTACTAGCCAGGCCTCAAGGGTTACTCGCCACCAGTTGCCCCACCTAGCCCGCCCCGCCCTGCCCCTAATTCCGCCCCTAAACACGTCCTCATAAATTATCTCATGAAATGACACTTAAATGTTTTATGCAGAAATAAGTTTTAAAAATAAATATTAACAACAACTGTATCCGTGCCCACCAATGCAGGCTGCCTGTGCCCACCAATGCAGGCTGCCTGTGCCCACCAATGCAGCCTTGTGTCCACCAAATGCAGCCCTGTGTCCACCATGCAGCCTACCTGTGCAGGGGAGGAGAGGAACAGGAGAGCCGTCCAGGTGATCAGAGCGCAGCGCGGGGAACACAGGATAAAAGTTTTAATTTTAATTGCCGTGTTCCCGCCGCTCAACGTCATATTCAGCCCCGCCCCCTGGCTGAGGAACTTTGATTGACAGATCACCCGTCACCAGGATTGGACGGGTGATCTGTCTATCAAAGTCCCGGGACCGGGAGGTAGGGCTGTATCTGACAGTGAGCGGCGGGGAACACAGCAATTAAAAAAGCTGTTATCGCTGTGACTGTTCCCCGCACTGTGCTCTCAACATCCGGGCGGCTCTCTCTCTCTTCCCTTCCGCAATCACTGGGAGAAGGACTCCCACTCCACACAGGCTGCTGGCGGTGCTCCCCCCACCCCCGGCTCCCAGGCAGCCCTTCCTTGCCAACCCTCCAAATCCACTCGCAAAATGCGAGCATTCAAGTGGATTTTTTGAGGGCTGCACTATATTACCAAAAGTATTCCAGAAGTGCATTTGTGAGGTCAGGCACTGATGTTGGATGAAAAGGTCTGGCTCGCAGTCTCCGCTCTAATTCATCCCAAAGGTGTTCTATCGGGTTGAGGTCAGGACTCTGTGCAGGCCAAACAAGTTCCTCCACCCCAAACTCACTGATCCATGTCTTTATGGACCTTGCTTTGTGCACTGGTCCAAATCATTTGGTGGAGGGGGGATTATGGTGTGGGGGTTGTTTTTCAGGGGTTGAGTTTGGCCCCTTAGTTCCAGTGAAGGGAACTCTTAAGGCATCAGCATATCAAGACATTTTGGACAATTTCATGCTCCCAACTTTGTGGGAACAGTTTTGGGGATGGCCCCTTCCTGTTCCAATATGACTGTGCACCAGTGCACAAAGCAAGGTCCATAAAGACATAAGTGAGCGAGTTTGGGGTGGAGGAACTTGACTGACCTTCACAGAGTCCTGCACTCAACCCGATAGACCACTTTTGGGATAAATGCGCTTCTGGAAGAATGGTCCAACATTCTCATAGACACACTCCTAAACCCTGTGGACAGCCTTGTGGACAGCCTTCCCAGAAGAGTTGAAGCTGTTATAGCTGCAAAGGGTGGGTCAACCCAATATTGAACCCTACGGACTAAGACTGGGATGCCATTAAAGTTCATGTGTGTGTAAAGGCAGACATCCCAATGTGTATATTCAACAAGATGTTGGAAACATTCCTCAGAGATTTTGGTCCATGGTGACATGATAGCATCACGCAGTTGCTGCAGATTTGTCGGCTGATGCAAATCTTCTGTTCCATCACATACCAAAGGTGCTCTATTGGATGAGATCTGGTGTCTGGGGAGGCCATTGGAGTACAGTGACCTCATTGTCCAGTGGTGAGATGATTGGAGCTTTGTGACATGGTGCATTATCCTGCTGGAAGGAGCCATCAGAAGATGGGGACACTGTAGTCATAAAGAGATGGACATGGTCAGCAACAATACTCATATAGGCTGTGGAGTTTAAAACAATGCTCAATTGATACTTAAGGGCCCAAAGTGTGCCAAGGAAATATTTCTCACACCATTACCACCACCACCAGCCTGAACCGTTGTCACAAGGCAGGAGGGATCCATGCTTTCATGTTGTTTATACCAAATTCGGACCCTCCATCTGAATGTCGCAGCTGAAATTGAGACTCATCAGACCAGGTGTCACGATCAGACGTCTGGGTTGAAGACCAATTGCAATAGCAGTGGCAGGACAGGCATACAGGCAGTCACTTCTGGCAGATGACACAGGCTCACCTGAGGTGCGGAGTCTAAGTACTAGCTGGTTTTCCCCAGAGCTCCGGATGGTGGAGATGGATTTAGCTGCAAGCTAGTACCAGGTCGCGGCCCTCAAGTTTGCCCCACCAGGGTGTGAGCAAGCCAGGGTCCAATAGCGGATAACAGACAAGGATGAAACAGCAGCGTGGTCAGAAAACAAGCCAAGGGATAAATCACGAGTGGCTGCAGGTTGGGATCAAGGTTGGGATCAAGCAGTAGAGTAGTCAAAGAACAGGCCGAGGGTCAAACATGGGTGGTTGCAGATTGGGATCAGGCAGTAGAGAAGTCCAGGAACAAGCCAAGGGTCAATCACGAGTGGTTGTAGGTACTGATGGCAGCAGGAAAGACAACAGCAAGGTACCGGCAGGGAAGGCACAATAACCTGGCAAAGAGGAAGTGCTGAGACAAGGCTTATATAGGAAGTTCATGGGAGGAGCAAGGGGTTCAGGGTTCAACAGCAATGAAGACACCAAGCAGAGTAGTCTAATAGATCAGATAGTTTTGTCCAGCAGATCAGGCAGGGAGCTGTCCAGCATCCTAGATAGCATGGTGGGAAGAGTCAATGCCAGACACAGATGAGGTACCAGGTTCAAGCCCAGGTCCTGACACCAGGCAATGTTTTTCCAATCTTCTATTGTCCAATTTTGGTGAGCCTGTGCGAATTGTAGCCTCAGTTTCCTGTTCTTAGCTGACAGGAGTGACACCCGGTGTGGTCTTCTGCTGCTGTAGCCCATCTGCTTCAAGATTCTATGTGTTATGCATTCAGAGATGGTATTCTGCATATCTTGGGTGCAACGAGTGGTTATTTGAGTTACTGTGGCCTTTCTAACATCTCAAACCAGTCTGCGCATTCTTCTCTTTCGTACACACAACTGCTGCCAACTGGATATTTTCTCTTTTCCGGACCCATTCTCTGTAAACCCTGGAGATGGTTGTGCATGAAAATCTCAGGAGATCAGCCGTTTTTTAAAATACTCAGACCAGCATGTCTGGCACCAACAACCATGCCACATTCAAAGTCACTTAAATCCCCTTTCATCTCCATTCTGATGCTCGGTTTGAACTTCAGCAAGTCGTCTTTACCACACCTAAATGCATTGAGTTTCTGCCATGTGATTGGCTGATTAACAATTTGTGTTGCCAAGCAATTGAATAAGTGTAACTAATAAAGTGAGATCGTGTATAGTAGTTTGTTTAAATAATTGTATGTAATCTAGTTAATATTCTTTTGTATTTCATTTTTTTATAACTTTTAACATATTCTGATGAAGTGGGTTTATCAACCCACGAAACGCGTTGCATCCGCCAGGACCCCACCAACCATCAGCATTTAAAATACCAAATGCTAAAACATGTTCAAAATAACATAATATGTTGAAGGGTGGGGATGATCAGGGCAGGTGTTAGCTTTATGTGTTTTTGACATAATTGTGTACTGTGGATATTGTATACTATAGGATCAGTAGTTTTGAGGAGGCTTGTAAACAGTGGGCAGTTTAAGGATCATTAGGTTAGTTTTATGAGATGCAACAAAAATTATATTTATTTAAAAAATTTATTTGGATTGCCACCCTTAGGGTCCTTTCTCACGGGCTGTCCGATCAGGTCCGCCTGTCAGTTTTTCAGGCAGACCTGATCGGACCTGATCGGACATGTCCGCTAACAGCCACCGCTATCCGATCTGATCCTGCACACAAAAACCAGACAGATGGTGGTCCTATTTTCCATCCGTGTAATGCAGTGATTCTCAACCAGGGTTCCGTGGAACCCTAGGGTCCTCCATAGGTTGCTAGGGGTTCCTTCAGCATTGGGCAATTTCTGCCTCTCAGATACGTTTCCACTGACACCATTGATCTTTTAAGCTATCTGTAAGAAGGTAATTCTTCCCAATGACCACAAGTGTAAGGACAATTCTTCCCACTGACCATCACACTAATGTATCATGAGATGTAGATTTCTAATTTTTATCAGGGGTTTGCCGAGACTGGAGAATTATTTCAAGGGTTCCTCTGTGTTGAAAAGGTTGAGAAAGGCTGGTCTAATGGATGGGATTGAATAGGATTGGATGGAAACAAACAAGCGGTCCATCCCCCATAGAGGAGAGCGGGACTGTATCTGTGTCCACTTTGCACAGTGAGCAGACAGGACCTGTTATCCGCCTGCTTAGCGGGGTTCAGTGGATCGGTCATCCGCCTGCTTAGCGGGGATCAGTGGAGTAGTCATCCGCCTGCTTAGCGAGGATCAGTGGAGCGGTCATCCGCCTGCTTAGCAGGGATCAGTGGAGCGGTCATCTCTGCTTAGCGGGGATCAGTGGAGCGGTCATCTGCCTGCTTAGCGGGGATCAGTGGAGCGGTCATCTCTGCTTAGCGGGGATCAGTGGAGCGGTCATCCGCCTGCTTAGCGGGGATCAGTGGAGCGGTCATCTCTGCTTAGCGGGGATCAGTGGAGCGGTCATCTGCCTGCTTAGCGGGGATCAGTGGAGCGGTCATCTCTGCTTAGCGGGGATCAGTGGAGCGGTCATCCGCCTGCTTAGCGGGGATCAGTGGAGCGGTCATCTCTGCTTAGCGGGGATCAGTGGAGCGGTCATCTGCCTGCTTAGCTGGGATCAGTGGAGCAGTCATCCGCCTGCTTAGTGAGGATCAGTGGAGCGGTCATCTCTGCTTAGCGGGGATCAGTGGAGCGGTCATCTGCCTGCTTAGCGGGGATCAGTGGAGCGATCCCCCAATAAGCAAGCGGAATTCGCTGCATGGAGGCGCCCATGGAAAGGGGCCTAAAAGTTTTATTAACAAACCAGATCTGATCAGATGGGATGTTGGTGTACAAATACCTCAGTCTTACTGCTTATTTTCATATTATAGTACCTGGAAATAAAGGAGATTAAAGGAACATAGAGAAAAGAAAAGGCAAAAAAGAGAAAGTAAAAGTATAAAAAGACTAAAGCGGTAGAGAGAAGCATAAAGAAGGGTAAGTAGTAGTGGGAAGTAGGCATGGGCTTGGGTTCTTTTGGAACTGGGTACAGGTGAAAACCCGGAAGCCGGCTGTCATTTCTGGCTCAGTGAGGTGTGGGTGGGGGATTCCCTGCCCCACAGCTAACGTTTCAAAGCACTGGGGATACTCATGACATCTTTCACCTAATATGGCCACATTGGGTAAAATGTTGACCAAATATGGCCATGTGGCTATATTTGGTCAATTATGTCACAAGCCTCCCAGCTCCTTTGTGATGTCAGCTGCAGATCCGGGGAATTCCTCACCCACACCACATTGGACCAGGAATGACAGCCGGCTTCCCGGGTTTGGAACTGAACCTGGCTCCAAACAATTGCAAATTCATCCCTATTCCCTAGTAAAGAGAAGTAGTTCCCTTCCTGGATTCCTATAAACTCTTTGAGAATCTGCCCTAATTTTACTAAAAAAATCATCCAGATAATCCAGGACCTAAAGAAGTCCCACTGGAACCACACAATTGGATATAGTTCAGATCTGTTCCCTTGCTTAAATTGATGTCTTCCATCTACAGTATATTCATCTTGCATACCCTCTCCACTATCGATAGTACAGTTCCTGCTCGCTAATGCCTTGCTATAATAGTGCTGGCTGGGAATAACATATGATATAAAAGTTATTTTTTTATGGGTTTGAATGATCCCCGTAAAATAGAAAATAAGAGTGATGTGTAAAGTTTCACAGACAGCCATAAAGATTTTCTCCCGGAAAGGAACTACTAAAGGACACAGTGGGTCATGGTGTCAACATCACCACCATCTATCAGATCTGTTTGGATCAAAAATATGTAGATCACTAGGGCATTTATACCATCTAGGGATGATTATATAATTATGCTCCTGATATTTAGCAGACATCAAGAGTTGAGTCCGCATCAATGATTTATGCTGGTCTGAGGGGGGAAATAGATATCCCAAGTTACTTCTCCCACTTTGCCAAAAAGTGCAAAGCATGAATATAATGATCTAAGAGAAGCATTGACAGTATGAGGGTTAGTCTCTGCTCCTGTAGAAGGCAACCCTTAAATTCAGTAAGTGACATTTTCAGAAAATTGCAAAGCATCAGAATTAGGGTTGACACCTGTCCAGGATTCATCCAGACAGTCCGGGTTTTGAATCATGTGTCCGGGTTTCAGTCCAGGTGAAACCCAGACACAATATTCAGACAAGAATGTGTCTCAGAACACGGCCTGACGGGGGGGGGTGCGTGGGCATCATGCGTGCCACATTACTATTCTCTTTAGAGCGCCCAAGGCTGTCCCAGGTCTGTTATCCTATAGTGCAGTGATGGCGAACCTTGGCACCCCAGATGTCTTTTAACTAATTTTTTTACTGTGCGCCACAAAAGTGTTAAGCCCTGTACACACGATCGGATTTCCTATGGATTCAAATCCGATGGATTTTTCCATCGGAATTCCGATTAAGCTGACTTCCATCAGTCTTGCCTACACACCATCAGTCAAAAATCCGACCGTTCCAAACGCCGTGACGTAAAACACTCAGACGAGCCAAGAAAAATTAAGTTCAATGCTTCTGAGCATGCGTCAACTTGATTTCTAAGCATGCGTGGGTTTTTTCTCCGATGGAGTTCCACACAGACAATCGGAATTTGCTATCGTTTTTTTTTCCATCGGATAAATTTAAAACACGTTCTATTTTTTCTCACCGATGGAAAAAAGACCGATGGGGCCCATACACGATCGGTTTGTCTGATGACAAAAGTCCATCGGACTGTTTTCATCGGTAAAACCGATCGTGTGTACAGGGCTTTAGGGTTTGGCTTGAAGAAAAAGTGGCAACCCTAATCAATATACAACCTTATCAACTTAAAATTAGAAAATGGACTTAAAAAATATTATCGTCCCCTAAAAAAACTCTTTGGTTCATGCTTTTTTTTTGTAACTGTAAAGGAGGAAGTGACTTTTTGCTGTGGTTTCCTTGTCACCGACATTTCACTGCTTGCTGGGCTCACCAGACTTTCTCTGTGTATTACCGTTATATTCTGCTCTTCAGTGCTTCTCTGTATATTCCTTTGTAGTTATATTCTTGCTCTGCTGCTTAAAGCGGATCTTCACTGCATCTAAGCACCACAAACCAATATCACTATTTTATTCATTTTTAATATTCAAAGCAAGCTCCCTCCATCCATTCATGTCTCCATGCTTTACTTTGTTGAGAAATCACTTTGAAAAACATAATTTCTGGCCGTTGTCATCTTAAGTAAGGGCAAATGATTCATTTAGCATTTACTTCCTGGAATCCATCTGCCTTTAGCACAAGCATGAATGCAGGAGGTTGTGCTGAGAAAACCCCTCCTCCTCTCCTCCCCTCCTGAAGACTCCTGGGATGCATGACATCATTTGCCTAGGCAAGAAACTAGGAAGTAACTAAGGAAAAATGTAAATAAAGTTTAAAACAAGTAAATATGATATGCTTGCCTATCTATTTACTAAGGGCTAGCAGCATGACCATTAAAAATGACTAATGTTGACTGGGAGAGTGAAGTTCCACTTTAACTACCGTACTCTCTGCCTACAATCTACGCAGCATTTGCATCAGCAGTCTGTCTTATACCGGCTGTCTTTGGCTTATTGATGAATAGGGTTAAAAAACCTTTAAAGCTGTGCACCCTGGACCAGTTAACAATATAATTATAAACAAAATTGAATACAGAATTAATAATACAATTGGTACAAAGAGCAGCCCGTAGTGAGACCAAAGGTCTATAAGTGAAAAATAAATAAATAAGAAGAATATGATGAATTATATTTCCATACCTTGCTCATAAACCATATTGACGTGCAAATAAATACAATAAAAAGTCCATAAACCAGCACCAAAATTCTTGAATCAAGTCAGAGTGAAGCAATCCTGTGTCTGTGAAAAATATAGTGCCGTCTTCCATCGATTAATCCTACTCACCAAACCGACATGACACCCATTACAGGTAGTCAAAAGCGCATAGATGTCTTTGGCTTACATTGCTGTCTATGTTGCTTCTGCTTTTTTGCTGTGTAGTGGTCTTCTTTTCACTTTATCAGTGGGCTGCCAAGATGCCCACCTCTAAACCGTCAACATGTGCGGCTTGCCCAGTCTGGATGAAGGCACCAGGAAGATGACCACCAGAAATCAACACTGTGCATACCGTGTTTCCCCGATAGTAAGATCTACCCGAAAAAAAAGACCTACCCTGATTTTCCAGGAGGGCTGCAATATAAGCCCTACTCCGAAAATAAGCCCTAGTTTAGGGTGGTTGTGGGCTGCTGGAGTCCTCTCTATTGCTGCTGGAGTCCTGCTCTTCTCCCAGCTGTCAGGATTCCAGCCCCCCCTCTGCAAGGCTCGGAGCGTGTAAGAGAGCTCAAGGGGGTCACGGAAGCTCCGAGCCACACTCAGCTGATTCCCGCTGCTCTCCTCTTCTACCAGCTGTCATCAGGGGATCTCGGGCCCCCCTCCCTCTGCAAAGCTCGCGGGTCACAAAAATCAAAAAACAGTAAATAAATGTGTAATCCAAAAAGAAGTCCCACACACCATACAATCTCTGTGAAATCTTTGTGCAATCACTATATAAAAATCTGGAAAATTTTTTCTTAAATTCGTGTTGTCAGGAAAGAAGAAAAATTCCCCAGGCGCGTAGGTATGTGCAAATGGGGAATTTATGTTAGCCAGATCCACAGACGGAGAAAATCTATTAGCCAAACCCATGGACAGAGAATTCCTGTTAGCCTGACCCGCATGCACCGGCGTGTGTGCTCGCCACTGTATGGTCCTTATCTCTCCATCGAGACTCCTGTATTATTTTTTATCTCTCCACAGAGACTCCTGTAATATTCTTATCTCTCCACCGGAGCTCCGAGATCTCAACCAACTTCGTCACAGTCCGATGACTCACAGCGACATCACCTGGCTCCACCTCTTCTCCCTACTTAAACAGCCGACACCCTTTGCTTGGTGTTCGTGCTAGGAATCTGACACCAGGTAAATAGCTCTAGCAACTGACGACCGTCTTCCCTTACTATTGGGCCAGATAGAGCCCCTACTTCCATCTCACTATTGGGACGGATAGAGCCCCTACTTCCATCTCACTATTGGGCCGGATAGAGCCCCGACTTCCATCTCACTATTGGGCCGGATAGAGCCCCTACTTCCATCTCACTATTGGGCCGGATAGAGCCCCTACTTCCATCTCACTATTGGGCCAGATACAGCCCCGACTTCCATCTCACTATTGGGCTAGATAGAGCCCGGCTGCCTCCTCACTATTGGGCCGGTCAGAGCCCCTCCAACTTCCAGCTTTTGGGCCGGACAGAGCCCCAGTCCTCTCACAGCAAGTATTCCTCCGTATACTATAACCTATTATCCTGTGTACTGCTACTTCACCTAAGTTTCCTCTGGAACTCCATGTTATGACTGTGTACTACCAAACTAAATAAAACCACTAGTATTCCCAAATTATCTGAGTCTCCCTATCTGATTTCTGCCTACTTATAGTTAACTGTTAAGTATATCATATATACCTCCAAAGCTGTGATTCACACCAAACTTTATAGTAACATTGCCTGAAGCGTTACAGCTACTAAGTGGCGCCAAGTGGCCGCCAAGTGGGCTATATAAACACCTCTGCTGCATTAGGACTTTGCCTTATGGTCTACAGCTACCTGTTTCCTGTGTTTGATCCTGTTGCCGTTCTGATCCGTCTGACCACGCTTGTACTCGAACTAACCCCTGGCTTGCTCTTCGACCACATCTCTGCTTGATCCCTCTGTCTGTCTGTTTGCCGTTGCCAACTCCAGCCTGAACCTGACTACTCTGCTGCCTACTGCTTTGTTCCCGAAGTGCCTTCTAGGGATCGACCCGGCTTGCCTGACCCTGCTCTGTGCCTGGCCATCCTTATACCTGCTGTTTTGTACCTGCCAGCCTGCCAAGTACCTGCTGCCTGTGACTTGCCAGCCTGCCAAGTACCTGCTGTCTGCTACCTGCCAGCCTGCTGCCCTTCGTCACAATCCAGCCTGCATCCAAGTAAGTACAGACCTCTCATCTGCAGCCTTCACCATCCAAACTTCTAGGCACTTGCGCCACTCCAGGCTTCCGTGCCTCCTGTTTACTTTATCAGGGTTACCAGGCCAGAGGTGTAAGAGATCGCCTTCCTCTCCACATCAGGCTCCATCTCCAGGTACTTCACACATGTACTTTCTACACATAAAAACACACCACCGCAGTGCCTGTCACAACCCTTCTGGGTATCTCCTCACCTGATACTGTGGACCCCAGGGTATATAAATGGGGTCACATGTGCTTTTTAATGCAATGGCTCAGATGTTCATCCACTCCAAATGCTGGACCTTAGATCACTATCCCTCAGAAGCAGGTGCAGGTCAGCCAAAAACAGAAAGCACAGACATCTGATAGTGCAGACCATTTCATAAAAAAGTTTAGTCATGCAAATGGGTATTGCACTTACATGTATTCCATAACAGATTGGCATAGCATAAAACTGGTAAAATCCGTTCTCAAAGATGACGTCACTGCCCACCTCACACGTTGAGCCCTGATTGGCTTTTTCAAAGGAACACTTGCTCTTTACCGTGTGCTTTGTTATTTGGACTTTTTTGATTTTTGAAAATCAACTCAAGGATCTTATTGCTTTCAGTGTGTGTTCATACAGTTTTTATGTTTGATGCCTTGTGGTACAAGCCAGACCAGCACCTGATTCATTTGAGGCTAAACCACAAGAGCAGACCAACCTGGAGCAGTGTTTAGTGGTAAGGCATAGAGTACTTAGTCATAGAAAAAATATTACTAAATTCCTGATAGAGTGAAACGCGTAAGGGCTGGTGGACTTCCCCTGTATTGGATGATATTATTAAATGTACTCTGGACTTCTGCAAGGTGAGCGGTTCCATTCTTGTTTTTTGTGCCACTGATATTAATGGATTACAGACCGTCCTGGAGCCTGCATCCTTCAGTTGGTGGAGTGGTGATGGGAGGCAGTGCTGGGACAAAGTCAACCAGCGCCCAGGACAAAGATGCCAAATTGTGCCCCCCACCCCCCAAGTCCCATAAGGCTAGGGTCAGGGTACCCCCATCCCTGCAATAAACCATTGCGCCCAGGGCAGCTTCCCCTCCTGCCCACCCCTTGTCCTGGCCCTGATGGGAGGCTTGTAGTGGAGTGGCTGGGATGATTTGTAATTATTAACTAATTGTGGGCCAGGGTACCACAACTGAGCTTACCATGTTTCCCCGAAAATAAGACCTACCCCGGAAATAAGACCTAGCGCTATTTTCCAGGAGGGCTGCATTATAAGCCTTACCCTGAAAATAAGCCCTAGTTTAAAATACTTGTAAAATCCTATAATCCACTCTATTGCAGTATTATATAATGTACAATGTGCGTTTTTCTGTAATATAATTGAAGGGAAGAGAGCTCGGGGGGGGGGTCACACAAGCGAAGAGCGGCGCTATAGCAAAGGTATTTGGCACAATTATATTACAGAAACACACACATTGTACATTATTTACTACTGTAATAGAGTGGATTATAGGATTTTAGAAGCATTTTAACTCAGTTCACGCTGGGGATTCCTGACAGGCAGGGAGAGAGAGGGGGAGAGAAGACCTACCCCGAAAATAAGCCCTACTGTTGCCAAAATTAATATAAGACCCGGGCTTATTTTCGGGGAAACACGATATACCGTATTTATCTAAATTTTTGAATAAACAGAAACATTTTGGACTTTTATGGTACCAAAACGCATAGCATTATGCAGAACAATACATTTATTATAATTCCAGTATTACACTTGGGTAAATGTCAAACATAATTGTCCCCTGTGTGTGAAAATGAAAGCAAACACGGAACGTCCTTGTTCCAGACTGTTGCACACATTTGTCATGTGCAAAAAAAAAAAAGACTTCATTCATTAAAAAAAAAGTTACGGAGGGTCAACAATATGTACACATTTCTTCATATCTGCCAGAGATGTGACGGATGTATTTGTTTTATGACTCAGAAATGCCCTAAAGTTTATTGTTCAATGAGCGAAAAACGGATGTTTGACTTTCCTCTCGTTTTATCCCTCCACTCTGTTAGAACAAATGAGGCTGATATCACAGAAGGAGAAAAAACCTCCCTGTAAAATTAGCAATGGCGTGTCCATCCCTGGATAGAAGGAGTTATATCAGGACATCCTGTATAATCTCTCCACACTGACACAATATTATATCCACATTACTTGCACAGGAAGAGTGTAAAGGGATCATACTTGCAGTTATAGCAAATTATTCACTTAGTTAAACATTTTGTATGAATGCAGCCTGTAAGGGAAAAGATTTAGTATCTTATGCCACGTACACACGATCGGAAATTCCGACAAGAAAACCATGGATTTTTTCTGACGGAATGTTGGCTCAAACTTGTGTTGCATACACACAGTCACACAAATCTTGTCTGAAATTCCGACCGTCAAGAACGCGGTGACATCATAGGTGTGCACAGCCTATTGGATTAGGGTGTGCACCCTTAAGCTCAAACACACATGCATGTGTATGTGTCTATATATATATGACCCTGGCACATTGATCACCCTTCCGGCATAGTGAAAGTGAAGAGCATAATCACTTCTCCTATGGCAGAGCCGGTAAGAGGGAGATCTTCCCCATGTTCCTGCTGCTATACAGGGCGATAACACTAATGTGAATGGGGTGATTAGGGTGTGCCTGGGCACACCCGGCACACCCTGTGCGCACGCCTATGGGTGACATACAAGACGTACGACGAGCCGAGATCAATGAAGTTCAATAGGCAGTTCGGCTCTTCTGCTTGATTCTGAGCATGCAAGTTTTTTTGCCCTCAGAATTGCATACAGACGAGCGGAATTTCCGACAAGAACTTTTTCCGTCGGAAATTCTGACAGAAAAAGCTCACATCCAACTTTTTTTGATGGAAAATCCTATCGTGTGTACAGGGCATAACTGTCATCTATTGCAAAGCTAAGCATTCTTCCGTGTGTGTCAGATACCTGGTTCCCCTGCTAAACACTGTGGCTCCATCCACTGGTCTCTACGTCCTGCAGTGATGTTGGGGCTGGTGGAAGAAACCACAGTGTGCAGAGGGGAACCAGGAATCTGACACTTCTGAGCATGCATAGGATTTTTGTGCGTCGGAATTGGATACACAGGGTCGGAATTTCCGACAAGAACTTTTGTTGTCAGAAAAATAGAGAACCAGCTCTCAAACATTTGTTGTCGGACATTCCGACAGCAAATGTCCGATGGAGCCTACACACGGTTGGAATTTCCGACCAAAAGCTCACATCGAACATTTGTTGTCGGAAATTCCGATCGTGTGTACGCGGCATAACAATGTATTGGCTACCTGTGTTTCTCTCTGAATTACTATGCCTGAAATAGTTGCCTAGTGTTTCTGGTGTGGATTGTCTCATTGCGAAACTCAGTGTCCCATTTTCACCCCTTGATTCAAAGAAACGACAAAGTGTCATGTGACTTTTCTAAGGAAAAACTCATTCATTCACAAAATCTGCCTCTGATCAGAGGAAGAAACATTTTCCTGTAATATCACAATGGCCCTATCATCAGAGGAAACCCCTCCTTGTATGGAATTTCCTAATATCATGGACTGTGCCAAGGAATGCAGAGGAGAGAGGTCATTATTTGTACACTGATACCACTATTTGGTCAGCTATGAAGTGAACAAGCATTGGAGTCAATTATTCTACTTTGTTGGACAGCACACAATGGAGATGATTTGTACTCAGAGAAAACAGTGGGGCATAACAGTGTTCCTAGTAACAACCAATAAGAATCTTTTTTTATTACCATTTTGAACCTTGGAGAAAGGAAGCCATGACTGTAGGGATTAAAATTATGATTTATAATTATCCTATGGCAAAGTGTTCTCCGATTGGATGAGGAAGCTAATGGAGGTCATTCTAGTAGTAATACCGACTACATTGATTTCCAGCATCCACAGGCATTCCACATACACTATATACTCAAAAGAATTGGGACGCCTGCTTTATACGCTCATTTACTTTAATGGCATCCCAGTCTTAGTCCGTAGGGTTCAATATTGAGTTGGCCCACCCTTTGCAGCTATAACAGCTTCAACTCTTCTGGGAAGGCTGTCCACAAGGTTAAGGAGTGTGTCTATGGGAATGTTTGATCATTCTTCCAGAAGCGCATTTGTGATGTCTGGCTCGCAGTCTCCATTTCCAAAGTTGTCCTATCGTGTTGAGGTCAGGACTCTGGTCAGGCCAATCAAGTTCCTCCACCCCAAACCTGCTCATCCACACTATATTGGCAAAAGTATTGTGCCACCACTCTAAATCATTTGGTGGAGGGTGGACTATAGTGTAGGGGTTGTTCTTCAGGGGTTGGGCTTGGCCCCTTCGTTCCGGTGAAGGGAACTTGACGTCAACATACCAAGACATTTTGGACAATTTCATGCTCCCAACTTTGTGGGAACAGTTTGGGGATGGCCCCTTCCTGTACCAACATGACTGCACACCAATGCACAAAGCAAGGTCTATAAAGACATGGATGAGCGAGTTTGGGGTGGAGGAACTTGACTGGCCTGCACAGAGTCCTGATCTCAACCCGATAGAACACCTTTGTGATGAATTAGTGTGGAGACTGTATTGAACCCTACGGACTAAGACTGGGATGCCTTCAATGGCCATGTGCGTGTAAAGGCAACGTCCCAATACTTTTGGCAATATAGTGTATATGGCACATACATACTTACATTGGTCCAAACTGGACCAATGTAATATTGTAAAAACTGCCATACCTGGAATTCACCTTTAAGATACAGAGGTCTATAGTCCTCTGATACAATGAAACCGGTTACTTGGTAACATCCATTGGAACAATTCTTTATTGGCTACACAGCATGATACAGCAGTAACATGCTAATGCGTTTCGGCCGAAGCCTTACTCATATGCTATGAAATGTCTTAGCATATTACTGCTGTGACCTGCTATGTAGCCAATAAAAAATTGTTCCAATAGATGGTAAAGAGTAGCCGGCTTCATTGTATCAGAGAATTACTGCTGCATTTCAAAGACATTTGTGCCAGAGCACCGGTTAGCATGAACCTGACATTTCCAGGAGTGTCCAGTAACTTGGGTGGGAGAGGAGCACATAGACAAATCTAACACCACCCCTGCAAATATTACAGAGATCAGTATATGCAATGGTGTCACTAGGGGGGGGCAGAGGGGGCCCTGACCCCCCCCAACATTATGCTGTGCCCCACCATGTGCCCCTCCAATTAAAACGCATTATTGTTTCTACGGGTACTCCGCATCTTTCTCGGGCCGCCGCCGAGTGGACACAGGCTCTCCTGAGAGGCAGAGCATCCTGACAGCTCCTGCGGGGGATTTCTCCCCTATATGAAAAAAAAAAAAAGGTTTATGAAATAAAATAATAAGTATATTAATAATGTAGCGGCCTCACCCTCTCTCTCTTCTTTAGCAGTTACTTTGGCTTCGGTCTAGGGGTACCTTGAAGGGGAGAGCGAGGTGCGCCATGGCCCATGTCCTCTAGATTACTGCGTGTAGAGGTGAAGGCCAGAATCAGATTACCTTCGGGCTGTGTATACGCTCAGAGCCAAGTCTGTTCTGCTGATAACCCCCTTTGCTCCCAGTAATTGGAGTACCACACACTGAAAAGGTCCAACACTTATTTATTCCATAACGGCAAACAAATATTCCTTTGCGAGCAGACAGTTTGAGACCCATAGAACAGTTCAGTATTGGTGGGGAGAGTAGGTCAAGGCACAATCCTCAAAGAAACTAAACCGTTGAGGTTTCACCAATGGTTGCTAAGCACAGTGGCTGTTAAATAGACTTTTTGGCTTCAGAGTCTCTTCCAGCGACTCTAGTGAACAGGAACTGGAGTTACCTTCGCTACATTGCAGCCCCTGTCAGGGGGAAGGCATCCCTCCAAGGGAGTTACCGGAGGCCCCGCCGTCACCGGATTAATGCTGTACCGGGCTATTCGGAAGGGTTACACTCCCCGGCCTCCTCGCCTCAGATACGGGTCCCAACACCTTAGGGCCCCTTGGACTCCTCCACCCTCGCGGAACCCAGTCGAAGTTACTGGGCCCCAGGCCTTGGCCGTAGTACCTCACCCCAGGCTTAAGGTGCCTGGGATGGACTCCATCCCTCGCTCCAACCAGGTCAAGGGCACCTGGGCCCGGAACTCCGGAACGCCAGCACCCAGGCGGAAGGTACCTGGGCGCGGACGCGTCCTCCAACTCTGAACCCCAAGGTCAGGGCGTTCGCCCCTTTTATCTCCTCTCCCTTTGCGTCACAGCGGGTTCCCCGCCCCACTGTACCGGCGCCAGGAAAGGACAAAAAGGAACACTCTTGCGGTGCAGGTTCAACTCCGACCCAGGGCGACAACGCCACCCGCAGGCCACAGGGAACCTTGCACCACCAGAGTCCTCCAAGAACCACAAAAGGGACTCTCAGATTCCGTAACAATTGGTACATCTGGGTTAAATGACCCAGATGCTCCCCCCCAAATTTAAATACCCGCTACACTAATAATAACTTTAATGAACAGGAGGAAATACGAGGAAAAGCCTTTTTTATAGGCTGGTAGTAAATATTATTTTCTGGTACTGTAGGTGTTTACATTAAACATGAGATCGGGTGACAAGTTCTCCTTAAGATTTTTTTTAAATTAAAGATATAATATAAGATGTGGAGGAAGAATGTATTTTCAGTTGTCCTTTTAAGAGCCCTCAGAAACCCATTCTCAGCAGAGGTTCAGAAGAATCGCTCTACAAGTAGGGTTGCCACCTCATCCCTTTATAACCGAACACATATGAATTAGACAGATTCTGTGGCTGATTAACCACTTCAGCCCCAGAAGATTTGGCTGCCCAATGACAGGGCCATTTTTTGCGATACGGCACTGCGTCGCTTTAACTGACAATTGTGCGGTCGTGCGACGTTGTACCCAAAATTTACCTTATTTTTTTTCCCACAAATAGAGCTTTCTTTTGGTGGTATTTAATCACCTCTGCGGTTTGAATTTTTTGTGCTAAAAACAAAAAAAGAGCGACAATTTTTAAAAACACAGAGCATCTTTTACTTTTTGCTATAGTAAATATCCCAATTGAAAAAAAAAAAAAACATTTTTTCCTCAGTTTTTTCTACAAATTTTTGGTTAAAAAAAAACCGCAATAAGCGTATATTGATTGGTTTGCGCAAAAGTTATAGCGTCTAAAAAACTATGGGAAAGATTTATGGCATTTATATATATATATTTATTTTTACTAGTAATGGAGGTGATCTGTGATTTTTTTCCGGTATTTGGACGTTGTGGCGGACACATTTTTGGGACCATTGACATTTACTGAGCGATCAGTGCTATAAAAATGCACTGATTACTATGTAAATGTCACTGGGAGGAAAGGGGTTAACACTAGGGGGCGATCAAGGGCCTAACTTTGTTCCCTATTTTGTGTTCTAACTGTGGGGGGATGGGGACTGACTATAGGAGATTTTTTTAAAATCTTTTTTTTTATTAAAATTTTCGAAACACAAAATTAGCCCACACAGGGGCTGAACATTTGCCAACGCAGGGGCCAATCTTCCGCTGCGGGAACAGGTCGCAGCAGGGCACAACCATAAACATTAAACATCCTATTTAAACTACAACCCCAATGTGGGGAGAGGGTCAGTTCAGGGTGAACAGTGCTCAACATAATGTCAGGAGGATGCTGCATTCTGAGAAAAAATAAAAATAAAATTTTGGTCATTACATTAGTAAACTAGCATGAATCCTTTAAACTAGTTAGTGGTTACTACATCATTTGCCGTGGAAGCATCCTCTAACCAACAAGTCCATACCTTCTCAAATTTTTGTGGACAGCCCCTACCTGAGTTGGTGGCCTTATAGAGGGGTAAACTGCCATTCACTAGGCTCTTCCAGAATCCGACAGAGGGGGGAGACGTTTTTTGCCAATGCATCGTAATAGCCTTATGGGCATAGTACAGTAGCAGGGAGATGAGTACCTTCCTGGGTCGAAGCACTGACATTTGTTCCACCAGCCCCAGGAGACAATATTTAGGGTCATAAGGGACACAAGTTTTAGTGACCTTAGTAATTGCCGTCCAATAATGTGCTATCGCTGGGCAATCCCAGAAAATGTGAAAAAAGTCACTCAGTTGATGAGAGCAATGCCAGCACGCCGAAGAATGCGCTGGCGACATCTGGTGCAGCCTATGGGGCGTATAGTGAGCTCTATGTACAATTTTGTATTGGACTAGTTTGTCCCGTGACGAGACCAGAGGGGAGAAGGGAAAGTCCCAAATCTCCCTCCAGTCGTCCTCGTCCGGCCCCGGTATGTCCCCCATCCATTTCCTGTGGAGGGAGGACAGCTCGGGGGCGGCAGCAACCAACAGGGGCCCATAGAGTTGGGACTCGAGCTCAGAATACTCCAAGACAACTGGTTGGCCCAAGAACTGACACCTGAAGGCATGAGCTATTTGAAGGTACCTAAAATGGATCTGTGCAGGAACATGAAATTTGGGACGTAAAACGTGGAAGGTTTGGGACTTTGAATGAAGCAATTGAATAGTGGAGGTAGATTAGAGTACAAAATGTTTGTTATTTATTGATAATGATTGATCAGAAGACATTGTACAAGACATGAACATAATAAAACGTGGAAGGGGGAAATCTCTCCGTAAGTGATCACATGTTTAAGGGTGAGAATTTAGTATTTGGCCCAGGCCTTCGGATCCGGGATGGTATTAAACTGCGGGAGGTTAGGGTTTAGCCACAGGGGGGTGTGAGGAGACCAGGAGTTAGGCTGGGGTGTCCTCAGTGCCTCACCCACTTTCCATGCCCGCATAGTGGTTCGCATAGAAGGGGGGGATTTGTGTGTTTACATACACAAACCCCCGTGCTCCCCCTCGTGCACGCGATCGCGCATGGCCGGCGGTGATCACGCCCACCGGCCACGCACATTGGTTTCCCCGCCGTGCAGAGTGCGCGCATGCCTCCGGCGGCGATTGCGCGCCCTCTGGTGACTCTTCTGGGGGAAGCCGTATATATACAGGATTTTGCCCAGGAGAGCCATTCTGCCGCAGTGTATCTGCGTGAGCCGGTCGGAAACCGGTTAAGGTGGTAATTAAACTCACTTGGTGCCTTATCTGCATTAAATTAGCAACAGAACCTGTGTAATTCATATGTGTTTGGGTTTAAAAGGGTGAGGTGGAAACCCTATCTACAAGCCCTACACCATGTCAGTCTAGGTGCCCAGAGCGATTTATCGGCTAACTTTCACTGATTCTTACTATCAATGAATTGACCCAATTCAAATCCATTCTGAGTTGTTTGATTGGTTTGCTCATCTCTAGATTTTAGTTACAGGTCACCATAACATTTGGTTTTTCCATGTGTTAATAAATGTCAGTGGGTAACTGATGACAATGATGATGATGCATACAATTGCAGAAGGTGGTTGGTTTGTTCCATTATGTGAAGGTCACAGAAAAACCAAGAGTTTCTTTTCTGTAAGTAGTAAAATTGTTATATTTTCTGACAAGAAACCAAACCTACGAGAGTATTTATGTGGTTTTACCGCTAGAAAGACTTCATTGCAATTAGTCTGATTAACCCAAAACGTAAGTTAAAACAAGTTTCCTCTAAGTTAATAATAATAGTTGTCGGGGTGTTGGGGAAAGTCCACTTGTATGACTGTAAATATCAGTGTGTAACAATGTAACATATGGTATTTCCATGTCAACAAATAAGATTTGTAATTTGGGTTGGAAAATTGTAATATGTAAAACACCAAAAGTCTGTTATTTCTCATAGGGGATGTTCAACATGTTTTATAGAAAAAAAAAAAAAAAAAAAGAAAAGAGTTCTATATAGTAATTTCAAGGCTTTTTTTAACACAATTGTGAATGTAATTATTTTGTTCTCAAAAACTCTAGCATGTTTAAGCAGAGCTTCAGACAAAAAAAATAAAAATAAAAGACATAAAGTAAAAATACCCTAATGAACAACAAAACCAGTGTTTGCTGCAATATTCAACTTTATTCTAAAGATTACCCCCACAGGACTTTTTTTTTTCTGCTGCTAGATGTCCTCAGTCTGATGGTCAGCATCATTCAACCTGCTTCCTCTAAGATCATCCTTGACCCGCCCCCAGCCTATGACTGGACAGTGAAAGGAGAAGAAGCACTTTGATGAGCTCAACTTAGTGTCACTCAGATTTCTCCACCTATCAGCATGCTTCTTGTCATCACATGAACTGATTGGCTCCTTGGGCTGCTTCTTTCTCTCAAACTTCAGCCCGGCTGTACATGAACTGCAAAAGTTTGATACCAGGTCAAATTCAGTGCTTGTACACTGCTTGTATTTAAAATGTATATTTAATGATACATTCATGATTAGAGAGCTTTGTTTTTTTGTGTCTATTATACCAGCTTTAACCACTTTACCCCCTTCCTGACCAGGCCAATTTTCAGCTTTTAGTGCTGTCACACTTTGAATGACAATTGTGCGGTCATGCTTCATTGTACCCAAACAAAATTTTTGAATTTTTTTTTTCACACAAATAGTGGTATTTAATCACCCATGTATTTTTTTATTTTTTTTGCTAAATAAAGACTGAAAAATTTGAAAAACAAAACATTTTCATAGTTTGTTATAAAATGTTGGAAACAGGTCATTTTTCTCCTTCACTGATGTGCACTAATAAGGCTGCACTGAAGAGCACTGATAGGCTGCACTTATGGGCATTGATGGGCACTGATGAGGCAGCACTGATGAGGCAGCACTGATGAGGCTGCACTGATGAGGCGGCACTGATGGGCACTGGTAGGTGACACTGATGAGGAAGCACGGATGGGCACTGATTGGCACTGATTGGCAGCACTTGTGGGCACTGTTGGGATTGCACTAATAATCAGGACACGGATAATCAGTGCCCTGATTATCAGCGTACATGTCCCTTTTTTACAAGCCGGTTATCGGCTCTCCTCTCTTCACGCTGTCAGCATGAGGAAAGGAGTGCTGATAACAGGCTTCTGTTTACATCGTGATCAGCTTTGATTAGACAGCTGATTGCGTGGTAAAGAGCCGCTGATTGGTTGTTTACCTCAATCTGTGATCAGCAGTGTCCAGAGAACACTGCTATCACAGAGCGTGCCACCCGCGTGCTGCAGCAGATCCTGCGTAAAACGCCCTCTCAGAACTGGCCAGCCGCGCTGTAGCCATCATTCGTTTATAGCAAGGTCAGCAAGTGGTTAATAATGCATTCATGATTAGAGAGCTGCGTTTATTTGTGTCTTTTATACCAGCTTTAAAGAGACTATGGGGTTGATGTACTAAAACCAGAGAGTGCAAAATCTGGTGCAGCTGTGCATAGAAACCAATCAGCTTCCAGGTGCATTTGTATTCAGCCCTCTTTACTCTGATACCCCTAACTTAAATCTAGTGGAACCAATTGCCTTCAGAAGTCACCTAATTAGTAAATAGAGTCCACCTGTGTGTAGTTTAATCTCAGTATAAATACAGCTGTTCTGTGAAGCCCTCAGAGGTTTGTTAGAGAACCTTAGTGAACAAACAGCATCATGAAGGCCAAGGAACACACCAGACAGGTCAGGGATAAAGTTGTGGAGAAGTTTAAAGCAGGGTTAGGTTATAAAAAAAAATTCCCAAGCTTTGAACATCTCACGGAGCCACTGTTCAATCCATCATCCAAAAATGGAAAGAGTATGGCACAACTGCAAACCTACCAAGACATGGCCGTCCACCTAAACTGACAGGCCGGGCAAGGGAGAACATTCATCAGAGAAGCAGCCAAGAGGCCCATGGTAACTCTGGAGGAGCTTCAGAGATCCGCAGCTCAGGTGGGAGAATCTGTCCACAGGACAACTATTAGTCGTGCTCTCCACAAATCCACAAATCCTCTCCACAAATCCTCTCCACAAATCCTCTCCACAAATCCTTTATGGAAGAGTGGCAAGAAGAAAGTCATTGTTGAAAGAAAGCCATAAGAAGTCCCATTTGCAGTTTGCAAACATGTGGAAGAAGGTGCTCTGGTCAGATAAGACCAATATTGAACTTTTTGGTCTAAAAGCAAAACGCTATGTGTGGTGAAAAACTAACACTGCACATCAACCTGAACACACCATCCCTTCCATTAAACATGATAGTGGCAGCATCATGTTGTGGGAATGGCAGGAAAGCTGGTCAGAGTTGATGGGAAGATGGATGGAGCCAAATACAGGGCAATCTTAGAAGGAAACCTGTTATAGTCTGCAAAAGACTTGAGACTGGGAAGGAGGTTCACCTTCCAGCAGGACAACGACCCTAAACATACTGCCAGAGCTACAATGGAATGGTTTATATGAAAGCATATTCATGTGTTAGAATGGCCCAGTCAAAGTCCAGACCCAAATCCAATTGAGAATCTGTGGCAAGACTTGAAAATTGCTGTTCACAGATGCTCTCCATCCTATCTGACAGAGCTTAAGCTATTTTGCAAAGAAGAATGGGCAAAAATGTCACTCTCTAGATGTGCAAAGCTGGAGAGACATCCCCAAAAAGACTTGCAGCTGTAATTGCAGAGAAAGGAGGTTCTACAAATTATTGATTTAGGGAGGCTGATTCCAAATGTACGCCACACTTTTCACATATTGATTTGTAAAAAAATGTTGAAAACCATTTATCATTTTCCTTCCACTTTACAATTATGTGCCACTTTGTGTTGTTCTATCACATAAAATCCCAATAAAATATATCTATGTTTTTAGTTACAACATGACAAATGTGGAATAAATTCAAGGGGTATGCATACTTTTTCAAGGCACTGTAACAGACTATAATGGAGCAAATAGAAAAATGTAATTGTTAGAGTTGACATACACTATCAGCATCTTAGAGGGACTTCTATCTGTCTGAATTTTACTTTTGCCACCAGTTTTTGAACACTTAGTACATGTTCTCTTGAAGCAAAACACCATTTTATCTCCTCATTTTGAACTATACAGAGCAGATGGGCGATGCATAGACATTTTGCAATCTGTTGTATGCAACAGCTACACCCAAGGTTGAATAATATACTGTACTTTTGAATAAGTGTTTTCTTTTTTTAAAGAGATATTTGCATAAGAACAGCAACAGTGCCCCCTAGAGGCAGGATGCAGCCAGCCAGTTGTTATAGAGTGTGTCTAAGAGATGAGGGAGAATTGCCACAAAAAAATTACTAAATTATACATATTATTCTACTGAATTATGCATTAGATGAAGAATTTATTATTGTTTTGGAAGTGACTGCGTAGCCATTATTATGCAGGCTCGATAATTTTGTTACGGGAACTAAATTGAAAATTTAATTAGGGTTCCTAGATTTTAATGTTAATTAATATTGCTGCATCTATTTTAATAGGCATATAAAAAGTATCTGCACTCTCAAGTTGTTGTGATGTAAAACAGGTAATTTTTTTTAAATGTATTGTTATCAGGCCCCGATACGGATTCAGATGAATATAATTAACCACTTGCCGCACAATCACGTATATATACGGGCATGTGATCAAGTGGTTATACTGGACCAAAGCTGCAGCTGTCAGCCATAACCCCAGTTAATAATATTTTTATCTGGCAATTCCATTTCTGCTAATAGTAATCCAAGCGATTGATTAGCTGCTGGATCGCTTTTAGAAGCAGCGGGAGGGGTCGCCCCCCTCGACACTCTCCACTGCAGCTTTGCTGTTTCCCAGGCTTACCTGTCTCACTAGGGTACCCGGGATCCAGATCAGCAGTTGCGGCCCATTGCCATAGAGGTGATTGAGAACTGGAACATCCCTGATCATCTCTATGGTCTAGGAGAGACCAGAAGTGACAAGCATTTCTTCACTTCCAGTTAGGGAGAATGCAAACAAGCCCAGTTTTTTCTAAAAAGCATGAGATAATTTTCTATTTTTTTTTTTTAATCTCATGCTTTTAAGAGTATAGGAGAGTTCTGAGGTCTTATAAATCCCAGATGTCTCCATAAAGAGTACCTGTCATGCTTTATTGCTATCACAAGGGATGTTTACATTTCTTGTTTAAAAAAATAAATAAAAAAATGCCCAAATGTTTAATAAATAATAATATTTTTTTTTAAAGCACCCCCATCCCTCGTCCTCGTGCGCAGAGGTGAATCGCATACGTAGGTCGTGCACGCATATATAAACAGTAATCGCACCACACATGTGATGTATCACCGCAAACATTATAGCAAGAGCAATAATTCTAGCTCTAGACTTCTTTTGTAACTCTAAACTGGCGAAAAACTAATGTGATGGAGTTTGTAAAAAGATTATTTTATATAAAGGATTTCTGTCACTAGTATATACTTAAATATGGTTTGAGAGGCCTAGCGGGGGTTAAATGTTTTTTCTTGTGTTTAGTTGTTCACATAGTCTGTTGCTACCCACCTCAGGAATTTAGGATAATTAGCATCTTTTTGATAATGTGTCTGCAAGACACACACACACACCAAGTTATATTTGTACAATAAGAAGCTTGTTGGTGTTCATATTAGAAATTTAGTATAGGTTAAATGTATGTTAGCTAGAAAATATAGGTTGGTATATTGTGTGTGTTTTGTTAAATCTTAATACGACAGTATTATTTTCCTTGAGTAACCATGTGACAGAGATATTGAGATATTGAGCTCAGAGTAGAGTTCCCCACTCACCCCACTGCTGGAATTCACTGCTCTAAGTCAGTCCTTTCCAACCCCTCCCACCGAGCAAAACTAAAATGGAGAATATCCTGGGATAAACTTGCCACGAGGAAGAAACTGACGTCACAGAGAAGCACCATATTTGGACTCGCCCAATCATATGTATGTGTTTGTGATGACGAGAGTCTATGTCATATTGTCTATATAAGCCGAGTTTGAATAAAGGAGTTCTCTCCGGAGCCACACATGAGAAGGAAACCAAACTGATAAGACTCAGGCCTCGTACACACGACCGATTTTCTCGTCGTAAAAAACACGTCGTTTTTTTCGACGAGATTCTTGTTAAGCTTGTCGATTTTCTCGTCAAGCTTTCTATGCGTACACACTGTCATTTTCCAATTTCCTCGTGGTTCTCTGCGCTCACGTCCAGCACGTACGACGGCACTATAAAGGGGAAGATCTTTTTTCTTGGCGCCACCCCTTGGGCTGCTTTTGCTGATCTCGTGTTACCGCGTGTGAAGTAAAAGTTTGGGAAGAGACGATTCGCGCTTTTCAGTCTTCGTACTTTTCAGATCGTTTTCTGCCGTTCAGTTTGTGCTTGTGGGTTCGTATCTTGACTTTCAGGGCGTCTAGGCAGGTCGTATCTGTTTTACAGTGCGTTCTTGCCTGTTCGTTTCTGAATTTCAGTTCGTTATTCATAGGCCTTGCTGTTCTAAAGTGCGTTCTGTTCTGTACGTTCTGATTAGACGACCGTTTCCTAGCCATGTCGCCTGGACGTTCTCGTCGTCGAGTTCGTGCTGTGCGTGCGCTTGGTGTTGGTCTGCTTGTTTTGGACCAAGACCAGTCCATGAATGGTGTGAGGAGGAGTTCATGGACCAAGAATTGGTTGCTCCAGCGGGACCAATTCTGCCACATGCCTCTGCTGCGGGAGATCGTCGAGAATAATCCTGAGGACTACAGGAATTTTCTGAGGATGTCTGACCCCGTTTTTCAGGAACTGTTGGCTTTGGTGTCCCCCTATATTACCAGGAAGGACACCATTATGCGGGAAGCCATCAGTGCTGAGCAGAGGCTCATCGCCACGTTGCGTTACCTGGCGACAGGGAGAATTCTTCAGGACTTGAAGTTCACCACAGGCATCTCCCCCCAGGCTCTGGGCCTCATAATCCCAGACACCTGTTCTGCTATTATACAAGTCCTGCAGGAGGACTATATTAGGGTAAGTTTTCTCCCTTAACATCACATTTTATGTATTACATGTATGCTAATGTATTGTATTTCTTTCATCCTTCCCTAATTACCATGATTGTAATATGCTGAGAATGTCCCCTTTGTCCCCATGCATGTTGGAAGCTTTAGATTGCCCCTTTTTTATCCTCCCTAAATATTTCCCCTCACTAACTTTTCCAGCAGGGGCGCCTGTTGCTCCAAATGTTGGGGGGTTCCAACCCCAATTTCGGAAATAAACTTCCTCCTTTTTTGCTCTGTTGCCTAATAAACGCCCCCAGTTGTCCCCTCCAATGCAGCCATTTAGTCCCCTCTAATGCAGCCAGTTTCCCCCCAGCCCTGCACTTACCTTCTTGTGGTCAGCGCCATCCTTCTTCTGTCCTTGATGTCTTCTCCTTCCCTTCATGTTGCATCAGCCAATCATGTTACCATTAAACAGACTTGGTGAACATGATTGCCAGAGCAGCCTGTCAGTGTTTACACAAGGAATGCCCCCTCCTTGCGTCCCCGATTTTTATTTGAGGAAGCCAATTACATCCCTCAGGTTGTAATTTGCAAGACTTTTTTAATACCTGTTTCTGCTCTGCAATTTTAACCCCCTAAATGACGCAATTATTCATATGTCGGTCGCTTTACAAGAGGCCATCCACCTGAATAGTGTGCGGCATAGACAATACATAGGTTCATGCAACGCATGAACCTATGTATTGTTCTGAGTGATGGGCACAGGAGAGAGGGGACAGTGCTCCAGCGCCCACTCTGGACGCACCGCCACTGCAATGCTATCCTGTGGCCAAACACATCTCCCCCCCCCCCAAAATAATTTAGTAATGGCCCATCAGAGGGGGTGATGAATATGATAAATGAGCCTTCCATTATACTTTTTTTACACACCTTAATAAACGTATAATTAGATTGATGTTGGTCTTTAATTTTTTGGTCTAGAATTTGCTTGTAATGTATGCCTTTGTTTTTCTAATATTATTTCATCTTGTTTCACTCCACAGCTTCCTTCCACGCCACAGGAATGGCAGACTGTGGCATCGGAGTTTGCCACGCGGTGGGACTTCCCCAACTGCGGTGGTGCCATAGACGGGAAGCACGTCCGCATCGTGCCGCCACCCCGTTCTGGATCCTACTACTACAATTACAAGGGGTTTCATAGCATTGTGCTGATGGCGGTGGTGTCAGCACGGTATGAATTCCTCTATGTTGATGTAGGGAAGAATGGCCGGATGTCCGATGGGGGATCCTTCATCCAGACGGAGTTTGCCCTCCGTCTCCAGAGTGACGACCTTGCATTGCCACCGGATGCAGGGAATATTGAAGGACTCCCCTTTGTTTTCTTGGCTGATGAAGCCTTCGGACTCGGACGGCATCTTATGAGGCCATTTCCACAGAGGACCCTGACCCCAGAGAAGAGTGTGTTCAATTACCGGCTGGCCAGGGCCCGAAGAGTCGTTGAAAATGCCTTTGGCATAATGGCCAGCCGGTTCCGCCTTTTTATGACTTCCATCCACTTGGCGGACTACAAAATAAACTATGTAGTGTTATGCTGCTGTGTGCTACACAACTTTCTGAGCCAAAAATCTAATTCCTATATGGCCTCAGTTTTGCCAGAGGCTGGACTTTCCCCTGCAAATCCCCTTCCGGGCCTGGAATCTGCCCGTCTTGGCTTGCCCCCCCAAAATGCCCGTGTGGTTCGGGACAAATACATGGAGTATTTCACGGGTAGGGGGGCAATTCCTATGCCAGCCTATGTCTAAGTATCCCAATGAAAATCTTGTTTAAACCTTTAATTATTTGTTCTTTCCTGTCTCCTAGTTTGTCTTTGTGCATTTGTAGTGGCAAGTGTATTTTACTTTAGTAAATAACAACCAATTTCACTATGTTACCTTACAAAAGAACCAAATAAGCTTAGAGAGTATTATAAAAAGAAGCTACACGTTGTTTGTGGTCAAATATTTTACTCTCTGCACATTTTTTTTTGTTTTACTTTGGGGTTGGCCTGGCCACAACCCGGCAAATTTTGGCTTATGAAAATACAAAAATACCACTTGCATTTCTAAAATGACAACATTGGATACCTCTGAGCAATCTGAGACATTCAGTTACACAAACTATGTCTCTATGTGCCCGTCCTAATATGGGGTCCTGCCACCCCTTGCCCAGCCAAAAATTCAATATGCACACATTTTTACTTTTTTGCAAATAGGAAGTTTACAATCCTGATCCCTATTGTCAACATGTGCTATCTGCCATCAGGGGTGATCAATGGACGTGTTTTGGGGGTGCATCCCCTTCCTCAGTTCACCGACTTTTGATACGAGGAAGGGGTTGCACCCACAAAAGACGTACATGGATATCCCCTGATGGCAGATAGCACATGTTCACACACTGTGTGCATATTCAATTTTTGGCTGCTTTGTTACTCAAAAAATTAGTAAAAATATAAAAACAAACATGTAAAAACAAATGTGTTTGGATGGCTTATTGAATTCTCCCCAAAACATCGAGAATGTCTTTAAATGTTTGTTCCATCACATGGATTCTTTGTTTAATTAGGTCCAGTTCCGTGCTACATTCCATCACTTGCTGGATGAGGCGGAGGGCACTGTCAGCAGAGAACGGTGTGCTATCCTTCACAACATTTCCATCCCCTAAAAACCATAAAAAAAAATGAATAAAACTCTGCAGGCCTACCTCGCTTACCTTAAGCTGTGGTGTCAGATACTGACCTGTTGTGGTGACCAGATCCACAACGTCATCCACCTCTCCTTCCTGCACTTCTCCTTCCTCCACCTCAACTTCCTGCACATCTTTCGGTTGTGGATCTTTGGGAGTTTGGGGTTGCTTGGAAGTTGTGGGGTGCATGTGCTCCCTGGAGTGTCCTCCTCCCAGTCTTCTCTCCCCTATGAGAATAAAACCAAAGGTCTATTTATCACACTGTAAAAATCTCATTTTTAAACTTAAAACAGGCTAAATTGTTTGGAAGTGGGGTACAAGTGTGTGTTTGTGCGGAATTTAAAGAAAAATGCATTATTTATGACCCCAAATATGTTTAGTATTCACATTTGGATGTAATTTTTTGGACATGGAGGCACCACAAATAAACTCTGATGCACCTGTGTGGGACACCCAAAAAAGGCGGGTCTGGTGGCCCACACTATAGTGCTCCAAAGTACAGATGTGGAAGCAGCTGCTGAGTGTCCTCTCCTTTACACTGATTAAAGTTTGCATTTCATTCTCCTTACAAACACATCATCTAGACTTAAAAATTATCCACAATACTTGATCAAAAATGGCAGATGTCTAATTACTTTTGGGGGTCTTAAATAAGCCAAAACCGCGGATAGTGGCCGAACGAAGTGTCGGTAACGTAACGAACGATTACTGTGCCCAACCTAGTTCAAAATATTACATTTTGGAAGGGAGTCCAATATGATAAAAAAAAAAAAAATGTCAGTTTCTAAAAAGATTAATAGCAGAAAGGTCGTCATTTTACTTACTTTTAGCGAGCATCCTCTTTATGCTCCTCAACTGGTCTGGCTCCCTCAGTTTGAGGTCTGACCACCTCTTTCTGAGCTGCTCATTTGAGCGTTTCACCCCGAACTTCGCCCTCAGACTCTTCACAACTTTAGTGAGGATTTTGGCCTTCCTTCTATTTGGTTTGCTATACGGCCCATGCTTGGCATCATAATCAGCCTTGACCAAGATGTCCACCATCTCCGCCATCTCCGCCAAAGACATATTCGATGCCTTGAATCTCCTCCTTGATCGTGACGTGTCCTCGGTCTCCGGGCTTGTCTCCTCGCTAGTTGCGGAATTATCAGACACCTGCTGTAACTCCGCCATATCTGTCTGCGCGCCGAAAGAGAAGGGGCGGGGAAAAGATGTTAGTTAGAACGTCATGGGCGGGCGACGTGTGCGGAGCGACGTGTTCGAATTTGGACGCAAGCGTGGTGTGTATATAGCAAACACACATGTGACTATAGTACGTTCGGTGTGCGGAGAGAGGAGTTCAAGTGACGGACGTGCGAACGAAGGTATGTGATTTTGTGAGACTTGTAAAAATTGTTGGCCTATACTGTCTTGAGATTGGTGGAGGATATATATGGTGACTAGGATGTGAAGGAGGTTAGACTGTTTGCCTCACATTATTTAAATATAATTTATTTTACTTGCAGATACAATATGAATGTCTTTATTAGCGACAAAGAGTTCCTGGCGGAATTTATTGACCGGGTAAGGGAGCTGCCGGCTCTGTGGGAGACCAAAAACCCCATCCATAAAAAAAAAGGGGTGAGAAAAGCAGCGCTGGAGAAGCTGCTCCCATTTGTGCATACCAAGGTGCCCACAGCCACAGCAAAACAAGTGGACACTAAAATTGGGAGCTTGAGAGGTACCTACAGGACTGAACGCTCTAAGGTGCTGGCTTCTCAGAGGTCAGGAGCAGCAGCAGATGATGTTTATGTCCCGGTTTTGTGGTACTACAGCAGGATGTCCTTCCTGGATGACCACATTGAGCCAAGGCCATCACTCTCCACTCTTCCCCCCAGACTTCCCTGCAGCCAACCTGAGCCTTCTCTGGAGCAAGAGGAGGCAGCCATCCTGGATGATCCTGATTTGTCCATCTGGAGCCAGGTATAGTATTAACTGAAAATGTAGTGGGATAAAATTAATGTTTCCCAAATATGTCAGGATGAGAAACATACATTATTTTGTATTCCACAAGTGAAATCATGATCTGTAGACATTATTCTGCACTTAATTGTGTGGTAAATAGTCAAGCTGATGTAGTGGTAAATTTAAAGCAAGGATTTATGCATTTACATTCTAATTGCTTCCATCAGGATTACAAAGTTTGATGCAAAGATTAAACCAACATATTAAACTATGTTTCTTTTTCATACACAGGATGAAATCAGCCAGGAGGAGGGTCTGGAAACTGTCAGGCAGGAGGAGGAAGGGCCCAGTGGCAGCCAGGAGGTGGCAGGGCCCAGTACCAGCCAGGAGGTGGCAGGGCCCAGTGGCAGCCAGGAGGTGGCAGGGCCCAGTGGCAGCCAGGAGGTGGCAGGGCCCAGTGGCAGCCAGGAGGTGGCAGGGCCCAGTGGCAGACAGGAGGTGGCAGGGCAAAGGAGAAGCACCAGATCCCAGGTGCCTCCCATCAGGCTTCACAAAAGAGGCAGGAGGGACAGGACCACCAGTGAGGCAGCAATGGCCCTTATTAAAGAGGCCCATGCCACCCTCAAGGAGCCCACATCCCCTGAAGAGGCCATTTCCGGCCTAGTGGAGGCTAAGTTCAAGGTGATGAGCATGGAGCAACGCCTCCTATGTGAACCCCTGCTCATCACCTTGCTCAACAAGGGGGTGATGGAGCAAATTACCCCCAATACCGCCATATGTGAGGTGGCCCAACTGACACAACCTCAACCTCCACCTCCACCTTCCTCTTCTGCCCCACCCCCTTCTGCTACCCCTCCACCTTCTGCCCCACCCCCTTCTGCTACACCTCCACCTTCTGCCCCACCCCCTTCTGCTACCCCTCCACCTTCTGCCCCACCCCCTTCTGCTACACCTCCACCTTCTGCCCCACCCCCTTCTGCTACACCTCCACCTTCTGCCCCACCCTCTTCTGCTACACCTCCACCTTCTGCCCCACCCCCTTCTGCTACACCTCCACCTTCTTCTTCTGCCCCACCCCCTTCTGCTACACCTCCACCTCCTCCTCCTGACAGGAGTACCCCTCCAGTGGGCCAGCCTCCAGCTAAACGAAGAAGGAAGGCTGCAGGAAAGGCTGCAGGAAAGGCTTCAGGAAAGGCTTCAGGAAAGGCTGCAGGGAAGGTTGCCAGGAAGAAGAGGAAGTGATGGCCTTGCTTCATTGTGGTCGCACTGGTCGGACAGAAGGCAGCCTGTTGTAGTACCACACACTTGGGACATATATCTCACCTGCTGCTGTTCCTGACCTCTGGGAGGCCAGCATCAGATTGTGTTCTGAAATGTGGGCCTTCTCAAGCTCCCAATTTTAGTGTCCACACAGGGTTGCTGTGTGCTCTGGGGTCCCTGGGATGCACAAATGGCAGCAGCTTCTCCAGCGCTGCCTTCTCTTTATTTAATTTATAAACATGAATAAATGTGTTTTTTGTTTAAGTTCATACTTGACTATGTGTATTTTTAAATAAAAAAAAACAAGCTTTGGAGTAAGCAGATACATTTGACTGACAATAAAAGGCACAGATATCACCCCCCCCCAAAAGAATAACTAAATCTGATTAGCTCAAAAACATGGTGTGAAATTTTAAAAATATAGATTAGAAAATTAAATGGGAGATCGCTATCAAAACATTGAGAAATTATAATTAACATCATTTTGAAAAATCTAACCATTTAAATTATTCCTAAAAACTTGCACGATATAATACACATAAATCTTATAAAGAGCAGCATGAAAAAGGTTAAAAATAAGGCAGAACTCTGTGTGAATATCAGCAGCAAAAGAAGGTCTCTCGTTTTGATTAATGTAACATTCTAACGAAGAATTCAATGCAGAACATTTAAACGATGAAATATTTATGAGCGTGACGAATGTGCTCTCTCCATTATGAAGGCTTGTTTTACCAGAAGATGCGCTCCCGTCTCATAGTTGCTTGTGAGCATGCGCGCTTTTGGAAGAGTCGTAAAAGCATACACACGAACCATTTTCTCGTCACAAAACAGGCCGACGAGAAACACGACGAGGAAATCTGGAATCCTGACGAGAAAATAGAGAGCAGGTTCTCTATTTTCTCGTCGAGATTCTCGTCAAGTTTCTCGTCGTAAAACCATACACACGAACGTTTTTCTAGACAAAAAAACTCTCGCGGCACTTTTCTTGACTGTTTACGACGAGAAAATCGGTCGTGTGTACGAGGCCTCAGTCTGCATTTTCTTCAAACAGGCCTACATGTGTATTTTAACGTAAATTCGGACCAGCGGCAGAATATGATAGTTTCTGATTTTGGGCCAGAATCAAACCATTACACTAACACTGCACATTACCCTGAACACACCATCCCCACTGTGAAATGTATTTCGTTATCTATCTATTGATTTAGGACCCGTTCCCATCTGCAAATGCACGAAAAATGCATGGCGCGCTTGCGGTGCTATTATTTCTTAATGGCACCCCAAATGCGGGTAGCAGTGGTGCGTCTTGCCACTAGTTTTCTGTGCAACAAAATGCGTGAAAAACACCAGTTGCAAATTTTGTACATTAGCTACTTTAGCGCGTTTTTGGAGCGGAGCGAGGCCCACACGTTTTTAGCTATTCCTCTATGCTTTAGAGGAGATCTTGTCAAACACTGAACCCTAATTGTAGTTCTACAGTCTGTAGACAAACTGATTCAAGAACCTAATTTGAAAATGTCCATGTGGCAAGGATATCCAGAGTTTCCAGTATAAATGGCCAGTGGCACAAGCTGAAAGGGGGACTCTGCCAAGCAACAACACTAGACACCACACTTCAAGAGAGAGAAAGACTGCCAAGACCCATTTTCCTGCAATTGCTTGAAATGTCTGGAGTCCTGTTTTGATACGGAAATCACAGACCAGTTATAACAGAAGCTAAGTGACTTTTCGTTTATCCCTAATGCATACAGACTGGTACATTTGCCGGGAAAGGCTAGGTATACATATTTGTAGCATTTTGCATGTCTTGTATTACATAGTTACATAGTAGGTGAGGTTGAAAAAAGACACAAGTCCATCAAGTCCAACCTATGTGTGTAATTATATGTCATTATTACCTTGTATATCCCTGTATGTTGTGGTCGTTCAGGTGCTTATCTAATAGTTTCTTGAAACTATATATGCCCCCCACTGAGACCACCACCTGTGGAAGGGAATTCCACATCCTTGCCGCTCTTACAGTAAAGAACCCTCTACGCAGTTTAAGGTTAAACCTCTTTTCTTCTCATTTTAATGAATGGCCACGTGTCTTGTTAAACTTCCTTCTGCAAAAAAAGTTTTATCCCTATTGTGGGGTCACCAGTATGGTATTTGTAAATCAAAATCATATCCCCTCTCAAGCGTCTCTTCTCCAGAGAGAATAAGTTCAGTGCTCGCAACCTTTCCTCATAACTAATATCCTCCAGAACCTTTATTAGCTTTGTTTCCCTTCTTTGTACTAGCTCCAGTTCCAGTACATCCAGAACTGGACAGCATACTCTAGGTGCGGCCGGACCAGAGTCTTGTAGAGCGGGAGAATTATCGTTTTATCTCTGGAGTTAATCCCCTTTTTAATGCATGCCAATATTCTGTTTGCTTTGTTAGCAGCAGCTTGGCATCGCATGCCATTGCTGAGCCTGTCATCTACTATAAGTATTGTTTTCCTGTAACTGTTAATAGTCTGTATATGCAACATTGCTGTTTAGTGAAAGCACATTAATATACTGTACCATTGGGTCATATCCTTGGCTTTGCTGCAAGAATTAGCAAAACAATTGAGGGCATCTTGCTGCAGAAAAAAGTACTGCAGGGGAAATCTCTGGATTGAAGGTAAAAAAGGCAGCAAACGCTGGTTTTGTTATTTTATCTTTTATTTGGATGTTTGCTTTCATGAGTTATTAATAATTACAAAGCTGTTTGTATGTATTTAAATGGATAACGTTCAGAGAGAGAGAGAGAGATAGATAGATAGATAAATAGATAGATAGATAGATAGATAGATAGATAGATAGATAGATAGATAGATAGATAGATAGATAGATAGATAGATAGAAAGATAGATAGATAGAAAGATAGAAATACATTTTACATAATTATTACTAAGTGTTTAACATCCTAAAGCACCCCTCTACATTGTTCTGGGTTTTTCAGAAGGAAATAAAAAAAATTGGTTGCAATAGATCCTTCAAAGGCTGCACACTAAACTGAGAAGTGAAACCATGCTGAGTTTCACTATGATGGTGTGGGAGTTAAGTATGTGTCAAGTATGTAAAGAACCCTCTAAGGTTTAAATAGTGCAGTGTGAACCAGTGACAGGAACTGGCTTGACAAATTCTCGTAACCCATAAAACATTTTATGAATGAATCTAAACCTCCAGAGGAGGAGTAAGTAGGCACTAAAAAGAGAATGTGTTTTTCTATAAAAAATAAAAATAGTAAAAATTCCTTTTAATTTTCCAGTTAAAAAAATATACCAGTATTCTTCTGTGAGGCATAAGATTTATACCCTGGTTTACAATCAGTGACTCGATACAATGGCAAATGTTGGCTTTGAATACCTTGAAAAATGCTTTGAATAAAAATCATTGGAAACAAAAAAAAAATTGCATAAAATATTTAATATTTAGAATTTTAGCTGACAGGTAAAGCAGAAGGATAATTTTTATATGTTTGCCTGGCCCACATCCAGCCAAAACTTTTATTTTGTTTTGAATAGTCCAAGGAAATGTTAGAACTGTGCCCCTGTTGATGCAAATTCCCCTCACTTATAGAAATTGTCGTAAATAGTACCAAAAATATTTTTTTTAGAAGAGTGGAGAAGGGTTAGAATAGTGTTTTAATTGCTACCTTTGCCTTTGTGTCCAGGTGTTCACTACACACCCTTATTTTTGTATGGCAGTGTATGGAATACATGGAGAGGTTTAAATCTGTGATCTTGTATGTGGACCCTTTTTCTTCTCAACATGTTGTAGCTGAGGTGGATTAAGCATGAAAACGGGTCAGTGATATAATGTAAGTGTAGCAATACCCCCAGTTAAGAGGGCTGCCTGTTTGTTTTTGGGCCTTGTAGTGCACCGCTGTCAACCCCTGGCAATAGGCTCTAATCTCTCGTGGCACAGTTAGGAAAGGTAATGATATAATTGCACTCTCTCTAATTGTATGGCACAATCCCCTTTATAACACAGCACAGTAATTGACACTGACAACCAATATACTTAACTATAAGTTCTTTACTATTGGTAAAAGTAATAAGGGTAAACAGTATACAGTGTCTCATGCAGATCCCTGCAATATAAGTATACTCATAAAAAGATATAACATTCAGCAATGCAATGACAGTTTAATAAATCCCGCTGCAGCTATCCTCCCTCGTGAGCAAATATGGCACCCAGCAATGTCCTATACTACCCAGTCAGGCCTGACTATAACTTGGGGTATAGTTTGTTGAATGAATCTTCGCTAGCAAAACACAGTGGTGCACATAAAGAATAAAACTGTAATCCAATGGGGTAGCGATGACCGCTAACTTTGTAAAGCTGGAGAGACTAGTAAACTCAGTTCAGCAGACAGTCTCCCCAGAATCTAACTGTAATCACTGATGGGCCTGAATAGAGTTAATAGGCAACAAAGGTAACAAGATGCGGTTCCGAGCTGGCGCTCTCTCACCTGACCGGACCGATTCCTGTCCGGTACCTCCGCTTTGTGAGTCGCTTCACAGTGCCCACGATGCCCGGGTCTTCGGTCCTCCTGATGATGGCAATTCACAGCAGGATCGGACGCTCCGCAGGCTCCTCGGTGGAGCGGAGGGCTCTTTGGAAGAAAGTACAAGGCCCAGGCTTCAGGCCTTGCACGCACAGCAGGTCAGCACAGGGATCCTCTTGCTGGGAGGGCGGTGTCCAAAGAGAAAGAACTGGGGCACGCCTCTCCCCCTTAAAGTCCACCCCAGCAGTCCCCGCGCGGGGAAATGCACCCTGGGTGCCTCAAAGCGTGCCGGGAACTGCAGTCTGTGGGTGAAAACGATACCCCGCTACATAAGCATTCAATGTTTTTTTTGTGTAATAACTGGGGTGTCAGCCAGAATGGTGTTTTGTACATGAATAAATGGGCCAGTGATGGGTTATAAGGAGAACAAGGGGTTACCTTCTGTCACGAGAGCCACATACCTGAGGTGAGACTGAAGTAGTGGGGAGGCCTCCCTTGCACCTCGGGTCCTTGAAGCCTCTGGAGATGGAGATAGTGACTTGGTGGTCATAGAGTGGCATGGGTGCCAGGGGTGCGGAACACCGTGCAAGTCTTAATCTTGTCTGTAGCTGTAAACCCAATCACCAAAATCTCATATAATCTTTAACATTTAATTTACAAAAGTAATTTTTAATAGTTTGAAATAAGAGCTGGCGATCTTGCTATCAAGGTTTTTGTTCAGGCACTTCCTGTTATAGAATGCAAACTCTTTAACTTTGTCTACCATTTGCACTCTTGTGTTGTCACACAGGCTCCCATTGGAGACTACAAGGTGCCATTCCAACACACATTACAAAGGCATGATCCACTGTTACCACCAACAGAAATAACTCAGGGAAATACCATGCAGCCCTAGATGGAGTGCATGTAGACAAGTGGCTGCTGCAGAGACGTCGTGAGATCAGTGGCTCTGAGATGCACCACAGGATTAAAAAAGATTATAAGTATTTTCTAAAAGGTAAAAACATAGGGCTTGTACCCATGTAACTATGGTGGTTCTGTAACACAGAATAAAGCTTTACCTACTTGCCGCTCGCCAACAGCAATTTACTGCGGGCAGGTGGCACAGGCAGGCTAGACAACATACCTGTACGTCGCTGGTTTGCTTCCGGGTTTGGACACATGACTTTGGCAGCTGATTTCAACCAATGATTTTGGCTGAAAATAAAGGCTCGTCTGTGTCTAATCACAGACAGAGTTCTGTGTTTAGAAAAACACAGAACTCTGTGTACAGAGAACAGCAATCTGGCTGTTTCTTCGCCATATAAAGCAGGGTGGGTAACCCTTTCGGAGGTCAAGCGGTTAAGGTAATCTCCAAACCTGTAATTATTTGTGTATTGCCCTCAAAAACATATTAAAAGGCCTCTCCCCTAATGTATTTTTATTTTTTTGCATTGGAAAAGATCCTGCTAGGTGTGCCTGACTTTTCACTCCATTTAGGTAACAAAAGCTTACCTAGCAGGTCTCAAAAAGGCCACGGATGACTATCAAAATTTACCTTCCTCAGACTTTAATGCAATTTGCATTCAAGGTTCAAGTTCAGCAAATTTTTAATGCATTTGCTAAAGCAAATTTGTGTCCAGTTCTCTGATTGGTAATTGTGATTTGCAGCTACACAAGAAGAACATAATTTATACAGTATGTACTGTAAGTTAATATGGCTATCAATAGGTATGTAATTAATAATAAAAAAAAGGCTTATATAAGGCTAACACAGAAAATACGAAATATAACATATATAACATAGAAACACAAAATTATATATTATGAATTTTATTTGCAAACTAAAAATGAAAAATATACACAATGCGTACATAAATAGACAAGCTTGTCCAGTAAATTAAATTTATGACTTGTTTAAGTTTAGCATTAGCTTATAAAAATGTATACCAGCATCAAGGCATGGAAGTTGAGAGGTGATGTCTGACTATGTAGTTACAGGAATTTCTCATAAAACAGCTGCAGTTAATGACACTTTTACAGACAAATGTTAACACGGACAGGCCAAGATGAACGTCTTTTGATGTTGGCCACATGTTATTTAGAGACAACTTCACATTAGTGAGAAGTTAAGGAGCCCACCCAACCTGACATTTGTAAAGTTCTGGGTTCCTAGGTTGGGTCCTATGTTTGAAACCTATAAGTTAATGCTATATGCATTGGGTTTGTATGTTGATCCAGTGTATGTGTGGATTTTCTACAGATCCTCCAGTTTCCTTCAACAAAAAACATATCATATGACATCTGACCAAACAAGTCCTACAGATGTTCAAAGCAGAATGCCAACTGGTGAGCCAATCCACTGGTAAACTGCCAATGGAGTACTTTAGACTTCGTGACGCAGCCAGCATGAGAATGACACAGCACAAGCCCCATCACTCCTCTTCCAAAGTGATGATTGACAGCTCTATGTTACTCTCGTGCTGGCTGTGTATGCGCCGCTTCGAATGACTATGTTGTAGTACAGGGCGGCAGCGTCAGGGGGCCCACATATAACAGCAATGTAGCACCATGGCCAGGGAAAATTTTCAAATGAGGAAATTCATTTAAACAAAATCAAATGTGTGTGCTTTATATTATTTATATCTGATTTAGATAAAACAAATTACTCTGATACCACTTTAAGCAGGGAGGAGCTGAGATTTCAGTGCTTCTGTTGTGAACTTTGAAGATTAAAGGGGTTGTAAAGGTTTGTTTTTTATTTTCTAAATAGGTTCCTTTAAAGTGGTTGTAAACCCTTACAGACCACTTAGACCTACAGGTATGCCTGGATTAAGGCTTACCTGTACAGTTGCAATAAAAAGTATGTGAACCCTTTTGGAATGATATGGATTTCTGCACAAATTGGTCATAAAATGTGATCTGATCTTCATCTAAGTCACAATAGACAATCACAGTCTGCTTAAACTAATAACACACAAATAATTAAATGTTACCATGTTTTTATTGAACACACCATGTAAACATTCACAGTGCAGGTTGAAAAAGTATGTGAACCCTTGGATTTAATAACTGGTTGAACCTCCTTTGGCAGCAATAACTTCAACCAAACGTTTCCTGTAGTTGCAGATCAGACGTGCACAACGGTCAGGAGTAATTCTTCACCATTCCTCTTTACAGAACTGTTTCAGTTCAGCAATATTCTTGGGATGTCTGGTGTGAATCGCTTTCTTGAGGTCATGCCACAGCATCTCAATCGGGTTGAGATAAGGACTATGACTGGGCCACTCCCGAAGGTGTATTTTATTCTGTTTAAGCCATTATGTTGTTGATTTACTTCTATGCTTTGGGTCATTGTCCTGTTGCAACACCCATCTTCTGTTGAGCTTCAGCTGGTGGACAGATGGCCTTAAGTTCTCCTGAAAAATGTCTTGATAAACTTGGGAATTAATTTTTCCTTCGATGATAGCAATCCATCCAGGCCCTGACGCAGAAAAGCAGCCCCAAACCATGATGCCCCACCACCATACTTCACAGTTGGGATGAGGTTTTGATGTTGGTGTGCTGTGCCTCTTTTTCTCCACACATAGTGTTGTGTGTTTCTTCCAAACAACTTAACTTTGGTTTCATCTGTCCACAGAATATTTTGCCAGTACTGCTGTGGAACATCCAGGTGCTCTTGTGCAAACTGTAAACGTGCAGCAATGTTTTTTTTGGACAGCAGTGGCTTCCTCTGTGGTATCATCCCATGAAATCCATTCTTGTTTAGTGTTTTACGTATTGTAGATTCGCTAACAGGGATGTTAGCATATGCCAGAGACGTTTGTAAGTTTTTAGCTGACACTCTAGGATTCTTCTTCACCTCATTGAGAAGTTTGCGCTGTGCTCTTGCAGTCATCTTTACAGGATTCCCACTCTTAGGGAGAGTAGCAGCAATGCTGAACTTTCTCCATTTATAGACAATTTGTCTTACCGTGGACTGATGAATAGCAAGGCTTTTGGAGATACTTTTATAACCCTTTCCGGCTTCATGCAAGTCAACAATTCTTAATCGTAGTTCTTCTGAGAGCTCTTTTGTGCGAGGCATCATTCACATCAGGCAATGCTTCTTGTGAAAAGCAAACCCTGATCTGGTGTGTGTTTTTTAGAGGGCAGGGCAGCTGTAACCAACACCTCCAATCTCATCTCATTGATTGGACTCCAGTTGGCTGACACCTCACTCCAATTAGCTCTTGGAGATCTCATTAGTCTAGGGGTTCACATACTTTTTCCACCTGTACTGTGAATGTTTACATGGTGTGTTCAATAAAAACCTGGTAACATTTAATTCTTTGTGTGTTATTAGTTTAAGCAGACTGTGATTGTCTATTGTTGTGACTTAGATGAAGATCAGATCACATTTTATGACCAATTTGTGCAGAAATCCATATCATTCCAAAAGGGTTCACATACTTTTTATTGCAACTGTAGGTGCAAGAAATATCTCCTAAACCTACACGGTTTAGGAGATATTTGCAAAAGACATACACCGATGTCTACAGTGCACTGAGCATGCCGTTACTAGCGGCGATCATGCGGCATGCGCGCAGGAGTTACGTCATCACTGCTCCGGCCAGTCACAGTGCCGGAGCCGCGATACAAGGAAGACACTCTGGGAGAGTTGGCGGCGATGGAGGAGAGGAACGAGCACCACTGCGGGGGCTTCGATCTCAGGTAAGTAATTCATAATGAGCTAGTATGCTATGCATACTAGCTCATTATGCCTTTGTCTTGCAGGGTGTATTTTTGTCTTGCAGGGTGTATTTTTTTTACATTTTTTTTGTGGGTTTACTTCCTCTTTAAGCTAGTGCATTGTTGGTTCACTTACCTTTTCCTTCGATTTCCCTTCTAAATGTTTTTTTTCTTTGTCTGAAATTCTCACTTCCTGTTCCTCCTCAATAAGCTTGCCCCAATCATCCGAGCCGTTCTGGCTGGGGGTTAGTCAGCGTGCTCATCCCCTCCCTTGGGACTACATCCCTGCAGGGAGACGCTCACAGCACAGAAAATAAAAAACAAACATTTACAACCCCTTTAATTACTCCACAATACCTACAGCTAAAAAGGTGAATGGGGGCTTGATTTAAAGTGCTTTTACTGCTTGTTCGGAATAAAGAAACACTGTAATTTACATTGTCTGGGTATGGTTTCATTTTATGATGGTAATATTCACATGTATAACTAAGAAAAAACAAACTATAATATCCCTTTTAAAAATTACCATGCTAAAAATGACTGAGCAAAAGTTCTATCTCCCTGATCATGTGTCTGTCTCCCCCAAATGTCTTCACAGACCTTAAGGGTCATCCTTGATGAGACACATGCAAATAGTGTTTATAAACTTATTATCTGAGTATAGCAAAGGACCCTGTCATATATCATTCTTAAAGCAGGAACTGAATTACCTGTATCAGTTTCCAACAAGGTCTGCTAAAATGCTTTGTGAATATAGTTCATGTGGATATTTTGTCCCTTTTTCCCCCTGGCAAAACAAAATTTTTACTTTGAGGGTTCATTCACACATAAGGATGGGTGAAGTAAAACCCTGTGGTTGAGCCATGCTTTTACCGCCCCCAACAGCTATCCTCTTTAGCTGCAGAGGCAGTTATTGGAGGTGTACACATGCCTTGAAATGATATCCCCAGGACTTATACTCTCTGTCTCTTTTGGTGGGCATTGGGCCTGCTGATCATGACCCATTCAAAAGAAGGGGGCTGCTCTGCAGGCGTCCCACAACTGCGTGCAATGCAGTGGCAGCTGGTGCTCAAAATTTTTGGGGGGGCGCAAACAAACTGAAAAAAAAAAATCAATTGCCGCCACTGTGCCCATTAAAAGCAGCCACTGTGCCCAAACGCCACCAGTTTGCCCCCTCAAATGCAGCCAGTTTGTTTCCATATACAGCCAGTTTGTCCCCATATACAGCCAGTGTGCCCCCATATATATATAACCAGTGTGCCCCCCATATACAGCCAGTGTGCCCCCATATACAGCCAGTTTGTCCCCATATATAGCCAGTGTGCCCCCATATACAGCCAGTGTGCCCCCATATTCAGCCAGTTTGTCCCCCATATTCAGCCAGTTTGTCCCCCATATACAGCCAGTTCCCCCCATATTCAGCCAGTGTGTCCCCCATATTCAGCCAGTTCCCCCCATATTCAGCCAGTTTGTCCCCCATATACAGCCAGTTCCCCCCATATTCAGCCAGTTTGTCCCCCATATACAGCCAGTTCCCCCCATATTCAGCTAGTTTGTCCCCCATATACAGCCAGTTCCCCCCATATTCAGCCAGTTTGTCCCCCATATACAGCCAGTTCCCCCCATATTCAGCCAGTTTTTCCCCCATATTCAGCCAGTTTGTCCCCCATATTCAGCCAGTTTGTCCCCCATATACAGCCAGTTCCCCACATATTCAGCCAGTTTGTCCCCCATATACAGCCAGTTTCCCCCATATTCAGCCAGTTTGTCCCCATATACAGCCAGTTTGTCCCAAATGCAGCCAGTTTGTCCCCCATATACAGCCAGTTCCCCCCAAATGCAGCCTGTTCCCCCCCCCCCCCAGCCCTGCACTTACCTTCCTCGGTCCGCGCCGTCCTCGATGTGTTCTCCCGCCCTCGATGTCACTTCAGCCAATCAGGTTATCGGTGGCTCTGATAGACACTTCCAAGTCACACCCACCGCCAGCCGCCGCTCTAATTCATATGGCCGGCGCTCACCAGGAGGCCGGCCATATGAATAGTGGGCAGCGCGGCAGCGGTGACAATACATAGATTCATGCAATGCATGAATCTGTGTATTGTCTTTCAGTGGCGGTGCAGGAGCGAGAGGGGGGGCGCTCCGGCGCCCTCTATGGACGCACCGCCACTGGTGCAATGCATGTGGTTGTAGTATGTTAGTGCAACAAGGGGGTAAAGCAGGCGGTGAAGAGGCGATACAACGATTTTTCACCACCTGTCAAATGCTCTTTGAAGAGTGACACAGATCGTTCAGAGAGCATGACAGATGTTGACGAGCCCTAAAGGGTCACTTTCCCCCAGTGGCATATCTAGCATATCTGACACCCATTGCAGATATTTTTTTTAACTCCCACTCCATACATCAAAATTATTATTATTTTTTATTTATAACACTCCAAATTTATAGTAATAATGGACAGGAAGAGAGTTAAGAATTATGGCCCGGACATCTCACTGTTGGCGAATCCGGGACATATAGGAAGCAAGGATCTCACTATGTACTACACATATATGCACAACTCATATGTATGAATATTCTTGCACAACTCAACTCACCAGTACAACAACAACCAGTTCACGATCACCCTATAGCAGATTTACTGCTACAGGGCGGCCGTTCTGTGCAGAATCACATATATATACGTGATTTTGCACTTCCGCATTGAAGGCACGCCGATTCTGCTGTGATTAGTCACAGCAGAAGCCAATCAGCGGGTGCCGGCCAATGGATGTCCGCTGGCACCCACTGATCATCGAGCAGAGACACAGGACAAAGCTCTGCAGCAGGCATGTGGCGGATTTTGTTTGCCTGCAAAGCAGGGAATAAAATCCAGCACATTCCTTAGTGAAAACACCACACTGTGTACACAAAAACACTGGTTAGGCACACATTCAACCTTTTGATCGCCCTAGATGTTTAACCGCTTCCCAGCCAGTGTCATTAGTACAGTAATAGTGCATATTTTTAGCACTGATCCTTATGCCCTGTCCATTTTCTAATTTTAAGTTGATAAGGTTGTATATTGATTAGGGTTGCCACTTTTTCTTCAAGCCAGACCCTAAAGCCCTGTACACACGATCGGTTTTACCGATGAAAACAGTCCGATGGACTTTTTTCATCGGAAAAAACGATCGTGTATGGGCCCCATCGGTCTTTTTTCCATCGGTGAGAAAAAATAGCACATGTTTTAAATTTATCCGATGGGAAAAAAAATTATAGCAAATTCCGATCGTCTGTGTGGAACTCCATCAGAGAAAAAACCCACGCACGCTCAGAATCAAGTCGACGCATGCTCAGAAACATTGAACCTAATTTTTCTCGGCTCGTCTGAGTGTTTTACGTCACAGCGTTTGGGACGGTCGGATTTTTGACTGATGGTGTGTAGGCAAGACTGATGGAAGTCAGCTTCATCAGAATTCCGATGGAAAAATCCATCGGATTTGAATCCATAGGAAATCCGATCGTGTGTACAGGGCTTTAGTGTCACTGGTTCCCACAAAGCGTCAGTTAGTGTCAGATTGTTAGCCGCAAGATCGCAGTCCTGCTATAAGTCGCTGATCGCCGCCATTACTAGTATAAAAAAAATCAACAAATAATAAAATTCCAGTAGCTACACCATAGTTTTTAGAAGCTATAACTTTTGCGCAAACCAATCAATATATGCTTATTGGGATTTTGTTTTACCAAAAATATGTAGCAGAATACATATTGGCCTAAATTTCTGAAGACATTTTTTTTTTTTTTTTTTTTTACTGGATGTGTTTTATAGCAGAAAGTAAAAAATATTGTTATTTTCTGCAAAATTGTCGGCCTTTTTTTGTTTACAGCCCAAAAAAAAAAAAAACCCAGTGGTGATCAAATATCACCAAAAGAAAGCTCTATTTGTGGGGAAGAAATGACATATATGTTTTATTTTTGTACAGTGTGACCGTGCAATTGTCAGTTAAAATAACGCAAAAAAAAATCCCTGGTCATGAAGGGGGGGTAAACCTTCCGGAGGTCAAGTGGTTAAAATATCATCTTGGGGGGAATGACCTTTTAAATAAACACCAAAGTAGCTATTCCTTTACCTGGTTATTGGCAAACTAAGGGGAAAAAGTGATTCTGCAGGAATGGTACCAAATCAGTGTGTATGTTGTTTATCTTGGGATGAGTTTGTATGGAAGGAATCACAGAATGTCGGTGATTGATACACTGTATTAGTATACAATAGATGGAGATTGGATGTTATATCTCACTGCCAGCAACTGACAGGATGCGATGCATTTCATGGCAGTGAATCATCTACGATGGCTTCATTGGGTTCACTACAGCTGTCAGAGACGTGTGCCAAGATCCAGAAGGGAGCTGAGTGATCAGGTTTTTTTTTTTCTTCTCTTTTTTTGCCTGAAGGTTTGTAGACCTGGATTGGGTTACATACTAGCTGCGTCTTGTTAAAATGAAACTCTAGTTTTGTTGATAAAAATTTGAAAAAAATGCCACCTTCAACCAAACTATCTACATTGCAAGAATTGTAGTAATATTATTAGTAATGGTATTACGTTTCTCTGTCCTGAGAATACTGTTGTAAGCCTTTCCATTTCCCCTTACCAAAAGTGAAAGGGTCTGCCCCCTTTATAAGCAGTCTCAGCGTTGTAGTATAAAGGGGGGAAGCCCCAGAATCTATTTAGTCTCAGGACTCTTTGAAAATATCTCACCATAAATTAAACTCAAATTGCAGGGGATGCTTGTGATGTGACTTTAAGCATTGTAAAGATCTCTGGAAAAGCAATAAGCCAATAAATAAACGAGAAAGTAAAATTTTGGTGCAAGTGAGGGGTTAGGGTGGCATCTCAGGGGTGCCAGAAAAACACATTTGAACTGCACACCGTTATGCCTTGTACAAACGATCGGATTTTCCATCGGAATAAACTCTGAAGCCCCGTACACACGATCGGATAACCTATGGATTTTCGTCCGATGGATTTGTCCATCGGAAATCCGATGAAACTGTTTTTCATCAGTCTTGGCCACACACCATCAGTCAAAAAACCGACCGTTCCAAACGCGGTGAGGTAAAACACTCCGATGAGCCGAGAAAAATTAAGTTTAATGCTTCTGAGCATGCGTCGACTTGATTCTGAGCATGCGTGGGTTTTTTAACCGATGGACTTGCCCATAGACGATCGGAAATTCCCATCGGTTTTTTATCCATCGGAAAATTTTAAAACAAGTTCTATTTTTTCTCACCGATGGAAAAAAGACCGATGGGTACCATACACGATCGGTTGGTCTGATAAAAACCATCCATCCGACGGTTTTCATCAGTCAAACGGATCGTGTGTACGGGGCTTGACTGATTTTTCAGACGGAATTCTGTTCAAGCTGTCTTGCATACACACTGTCACACCAAATTCCGACCATCAAAAACGCGGTGACGTACAACACTACGACGAGCCGAGAAAAATGTTCAATGCTTCTGAGCATGCGTCGACTTGATTCTGAGCATGTGTGTTTTTTTCTCCGTCAGAGTTCCATACAGACGAATGGCATTTCCGATAGAAATTTTTTCTCTTTCTAACTCCTGATCTTAGGGCTGCCCTCCTCTCCTGTACCGGTACTGCAGAATCTAGAAGGGTTTGACAATCCAATTATACTCATTATCTGTACTACATCTAGTGGTGAGTGTCTCATCAGCTCACTCTATTGGTATTGTTTGTAATAATAATGTTTTGTTGTATTCAAATTACTAAATACACTCTCTTTACAATTTAGAAGCTCCTGAGGAAGCGATAAAACTTAATCGCGAAACATGTAGAGCTCAAATTTTAATGTTCATCAACACTTTGTGGACCCCAATCCAAGGAGCCATCTTCCCTGGAAGCGTCTACACAATTTGCTGTTGTTGTTATTTTTTACATGTCATAGATTTCTTTGTATTCATTTTTTTGATGCAAATCAATTTAAAGTTATGTATTCAGATGCATTATTAAAACTTTAATATTTTTATATCTATATGTGCCTAAAAAGTAAATTTTTTCCACAATCCCCTACTCTTTCTAACTCCGTCTGAATTTCCGACGGAAAAAATCCGATGGGGCATACACATGGTCGGAATATCCGATGAAAAAATTGCATCTTATTTTTTTCCTCGGAAATTCCGATCGTGTGTATGGGGCATTAGTGTTACACTGGCACAAGGACATGTCATTTTTTACTTGCGCTGCGCCTTTGCATGTGGCCTTCTGGCTAGCCAGGGCAATTTTTATACCGGCCCACTTTTGTACATGGCCCATTTTTGTACATGGCCCATTTTTGTCATGAGTAGAGTACTTGCACTGGATGTGTGTCAGAGGGTGCAGGTCATTGGGGGGCCTGCCTTGATGTCGGGGGATGTTCTGTGGCCTTTGGGTCTCATTACTCTCCTCATCTGGAGACGTCTCTTTTTGGGAGAGCCCCTCGCCCAGTACTTGGTGGACCAGTTTTGGCTGGTCCCTAAGGACCAGCCTGGGGTCCACCTGGCTTCGGCCTAGGTAAACCATGGCGTACCTTGCATCTTTCGGGAGTCTTGCACCCTGTGGGGTTCAAGGTTAGAGGCCCTTCTTCCTTGGGGGTTTGGCCATTCTGTATTCGCTGTGATTTCACGGTTCACCTTTTTGTTCAAAGGAGTTTGACAAAGCACCGCAACGAGGATCTTCTAAGAAAACAGTTACATTTTGGTCGACATTCTGTATGCAGTGTACAGAATCTTCTTAGTTTTAAATAGATGTCATTTGATTTTTTTTAACAGTTATAGAAATTGTAAATGCCGTGGACTGTTATAGAAAGGGATTTTCTATTACAAAAGTTTATTCATAGTCCAAACTTTCTAAACATGTTTTGGATAAAATAGAGAAAGGTGAAAATCCTTCTCAGCTGCCTGTTATCGGTTGGGGAGATTTTGTTCCACTTCCTGTCCTGGAGATACAAACAGGAAGTGAGAGGAAACCTGTGCACATGAGAGCAATTACTATCACCGGAACATTGGAAGAATTCCCTTAACCTCTTGTTCCAGTGACAACCCCAAAATTTTACATCCATTATAACTTTCTCTCTCAGTGACAACTGTAACCAGGACAAATAGAGAGGGTGAGTCTGGGGACACAGGCAACTCCTCACCACTCTATTAAACAAAAAAGATTTGGCTATACATAAACATTAAATTATAAAATGCTCAGCATAGAAATGAAATATAAAGTTATTATTATGCCGCGAACACACGATCGGTTTCCAAAAAACGATAGCAAATTCCGATCGTCTGTGGGGAACTCCATCGGAGAAAAAACCCACGCATGCTCAGAATCAAGTCGTTGCATGCTCAGAAGCATTGAACTTCATTTTTCTGGGCTCTTCGGAGTGTTTTACGTCACAGCGTTTGGGACGGTCGGATTTTGGACTGATGGTGTGTAGGCAAGACTGATGGAAGTCAGCTTCATTGGATTTCCGATGGAAAAATCCATCAGATTTTATTCCATCGGAAATCTGATCGTGTGTACAGGGCATTACAGGTATTTATATAGTGCTAACAGTTTTACCTATCACTTTACATATTGTACATTCACATCAGTCCCTGCCCTCGAGGAGCTTAAAATCTAAGGTCCCTGACTGATAATTCATACACACACATACCAGGGTCAATAACCATACCAGCCTGTCTTTAACCACTTCCCAACCGCCGCACGCCGATATACGTCGGCAGAATGGCACGGGCAGGCAAATGGGCGTACCTGTACGCCCCTTTGAATTTGCCGCCCAGAGTGTGCTCGATGTTCACCGGCGGCCCACGATTGCAGTCGGGAGAGGCAGAACGGGGGGATGCCCATGTAAACTAGGCATTTCCCTGTTCTGCCTAGTGACAGGATACTGATCTACTGCTCCCTGTCATTTGGAGCAGTTATCCCTGTCGTATCACTGGTAGCCCATCCCCACCATAGTTAGAACACATCCCTAGGACACACTTAACCCCTTCAATGCCCCATAGTGGTTAACCCCTTACCTGCCAGTGTCATTTACACAGTAATCAATGCATTTTTATAGCACTGATCGCTGTGTCAAATGTGTCAAAAGTGTCCAATGTGTCTGCCATAATGTCGCAGTCAAGATAAAAATCGCAGATCGCCGCCATTACTAGTAAAAAATAAAAAATAATAAAAATGCCCCTATTTTGTAGACGCTATAACGTTTGCGCAATCCAATCAATATACACTTATTGAGATTTTTTTTACCAAAAATATGTAGAAGAATACATATCGGCCTAAACCGAGGAAAAATTTTTTTTTTTTTAAAAATTGGGGATATTTATTATAGAAAAAAGTAAAAGATATTGTTTTTTATAAATTGTCGCTCTTCTTTTGTTTATAGCCCAAAAAATAAAAACCGCAGAGGTGATCAAATACCAACAAAAGAAAGCTCTATTTGTAGAAAAAAAGAACGTTAATTTTGTTTGGGTACAACGTCGCACGGCCGCGCAATTGTCAGCTAAAGCGACGCAGTGCCGAATCGCAAAAAATGGTGTGGTCATTGGGCAGCCAATTCTTCCGGAGCTGAAGTGGTTAAAGTGTGTGGAGAAATTGGAGTACCTGGAGCAAACCCGTGCAAGCACAGGGAGAACATATAAACTTCATGCACATAGTGTATTGATTGGGATGCAAGCCAAGGGCTCCAGTGCTGAAAGACTAACTGACCAATTGCTAAATATTTTTTTTTATTAAAGACTACCTTATTCTAGAAAGTAATAAAATCATAGATACAGGTAATATGTTCTCAGTCTTTTATCATCTAACTTTTTTGCAATATATTTTTTGCATCTTGTAGGGCTAATTCAACAAGCAAACTTGCTGCCTCTTGAAAAAGTCCTAGCGATGGAAGTAGCCCCTCACCCTGATGTTTAATATCAGTCCACCATTGTGATGGGCAGCCTCACTGGCCAATAGGGATGAGCTTCGAGTTCGAGTCAAACTCATGTTCGACTCGAACATTGCCTGTTCGCCCGTTCGCCGAACAGCGAACAATTTGGGGTGTTCGCGGCAAATTCGAAAAGTCTATGGGAGAAATCTAAAGTGCTAATTATAAAGGCTTATATGCAAGTTATTGTCATAAAAAGTGTTTGGGGACCCGGGTCCTGCCCCAGGGGACATGTATCAATGCAAAAAAAAGTTTTAAAAACGGCCGTTTTTTTGGGAGCAGTGATTTTAATAATGCTTAAAGTGAAACAATAAAAGTGAAATATTCCTTTAAATTTTGTACCTGGGGGGTGTGTATGATATGCATGTAAAGTCGCGCTTGTTTCCCGTGCTTAGAACTGTCCCTGCACAAAGTGTCATTTCTGAAGGAAAAAAAGTCATTTAAAAGCACTCGCGGCTATAATGAATTGTCGGCTCCCGGCAATACATAGAAAAGTCATTGTAAAAAAAAAAAAAGCGTGGGGGTTCCCCCAAATTCAATTACCAGGCCCTTCAGATCTGGCATGGATTTTAAGGGGAACTCCACCCCAAATAAAAAAAAATGGCGTGGAGTCCCCCCAAAAATCCATACCAGACCCTTCATCCGAGCACGCAACCTGGCAGGCCGCAGGAAAAGAGGGGGGACAAGAGAGCGCCCCCCCTCCTGAACCGTACCAGGCCACATGCCCTCAACATGGGGAGGATGTCCCCATGTTGATGGGGACAAGGGCCTCATCCCCACAACCCTTGCCCGGTGGTTGTGGGGGTCTGCGGTCGGGGGGCTTATCGGAATCTGGAAGACCCCTTTAACAAAGGGGACCCCCAGATCCCGCCCCCCCATGTGAATTGGTAAGGGGTACATTGTACCCCTACCATTTCACGAAGAAAGTGTAAAAAAATTTTAAACAAAACACACAAACACCTTGGAAAAGTCCTTTATTAAAAAATAAATAAATAAAAAAACATTCCAGCGATGAAATCCAGTGTCCCGCGGCGATCTGATGTCCAGCGATGTCCGTCATTGGCTGAGCCTGAGTGGACCTGATGGGGAACTTCCTCTGCAGTCTATTAAATGTATAGACCCGCCCCTTCTAAAGTTCCCCATCAGGTCCGCTCAGCCAATGACTAGGTGTAAGGCTAAGCGGACCAGATGCGGAACGTGAGAAGGGGCGGGTCTATTCATGTATTACACAGTGAAGGAAGTTCCCCATCAGGTCCGCTCAGGCCAATGACGTAGGCGGGGTCTGACATACGAGGGGGCGGACCTGAGGGGGAACTTCCTCCACTGTGTAATACATGAATAGACCAGCCCCTTCTCACGTTCCGCATCTGGTCCGCTGAGCCTTACACCTAGTCATTGGCTGAGCGGACCTGATGGGGAACTTTAGAAGGGGCGGGTCTATACATTTAATAGACTGCAGAGGAAGTTCCCCATCAGGTCCACTCAGGCTCAGCCAATGACGGACAGCGCTGGACATCGGATTGCCGCGGGACACTGGATTTCATCGCTGGAATGTTTTTTTTCAAATAAAGGACTTTTCCAAGGTGTTTGTGTTTTTTTTAAACATTTTTGACACTTTCTTCGTGAAATGGTAGGGGTACAAAGTACCCCTTACCAATTTACATAGGGGGGGATCTTGGGGTCCCCTTTGTTAAAGGGGTCTTCCAGATTCCGATAAGCCCCCTGCCCGCAGACCCCCACAACCACCGGGCAAGGGTTGTGGGGATGAGGCCCTTGTCCCCATCAACATGGCATGTGGCCTGGTACGGTTCAGGAGGAGGAGGGGGGGCCGCTCTCTCGTCCCCCCCTCTTTTCCTGCGGCCTGCCAGGTTGCGTGCTCGGATAAACGGTCTGGTATGGATTTTTGGGGGGACTCCGCGCCATTTTTTTTTAATTTGTGGTGGAGTTCCCCTTAAAATCCATGCCAGACCTGAAGGGCCTGGTATGGATATTTGGGGGGAACCGCACGCATTTTCTTTTTAAATTTGCGGCGGGGTTCCCCTTAATATCTATACCAGACCTGAAGGGCCTGGTAATTGAATTTGGGGGGACCCCCACGCTTTTTTTTTTATCAATGACTTTTCTATGTATTGCCGGGCGCCGACAATTCATTATAGCCGTGAGTGAGTTTTAAATTACTTTTTTTCCTTCAGAAATGACATTTTGTGCAGGGACAGTTCTAAGCATGGGAAACATGCGCGACTTTACATGCATATCATACACACCACCCAGGTACGAAATTTAAAGGAAAATTTCACTTTTATTTTTTCATTTTAAGCATTATTAAAATCACTGCTCCCAAAAAAACGGCCGTTTTTAAAACTTATTTTTGCATTGATACATGTCCCCTGGGGCAGGACCCGGGTCCCCAAACACTTTTTAGGACAATAACTTGCATATAAGCCTATATAATTAGCACTTTAGATTTCGAACTTTCGAGTCCATTGTATTTTATAGGGTTCTAAAGTTCACGCAAACATTCTGTCTGTTCGCAGGTTCTGGTGCCAACTGAACAGGGGGGTGTTCGGCTCATCCCTACTGGCCAATAATAAGGCTCAGAAGGTGAAACTAGGTTCCCTACTAATTTTTCGAAATCTATATATGAAGGTGATCTAAAATTTAGGGCTCCTACAAGGCCATGCTGGTCAGGTGTGCACTTCTGATATCTGGAAGGACCTGTAATATGATACAAGTAAAGTGAACACTTTATTTTTTGAATTTGTGAAGGAAGTGACCAGATAGCTTGCCACAAATTTGTGGCAGTGTTGAATTGTAAGTCTGTTAACTTGCTGCACATTTTCACTGGCAAGTTGTACACTTGCAGAGCACGTGAAGCACAAGTTCTAGTTGACACTTTTTCAATTTGTAGCAAATTTGCGTGGCAAGTCTCTAGAAGAGCAAAGTTTCAGTGATGAGTCTACAACAAGAGCTCTGCAAGTCTACAGCATGAAAATTCAGCCACAGTGACCCCTGTGGTGGGATGACTATTGCACAACATAAAAAGTGCTTAGGACGTATGGCTGTATAACTGTAGGCATGATGGAGTAAAAAAACACCAGCTTTCATAAATTAAATGAAAAACAGTTATTAGAACTGCAAAGTAAAAAAAAAAGGCAATAACACAGTGGAATGGTGGAGGACTTCATGCCATATCCCCTCAGCCACATAGTATGTATACTATATGTCTCTATGCAGTGGCGTAGCGTGGGTTGTCAGCACCCGGGGCAAGGCAAGTAATTTGCCCCCCCCCCCTAACCTGGGGACTTTTAGCACTCCCTGAGTCCCTTCAAATACAATAGTACTGACCTAACTGATTCCAACACTGACCTACCCGATTCCTATATTAACCACTATACTAACCTACTTGATTTCAACACTGACCAACCTGATTCCTTTACTGACCATTGCACTACACTGACCACTATACTACACTGATAACTACACGGACCACTATACTACACTGATAACTACACTGACCACTGCACTACACTGAGAACTACACTGACCACTATACTACACTGAGAACTACACTGACCACTATACTACACTGAGAACTACACTGACCACTATACTACACTGATAACTACACTGACCACTATACTACACTGATAACTACATTGACCACTATACTACACTGATAACTACACTGACCACTGCACTACACTGAGAACTACACTGACCACTATACTACACTGAGAACTACACTGACCACTATACTACACTGATAACTACACTGACCACTATACTACACTGAGAACTACACTGACCACTATACTACACTGATAACTACACTGACCACTATACTGTACACTATACTACACTGACCACTATACTGTACACTACACTGACCCCTATACTGTACACTATACTACACTGACCCCTATACTGTATACTACACTGAGCCCTATACTGTACACTACATGACCCCTATACTGTACACTAGGGATGAGCTCGGTGTTCGAGTCGAACATACGTTCGACTCGAACATTGGCTGTTCGATCGTTCGCCGAACAACGAACGATTTGGGCCGTTCGCGCCTAATTCGCGGCCCACAATGCACTACGCCATCGCAGTGTCATCCAGGCGCTGTGATTGGCCAAGCATGCACTGTGACCCCGCATGCTTGGCCAATCACAGCGCCGGCAGCGAGGAGAGCAATGATTGGCCACAGGCAGGATGCCTGTGGCCAATTATTGCTGAGGGTGTTTAGTACACGCCCCACACTATAAAAGGCCGCCAGCACGGCGGCCTAGTGTAGTGTGTTCCGGAGCAGGAAAAGAGAAGCATAGGCAGGGAGAGTGACATTTTTTTTTTCTTGCTTAACCTGGATTCCTTTAGTTTAGGGAAAGAGAAGGATAGGTAGGGAGAGTGTCAGTCTGTTTTACTGTGCTAAACCTTGTTTGTAGGGACAGGGAAGGACAGTGAGGGAAATTCTCATTGTGCTATACTGTGCTAAAGCATTCCTCATCAACCATCTTTAAAAAAAAAAAATTATAGGGACAGAAAACTATAGGTAGGGAGAGTGTCAGTGTGTTTTACTGTGCTAAACCTTGTTTGTAGGGACAGGGAAGGACAGTGAGGGAAATTCTCATTGTGCTATACTGTGCTAAAGCATTCCTCATCAACCATCTTTAAAAAAAAATTTTTATAGGGACAGAAAACTATAGGTAGGGAGAGTGTCAGTGTGTTTTACTGTGCTAAACCTTGTTTGTAGGGACAGGGAAGGACAGTGAGGGAAATTCTCATTGTGCTATACTGTGCTAAAGCATTCCTCATCAACCATCTTTAAAAAAAAATTTTTTTATAGGGACAGAAAACTATAGGTAGGGAGAGTGTCAGTGTGTTTTACTGTGCTAAACCTTGTTTGTAGGGACAGGGAAGGACAGTGAGGGAAATTCTCATTGTGCTATACTGTGCTAAAGCATTCCTCATCAACCATCTTTAAAAAAACATTTTTTATAGGGACAGAAAACTATAGGTAGGGAGAGTGTCAGTGTGTTTTACTGTGCTAAACCTTGTTTGTAGGGACAGGGAAGGACAGTGAGGGAAATTCTCATTGTGCTATACTGTGCTAAAGCATTCCTCATCAACCATCTTTAAAAAAATAAAAATATAGGGACAGAAAACAGTGAGGGAAATTCTCATTGTGCTATACTGTGCTAAAGCATTCCTCATCAACCATCTTTAAAAAAAAAAAATTATAGGGACAGAAAACTATAGGTAGGGAGAGTGTCAGTGTGTTTTACTGTGCTAAACCTTGTTTCTAGGGACAGGGAAGGACAGTGAGGGAAATTCTCATTGTGCTATACTGTGCTAAAGCATTCCTCATCAACCATCTTTAAAAAAAAATTTTTTATAGGGACAGAAAACTATAGGTAGGGAGAGTGTCAGTGTGTTTTACTGTGCTAAACCTTGTTTGTAGGGACAGGGAAGGACAGTGAGGGAAATTCTCATTGTGCTATACTGTGCTAAAGCATTCCTCATCAACCATCTTTAAAAAAAAAAAATTTTATAGGGACAGAAAACTATAGGTAGGGAGAGTGTCAGTGTGTTTTACTGTGCTAAACCTTTTTTGTAGGGACAGGGAAGGACAGTGAGGGAAATTCTCATTGTGCTATACTGTGCTAAAGCATTCCTCATCAACCATCTTTAAAAAAACATTTTTTATAGGGACAGAAAACTATAGGTAGGGAGAGTGTCAGTGTGTTTTACTGTGCTAAACCTTGTTTGTAGGGACAGGGAAGGACAGTGAGGGAAATTCTCATTGTGCTATACTGTGCTAAAGCATTCCTCATCAACCATCTTTAAAAAAAAAAAATTATAGGGACAGAAAACTATAGGTAGGGAGAGTGTCAGTGTGTTTTACTGTGCTAAACCTTGTTTGTAGGGACAGGGAAGGACAGTGAGGGAAATTCTCATTGTGCTATACTGTGCTAAAGCATTCCTCATCAACCATCTTTAAAAAAAAAAAAATTATAGGGACAGAAAACTATAGGTAGGGAGAGTGTCAGTGTGTTTTACTGTGCTAAACCTTGTTTGTAGGGACAGGGAAGGACAGTGAGGGAAATTCTCATTGTGCTATACTGTGCTAAAGCATTCCTCATCAACCATCTTAAAAAAAAAAACATTTTTATAGGGACAGAAAACTATAGGTAGGGAGAGTGTCAGTGTGTTTTACTGTGCTAAACCTTGTTTGTAGGGACAGGGAAGGACAGTGAGGGAAATTCTCATTGTGCTATACTGTGCTAAAGCATTCCTCATCAACCATCTTTAAAACATTTTTTTTTATAGGGACAGAAAACTATAGGTAGGGAGAGTGTCAGTGTGTTTTACTGTGCTAAACCTTGTTTGTAGGGACAGGGAAGGACAGTGAGGGAAATTCTCATTGTGCTATACTGTGCTAAAGCATTCCTCATCAACCATCTTTAAAAAAACATTTTTTATAGGGACAGAAAACTATAGGTAGGGAGAGTGTCAGTGTGTTTTACTGTGCTAAACCTTGTTTGTAGGGACAGGGAAGGACAGTGAGGGAAATTCTCATTGTGCTATACTGTGCTAAAGCATTCCTCATCAACCATCTTTAAAAAAAAAATTTTTATAGGGACAGAGTGTCAGTGTGACAGAACACTACAGGTAGGGAGAGTGTCAGTGTGTTTTACTGTGCTAAACCTTGTTTGTAGGGACAGGGAAGGACAGTGAGGGAAATTCTCATTGTGCTATACTGTGCTAAAGCATTCCTCATCAACCATCTTTAAAAAAACATTTTTTATAGGGACAGAAAACTATAGGTAGGGAGAGTGTCAGTGTGTTTTACTGTGCTAAACCTTGTTTGTAGGGACAGGGAAGGACAGTGAGGGAAATTCTCATTGTGCTATACTGTGCTAAAGCATTCCTCATCAACCATCTTTAAAAAAACAAATTTTATAGGGACAGAAAACTATAGGTAGGGAGAGTGTCAGTGTGTTTTACTGTGCTAAACCTTGTTTGTAGGGACAGGGAAGGACAGTGAGGGAAATTCTCATTGTGCTATACTGTGCTAAAGCATTCCTCATCAACCATCTTTAAAAAAAAAAAAATTATAGGGACAGAAAACTATAGGTAGGGAGAGTGTCAGTGTGTTTTACTGTGCTAAACCTTGTTTGTAGGGACAGGGAAGGACAGTGAGGGAAATTCTCATTGTGCTATACTGTGCTAAAGCATTCCTCATCAACCATCTTAAAAAAAAAAACATTTTTATAGGGACAGAAAACTATAGGTAGGGAGAGTGTCAGTGTGTTTTACTGTGCTAAACCTTGTTTGTAGGGACAGGGAAGGACAGTGAGGGAAATTCTCATTGTGCTATACTGTGCTAAAGCATTCCTCATCAACCATCTTTAAAAAAAAATTTTTTTATAGGGACAGAAAACTATAGGTAGGGAGAGTGTCAGTGTGTTTTACTGTGCTAAACCTTGTTTGTAGGGACAGGGAAGGACAGTGAGGGAAATTCTCATTGTGCTATACTGTGCTAAAGCATTCCTCATCAACCATCTTTAAAAAAAAAAAAATTATAGGGACAGAAAACTATAGGTAGGGAGAGTGTCAGTGTGTTTTATTGTGCTAAACCTTGTTTGTAGGGACAGGGAAGGACAGTGAGGGAAATTCTCATTGTGCTATACTGTGCTAAAGCATTCCTCATCAACCATCTTTAAAAAAACATTTTTTATAGGGACAGAAAACTATAGGTAGGGAGAGTGTCAGTGTGTTTTACTGTGCTAAACCTTGTTTGTAGGGACAGGGAAGGACAGTGAGGGAAATTCTCATTGTGCTATACTGTGCTAAAGCATTCCTCATCAACCATCTTTAAAAAAAAAATTTTTATAGGGACAGAGTGTCAGTGTGACAGAACACTACAGGTAGGGAGAGTGTCAGTGTGTTTTACTGTGCTAAACCTTGTTTGTAGGGACAGGGAAGGACAGTGAGGGAAATTCTCATTGTGCTATACTGTGCTAAAGCATTCCTCATCAACCATCTTTAAAAAAACATTTTTTATAGGGACAGAAAACTATAGGTAGGGAGAGTGTCAGTGTGTTTTACTGTGCTAAACCTTGTTTGTAGGGACAGGGAAGGACAGTGAGGGAAATTCTCATTGTGCTATACTGTGCTAAAGCATTCCTCATCAACCATCTTTAAAAAAACAAATTTTATAGGGACAGAAAACTATAGGTAGGGAGAGTGTCAGTGTGTTTTACTGTGCTAAACCTTGTTTGTAGGGACAGGGAAGGACAGTGAGGGAAATTCTCATTGTGCTATACTGTGCTAAAGCATTCCTCATCAACCATCTTTAAAAAAACATTTTTTATAGGGACAGAAAACTATAGGTAGGGAGAGTGTCAGTGTGTTTTACTGTGCTAAACCTTGTTTGTAGGGACAGGGAAGGACAGTGAGGGAAATTCTCATTGTGCTATACTGTGCTAAAGCATTCCTCATCAACCATCTTTAAAAAAAAAAAATTATAGGTAAAGAAAACTATAGGTAGGGAGAGTGTCAGTGTGTTTTACTGTGCTAAACCTTGTTTGTAGGGACAGGGAAGGACAGTGAGGGAAATTCTCATTGTGCTATACTGTGCTAAAGCATTCCTCATCAACCATCTTTAAAAAAACATTTTTTATAGGGACAGAAAACTATAGGTAGGGAGAGTGTCAGTGTGTTTTACTGTGCTAAACCTTGTTTGTAGGGACAGGGAAGGACAGTGAGGGAAATTCTCATTGTGCTATACTGTGCTAAAGCATTCCTCATCAACCATCTTTAAAAAAACATTTTTTATAGGGACAGAAAACTATAGGTAGGGAGAGTGTCAGTGTGTTTTACTGTGCTAAACCTTGTTTGTAGGGACAGGGAAGGACAGTGAGGGAAACTCTCATTGTGCTATACTGTGCTAAAGCATTCCTCATCAACCATCTTTAAAAAAAAATTTTTTTATAGGGACAGAAAACTATAGGTAGGGAGAGTGTCAGTGTGTTTTACTGTGCTAAACCTTGTTTGTAGGGACAGGGAAGGACAGTGAGGGAAATTCTCATTGTGCTATACTGTGCTAAAGCATTCCTCATCAACCATCTTTAAAAAAAAAAATTTTTTATAGGGACAGAAAACTATAGGTAGGGAGAGTGTCAGTGTGTTTTAATGTGCTAAACCTTGTTTGTAGGGACAGGGAAGGACAGTGAGGGAAATTCTCATTGTGCTATACTGTGCTAAAGCATTCCTCATCAACCATCTTTAAAAAAAAAATTTTTTATAGGGACAGAAAACTATAGGTAGGGAGAGTGTCAGTGTGTTTTACTGTGCTAAACCTTGTTTGTAGGGACAGGGAAGGACAGTGAGGGAAATTCTCATTGTGCTATACTGTGCTAAAGCATTCCTCATCAACCATCTTTGAAATCCTTGTTTTTTGGACAGTCAGGGAAATTGTCATTGTGCTATTCTGTGCGAAAGCAATCATCCTCAACCATATTTAGAAATCCTTAAGTAAAGGGACAGAGAAGGACACCTGAAGGTAGCCCTTATTGCTTTTTTTCCCATCTCCCTGCAGGCCATCCATTAGAATGTCTGGAAGGCAAACAAGGAGAGGCAGACAGTCAGGAGGCAATAAAAGAGGGCAAGCAGGCTCTGTGTCTGGGGGCAACAGTGCTGGTCGTGGACGCGGTGCATTGTCATCAGCACATGGCCATGGGACACGCTTGTCCTTCTTTTCGGCAGCTGGACATGTTGAGCCACATCATGCCGAAGACTTGGTAGAGTGGATGACCAAGCCCTCCTCCTCCTCCTCATCCTCTCTCACCCAGGCTCAGGGTGCTGGCAAAGCAGCTGCCAAAGCGTCCTCTTCCCTGGTATCAATGTCAGACTCATCATCAGTCACTCCTTCCCTACACCCACCATGTCCTCCTCCTGAGGAGTCCCCCGAACTGTTTGAGCACAGTGTTGGGTACATGCTCCAGGAGGATGCCCAGCGTTTCGAAGGGTCTGATGATGAAACCCAGCTAGAGAAAGGCAGTAGCGTGAGAGCAGACAGAGGGGATGCTCAAGAAGGACACCAATCTGGCAGTCATGTTCCAGCAGCTGCAGCATACTGCCAGATTGGCCCCAGTGATGAGGAGGGAGGGGATGATGAGGTCACTGACTCCACGTGGGTGCCTAATAGGAGAGAGGAGGAGGAGGAGGATGAGGAGGAGGGACATCTCCAACGAGGCAGGATGCCCTTTGGTGGCCAGCGTAAGGGCAGTACACCGACGGAATCACACCGCAGAGCTCCGCCTGTGCAGGGCGCTGCCTCTGCCCGTCATTCAAAAAGTTCTTTGGTGTGGGCCTTTTTTGAGGCTAGTGCATCAGATCGCACAGCTGCTGTTTGCAACATATGTCTCAAGCGTATATCGCGTGGCCAAAACATCAGCCGCTTGGGTACCACATGCCTGACCAGACATATGTTGACCTGCCATGCAGCTCGTTGGCAAGCCTACCTCAAAGACCCACACCAAAGAACAAAGCGGACCTCTCCTTGCACCGCATCAGCTGGGATCTCCAACCCCACTATAACTTCAGTCCTCTCTGAAACATGCACTGAGAGGAATGAAGGTGTAGAATTAGGTGTGTCACAGCCAAGTACTTGCGGCCACTCTGCTAGCAGTACACCGACGTCCGATTCTAGCAGGCAAATTTCCCTGCCCCAGCTGCTGGACCGTCGAAAGAAGTTCACTCCCAGCCATCCACATGCCCAGCGGTTGAATGCTAGCTTGGCTAAATTGCTAGCGCTTCAACTGCTGCCTTTTCAGTTGGTAGACTCGGCCCCCTTCCGTGAGTTTGTGCAATGTGCGGTTCCTCAGTGGCAGGTTCCCAAACGCCACTTTTTCTCACGGAAGGCTATTCCGGCTCTCTACCGGCATGTGGAAGGCAATGTCTTGGCCTCGCTGGACAGGGCGGTCAGCGGTAAGGTGCATATTACCGCTGACTCATGGTCCAGCAGGCATGGACAGGGACGTTACCTTTCTTTCACGGCCCATTGGGTCACTCTTTTGGCAGCTGGGAAGGATGCAGGACAAGGTGCAGTAGTGTTGGAGGTTGTTCCACCGCCACGCCTCCAAAATGCTACTACTGGTTGTGACACACCTCTCTCCTCCACCCCCTCCTCTTTTTCTTCCTCCATGGCCTCTTCCTGTGCTTTGTCCTCTGAACCAGCGGTGCTCCGTAGGCGTTCAAGGGGCTATGCAAGTACGCAGGCAAAAAGATGCCATGCCGTGCTTGCGCTGGTGTGTTTGGGGGACAGAAGCCACACTGGGGCAGAGGTCCTGTCTGCTCTGCAGGGCCAGGCCGAGAGGTGGTTGACGCCACGCCAGCTTAAGCCAGGAATGGTGGTTTGCGACAATGGCACCAACCTCCTCTCCGCCCTCCGACAGGGACAACTGACCCATGTGCCCTGTGTGGCTCACGTCCTTAACCTGGTGGTGCAGCGGTTCTTGGGCAGGTACCCGGGCTTACAGGATGTCCTGAGGCAGGCCAGGAAAGTCTGTGTGCATTTCCGCAGATCTTATAATGCCAGTGCTCGCCTGGCTGAGCTGCAAAAGGAGTTGAACCTGCCCAAGAACCGCCTTATATGTGACATGCCCACCAGGTGGAACTCAACGTTGGCCATGCTGCAGCGGCTGCACACGCAGCAGAGGGCCATCAATGAGTACCTGTGTGACTACGGCACCAGGACAGGGTCAGGGGAGCTTGGTTTTTTTCTCCACGCCAGTGGGGCATGATCAGGGATGCATGCACTGTCCTGGCACCATTTGAGGAGGCCACGAGGATGGTGAGCAGTGACAGTGCATGCATCAGTGACACTGTACCTCTTGTCCACCTGTTGGAGCACACGCTGCGTGGAATAATGGACAGGGCACTTGAGGCAGAACAGAGGCAGGAAGAGGAGGACTTCCTTGCCTCTCAAGGCCCCCTTTACCCAGACAGTGTTCCTTCTGTGCCACCCATCGCACAGGAAGAGGACGAGGAGGAGGAGGAGGAGGAGGATTGTGTCAGCATGGAGGTGGAGCCTGGCACTCAGCAGCATCAACAGCAGCAGTCTTTTAGGGATGATTTACAGTCCCAAGAAACCCGTGGACTTGTACGTGGCTGGGAGGAGGTGGCTGCGGATCATGTCGTCCTTAGTGACCCAGAGGACTCCGGACTGAATGCCTCAGCTAACCTACGCTGCATGGCCTCCCTGATCCTGCAAAGTCTGCGGAAGGATCCTCGTATTCTTCGGATCAAGGAGAGGGACCATTACTGGCTGGCCACTCTCCTTGATCCACGGTACAAGGGTAAGGTTGCGGACCTTATGTTACCGTCGCAGAGGGAGCAGAGGATGAGACAACTCCGGGAGGCCTTGCAGAAAGGTCTGTGCAACGCGTTCCCAGAGACTGGGAGGTTACAAACTCCTGGTCCTGGACAACGAGTTGCTGAGGCTTCGGCCAGTCAAAGAAGGAGCGGTGGGGAAGGTGGCCGTCTGACCGATGCGTTCAGACAATTCTTTAGTCCGCAGCCCCAAAGTATGATCGGTTCCAGCAACCATCGCCAGCGTCTGATAAACATGGTGCAGGAATATCTAGGGGCAAGGTCAGACTTGGACACCTTCCCCACCGAAAATCCTCTGGCTTACTGGGTCTTGAGGATGGATCACTGGCCAGAGCTTGCACAGTATGCAATTGAGCTACTGGCCTGTCCTGCATCCAGCGTTCTTTCGGAACACACATTCAGTGCTGCTGGAGGATTTGTCACGGATCACAGGGTGCGCCTGTCCACCGACTCGGTTGATCGACTGACTTTCATCAAGATTAACCAGTCTTGGATCACCACCAGCTACCACACACCTGATGCTGATATAACAGACTAATTGATTTTAACATGTCACATCCCTTCAAGACTGATGCTGATGCTGAGTGCCTGTGCTGTTATGTTGACTGGCTATCCTCCTCCTCCGAGTCCTCAATGATACGATTGATGATGATAGCTTGGAAGATCATTTTTGTTTATGGGTGCCGCCACCAGTGCCTAACGCCCAATTTTTCAGCCCCTGTTTAACAGGGGCGTGTAATTACAATTTTTGAAGCAATACTTTGCAACAGGGCTCATTGCTGTGCTCCAAGTACAGTATCTGTGAGGGGTTGCAGTGTTGTGCCACCAGTGCCTAAGGCCCAATTTTTCAGCCCCTGTTTAACAGGGGCGTGTAATTACAATTTTTGAAGCAATACTTTGCAACAGGGCTCATTGCTTTGCTCCAAGTACAGTATCTGTGAGGGGTTGCAGTGTTGTGCCACCAGTGCCTAAGGCCCAATTTTTCAGCCCCTGTTCAACAGGGGCATGTAATTACAATTCTTGATCTAATAATTCACAGCAGGGCCCATTGCTGCACCCACCAAGAGTAACTCTGAGGGCTTACAGTGTTGTGGCAACGCCACCACCACCACCACCACGAAAGGCCCAATTTTTCAGCCCCTGTTCAAAAGGGGCATGTAATTACAATTCTTGATCTAATAATTCACAGCAGGGCCCATTCCTGCACCCACCAAGAGTAACTCTGAGGGCTTACAGTGTTGTGGCAACACCACCACCACCACCACCACCACGAAAGGCCCAATTTTTCAGCCCCTGTTCAACAGGGGCATGCAATTACAATTCTTGATCTAATAATTCACAGCAGGGCCCATTGCTGCACCCACCAAGAGTAACTGTCAGGGCTTACAGTGTTGTGGCACCAGCACCACCATCAAAGGCCCAATTTTTACTACCACTGTTCAACAATTATATGTAATTACAATTCCTGATATAATAGTTGACAGCAGGGCGTTCCAGCACCAACCAAGAGTAACTGTGAGTGCTTACAGTGTTGTGCCAACACCAACAACTAAGGGGCCTATTTCTGCAGAGTATATACGGCAGGTCCCTACTTTCAAACATCCAACTTACAAACGACTCCTACTTGCAAACGCAAGAAGACAACAGGAAGTGAGAGGAAATCTACCCCTAGGAAGGAAAATTCTCTCCTGTAAGAATTAATATGGGAGAAAGGTGTCTCCTCTGTACTGATGCTTTATCACCAATCCTTGTTTCAAGAAAAACACCACATTTCAAAAACAGTTGTCATTGGGACGGAAAGTGAGGTGAAATGTTCTGAACAGGGGCACAGACAGCAAAACAAATGTTACAGGGGTGATAACCCTTACCTATGTTTTCCAAAAAGTTTAAAAATAGATTTTTGGGCTGGAGCTACACTTAAACAATGTACCTGTTCAAAATTACAAACAGATTCTACATAAGAACAAACCTACAGTCCCTGTCTTGTATGCACCGCCTGTATACGGCTGTTCAGAGTATATAGGGCCTTTTTTATTTTATGTGCGGGGTTCCCCTTAATATCCATACAAGACCCAAAGGGGCTGGTAATGGGCTGGGGTGGGGGGGGGGGTCATGGGGTAGCTATGCCATTTTTCTTAAAGATTTTCATCCATATTACCGGGACCAGACATTACATTAAAGCCGCAAGCAGTTTTAAATGGCTTTTTTTTTCCTTTAGAAGTGTCATTTTGTGCAGGGACAGTTCTAAACACGGGAAACACGTGGCACTTCACAGGCATACTTTAGACACCCCCCAGGTACGATATTTAAAGGAATATTTGACTTTTTTTTTTTCACTTTATGCATCATTAAAATGACTGCTCCCGAAAAATGACCGTTTTTAAAACTTCTTTTTGCATTGATACATGTCCCCTGGTGCAGAACCCGGGTTCCCAAACCCTTTTTAGGACAATAACATGCATAATAGTCGTTATAATTAGCACTTTAGAATTCGAACGTTCGCATCCATTGTATTTAATAGGGTTCTAATGTTCGTACGAACTTTCGGTCCGTTCGCGGGTTCTGGTGCGAACCGAACCCGGGGGTGTTCGGCTCATCACTACTGTACACTATACTACACTGACCCCTATACTGTACACTATACTACACTGACCCCTATACTGTACACTATACTACACTGACCCCTATACTGTACACTACACTGACCCCTATACTGTACACTATACTACACTGACCACTATACTACACTGACTCCTATACTGTACACTACACTGACCCCTATACTGTACACTATACTACACTGACCCCTATACTGTACACTACACTACACTACACTGACCCCTATACTTTACACTATACTAAACTGACCCCTATACTGTACACTATACTACACTGACCACTATACTACACTGACTTTTATACTGTACACTACACTGACCCCTATACTGTATACTACACTGACCCCTATACTGTACACTATACTACACTGACCCCTATACTGTACACTACACTGACCCCTATACTGTACACTATACTACACTGACCACTACACTGACCCCTATACTGTACACTATACTACACTGACCACTAGACTACAATGACCCCTATACTGTACACTATACTACACTGACCCCTATACTGTACACTATACTAACCTGACCCCTATACTGTACACTATACTACACTGACCACTATACTACACTGGCCCCTATACTGTACACTACACTGACCCCTATACTGTATACTACACTGACCCCTATACTGTATACTACACTGACCCCTATACTGTACACTATACTACACTGACCACTACACTGACCCCTATACTGTACACTATACTACACTGACCCCTATACTGTACACTACACTGACCCCTATACTGTACACTACACTGACCCCTATACTGTACATTATACTACACTGACCACTACACTGTACACTATACTAAACTGACCCCTATACTGTACACTATACTACACTGACCCCTATACTGTACACTACACTGACCCCTATACTGTACACTACACTGACCCCTATACTGTATACTACACTGACCCCTATACTGTATACTACACTGACCCCTATACTGTACACTACACTGACCCCTATACTGTACACTATACTGAACTGACCCCTATACTGTACACTATACTACACTGACCACTACACTACACTGAATCCTATACTGTACACTACACTGACCCCTATACTGTATACTACACTGTGACCACTACATTTCTATGTAACTCAGCATGCATGTCCCTGGGGGGGCTAGCTGGGATTAACATGTGGAATGGCAGAGCGGTGGCGTGTGACTCTCCCCAACTGCTCACTGACTGGCGGCTGCTCCCATCTGAGACGGCTCACACACTCACCTGTTTTTGTTCTCCATTGAATACAGTCTGCTGTCTGCCACATGGTTGATTCCCAGATGAAGTCCCACTTCCAGATCCAGGGTGGTCAGAAGGAAGGGAGGAGGAGAAGATGGTGGCGGCGGCAGCTTACAGAAAAACAGGCGGGACTCCAGGAGCAGCCTTTGCGCATGGGCCGACCGTGTTCAAGGACTAGCCAGCCCCGCAGCAGCACATGACCACACTCGCCCAATCACAGGGCGCCAGCTGCCGCAATATGGCAGCGGATCGCAGGGGACACAGTGCAGGGAACTGAGGCAAAGTGACACCAACTGGTGTGGAATTTCGCCCCCCCCCAATGTTGCTCCCGGGGCCACGGCACCCCCTGTCCCCCCCACGCTACGCCACTGTCTCTACGTGAGATATTCTCCCCAAAGGGAATCCCTGGCTGCGGAAGCCTACCTGCCTTGGTTGGAGATGTACCATCGATTGTGGGACTAGTGAGACAGGATGCAAAAACCGATGGCCGTGGGTCCGCTCGGGAGGGCAAGGAGGCTCCGACGATGCTGCCCGTGGCAAACAAGCAGGTCCGGTGTAGGGTAGGGGGGATAATCGGATCGCAGACCCCGAGGAGCTGGCTGAGGGGACGTCATGCCTCACGACAGAACCGACTGCCTGCGGGAATGGCCAGAAAACAGAAACACTGATGGAAGCACAGCACAAGGAGATGACATCAGCGTCAGTGCGGAGGGCTGAGCGGGGAAGAGGAATGGATGCCTCACATCTGCCAGTCAAATGATCACTCAAATGAGCCTTGTCAAGGCGTTTATGTGTCCCGGCCAGTCCCGCAGGCAGTCGGTTCTGGCGTGAGATGTGAATTCCCATTTCTTTTGTTCTTGTATTGCACAACATAACTGAACCAGAACTTGCAGCAGACTTGCAGAATGTTTGTGTAGCGGGGTGTCACTTTAAGGAGCTAAAAAGACTACTATACCCAGTGTGCAGTGGGACACCCACAGTGCATTGCCCGGCGCAAGGTCTGCTGGGGAAGGCCTATTTAAGGAGGAGCGGAGCAACACGTGGGTCTCTTTGGACGCCGCCCCCCTAGCAAGTGAAGTCTGCGCTGGGTCTGTCATTGGACTGGGCCTGAGAGTTGGGCCTTGTGATCCAAAGAGCCTTCCGGCCTTAACGGGAGAACCCAAGAGTCACCTCGTCCATCATCCTTCCAAGGACTGTCGGGAGGATCGGAGACTACGGGAGTCGTGAGACTGTGTGCAGGAGCTCAGTTACGAAAGTCGGTTGTACGGACTGGTCCGGTCGGGTGAGAGAGCACTTGCTCAAGGATTATTTGACTAATCTTTAGGCTCAGTGTCCCTTGTTCAGGGACCACAGTTTACCGGAGTGTTGCTTTGCACGTAAGAGGGACCGTGTGTTGTGCAGCAATAGTTGAATCCTTTATTGCATAGCGAGTAGATGACTGTTCTTTTACCTGTGGATTACAAATACCCTTTTAAAGTGCACCACCATTGCTAGCGAAGATCTCTCCCAACGGAGCATCGTATCTGCAATAGTCAGGCCGGACTTTAAAGCAATTAGACACTGTTTGGGCGCCATCTTTGCCCACAAGGGGGAAGCTCGCGAGCGTAGTTGATTGACATTGAGTGTGTGAAGTACTATTAGAACTTATTGCTTGTTTATATGCTTAACAGTTAACATTGCAGGGCTCTGCATCGGCATATGTACCATTGTCTAACTTCATGCTTTATACTCAGTAAAACTTACTTGTGGTTAAGCAAATACGCTGTGTGGTTATATGTTTATTGCGGTATTGTGATCCCCTTAGCTAACGGGTTTCACAATCCCATATTTACCGCTATCTGTGCCAAGGGAGGTTAGAGCCAGTTACTGGGGGTTGACAGCAGTGTGTTACAGGCCCAAAATCTATATCAGCAGCCCTCTTAACTGGGGGTATTGCTACATTTGCAAATAAAGTTAATCTGGAGTCATGCAATGCGGACTTGCTGCAATTGTGCAACAAACTTGTGAAGCCAGGCAAGTCTAGCAATAGCTTAGCAAGTAATTTTCAATCTTGCAGCACAATTGCTTGCTATCTGGGTGAGACATTCAATGAGAAAATATTCTCAAAAAAAACATTATATGTTTGGCAATAAAAAGTTGACTTCTAAATAAAAATGCATCATTCATGTATGGTATTAATCCAAAATACACTACCTCCTGCTCTTCCTGGACTGACATCAATTTATCTTTCAAAGCATTTTTGCATTTTATTGGAACCAATCAAACAGTCAGCTGACTTGGCAGCACTTGGCATTCAGGAAAATGTATGTTGGAAGTATTCAATTCTTTGCCTGAAGCTAAGGCACAGGTATTTATTTTCTCATTCCAAGGGTGTGTTGAGTTTGAATGTTGGTCCAGGATGTACTTATCGACTTCGATCTACTGACGTATATTTAAATTGTTGATTGTTCCAAGCAGCTTGCAACATATGAAATGTTATATAAACTAAATGTATACAACTGTGACCTTGGTTTGCTTTATGCCAAGCAGTAGAGACACCAGTCTCTGGTCTGTAATTATATTAATAGAAAATCCAATAAGAACAAAGAACTTGGTCAGCATAAAAGGGGAGTTACGTAATCAGCACAGGGCCAATCAGCAAAGTCCAGACAGAGGGTCAGGGTCATGCAGCCTCATAGGTCAGTCAGAGTACAATGAGAAAAAAAAAGGTTTGGAGTCTGCTTAATAGAGGTCACATCCCTAGTACAATATGGAGGAGAAACTCCCCTTGAAATTTTTACTTTTTAGGCTCAAGGAATGCACAAACATAAACTAGACATAATATTAGTATAAAGTATTTATTGGTATCAAAGGTTAAAAAGAGTAATACAATTGTACATATAACAATGTCATATAGAAAATGAATGGACAGTGGCCACAAAGCAAAAGAAAGAGACAGTGGCGGAGATTGTACAGAAACCAATCACCAACACGTTTCGGAGTCCTTTATGCTCCTTCTTGCGGGAAGGTTTAAACAATCTTGATAAATACAGTCTATAAGACAAAACACATATTAAAGCATTGTTGCTATTTATTTACAACATAATCAAGGCAGAATAAGGGGAAATGGAAGGACAGTATGACAGAGCATACTCACAATGCCTAGGCATGGAGAAGTAGCGCACAGCCAACCAATAGTAAAAACAGTAATGTAATAGATCTGATCCAAGAAGAGGAGAGTTGAATACCTGCATTTTTTGAATATTGAGGCACCTTTTTTAAATAAAAAATGAGTCTGGAGTTGGATTTTAAATACTGGTAAAAGCCAAGCTTTCAATATTCACCGTGCTGCTCTTTTGAATGTTCATTAACTGAATCGAAATTTGTTAATTTAGCACTTTTTTGATTCTTCAGAATATTTTTGCGTAGTTTGATCTGCAGAGTGTTATAAACTGTAAATCGTTAATTGAATGATTCTCTTCAGATAATTTCTTCATAATTCTTCATAATTTACCTTAGAACGAAGTCTTCCAGCGACGCCCGCACACCGATGAGACGGCTGGCATCTTCCCCGGAGTTTCTTCTGGATTCACGGGCTCCAGCGCTGTGAGTGGCCGGAGCTGCGATGACATCACTCTCGCGCATGCGCCAGTGATGTCACTAGCTGCATGTAATGCAAATATCTCCTAAACCAGTGGTTCTCAACCTTACTAGTGCCGTGAGCCCTTGATAACATTTTCCAAGTTGTGGGGACCCCTAACAGTAAAATTATTTTCGTAGCGTGGGTTGTCAGCACCCAAGGCAAGACAAGTAATTTGCGCCCCTAACTCACAGACATTTACCGCTCCCTGAGTCCCTTCCACTCGTACAATATTAATGGTACAGTTTAGGATGTACCAATCTTTCTCTTTGTTCTCCTTTCTTTCCCTTTCATCTTTCTCTATCCTAATTTCTTGTTTTTTTTCCCCCCATCCCTCTTTCTAGCCATCTTTCTTGTTCTTTCTCCTATTCTTTCTCTCCCTTTTTCATTGTTCCTCCCCCTCTTTTCCTCTCTCTTTCATGTATTCTCTATTTTAATTCCTTCTCTTACTCCTTGGTGGGGAGGTGGGGGGAACGGGATGAATGGCAGTGCTGGCGGGGGGTTTGGGATGAGTGGCAATGCTGGGGAGAGTTCTGATCGGCCAACTTAGGTGCTCTTGATCAAGGTCATCTGCTGATCTGAGAACTGTAGTGGGGACTTTTAATGGCAACTCTAATCACAGGTAGTGTTACTCACTGTGTCTCTGGCTTCACTGTGTCTCTGACTTTGTGGTGTCTCGTAGCAGTGACACCTCTACCAAAATCAGGAGATAGGGTCTCCTCCAGCCCCTCCCACTTCACATTCCTCACCAGTCAGCTGACCTCTAGTCTCTGCCCCCCTCCAGCCATGCCGTGAACTGAATGGGTGGCTTCGAAGAGGGTGAGTGGCAGGCCGCAGGCTCCAGTAACAGCCAAGCTGGGTGGTCACAGGCTCCAGGGACAGCCCTGCTGGGCGGCAGCAAAAAGGCTGGGAGAGTGTTGTGCGGGCTTCAGGAACAGCCCAGGATTTGGTGACCCCTGGCAAATCATCATTCGACCCCCGAGGGGGTCCCAACCCCCAGGCTGAGAACCACTGTCCTAAACGGTACACGTTTAGGAGATGTTTACACTACCCGTAGGTAAGCCTTATTATAGGCTTACCTATAGGTAAATGTCAGTAGAGAATGTTTACTTCCTTTTTAAAAAGTCCCATGGGTCTATTTCTCTCTTCTTCATGTATACAGACTAAACAAAAAAATCTCAATTTGCGAAGTACCTATTTATTAAAACATTTTGTACCATTTAGTAGCAGCGAGGAGAGGAAACAGCTTGGCCTAGACCGAGAAAGGTCAGCAAACGCATTACTACAGTCATAATTAGTAATCCTCAATTTTAAAATGATATCCCCCTTTTTTTTTATTAGATCTAAAGCTTTCTTTAAATATCCAGAAATTCTAATGGGCTGACTGAATGGCAAGTTGTGGTTTGATACATTTAATAGTTATAGAGGTTACTGGGAAGTTTCACTCAGCTCTTGCGGTTGTGAAAGAGAATAGGATGGGATAGGGTGACCTAAGCATTGCACAGAGGAATGGGTGCCAGTGAATGCCATGCTTGGACAGTTGAGGTATGTTCTGTCCATAAACTGGCATCGGATACAATAGCTGGATAACCGCCAAATCAATGAATCAGAGAGATTATGTCATGTGTATCCGCTCACTTCACTATTAAATCATTATGCAAGAACCCAAGTATTGAGCAAGAAAACAAAACATTAACAGGTATGGAGGGTAAAGTCAATAAAAGCACTGTACATTTTTTTTGGCAGGCATTTAGGCAAAACAAGAAAACTAAGGAAGTTTTAACAGGAAGTGATTTATCTGATAGAAAGTTGAATACAGGGAACAACTAAAGCAGACCCTTATTAAAATTCAACCTCCATCCTAAAGAATTGGTGTCTATGATTCATTAAAGTAGACCATAATTTAAAATGACGCTAATCTCAGGTTTTAAAAAGAAAAAAATCTAATTCAGTCTGTATTCTTAACTTAACAAGTCCTTTCTATTACTTTCAGCATCATCCAAATCTCCAAACAGTAAAATCAGTCTCTATATGCATTAGAGCATGCTTGTTATACTCACTGTGGAACCTAAGGGGTTAATCCTCTGCATTGTGTATAAAGGCTCTGTGATCCTGTCTCTCTGATCCTACTCTTCTTTAACTGCCCCCTAATTATTTACTGATAATACAGAGCGAGTTCCCCTTAATATCCATACCAGACCTGAAGGGTCTGGTAATGGACTGGGGGGGACGCGTTTTTTTCAATTATTTTTTATGTATATTGCCGGAATCTGACAATACATTACAGCTGCAAACAATTTTAAGTAAAACAATTTCCTTTAGAAATGTCATTTTGCTGCGGTACTGTTATAAACATGGGAAAGATGTGCTACTTTACAGGCAGACTAAGGGGACCCCCAGGCACGATATTTAAAGGAATATTTCATTTTTATTTTCACTTTAAGCATTAAAAATCACTGCTCCTGAAAAAACGGCCGTTTAAAAAACTTTTTCTTGCATTAATACATGCCCCCTGGGGCAGCACCCGAATCCCCATACACTTTTTATGGCAATAACTTGCATATAAGCCTTTAAAATGAACACTTTTGATTTTTCAGGTTTGTGTCCCATAGAATGTTCGCATGTTCACACAAATTTTTGGTCTGCTCGCACTTTCTGTTGCGAACCGATCCGGGGGGTGCTCGGCTCATCCCTAGTGATGAGCAGTGTTAGTTTTCTGCCACACATAGTGTTTTCCTTTTAGGCCAAAAAGTCGCATTTTGGTCTCATCTTCTTCCACATGTTTGCTGTGTCCCCCACATGGCTTCTCACAAACTGCAAACGGGACTTCTTAAGCCCCGTACACACGGTCGGACTTTTGCCCAACAAACTTTGTTTTAAGCAAGTTGGACCAACAATCCGACCGTGTGTACGCTCCATCGGACAAACTTTTTTTCATTTGGTTTTGTTTTCATCGGACAAAAGTTGGGTCTGCAAATGGACAAACTTTTGCCCAACAAAAGTCCGATGGAGCAAAGTCCTACCGTGTGTACAGAAAACCATAGGACTTTTGTCCGATGGACAAAACAACTAATGTTAAAATCAACCAACAATAGCAGAAGTTGACCAAAGGGTGGCGGTAAAGAGCAGAAAAACCATGTGATGTTGCAAAAAGTTGTGGGAAAGTTTGCAGAAAAGTCCTGTGGTGTGTATGCTATGGGTGTGCCCGGCCAACTCTGTTCGGACAAAAATCCACGGAAAAGTCCGATGGAAGTCCGACCGTGTGTACGAGGCTTTATGGATTTCTTTCAACAATGGCTTTCTTCTTGCCACTCTTCCATAAAGGTCAGATTTGTGGAGAAGCACGACTAATAGTTGTCCTGTGGACAGATTCTCCCACCTGAACTGTGGATCTCTGCAGCTCCTCCAGTTACCATGGGCCTCTTGGCTGCTTCTCTGATTAATGCTCTCCTTGCCCGGCCTGTCAGTTTAGGTGGACGGACATGTCTTGGCAGATGTGCCATACTCTTTCTATTTTCGGATGATGGATTGAACAGTGCTCCGTGAGATTGTCAAAGCTTGGGATATTATTTTATTACCTAACCCTGTGTAGCGGGGTCCTAAATTTAGGGGAAGTGTTTGAGTGGTAGTTATGCTCAAACACCCCAATTGTCAGGATTCTTTCAACCATTTTTGTCCGCAGGGAGAGTATAGGTGTATGGTTCCCTGTGGCCTGCAGATGGACCTGCAATGGTGGGCCAGGGTTGAACTGCCGATACAGTGCTGTGCCTTGTGTGTCCCCTCTCGGCAGCCGTAGAGTGGGTGTGGCAGGCCTGCTGTGCATGCCGGGAGAGGATATAAAAGGGGCAGATGCTGCCTGTTCAGGGTGTTCTTCGGTCGTGGTCGGGGGTCCTACCCCAAGGAGTGTGTTCCTGTCTGCCCTGGGCACCTTCGGCCCAGGGGCGGAGGTCGGTGAATCAGTCCCAGGCACCTTTAGTCCTGGGACTGCAGCAAAGGTGTTGGGCCCAGCACCTTCGGCTGGGGCCCAGCAAGGATCGAGGAATCCCAGGGTGCCGCCTTGTGAGGGGACCCGTATCTTAGACGAGGAGGCCGGGGGAGGAACTGTTCCGAGGGACGGGTGAGAAGTCGCGGTGAAGGAAGGGGCCTGGTAACTCTCTGGAGGGATGTCTTCTCCTTACAAAGAGGTCAAGTTTTGAAGCACCAAGTTCACCATGTCTGTGGCAGAGACCAAGTTCACCAGTCTGTGGCAGAGACTGTGCGGTTAAGTAAGAGTACCAATTGGCTGCTAGTCCCTTCCTAGGGAGACTATCCATCTGGGCTGAGTCTGCTTGAGAAGCCGAGCAGTGAAGTGATTGTGTTTGTGCCTGGACCTCTCCCACACCTTGTGCTGTCCTGTCTTCTACTCCAACCTTTATCTATCAGAGACTGTTATTTGCAAAGAGAAAATAAACTCTACGTTGGAGTTGCAGCTGGTGTGGACATTCAAGTCACTGGGGGGAACAAGGACTTATCTCTGTTTATTGTAGAGGTGAGAATCATTCTCTGGAGGATTCTGGTTTCTGGCCGTGGAGACCCGCTAACAACACCGCTCAACCTCTTTACACAGGAGGGTACGGGCTTGTGGCATGGTGTGCCCTCTCTACCTGCGGGGAGCCGAAGGCAGGAGAAGGGGGTGAGGTCGCTACACCTGCTTTAAACTTCTCCACAACTTTATCCCTGACCTGTCTGGTGTGTTGCTTGGCCATAATGATGCTGTTTGTTCACTAAGGCCTGGTTCACACTGGTCCGACAAACGCTCCGACATTAGGAGCTCATGTCGCATAACGTGTGAAAACCAATGATTCCCTATAAGAGCCGTCTTAACTGGTCCGACACAAGTCGGTCCGACTTTGAAAATGCTCCCTGTACTACTTTGGTCCGACTTTGATCCTACTTCAGCCCATTGAATATCATTGAAGTCGGATCAAAGTAGGATCCTTGTCCTAACCATCCGACATTTGACATCCGACATGGTGATTACAGCAGCAGTAAAAGGAATTTATCTCACCCTGGGATTGTTTTGATTGGTCAAAGGACAAGTCAGACTAGCACAAAGTCGGATCAAAGTAGTATCCTGTTCATGAATGTCGGATGGATGTCGGACCAATGTAGGATCAATGTAGGACTGATGTCGCAGAGCAAAGTAGGATGAAAGTCGGATGAATGTCGTGTCGTATCAGTGTGAACCAGGCCTTAGGTTCTCTAACAAACCTCTGAACAGCTGTATTTATACTGAGATGAAATTACACACAAGTGGACTCTATTTACTAATTAGGTGACTTCTGAAGGAATTTGTTTCCATTAGATTTTAGTTAGGGGTATCAGCCTAAAGGGGACTGAATACAAATGCACGCTACACTTTTCAGACATTTTTTGTAAAAAAAATAATTTTTTTTTTTATCATTTTCCTCCCACTTCACAATTATGTGCCACTTTGTGTTGGTCTATCACATAAAATCCCAATAAAATACATTTACGTTTTTGGTTGTAACATGACAAAATGTGGAAAATTTCAAGGAGTATATACTCGTTTTGGTCTAGGGGAACAAAAAAAAAAGGATTTACTTACTCGATCCTCAGCTACTCACCCACAGCTAGACTGGCCTCCGAAGCTTCTTCTCTCCAGAGCTCTAGCAGTGTAGGATCGTGATGTCGTCAAGCAGAGTCTACAGCCCTGGATTGGACGTGATGATGACACAGTCCACCCCCAGAATGTGGGGCAGTGCCGCCTGTCGGGGTAGTGAAGGAACAGGTAAGTGAAAATGTCCCTTGTATCCCCTAGACAAATTTAGCTAGTAACCCTTGCAGTGTAGGAGCAGTCCCATGGCAAGGGATAATTTTTTATAAGCCTGGAGTTAGGCTTTAAGTTTTGTCAAATGTTGTCTATAATAATTTTCGGCCATGCTATGTACATACTATTTGTATACATTTATATTCCAGTCTTTGCAAGTCAGCTGTAATTGAAGATAAGTCAGTAATTTACCAACTTGCCAGTGATGGGTGATTCATATTACACTTTGTACCAGCTGCTGAAGAGCATGCCAAATTCTCCATGATAGGCCGGGGGGTACAATAGAATGAGAACGATGACCGATCAAGATGCGATTGCAACATTTGTTTTAATAAACAAACAGAGGAAGTTTGGAATTAGTAAATGTGACACTTCAAAGCCTGTTGAGCAAAATAGTGACATTGTTATAACGTGTGAACAGTTTTGCAGGTTAATTATTCAATGCAAGTGACTCACTTTGGATTCATAAAAGTGGCTTCTTATTAAAAGAGACAACCAGTTACGTTGTTGCTAAATTCACTTTTACCATATAAAGTGTTGGGCACATGGTGTTTCTATTACTGACTATGAGCTGCATTATTCCTGAAAAATTATTATGGAACCCTTACATACAGTGGGGCAAAAAAGTATTTAGTCAGCCACCAATTGTACAAGTTTCCCACCTAAAAAGATGAGAGGCCTGTAATTGTCATCATAGGTATACCTCAACTATGAGAGACAAAATGTGGAAACAAATCCAGACAATCACATTGTCTGATTTGGAAAGATTTTTTTTTTCAAATTATGGTGGAAAATAAGTATTTGGTCGATATCAAAAGTTCATCTCAAAACTTTGTTATCTATCCTTTGTTGGCAATGACAGAAATCAAACGTTTTCTGTAAGTCTTCACAAGGTTGCCACACACTGTTGCTGGTATGTTGGCCCATTCCTCCATGCAGATATCCTCTAGAGCAGTGATGTTCTGGGGCTGTCGCTGGGCAACACGGACTTTCAACTCCCTCCAAAGGTTTTCTATGGGGTTGAGATCTGGAGACTGGCTAGGCCCAGTGTTGCCAACCCCCCGAAGTGACATTTACTGTCAGGACGCCAAAATTTACGAACAACACCAAACATTTTTACTGGCGAACGCCATGACATTTACTGACAGAGCCACATTTTTTACTAACACTGCCAAAAAGTACCTGAAATGACAGTTTTCAGTGCTAATCAGTGCAAATGTTTCTCCATTTACATGAAGGCCAGATTAATATAACCCAACACAGAGATCCCCCTTACAGAGTCTGCAGGATTCCCCCTTACAGTGCAAGGGAACTCTGATGTAAAGGGGAATGCTGCAGACCATAATTTAAGAGGGAACTCTAATGTAAGGGGGGGGCTCTGGTCACCAGAGACCACCTTACATCAGAGTCCACTGCATTCCCCTTTACATCAATCCCCTTTACATCAATCAGAGTTCCCGCTTACATAAGGGTCTGCAGCATTGCCCTTTACATCAGAGGTCCCCTTTACAGCAGGGTCCACCACAGATACAGGAGATGGTCAGAGACTGCAGACATGATACAAACGGTGGTCAGAGGCTGTGGACAGGGTACAGGAGGTGGACAGGATACCGTATATAGCAAGACAGAGATTGTATACAATAATAAAAATATATATTTACTCACTATTTACTCATATATAATTTGGTCATGTTATGAGTTTATTATTTTATCATTGAACAATGAACATTTAATGTATTTAATATCCACCATCATTATTTATACACTGATAGTATTTAGTCACTAAATTAAGACACTAAACTAGAACAGCAAGCACTGTTTGCACATTAGGTAGTCCCAGCCTTCTTGAGATGGTATACTTTTTTAGTGAAAAAAAATTAAAGTTGAAAAAAAAAGTTAAAGCACTGCAGAGAAGGCCATATCTGATAGCAATGAGCTGCTTTATAGCATAAAGCAGCTCATTGCTATCAGATATGGCCTTCTCTGCAGTGCTTTAACTTTTTTTTCAACTTTAATTTTTTTTATATAACTTTAAGCATATATATCTGTCTGTACACATTCCACACTGTGCACATTTTCATGTTTTACTCACCAGTGGCCAGGGGGCTGCAGCCAGGGCAGGGGGTGCTCAGTGCTGGCCAGTGGCACTTGTCAGGGCCTTGTGTGTCTGTCCAGGGGGTCTGACAGGCCAGGTCTCTGGCGCTGTCCATCTCACTCGCGACTCGCAGATTGTGCCGCTGCCAGCCCTCGCAAGGTCCACTGCACTGTCCACTCCGAGGCTCCTTCTTCAACCCGCTCGGCTCCTGGGCTGGCATCCGACTTATGGAAATTATCAGCAGCCGTGGGCGGGTCAGGCAGCGCGGATACAGGATCGGATTATCTCGGGGATTTCCGGAACTGCGTGCGCATGCGCAGTTCTCACCCGATCCGATCACAGCCATTTTTACTGGCAGTGTTCGGCTTCTACGGACATTCACAGACACTTAAAAAAATGCCTGTTTTTACGAACTGTCAGTAAATCTACGGACGGTTGGCAACACTGGCTAGGCCACTCCAGGACCTTGAAATGCTTTCTACGAAGCCACTCCTTCGTTGCCCGGGCGGTGTGTTTGGGATCATTGTCATGCTGAAAGACCCAGCCACGTTTCATCTTCAATGCCCTTGCTGATGGGAGGAGCTTTGCACTCAAAAACTCATGATACATGGCCCCATTCATTCTTTCATGTACACGGATCAGTCGTCCTGTTCCGTTTGCAGAGAAACAGCCCCAAAGCATGATGTTGCCACCCCCATGCTTCACAGTAGGTATGGTGTTCTTTGGTTGCAACTCAGCATTCTCTCTCCTCCAAACACGACAAGTTGTGTTTCTACCAAACAGTTCTACTTTGGTTTCATCTGACCATATGACATTCTCCCAATCCTCTTCTGGATCATCCAAATGCTCTCTAGCAAACCTCAGACGGGCCCGGACATGTACTGGCTTAAGCAGGGGGACACATCTGGCACAGCAGAATCTGAGTCCCTGGCGGCGTAGTGGGTTACTGATGGTAGCCTTTGTTACGTTGGCCCCAGCTCTCTGCAGGTCATTCACTAGGTCCCCCCGTGTGGTTTTGAGATTTTTACTCACCATTCATGTGATTATTTTGACCCCACGGGGTGAGATCTTGCATGGAGCCCCAGATCGAGGGAGATTATCAGTGGTCTTGTATGTCTTCCATTTTCTAATTATTGCTCCCATAGTTGATCTCTTCACACCAAGCTGCTTGCCTATTGCAGATTCAGTCTTCCCAGCCTGGTGCAGGTCTACAATTTTGTTTCTGGTGTCCTTCGACAGCTCTTTGGTCTTCACCATAGTGGAGTTTGGAGTGTGACTGTTTGAGGTTGTGGACAGGTGTCTTTTATACTGATAACAAGTTCAAACAGGTGCCATTAATACAGGTAATGAGTGGAGGACAGAGGAGCCTCTTAAAGAAGAAGATACAGGTCTGTGAGAGCCAGAAATCTTGCTTGTTTGTAGGTGACCAAATACTTATTTTCCACCATAATTTGCAAAAAAAAAAAATCTTTCCAAATCAGACAATGTGATTGTCTGGATTTGTTTCCACATTTTGTCTCTCATAGTTGAGGTATACCTATGATGACAATTACAGGCCTCTCTCATCTTTTTAAGTGGGAGAACTTGCACAATTGGTGGCTGACTAAATACTTTTTTGCCCCACTGTAGCAGGTGAATTTGGATTGCCAAATAATGTTTAATGGACCAGTACACCTGAATTCACACTGCCTATTAGGAATAGGCCAAACACCCCCCGTGGTTAGGTCCACACCAGAACATCTCGAACAGGGAAAAAGTTGTAGCGAACATGCAAACCCTAATAATGTCTATGGGACACAAACATGGAAACTCAAAAGTCCTAATTTTAAAAGCTTATATGCAAGTTATTGCCATAAAAAGTGAATGGGGACCCGGGTACTGCCCTGGGGGACATGTTTCAATGCAAAACAAGTTTTTAAAACAATTGTTTTTAAAGGAGCAGTGATTTTATTGATGCTTAAAGTAAAACAATAAAAAAATAGGATTTTTGTACTCACCGTAAAATCCGTTTCTCTGGCATCCATGGACTGACACAGCGTGTCTTATACACCTTTACACGTGGGTTATGTCCCTGCTTGCAGGAGAAGACCTAGGCAGAATGTGAGATGTTATACATACATTCTAAACAGCCAGAGCTGAACAGCCCCGCCCAGGGGGGCGGTCCCTCCGGACATAACCCTCCCACTGCAGTCAGCAGACCTCAGTTCGTAACAAAGCAGTACAAACTTAAAAAGAAGGGTGGGTGCTGTGTCAGTCCATGGATGCCAGAGAAACGGATTTTACGGTGAGTACAAAAATCCTATTTTCTCTTGTCATCCATGGACTGACACAGCGTGTCTTATACACCTTTACACGTGGGATGTCCCAAAGCAGTGTCAAGAGGGATGGGAGCAGTATAAATGGAAAACCAAAAACTTCACTCCAAACAAGGCATAGCTCCTCAACGGAGGAGTTGCAACATCAAACAGTGGCCTGCAACACCTTGCAGCCGAAGGAAGCATCCGAAGATGCAGCCACATCAACCTTATAAAACTTAGAAAAGGTATGAACAGACGACCAGGTCGCCGCCTTGCACACTTGTGCAACCGACGCTTGATGTCGGAAAGCCCAGGAAGCACCAATTGCCCTGGTGGAATGTGCCGTAACCGGAAAGGGAGGCGCCCGCCCCTTGAGAGCATAAGCTTGAATGACGGTTTGCCTGATCCACCTAGAAATGGTGGCAGACGAAACCGCTTGGCCCTGTTTTGGACCAGAGACAGCCACAAATAGTGAGTCAGACTTCTGAATAGAGGCAGTAGCAGACAGGTACACCCGCAAGGCTCGTACCACATCCAAAGTGGGAAGCGCAAACTCTCTGGGATGCGATGGGTGAGGACACAAGGACGGGAGGACAATGTCCTCATTTAAGTGGAAGGCCGAGACCACCTTTGGCAGAAAAGAAGGTCGCGGACGTAACACCGCCTTATCCTTATGGATGACCAAAAAGGGCGACTTGCAGGACAAGGCCGCCAATTCAGACACTCGTCTAATGGAAGTAATGGCCACCAAGAAGGCCACCTTCTGAGACAAAGTCAAGAGGGGAATATCTCTAATATTTTCAAAGGGAGGTTCCTGGAGAACCGAGAGCACCAAATTCAGATCCCACGGGGGGAGAGGAGGCTTGACAGGGGGGAGCACATGGCGAACCCCCTGCACAAAGGTGCTAACCAAGGGATGACCCGCCAGCGGTCGCTGAAAGAAGATGGCCAAGGCCGAAATCTGACCCTTAATGGTACTCAAAGCGAGCTTTTGGGTCACGCCACGCTGCAGAAAATGCAGGATTCTGGGAACGGAATACGTTCGTGGGTGCCAGTCCAGCTCTTCGCACATGGCGATGTAAGCTCTCCAAGTACGGTGATAGATCTTTCTGGAGGAAGACTTCCGTGCCCTTAACATGGTCGAAATGACCGAATCCGAGAGACCTCGGTCTCTCAGCACCTGGCTTTCAATAACCATGCCGTTAAAGCCAGAGACTGTAAAGCAGGATGAAATATAGGACATTGAGACAGAAGGTCCCCCCGTATTGGTAACCGCCAGGGGACGTCTGCGACGAGACGTACCAGATCGGCGTACCAGTGACGCCGAGGCCAATCCGGAGCAACGAGGATCACCGGAATTCCCTCGGTCGCTACCCTGCGGAGCAGGTGAGGGAGCAACTGCAGCGGAGGATAAACGTATATCAGGTGATACTGACCCCATGGGGCCACCAACGCATCCGAGGCATCCGCCCAGGGATCCCTGGATCTGGCCACAAACCTCGACACCTTGCGATTGAGTCGAGAGGCCATCAGGTCCACATCCGGCGTGCCCCACCGTCTGCAAAGGAGTTGAAAGACCTCCGGGTGCAAGGACCACTCTCCCTGGTCCAGCGTCTGGCGACTTAGATAGTCCGCCTGCCAATTGTCTACGCCCGGAATGTAGACGGCCGACAGAGCCGGCACGCTTCTTTCGGCCCACCTCAGGATGCGGGCGACCTCGGAAGCCGCAGCTGAGCTCCGAGTCCCCCCTTGATGGTTGACATACGCCACTGCTGTGGCGTTGTCCGATTGGATCCTGATGGAGTGACCCTGTAGTTTCTCCGACCATGAGGAGAGGCACAGTCTGATTGCCCGTATCTCCAGCACATTGATCGGTAAGAGGGCTTCGTCCGGAGTCCAAAGCCCTTGGGCCGACAGGACTCCCCTGTCAGGCTGGCGTCCGTCGTGATCACCGTCCATTGGATGGGGAGGAATGACTTCCCGGACCGAAGAGCCGGGGACCTCAACCACCACGTCAGGGACGCCCTGACCAGGTGACTCACCTGGATCTGAAGATCCAAGGACAACGGGGATTTGTCCCAAGTGGACAAGATCTCTTTCTGTAAAGCCCTGGTGTGCGCTTGGGCATAAGGAACGGCCTCGAAGGAGGCCAGCATGAGTCCCAGGACTCTCATGCAAAAGCGGATTGACGACCATTTTCGGGACGTCAGCACCCGTACTGCAGACTGAAGTGTCAGTAGTTTGTCTGGAGGTAGGAAGACTCTTGCCTCCAAGGAGTCCAGAATCAGACCTAGATACTCCAGACGCTGAGTCGGGACTAGAACCGACTTCTGAACGTTCAGGAGCCACCCAAACTCCCTGAGGGTCTGACTGACGATAGTCACACTTTCTTCCAATTCTGAGCCACTGTCTGCTCTTAGAAGAAAATCGTCCAGATAGCCCACGATAGCAATGCCTCGCTGCCTCAGCAAAGCTAGGACCGGAGCAAGCACCTTGGTGAACACCCTCGGTGCCGAGGCTAGGCCGAAGGGAAGAGCCACAAATTGATAGTGGACTTCGCCGACCGCAAAGCGCAGAAACTTCTGGTGGCTTGCGCAGATCGGAACATGCAAGTAGGCGTCCTTGATGTCCAAGGATGCCAGAAAATCCCCTTGATGGAGTGTAGCGATCACCGTGCGAATGGATTCCATGCGGAATTTTTGCACCTTCACGAAGGCATTCAGGGCCTTGAGGTCCAGGATTGGCCGAACCCCGTCCTTTTTTGGAACAACAAACAGATTCGAGTAGAACCCCTGAAACCTCTCCTGGGACGGAACCGGCACAATTACTCCGGACCCGATCAAATCCTGTACAGCCCCCAAGAGGGCTGCCCGACGGGCAGGAAGGGGAGGGAGATTTGAGGGAAAGAATCTGTCTGGGGGCCAGGAGCGGAACTCTATTCTGTATCCTGAGGTGACCACCTCGCACACCCACCGGTCGGAGATCCGGGGAGGTCCACCGATCCGTGAACCTGCAAAGTCGTCCCCCAACCCCAGAGACGGGCGGGGGCAAGACTTCACGCGGAGGCGGGCTTGGGAGCCGGCTTGTTTGGCTTACGCACCCAGGGACGCTTGTGCCCGCCAGCCGCACTGTTGTCAGTCTGGGATGGCTTACCCGTGGACTCTGACGGACGAAAAAAAACCTTTTTTGCTGGAAAGGAAGGACCCGGTTTACGTCGGGCCTCCTTACCCTTGATAGTTTGAGGAAGGAGAGTGCTTTTACCTCCCGTGACATCCTTGATGATGTCATCCAGAGCAACACCATAAAGTCTACCACCCTTAAAAGGTAGATCCGTCAGGAGCTTCTTAGAGGCTAGGTCAGCAGACCAGCATTTCAACCAGATGAGACGACGCAATACCACCGCCGAGACAGAGGCCCTGGATATTAAAGGGGCCGCGTCCAACGTGGCGTCGCACACATATATCAGACCCTGCACCATCTGGTGGGCCAGAGCAATAGTGTCTGGAGGAAGGTTATACTCCTGCACAGTTTGGTGCAAAATTTTTGCCCATTCCGTGAGTGTCTGAGACACAAGGGTCGCCGCTACTACGGGTCGTAGGGCGGATCCCAACAAGGCGAACATGGCTCTACTCACCACTTCTGACCTCCTGTCAGTGGGGTCCTTAAACGCAGGAGTCCCCTCCATCGGGAGAGTGGTGGCCTTGTTTACACGGGCGACTGGAGGGTCGACCACCGGGGGAGAAGCCCACTTTTTAAGCAGGGCGTCTTCAAAGGGGTATCTAATAGACAAACGCCGCGGGACCATGAAAGTTTTCTGCGGCTTTTCCCAGACCTGGTCAATGAGCTGGTCAAAGAAAGGTACATATGGAAAAACCTTTTTAGAAGGCTTGGTCTTAAAAGAACCAAAGGAGACTGTATCCGCCTGAGGTTCTGCAGTCGCAGCATTTAGCTTGAGAGTGTCCCTCACAGCATCAATGAGTTCACTAACAAGCGCCCTGTCATTTACTGACTCAGAACTGGAGTCTTCCTCACAAGGAATGTCCTGTTCAAAACCATCCAAATATTCAGAGCTAGGGTCCTGAGCAGCAATAGCTAGGCCCATATCTGAATCAGAGCACTCCCCTTGTGGAGATAAAGTGGGGAGAGGGCGCTTTTTTGCTCCCTTGTGCTCACACACAGCTTCCATCCTGGTCAGAAATGATTCCAGGACTGCCGACAACTGGTCCATAGGTACCGCAGGTGCTGGAGCACTGGCTGCTGCCTCTGGCATGTGAGGGGAAGCTGGTGACTCTGACTCCATAATGTCCCTCTCTGAGACCACCCACAGGCTGTGCTGACTGAAGTAGGGGAATGCCCAGGGAACCCACCAACCTGACCAGGACCGCTCGGTTCCGCTGCCCTGTCTCACTGCGCCGCGCTGCTCAGCGTGAGTGAGCTGAGAGGAGAGAGTGTGAGGAGATTCGCGCCGTTCCCAGCGGCGCTAGAGGCCAAACTAGTGCTAGAAAAACGTGCGGCTACAAGAAAATGGCCGCCGCAATGTGCTCCGGCGGACCACGGCAAGATGGTCGCCAATGTAAAATCAGCACACACACCAAACATGGCGCCGAACGGAGCCCAGGCCCCTCACATCCAAAACCAAAACAGCCCCAGCGAATGCAGAGCAGCATGAGCCCCCCCCCCCAGGACAGTATGGCCTCCAGGCACCCCACACAGTACAGCGCCAGCACTAGTGAACAGAGAGTGACATTAAAAAACACAGGGGGAGACAGGGAAATCCCCCACACAAGAAACACACAGCATGTACTCACCTGCAGCCAGGAGAGACTACTTACCCATCCCCTGAGGGACCCACTGGTGTGTTTTTGACAGAACTATCACAGTGCGGTACTGAGTAGCTGTCGGCCCGGTCCACCGCAAAAGATACAGCCGGACTGTTCTATCTTGAGAGGACCGCGGAGCTGGAAGCCCACCGGCCACCCCTGGAGTCGTGGGGCATGTCGTGAACTGAGTCTCACACACACAAGGCGAGGATCAGCACGCTCGATGGTCGGACAGGGAAGACTACGAGGATATCTTGTACCCAACCTGTTGCCCAGCCGACAGTTGATAGAAGATCTCAAAAGAATAAAATAGGAAAAAATTCCAAAAGGAATAAAAAATAGGTCAGGAGACTGGCTCCTGAGAGAGCCACGTCTTCTCCTTCTGCTAGGCAGAAAAAAACTGAGGTCTGCTGACTGCAGTGGGAGGGTTATGTCCGGAGGGACCGCCCCCCTGGGCGGGGCTGTTCAGCTCTGGCTGTTTAGAATGTATGTATAACATCTCACATTCTGCCTAGGTCTTCTCCTGCAAGCAGGGACATAGCCCACGTGTAAAGGTGTATAAGACACGCTGTGTCAGTCCATGGATGCCAGAGAAACGGATTTTACGGTGAGTACAAAAATCCTATTTTTTCAATTGTTTTTAAAGGAGCAGTGATTTTATTGATGCTTAAAGTGAAACAATAAAAAAAAAAAATTTCCTTTAAATATCGTCTTAGTCTGCCTGTAAAGTGGCGCATCTGTACAAGGTATAGAACATGCTGCAGCAATAATGACATTTCTAAAGGAAAAAATGTAATTTAAACTTGTTTGCGGCTGTAATGCATTGCCGACTCCTGGCAATACAGATTAAAAAAAAATTTAAATGTGAAAAAAAAATTTAAGAGGTACTCCAAGCCAAAAAATTTCCAAAGATGGCGTAGCAGCCCCCCCCCCCACCTTCTGAACCATGCCAGGCCACATACCCTCAACACAACAAAGTACCTTGTCCCCATGTTGATGTGGTTGTCGGGATCTGTACATCGTACCCCTACCCATTCACCAAAAAAGTGTCAAAAAGTAAGACGGGAAACTGTTTTTGACAAATTTGTTATTAAAAAAATATATAGTGTCCCTCAATGTAATCCATTGTCAATCACGCCGCCCGCCGACCCGAAAAATAGCAAAAAAATAAAAAAAAATCCGCCTGGCGTGACGTGCCAATATAAGAGCTGTCAAAGCAGAGAGGAGGCCTCCCAAGAGGGGAATGCCCAGGGAACCCACCAACCTGACCAGGACCGCTCGGTTCCGCTGCCCTGTCTCACTGCGCCGCGCTGCTCAGCGTGAGTGAGCTGAGAGGAGAGAGTGTGAGGAGATTCGCGCCGTTCCCAGCGGCGCTAGAGGCCAAACTAGTGCTAGAAAAACGTGCGGCTACAAGAAAATGGCCGCCGCAATGTGCTCCGGCGGACCACGGCAAGATGGTCGCCAATGTAAAATCAGCACACACACCAAACATGGCGCCGAACGGAGCCCAGGCCCCTCACATCCAAAACCAAAACAGCCCCAGCGAATGCAGAGCAGCATGAGCCCCCCCCCCCAGGACAGTATGGCCTCCAGGCACCCCACACAGTACAGCGCCAGCACTAGTGAACAGAGAGTGACATTAAAAAACACAGGGGGAGACAGGGAAATCCCCCACACAAGAAACACACAGCATGTACTCACCTGCAGCCAGGAGAGACTACTTACCCATCCCCTGAGGGACCCACTGGTGTGTTTTTGACAGAACTATCACAGTGCGGTACTGAGTAGCTGTCGGCCCGGTCCACCGCAAAAGATACAGCCGGACTGTTCTATCTTGAGAGGACCGCGGAGCTGGAAGCCCACCGGCCACCCCTGGAGTCGTGGGGCATGTCGTGAACTGAGTCTCACACACACAAGGCGAGGATCAGCACGCTCGATGGTCGGACAGGGAAGACTACGAGGATATCTTGTACCCAACCTGTTGCCCAGCCGACAGTTGATAGAAGATCTCAAAAGAATAAAATAGGAAAAAATTCCAAAAGGAATAAAAAATAGGTCAGGAGACTGGCTCCTGAGAGAGCCACGTCTTCTCCTTCTGCTAGGCAGAAAAAAACTGAGGTCTGCTGACTGCAGTGGGAGGGTTATGTCCGGAGGGACCGCCCCCCTGGGCGGGGCTGTTCAGCTCTGGCTGTTTAGAATGTATGTATAACATCTCACATTCTGCCTAGGTCTTCTCCTGCAAGCAGGGACATAGCCCACGTGTAAAGGTGTATAAGACACGCTGTGTCAGTCCATGGATGCCAGAGAAACGGATTTTACGGTGAGTACAAAAATCCTATTTTTTCAATTGTTTTTAAAGGAGCAGTGATTTTATTGATGCTTAAAGTGAAACAATAAAAAAAAAAAATTTCCTTTAAATATCGTCTTAGTCTGCCTGTAAAGTGGCGCATCTGTACAAGGTATAGAACATGCTGCAGCAATAATGACATTTCTAAAGGAAAAAATGTAATTTAAACTTGTTTGCGGCTGTAATGCATTGCCGACTCCTGGCAATACAGATTAAAAAAAAATTTAAATGTGAAAAAAAAATTTAAGAGGTACTCCAAGCCAAAAAATTTTCCAAAGATGGCGTAGCAGCCCCCCCCCCCACCTTCTGAACCATGCCAGGCCACATACCCTCAACACAACAAAGTACCTTGTCCCCATGTTGATGTGGTTGTCGGGATCTGTACATCGTACCCCTACCCATTCACCAAAAAAGTGTCAAAAAGTAAGACGGGAAACTGTTTTTGACAAATTTGTTATTAAAAAAATATATAGTGTCCCTCAATGTAATCCATTGTCAATCACGCCGCCCGCCGACCCGAAAAATAGCAAAAAAATAAAAAAAAATCCGCCTGGCGTGACGTGCCAATATAAGAGCTGTCAAAGCAGAGAGGAGGCCTCCCAAGAGGGGAATGCCCAGGGAACCCACCAACCTGACCAGGACCGCTCGGTTCCGCTGCCCTGTCTCACTGCGCCGCGCTGCTCAGCGTGAGTGAGCTAAGAGGAGAGAGTGTGAGGAGATTTGCGCCGTTCCCAGCGGCGCTAGAGGCCAAACTAGTGCTAGAAAAACGTGCGGCTACAAGAAAATGGCCCCCGCAATGTGCTCCGGCGGACCACGGCAAGATGGTCGCCAATGTAAAATCAGCACACACACCAAACATGGCGCCGAACGGAGCCCAGGCCCCTCACATCCAAAACCAAAACAGCCCCAGCGAATGCAGAGCAGCATGAGCCCCCCCCCCCCCCAGGACAGTATGGCCTCCAGGCACCCCACACAGTACAGCGCCAGCACTAGTGAACAGAGAGTGACATTAAAAAACACAGGGGGAGACAGGGAAATCCCCCACACAAGAAACACACAGCATGTACTCACCTGCAGCCAGGAGAGACTACTTACCCATCCCCTGAGGGACCCACTGGTGTGTTTTTGACAGAACTATCACAGTGCGGTACTGAGTAGCTGTCGGCCCGGTCCACCGCAAAAGATACAGCCGGACTGTTCTATCTTGAGAGGACCACGGAGCTGGAAGCCCACCGGCCACCCCTGGAGTCGTGGGGCATGTCGTGAACTGAGTCTCACGCACACAAGGCGAGGATCAGCACGCTCGATGGTCGGACAGGGAAGACTACGAGGATATCTTGTACCCAACCTGTTGCCCAGCCGACAGTTGATAGAAGATCTCAAAAGAATAAAATAGGAAAAAATTCCAAAAGGAATAAAAAATAGGTCAGGAGACTGGCTCCTGAGAGAGCCACGTCTTCTCCTTCTGCTAGGCAGAAAAAAACTGAGGTCTGCTGACTGCAGTGGGAGGGTTATGTCCGGAGGGACCGCCCCCCTGGGCGGGGCTGTTCAGCTCTGGCTGTTTAGAATGTATGTATAACATCTCACATTCTGCCTAGGTCTTCTCCTGCAAGCAGGGACATAGCCCACGTGTAAAGGTGTATAAGACACGCTGTGTCAGTCCATGGATGCCAGAGAAACGGATTTTACGGTGAGTACAAAAATCCTATTTTTTCAATTGTTTTTAAAGGAGCAGTGATTTTATTGATGCTTAAAGTGAAACAATAAAAAAAAAAATTTCCTTTAAATATCGTCTTAGTCTGCCTGTAAAGTGGCGCATCTGTACAAGGTATAGAACATGCTGCAGCAATAATGACATTTCTAAAGGAAAAAATGTAATTTAAACTTGTTTGCGGCTGTAATGCATTGCCGACTCCTGGCAATACAGATTAAAAAAAATTTTAAATGTGAAAAAAAAATTTAAGAGGTACTCCAAGCCAAAAAATTTCCAAAGATGGCGTAGCAGCCCCCCCCCACCTTCTGAACCATGCCAGGCCACATACCCTCAACACAACAAAGTACCTTGTCCCCATGTTGATGTGGTTGTCGGGATCTGTACATCGTACCCCTACCCATTCACCAAAAAAGTGTCAAAAAGTAAGACGGGAAACTGTTTTTGACAAATTTGTTATTAAAAAAATATATAGTGTCCCTCAATGTAATCCATTGTCAATCACGCCGCCCGCCGACCCGAAAAATAGCAAAAAAATAAAAAAAAATCCGCCTGGCGTGACGTGCCAATATAAGAGCTGTCAAAGCAGAGAGGAGGCCTCCCAAGAGGTGACAGCGGGTTTTCTTCTTTTTTTCTATTTTTGTGGGCGATGTGATTGACGATGGAATACATCGAGGGACACAATTTTTTTTTCTTTTTTTAATAAAGGACTTGTCAAAAACTGTTTCCTGTGGTTAATACTTTAAAAAAAAAAATGGTAAATGGGTAGGGGTACAATGTACCCGATACACATTCACACGGGGGGGTGGGATCTGGGGGCCCCTTTGTTAAAGGGGGCTTCCAGATTCCAATAAGCCCCCCGCCCGCAGGCTCCGACAACCACAGCCCAGGGTTGTCGGGAAGAGGCCCTTGTCCCCATTAACATGGTGACAAGGTGCTTTGAGGACACCCCAAAGCACCCTCCCTATGTTGAGGGCAAGTGGCCTGGTATGGTTCAGGAGGGGGGGCTCGCTCGTCCCCCCCTTTCCTGGCCTGCCAGGCTGCATGCTTAGATAAGGGTCTGGTATGAATTTTGGGGGGACCCCACGCTATTTAAAAAAGAAAAAATTGGCATGGAGTTCCCCTTAAAATCTATACCAGAACCAAAGGGCCTGGTATGGATTTTGGGGGTGAGCCCATGCTTTTTTTCTTAATTCTGTCATAGGGTTCCCCTTAACCACTTCAATACAGGGTACTTTCACCCCTTCCTGCCCAGACCAATTTTCAGCTTTCAGTGCTCTCACACTTTAAAAGACAATTACTCAGTCATGCAACACTGTACCCAAAAAACATTTTTATAATTTTTTTCACACAAATAGAGCTTTCTTTTGGTGGTATTTATTTTAGTTTCTATTATAAAATTTTACAAATAAGTAAAAATTTGGTCCAAATTCATTAATTTGGACCAAAATGTATATTGCTACATATCTTTGGTAAAAATAACCCAAACTAGTGGATATTATTTTGTCTGTGTGAAAATTATTCTACAAGCTATGGTGCAAATCATAAAACATTGATCACACCTGATATACTGATGGCCTTTCTGAAGGCCCTGAAATGTCAGGACAGTACAAATACCGCCCAAATTACCCCTTTTTTGAAAGTAGACAGTCCAATGTATTTAGTAAGAGGCATGGTGATTTTGTACACAAAATTGTCATAACACGTTATTTCTCACACACAGCATATGCATACTTTCACATATACCCCAAAATACATTGTGCTACTCCTGAGAATGGCGATACCACATGCGTGAGACTTTTTCACAGCCTAGCCACATAGAGAGGCTCAACATGCAGGGAGCACCATCAGGTGTTGTAGGAGCATAAATTATACATCTAATTTCATTCCTACCTATCACACTTTTGAAGGTCCTGGAGCACCAAGACAGTGGAATTACCCACAAAATGACTCCATTTTGGAAAGAAAACACCCCAACGTATATTCTATGAGAATGATGGGCTGGAAATAGGTACTCGGGTACTCTGCTGGGCTGCAGGAGGGAGGGAGTGTTCCTGCTGGTGTAATTTAACAATGCACTGGAAGGGAAGTGGTTAAAATCCATACCAGACCCAAAGTATCTATTTTTTTTCCCCAATTTCTTTTAGTTTACATTCTATTTTTACAATTCTTTTTTTTAAATGTAGCTCTCAGCGGGAAAGCCTTAACAACCTATTGACTGTGCGCTCTGCGGGCGAACATCTCACTAAGTGCCCAGAAAGTTTGGGTGTTAGGTGAGTACCTGAATGGGCGATGTTCAGGCCAAACTTATGTTCGGCCCAAACCGTTCGTCCATCCCTAGTGGTGCCTGAACACTGTAACCCCTCACAGTTAAGGGCCCTGCTTTTAAAAATTAGAAACAAATAGAAATTACATGCACCTATCAAACAGGTGCAGAAAAATTGGGTCTTAGGTGTTGGTAATGCCTGAATACTGTAACCCCTCACAGTTACTCTTATTGGGCCCAGGAATGGGCCCTGTTGTTAAAAATGTGAAAAAAAAATTAAATTACATACACCTGTGTTGGTGATGCCCTAAACCAAAAATATTGTTGGAAGCTAGCATAATCAAGATTCAGGAATAGGATAGGCAGCATAGGCAGTCTTCAAGGGATCCCAGATCCCTAGCAAATTCAATCAGGTACATCAGCATCAGGGGCTTGATAGCTGCTGTTGATCCAGGACTGATTCATTGTGATAAATGTCAGCCTGTCAACAGAGTCTGTGGACAGGCGCACTCTTTTATCTGTCACAAAACCTCCAGAAGCACTGAATGTCCATTCAGAAAGCACGCTGGATGCAGGACAGAGCAGTAGCTTGATTCCATATTGAGCAAGTTCTGGCCAGTGGTCCATCCTTAAGGCCCAGCAACCCAGTGGATGCTCAGTTGGAAAGGTCTCCAAGTCTGCTTTTGCCCCTGGATAATCTTGCACCATATGATGCAGACGCTGCCAAAGGTTGCTTAAACCTAACAGCCCTGGGCGCTGAGGACTGAAGAATTGTTTAAAGGCATCGGTCAGCCGGCCACCTTCTTTACCGCTCTTCCTCTGACCGAACAAAGCCTCAGAAACAAAAAACAAAAACAAATCCAGGAATTGATAACCTCCCAGTGACTTGAAAGGTGTTACACAAATTATTCTTCAAGGCATCCTGAAGATGTTTCATCATCTGCTCCCTCTGGGAAGGCAGGATGAGCTCTGCAACTTTTCCCCCTGTAACGTGGATCAAGAAGAGTTTCCAGCCAGTAATGATCTGTCAGGATCACTTAGTGCTCCTGTCCCTAATTCCAGCATCCAGGGTTTTGGCTATGGCACTCTCCTTGTCTGTCTGTCCACTTACAGGCTGATTAATGTGATCAGTCTCTGGGTGGAAACTGTGACAGACCTAGCCGGGACATGGGGCTTTTGGAGAGAACTGGGAAACCTTTGTTTCATCCCCCCATGTCCCTCTTATGTCTAAGTTACCCTGTGTCTATTATGACCAAGCAAATGGGACAGTATATTTATCCACAATATCTCCCAGAAAATATACAAAGACTATTCCTTGTTTATTTGATTCTGAATTATACATGTTAAATGAAAGAGCTGATCACATTGGCCTCTGTACAATGTAGGAGACGGATAGTCTGCTACTGGGGGCCCCTGCTATTGTGAGAAGGTGTCCTGTGTTTATACTTATGATAATGTTGATTGTGTCTTCTAAACTAGAAGATGACCAGGCTGACCTGAAAGGTCAAACCACTGAGTCACCTAGGCTGGTTAAATGATTTGTTAATTAGCTCATGTTAATTTATGTTTCTGGTTACAGTTTGTATTGTTAGGGTAATATGATCAGGAGGGGGAACCTCCTTCTCAAGTGTATAAAATTCTGTAATCTTGTTCTAATAAACAGTTCTATTTCTGGTGTACTCCAAAACCGATGTTGGCTGGTTCTTGGGGTTACTGTAGCCAGATCCATTGGTCTTGTGTTCCAGGACTTGGAAAGCAGCTTGTTGGTGGAAATACCCAACAGGGTGTCCGGAGCCCGTCACAGAAACCAAGCCTGTTATAAGCCAGCTCAAACCTCATTTGGGTGCTTGTGATATGTGTGTTGTTCCTGATCAAGCTCCCTGTCTGTCTGCCCTGCTTTGCTAGTTTGGATTTCCCTGTGTATGACTTTGGACCGGATTATTGGACTATTCCTTGAACTTAGCCTGCCTTTTACCTGGACTGTCATAGAACCACGTTATCTGTCTGCTAACCGCAAGTATTTGCTTTGCTCAATTCGCGTCTGCCCCGGTGTGGTAACCAGGCACTATAGCATTGTGTGTAAGTCCTGGGGGCAACCGAGTAACGGTAGGTCTGCTTGCCTTATGGGAAAGGGAGCTGCTATAGGTGAAGCACACAGTAGCCAGCTATAGTGTCTGACCATCTGCGTTGGGGTAGACGTGACATGATCCCTCTCCTTGATACCACAAATCCTCGGGTCCTTTTGCAGGCTTTGCAGAATCAGGAAACCCATACAGCGTAAATTTGAGGAGGCATGAGATTCTGACTTCTCTGGGTCACTAAGGATAACATTGTCAATAACTACCTCCTTCCAGCCACGTACAACTCCTGGGGTTTCTGGGGACTGAAAATCATCCCTTGAAGACTGCTGTATGTACATCCATGCTGACACAATCCTCCTCCTCTTCCTTCTGTGTTTTTGGCGGCCCACAGGAATGGTATCTGCATAAAGGGGGCCTTGAGAGGAAAGGAAGTCCTCCTTTTTCCTCCCATTGTTCTGCCTCAAGTGCCCTGTCCATGTTTCCACAAAGTGTGTGCTCCAGCAGGAAGACTTAGAGGGACAGTGTCACTGATGCATGGATTGTCGCGGCTCACCATCCTTATGGCCTCCTCAAATGGTGACAGGACAGTGCATGCATCTTTTATCAGCAGCCACTGGCATGGCAAAGAGGAGCCAAGCTCCCCTGAGCCTGTCTTGGTGCCATACTCACACAGGTACTCATTGATGGCCTGTGTGTGCAGCTACTGCAGCATTGCCAATGTTGAGTTCCACCTGGTGGGCATGTCACAAAGGAGGCGGTTGGTGGGCAGGTTGAATTCCTGTTGAATGTCAGCCAGCCAAGCACTGACATTGTATGACTACCGGAAATGGCCACAGATTTTTCTGGGCTGCTTCAGAAGATCTTGTAAGCCTGGGTACCTGTTCAAAAAATGCTGCACCATCAAATTCAGGACATGTGCTAAGCATGGAACATGTACCAAGGGTCCCTGTTGGAAGGCAAAGAGAAGGTTGGTACCATTGTTGCATTCAACCATTCCTGGCTCAAGCTGCCATGGCGTCAACCACCTCTGAGCCTGCCCCTGCTGAGCTGACAAAATCTCTGCTCCGGTGTCACTCTTGTCCCCTAGACAGACCAACTGAAGCACTGCATGGCATCTTTTAGCTTGACTGTTTGCGTAGCCCCTTGAACGCTAAGGGAGCACTGCCGGTTCAGAGGACAATTCAGCAGAAGAGGCCATAGAGGAAAAGGAAAAGGAGGGGGTGGAGCAGACAGATGTGTCAGAATCACCACCAGCTTTTTGGAGGCGTGGTGTTGGAACAAGCTCCAGCACCTGAACTGTGTCCTGCATCCTTCCCAGCTGCCAGTGTGCCGTGAAGTAAATACCATCATTCCTCTCAGTGGAGGTTTTTGACTTAAGGTATAGTAGGGGTAGAGATCCCAGATGAGGAGCAAGGAGAAGTCTGCATGTTTTCATTAAGTGGGTCTTTCAGGTGCTAATGCCAATGAACTGCATGGCAGGTCGTTATTTGTCTTGTCAAGCATGTGGTGCCCAAGCGGCTGGTGTTCTGGCCACGCTTGATCCGCTTCAGACAGAGATTGCAAACAGCAATGCTGCGGTCTGCTGCACATGTGTTGAAAAAAGCCCACACCAATGAACTTTTGGAAGTCAGCAGGGAGTCAGCAGCGCCCTACACCTGTGGAGCTCTCTGTGGTGTGATGCAATAGGGTGCCTGCCTCATTGGAGTTGTGCCTCCTCCTCCTCACTTTCCTCCTCTGTTCTCTCAGGCACCCAAGTACAGTCAGTGACCTCATCATCCCCTCCCTCCTCGTCACTGGAGCAAACTTGACAGTATGCTGCAGCTGGGGGAACATGACTGCTAGTTTCTTGTCCGTCATTGGCACCCTCTCTCCCTAGGCTCGGGTTACTCTCTTCCTCAATTTGGAAACCAACATTGGAGTATTCAAATTGCGTCTCCTCCTCCAGCAGCATGTAGCTGACACTATGATCGAATAATTCAGGTGACTCCTCTGTGCATGATGTTGGGGTTACGGAAGGAGTAGCTGTGGACAAGGAGCCTGTGGAATAGGCTACGTTGGCAGCTGCGGTGGAAGGCAAACTAGTATGAGCCTGGGTGACAGAGGATGAGGAGGATGAGGACGGCTTAGTTATCCACTCCACCAACTCTTCTGCATGTAATGGCTCAATAACACGGCCAGCAACGGAAAAGAAGGAAAAGGGTGCCCCGCCTGCAGAGGATGCACCATGTCCACGACCACCACCTTTCACTTTAGACACAGAGGGTGCTTACCCTCTTTTAGTGGCCTGTGAGCGTCTGCCTTTCCTTGTTGGCCTTTTAGACATGATGTTTTTTTTTGGGGGGGGGAATTTTAGAACTTTTTTATTATAGAGCGTGGGATGGAAATATGGTGCTTGTGTGCAATACTTTTGTGCTTGGTGCACTATAAACCGTTTTATTATTGTTTTTTAATTTTTTTGGGGGGGATTTTTATAACTTTTTATTACAGAGTGTGGAATGGGAATATGGTGCTTGGGTGCAATACGTTTGTGCTTAGGGGCACTATAAACCGTTTTATCATAGTTTTTTATTTTAAAGAAGGAAGACCACCTGCGACTCAGAAGAAGGAACAGCAAGTATGGAGAATTTTATTTTTTGCTGCTGCTGGGAAAAAAAAGCCCTCAAAAAGCCCCCCCCCCAAAAAAAAAGAAAGGGAACCACTGCTGGCGCAGATAGAGGAACACCTGCGACGCAGAAGGGGGAACAACAATTTTCCCTAAATATTCTTAGTGCTGCTGCACCAAAAAAAATGAGATAAAAAGGAAACCCCTACTGACGCAGAAAAAGGAACACCTGCGACACAGAAGGGGGACAGCAATTATGCCCTAAATATTCTTAGTGCTGCTGCGCCACCAAAAAATAAATTTTAAAAAAAAAGTATACCACTGCTGTGCTGACGCAGAAGGAATAACACCTGCGACACAGAAGGGGGAGTACTAATAATGCAGCAACAGACCCTGATACTGCCAAAAAAAAGAAGTGGCACAGAAGTGTTGTACACACCACCACTTCAGTAGCACCACAACACTGTGTTATTTACACTACACTGTGTTATTTACACTGCACTACACTGTGTTATATACACTGCACTACACCGTGTCATTCACACTGCACTACACTTTATTATATACTCTGCACTAAACTGTATTATATATGTTGCAGTACACTGTATTATATACACTATACTGATCTCCACTAATGCACACTACACACGGTCGCCGTTGGAAGCAGCCTTATAAAGTGTGGGGCGTGGACTTAGCCCCTGAGCCATGATTGGCCAAAGGCACCCTGCCTTTGGCCAATCATGGCTCTCATAGTACATTGCGCTATGGTTGGCCAAAGCATACAGGTCAGGTGCATGCTTTGGACAATCAGCAGCAATCAATGCTCTGCGATCTCGCAGTGCATTATGGGGTGCTCGACGTTGGGGGAGCTTCCCGTGAGCGCCCCATTTGTTTGTTTGTTCAGTGAACAAATGAACAGCCGATGTTCGAGTCGAACCTACGTTCAACTGGAACATTAAGCCCATCTCTGCTGCCTATCACTAATGTGTTCAGAAGGTGAACTGGTCCACGCAATTGAACTAGGGCCTCTTATTTGTGCCTCTCCATATTGGGACACCCTGTGAAGATCATCATAACACCAATGCACTAATTTGGACCGTTGTGAACTTATAAGGGAATATTACATTACAATTATGCAATTAGGCAAAGTAAAGCATGCTGAGATTGTTACAGTACACATATGATCCCTTTTGAGCCTTCCAAGATTCCAAGATTCTTAGGACCTCCAGTATTTAAAGGATCCCTTTCAGGTCCTTCAGGGTTTCAAGGGTTCATGGGACATTTAGGGCACACAAGATCTCTGCCAGTCTTCCAAACTTTACCAGATACTTAGGACCTTCATTACCTCCAGGACTTCCAGAGTTCCCAGAAGTGATGCTGGGCATAACCTTTGACCAGAACAATATTTAAGCATCAACTATTAATGTGGATGGTGTTGTGTCTTATCACCAGCTATGTGAGAGCTAAAAGGCTATAATATTTATCTACAAGTTGTCTGTTTGTTGCTATCTTAAATTGACCTAAATAGTACTCTTTTGCTTGTCACACACCAAGACCCCTGTCTGGACCTAATTACTTTCCTAAAGTGTTTCTAAACCCAGGACCCTGCATTCACTATTAGGGATGAGCTCGGTGTTCGAGTCGAACATAGGTTCGACTCGAACATCGGCTGTTCGCGCGTTCGGCGAACAACGAACGATTTGGGCCGTTCGCGCCAAATTCGAGTGACGCGAACGGCCCACAATACACTGCGCCATCGCAGTGTAATCCCGGCGCTGTGATTGGCCAAGCATGCACTGTGACCCTGCATGCTTGGCCAATCACAGTGCCGGCAGCGAGGAGAGCAATGATTGGCCACAGGCAGGATGCCTGTGGCCAATTATAGCTGAGGGGGTTTAGTACACGCCAGCGCGGTGGCCTTGTGTAGTGTGTTCCGGAGCAGGGAAAGTGAAGGATAGGCAGGGACAGTGTCAAATCTTGTCAAATCTATTGTTAGCTAAATCTTGTGTGTAGGGACAGAGAAGGATAGGCAGGGAGAGTGTCAGTGTCATATTCTTTGCTAAACCTTGTGTGTAGGGAGAGAGAAGGATAGGCAGGGAGAGTGTCAGTGTCATATACTTTGATAAACCTTGTGTGCAGGGAGAGAGAAGGATAGGCAGGGGACAGTGTCAGTGTCATTGTTGCTAAGCCTCCTGCACATTATACACCTGAAGTTAGCCCGTATTGCTGCTTTTTCCTTGTGTGTTACACCAACAGGATTTTGCGGCACTTACAGCGGGCGGAGTGTGCCTCCTGACCATATTACACCTTAACTTAGCCTGTATTGCTGCTTTTTCCTGGTGTGTTACACCAACAGGATTTTGCGGCACTTACAGCGGGCGGAGTGTGCCTCCTGACCATATTACACCTAAACTTAGCCTGTATTGCTGCTTTTTCCTGGTGTGTTACACCAACAGGATTTTGCGGCACTTACAGCGGGCGGAGTGTACCTCCTGACCATATTACACCTTAACTTAGCCTGTATTGCTGCTTTTTCCTGGTGTGTTACACCAACAGGATTTTGCGGCACTTACAGCGGGTGGAGTGTGCCTCCTGACCATATTACACCTTAACTTAGCCTGTATTGCTGCTTTTTCCTGGTGTGTTACACCAACAGGATTTTGCGGCACTTTCAGCGAGCGGAGTGTACCTCCTGACCATATTACACCTTAACTTAGCCTGTATTGCTGCTTTTTCCTGGTGTGTTACACCAACAGGATTTTGCGGCACTTACAACGGGCGGAGTGTACCTCCTGACCATATTACACCTTAACTTAGCCTGTATTGCTGCTTTTTCCTGGTGTGTTACACCAACAGGATTTTGCGGCACTTACAGCGGGTGGAGTGTGCCTCCTGACCATATTACACCTTAACTTAGCCTGTATTGTTGTTTTTTCCTGGTGTGTTACACCAACAGGATTTTGCGGCACTTACTGCGGGCGGAGTGTACCTCCTGACCATATTACACCTTAACTTAGCCTGTATTGCTGCTTTTTCCTGGTGTGTTACACCAACAGGATTTTGCGGCACTTACAGCGGGCGGAGTGTGCCTCCTGACCATATTACACCTTAAATTAGCCTGTATTGCTGCTTTTTCCTGGTGTGTTACACCAACAGGATTTTGCGGCACTTACAGCGGGCGGAGTGTACCTCCTGACCATATTACACCTTAACTTAGCCTGTATTGCTGCTTTTTCCTGGTGTGTTACACCAACAGGATTTTGTGGCACTTACAGCGGGCGGAGTGTACCTCCTGACCATATTACACCTTAACTTAGCCTGTATTGCTGCTTTTTCCTGGTGTGTTACACCAACAGGATTTTGCGGCACTTACAGCGGGCGGAGTGTGCCTCCTGACCATATTACACCTTAACTTAGCCTGTATTGCTGCTTTTCCCATTTCCCTGCAGGCCATTAGAATGTCTGGAAGGCAAACAAGGAGAGGCAGACAGTCAGGAGCCAAAAAAAGAGGGCAAGCAGGCTCTGTGTCTAGAGACAACAGTGCTGGTCGTGGACGCGGTGCATCGCCATCAGCGCGTGGCCATGGGACACGCTTGTCCTTCTTTTCGGCAGCTGGACGTGTTGAGCCGCATCATGCCGAAGACTTGGTAGAGTGGATGACCAAGCCCTCCTCATCCTCCTCATCCTCTCTCACCCAGGCTCAGGGTACTGGCAAAGCAGCTGCCAAAGCGTCCTCTTCCCTGGTATCAATGTCATCATCAGTCACTCCTTCCCTAGACCAACCATGTCCTCCTGAGGAGTCCCCCGAACTGTTTGAGCACAGTGTTGGGTACATGCTCCAGGAGGATGCCCAGCGTTTCGAAGGGTCTGATGATGATACCCAGCTAGAGGAAGGCAGTAGCGTGAGAGCAGAAAGAGGGGATGCTCAAGAAGGACACCAATCTGGCAGTCATGTTCCAGCAGCTGCAGCATACTGCCAGATTGGCTCCAGTGATGAGGAGGGAGGGGATGATGAGGTCACTGACTCCACGTGGGTGCCTAATAGGTGTCACGCCGTGTCTGGGATTTTATCCCAGGGCCTGGTGTTCATAGACTGTTTTCCTATGTCCTGAGCCACCAGTGAACTGGTTTTATGTTAGCATCGTAGTTATGTTCTTTTTCACTAGTGGGGATGTTTGCTCCACCCTGGGACCAGCTGTCAGCAGTCTTCTCATTAGTGTCCCTATATATTCCCACTTCCCCTTCCTGTCCGTGCCTTAGGATAGGTTCCTGTTTATGGATGCTCTTGCTTTTTGGTTATCTACTTGGCTCGTCTTGACTACGATTCCTGGATTATCCCTTGAACCTGGTTAACCTTGCTGCCGACCCTCCCTGGCTTGTTCTGACTACGTTACCTGGATTGTCCTTTTCCCTCCTGGGATCCTGTCTTCTGCCTACTAACCGTGAGTTGTTGCTGGGGGTTGTGGTTAGGCTATCTGCACCTTCCTTTGTGGTTCCTTATTTCCTGTCTGTGGGAGATCTCAGCCGTCCCTCCACCTGACACCGGGATAACAAGACTACCGGTCAGGAAAGCGGAGGGACGGTTGTAGTTTCCTGGCAGACCTGACATTATCCTAAGGCCAGATGGACCTCAGCGAGCTGGTGCAGGCAGTCTCTCTACAGGGTCAGATGTTGGGTGAGCAGGCTAATCATGTACAGTCATTGGAGGAGAAATTGGGTGCCATCGCTACTCTGTTATCTACTTTGGCCTCGGCACATGGTACTAGTCCTGCTACACCAAAAAATCTTGAGTCTGGGGTTGGGGAACCTGTAGTTGTGTCTAAATCTGTGGGTTCTCCCGCTCCAAAGATACCTCTCCCCGATAAGTATGATGGGAACCCCTTGGATTGCAGGGGATTTCTCAACCATTGCCGGTTGCATTTTAAAAATCAACCTTCTGTGTTTACCTCTACCCAAGCCAAGGTGACATTTATTATTTCCTTGCTTAAGGGTAGAGCTCTGTCCTGGGTGTCGCCTCTTCTTGAGAAAGATTCTCCTGTACTTACTGATTACCCCACGTTTATGCAAACCGTTGAGAGAATATTTGACGTTCCTGACAGAGTAAGGGCAGCTGAGGCCAGTATTCTTGACTTACACCAGGGTAAACGCACAGTAGCATCTTATGCAATAGAATTCCGCACACTTGCGGCAGATACTTCCTGGGATAATTGCGCCCTTAAGGCCGCCTTCCGCAGAGGTCTAGCGGAACGCATTAAGGACGAATTAACTTACCGTGAGATCCCAGTGGCATTGGAGGATTTCATCAATTTGTGTATCCTCGTGGATACTCGCTTCTCTGAACGCCAGTCTGAGAGGGAGCGTCAGAGACAATTTTTTCCTCCAACCGCCAGGTTTGAGGAAGAACCCATGGATGTAGGGGCTGTGCGTTTGTCTGATGATGAACGTACCAAACGCAGAACTCTAGGCCTCTGTCTATTTTGTGGTAAGCCGGGTCACTTCCTGCATTCTTGTCCGATGTGACTGAAAAAACTCCCGGGCTTAATGGGAGATCAAGGAGCCCCATTAGGCCACACTGTTTTGAAACCTCCTCTAGAGAGATTAGTAGTACCCGTATTATTATCTTGGAACAATAAGAGCTACTCCACCGTTGCCTTTGTTGATTTCGGTGCAGGTGGGGTATTTCTCGATGCAACGCTGGTTAAGAGTCTTCAGATTCCGACGGTTCCGAAAGATCCACCTCTGTGTGTAACTACTCTTGGCGGAGAACCTCTTGGTGATGGACTTATCTCTCTAGAGACCAAGCCCCTTTCCGTTCTAGTGGGGGCTCTGCATTCTGAAGAGCTATCATTTAATGTCATTCCGTCTCCTAAGTATTCTGTAATTCTTGGGTTCCCTTGGTTATGTAAACATAACCCATCTATTGACTGGTCCTCTGGTCAAATTTCTGCCTGGAGCACCTTTTGTCATGTTCACTGTATCCAAAAGTTTATAGGTAATAAAGTGTCCATTCTTGGGGTCTCTACTGTCCCTGAACTACCGGAGGCTTATGCCGGGTTTGCTGACGTATTTTCTGAAAAAAAAGCATAGGGCCTCCCTCCACACCGCCCGTATGACTGTGCTATTGACTTACTTGCTTCCCGGTTCTCCTCTTCCTAAGGGGAGAACCTATCCTCTTAACTAGGGATGAGCTTCGTGTTCGAGTCGAACATACGTTCGACTCGAACATCGGCTGTTCGATCGTTCGACGAAGATCGAACGATTTGGGCCGTTCGCGCCAAATTCGAGTGACGCGAACGGCCCACAATGCACTACGCCATCGCAGTGTCATCCAGGCGCTGTGATTGGCCAAGCATGCACTGTGACCCCGCATGCTTGGCCAATCACAGCGCCGGCAGCGAGGAGAGCAATGATTGGCCACAGGCAGGATGCCTGTGGCCAATTATTGCTGAGGGTGTTTAGTACACGCCCCACACTATAAAAGGCCGCCAGCACGGCGGCCTAGTGTAGTGTGTTCCGGAGCAGGGAAAGAGCAGCATAGGCAGGGACAGTGACTTTTATTTCTTTCTTGCTTAACCTGGATTCCTTTAGTTTAGGGAAAGAGAAGGATAGGTAGGGAGAGTGTCAGTGTGTTTTGTGCTTGTGCTATAGTGTGCTTAAAAAAAACATTTTTTCTAGGGACAGAAAACTGTAGGTAGGGAGAGTGTCAGTTTCTTTCACTGTGCAAGTCCTTGTTTCTAGGGACTGGGAAGGACAGTGAGTGAATTCTCCTTGTGCTATAGTGTGCTTAAAAAAAACATTTTTTCTAGGGACAGAAAACTGTAGGTAGGGAGAGTGTCAGTTTCTTTCACTGTGCAAGTCCTTGTTTCTAGGGACTGGGAAGGACAGTGAGTGAATTCTCCTTGTGCTATAGTGTGCTTAAAAAAAACATTTTTTCTAGGGACAGAAAACTGTAGGTAGGGAGAGTGTCAGTTTCTTTCACTGTGCAAGTCCTTGTTTCTAGGGACTGGGAAGGACAGTGAGTGAATTCTCCTTGTGCTATAGTGTGCTTAAAAAAAACATTTTTTCTAGGGACAAAAAACTGTAGGTAGGGAGAGTGTCAATTTCTTTCACTGTGCAAGTCCTTGTTTCTAGGGACTGGGAAGGACAGTGAGTGAATTCTCCTTGTGCTATAGTGTGCTTAAAAAAAACATTTTTTCTAGGGACAGAAAACTGTAGGTAGGGAGAGTGTCAGTTTCTTTCACTGTGCAAGTCCTTGTTTCTAGGGACTGGGAAGGACAGTGAGTGAATTCTCCTTGTGCTATAGTGTGCTTAAAAAAAACATTTTTTCTAGGGACAGAAAACTGTAGGTAGGGAGAGTGTCAGTTTCTTTCACTGTGCAAGTCCTTGTTTCTAGGGACTGGGAAGGACAGTGAGTGAATTCTCCTTGTGCTATAGTGTGCTTAAAAAAAACATTTTTTCTAGGGACAGAAAACTGTAGGTAGGGAGAGTGTCAGTTTCTTTCACTGTGCAAGTCCTTGTTTCTAGGGACTGGGAAGGACAGTGAGTGAATTCTCCTTGTGCTATAGTGTGCTTAAAAAAAACATTTTTTCTAGGGACAGAAAACTGTAGGTAGGGAGAGTGTCAGTTTCTTTCACTGTGCAAGTCCTTGTTTCTAGGGACTGGGAAGGACAGTGAGTGAATTCTCCTTGTGCTATAGTGTGCTTAAAAAAAACATTTTTTCTAGGGACAGAAAACTGTAGGTAGGGAGAGTGTCAGTTTCTTTCACTGTGCAAGTCCTTGTTTCTAGGGACTGGGAAGGACAGTGAGTGAATTCTCCTTGTGCTATAGTGTGCTTAAAAAAAACATTTTTTCTAGGGACAGAAAACTGTAGGTAGGGAGAGTGTCAGTTTCTTTCACTGTGCAAGTCCTTGTTTCTAGGGACTGGGAAGGACAGTGAGTGAATTCTCCTTGTGCTATAGTGTGCTTAAAAAAAACATTTTTCTAGGGACAGAAAACTGTAGGTAGGGAGAGTGTCAGTTTCTTTCACTGTGCAAGTCCTTGTTTCTAGGGACTGGGAAGGACAGTGAGTGAATTCTCCTTGTGCTATAGTGTGCTTAAAAAAAACATTTTTTCTAGGGACAGAAAACTGTAGGTAGGGAGAGTGTCAGTTTCTTTCACTGTGCAAGTCCTTGTTTCTAGGGACTGGGAAGGACAGTGAGTGAATTCTCCTTGTGCTATAGTGTGCTTAAAAAAAACATGTTTTCTAGGGACAAAAAACTGTAGGTAGGGAGAGTGTCAATTTCTTTCACTGTGCAAGTCCTTGTTTCTAGGGACTGGGAAGGACAGTGAGTGAATTCTCCTTGTGCTATAGTGTGCTTAAAAAAAACATTTTTTCTAGGGACAGAAAACTGTAGGTAGGGAGAGTGTCAGTTTCTTTCACTGTGCAAGTCCTTGTTTCTAGGGACTGGGAAGGACAGTGAGTGAATTCTCCTTGTGCTATAGTGTGCTTAAAAAAAACATTTTTTCTAGGGACAGAAAACTGTAGGTAGGGAGAGTGTCAGTTTCTTTCACTGTGCAAGTCCTTGTTTCTAGGGACTGGGAAGGACAGTGAGTGAATTCTCCTTGTGCTATAGTGTGCTTAAAAAAAACATTTTTTCTAGGGACAGAAAACTGTAGGTAGGGAGAGTGTCAGTTTCTTTCACTGTGCAAGTCCTTGTTTCTAGGGACTGGGAAGGACAGTGAGTGAATTCTCCTTGTGCTATAGTGTGCTTAAAAAAAACATTTTTTCTAGGGACAGAAAACTGTAGGTAGGGAGAGTGTCAGTTTCTTTCACTGTGCAAGTCCTTGTTTCTAGGGACTGGGAAGGACAGTGACTGAATTCTCCTTGTGCTATAGTGTGCTTAAAAAAAACATTTTTTCTAGGGACAGAAAACTGTAGGTAGGGAGAGTGTCAGTTTCTTTCACTGTGCAAGTCCTTGTTTCTAGGGACTGGGAAGGACAGTGAGTGAATTCTCCTTGTGCTATAGTGTGCTTAAAAAAAACATTTTTTCTAGGGACAGAAAACTGTAGGTAGGGAGAGTGTCAGTTTCTTTCACTGTGCAAGTCCTTGTTTCTAGGGACTGGGAAGGACAGTGAGTGAATTCTCCTTGTGCTATAGTGTGCTTAAAAAAAACATTTTTTCTAGGGACAGAAAACTGTAGGTAGGGAGAGTGTCAGTTTCTTTCACTGTGCAAGTCCTTGTTTCTAGGGACTGGGAAGGACAGTGAGTGAATTCTCCTTGTGCTATAGTGTGCTTAAAAAAAACATTTTTTCTAGGGACAGAAAACTGTAGGTAGGGAGAGTGTCAGTTTCTTTCACTGTGCAAGTCCTTGTTTCTAGGGACTGGGAAGGACAGTGAGTGAATTCTCCTTGTGCTATAGTGTGCTAAAGCATTCCTCATCAACCATCTTTGAAATCCTTGTTTTTTGGACAGTCAGGGAAATTGTCGTTGTGCTATTCTGTGCAAAAGCAATCATCCTGAACCATATTTAGAAATCCTTAAGTAAAGGGACAGAGAAGGACACCTGAAGGTAGCCCTTATTGCTTTTTTCCCATCTCCCTGCAGGCCATCTATTAGAATGTCTGGAAGGCAAACAAGGAGAGGCAGACAGTCAGGAGGCAATAAAAGAGGGCAAGCAGGCTCTGTGTCTGGGGGCAACAGTGCTGGTCGTGGACGCGGTGCATTGTCATCAGCACATGGCCATGGGACACGCTTGTCCTTCTTTTCGGCAGCTGGACATGTTGAGCCACATCATGCCGAAGACTTGGTAGAGTGGATGACCAAGCCCTCCTCCTCCTCCTCATCCTCTCTCACCCAGGCTCAGGGTACTGGCAAAGCAGCTGCCAAAGCGTCCTCTTCCCTGGTATCAATGTCAGACTCATCATCAGTCACTCCTTCCCTAGACCCACCATGTCCTCCTCCTGAGGAGTCCCCCGAACTGTTTGAGCACAGTGTTGGGTACATGCTCCAGGAGGATGCCCAGCGTTTCGAAGGGTCTGATGATGAAACCCAGCTACAGGAAGGCAGTAGGGTGAGAGCAGACAGAGGGGATGCTCAAGAAGGACACCAATCTGGCAGTCATGTTCCAGCAGCTGCAGCATACTGCCAGATTGGCTCCAGTGATGAGGAGGGAGGGGATGATGAGGTCACTGACTCCACATGGGTGCCTAATAGGAGAGAGGAGGAGGAGGAGGATGAGGAGGAGGCACATCTCCAACGAGGCAGGATGCCCTTTGGTGGCCAGCGTAAGGGCAGTACACCGACGGAATCACACCGCAGAGCTCCGCCTGTGCAGGGCGCTGCCTCTGCCCGTCATTCAAAAAGTTCCTTGGTGTGGGCCTTTTTTGAGGCTAGTGCATCAGATCGCACAGCTGCTGTTTGCAACATATGTCTCAAGCGTATATCGCGTGGCCAAAACATCAGCCGCTTGGGTACCACATGCCTGACCAGACATATGTTGACCTGCCATGCAGCTCGTTGGCAAGCCTACCTCAAAGACCCACACCAAAGAACAAAGCGGACCTCTCCTTGCACCGCATCAGCTGGGATCTCCAACCCCACTATAACTTCAGTCCTCTCTGAAACATGCACTGAGAGGAATGAAGGTGTAGAATTAGGTGTGTCACAGCCAAGTACTTGCGGCCACTCTGCTAGCAGTACACCGACGTCCGATTCTAGCAGGCAAATTTCCCTGCCCCAGCTGCTGGACCGTCGAAAGAAGTTCACTCCCAGCCATCCACATGCCCAGCGGTTGAATGCTAGCTTGGCTAAATTGCTAGCGCTTCAACTGCTGCCTTTTCAGTTGGTAGACTCGGCCCCCTTCCGTGAGTTTGTGCAATGTGCGGTTCCTCAGTGGCAGGTTCCCAAACGCCACTTTTTCTCACGGAAGGCTATTCCGGCTCTCTACCGGCATGTGGAAGGCAATGTCTTGGCCTCGCTGGACAGGGCGGTCAGCGGTAAGGTGCATATTACCGCTGACTCATGGTCCAGCAGGCATGGACAGGGACGTTACCTTTCTTTCACGGCCCATTGGGTCACTCTTTTGGCAGCTGGGAAGGATGCAGGACAAGGTGCAGTAGTGTTGGAGGTTGTCCCACCGCCACGCCTCCAAAATGCTACTACTGGTTGTGACACACCTCTCTCCTCCACCCCCTCCTCTTCTTCTTCCTCCATGGCCTCTTCCTGTGGTTTGTCCTATGAACCAGCGGTGCTCCGTAGCCGTTCACGGGGCTACGCAAGTACGCAGGCAAAAAGATGCCATGCCGTGCTTGCGCTGGTGTGTTTGGGGGACAGAAGCCACACTGGGGCAGAGGTCCTGTCTGCTCTGCAGGGCCAGGCCGAGAGGTGGTTGACGCCACGCCAGCTTAAGCCAGGAATGGTGGTTTGCGACAATGGCACCAACCTCCTCTCCGCCCTTCGACAGGGACAACTGACCCATGTGCCCTGTGTGGCTCACGTCCTTAACCTGGTGGTGCAGCGTTTCTTGGGCAGGTACCCGGGCTTACAGGATGTCCTGAGGCAGGCCAGGAAAGTCTGTGTGCATTTCCGCAGATCTTATAATGCCAGTGCTCGCCTGGCTGAGCTGCAAAAGGAGTTGAACCTGCCCAAGAACCGCCTTATATGTGACATGCCCACCAGGTGGAACTCAACGTTGGCCATGCTGCAGCGGCTGCACACGCAGCAGAGGGCCATCAATGAGTACCTGTGCGACTACGGCACCAGGACAGGGTCAGGGGAGCTTGTTTTTTTTTCTCCACGCCAGTGGGGCATGATCAGGGATGCATGCACTGTCCTGGCACCATTTGAGGAGGCCACGAGGATGGTGAGCAGTGACAGTGCATGCATCAGTGACACTGTACCTCTTGTCCACCTGTTGGAGCACACGCTGCGTGGAATAATGGACAGGGCACTTGAGGCAGAACAGAGGCAGGAAGAGGAGGACTTCCTTGCCTCTCAAGGCCCCCTTTACCCAGACAGTGTTCCTTCTGTCCCACCCATCGCACAGGAAGAGGAGGAGGAGGAGGAGGAGGAGGAGGAGGATTGTGTCAGCATGGAGGTGGAGGCTGGCACTCAGCATCATCAGCAGCAGTCTTTTAGGGATGATTTACAGTCCCAAGAAACCAGTGGACTTGTACGTGGCTGGGAGGAGGTGACTGCGGATCATGTCGTCCTTAGTGACCCAGAGGACTCCGGAGCGAATGCCTCAGCAAACCTACGCTGCATAGCCTCCCTGATCCTGCAAAGTCTGCGGAAGGATCCTCGTATTCTTCGGATCAAGGAGAGGGACCATTACTGGCTGGCCACTCTCCTTGATCCACGGTACAAGGGTAAGGTTGCGGACCTTATGTTACCGTCGCAGAGGGAGCAGAGGATGAGACAACTCCGGGAGGCCTTGCAGAAAGGTCTGTGCAACGCGTTCCCAGAGACTGGGAGGTTACAAACTCCTGGTCCTGGACAACGAGTTGCTGAGGCTTCGGCCAGTCAAAGAAGGAGCGGTGGGGAAGGTGGCCGTCTGACCGATGCGTTCAGACAATTCTTTAGTCCGCAGCCCCAAAGTATGATCGGTTCCAGCAACCATCGCCAGCGTCTGATAAACATGGTGCAGGAATATCTAGGGGCAAGGTCAGACTTGGACACCTTCCCCACCGAAAATCCTCTGGCTTACTGGGTCTTGAGGATGGATCACTGGCCAGAGCTTGCACAGTATGCAATTGAGCTACTGGCCTGTCCTGCATCCAGCGTTCTTTCGGAACGCACATTCAGTGCTGCTGGAGGATTTGTCACGGAACACAGGGTGCGCCTGTCCACCGACTCGGTTGATCGACTGACTTTCATCAAGATGAACCAGTCTTGGATCACCACCAGCTACCACACACCTGATGCTGATATAACAGACTAATTGATTTTAACATGTCACATCCCTTCAAGACTGATGCTGATGCTGAGTGCCTGTGCTGTTATGTTGACTGGCTATCCTCCTCCTCCGAGTCCTCAATGATACGATTGATGATGATAGCTTGGAAGATCATTTTTGTTTATGGGTGCCGCCACCAGTGGCTAAGGCCCAATTTTTCAGCCCCTGTTTAACAGGGGCGTGTAATTACAATTTTTGAAGCAATACTTTGCAACAGGGCTCATTGCTGTGCTCCAAGTACAGTATGTGTGAGGGGTTGGAGTGTTGTGCCACCAGTGCCTACGGCCCAATTTTTCAGCCCCTGTTTAACAGGGGCGTGTCATTACAATTTTTGAAGCAATACTTTGCAACAGGGCTCATTGCTGTGCTCCAAGTACAGTATCTGTGAGGGGTTGCAGTGTTGTGCCACCAGTGCCTAAGGCCCAATTTTTCAGCCCCTGTTCAACAGGGGCATGTAATTACAATTATTGATCTAATAATTCACAGCAGGGCCCATTCCTGCACCCACCAAGCAAGAGTAACTCTGAGGGCTTACAGTGTTGTGGCAACACCACCACCACCACCACCACCACGAAAGGCCCAATTTTTCAGCCCCTGTTCAACAGGGGCATGCAATTACAATTCTTGATCTAATAATTCACAGCAGGGCCCATTGCTGCACCCACCAAGAGTAACTGTCAGGGCTTACAGTGTTGTGGCACCAGCACCACCATCAAAGGCCCAATTTTTACTACCACTGTTCAACAATTATATGTAATTACAATTCCTGATATAATAGTTGACAGCAGGGCGTTCCAGCACCAACCAAGAGTAACTGTGAGTGCTTACAGTGTTGTGCCAACACCAACTAAGGGGCCTATTTCTGCAGATTATATACGGCAGGTCCCTACTTTCAAACATCCAACTTACAAACGACTCCTACTTGCAAACGCAAGAAGACAACAGGAAGTGAGAGGAAATCTACCCCTAGGAAGGAAAATTCTCTCCTGTAAGAATTAATATGGGAGAAAGGTGTCTCCTCTGTACTGATGCTTTATCAGCAATCCTTGTTTCAAGAAAAACACCACATTTCAAAAACAGTTGTCATTGGGACGGAAAGTGAGGTGAAATGTTCTGAACAGGGGCACAGACAGCAAAACAAATGTTACAGGGGTGATAACCCTTACCTATGTTTTCCAAAAAGTTTAAAAATAGATTTTTGGGCTGGAGCTACACTTAAACAATGTACCTGTTCAAAATTACAAACACATTCTACATAAGAACAAACATACAGTCCCTGTCTTGTATGCACCGCCTGTATACGGCTGTTCAGAGTATATAGGGCCTTTTTTATTTTATGTGCGGGGTTCCCCTTAATATCCATACAAGACCCAAAGGGGCTGGTAATGGGCTGGGGTAGGGGGGGGGGTCATGGGGTAGCTATGCCATTTTTCTTAAAGATTTTCATCCATATTACCGGGACCAGACATTACATTAAAGCCGCAAGCAGTTTTAAATGGCTTTCTTTTCCTTTAGAAGTGTCATTTTGTGCAGGGACAGTTCTAAACACGGGAAACACGTGGCACTTCACAGGCATACTTTAGACACCCCCCAGGTACGATATTTAAAGGAATATTTGACTTTTTTTTTTTCACTTTATGCATCATTAAAATGACTGCTCCCGAAAAACGACCGTTTTTAAAACTTCTTTTTGCATTGATACATGTCCCCTGGTGCAGAACCCGGGTTCCCAAACCCTTTTTAGGACAATAACATGCATAATAGTTGTTATAATTAGCACTTTAGAATTCGAACGTTCGCATCCATTGTATTTAATAGGGTTCTAATGTTCGTACGAACTTTCGGTCCGTTCGCGGGTTCTGGTGCGAACCGAACCCGGGGGTGTTCGGCTCATCACTACTCTTAACCTTGCGGAAACCAAGGCTATGGAGGAATACATTGAAGACAGTCTAAAAAAGGGTTTCATCCGGCCTTCCTCCTCTCCTGTGGGAGCAGGCTTCTTTTTCGTGGAGAAAAAAGATGGAGGACTTAGACCCTGCGTTGACTACAGATCTCTCAACCGTATTACTGTAAAAAATCGGTATCCGTTGCCCTTAATTACTGAGCTGTTTGACCGTGTCCAGGGGTCAAAGATCTTTACCAAATTGGATCTTCGGTTTGCATATAACCTCATTAGAATTAAAGCAGGAGATGAATGGAAGACAGCTTTTAATACCAGAAGGGGGCATTATGAGTGTCTTGTGATGCCTTTTGGGCTTTGCGATGCTCCCGCGGTATTTCAAGAGTTTGTGAATGACATTTTCAGGGATCTACTTGACTCTTTTGTTGTTGTCTATTTAGATTATATACTCATTCACTCTAAAGACTTAAAGCTTCACCGTGGCCATGTTTGCACTGTTCTCCAACGTTTAAGAGATCATAAGCTGTACGCCAAACCTTCCAAGTGCTCTTTTGAACAATCGGAAATACCTTTCTTAGGTTATATAATTTCATCTAATGGATTCCAGATGGACTCCAAGAAACTCGATGCTATCTTACAATGGCCTAGACCTTCTACCTTAAAGGAAATACAGCGTTTTATTGGATTTTGTAACTACTACCGCAAATTCATCAAGAATTTCTCCAAAATTTTGGCTCCCATCACCGTCCTCACAAAAAAAGGGACCAAATGCTCTCAGTGGCCTCCTGAAGCTCTGGAGGCTTTCGACCTTCTAAAATCTGCTTTTTGCTCTGCTCCTGTTCTTCGCCATCCTCAGCCTTCGGCTCAATATTTCTTGGAAGTTGATGCCTCCGAAGTAGGGGCCGGAGCAGTATTATCCCAACGAGAACCCACTTCTAACAAGTTGCATCCGGTTGCCTTTTTCTCCAAGAAGTTCTCTGCTGCAGAACAAAAATATGACATAGGGAATAGAGAACTTTTAGCTATAAAATTAGCATTTTCCGAATGGAGACATCTTTTAGAAGGTACGGAACTTCCTGTTGTGGTTCAAACTGACCATAAGAACCTAATCTACTTAGAGAAGGCCCAAAGACTGAATCCCAGACAAGCCCGCTGGGCGTTATTCTTCACCCGATTCAACTTTGTAGTGACGTACATTCCTGGCACCAAGAACACCAAGGCCGATGCCCTGTCTCGGCAATTCCCTTGTGAGAAACTGCAAATACCTCCTGATCATATTGTTCCTCCGGAACAAATTATTGCACAACTGGATACTGCTTTACAAAGGAACTTGTTGGCCGCACAGTCTCGGGCACCTTCTAATCTCTCAGTTCCACCCAATACCTTGTTTGTTCCCCTAGAATTACGAAAAGAAGTGTTACAGTGGGCCCATGGCCAGATGGTACCTGGACACCCAGGTATCAACCAAACCTTCCTACGTTTGAAGTCCCTGGTTTGGTGGCCTACTCTAAAAAAGGATGTTATAGCCTTTGTTAGAGCCTGTTCGGTTTGTGCTGCCATCAAAATGCATCGTTCTGTTCCACAAGGTCTACTTCAACCGTTACCTGTTCCTCGTGCTCCCTGGACTCATATCAGCATGGATTTTATCGTGGACTTGCCCACCTCCAGTGGAAATACCGTAATTTGGGTGATAGTGGACCGATTTTCAAAGTTGGCCCACTTCATTCCCATGCCCGCACTACCTTCTGCCCCAAGCCTGGCTTTATCCTTTATTGAGAATGTCATCCGCTTACACGGCATCCCTGTTGATATTGTTAGCGATAGAGGCCCTCAATTCATATCCTCGTTCTGGAGGGCCATTTGCAAACATCTGGGGATCAAGAATTCCCTGTCCTCTGGATACCATCCTCAATCTAATGGCCAGACAGAGAGGGTCAATCAAGATTTGGAGATCTACCTATGAGCTTATATCAGTGCTGAACATGACAACTGGAGCGAGATGTTACCTCTAGCAGAACTAGCACACAATTCGCAGTGGCACTCTTCCCTTAGATGTTCCCCTTTCCAAGCTGCCTTTGGGTATCAACCCAGGGTTCTCCCCTTCCAGTCTTCCTTGGTGGAGGTACCTGCGGCAGCCAACATGGTATCAAGATTGACTACGCACTGGAGAAACATAAGAAAGGTTCTGCTTCAGTCTGTACATAGATACAAGGGGTATGCAGATCGTCACAGAAAACCTGCACCCCGCTATCGTCTTAATCAGCTGGTTTGGTTGTCCACCAAGAACATGAAACTGCGACAACCTTCCTCCAAGTTAGGTCCTAGATTTATAGGACCTTTTCGCATTCTCTGTCAGGTCAACCCTGTGGCTTATAAACTACGCTTGCCCCTTCATCTTCGTATTCCCAATACATTTCATGTATCTTTGCTTAAGCCCTTTGTCAAGAAATGATTCTCTCTCCCCTCTAGACGTCCCTCTCCAGTCTCTGTGGATGACCATCAAGAGTATGAAGTTAGAAAAATTCTGGATTCCCGACATAGGGGTAGACAATTACAATATCTGGTGGACTGGAAGGGCAGAGAGGACTTGGGTGCCTGCTCGTGATGTTCATGCCCCACGGCTGGTCAAGTCCTTCCACGACAGGCACCCATCCAAACCCAAATAGGTTTGGGGGCATCTTTGTGTGGGGGGTACTGTCACGCCGTGTCTGGGATTTGATCCCAGGGCCTGGTATTCATAGACTGTTTTCCTATGTCCTGAGCCACCAGTGAACTGGTTTTATGTTAGCATCGTAGTTATGTTCTTTTTCACTAGTGGGGATGTTTGCTCCACCCTGGGACCAGCTGTCAGCAGTCTTCTCATTAGTGTCCCTATATATTCCCACTTCCCCTTCCTGTCCGTGCCTTAGGATAGGTTCCTGTTTATGGATGCTCTTGCTTTTTGGTTATCTACTTGGCTCGTCTTGACTACGATTCCTGGATTATCCCTTGAACCTGGTTAACCTTGCTGCCGACCCTCCCTGGCTTGTTCTGACTACGTTACCTGGATTGTCCTTTTCCCTCCTGGGATCCTGTCTTCTGCCTACTAACCGTGAGTTGTTGCTGGGGGTTGTGGTTAGGCTATCTGCACCTTCCTTTGTGGTTCCTTATTTCCTGTCTGTGGGAGATCTCAGCCGCCCCTCCACCTGACACCGGGATAACAAGACTACCGGTCAGGAAAGTGGAGGGACGGTTGTAGTTTCCTGGCAGACCTGACAATAGGAGAGAGGAGGAGGAGGAGGAGGAGGAGGAGGATGAGGAGGAGGCACATCTCCAACGAGGCAGGATGCCCTCGGGGGGCCAGCGTAAGGGCAGCACACCGACGGAATCACACCGCAGAGCTCCGCCTGCGCAGGGCGCTGCCTCTGCCCGTTATTCAAAAAGTTCTTTGGTGTGGGCCTTTTTTGAGTCGAGTGCATCAGATCGCACAGCTGCTGTTTGCAACATATGTCTCAAGCGTATATCGCGTGGCCAAAACATCACCCGCTTGGGCACCACATGCTTGACCAGACATATGTTGACCTGCCATGCAGCTCGTTGGCAAGCCTACCTTAAAGACCCACACCAAAGAACAAAGCTGACCTCTTCTTGCAGCGCATCAGCTGGGATCTCCAACCCCACTATACCTTCAGTCCTCTCTGAAACCTGCTCTGAGAGGAATGAAGGTGTAGAATTAGGTGTGTCACAGCCAAGTTCACTCCCAGCCATCCACATGCCCAGCGGTTGAATGCTAGCTTGGCTAAATTGCTAGCGCTTCAACTGCTGCCTTTTCAGTTGGTAGACTCGGCCCCCTTCCGTGAGTTTGTGCAATGTGCTGTTCCTCAGTGGCAGGTTCCCAAACGCCACTTTTTCTCACGGAAGGCGATTCCGGCTCTCTACCGGCATGTGGAAGGCAATGTCTTGGCCTCACTGGACAGGGTGGTCAGCGGTAAGGTGCATATTACCGCTGACTCATGGTCCAGCAGGCATGGACAGGGACGTTACCTTTCTTTCACGGCCCATTGGGTCACTTTTTTGGCAGCTGGGAAGGATGCAGGACAAGGTGCAGTAGTGTTGGAGGTTGTTCTACCGCCATGCCTCCAAAATGCTACTACTGGTTGTGACACACCTCTGTCCTCCACCCCCTCCTCTTCTTCTTCCTCCGTGGCCTCTTCCTGTGGTTTGTCCTCGGAACCAGCGGTGCTCCGTAGGCATTCAAGGGGCTACGCAAGTACGCAGGCAAAAAGATGCCATGCCGTGCTTGCGCTGGTGTGTTTGGGGGACAGGAGCCACACTGGGGCAGAGGTTCTGTCTGCTCTACAGGGGCAGGCCGAGAGGTGGTTGACGCCACGCCAGCTTAAGCCAGGAATGGTAGTTTGCGACAATGGCACCAACCTCCTCTCCGCTCTCCGACAGGGACAACTGACCCATGTGCCCTGTGTGGCTCACGTCCTTAACCTGGTGGTGCAGCGGTTCTTGGGCAGGTACCCGGGCTTACAGGATGTCCTGAGGCAGGCCAGGAAAGTCTGTGTGCATTTCCGCAGATCTTATAATGCCAGTGCTCGCCTGGCTGAGCTGCAAAAGGAGTTGAACCTGCCCAAGAACCGCCTTATATGTGACATGCCCACCAGGTGGAACTCAACGTTGGCCATGCTGCAGCGGCTGCACACGCAGCAGAGGGCCATCAATGAGTACCTGTGCGACTACGGCACCAGGACAGGGGAGCTCGGTTTTTTTTTACCACGCCAGTGGGGCATGATCAGGGATGCATGCACTGTCCTGGCACCATTTGAGGAGGCCACGAGGATAGTGAGCAGTGACAGTGCATGCATCAGTGACACTGTACCTCTTGTCCACCTGTTGGAACATACGCTGCGTGGAATAATGGACAGGGCACTTGAGGCAGAACAGAGGCAGGAAGAGGAGGACTTCCTTGCCTCTCAAGGCCCCCCTTACCCAGACAGTGTTCCTTCTGTCCCACCCATCACACAGGAAGAAGAGGAGGAGGAGGATTGTGTCAGCATGGAGGTGGAGCCTGGCACTCAGCATCATCAGCAGCAGTCTTTTAGGGAAGATTTACAGTCCCAAGAAACCAGTGGACTTGTACGTGGCTGGGAGGAGGTGGCTGCGGATCATGTCGTCCTTAGTGACCCAGAGGACTCCGGACCGAATGCCTCAGCTAACCTACGCTGCATGGCCTCCCTGATCCTGCAAAGTCTGCGGAAGGATCCTCGTATTCTTCGGATCAAGGAGAGGGACCATTACTGGCTGGCCACTCTCCTTGATCCACGGTACAAGGGTAAGGTTGCGGACCTTATCTTACCGTCGCAGAGGGAGCAGAGGATGAGACAACTCCGGGAGGCCTTGCAGAAAGGTCTGTGCAACGCGTTCCCAGAGACTGGGAGGTTACAAACTCCTGGTCCTGGACAACGAGTTGCTGAGGCTTCGGTCAGTCAAAGAAAGAGCGGTGGGGAAGGTGGCCGTCTGACCGATGCGATCAGACAATTCTTTAGTCCGCAGCCCCAAGGTATGATCGGTTCCAGCAAACATCGCCAGCGTCTGATATACATGGTGCAGGAATACCTAGGGGCAAGGTCAGACTTGGACACCTTCCCCACCGAAAATCCTCTGGCTTACTGGGTCTTGAGGATGGATCACTGGCCAGAGCTTGCACAGTATGCAATTGAGCTACTGGCCTGTCCTGCATCCAGCGTTCTTTCAGAACGCACATTCAGTGCTGCTGGAGGATTTGTCACGGATCACAGGGTGCGCCTGTCCACCGACTCTGTTGATCGACTGACCTTCATAAAGATGAACCAGTCTTGGATCACCACCAGCTACCAAACACCTGAAGCTGATATAACAGACTAATTTATTTTCAAATGTCACATCCCTTCAAGACTGATGCTGATGCTGAGAGACTGTCCTGTTATGTTGACTGACTATCCTCCTCCTCCTCAACGATCCGATTGATGATGATAGCTTGGAAGAACATTTTTGTTTCTGGGTGCCGCCACCAGTGGCTAAGGCCCAATTTTTCAGCCCCTGTTTAACAGGGGTGTGTTATTACAATTTTTTATGCAATGCTTTGCAGCAGGGCTCATTCCTGCACTCCAACTAGAGTATCTGGGAGTGTTTGCAGTGTCGTGGCACCAGCACCAGTGGCTAAGGCCCAATTTTTCAGCCCCCTGTTTAACAGGGGCGTGTAATTACAATTTTTGATGCAATACTTTGCAACAGGGCTCATTGCTGTGCTCCAAGTACAGTATCTGTGAGGGGTTGCAGTGTTGTGGCACCAGTGCCTAAGGCCCAATTTTTATGCCCCTGTTTAACAGGGGCATGTAATTACAATTTTTTTATGCAATGCTTTGCAGCAGGGCTCATTCTTGCACTCCAACTAGAGTATCTGGGAGAGGTTGCAGTGTCGTGGCACCAGCACCAGTGGCTAAGGCCCAATTTTTCAGCCCCCTGTTTAACAGGGGAGTGTAATTACAATTTTTGATGCAATACTTTGCAACAGGGCTCATTGCTGTGCTCCAAGTACAGTATCTGTGAGGGGTTGCAGTGTTTTGGCACCAGTGCCTAAGGCCCAATTTTTCTGCCCCTGTTTAACAGGGGCATGTAATTACAATTCTTGATCTAATAATTCACAGCAGGGCCCATTCCTGCGCCCACCAAGAGTAACTGTGAGGGCTCACAGTGTTGTGGCAACACCACCACCACCATCACCACCAAAGGCCCAATTTTTCAGCCCCTGTTCAACAGGGGCGTGCAATTACAATTCTGGATCTAATAATTCACAGCAGGGCCCATTCATGCGCCCACCAAGAGTAACTGTGAGGGCTCACAGTGTTGTGGCAACACCAACATGTAAGGGGCAAATTTCAGCTGAGTATATACGGCAGGCCCCTACTTTCAAACATCCAACTTACAAACGACTCCTCCTTGCAAACGGAAGGATACAACAGGAAGTGAGAGGAAATCTACCCCTAGGAAGGCAAATTCTCTCCTGTAAGAGTTAATATGGGGAAAAAAGTGTCTCCTCTCCACTGATGCTTTATCACCAATTCTTTTTTCAATAAAAACCCCAAATTTTCAAAAAACATTTGTCATTAGGACGGAAAGTGAGGTGAACTGTTCTGAACAGGTGCACACTGCACAGACAGCAAAACAAATGTTACAGGGGTGATAACCCTTCCCTATGTTTTCCAAAAAGCTTAAAAATAGATTTTTTGCCTGGAGCTACACTTAAACAATGTCCCTTTTCAAAATTACAAACCGATTCTACATAAGAACAAACCTACAGTCCCTGTCTTGTATACACCGCCTGTATACAGCTGTTCAGAGTATATAGGGCCTTTTTTATTTTGTGTGCGGGGTTCCCCTTAATATCCATACAAGACCCAAAGGGGGTCTTTTTTAGTTTAGTTTAATTTATTTATCTATTTATTTTTCACAAGCGCAGTGGGTGTACATAGGAAGGGCGTTTTTACTTGGTTACCATTATCTCACATTAAGAGGGCATTGAATTGAAATGCGTTAGTGGTGGTGCTTTTATCCCTGTTGAAGAAAAGCGGGCCTTTCATGTGCGTTCTAAGATATCCTGCTCGCTTTCTGATAACGGGACTGTACGTTTCTAGAGAATGGCAATCAATAAAGGGGAACTCCACTTTCGTTAAAAAAATTATATAGCATAACAATTGCTACACAAGCCATTTTGTAATTTAATGTTCTTATTAATTACCTTTCCATTTAAAACTGCAGCCGTTGTAATTTTTCAAAACTGTCCAAAAAAATTTTTATGCGATTTTGGCATCTTGGAGGCCGTCTGTACACTGTCGGTGTAGGGAAAGCCCCCAGAAATGTCACTTCCGGATTTTCTTGGCTATTTTGCTATTGGCTCACTGGTTTTCCAAGATGCCTGCACAAAAATACAAGTAAATTTTTAGGCATCCCTTGCAATTGGAATTTCATTTTCCAATTTTCTTTGAAAGCTGTATTTCATCTATTGTAGATCTGCCATTTGAACGGAATCCGAGACCTATTAAACAGGTGATACTTTTTTTATTTGCACTAACATATCATTTTTCAGGACGAGCTTTCGGGTATGTCCCTTTCTTCAAGGTACTGCAGTACTCGATTTTCTCTGTCACAATTGCACTAATAAGGCTACAATCACCTCAAGTTTGTTCAAGAAAAAATTCCATCCTGTTTCTTTCAATTTTCTGATCACTATGGTCAATCATTCGAAGATCAAACAAAGGTTCCGAAAATTTACTTTTTTGAACAAAATTTTTAAAGCTGAATTCCAAGCAAACTGGGCACTTGCCTGGTGGGCTGGGGCCGCCGGGGCTGCGAGGACTTGTGGGGCCCAAGGCAGCTGGGCTGCTTTCTGAGCTCGTGCCACTCACCTGGGCTCTCCGCGGCCACCAGTTCAGCTCAGCCATCGGTGCCAGGGAGATGGAAACATGAAGGGGGAGGAGCTAGAGGAGACACCTTCGGCCTTTCCACGGCCATCCGTATAGTTTAGCCGTCGGTACCGGAGGGCGTGACCATGAAGGGGGGAGGAGCTAGAGGAGACACCTGCTGCAGACACTTTGGAGCCGGATCAGAGAGAACGTGAGTGAGACCCCCCCTGTAACCTGAATAGGAGGAGCAGTGGGGGCGGATGCATATAGAAGAATCATTCTTCCTCCTGCAGTCTCTGAATGCCTGCTTCTCCTCTCCCTTTCGCAGGCTTTCAGAGGCTGCAGGAGGAAGATGGAGAGAATGATTCTTCTATATGCAGCCGCCCCCACTGCTCCTCCTATTCATTGATTGGACTCCAGTTGGCTGACACCTCACTCCAATTAGCTCTTGGAGATCTCATTAGTCTAGGGCAGGGGTCTTCAAACTATGGCCCTCCAGGTGTTCAGGAACTACAATTCCCGTCATGCCTAGTCATGTCTGTGAATGTAAGAGTTTTGCAATGCCTCATGTGGTTTGTAGTTCAGCTGGAGGGCCGTGGTTTGAGGATCCCTGGTCTAGGGGTTCACATACTTTTTCCACCTGCACTGTGAATGTTTACATGGTGTGTTCAATAAAAACATGGTAACATTTAATTATTTGTGTGTTATTAGTTGAAGCAGACTGTGATTGTCTATTGTTGTGACTTAGATGAAGATCAGATCACATTTTATGACCAATTTGTGCAGAAATCCATATCATTCCAAAAGGGTTCACATACTTTTTTTGCAACTGTGTGTGTGTGTGTATATATATATATATATATATATATATATATATATATATATAAAAATATATGTATGTGTGTTTTAGTAATCTTATATCCAGCCAGCAGTAAGTTTCCCTACATAAAAACGAGAAACTGATGTTTCATCCACTCTTCACTCCCTTCACCCCCTCCTTTCTGCCCCTCCCACCGTGCAAAGAAAAGATGAAGATGGCGGCGCTGAGCTAAGGAATCTAGCATCATGGCCAAGAACAGATGTCACAGGAAAAGGACCATATACAGATGAACCAATGATATGCACACATATGTGATGACGTTTGCTTATGTCACTTTATTTATATAAGGGGCGGTGAGCCAGAATAAACCCCTGTTGATGAGAAAGAGCTCATACTGACTGGTGTGTCTCAGTGTGATCCTTTTTGCATGCATGCATTCACATCACTTTGATTTTGGGTCAGAGGCAGAATAGAACATACATCCTGGAATTGGACCAGGGATAAATCTATTACACTCCGTCCTGGCTTTGAGCCTCCCCCATGCTCTTCACCTCCCCCCATGCTCTCCACTGCCCCTCTGTGCTCTCCACCTCCCCCCATGCTTTCCACTTCTCCCCCAGTGCTCTTCGCCTCCCCCTCACTGCTGTCCTGCCCTCCCTGTGCTCTTTGCCTCCCCCCTGCTCTCCACCTTGCCCCATGCTCTCCACCTCTCACCCAGTGCTCTTCACCTCCCCCTCACTACTGTCCTGCCCTCGCTGTGCTCTTCGCCTCCCCCCAGTGCTGTCTGACTCCCCCAGTGATCTTTGCCTCCCCCTTGTACTCTCCACCTCCCCATGCTCTCCGCCTCCCCCTCTACTTTCCACCCCCGTGCTCTTCTTCCCTCCCTGTGCTCTCCACCCCCACCCCAATATTTTTTCTTTCTACTGTGTTCTCCAGACCCCCCATGCTCTCCCTTTCCTCCCTGTGTTCTCTGCCTCTACCCTGTCCTCTCACCCCACCCCATGTTCTCAAGGTTCCTCCCTGTGCTCTCCACCCCCCATGCTCTTTCCCCGGTCCCCAATCGCCCCCCCGCACCTTTGCCGGGTTCCCCTCTCCCGGGGGATACATCAGGGTGGAGAGTGGGGAAGGGGCAGATTAACATGTCAGGGCTGCTCAGTCCAAAATGCCCGGGCCTATTTTTTGTCCCAGTCCGGGCCTGGTTAAAGGGGTTGTAAAGGCAGAAGGTGTTTTATCTTAATGCATTCTATGAATTAAGATAAAAAGCCGTCTGTGTGCAGCAGCCCCCCTAACATTTACCTGAGGTCCCTCTCTGTCCAGTGATGTCCCTAGGTCTTCCGAGATTCTCATTCCTGATTGGCTGAGACACAGCAGCCGCCACAATTGGCTCCCGCTGCTGTCAAAGTCAGCTAGCCAATCAGGGGAGAGAGGGGGCTAGGCTGGGTCGGGGCTCCATGTCTGAATGGACACAGGGAGCTGTGACTTAGCTAGGGTGCCCCCGTGGCAAGCTGCTTGCTGTGAGGGCACTGAACAGGTGGGAGGGGCCAGGAGAGCAGAAGAGGGACCTGAGAAAAGGAGAATCTGGGCTGCTATATGCAAATCATTGCAACAGAGCAGGTAAGTATAACGTTTGTTATTTTTATGGAAAAAAAAATAGAAGCCTTTACAATGTCAGCTTTGGTACTTATCTCTATTACTTACATGTGACAGGCTTATTGCACTCCTGGGGAATACACAGGACATTCAAGGCTGTGAAATAGGAGAGAAGCACACAGAGCAGCTACGCCCGCCTCTCTCCTCTGCTGCCTGTTTACAGAAGCCTTTGTATTTTGTGAATGAGTTTACATAATACAGGCTTCTGTGAATGGGAAGCAGAGGGGAGGGGCGGACATAGCAGTTTCAGCAATTCTGCTCTTAAAGGAACTGAGAGCACAGTGAGCAGCCTTCGGAGCTCCTAAAGTCATCTTCCTGGAGCACAAATAACCATTAGATGTGAACAATAGGCGGCAGGCACCACATTAGACTTAACTCCTGATATGACTGCAGTTTTTTCAAAGTGACTGAATTCCTGGAACTCAGTTTTAAAGCTAAAATTTTTAGCACACCTGATTGCTAGCATCGGTCTTCAGACATGATGGTTTGCATGACATAAAGAAATTAAATTATCCACCTGCCGCCTTTTCATACAATGAGATCTGGTCATGTATGATTGTCCTCACTTACCTGGGTTCATGTCACATACATCCGCAGTTTATTCTCGAGAAAATAACATTTCTTTGTTAGAACAATTACTGTATATCACCTTTTGGCAGCATGTTTAAAAACCAAACACCTTACTGTACTCAAATGTATATTTATAACACAAAAAAAAATATGACTCGCTTTTCAGTAAAAAAGATTACGGGTAATATCACACAGCGTGCATCCGTCCTCTCTAAGAAAAGTAGTTGTGTTGACTCAGAAGCTTTGATCTATGATATATTCATACTTCAAGAATCATCTTCTCGGTGTGTTTATTTTTCTCATGGCTTTTAGACTTTTCATGCTTAAACATACAATGCTTGCCTTGCCTTTAGATTCCAGTGACCTTTAAAAGGAAACTAATGGATTGAATCAATATTTTTTTAAAATCTTATATTTATATAAAATCTTTGTTTTATAAATAAACAATTGATAAAAGGTGCAACTATGCCACTGGAATCACAAGGTGGGATACATTTCCTAAATGCAGAGAGCAGAGGAAGCTGTTTGCCTTCACTATCTCTCTTTCTCTCTCTCTCTCTGATTGAAACTCTATACGGCGTTGTCTGTACATAGCTGGGAAGGGGACAAATAAGGTAGGATTTAATTTTCTGCCTTATACAGCTGGGAGCGAATTTCAGTTTGAACTATTGGGTTCTGTATACAGCAGTTTTTTAACCCCTTCCTACCCTGGCTCAGCATGCCATTAAATGAGTCTTTACTTCTCGGGATCAGAAAGGGTTGTCACAGTGTTCACATGATTGGGAGCTGGTCTCACTGGCTCCTGATCATTACAATGTCAGCTCGGTCACTGAGCTTGGATTGAGCTCTTAGCAGAGAAACCTCGGCTGCCCAATAATACAAAATGTGCAGCGTGTGGGTGGTAAAGCCCATCCTTTTTTGCCTCCACATATATGTGTTCCATGAGCAGCAAAATGTTAAAGTATAATTAACCGCGTGCGGACCACCCCACGCACAATTACAGTGGCAGGGCGGCCACTCTGTGCCAGATCACGTACCTAGTACGTGAACAGGCCCCATACAAAGCAAGGCTTATTGCATTGTATTTGTGTTGGGGACAGCACTGAGAAATGCTGGTGTGAACGAGACCTTACACCTGAACTCCAGGCATAGATTAAAAAATACTAAGACCCCTTTCACACTGGAGCGTATTGCAGACGCTATAGCGTTAAAAATAGCGCCTGCAATCCGCCCTTAAAAAGCTGTTACATTGTCTCAGCAGCGCATTGCGGGCGGTTTTAACCCTTTCTCGGCCGCTAGCAGGGGGTAAAACCGCCCCGCTAGTGGCCGAAATGCGCCGCAAATCCACCCATAGCGTCGGAGGTAAAATTTGCGGCGTTTTACCGCCAACGCTATGGGCGTCTCAGTGTGAAATGCAGCTCTGTATCCAATAATGCATTATTCTTTTTTTTTTTTTTTTTTTTTTACCCAAGCAGTGCACATAGATGAATGTGACATTGCAATGTGCCATCTAGTTGTGCTCATGTGCTAACAAAGAGCATGTCAATAGGAATAGAGCAGACTGGCAGAGAGATGAGCTCATGGGTGTGCTTTTGCTCTCCATTCACAGGCTGAGAGAGAAACAAGGCATAACTGAACTGCAGAAAACAAAAATCAGGTCTTCTCCCTTGCCAGACAGAGGTGAGCTGTGTGGCAGAGCTGTGTAAATTTCAAAACTGAATGCACAGAAGTACAAGTAAAACTTCCCTTATGTAAGTGTAGAGGGGTCTCCTTTAAAGACTCTCAGGACTACCTTACCCAGAACCCCATTCGGCACTCAGGGTGCAATGTTCCACCCCAGAGACTCATGGGTGGGGCTATATAAGGAGGAGGCGAGGCTGAGCTCGGCCTCTTTGGGACACGAGACTTCAGTGGAGAGATCTTCCTGTGCGGATCCGCTGTGGTGCAAGGCCTGAAGCCTGGGGCCTTGCGCTGCTACCCAAAAGAGCCTTCCACCCCATCGCGAGCCTGGGTGGCATCTGACTCGGTTTCCTCAACCGCTGCTGAGCCGGAGACCAGACCGCTGCAGACGCTGTGTGTGGAGACACAGCAGGTGGAATTTCCGGGACTGGGATCGCGTCCGGAGGGGTGAGCGAGCACCTGCTTAATCCATATACTGTACAATATTGTTAGGCCTACAGACTGCCGTGGCCCACCAGTTCATATTTAAGTCTCCACTGGAGATCCATAGCAGAACTGAGTCAAACAGATCTCTAGTGGAGTGTTCTGTGTTGGCACTTTTACCCTTTGCATTACAAATGTGTTCCTGAAATGTGCACCACCGTTTAAAGACATGCATGCGAAGAATTCATCCCCTAGAGACTGAGTTATAGGGTCAGGCCTGGCCGGGCCAGATAGTTTATTTAGTTGCTGCGCCATAGGGCGCATAGTGAAGTACTGTTACACGTGGCGCGTGTGTGCCATATCTTACTCGTTATAGTGTGTCTATTGCTGCAGGGCTCTGCAGATAGATTTATGTGATTTGTTACAACTGTTGATTTTTATTGCCAGCAGAAAGTAAACTCGTTATTCTTCTATCATTGCACTGGTGTCTGAATTTAACCATAGAGCATAAGATATATATATATTACCCTAGACTAACTGTGCCAGAAGGGGGTCGAGTAAATTGCCGGGGGTTGGCGGAGCTGTCTTCAGGGCCCAAACTAAATCTGCGGACCTCTTAACTGAAGGTATCGCTACACGTGGGGGTTCTCGTCCGGGATCCTGATACAGCAGGTGAACGCCAGAAGTGCCGGCATGGACCCCATGGACCCGCAAGTAGTAGAAGCGTGGTGCAAAGCCTCTAGGACAGAGTCAAACCAGTCGATAGTCATCAGCCTCCCAGGGGAGGAATGGTCGACTGAGACGGTAGAGGAGTTAATGAAGTCAGTGTCCCCAGATCACACACTGTGAGTGACGGAGATAAAGTCAGACCCAGACATCTCCTATCAGTATGCACTAGTGGAGTACTGGGACGGGATGCCAGAGGCTTGCAAGCGCAAGCGTGTGCGGACGCCAGACAACAGAACCTATAGGTTGGCGCACACAGTAACTGTTAAGAAGGAGCCATCACCAACGGGATCACCGCAGGCTGCGGCCCGTACCCCACCTGAAAGAGGAGACAGGGCGACGCCTCCGGTGGCGCCTGCAACTGTCACTGCTATATCACCAGAACTGATAAATGCAATAGGGGATCTGCTAACCAAGTGGCAGAAGACAAGTACGGTGCATGTAGAGACTAGCTACCGGAGACTAAAGACATTCTCAGGGAAGCTCCCTGTCCCTGCAGGGGAGGAAGACTTTGATACTTGGGTGGAGCAGGCATTACAAGCAGTGGAGGCATGGGAGGTGCCTGAAGCGCAGAAGAGGCAACGAGTGATAGAAAGCCTTAAAGGCGCAGCAGCAGAAGCAGTGAAAAGTTTCCGGTTTGGGAATACAGACTGCACGGCTCAAGACTGTCTAGCCATGCTACAGGAAGAGTTCGGTCAGTTGGAAAAGGTGACAGAGATGGTCTACCAATTCGAACATACTTTCCAACAGCCGAATGAGAAGCTTTCAGAGTATGTCAGAAGACTGAACAAGTTGCTGTGTAAGATTGTCTTGAAGAAGGGAATGATGCCCTAAGATACAGATGCGGCAAGAATGAAGCAAGTCTTAAAGGGAGCGTTACGCTCGGATTCAGTCTGGTTGCAATTGAAAACCTCAGGAGGAGGAACGTCACTGACTTACTCTGATTTGATAAAAATCATCAGAGATGAGGAGGCACTGCAGAAGGATCAGGCAATGATATAGACAAGTCATGCCCCTACACCAGTGATAGTCAACTAGCTCATGACTCCAGAAAGGGACTCAGAAGTGGACACTTTGAAATCACAAATGTCTCAGGTGTTAGAGATGCTAACCTCTCTGATGGCGAAAGACATACAGGGTCCAGAGAAAGAGGTAGCGAGAAAGGAACTGTTCCCAGTTGCTTCGGCACTCGCATCTCTGCAAGACTGGGGGGACATAATCTGTTTTAACTGTGGGGGAGTTGGCCACATTGCAGCTACATGTTCCAGTCCCAAGAAGAAGAAAACAGATAACCGCAAGCCGGCGGGAAACTCCAGAGGGCCCCGGTGAAGGAGTCAACCGGGTGCCCATCATCTTCAGTGAGCTCCAAGCTGAATGCGAAGCAGAAGAGAAGAGGAGACAAAACCCCTCAGAGGAGACACAACATTCCTCAACAGAGATACACTCCAGAGAAAGGGGGCAAGACCCCTCAGAAGAGGCACAGCATTCCCCAAAGGGGATGCACACCTAAGAAAAACAATAGTATCCCTCAGCGGGTCTGTACACCCATTAAAAGGAGGGAAATCAATGCATACCAGGCTCAAGAAAGACTAAAGTCCAAAGGGAGTTGGACGAGAAAGAGTCCGAAGAGAAAGGGCCAGAAGGAGGCGACCCCTGCCAGGCCATATCCGGAGAAACTGGTGGGCCCATCTCCTATAGTGCCCATTCAAGTGGAGGGAGTCTACACCAGAGCCATCTTGGATACTGGGGCACAAGTGACCCTATTATACAGGGATTTCTACGATAAGCACTTGAGTCATCTGCCCATCCAGAAGATAGAGGAACTGGAAATATGGGGAATCGGAACCCAGAGCTTCCCCTATGATGGTTATTTGCCCATCAAGATGACCTTTGACCCATCTGTGGCTGGGAAGGCCGAAGTGTTTGACATCCTGGCGGTTGTGTGCCCTCGGCCGCCTGGAGCCAACAAGAGTTCCCTTATAATAGGGACAAACACGGACCTGGTCCGAAGACTCCTGACCCCTCTAGTGAAAGAGAAGGGGCAAGCGGCCACCAAGATCCACCCCATGCTGAAGACGGCCTACCAACGGCTGGTCCTGGAGCAGTAGACCCCTGGAGAAGGGATAGGGAAGGTGTGGAGACTTGGAAGAGAAGGGATAGTGTTGCAGCCCGGCGAAGTAACCTGTCTCAGAGCCACTGTGAAGCTTACTTGGGAGCAGCCTGGACCCTTTGTCGTGCTGGAGTCCGACCCAAGGGGAGAGTTCTCCTGGCCTGGAAGTGATACCAGAAGTGATTCCGCTGAAGGCCCTGAAGAAGGCCCATTGTAGAGTTCCGGTGAGTGTTAGGAACACTACAGGTGACCCCATGGAGATGCCAGCCAGAATGCTGCTGGGCCAGGTGAGCCCTGCTGCCCCAGTTACCCTGTCAGAAGTCAAGGGGACGGGTGAAGGAGGAGATGTTTGGGAGAAGCTGTCCATGGAAAATCTGAATCTGCCCAGGGCTTGGAAAGAGAGAGCCAAGGCCCAGTTGACCAGATGGGAGAAGATCTTCTCCAAAGATGAGTTCGATGTGGGGTGTGCAAGGAGTGCCACCCATCGAATCTGCCTCCAAGAAGACAAGCCCTTCAGAGAGAGGGTCAGGCGGGTCCCACTAGCAGATCTGGAGGATCTAAGGGAACAACTCGCAGAACTCAAGAGGACTGGTGTGATCCGGGAGTCTAGAAGCCCCTATGCCTCCCCGATAGTGGTGGTCAGGAAGAAGAATGGGTCGTTGAGGCTCTGTATAGACTACAGGACTCTCAACAGGAGAACCATCCCCGACCAGTACACCACTCCGAGGATAGAGGACGCTTTACAGAGTTTGTCTGGAGCCAAGTGGTTCAGCGTTATGGATCTCAAGAGTGGATACTACCAGATCCCTATGCATCCGGAAGACAAGGAGAAGACAGCCTTCATAACCCAGTGGGGTTCTTCGAGTTTGATCGAATGCCTCAAGGACTGTCTGGAGCTCCTGCTACCTTCCAACGTCTCATGGAGAAGACTGTAGGAGACATGAACCTTATTGAAGTCCTTGTATACCTGGACGATGTTATTGTCTTTGGGAGAACCTTGGAGGAACACGAAGAGAGGCTGGAAAAAGTGTTGAGAAGACTCAGTGAGGAGGGACTCAAGCTTTCTCCTGAGAAGTGTCGGTTCTACCAGTCTTCTGTGAACTATCTGGGGCACATAGTGTCTGAAGAAGGGGTGGCCACAGACCCTGAGAAATTGGAGGCAGTTACCTCCTGGCCACGACCCACCACAGTAACAGAACTCAGATCCTTCTTGGGGTTCTGCTCATATTACAGGAGGTTTGTGGAGGGGTTCGCCCGATTTGCCAGACCATTGAATGAATTACTCAAGGCCGAGGGGGAAGAGGACGACTCGGGGCCCAGGAAGCTGGGAGAGTCAGTCAGAGATCAGTGGAGCCAGAAGTGTGAAGAGGCCTTCCAGGCGTTGAAGAAGAGCCTAACCACTGCCCCAGTCTTGGCCTACGCAGACCCAACTAGTCCCTATGAACTACATGTAGATGCTAGTCATGACGGTCTGGGAGGAGTACTTTACCAAGAACACAAGGGACAACTGCGGCCTGTTGCCTACGTGAGCAGGAGCCTGACCCCCTCTGAGAAGAACTACCCTACTCACAAGCTGGAGTTGCTGGCCCTTAAGTGGGCGGTAGTAGACAAGCTCAAAGACTACCTGTATGGGGCGGAGTTCACTGTGAAGACCGACAACAACCCCCACTCACTCTCTGGCACAGTTAGGCAGGCCATTCATGATAGTGTGACCTGTGGGCAAGGGAATTCAACCCCTCGGTTTTGGTGGGAATTCCCTATGCCAACATCATACGCAACGTTGTCTAGGGTTGTACACAGTGTATGTTAGAATTATCTTTGGGGACCAAAGAGTTTAAGTGGGGGGAGTGTGTAGCGGGGTCTCCTTTAAAGACTCTCAGGACTACCTTACCCAGAACCCCATTCGGCACCCAGGGTGCAATGTTCCACCCCAGAGACTCATGGGTGGGGTTATATAAGGAGGAGGCGAGGCTGAGCTCGGCCTCTTTGGGACACGAGACTTCAGTGGAGAGATCTTTCTGTGCGGATCCGCTGTGGTGCAAGGCCTGAAGCCTGGGGCCTTGCGCTGCTACCCAAAAGAGCCTTCCACCCCATCGCGAGCCTGGGTGGCATCTGACTCGGTTTCCTCAACCGCTGCTGACCTGGAGACGAGACCGCTGCAGACGCTGTGTGTGGAGACACAGCAGGTGGAAGTTCCCGGACTGGGATTGTGTCCGGAGGGGTGAGCGAGCACCTGCTCAATCCATATACTGTACAATATTGTTAGGCCTACAGACTGCCGTGGCCCACCAGTTCATATTTAAGTCCCCACTGGAGATCCATAGCAGAACTGAGTCAAACGGATCTCTAGTGGAGTGTTCTGTGTTGGCACTTTTACCCTTTGGATTACAAATGTGTTCCTGAAATGTGCACCACCGTTTAAAGACTTGCATGCGAAGAATTCATCTCCTAGAGACTGAGTTATAGGGTCAGGCCTGGCCGGCCAGATAGTTTATTTAGTTGCTGCGCCATAGGGCGCATAGTGAAGTACTGTTACACGTGGCGCGTGTGCGCCATATCTTACTAGTTATAGTGTGTCTATTGCTGCAGGGCTCTGCAGATAGATTTATGTGATTTGTTACAACTGTTGATTTTTATTGCCAGCAGAAAGTAAACTCGTTATTCTTCTATCATTGCACTGGTGTCTGAATTTAACCATAGAGCATAAGATATATATATATATTACCCTAGACTAACTGTGCCAGAAGGGGGTCGAGTAAATTGCCGGGGGTTGGCGGAGCTGTCTTCAGGGCCCAAACTAAATCTGCGGCCCTCTTAACTGAAGGTATCGCTACATAAGTATTTCACCTGTGCATTTAGCTGTTTGCCTGGAGTTTAACATTAAATAATAATTACTACTATTAAAAACTGCTAAAAATCACCAAATATAAGAAATTCTTATTTTGATTTTTAATATCAATAAATGAGCAAGTGATACGTTTTCTAAGAATTTACATCCTCACAGACTGTTTATATATATTACCAAAAGTATTGGGACGCCTGCCTTTACACATAGCTCCCAACTGTCCCTGATTTCGAGCAATGTCCCTCATCCCTCCTCATTTGTCCCTCATTTTGGTCTGATCTATATCGTTGTATATAAAATGCACTATTTATCTATCAAAAAGTATTTCCCAGTGCTAAACCTTTCATCCAATTTCAAAATTTCTGAATTTGTAAATACTAAAGGCCAAAATAAAGGAATAGTAGTGGTAAAAGGCACTTGTGAGTTTAACCAATAATTTTTTTTGTACAATTCTCCTTTAAGGGGGGCATGGCAGGGGGGCGTGTCCTATGCCTACATACTATTGATAATAGGTGTCCCTCATTTCCATTTCAGAAAGTTGGGAATGCTTTACACACACACATGGACTTTAAAGTGTAAGTTTACCTTTACAGAAAATCTGTAAGGTAAACTTACACTGTACACTCTCCCCCTCCCTCCCCCGGTCCTGCTGACATTGAGTGCCATGATCTCCCGCTGTGACATATCGTATAGCCGCTTTACCGGTTTAGGTATTTGAAATCTCAGCGGCTTTCTCTCCTCTTCTCCTCCCGCTGACAGGATGGACTACACGGGTTCTGATTGGTCGGTGCTGTGCATGTGACAGCGCCAACCAATTAGAATGCCTCCAATATGTACCTTTACAAGGTACATTTAGGAGATTAAGCCGCAGGGATTTCAAATCCCCAGACCGGTAAAGCGGCTAGACGATGTGTCACAGCGGGAGATAGCGGCACTCAAGTTCAGCGGGACCGGGGGTCGGGGAGAGGGTCCAGCGTAAGTTCACCTTACAGGTTTTCTATAAAGGTGAACTTACCCTTTAATGGCATCCCATTCTTAGTCCTTAGGGTTCAATATTGAGTTGGCCCACTCTTTTCAGCTATAACAGCTTCAACTCTTCTGGGAAGGCTGTCCACAAGGTTTAGGAGTGTGTCAGTGGGAATGTTTGACCATTCTTCTAGAAGCGCATTTGTGAGGTCAGGCACTGATGTTGGATGGGAAGGCCTGGCTCACAGTCTCCGCTCTAATTCATCCCAAAGGTGTTCTATCGGGTTGAGGTCAGGACTCTGTGCAGGCCAGTCAAGTTCCTCCACCCCAAACTGACTCATCCGTGTCTTGGACCTTGCTTTGTGCACTGATCCAAATCATTTGGTGGAGGGGAGATTATGGTGTGGGGTTGTTTTTCAGGGGTTGGGCTTGGCCCATTAGTTCCAGTGAAGGGAACTCTTAAGACGTCAGACATTTTGGACAATTTCATGCTCCCAACTTTGTGGAAACAGTTTGCGGATGGCCCCTTTTTGTTCCAACATGACTGCGCACCTGTGCACAAAGCAAGGTCCATAAAGACATGGATGAGTGAGTTTGGGGTGGAGGAACTTGACTGGCCTGCACAGAGTCCTGACCTCAACCCGATAGAACGCCTTTGGGATGAATTAGAGCGGAGACTGCGAGACAGGCCTTCTCGTCCAACATCAGTGCCTGACCTCACAAATGTGCTTCTGGAAGAATGGTCAAACATTCCCATAGACACACTCCTAAACCTTGTGGACAACCTTCCTGGGACTGGGATGCCACTAAAGTTAATTTTTCGTGTAAAGGCAGGCGTCCCAATATCTTTGACAATATAGTATACAGTTGTGCTCATAAGTTTACATACTCATAAGACGTCATAAGGGGCAGGATCACCGGCTGACATCACCCGGTGACCACGCCCCATGCCTATATAAGTCGTTGCGCAGCGCGCACCCGGCATTTCAGCGGGAGAGAGCGTTGTGTCAACATCGGAAGAAGAGAAGAGGGAAGAAGACGATGGAGAAGTCCGGGAAACTGCTAGCAAAAGAGCAGAAGATAATGGAGGAGCCCGGCAGAAGACAGCGGGAGAAGACACGGAGAGCATGGAGAAGAGGCCAGAGAGAGCGGAGAAGTCGGAAGAGACCCCCGGAGCTGACTAATAAATTACTTTAAAAACCTGTATAGTGTGTTTTTTTATTGACACTTTTTTCCCCAGGTGAATGGGTAGGGGTACAATGTACCCCATACTCATTCACATAGGGTGGGGGGCCGGGATCTGGTTGTCGGGAAGGGGCCCTTGTCCTCATCAACGTGGGGACAAGGTGCTTTGGGGTGGGGAGGCGCAGGGCCCCCCTGCCCCAAAGCACCCACCCCCCATGTTGAGGGCATGAGGCCTGGTACGGTTCAGGAGGGGGGAGCTTGCTCGTTCTCACCCCCCTTTCCTGACTGGACCGGGCTGCGTGCCCGGATAAGGGTCTGGTATGGATTTTGGGGGAGACCCCTACGCCGTTTTTTCGGCGTAGGGGTTCCCCTTAAAATCCATACCAGACCAAAGAGCCTGGTATGCTCTTGGAGGGGGAACCCATGCCGTTTTTTCATTAAAAATTTGGCGTGGAGTTCCCCCTCAAGATCATCAGAGAACGAGTTGCATGCCATACTTTGATCCGACTTCAGTGATATTCAATAGACTGAAGTAGGATCAAAGTCGGACCAAAGTAGAGCAGGGAGCATTTTCAAAGTCGGACCGACTTGTGTCGGACCAGTTAAGACGGCTCTTATAGGGAATCATTGGTTTTCACACGTCATGCGACATGAGCTCCCAATGTCGGAACGTTTGTCGCACTAGTGTGAGGATCAAGATGCAAGATCTTTTCTATGGGTTTTTAACTTATCCTTGAGGTGAGCGGGCATTTTGGCTGGTGATGGTGTGCACATAGCATTATACTCAATAGAGAGAGGATCTGCACAGCCGTGTTTCTGTTTACAACATATTTTATGAGAAAAAAATGTAAGAAAATACAGGAGTTGTTTTTTCACTATTATTATTATTTTTATAATTTTTTCATTAATATTTTTGAGCAGTCACACAAGGACTGACTAGAGCAGTGGTTCTCAACTCCTGTCCTCAGGACCCACTAACAGGCCAGATTTTAAGTATTACCTTGGTGAGATGCAGACTAGAATACTGCAATCCCTGAGCAGCAAATTATATCACCTGTGATGCATTTCAGTTATCTTGCAAACCTGGCCTGTTGGTGGGCCCTGAGGACTGGAGTTGAGAACCACTGGACTAGAGTGTGAGACAATCACTATTAATAAGCATTGTACACTTTATATTTGTGTAGCGGCCACCCCCTCACCCCGTCCTCTTTAGCCTAGGGGTATTTCACGCGACAGGGGTGAGGGTGCGCTACGGCCCATGTCCTCCCCATTACTTGCAGGCGAGGTGAAGGCCAATATCTAATGTTTCCTCGGGCCGGTGTCCTGAACATGTACCGAGTCTGTCGTGCAGAAACCTCCCTTTGCTCCCATTAACAGAGTCCACACACCGATCACAATCCAACGGTTAGATTTATTTCGTATCTTCAGTTACAAGGCAATGCGATGGCATGATACGGTGGAATGAGCAGGTCGAGGCACTATACTGATCTGGGTCCCTACACCCCCTATACTATGACCAAGGGCTGTAGGGGTCTCGACATGAAATACCTCCGTTTCGCTGCGGGCCTCTATCAGGGGAAGATGTCCTCCAAGGGAGTTACTGAAGGCCCATCCGTCACCGGGTTGACACTACACCGGGTCTTCGAACGAGTGACCTCCCCAGCCTCCTCACCTCAGATGCGGGTCCCCTCGCGAGGGGCGCCCTGGAGCAACTCCACCCTCGCGGGACCCAGTCGGAGTCACCGGGTCCCAGGCCTCCTCAATAGTACCTCATCCCAGGCTGAAGGTGCCTGGGATGGACTCCATCTTCATCCCGGCCAGGCCTAGGGCGCCTAGGCCGGAACCTTGAACCGCCCGCACCCAGGCTGAAGGTGCCTGGGTGCGTGAAGAGATGATCCCCGAAGACCTCGTGGCGAGGGCGTCTCCCCCTTTTATCTCCTCCCGTCGACACCACGGCGGGTTCCCCGCCCCGGCCGTACCATCTCCAAGAAGGGACAAAGAAGGGTAGCACTCCGGTAGTGATTCTACCCTGAGCCAGTAGGTACACTGACACCCACTGGTCAAGGAGAATATTACACCACCCAATCCTCCACGAATAAGAAAAAGGGGTCTGAACCCTAACATAATTACACACTTGGGTCACACTACTCCCCAAGTGTACCCCACTAAATTGAGGACCCCGCTACATTTGTATGTATATTTTAGAGTTTATTTCATAGCGCTGCACTATTTAACAATTATTATATGTGTAGCGCCTCACACCCTCTCCTCCTTGTCTTTGGCTCCTCGCAAGAAGAGAGGGCACACCCAGCTACATGCCCGTACCCAGTGGCGGAATTTTCAGGGTCGCAGCAGTCGCAGTTGCGACTGGGCCCTGTAGTTCTATGAAGTCCCTGGGGCCCGCCCGCCGCCCGTGTGAGAGGCCCGCCCACCGCTGGATGCAGGGGCGGCACCGCGGCAACCCCCCAAGACAAGTCATAGGAGGTGGAAGGCTGCGATCGGCAGCTCTATTGTGCCTGTGTGGGCAGGGATCTCCCTGGGGCTTGTAGTACTCTCTCTCTCTCGTGTCAGTGTGTATACAGAGAAGAGGGGAGGGAAGGGGAGGAGCCTCTGACCCGGGCAGGTATTAGTTTCACTTTCACACTGCTTGTACAATGTTGCTGATGCCCGGGTCAGAGGCCCCTCCCCCCTCTGCTGTATACATGATTCGGAGATAGAACTACTAGCCCCAGCAAGACCCCCCTGCCTGTGGACACCATAGAGCTGCCGATCGCCACCTCCCACCTCCACCAGCCAGGTACAGGGGAACCCCTGCAAGGGGGGAGTCAGCTGTTTGGGGACACTAATGTAAGGAAGGGGGCCTCTGGGGACACTGTTAGGGGGGGCCTCTCTGGTGATCCTGGTGTAAGTGGGGGAGCTCTATGTGGACCCTGGTGTAAGGGGGGGGGGCTCTCTGGGGGCCCTGGTGTAAGGGAGGCTCTCTGGGGACCCTGGTGTAAGGGGGGGCTCTATGTGGACCCTGGTGTAAGGGGGGGGCTCTCTGGGGACCCTGGTGTAAGGGGGGGCTCTCTGGGGGCCCTGGTGTAAGGGGGGCTCTCTGGGGGCCCTGGTGTAAAGGGGGGGCTCTATGTGGACCCTGGTGTAAGGGGGAGGCTCTCTGGGGACCCTGGTGTAAGGGGGCTCTCTGGGGACCCTGGTGTAAGGGGGGCTCTATGGGGACCCTGGTGTAAGGGGAGGCTCTATGGGGACCCTGGTGTAAGGGGAGGCTCTCTGGGGACCCTGGTGTGAGGGGAGGCTCTCTGGGGACCCTGGTGTGAGGGGAGGCTCTCTGGGGACCCTGGTGTGAGGGGAGGCTCTCTGGGGACCCTGATGTGAGGGGAGGCTCTCTGGGGACCCTGATGTGAGGGGAGGCTCTCTGGGGACCCTGATGTGAGGGGAGGCTCTCTGGGGACCCTGATGTGAGGGGAGGCTCTCTGGGGACCCGGATGTAAGGGGAGGCTCTCTGGGGACCCGGATGTAAGGGGAGGCTCTCTGGGGACCCGGATGTAAGGGGAGGCTCTCTGGGGACCCTGATGTAAGTAGGGGGGCTCTCTGGGGACCCTGATGTAAGAGGGGCTCTCTGGGGAGTCCCCCTATGTGATGGTGTGTGTGGGGGGGGGGCGGTATTGAAGGACCTGGCCTTGGGGCGACAAAGGGAGTAAATCTGGGCCTGGGCAGGGGCAGCGCTGAGTCTGGGGGCAGCTCTATGTGGACCCTGGTGTAAGGGGGGGGGCTCTCTGGGGGCCCTGGTGTAAGGGAGGCTCTATGTGGACCCTGGTGTAAGGGGGGCTCTCTGGGGACCCTGGTGTAAGGTGGGGGGGCTCTCTGGGGGCCCTGGTGTAAGGGGGGGCTCTCTGGGGGCCCTGGTGTAAGGGGGGGCTCTATGTGGACCCTGGTGTAAGGGGGAGGCTCTCTGGGGACCCTGGTGTAAGGGGGGCTCTCTGGGGACCCTGGTGTAAGGGGGGCTCTATGTGGACCCTGGTGTGAGGGGAGGCTCTCTGGGGACCCTGGTGTGAGGGGAGGCTCTCTGGGGACCCTGATGTGAGGGGAGGCTCTCTGGGGACCCTGATGTGAGGGGAGGCTCTCTGGGGACCCTGATGTGAGGGGAGGCTCTCTGGGGACCCTGATGTGAGGGGAGGCTCTCTGGGGACCCGGATGTGAGGGGAGGCTCTCTGGGGACCCGGATGTGAGGGGAGGCTCTCTGGGGACCCGGATGTGAGGGGAGGCTCTCTGGGGACCCGGATGTAAGGGGAGGCTCTCTGGGGACCCGGATGTAAGGGGAGGCTCTCTGGGGACCCTGATGTAAGTAGGGGGGCTCTCTGGGGACCCTGATGTAAGAGGGGCTCTCTGGGGAGTCCCCCTATGTGATGGTGTGTGTGGGGGGGGGCGGTATTCAAGGACCTGGCCTTGGGGCGACAAAGGGAGTAAATCTGGGCCTGGGCAGGGGCAGCGCTGAGTCTGGGGGCAGACACTGAAAAATTAAGTCAGCAGACATGCTGACACCAATGAGAGAAGGTGAGGGAGAAGCTTTCCTCTCTGCGTGGAATACCTCTACCGACTACCCATGAGGCAAGAAGGCATCCTGGCGTGAGATTAGAAGGCACCGTGACCGATCGAACGGAATTCCCGGGGAATCGATTGATTGACGGTAAATGACATTTTGCAGAGCTGAGCAATCAATGCCAACCTCCACCACCTGTGCCTCTTACTGATCTCATCCCTATCCCCCCATTACTTCTATAACAGAGGTGATGGGGGGGATAGGGATGAAATCAGTGGTGGGAGGATGGGATCAGTAAGAGGCACAGGTGGTGGTGGGAGAGGATGGCACCACCACTGCCACCGCAGCCACCCCCCCCCCTCAAGTACCACTGCAGCCACCCCCCTCAACTACTGCCGTTGCCACCCCTCTAAAAAAAAAGTATCAAAATCATGCTTTTTCGGGGGGGGGGGGGCCTTCGTGATTTCTTGCACCGGGGCCCAGAGGTTTCTAGTTACGCCTCTGCCCGTACCCTCCTGTGTAAAGAGGTTGAGGTCTCCACAGCCAGGTTCTCCAGAGAATGGCTCTTATCTTTATGCTCAATAAAGACAAGTCTCTATTTCCCCCAATAACTTCAAGTTCCACACCAGCCGTATCTCCAACGTAGAGTTTATTTCTCTTAAAGCACAGTCTCTGATAGGAAAGGTTGGAGAGAGAACAGGACAGCATAAGGTGTGGGAGAGGTCCAGGCACAAACGTAATACACTTCACTGCTTGGCTTCTCAAGCAGACTCAGCCCATTTGGATAGTCTCCTTAGATAGGGACTAGCAGCCAGAATGGTACTTTAACTAAACGCATAGCCACTACACAAACTGGTGAACTTGGTCTCTGCCACAGACCTGGTGAACTTGGTTTTCAATGCTTGGCCTCTTTGTAAGGAGAAGACATCCCTCCAGAGAGTTACCGGGCCTCTTCCTTCACTATGACTTCTCACCAGTCCCTTGAAATGGTCTTTCCCCGACCTCCTCGTCTAAGATGCGGGTCCCCTCGAAAGGCGGCACCCTGAGGTTCCTCGATCCTTGATGGGCCCCAGCCAAAGGTGTTGGGCCCAAGGCCTTTAGTTGCAGCCCCAGGGCTAAAGGTGCTTGGGACTGATTCACCGACCACCGCCCCTGGGCCAAAGGTGCCCAGGGCGGACAGGAACACACACTCCCTGGGAGTAGGACTCCCGACAACGAACCCCCTTACAGGCAGCGTCTGCCCCTTTTATATCCTCTCCCAGCATACACAGCAGGCCGACCACGCCCACTGCATGGCTGCCGAGAGGGGACACACAAGGCACAGCACTGTATCAGCAGTTCAACCCTGGCCCACCATGGCAGTGCCACCCGCAGGCCACAGGGAACGGTACACCGATACTCTTCCTGCAGACAAAATGGTTGATAATGTCCTAACAATTTAGGTGTTTGAGCATAACTACCACTCAAACACTACCCCTAAATTTAGGAACCCGCTACATATGCTTTGTATTATATTTGATGGTCAGATTAGACATGATTAGCGCAATAGTTTGAATAGAAAAAATAAGTATTTTAATAAAAGCACAGCACTCAGATAACCCCTTGGGTCCAGTGTGACTTCTTCCTGCAAGCTCTGTAAATTCCTTGGATCAAATGAAGTGGATATACAATAAACTTTTCTGGTAATTCTTCACATTGCTTAGGCATTCATACAATACAAGGAAGGTCACATGGTCAAATAAAAGGTCACAATGACATAGTGAGTTTAAACCTTATTCAGCATTCTACAAGCTATTCATACCCAAGGAAATAGATACTGTATCTGTGTCTGATCTTGAAGAAGAGCTGACTTTCTAGGTAGTCCTGAGCATTTCTTAAAGTGAGACAACACTCAGCCTGAAGATTTCTGTTATAGTCAATAATAGTGCCCGTTCACACCGGAGCTCGTTGCCTGAAAAAGTACATGAGGTTCTTTTTGGGCAGAATCGTTTTTGGTCCCATAGACTTCATTTGGTCTCCTCCCTGAAACTTAGGAATTATAAACAAAATAGAGGATTTAGGAGAGTCCATGTTGGATGTGGAGACTTTCATCTTTCTGGTGAAGGAACACAAGAACATATGACCCCTGTGATGCCCATTACATGAAGAGCAGAGAGTTTGGGAAAACATTGGTGGACATGGCTCAAGAGGTCTGACATGACAACACCAAGAACATATGATGGCACAAATTACACTGCTTTCCATAGGCCAAAACAAAAATGCCTGAAGTTTGAAAACACATGAAAAATGCTTGAATAATGCGCATGCTCACATGCAAACAAATCATGCAGAAATAAAAATAGAAATCTAAATCATGATTAAGTGTGATTAAGGCCTCAAATGGCCAATAAAGAAGACAGTAGTTTGAACCAAGATGTAAAAGTATATGTAATGTTAGATTACACTCATGATTAAGTGTGATTAAGGCCTCAAATGGCCAATAAAGAAGACAGTAGTTTGAACCAAGATGTAAAAGTATATGTAATGTTAGATATCTAGCACACAAGCCAATTAGTAGAATGTACTCTATTGGAAAGATGCTCCTTTACTCTGTATCCCATTCATACATTAAAGCGGAGTTCCAACGACATTTAACATTTAAAAAAAAAAAAAACATTTCTGAAGGTAATACATTGCCATGTAATACTCACGTTTTCTCACGCAATTCGTCCCCCGATGTCGCTTTTAATACCCAAAAGAAACTTATATTATTCATTGCTGGCCGTTGTCTTTTTGCTTGTGGGCATGTGAAGCCCACAAGCATTTATTTCTGGGATACGGTGCAGCTGAGCAACCAGCATGCACCGCCCCGTTCTCGCGCATGCTCAGTAATGCGCCGTAGCGGCGCTGTAAAGTATACAGGTTGCCATAACAACGGGCGTCGTCGTCGAAAGTGCCCACTCCATTGTTATGGCAACCTAGCCCTCGGCGCTGCCCACTGACTCCTGGGAAATGATAACACACATCTCCCAGGAGCAGTAGTGAGCGGAGGCGCTGAGGGAAGTGACGTAAGGAGCCTAGGTGATGAAGAAGGAAGATTTTAAGGGACCACATAGGCATAAAAAGGTAAGTGAAAAAAAAAAATGTCTCCAAATGTTTTTCTTTGTATTATTTCATGCACGTTAATGACATTTTTGTTTTTGGGTGGAACTCCACTTTAAGAAAGCCTTGCTCTGAGCAACTGCTGGAGGCCACCATCAGTACCGCTTTCCCAGAGGAATATATGGGGCCACGGTGACGGCATGCTTGCGTAGTATGAAGGGATCGTGTTTGGGAGAAAGGCTGTGTGGTTTGGAGTCAGGCAACACAAAGGATTGCTGCATCTGGGCTGAAGGTATTTATCCAAGTAGGATGCACTCAAGAGGGTGGAGGTATTTATTAAGATAAAGTTGTTCTTTAACTACATGCCGTCAGCCACACAAACAGATGGACATTGCACTTCTGAGGGCGGGACGATGTTTTAAAATGTAATTCTGATCTTGCGCTCCTTCTAGTGCATGCATAAGCATTGTACTGTAAACGTACGGAATTCATTGGACAATACAATTAGCAAACAGAAGAGGAAATTGTTGTAACCAGTGTACACAATGGCTGCCAGTAGTGGCTGGCATTCACTTTCATTTCACACACCAATTGAAGGAAAGCCTGATCACAGCTAGCACCCAGTGTAAACTAGTTTGTGTCATCCAGTACTAAAACAGCCATTCACCCCCCTACAGAATATGTCAGCTCCATCCTGTCTCTGATCTGACTGGTACATTGACCCTTCACCTCCCTTATCCTGTACATCATCTCCATCCTCCCACTATATGTGACCTGTACAATAACCCCTTCACCTTCTTCCTCTGTGTATGACCAGCACATTTAATGGATCTGATGCACCACTACCAAGCTCCATGTTTTAACCCCCTCAGTATCAGTCTGTTTCTTACATTTCCAAAAAATTGTGGCAAAAAAAATTAAATAACCTTGGGGTATCTACTTTCCAAAGGGTTTTTTTTTTTGTACTGTCATGGCATTTTTATTTGCTGTTTTATAACAAAGTAAGGAAAGCTGTTTTTCAAATTTTTGGTCTTTTTTCTTTTATTTAGTAACAAATAAAATAAAGTTGAGGTTATTAGATAACACCAAAATAAATCTCTATCTTTCTCTAAAAAAAAAAAAAAAAAAGATAAAATAAATTTGGGTACAGTGTTGCATGACCGAGTAATTGTCATTCAAACTATCCCAGCACTAAAGACTGAAAAATGGCCTGGACAGGAAGAGATTGTAAAGTGCCAGTGCTTATGCAAAAAATAAAAACCGCAGAGGTGATCAAATACCAGCAAAAGAAAGCTCTATTTGTGGGAAAAAAAGGACGTCAATTTTTTTTGGGAGCCACGTCGCATGACCGCTCAATTGTCAGTTAAATCGACGCAGTGCAGAATCGCAAAAAGTGGCCTGGTCTTTGGCCAGCCAAATGGTCCGGGGCTTAAGTAGTTAAATGAAAAGACGAGGAATTGCTTTCCAACACGACAGGAAAGTACAGAAGGCAATAAAAACATTGGCAAAAGTTCTAATCGCTCTCCACACCACTAATAATGTGTTTGTGTCCCCATTGGAAGTTTCTTCTGTTCCTTGTCTAACCCTTTAATGTTCCATTCAAAAGAAATAAAAAAGCTTTGGCTGCAGTTAGACTTTTATCCTTAATGAAAGTGGAGTTTTCCTTTAAGGTTGAGAAGGGGTGGGCTCAACATTTCTTTAAGCTTGTGAGTCCTATCATTATTCCCTTCTCCGTTTGACACATGTTAGTGTCGGGCTGTTACGCCTCGGGGCCTCAGCTTACCATCTACTTTGCATGTTTGCCAGGACTTCAGTCAGAAATATTTGTTGGAACTGGTCTGCCTGAGACCGTTGCTTATTTATGGAAATTCGAGATATGAGACGTGATTAACTGTTTTCTCAAGAAAACACTGGAGCATAACATTTCACCTTAACGGCTATGTTAGCAGGTCGCTTCCTTATGATGATGTAATAAAAATGAGAATATGGGCTATATCTAAGAACCGAAATGTAACATTATGAATTTAGGGCAAACAAATCCTCCCATAGCGCAAAATATCGGGGGTACTTTATTAGCCAGAGCTTCAAAAGAAAAAAAACATTTGGGGGTGATAATTTCAAAAAATCATATAAAGAGTAGGGCTGTTACTGATTAAAATTTTTGTGTTCGATTAATCGATTAATCGACTAATTTCGATTAATTATAACGCACATACAGTTTTTACAATTTTCCACATCTCCCCCATACCGTAATATACACATCTCCCCCATACCGTAATATCCACATCTGCCCCATACTGTAATGTCCACATCTGCCCCCATACTGTAATGTCCACATCTCCCCCATACTGTAATGTCCACATCTGCCCCCATACTGTAATGTCCACATCTCCCCCATACTGTAATGTCCACATCTGCTCCATACTGTAATGTCCACATCTGCCCCCATACTGTAATGTCCACATCTGCCCCCATACTGTAATGTCCACATCTGCCCCATACTGTAATGTCCACATCTGCCCCCATACTGTAATGTCCACATCTGCCCCATACTGTAATGTCCACATCTCCCCCATACTGTAATGTCCACATCTGCCCCCCCATACTGTAATGTCCACATCTCCCCACATCTCCCCCCATACCGTAAAATCCAGGCAGAACCGCAGAGTATACGGCACAAGCAGGCAGCAGCGCGCCACTACTAGGCCGTTGCCGGGTGGACCAAGATGGCCGCGGCTCCGGAGCTAGGCCGAAGCCGCGGCCTTTCCTATGGACGAGACCGCGGAGCTCATTCCGCGGATCGTCCTCGATCAAAATTATTTTGATCGATCAAAGAAATTAACGATTAATCGAACAATTAATCGTTAATTTCCGCAGCCCTAATAAAGAGCAAACAATGTGGCCAGACAGTGGGGGAAATCAAACAGAAATCTGGAATTTATCACTAGAGGGATCACCAGCAGGAGGAAGAAGATCTTGATTCTTCTCTATAGATCTTCAGTTATCACTAGAGGGGTCATCATCAGAGGGAACAAGGTCCTGATTCTCCCATATAGAACTTTAGTTTGTATGCAGGTACAGTCCACTTTCTCCACTGCAAGTGGCGCTCAACCGCAGCAGCATTTGAGAGGGAGAGGAAGTCAAGAGGAACATGGTTCCTCCTGGATTTCCTGGGTCATTGGGGCAGTGAACCGGTTGGATGCTGGCTGCCCATGTGACTCTAGTGGCCGTCTTAGGTGTGGCAGAGTCTATTTAAGACCCTGGCTCCAGGGTTTGGCATGCTTTCTAGAATGTGAATAGTGTAGGGACAGGTCACCCATCTGTCAGGGTCAGTATTAGCGGTAGGGAAAAGTACCAGATGAGGAGATTCGCCACTTTTCTGGAAACCTCCCCACTTGAGATCGGAGCGTTCAGGCTGCATTCCGCCCCTCATGGCAGACGCCATCAGCTCAGCTGAGACCTGCTTTGCTACATGCTGTTGTCATCTGTGAGTGTTTCCCAATTGGGCCTCCTTCTATCGGGCTTGTTGTGAACTTTTGTACTTTGACTTCAATACAAGTTTTTCAACTGCACCTGGACTGAGTGTGTCCTACTGCCACTACAGCACACTGCCCCCCACCAACAAGTTATCACTAGAGGGATCACCGGTAGGAGGAAGAAAGTCCTCATTCCTGTATATAGATCTTTATTATTATTTTGTTTTTTGTTTTTTTTGTACTGTATATAGATCTTTAGTTATCACTAGAGGCGTCACCAGCAGGAGGTCTTGATTCCACCACTGGCAACATGTCAAGTGGCAAATCTCAGTTTTGTCCATAAGCTACCTATCCGAAATTTTCTTGTAAAAAATAAATAAAAATCTACTCTATTTTAATTTTAATAAAAAACATGTTGCACTAGCCCTAAATAAATGTGAATATCAATCCAGCGACATGATATGAGAAACGAATGCAATTTAAATAGAGTGACAAACATGCAAATGCAAGTCCAGCAAAAAAAATAAAAGTGAAGTGATAATCCACTCAAGTAAGAAAAGTGGTAACTGTGGCTTGAAGATAGAACATGGAATCCAACACTAGATAGAATCCAGGAAGGCTTACCAAAAAAGCCAAGACCCTCTTATGACAGGAAGGTCACGTAACACCTCTGCCCCCAATGAGCTAATTAGGAATTCTTAAAGCTCAGGTCTTCCTGGTATTGGTACTGCTCATCACTTGGGGTGCTTCTTATAAATCTCGATCCAAAGGGGGAGAGAGATTCACATAGTGTGTACCCGTAAAAATGAATCTTTATTAAAACAAAGATAAAACACTCACGTTTAAATGATGTTCAGACAACTCAATAGAAAAACTCCATCCCGCAAACAGTATGGCTGATCACGAGCATCCAATCGGGTGATGACGTCACAGCAGGCTTCGCCCTATGCATTTTGTCACAACTGACATCTTCCTGATGCCCTGCGGCAGAGCCTGCTGTGACATCATCATGCCAGATGACGTGATCAGCCACACTGTTTGCCGGCCAGAGTTTTTCTATTGAGTTGTCTGAACATAATTAAAATCTGAGGGTTTTATGTAAAATATAATAAAGATTTATTTTTTACGCGTACACACTATGTGGATCTTTCTCTCTTTTTGGATACATATGTAGCGGGGTCTTCTTTAAGGCCCCGGGACTACAGTACCCAGAGCCCCATTCGGCCTCAGTGCGGAGGTTCCGCCGCAGAGACTCATGGGAGAGGTTACTTAAGAGAAGGGCGGGGGGAAGCTCGCTCTCTTGGGACAACGCGCTTCAAGCAACAAGTCATCCTGCGCGGATCTGCTGTGGGGTAAGGCCTGAAGCCTAAGGCCTTACCCGAAGTCCGAAGAGCCTTTCACCGTCCTGCAGAGCCTGGGTGGATCCTGGATCGTCAGTGTAGAGACTCCAGTTGGATCGGGGACCCGATCGGTTGCAGACGCTGTGTGCGACGGACACACGCGGTGAAAGACCCAGGCTGGGATCGCGCCTGGAACGGTGAGCGGGCACCTGCCCATATCCATAGACTGAGTTATATTCAGGCCTATAGACTGCCTAAGCCCACTGTTCACTCACCAGTGTTCTTTGGGGGTCGGATAGTTGGGACAGAGTTGAAGTGCCTACCCCCCCCCCTGTTTGCATACTGTTGCTACGAGTTACCACCTTTTTGGATTACAATTGGTTCATTTCTTCAAGTGCACCAACGAAAGCTGGCCGGTGAAGAAAATCTTACTCCCTTAGGGAAAGGGGACTATTTCATACACTGTCAGGCCTGACATAGGTGGGGAAAGTTATAAAGTTTGTGTTGCTGTGTCTTAGGGCGCGCACGCCATAATAGCTCCACGTGGTGGATACTGCGCGGCGCCATTTTATAGTGCTGCCTCTGTAGCATTGGTTGATACAGGGTTCTGCAGACCCATGTAAGTGTTGCATGTCATGTTTTTATGCCACCATTTTATAGTAAAGCTATTACCTATTCATATTCCTGCCTCAGAGTGTTGTCTGTCTATTTAGGAACTGTTAAGTATCATACACCTGAGAGTGATAGGAAGCTATCCCTAGACTAACTGTGCCAGAGTTGGTCGAGCCAGATTACCAGGGGTTGGCGGTGCTGTATACAGGGCCCGAGAAAACAAACCAGCGGCTCTCTTAACTGGGGGTAGCGCTACACGTGGGGGCTCGTCCGGGATTCTGTTGCAGCAAATAGCAGCCAAATAGGTACCAGCATGGACCCACTAGAAATAGCAAAGTGGTGCGCAGTAGTAAAAACAGATCCACATGAAGTAGTGATCATAGAACTTGCAGGGACCTGGCAAGATGATGCAGTGAAACAGTTAGTGGCGTCACTGTCCCCGCAACAAAAAGCATACATAGTGGATGTCAGATCAGAACCTCCTTTGACATATGTACTGGTGAAGTGGAAGGATGGAGTCCCAGAAGACTTCAAGAAGTCGAGCATAGAAACGGCGGATAAACAAATCTTTAAGTTAATACGCGCTCCACCCGACTTAAAAGATGTGAAGACAGAGATGAATCCTGGGTCGCCACAGGGCGCTCTCAGCACAGAATTATGCGCGGTCCTAGGGGAAATCATAGTGCGCTGCAAGAAAGATCCTACGGATTACCAAATGTCAGGATACCGGAAACTTAGAATGTTTTCAGGAAGGAAGCCTGTACCTTCAGGAGAGGAAGGATTTGAGGAGTGGTTAGATGGCACTACTCAGGCCTTAGAGGAGAGGGAAGTCCCAGACCACATAAAGAGGCAGAGAATTGCTGAGAGCTTAAAGGGGCCTGCCCTAGAGGCCATACGCAACCTTAAGATGAGCAAGAAAGACTGTGTTGCGCAAGACTATCTAGACATTCTGCAGAATGTGTTTGGAGGAACAGAAAAGATCACTGAGCTTACCTACCAACTAGAGCACTGCTACCAGAAGGCAGGGGAGAAGCTATCAGAGTTTATGATGCGTCTGGATAAAATACTGCACAAGATGATCTTAAAGAAGGGGATTGACCCGAAGAAGGTGGATGAGGCCCGGGTCCAGCAGGTCATGAGAGGATCTCAACCCCTGGATCCCATCGCACTGGTGCTACGTACAAGACAGGACGGGAAGAGCCTGGAGTACCCTGACTTGATTTGAGTAGTCAGAGAAGAAGAAGCTATGCTGGAGGAGAAGAAAAGGAGCCAACCAGTTGAGCTGGTGCAGCCCTCTCCAGTGATGGTCAGGGCCGCCACGACCTTAGAAAGAGACGCAGAGGTGGATACCTTAAAGTCACAGATGTCCCAAGTGTTGGGAATGTTGACCTCCCTGATGGAAAAGGAGTCAAGGGTACCTGAGAGGAACAGCCCAAGGAAGGAGTTGTTTCCAAATACTTCAGCACCCGCATCCCTGGAAGATAGGGGGGATATGATCTGTTTCAACTGTGGAGGAGTTGGTCACGCGGCCAGAGTGTGTTCCAGTCCCAAAAAGAGGAAGATGAACAACCGTAAGCCGCCGGAAAACTTCAGCGGGCCCCGGTGAAGGAGTCAACCGGGTGCCCATCATTCTTACGGAACTCCATACTGAATGCAGAAGCAACAGAGTTTATCCCTTCCTGTCCTTGGTTGGATGCTTGGGAAAGTGCCAGTGAACCATCTGAAAAGGAAGATCCAAGAGAAGCCATGTACCTTCCTGCTCCGGAACCGGATGTTCCCGAGGAAGGGGGAAGTCCTGAGTTAGCAACAGAAGAAGAGTCGGCTCCAACAGAAAGCCCAAGAGGACAGAGGAAGCGGGGGGCAATAAAACCTCCCAGGAGACTAACCTACCCACAGATGGGTGAAAGTGCGGAAGACACTGTAGTCACTGCTAGGAGTATGGAAGACCATGACCCTCCCGCTGTTCATTTGGTGGGAGGCAGCCCCAGCTCACTCTCTGGCACAGTTAGACAGGATACTAATGTTAGTGTGTCATGTGGGCAGGGGAGTTCACTGCCTGGGTTTTGGTGGGAATTTCCTCTGCCGACATCATATGAAGGATTGATGGATGTTATGAGATCTGTAGTTGGAGATTATGTTATCTTTGGGGACCAAAGAGTTCAGGTGGGGGGAGTGTGTAGCGGGGTCTTCTTTAAGGCCCCGGGACTACAGTACCCAGAGCCCCATTTGGCCTCAGGGAGGAGGTTCCGCCGCAGAGACTCATGGGAGAGGTTACTTAAGAGAAGGGCGGGGGGAAGCTCGCTCTCTTGGGACAACGCGCTTCAAGCAACAAGTCATCCTGCGCGGATCTGCTGTGGGGTAAGGCCTGAAGCCTAAGGCCTTACCCGAAGTCCGAAGAGCCTTTCACCGTCCTGCAGAGCCTGGGTGGATCCTGGATCGTCAGTGTAGGACTCCAGTTGGATCGGGGACCCGATCGGTTGCAGACGCTGTGTGCGACGGACACACGCGGTGAAAGACCCAGGCTGGGATCGCGCCTGGAACGGTGAGCGGGCACCTGCCCATATCCATAGACTGAGTTATATTCAGGCCTATAGACTGCCTAGGCCCACTGTTCGCTCACCAGTGTTCTTTGGGGGTCGGATAGTTGGGACAGAGTTGAAGTGCCTACCCCCCCCCCTGTTTGCATACTGTTGCTACGAGTTACCACCTTTTTGGATTACAATTGGTTCATTTCTTCAAGTGCACCAACGAAAGCTGGCCGGTGAAGAAAATCTTACTCCCTTAGGGAAAGGGGACTATTTCATACACTGTCAGGCCTGACATAGGTGGGGAAAGTTATAAAGTTTGTGTTGCTGTGTCTTAGGGCGCGCATGCCATAATAGCTCCGCGTGGTGGATACTGCGCGGCGCCATTTTATAGTGCTGCCTCTGTAGCATTGGTTGATACAGGGTTCTGCAGACCCATGTAAGTGTTGCATGTCATGTTTTTATGCCACCATTTTATAGTAAAGCTATTACCTATTCATATTCCTGCCTCAGAGTGTTGTCTGTCTATTTAGGAGCTGTTAAGTATCATACACCTGAGAGTGATAGGAATCTATCCCTAGACTAACTGTGCCAGAGTGGGTCGAGCCAGATTGCCGGGGTTGGCGGTGCTGTATACAGGGCCCGAGAAAACAAACCAGCGGCTCTCTTAACTGGGGGTAGCGCTACACATATAAATCTCTGATAGATGACCGGTACCAATACCAGAAAGACATGAGCTTTAAGGATTCTCAATTAGCTCTTTAGAGGCAGAGGTGTTACCTGACCTTCCTCTCATAAGAGAAGGGGGTCATGGGTTTTTGGTAAGCCTTCCTGGGTTCTACAGTATCTAGTGTTGGAATCCATATTCTATCTTCAAGTCACAGTTACCACCTTTCTTACTTGAGTGGATTATCACTTCACATTTATTTTTTTCTTGCTGGACTTGTATTCACATGTTTGTCACTACTGGGATGCTATTTAAATTGCATTTATTTCTCATATTGATATTCACATTTATTTAGGGTTAGCGCAACATTGTTTTTTTTACAATTTAATGGACTGTGTTAATATCGCCTAGTATGTTTGCTGCTTTCCCTTGTAATGCACTTTAATTGTTATTTTACACTACAGCACAGTTTCAACTTTTTTGCTCTTTTATACTGTATATTGTGTGCTTTTTTTTTTTAGGTTCCTTTACTTTATTTCACTGAGGCTGGGTTCACACTTATGCGCTGTGAATTTGGTCCGTTCTTTTGTCCATTCTGAGGTGCGAATTTTACAGCGATTTTAACGCAAATTTCAGGAGTGGGACATAGCTGCGATTATGTTCTAGCCAATGGAATCAAAGTGTAAAAAAAAAAAAAAAAAAGTGTTAACTTTCTGGTTTTTGTGGAGAATCGCGTGGTGTAATTCGCACATCTGTGAACCATCATTGCGATTCCAGAACGATTTACACTGCTGTCTATGGAGACTAAATTCGCAACGCAACGCAGTAAAACTGGACAAGACCCTTTTTTTTATCGCATCGCATTCATTGAGGAATCGCAACGCATGTATGTGAACGACCATCATTAAAAACAATGACTTTAGGGGTGACATGCGAATTCAAAGTGTTTTTGACGCATCACATTCGGTATGAAATCGCACAAGTGTGAACCGGGCCTAAGTGTACTATGTGTTTTTTTGTACGTTTGATCTTTACTTGTGTATTTTGTATCTAAATATTTTACTTTTTTTGTTGTTGTCTGTGATTTTTTGTGAAAAAATTAACTAATCAAAAGAATCACGGGCAATTTTTGGGCAAAAGAACAGTTCCAGGATAATTTCATAGAGCTAATATGTTTCCCATGAGTCATTTAAAGCGTTAAACACCTTCGTTCACAGTAGCTTTCTCCGTGAACTCAAAGGCATTTAGTAAAAAGCAAACTTTGATCAAAATCTTGCACATTTGGATAACATTTCAGAAACATTAAAACTTGGAGAAGAAAAGCCACCAAAAGTCAAATTAATTCACTGTACCTTTCCCAGGGCCGCCATCAGGAATTTTGGGGCCCCTTACACAGCTTCAGGCATGGGCCCCCTGGAGCAGAGGAGACCTGGGGGGGGGGGGGCTGCCGCAAATTGAGAAGCAGGGGGGGCCACGAATTGAGAAGCGAGGGGGTGCTGCCGCCGCGAATTGTTGAGATCGTGGGGGGCTTTGGGTGCTGACGAACACAAAAAAAAACAAAAAGAACAACAAAAAAAGAGGGGGTTGCCATCCGGGGCCCTGGGGACCTCCGGGCCTCTGGGGACCTCTGGGCCCCTTACAAAAAAATAATGAAAAAAAAATTATAAAAATAAAAAATAAATAATCATTTTTATATAAAAAAACGGAGGTTGCCAACCGGGGGCCCTGGGGACCTCCGGGCCTCTGGGAACCTCTGGGCCCCTTACAAAATAAATAAATAACATAAATAAATAAAAAAAAAATTAAATACATTTTTTTTATAAAAAAATAAAAATAAAAAAGGGGGTTGACATTCGGGGCCCTGGGGAACTACGGGTCCCTGGGGACCTCTAACAAAAAAAAATAGAAATAAAAAAAAGAGGGGGGCATCCAGGCTCCTGGGGACCTCCGGGCCCCTTACAGGTGTACTGCCTGTACCCCCCTGATGGCGGCCCTGTCCTTTCCCACTAACTCCAAGACATTAAATTAAAATAGCAGAATTTCACCAAAATCTCTCTATTTTGGCAAAAACTTCTGATTTTTTTTTAAGTTTAAAAGCAGACCAAAACACTGACCCAATACTGTACTATCTTTGTTTCCTATTAAAGAATTTGTGTATTATCATTTGTATTTTATGTGTATGTAGCTGTTTGTCATCAGTTTGACTTTATGCATTCTGAAATCAAGATTTTGAAAAAAAAATAAAAAAATCAGTACCATAAAATATTTAAATAATCAGGTCTGTTGGAAATGGGGTTGACATTTGTGCTGATTGTATTTATGAATTACTATCAATTATAAGCTCCAACGAGCATGACTCTGGACCCTTCTCTTGCACAGTTAGTGGTGACATTTGCTTCTCTAATTTGTATGGTTTTTATACGCTACATTGAGATGTGGTTGATACGTTTCCGTTTAAACTTGTCCCTTCCCACTTCATTCCAAGCTCATTCATAAGAACCACATGCCAGCCCCGGAGAAACATTACAGAGTGTTCAACTGTCAAATAACCTGGGAAGAATGAGTTCAAACTGTAGGAAATGTTTTCATTTTTTTCCTCCTACACACAGTTATCACATTCACTGGTTCCTTAGTCATACTCCACTTAAAAAGTCATTTTCTGACCAGTCATCTCTCTGGAATTTATACATACTTTGCTCATCTTTCAAAATTCCAAATTTCCAGTTACTATCCGTTTGCCACAGGTTGTGTACATAAAGAATAGAGACGTCCTGCATATCTCCCGATCTTCAGATATGGGAAAGATCGGCAGATTAATAAACAGTAGACACACCCTTACCACCCACCCATCACATGGAGTGTGATGAATTTAGGTGCAAAATTGTCATTTAAACCAAACAGAGCTCTTTTTCATTGCTCCTTTTCCTTTATATTAGTATTAAAAAATGCCAACGCAATAATTAGCATTTTGCAGGATATGCTAAGGGACTGAGATCACAAATGGTTCAGGTATTTATGCTAGGTCCAATGTAAACATACTGTAATATAAAAATAAATAAATAGATACAGTACTATTAAGAGCCCGGGATCATCAGCCAGCCACCTTAGTAAAGCCAAAGCAGTCTTTTATTACCCCAAAGGAAAAAAAAGGCTTGATTGCAGCACAAAAAAAACCAAAAAAAAAACTGTATATATTCATGGTACAAAAATCAAATGTTTGGCTCACTGCCCGCAAAACTTGTCCCTCAACAGGGTTATATTCCCACCTGCCTTAAGGGTCCCAAAGCAGAGGTTTTCAGCCGCTTAGCAAAGTCTCAGTCACAAGCAGTCCACCACTCCTCAGTGTGTCTGTCTACGTTCTCCACTACGCAGAGATATGTTGATGGCTTCCTGTTCCTTATTAGGTCTCCCCTGGAGTTGGGTTAAACCCTTTAGGACCAAAGCCCATGTAATCAGGGTTGGAGGCTCTTTCCCACCTAAAAAGTCTCTCTGAATCTCCGAATTCCGGGTCCCTTGTATGGACTACTAATCCAGAGAGTGCTGTAAATCAGTCCTCTTCTCTCTGACCGGATTACCCCGGACCCCTCACCCTGCATAGGTGAAAACCCCTGAGTACTATAAATGTGTACCTGTCACCCCCCTTAAAAGGGACCACAACCCAAATAGTGGGGAAATATACCTTCTGTCCAGGACCCATCGCTGGTGATAGATAGATAGATAGATAGATAGATAGATAGATAGATGGGCAGGACAATACGTGACTTAATGTGACTGAAAGACTGCATTAAACTGTCTATAAAAAATCCCAATAAACCAAAAATGTAATATAATTCAGCTTAGATATCAGTGTTAATTTTGGCAGCAAATTTCGATTTAGTTTTAGTCTTATGCCGCGTACACACGACCATTTTTCTCGTCGGGAAAAATGTAATTTTTTCTCTTTGACGAGAAAAACGACCGTGTGTGGGCTTTCCATCATTTTTCCCCACGAGAAAAACGGCAAGAATCACGACAAGAAAAATTAGAACATGCTTTGATTTTTCTCGTCGTGATTCACTGCATTTTTTTCCGTGGCAGTTTTCCCATAGGGAAACACTGCCGAAGAGCCCACACACGGTCGTTTTTCTCGACTAAGAGAAAAAATGTCATGAAAACCGGCCGTGTGTAGGGGACCAAGCCGGTCCTCGTTTTTAATGTCGGGTTTCACGGCAGTGTTTTCACCGCCGTGAAACTCGATCGTGTGTACGCGCCATAAGTCTTAGAACTAAAATGGCATTTTAGATTTAGTCCCATTTTAGTCTTCTACAATTGTTTAATTTTTAGTCATATTTAGTCGACTAAATCTCCAGTAGATTTTAGTAGACTAAAACTGATTTTAGTCGTCTAAAATCTAATGAGTGTAATTAAATTGTAATGAATTAGGTAACATTTCTCTATAATTTCCAAACTCATTATATACTGCTGGAGTGAAGAATCGAATATGTTATTATTTATGGTATTGAGGTATGAACATTTTGAAGTCAAATTTAAATTTAGTTTTAGTCTTAGTCTTTTGACTAAAATGGCATTTTAGTTTTAGTCGTATTTTAGTCATCTCAATTGTTTTAGTTTTAGTCGTATTTTAGTCGACTAAAATAGTATTCATTTAGTCGACTAAAATGTTTTAGTAATTTTAGTCTACTAAATTAACACTGTTAGATATAATGACTGCATTCGTTTTTTTTTTTCAGGCTAAGTACATTTTCAGCAAGTACAGAAAATACCTGGACAGTCTTCAATGAAACAAAAAAAATCTGCTCCAGGTGAGTGAGTCTCTAGTTAATCCCCACACACACTAGTCAGGTGCTAGCCCATTCGACTAAGCGCTAACATTTGCACGAAACTCATCTACCTCTTTGTCCCCTGCTCCATCTGTCAACCACTTGTCATATGAAGCTTCAATAAAAGGATTTTTGGAAGTTTAGCCGTCCGGAATGATTTCCTTATGATACCCGTTTCTAAATCCAGATATATAGTGTCCTTGTCACTAGCAAAACTATTTTATACCTTTCTTGTGTAAACAAATTATTTTATGAGCCTTAATAAGATAGAAATTAACAAAGGCAGTTATATTTTATGTCTAGCCTAAATAGCAACCATGGCTTCCTCCTTAAAGGGGAGTTCCAGCCTTTTTTTATGTTTATTAAAAGTCAGCAGCTACAAAAAGTGTAGCTGCTGGCTTTTAATAAACATACACTTACCTGTTCCACTGTCCAGCGACGCGACGCCCGGAGCTTCGCTCCTCTCCCCCCCTTCTCCGCTGGCGCCTCCATTCATAATGTGGGCACCCGGCCGTGACAGCTTTCGGCTTCACGGCCGGGCACTCACTGCGCATATGCGAACGGTGCAGCGCTCTCTGAGTGGACAGGTGATCGCCTGGGACCTGTCACGTGTCCCAGGTGATCTTCTACAGGGAGGGGCCGCCTTAGGCGATATGACAAATCGCCTAAGCGACCCCAGGGCGGAAGGAGGAAGTGGGACAGGAAGTCCCACTCCTAATGAGGCCCCCACTCCCCCCCCCCAAAAAAAATGACATGCCAAATGTGGCATGTAAGGGGGCGAGGAGTGGATTAAGCGGAAGTTCCAAATTTGGGTGGAACTCCGCTTTAAATGGATGGAGGAATAAATGTAGCCACATTGGGGTTGATTCACTATTACTGGAGTGTACAAAATCTGGCGCAACTCTGAATAGAAACCAATGAACTTACAGTTTATTTTTATTTTTTTGTCAAAGCCTAATTGAACAAGCTGAAGTTAAAAGCTGATTAGTTTCTATGCACAAGGAGAGAGAAGAGCAGCACCAATTTGAGTGTAGCAATGTACTGAACAATTTATTTAAAAAGTATTGCACTCACAAGACAGTGCTGATTATAGGCACATCAGTAAAAATCCATTGGTAGAGGTCAGTCAGATGATAATGGAGATCCATGGTGGCATCAAGGGAGCACTGTGTCATCACACCCGGCGGTGCCGGTGGTTTCCGGTGTCCCGGGTTAGATAGAGGGTCACAGGAGGAAGCCGTCAACAGATCTCTGAGTGTGGAGGCTAAGTCCGTGCATGCATTTGGAGCATGTGTGCGCCTTCATCAGGAAATCGCAGATTGCCTGATGAAGAAGCACGTATGGTCCAAACGCATGCACAGGCCCAGCCTCCACACTCAGAGATCGCCTGTTGATGGCTTCCTCCTGCGCCCTCTATCTAGCTCGGGACAACGGAAACCACCGGCGTATCCTAGTGTGATGACACCACGCCCCCTTGACGCCGCTCTCACCACTATTTTGTGAGTGCAATACTTTTTTAATAAATTGTTTAGTACATTGCTACACTCAGATTTGCGCTGCTCTTCTCTCCTTATGTCTCAGTATCCATAGAGTCTCTTCTGCTCTCCAGAAGGTTGCCTCTCCCGTGTATTATTATTATTATTATTATACAGGGTTTATATAGCGCCAACAGTTTGCACAGCGCTTTACAAAATAAAGGCAGACATTACAGTTACATTACAATTTGGTACAAGAGGAATCACAGGGCCCTGCTCATTAGAGCTTACAATCTAAAAAGGGACGGTCAATTGATACAAAAGGTAATAGCTGTGGGGGATGAGCTGATGGAGGAAGTACAAGTTATTTAGAAGCAGGATAGGCCTCTTTAAAGAGTAGAGTTTTCAGGGATTGTCTAAATATGGATAAATTAGGGGACGGTCGGACAGATTGGGGAAGGGAGTTCCAAAGGATGGGAGAAGCTCTGGAGAAATCCTGGAGGCGAGCATGGGAGGAGGAGACAAGGGAGCTAGAAAGCAGAAGGTCTTGGGAGTACAACTTGTATAACAGTGTAAATTTGCTGTCCCCCCAAAATAACTCGACACGCTGCCATTAATGTCTAAACCGCTGGCAACAAAAGTGAGTACACCCCTAAGTGAAAATGTCCAAATTGGGCCCAAAGTGTCAATATTTTGTGCGGCCACCATTATTTTCCAGCACTGCCTTACCCTCTTGGGCATGGAGGTCACCAGAGATCACAGTTTGCCACTGGAGTCCTCTTCCCCTCCTCCATGATGACATCACGGAGCTGGGGGATATTAGAGACCTTGCGCTCCTCCACCTTCCGTTTGAGGATGTCCCACAGATGCTCAATAGGGTTTAGATCTGGAGACATGCTTGGCCAGTCCATCACCTTTACCCTCAGCTTCTTTAACAAGGCAGTGGTCGTCTTGGAGGTGTTTGGGATCATTATCATGTTGGAATACTGCCCTGCGGCCCAGTCACTGAAGGGAGAGAATCATGCTCTGCTTCAGTATGTCACAGTACATGTTGGCATTCATGGTTCCCTCAATGAACTGTAGCTCCCCAGTGCCGGCAGCACTCATGCAGCCCCAGACCATGACAGTCTCACCACCATGCTTGACTGTAGGCAAGACTAGGGCCGAAACAACTAATCGATTAATTGACAACTAATCGATTATGAAATTAATCGATTACTATTTTTATAATCGATTAATCGGCCAGTAACATAATGGGGTTAAAAAAAAACTATAATTAGCCATTTATAGTACAAAAAGAGCAAATAATCGCTACTGTAAATATTACTTTCACTGTTCCACAGTAAAAAAAATTAACCCCTTACCGTAGCGATTATTTGCTCTTTTTGTACTATATAGGGCTAATTTTAGTTTTTTTAACCCCTTTATGTTACTAAATGTCTTAGGCCTGGTTCACACCTATGCGTTTTTTACAGAAACGCACTAAAGTTCATTTATCATGGTTTCCTAGAGGACACGTTCACATCTATGCTTTTTTCAGCTGCTGCGTATTTGGAAAGGGTCAGGGGCTTTTTTTAAACGCAAAACTGTGCTTTTATTTGGTTCAATATATTTCAATGGAGAAGCTGCAGAAAAGCATGTAATGCCTTTTTGCAGCAATTTGTGTTTTTTATCCTGCCCAACAACAAATTGGGCAAAAAAAGCATAAAAAAATGCAAACGCGCAAATCGTAGCAAAATCACGTGTGCACAAATCAAAACGCACAGCAAAACACACGGCAGAAACAGATCAAAAGCAAACTGCATAGGTGTGTACCGAGCCTTATGCTGGCCACACGGATCAATTTTTAGACGAGAATATTCATATGAAAAATCTTTGTACATTCGCTGAATGAATGTTTTATGAAATTTTCACTTGCTTTAACATTTCAGTTTTAAAATGAATGTAATTTCTGAACGAAAACCACGTACACTGTCTGAAAATTCCTTTGACCAAGAAGTTTTTCATTATTTCTAATAATGATATCTGATGATATTTACCAGATTCACCCTATAATAGTATATACAGTATATCTAATCTGTAAATTATTCTTCGAGTGGTTTAGAGATTTTGCTCCCTAATCATAGAATTGGTTATTTATATTTACCACTGCATAGAGGTATTTAAGAATAAATTGCCTTTTTTTAAACTTTACATATTAACTAATGTAGCGATTACTTTCAGCTAAGAGGGCCGCAGATTTTGTTTGGGCCCTGAAAACAGCTCCGCCAACCCCCGGCAATTTACTCGACCCCCCCTGGCACAGTTAGTCTAGGGTAATATATATCTTATGCTCTATGGTTAAATTCAGACACCAATGCAGTGATAGAAGAATAACGAGTTTACTTCTACTGGCAATAAAATCAACAGTTATAACAAATCACAGGAGTCTGTCTGCAGAGCCCTGCAGCAATAGACACACTACAACTAGTAAGATATGGCGCACACGCGCCACGTGTAACAGTACTTCACTATGCGCCCTATGGCGCAGCAACTAAATAAACTATCTAGATGGCCAGGCCTGACCATATAACTCAGTCTCTAGGGGATGAATTCTTCGCATGCAAGTCTTTAAACGGTGGTGCACATTTCAGGAACACAATTTGTAATCCATAGGGTTAAAAGTACTGTAACGGCACTCCAAATACGAAGGGGGTTAACTCCGTATAAGATGTTCCCTCTCCTGGACTCCCACTCGCTACCAATCTTCCACAGCCAGGCGACCCTTTCCCATAAGATTAATCCTTCCAGAAGAAACGAGACGTACTCTGTCTCTTCCAGGATCGAATGACATTTTTATTGAGAAACATTGTAACTTTTATATACATCCAATACACATTAGTTTAACATGAACAATGGCCCAGCTCCACCCACACATTACAAGGCTCAACACATTATTTTGACGTCTGTTAGGAGACAACAGAGTTTACACAATAGACATAACGATCTTCAATACACATCTTCTCATGAAAGGGTTGGCAGACGCTCCGTCTGCCGAGTACAATCCACACAGGCATAGTGTTAACTATCTCTATTCCCACCAGACCTTCCTAGACTCATTTACAACACAAGCAGGCAGGTGATTAACCTGTCTGCTGCTAGTTCCACAACCTATAATTATAGGCTTAATTCTCCCCAAGCCACAAGGAACAATAGCATGTAAATCCCCTTAATTCCTCACAGCAATGATTACACAACCCCCCCCCCCCTCACAGTACACATCCAATCTAGATACAATGTCTGTGCAGGATTGAATATGGCTATCATAGACCATATTGGGGTTTTCATTCACCCTGTGCCCCTAATAGAGACACAGGGTGGTTGACACATAAGAGGCATTGGGGGAGCTGAAGCAAGGGTATCTCATACTTTCTAAGCGATTCTGAGTTCCCCGGGCCTTCCCGTTACAAGTACCAACACAGAACACTCCACTAGAGATCCGTTCGGCTCAGTTCTGCTATGGATCTCCAGTGGGGACTTAAACAAGGACTGGTAGCCCACGGCAGTCTGTAGGCCTAACAATAGTGTACAGTATATGGATTGAGCAGGTGCTCGCTCACCCCTCCGGACGCAATCCCAGTCCGGCAACTTCCACCTGCTGTGTCTCCACACACAGCGTCTGCAGCGGTCGGGTCTCCGGCTCAGCAGCGGTTGAGGATGACCGAGTCAGATGCCACCCAGGCTCGTGATGGGGGTGGAAGGCTCTTTTGGGTAGCAGCGCAAGGCCCCAGGCTTCAGGCCTTGCACCACAACGGATCCGCACAGGAAGATCTCTCACTGAAGTCTTGTGTCCCAAAGAGGCCGAGTGCAGCCTCGCCTCCTCCTTTTATAACCCCACCCATGAGTCTCTGGGGTGGAAAACATTGCATCCTGGGTGCCGAATGGGGTTCTGGGTTAGGTAGTCCTGAGAGTCTTAAAGGAAACCCCGCTACACACTCCCCCCACTTAAACTCTTTGGTCCCCAAAGATAATCCTAACATACTCTGCGTACAACCCTAGACAACGTTGCATATGATGTTGGCATAGGGAATTCCCACCAAAACCGAGGGGTTGAATTCCCTTGCCCACAGGTCACACTATCATGAGTGGCCTGCCTAACTGTGCCAGAAAGTGAGTGGGGGTTGCCCTCCACCAAATGAACAGTGGAGGGATCCGGATTCTCTGCACTCCTCCTGGCAGTGACCACAGAATCTTCTGAGCTCTTCCCCATTTGTGGGTAGGTCAACTTTTTGGGAGGCCTTATGACTCTTCAAGCCCTTTGCTCCCTTGGGGTTTCTGGCTCTGGCGCCACAGGCTCTCCTTCCGTAGCAGGTTCGGGCAACACGGCGGGCTCTGGAACATCTGCTTCAGGGGCCGAAGGATACGTAGAGTCTCTAGGGTCCTTTTCAGAGTAAGTATCACAGGCATCTTCCCAGTAATCTGATGAAGGACTAGATGGGATGAACTAAGTGGTTTCTGCATTCAATTGTCCATCTATAGTGTCTTCAGTGGTTGGAAGATCTATAGCAGAAGTTCCTGGAGTTGGGGAAGGCCACAGCCAGTCAAGTTCTCTTCCTTCATCTCCACTAAGTTCAGAGCCCTCTCCATCTTCAGCCCGAGAGGTCTGGGACCGAGTGTTTGGCCTGGGAGTATCCAGAATAGAGACTGGTTCAGGGGAGTCCCTCACTGGAGGTATCCTGACTGCTTCAGCAAGTGGGAGCAGGTGGTTTCGATGCCATGTCTTCAGTGGTCCTACCTTCCCTTCTGGCTTCAACTTGTAGACAGGTAGGCCTGGCAGCTTCCTACAGATGACATAGGGTTCAGATCTCCATCTGTCTGCAAGTTTGTGTTTTCCAGGGACCCCCAGATTGCGTAACAGTACTCGGTCCCCGGGCTGCAGGTCTTGCACCCGGACCTTCAAGTCGAAGTTTCTTTTGTTTCGAGCTCCCCTTTGATCTGAGGCCGCTTGAGCTTGTTCATAGGCTACTTTCAGGCTGTGTCTGAGCCTGTCCACATATCCTTTGTGGGATGTGGCTGAGGAATGGTCTAAAGAAGTGCCAAAAGCCAGATCCACAGGTAACCTTGCTTCTCTCCCAAACATGAGTCGATATGGGGAGTAGCCTGTAGCATCACTTGTGGTGCAGTTGTAAGTGTGTACTATAGCTGCTATGTGTTTGCTCCAATGTTGTTTCTTTTCGCTATCCAGAGTTCCCAACATGTTGAGCAGGGTTCGGTTAAACCTCTCCGGCTGAGCATCTCCCTGTGGGTGGTAAGGTGTGGTTCGGGTTTTCTTGATTCCTAACGAATCCAGGAGTTTCCGGATCAGCCGACTCTCAAAGTCCCTTCCTTGATCTGAATGGAGTCGCTGTGGCAGCCCATAATGAACAAAATACTTCTCCATAAGTACTTTGGCCACTGTGGAAGCCTTCTGGTCCTTGGTTAGGAAAGCTTGGGCATACCGGGTGAAATGATCGGTTATCACCAGAACATTTCCTAGTCCACTCAGGTCGGGTTCGAGGCAGAGAAAATCAATGCATACCAGATCCATTGGGCCTTGACTTTGTAGATGGCCCATTGGGGCAGCTTGATGGGGTAAAGTCTTCCTCTGGATGCATCGTGCACATGAATGGCAGTACTCCTCTACTTCTGCCCTCATGCAGGGCCAATAGAACCGACTTCTGACGAGTTGAAAGCTCCTTTCCGCCCCTAGGTGGCCGTGATTGTCATGTAGGGTAATCAGAACAGTCTCTCGATGTTTTTCTGGAAGAAACCATTGCCATTTGTCTTCTAGGTCATCAAACGGGGCCCCTTCGGTAGACCACTCCCTGATGCACCTGCAACCTGTCCCACTCTTTCCTCAACAGGCGAGCTTCCTTTGAGGAGTGGCGCAGGAGTCTATTTGGATCCTGATTCTCCAGGGCTTCCAGAACCAATTTCCCCATGGGGTCTTCTAATTGGTCGCATCTCAGCTCCTTCTTGGACAGTTTCGGCAGATTGTCTTCCTCCAGTTGGGTTACTCCACAGTACTGCTTGGGGACTCCTACCATGGTAACTCCTATCTCTTCTGCCCTCTAGCCTCCTCTGGCTTGTAATTCAACCCCTTGACAAAGGGCCCGCACCCCGTCAGGTGCCACTTGAGTCCAGTCTTCTGTGTCACTGGTGGGGGCATGAGATCTCCTGGACAGAGCGTCTGCATCTCGATTCCCAGCCCTTGGCCTGTACTTTAGGCTGAAATTGAATCCAGACAGTGCGGCCAACCACCTGTGTCCAGTGGCGTCCAGCTTTGCTGTGGTGAAAATGTAGGTAAGAGGGTTGTTGTCAGTCTTCACAGTGAACTCCGCCCCATACAGGTAGTCTTTGAGCTTGTCTACTACCGCCCACTTAAGGACCAGGAACTCCAGCTTGTGAGTGGGGTAGTTCTTCTCAGAGGGGGTCAGGCTCCTGCTCACGTAGGCAACAGGCCGCAGTTGTCCTTCGTGTTCTTGGTAAAGTACTCCTCCCAGACAGTCATGACTAGCATCTACATGTAGTTCATAGGGTTTGGTTGGGTCTGCGTAGGCCAAGACTGGGGCAGTGGTTAGGCTCTTCTTCAACGCCTGGAAGGCCTCTTCACACTTCTGGTTCCACTGATCTCTGACTGACTCTCCCGGCTTCCGGGGCCCGGAGTCATCCTCTTCCCCCTCGGTCTTGAGTAGTTCATTCAATGGTCTGGCAATTCGGGCGAATCCTTCCACAAACCTCCTGTAATAGGAGCAGGACCCTAAGAAGGATCTGAGTTCTGTTACTGTGGTGGGTCGTGGCCAGGAGGTAACTGCCTCCAATTTCTCAGGGTCTGTGGCCACCCCTTCTTCAGACACTATGTGCCCCAGATAGTTTACAGAAGACTGGTAGAACCGAAACTTCTCAGGCGAAAGCTTGAGTCCCTCCTCACTGAGTCTTCTCAACACTTTTTCCAGCCTCTCTTCGTGTTCTTCCAAGGTTCTCCCAAAGACAATGACATCGTCCAGGTATACAAGGACTTCAATAAGGTTCATGTCTCCTACAGTCTTCTCCATGAGACGTTGGAAGGTAGCAGGAGCTCCAGACAGTCCCTGAGGCATTCGATCAAACTCGAAGAACCCCACTGGGGTTATGAAGGCTGTCTTCTCCTTGTCTTCCGGATGCACAGGGATCTGGTAGTATCCACTCTTGAGATCCATAACGCTGAACCACTTGGCTCCAGACAAACTCTGTAAAGCGTCCTCTATCCTCGGAGTGGTGTACTGGTCGGGGATGGTTCTCCTGTTGAGAGTCCTGTAGTCTATACAGAGGCTCAACGACCCATTCTTCTTCCTGACCACCACTATCGGGGAGGCATACAGGCTTCTAGACTCCCGGATCACACCAGTCCTCTTGAGTTCTGTGAGTTGTTCCCTTAGATCCTCCAGGTCTGCTAGTGGGACCCGCCTGACCCTCTCTCTGAAGGGCTTGTCTTCTTGGAGGTGGATTCGATGGGTGGCACTCCTTGCACACCCCACATCGAACTCATCTTTGGAGAAGATCTTCACCCATCTGGTCAACTGGGCCTTGGCTCTCTCTTTCCAAGCCCTGGGCAGATTTGGGTTTTCCATGGACAGCTTCTCCCAAACATCTCCTCCTTCACCCGTCCCCTTGACTTCTGACAGGGTAACCGGGGCAGCAGGGCTCACCTGGCCCAGCAGCATTCTGGCTGGGATTTCCATGGGGCCACCTGTAGTGTTCCTAACACTCACCGGAACTCTACAATGGGCCTTCTTCAGGGCCTTCAGCGAAATCACTTCTGGTATCACTTCCAGACCGGAGGACTCTTCCCTTGGGTCGGACTCCAGCATGACAAAGGGTCCAGGCTGCTCCCAAGTAAGCTTCACAGTGGCCCTGAGACAGGTTACTTCGCCGGGCTGCAACATTACCCCTTCTCTTCCAAGTCTCCACACCTTCCCTATCCCTTCTCCAGGGGTCTTCTGCTCTAGGACCAGCCGTTGGTAGGCCATCTTCAGCATGGGGTGGATCTTGGTGGCCACTTGCCCCTTCTCTCCCACTAGAGGGGTCAGGAGTCTTCGGACCAGGTCCGTGTTTGTCCCTATTATAAGGGAACTCTTGTTGGCTCCTGGCGGTCGAGGGTACACAACTGCCAGGGTGTCAAACACTTCGGCCTTCCCAGCCACAGATGGGTCAAAGGTCATCTTGATGGGCAGATAGCCATCGTAGGGGAAGCTCTGCGTTCCAATTCCCAATATTTTCAGTTCCTCTATCTTCTGGATGGGCAGATGACTCAAGTGCTTATCGTAGAAATCCCGGTATAATAGGGTCACTTGTGCCCCAGTATCCAAGATGGCTCTGGTGTAGACTCCCTCCACTTGAATGGGCACTATAGGAGATGGGCCTACCAGCTTCTCCGGATATGGCCTGGCAGGGGTCGCCTTCTTCTGGTTCTTTCCCTTCGGACTCTCTCTCATCCAACTCCCTTTGGACTTTAGTCTTTCTTGAGCCTGGTATGCATTGATTTCCCTCCTTTCAACGGGTGTACAGACCCGCTGAGGGATATTATTGTTTTTCTTAGGTGTGCATCCCCTCTGGGGAATGCTGTGCCTCTTCTGAGGGGTCTTGCCCCCTTTCTCTGGGGTGTATCTCTGTTGAGGAATGTTGTGTTTCCTCTGAGGGGTTTTGTCTCCTCTTTTCTTCTGCTTTGCATTCAGCTTGGAGCTCACTGAAGATGATGGGCACCCGGTTGACTCCTTCACCGGGGCCCTCTGGAGTTTCCCGCCGGCTTGCGGTTATCTGTTTTCTTTTTCTTGAGACTGGAACATGTAGCTGCAATGTGGCCAACTCCCCCACAGTTAAAACAGATTGCGGGTGCCGAAACAGCTGGGAACAGTTCCTTTCTCGCTACCTCTTTCTCTGGACCCTGAGTGTCTTTCGCCATCAGAGAGGTTAGCATCTCTAACACCTGAGACATTTGTGATTTCAAAGTGTCCACTTCTGAGTCCCTTTCTGGAGTCATGATTGAGTTGACTATCACTGGTGTAGGGGTATGACTTGTCTTTATCATTGCCTGATCCTTCTGCAGTGCCTCCTCATCTCTGATGATTTTTATCAAATCAGAGTAAGTTAGTGACGTTCCTCCTCCCGAGGTTTTCAGGTGCAACCAGACTGGATCCGAGCGTAACGCTCCTTTTAAGACTTGCTTCATTCTTGCCGCATCTGTATCTTGGGTAGTGATGAGCCGAACACCCCCGGGTTCGGTTCGCACCAGAACCCGCGAACGGACCGAAAGTTCGTACGAACATTAGAACCCTATTAAATACAATGGATGCGAACGTTCGAATTCTAAAGTGCTAATTATAACAACTATTATGCATGTTATTGTCCTAAAAAGGGTTTGGGAACCCGGGTTCTGCACCAGGGGACATGTATCAATGCAAAAAGAAGTTTTAAAAACGGTGGTTTTTCGGGAGCAGTCATTTTAATGATGCATAAAGTGAAAAAAAAAAGTCAAATATTCCTTTAAATATCGTACCTGGGGGGTGTCTAAAGTATGCCTGTGAAGTGCCACGTGTTTCCCGTGTTTAGAACTGTCCCTGCACAAAATGACACTTCTAAAGGAAAAAAAAGCCATTTAAAACTGCTTGCGGCTTTAATGTAATGTCTGGTCCCGGTAATATGGATGAAAATCTTTAAGAAAAATGGCATAGCTACCCCATGACCCCCCCCCCCCCTACCCCAGCCCATTACCAGCCCCTTTGGGTCTTGTATGGATATTAAGGGGAACCCCGCACATAAAATAAAAAAGGCCCTATATACTCTGAACAGCCGTATACAGGCGGTGCATACAAGACAGGGACTGTATGTTTGTTCTTATGTAGAATGTGTTTGTAATTTTGAACAGGTACATTGTTTAAGTGTAGCTCCAGCCCAAAAATCTATTTTTAAACTTTTTGGAAAACATAGGTAAGGGTTATCACCCCTGTAACATTTGTTTTGCTGTCTGTGCCCCTGTTCAGAACATTTCACCTCACTTTCCGTCCCAATGACAACTGTTTTTGAAATGTGGTGTTTTTCTTGAAACAAGGATTGCTGATAAAGCATCAGTACAGAGGAGACACCTTTCTCCCATATTAATTCTTACAGGAGAGAATTTTCCTTCCTAGGGGTAGATTTCCTCTCACTTCCTGTTGTCTTCTTGCGTTTGCAAGTAGGAGTCGTTTGTAAGTTGGATGTTTGAAAGTAGGGACCTGCCGTATATAATCTGCAGAAATAGGCCCCTTAGTTGGTGTTGGCACAACACTGTAAGCACTCACAGTTACTCTTGGTTGGTGCTGGAACGCCCTGCTGTCAACTATTATATCAGGAATTGTAATTACATATAATTGTTGAACAGTGGTAGTAAAAATTGGGCCTTTGATGGTGGTGCTGGTGCCACAACACTGTAAGCCCTGACAGTTACTCTTGGTGGGTGCAGCAATGGGCCCTGCTGTGAATTATTAGATCAAGAATTGTAATTGCATGCCCCTGTTGAACAGGGGCTGAAAAATTGGGCCTTTCGTGGTGGTGGTGGTGGTGGTGGTGTTGCCACAACACTGTAAGCCCTCAGAGTTACTCTTGCTTGGTGGGTGCAGGAATGGGCCCTGCTGTGAATTATTAGATCAATAATTGTAATTACATGCCCCTGTTGAACAGGGGCTGAAAAATTGGGCCTTAGGCACTGGTGGCACAACACTGCAACCCCTCACAGATACTGTACTTGGAGCACAGCAATGAGCCCTGTTGCAAAGTATTGCTTCAAAAATTGTAATGACACGCCCCTGTTAAACAGGGGCTGAAAAATTGGGCCTTAGGCACTGGTGGCACAACACTCCAACCCCTCACACATACTGTACTTGGAGCACAGCAATGAGCCCTGTTGCAAAGTATTGCTTCAAAAATTGTAATTACACGCCCCTGTTAAACAGGGGCTGAAAAATTGGGCCTTAGCCACTGGTGGCGGCACCCATAAACAAAAATGATCTTCCAAGCTATCATCATCAATCGTATCATTGAGGACTCGGAGGAGGAGGATAGCCAGTCAACATAACAGCACAGGCACTCAGCATCAGCATCAGTCTTGAAGGGATGTGACATGTTAAAATCAATTAGTCTGTTATATCAGCATCAGGTGTGTGGTAGCTGGTGGTGATCCAAGACTGGTTCATCTTGATGAAAGTCAGTCGATCAACCGAGTCGGTGGACAGGCGCACCCTGTGATCCGTGACAAATCCTCCAGCAGCACTGAATGTGCGTTCCGAAAGAACGCTGGATGCAGGACAGGCCAGTAGCTCAATTGCATACTGTGCAAGCTCTGGCCAGTGATCCATCCTCAAGACCCAGTAAGCCAGAGGATTTTCGGTGGGGAAGGTGTCCAAGTCTGACCTTGCCCCTAGATATTCCTGCACCATGTTTATCAGACGCTGGCGATGGTTGCTGGAACCGATCATACTTTGGGGCTGCGGACTAAAGAATTGTCTGAACGCATCGGTCAGACGGCCACCTTCCCCACCGCTCCTTCTTTGACTGGCCGAAGCCTCAGCAACTCGTTGTCCAGGACCAGGAGTTTGTAACCTCCCAGTCTCTGGGAACGCGTTGCACAGACCTTTCTGCAAGGCCTCCCGGAGTTGTCTCATCCTCTGCTCCCTCTGCGACGGTAACATAAGGTCCGCAACCTTACCCTTGTACCGTGGATCAAGGAGAGTGGCCAGCCAGTAATGGTCCCTCTCCTTGATCCGAAGAATACGAGGATCCTTCCGCAGACTTTGCAGGATCAGGGAGGCCATGCAGCGTAGGTTTGCTGAGGCATTCGCTCCGGAGTCCTCTGGGTCACTAAGGACGACATGATCCGCAGTCACCTCCTCCCAGCCACGTACAAGTCCACTGGTTTCTTGGGACTGTAAATCATCCCTAAAAGACTGCTGCTGATGATGCTGAGTGCCAGCCTCCACCTCCATGCTGACACAATCCTCCTCCTCCTCCTCCTCCTCCTCCTCTTCCTGTGCGATGGGTGGGACAGAAGGAACACTGTCTGGGTAAAGGGGGCCTTGAGAGGCAAGGAAGTCCTCCTCTTCCTGCCTCTGTTCTGCCTCAAGTGCCCTGTCCATTATTCCACGCAGCGTGTGCTCCAACAGGTGGACAAGAGGTACAGTGTCACTGATGCATGCACTGTCACTGCTCACCATCCTCGTGGCCTCCTCAAATGGTGCCAGGACAGTGCATGCATCCCTGATCATGCCCCACTGGCGTGGAGAAAAAAAACCAAGCTCCCCTGACCCTGTCCTGGTGCCGTAGTCGCACAGGTACTCATTGATGGCCCTCTGCTGCGTGTGCAGCCGCTGCAGCATGGCCAACGTTGAGTTCCACCTGGTGGGCATGTCACATATAAGGCGGTTCTTGGGCAGGTTCAACTCCTTTTGCAGCTCAGCCAGGCGAGCACTGGCATTATAAGATCTGCGGAAATGCACACAGACTTTCCTGGCCTGCCTCAGGACATCCTGTAAGCCCGGGTACCTGCCCAAGAAACGCTGCACCACCAGGTTAAGGACGTGAGCCACACAGGGCACATGGGTCAGTTGTCCCTGTCGAAGGGCGGAGAGGAGGTTGGTGCCATTGTCGCAAACCACCATTCCTGGCTTAAGCTGGCGTGGCGTCAACCACCTCTCGGCCTGGCCCTGCAGAGCAGACAGGACCTCTGCCCCAGTGTGGCTTCTGTCCCCCAAACACACCAGCGCAAGCACGGCATGGCATCTTTTTGCCTGCGTACTTGCGTAGCCCCGTGAACGGCTACGGAGCACCGCTGGTTCATAGGACAAACCACAGGAAGAGGAAATGGAGGAAGAAGAAGAGGAGGGGGTGGAGGAGAGAGGTGTGTCACAACCAGTAGTAGCATTTTGGAGGCGTGGCGGTGGGACAACCTCCAACACTACTGCACCTTGTCCTGCATCCTTCCCAGCTGCCAAAAGAGTGACCCAATGGGCCGTGAAAGAAAGGTAACGTCCCTGTCCATGCCTGCTGGACCATGAGTCAGCGGTAATATGCACCTTACCGCTGACCGCCCTGTCCAGCGAGGCCAAGACATTGCCTTCCACATGCCGGTAGAGAGCCGGAATAGCCTTCCGTGAGAAAAAGTGGCGTTTGGGAACCTGCCACTGAGGAACCGCACATTGCACAAACTCACGGAAGGGGGCCGAGTCTACCAACTGAAAAGGCAGCAGTTGAAGCGCTAGCAATTTAGCCAAGCTAGCATTCAACCGCTGGGCATGTGGATGGCTGGGAGTGAACTTCTTTCGACGGTCCAGCAGCTGGGGCAGGGAAATTTGCCTGCTAGAATCGGACGTCGGTGTACTGCTAGCAGAGTGGCCGCAAGTACTTGGCTGTGACACACCTAATTCTACACCTTCATTCCTCTCAGTGCATGTTTCAGAGAGGACTGAAGTTATAGTGGGGTTGGAGATCCCAGCTGATGCGGTGCAAGGAGAGGTCCGCTTTGTTCTTTGGTGTGGGTCTTTGAGGTAGGCTTGCCAACGAGCTGCATGGCAGGTCAACATATGTCTGGTCAGGCATGTGGTACCCAAGCGGCTGATGTTTTGGCCACGCGATATACGCTTGAGACATATGTTGCAAACAGCAGCTGTGCGATCTGATGCACTAGCCTCAAAAAAGGCCCACACCAAGGAACTTTTTGAATGACGGGCAGAGGCAGCGCCCTGCACAGGCGGAGCTCTGCGGTGTGATTCCGTCGGTGTACTGCCCTTACGCTGGCCACCAAAGGGCATCCTGCCTCGTTGGAGATGTGCCTCCTCCTCATCCTCCTCCTCCTCCTCTCTCCTATTAGGCACCCATGTGGAGTCAGTGACCTCATCATCCCCTCCCTCCTCATCACTGGAGCCAATCTGGCAGTATGCTGCAGCTGCTGGAACATGACTGCCAGATTGGTGTCCTTCTTGAGCATCCCCTCTGTCTGCTCTCACCCTACTGCCTTCCTGTAGCTGGGTTTCATCATCAGACCCTTCGAAACGCTGGGCATCCTCCTGGAGCATGTACCCAACACTGTGCTCAAACAGTTCGGGGGACTCCTCAGGAGGAGGACATGGTGGGTCTAGGGAAGGAGTGACTGATGATGAGTCTGACATTGATACCAGGGAAGAGGACGCTTTGGCAGCTGCTTTGCCAGTACCCTGAGCCTGGGTGAGAGAGGATGAGGAGGAGGAGGAGGGCTTGGTCATCCACTCTACCAAGTCTTCGGCATGATGTGGCTCAACATGTCCAGCTGCCGAAAAGAAGGACAAGCGTGTCCCATGGCCATGTGCTGATGACAATGCACCGCGTCCACGACCAGCACTGTTGCCCCCAGACACAGAGCCTGCTTGCCCTCTTTTATTGCCTCCTGACTGTCTGCCTCTCCTTGTTTGCCTTCCAGACATTCTAATAGATGGCCTGCAGGGAGATGGGAAAAAAGCAATAAGGGCTACCTTCAGGTGTCCTTCTCTGTCCCTTTACTTAAGGATTTCTAAATATGGTTCAGGATGATTGCTTTTGCACAGAATAGCACAACGACAATTTCCCTGACTGTCCAAAAAACAAGGATTTCAAAGATGGTTGATGAGGAATGCTTTAGCACACTATAGCACAAGGAGAATTCACTCACTGTCCTTCCCAGTCCCTAGAAACAAGGACTTGCACAGTGAAAGAAACTGACACTCTCCCTACCTACAGTTTTCTGTCCCTAGAAAAAATGTTTTTTTTAAGCACACTATAGCACAAGGAGAATTCACTCACTGTCCTTCCCAGTCCCTAGAAACAAGGACTTGCACAGTGAAAGAAACTGACACTCTCCCTACCTACAGTTTTCTGTCCCTAGAAAAAATGTTTTTTTTAAGCACACTATAGCACAAGGAGAATTCACTCACTGTCCTTCCCAGTCCCTAGAAACAAGGACTTGCACAGTGAAAGAAACTGACACTCTCCCTACCTAGAGTTTTCTGTCCCTAGAAAAAATGTTTTTTTTAAGCACACTATAGCACAAGGAGAATTCACTCACTGTCCTTCCCAGTCCCTAGAAACAAGGACTTGCACAGTGAAAGAAACTGACACTCTCCCTACCTACAGTTTTCTGTCCCTAGAAAAAATGTTTTTTTTAAGCACACTATAGCACAAGGAGAATTCACTCACTGTCCTTCCCAGTCCCTAGAAACAAGGACTTGCACAGTGAAAGAAACTGACACTCTCCCTACCTAGAGTTTTCTGTCCCTAGAAAAAATGTTTTTTTTAAGCACACTATAGCACAAGGAGAATTCACTCACTGTCCTTCCCAGTCCCTAGAAACAAGGACTTGCACAGTGAAAGAAACTGACACTCTCCCTACCTAGAGTTTTCTGTCCCTAGAAAAAATGTTTTTTTTAAGCACACTATAGCACAAGGAGAATTCACTCACTGTCCTTCCCAGTCCCTAGAAACAAGGACTTGCACAGTGAAAGAAACTGACACTCTCCCTACCTACAGTTTTCTGTCCCTAGAAAAAATGTTTTTTTAAGCACACTATAGCACAAGGAGAATTCACTCACTGTCCTTCCCAGTCCCTAGAAACAAGGACTTGCACAGTGAAAGAAACTGACACTCTCCCTACCTAGAGTTTTCTGTCCCTAGAAAAAATGTTTTTTTTTAAGCACACTATAGCACAAGGAGAATTCACTCACTGTCCTTCCCAGTCCCTAGAAACAAGGACTTGCACAGTGAAAGAAACTGACACTCTCCCTACCTAGAGTTTTCTGTCCCTAGAAAAAATGTTTTTTTAAGCACACTATAGCACAAGGAGAATTCACTCACTGTCCTTCCCAGTCCCTAGAAACAAGGACTTGCACAGTGAAAGAAACTGACACTCTCCCTACCTAGAGTTTTCTGTCCCTAGAAAAAATGTTTTTTTTAAGCACACTATAGCACAAGGAGAATTCACTCACTGTCCTTCCCAGTCCCTAGAAACAAGGACTTGCACAGTGAAAGAAACTGACACTCTCCCTACCTACAGTTTTCTGTCCCTAGAAAAAATGTTTTTTTTAAGCACACTATAGCACAAGGAGAATTCACTCACTGTCCTTCCCAGTCCCTAGAAACAAGGACTTGCACAGTGAAAGAAACTGACACTCTCCCTACCTACAGTTTTCTGTCCCTAGAAAAAATGTTTTTTTTAAGCACACTATAGCACAAGGAGAATTCACTCACTGTCCTTCCCAGTCCCTAGAAACAAGGACTTGCACAGTGAAAGAAACTGACACTCTCCCTACCTACAGTTTTCTGTCCCTAGAAAAAATGTTTTTTTTAAGCACACTATAGCACAAGGAGAATTCACTCACTGTCCTTCCCAGTCCCTAGAAACAAGGACTTGCACAGTGAAAGAAACTGACACTCTCCCTACCTACAGTTTTCTGTCCCTAGAAAAAATGTTTTTTTTAAGCACACTATAGCACAAGGAGAATTCACTCACTGTCCTTCCCAGTCCCTAGAAACAAGGACTTGCACAGTGAAAGAAACTGACACTCTCCCTACCTACAGTTTTCTGTCCCTAGAAAAAATGTTTTTTTTAAGCACACTATAGCACAAGGAGAATTCACTCACTGTCCTTCCCAGTCCCTAGAAACAAGGACTTGCACAGTGAAAGAAACTGACACTCTCCCTACCTACAGTTTTCTGTCCCTAGAAAAAATGTTTTTTTTAAGCACACTATAGCACAAGGAGAATTCACTCACTGTCCTTCCCAGTCCCTAGAAACAAGGACTTGCACAGTGAAAGAAACTGACACTCTCCCTACCTAGAGTTTTCTGTCCCTAGAAAAAATGTTTTTTTTAAGCACACTATAGCACAAGGAGAATTCACTCACTGTCCTTCCCAGTCCCAAGAAACAAGGACTTGCACAGTGAAAGAAACTGACACTCTCCCTACCTAGAGTTTTCTGTCCCTAGAAAAAATGTTTTTTTTAAGCACACTATAGCACAAGGAGAATTCACTCACTGTCCTTCCCAGTCCCTAGAAACAAGGACTTGCACAGTGAAAGAAACTGACACTCTCCCTACCTACAGTTTTCTGTCCCTAGAAAAAATGTTTTTTTTAAGCACACTATAGCACAAGGAGAATTCACTCACTGTCCTTCCCAGTCCCTAGAAACAAGGACTTGCACAGTGAAAGAAACTGACACTCTCCCTACCTACAGTTTTCTGTCCCTAGAAAAAATGTTTTTTTAAGCACACTATAGCACAAGGAGAATTCACTCACTGTCCTTCCCAGTCCCTAGAAACAAGGACTTGCACAGTGAAAGAAACTGACACTCTCCCTACCTACAGTTTTCTGTCCCTAGAAAAAATGTTTTTTTTAAGCACACTATAGCACAAGGAGAATTCACTCACTGTCCTTCCCAGTCCCTAGAAACAAGGACTTGCACAGTGAAAGAAACTGACACTCTCCCTACCTACAGTTTTCTGTCCCTAGAAAAAATGTTTTTTTTAAGCACACTATAGCACAAGGAGAATTCACTCACTGTCCTTCCCAGTCCCTAGAAACAAGGACTTGCACAGTGAAAGAAACTGACACTCTCCCTACCTACAGTTTTCTGTCCCTAGAAAAAATGTTTTTTTTAAGCACACTATAGCACAAGGAGAATTCACTCACTGTCCTTCCCAGTCCCTAGAAACAAGGACTTGCACAGTGAAAGAAACTGACACTCTCCGTACCTACAGTTTTCTGTCCCTAGAAAAAATGTTTTTTTAAGCACACTATAGCACAAGGAGAATTCACTCACTGTCCTTCCCAGTCCCTAGAAACAAGGACTTGCACAGTGAAAGAAACTGACACTCTCCCTACCTAGAGTTTTCTGTCCCTAGAAAAAATGTTTTTTTTAAGCACACTATAGCACAAGGAGAATTCACTCACTGTCCTTCCCAGTCCCTAGAAACAAGGACTTGCACAGTGAAAGAAACTGACACTCTCCCTACCTACAGTTTTCTGTCCCTAGAAAAAATGTTTTTTTTAAGCACACTATAGCACAAGGAGAATTCACTCACTGTCCTTCCCAGTCCCTAGAAACAAGGACTTGCACAGTGAAAGAAACTGACACTCTCCCTACCTAGAGTTTTCTGTCCCTAGAAAAAATGTTTTTTTTAAGCACACTATAGCACAAGGAGAATTCACTCACTGTCCTTCCCAGTCCCTAGAAACAAGGACTTGCACAGTGAAAGAAACTGACACTCTCCCTACCTACAGTTTTCTGTCCCTAGAAAAAATGTTTTTTTTAAAGCACACTATAGCACAAGGAGAATTCACTCACTGTCCTTCCCAGTCCCTAGAAACAAGGACTTGCACAGTGAAAGAAACTGACACTCTCCCTACCTACAGTTTTCTGTCCCTAGAAAAAATGTTTTTTTTAAGCACACTATAGCACAAGGAGAATTCACTCACTGTCCTTCCCAGTCCCTAGAAACAAGGACTTGCACAGTGAAAGAAACTGACACTCTCCCTACCTACAGTTTTCTGTCCCTAGAAAAAATGTTTTTTTTAAGCACACTATAGCACAAGGAGAATTCACTCACTGTCCTTCCCAGTCCCTAGAAACAAGGACTTGCACAGTGAAAGAAACTGACACTCTCCCTACCTACAGTTTTCTGTCCCTAGAAAAAATGTTTTTTTTAAGCACAGTATAGCACAAGCACAAAACACACTGACACTCTCCCTACCTATCCTTCTCTTTCCCTAAACTAAAGGAATCCAGGTTAAGCAAGAAAGAAATAAAAGTCACTGTCCCTGCCTATGCTGCTCTTTCCCTGCTCCGGAACACACTACACTAGGCCGCCGTGCTGGCGGCCTTATATAGTGTGGGGCGTGTACTAAACACCCTCAGCAATAATTGGCCACAGGCATCCTGCCTGTGGCCAATCATTGCTCTCCTCGCTGCCGGCGCTGTGATTGGCCAAGCATGCGGGGTCACAGTGCATGCTTGGCCAATCACAGCGCCTGGATGACACTGCGATGGCGTAGTGCATTGTGGGCCGTTCGCGTCACTCGAATTTGGCGCGAACGGCCCAAATCGTTCGATCTTCGTCGAACGATCGAACAGCCGATGTTCGAGTCGAACGTATGTTCGACTCGAACACGAAGCTCATCCCTAATCTTGGGGCATCATTCCCTTCTTTAATACAATCTTACACAGCAACCTGTTCAGTCTTCTGACATACTCTGAAAGCTTTTCATTCGGCTGTTGGAAAGTATGTTCAAATTGGTAGAACATCTCTGTCACCTTTTCTAGCTGACCAAACTCTTCCTGTAGCATAGCTAGACAGTCTTGAGCCGTGCAGTCTGTATTTCCAATCCGGAAACTTTTCACCGCTTCTGCTGCTGCGTCTTTAAAGGCTTTCTATCACTCGTTGCCTCTTCTGCGCTTCAGGCACCTCCCATGCCTCCACTGCTTGTAATGCCTGTTCCACCCAAGTATCGAAGTCTTCCTCCCCTGCAGGGACAGGGAGCTTCCCTGAGAATATCTTTAGTCTCCGGTAGCTAGTCTCTACATGCACCGTGCTTGTCTTCTGACATTTGGCTAGCAGATCCCCTATTGCATTTATCAGTTCTGGTGATATAGCAGTGACAGGTGCAGGCGCCACCGGAGGCGTCGCCCTGTCTTCTCTTTCAGGTGGGGTACGGGCCGCAGGCTGCGGTGATCCTGTTGGTGATGGCACCTTCTTTACAGTTACTGCGTGCGCCAACCTATAGGTTCTGTTGTCTGGCGTCCGCAGACACTTGCGCTTGCAAGCCTCTGGCATCCCGTCCCAGTACTCTACTAGTGCATACTGATATGAGGTGTCTGGGTCTGACTTTATCTCCGTCACCCACGGTGTGTGATGTGGGGACACTGACTTCATTAACTCTTCTACCGTTTCAGTCGACCATTCCTCCCCAGGAAGGCTGATGACTATCGAGCGGTTTGGCTCTGCCATAGAGGCTTTGCACCACTCTTCTACTGCTTGTGGATCCATGGGGTCCATGCTGGCACTTCTGGCGTTCACCTGCTGTATCAGGATCCCGGACGAGAACCCCCACGTGTAGCGATACCTTCAGCTAACAGGGCCGCAGATTTGGTTTGGGCCCTGAAAACAGCTCCGCCAAACCCCGGCAATTTAGTCGACCCCCCCCTGGCACAGTTAGTCTAGGGTAATATATATCTTATGCTCTATGGTTAAATTCAGACACCAATGCAGTGATAGAAGAATAACGAGTTTACTTCTACTGGCAATAAAATCAACAGTTATAACAAATCACAGGAGTCTGTCTGCAGAACTACACCCGCTACACTAAATTATACTCCACACTTTTTTTAAGGTAATTAACCGATTAATCAAAACAATAATCGGCCAACTATTTGATTATTTTCATAATCGTTAGTTGCAGCCCTAGGCAAGACACATTTGTCTTTGTACTCCTCACCTGGTTGCCGCGACACACGCTTGACACCATCTGAACCAAATAAGTTTATCTTGGTCTCATCAGAGCACAGGACATGGTTCCAGTAATCCATGTCCTTCGTCTGATTGTCTTCAGCAAACTGTTTGCAGGCTTTCTTGCACATCATCTTTAGAAGAGGCTTCCTTCTTGGACGACAGTCGTGCAGACCAATTTGATGCAGTGTGTGACATATGGTCTAAGCACTGACAGGCTGATTCCCCAACCCCTTCAACCTCTGCAGCAATGCTGGCAGCACTCATACGTCTATTTCCCAAAGACAACCTCTGGATATGACGCTGAGCACGTGAACTCAACTTCTTTGGTCAACGATGGCGAGGCCTGTTCTGAGTGGAACCTGTCCTGTTAAACCGCTGTATGGTCTTGGCCACCGTGCCGCAGCTCAGTTTCAGGGTCTTGGCTAGGGATGAGCCGAACACCCCCCTGTTCGGTTCACACCAGAACCTGCGAACAGACCTAAAGTTTGCGTGAACTTTAGAACCCTATTAAATACAATAAACTCGAACGTTCGAAATCAAAAGTGCTAATTATAAAGGCTAATATGCAAGTTATTGTCCTAAAAAGGGTTTGAGGACCCGGGTCCTGCCCCAGGGGACATGTATCAATGCAAAAAAAAGTTTTAAAAACTGCGTTTTTTTGGGAGCAGTGATTTTAATAATGCTTAAAGTGAAACAATAAAAGTTTTTTCCTTTAAATTTCATACCTGGGGGGGGGGGGGGGTATAGTATGCCTGTAAAGCAGCGCTTGTTTCCCTTGCTTAGAACTTTCCCTGCACAAAATGTCATTTCCGAAGGAAAAAAAAGTCATTTAAAAGCACTCGCAGCTATAATGAATTGTCAGCTCCCGGCAATACAGAGAAAAGTCATTGATGAAAAAAAAAATGCGTGGGGTCCCCCCAAATTAGATTACCAGGCCCTTCAGGTCTGGTATGGATATTAAGGGGAACCCTGTGTCAAATTTAACAAAAAAAAAAATTACGTGGGATTCCCCCCAAATATCCATACTAGACCCTTCAGGTCTGGTATGGATATTAAGGGGAACCCTGTGTCAAATAAACAAAAAAAATGATGTCGGGTTCCCCCCAAATATCCATACTAGACCCTTCAGGTCTGGTATGGATATTAAGGGGAACTCCACCCCAAATTAAAAAAAAAATGATGTGGAGTTCCCCCAAAAATCCATACCAGACCCTTTATCCAAGCACGCAACCTGGCAGGCCGCAGGAAAAGAGGGGAGCAAACCTGATGGGGAACATGAGAAGGGGCAGGTCTAATCATTTTTTTTACACTGAAGAGGAAGTTCCCCATCAGGTCCGCTTAGCCAATGATGTAGGCGGGGTCTGAGATGCGAGGGCATCCCCGCCCCCTCATACCTGAGACCCCGCCTACGTCATTGGCTGAGCGGACCTGATGGGGAACTTCCTCCGCAGTGTAGGTCCGCTCAGCCAATGACGTTTCTAGTGGAGACTGCAGCACTGGACATCGGATCGCCGCGGGACTTTGGGTTACATCGCTGGAATGGGTTTTTATTTTTTTATTTTTAATAAAGGACTTTTCCAAGGTGTCTGTGTGTTTTTTTTTTTTAATTACACTTTCTTCGTGAAATGGCAGGGGTACAATGTACCCCTTACCAATTCACATGGGGAGGGCCGGGATCTGGGGGTCCCCTTTGTTAAAGGGGTCTTCCAGATTCCGATAAGCCCCCTGCCCCCAGACCCCCACAACCATCGGGCAAGGGTTGTGGGGATGAGGACTTCGTCCCCATCAACATGGGGACATCCTCCTCATGTTGAGGGCATGTGGCCTGGTACGGTTCAGGAGGGGGGGCGCTCTCTCGTCCCCCCTCTTCTCCTGCGGCCTGCCAGGTTGCGTGCTTGGATAAAGGGTCTGGTATGGATTTTTGGGGGAACTCCACGCCATTTTTTTTTAAATTTGGGGTGGAGTTCCCCTTAAACACCATACCAGACCTGAAGGGTCTAGTATGGATATTTGGGGGGAACCCGACATCATTTTTTTTGTTTATTTGACACAGGGTTCCCCTTAATATCCATAGCAGACCTGAAGGGCCTGGTAATTGAATTTGGGGGGACCCCCACGCATTTTTTTTTTAAATCAATGACTTTTCTCTGTATTTCCGGGAGCCGACAATTCATTAATAGCCGCGAGTGCTTGTAAATGACTTTTTTTCCTTCAGAAATTACATTTTGTGCAGGGACAGTTCTAAGCAAGGGAAACAAGCGCTGCCTTACAGGCATACTATACACCCCCCCAGGTACGAAATTTAAAGGAATATTTCACTTTTATTGTTTCACTTTAAGCATTATTAAAATCACTGCTCCCAAAAAAAGTCAGTTTTTAAAACTTTTTTTTGCATTGATACATGTCCCTTGGGGCAGGACCCGGGTCCCCAAACACTTTTTATGACAAAAACTTGCATATAAGCCTTTATAATTAGCACTTTAGATTTCTCCCATAGACTTTTACAGGGTGTTTCGAATTTGCCGCGAACACCCCAAATTGTTCGCTGTTCGGCGAACATGCGAACAGGCAATGTTCGAGTCGAACATGAGTTCGACTCGAACTCGAAGCTCATCCCTAGTCTTGGCAATCTTCTTATAGCCTAGGCATTCTTTATGTAAAACAACAATTCCTTTTTTCAGATCCTCAGAGAGGTTTTTGCCATGAGGTGCCATGTTGAACTTCCAGTGACCAGTATGAGAGAGTGAGAGCGATAACACCAAATTTAACACATCTGCTCCCCATTCACATCTGAGACCTTGTAACACTAACGAGTCACATGACACCGGGGAGGGAAAATGGCTAATTGGGCCCAATTTGGACATTTTCACTTAGGGGTGTACTCACTTTTGTTGCCAGCGGTTTAGACATTAATGGCTGTGTGTTGAGTTATTTTGAGGGGACAGCAAATGTACACTGTTATACAAGCTGTACACTCACTACTTTACATTGGAGCAAAAGTGTCATTTCTTCAGTGTTGTCACATGAAAGATAACATTTTATATTTTCAAAAATTTGAGGGGTGTATTTAACTTTTGTGAGATACTATATATATATATATATATATATATATATATACATACATACTGAAGAGAAGAATATATATATTAGTATCTGTTTTTTTTAACAGGCAGAAAATTAGAGTAAAGTTCAATACACAGCATGTGAAACTGTAGATGTTGGCTATATAAAAAGCAAATATTTGGTGGCACATCTTGTGCTTTAAAACTGGGTAATATAGTGTAAACAAACCATAATTTCAGACGTGCAGACAGGATAAGTGTGTAGGTCCGGCAGTGTTGTGTCTGGGTTCCTTTAACATCCATCACCAGTCCATCCATCTTATAAGGACCCGTGTTGATGGTAAAACACGTTGCCGCGCCTCTACATTTCCTTTATCTGTTCCCATATTTTCCTGCAACTCAAAGTCCATCATCTTTATTCATCTGAAATAACATTCACTTATTTTCGCTGCTGTCTCTTTTCTGAACAACATCACTTTCCTTCCTTCCTCCTCCACTTCAATTGTTTTGTATGATGGATGCAACATAATCACTTGATTAGTGATTTTTAGGAAACAAAGTTTCATTCTAAATCAGGGGTTTTAGTCTTTTCACAATGACAGACATCCAACTGATTGCCCAATATGTTTTTTTTTATTCCCCCTTCACCGGACTATCAAAATCATTATTATCGCCAATCCTATTGGGTACCATTAAAAGATGTCAATCGTTTGGCTTTACTTTACATATGGAAAACTAGGTAACATAATGGAAGAAAATCATAAAGAACTGTATCATATTTTTTTATAGAAAAAAATAAAATCACAATTACACAAGCTAGCTACAACTCTCAATAAAAAACATAGAAACAAGGTACCTGTAGAGCCCATTCACACAGGGGCAACACGACTTCCAGCGCGATTTTATGAGGCAACTCAGACACGACCTGGAGCTATTTACAAGTCAACTCCAAGTTGCCTGCAGGACAGGAGACATTCCAGTGGCCAATCAAACAAGAATCAGCTCTGTGGGAGGGAGGGGGAGAGAGAGTTTTGCAGGAGAAATGTATGTTATCTTCCTGGAGAGTTGCTCCTATTAAGACAGTGAGAGGCGACTCCCATTGAAATGAATGGTTACAGGTCGCCTAGGAGTCGGATTGAAGTAGTACAGGGACCTTTTTTGAAGTCGGAGCGACTGCAGTAGTGTGCATAAGGACGGCTCCATTAACATACATTGATTTCTTCAGCCAGCGTGACCTGAGGCGACTAGGGGCGACCTGGGGCGATTTGGAGTCGGATCCAAAGACGCCCCTGTGTGAATGGGCTCGTACAGTTTTTGACAATGTAACTTGCATGTCATCTAAAATAGAATCTTTTTGATTAAGTTGATGTTCAGGTTAAATATTGCATATAATCCTGGTTTTTGGTTTAATTATGCAGAGATCCAGTTACATTTTGTCATCATTTGGTTTCCAAACCCCCTGTTCTAAATAATACCAAAATAAAGCTGGATATTTACTTAAAGTGTCATGCCAGACGCATGAAAAGGAGCTTCATGATAAATAAGAAAGTTTAATTAACCTAATGCCGCGTACACACGACCGTTTTTAATGTCATTGAAAAAAACTAAATTTTTCTCGACGTGATTTTTCGTGTTTCCTCTCAAGCCTGCCTTGCCTACACACTATCGTGGAAAAAAATGTTTGAGTAAAGCGCGGTGACGTACAACACGTATGACGGCACTATAAAGGGGAAGTTCCATTCGGATGGCGCCACCCTTCATGTTAGTAAAGTTTGTTGAGCGACGATACGTGCTTTTCAGCCTCGTGCTTTTCAGTCCGTTACAGCGTGATGAATGTGCTATCTCCATTACCAACGCTAGTTTTACCAGAACGAGCGCTCACGTCTCATACTTGATTCTGAGCATGCGCATTTTTTTTACGTCGTTAAAGCCCACACATGGCCGTTTTTCATGACGAGAAAAACGACAATGTAAATAACAACGTGAAAAATTAGAGCATGTTCCAATTTTTCTCGTCGTGATTCTCTGCGTTTTTCTCGTCGGGAAAACTGCTGGAAAGCCCACACACGACCATTTTTAATGACCATTTAAAAAATTTAAATTTTTCTCGTCATTAAAAACGGTCGTGTGTACGCGGCATCAGTTTTCATTATTTTCACTCATTGTCCATTAACAATTTATTCTACTGTATTTTTATTTATTGTTTATTATTTTATGTGTAGCGGCCTCCTCACCCCGACCTCTTTAGCTAGGGGTATGTCGAGCGACAGAGTGAGGTGCGCTACGGCCCATGTCCTCCCCATGCATGTGGGTGAGGTGAAGGCCAATATCAATCTTTTCCTCGGGCCAAATGTGTGCTGGTTATGAGGGTCAGTCCTTCCGTGCCGGAATCTCCCTTTGTTTCCATCAACAGAGTCCATACACCCATCAAAGTCCAAACTCAGGTTTATTGCGTATCTCCACATACAGTCAAATGCAAGGGCATGATACGATGGGAAAGCAGGTTGAGGCACTGTACAGGTTCCTAGTCCCTACACTCCCTGTGCTATGACCAGGGGTTGCAGGAGTCTTGATGAAAGCTCCTCCGCTGCGCTGAAGCCCCTATCAGGGGAAGATGTCCTCCAAGGGAGTTACCGAAGGCCCATCCGTCACCGGGTTGACACTGCACCGGGTCTTCGGACGGGTGACCTCCCCAGCCTCCTCACCTCAGATGCGGGTCCCCTCGCAAGGGGCGCCCTGGAGCAACTTCACCCTTGCGGGACCCAGTCGGAGTCACCGGGTCCCAGGCCTCCTCAATAGTACCTCACCCCAGGCTGAAGGTGCCTGGGATGGACTCCATCTTCATTCCGGCCAGGCCTTGGGCGCCTAGGCCGGAACCTTGAACCGCCCGCACCCAGGCCTAGGGTGCCTGGGTGCGTGAAGAGATGATCCCCGAAAACGACAGACCTCGTGGCGAGGGCGTCTCCCCCTTTTATATCCTCCCATCAACACCACGGCGGGTTCCCCGCCCCAGCCGTACCATCGCCAGGAAGGAACCAAAAAAGGGTAACACTGTGATAGCGATTCTACCTCGAGCCAGCAGGTACACTGACACCCACTGGTCAAAGAGAATATTATACCACCCAATCCTCCACGAATAAGAAAAGGGGTCTAATCCCTGACATAATTACACACCTGGGTCTCTCTACCCCCAGGTGTATCCCACTAACTTTGAAGACCCCGCTACACACTCCCCCTGGTGATTTGACGCTGGTCCCCAGCGTCAGGTGCACACCCATGTCTCCCAAGGAGGGGTGACATGAAGTGGGCCCCAGAGGCTATCCCTAATATTTTGGATACTGTATGTGCCAAGACCTGCTCAACAGAAAAGGGAACTATAAAACATTAAAACTTTTGTATAAAACATCTGTCATGTACACATATACAATCCCTCCCGTCACTGTCTAAGAACCACCCCATACTCAGTAGCCTTGACCGACGAATCTCCTGCAGAAGGGAAACAACAAAAAAAAAAACATCCTAACACTCTGTGTTAACTTGGCATGAGTGGGTCCGTCAGCCGAGAGACCCACTCACTCCAATAAGTAAGTAATGCATGTGTAACATTTTCAAACAACCGTTGCACAACACTGCCACCTGGTGACAGCGCTGCGGTAATGACACTTGGTTAGATCTTCATTCTTCCTGCTTTCCTACTCTAACTCTACCCCAAAAGTCTCTGCCTTTGGCACATGAAGAAAAGGGAGAAAAAAAAACAACAGCTCCCAAATCTCCAGTGAGTAAAAGAAAAGCCCAAATCAAAACAAAAGTAGGGCACAGTTCTAGGCGTCTGGGAATGTCTCTTCCAGAAAGTTTCAATAGCAACAAGATAGGAGCTCACTTATCCTATAAATAGAACCTTGGATCCGGCAGAAACAGGGGCTTCAGGTGCCCGTCAAACACTTCCACCGAATATTCGACATCCTCTCCGTCTTTCCTGCAGATGAGCACCTTATCGGCATGAATATGGCGCCCAAGTCTCCAATCAGCTCTGCAGTCCTTGAACTTTTTAGACACAGGCGGCGAACATGACAGGTATCGCCTGGCATGGGGTACTTTAAGCTTTTCCCATACAAACTCGTCATACCACCTTGGTCGCAGAACCTCGACTTCATACAATAAGTCCCGAGGCAAGTAGGGGTACTCCCACCCATATTCACGGGCGACTCTCTGGGAGAAAAGTCTCTGCAACCTGGCTAGAGGCGGCATCACATCTCGCTCACCTTCTCCTGGCTGTACGATGGCCTCCGGGTGCCGAGGTACCTTTACCATCTCGGGTTTCTTTGTCTTTGGTGCCCGCAACGAAGCACGCTGCATCCCCACCATCAGAGCGGGTGATGTAGTTGAATGCGGAAAGTTGGTCGGAGGACTAGATTTCCTCGGGAACTCCGGGGCCTTCACCCGGAGCGTACTGTCTTCTATGGACATGGGGGAATCCTGCGGTTTACTCAGCACAGGTAGTGGGCGTCTGTCCCAGCCCTTCCGGTGAAACAGTTCGTCTATCTCTCCGTCATCACCACAGTCTGACAATGACTCTAAGTCGGAGGTGTCATACATCTCAGCGGGAAGGTAGTCTCTAGTAGACGAAAGGCTACCCTCCCTTGCGGGCTCCACCCACTGTGGACCCCCGACACCTCCAACCAACACCACAGTCCCAGCCCCTGGCTCACCTGGACCTTCTGAAGAACTGGGATGTCCGGGACTCTCTTCTCTACCGGCGCCATCTAGGCCAGGCAAGCGGTAGGGTGAAGCTCGACCACGGCCATAAGATGCCTGTACCAGACCGACTTTCCTCTTCGGAGGTGGGAGCAGGGAGTCTGTAGTGACCGAAGCAGTGTCCTCGGATTTTTCTCTCTCAGTCTCTGGTTGGGCAGTCACTTCGCCCTGGTCAGCGCGCACGGGAAACTCCGCAAAGGCTTTGATCTCTCCCTCCGGAGTGGCGGTTCCTGTGATGCAGTTGAGGCGTAGGGCCCGGGGCCTTTCCGTGTGTGGTTCAACCTCAAAAAGAAACTCCTTGCATGCTTCGCATCGCCCGAATGGCTTTAGTTGGACCACCAGTCCCGAGCATCCGGGACAGATCACACCGAGGGCCTCTGTGTCTCTGCATGAATACAAAGCCAACTGTCCTCGGGGCCTGAGCCTTATCCCCGTGTCTGTAATGGATGCAGCAAATGCAGTCATCTTGAAAGTAGACATGTGCAATTCGTTTCGTTCCGAATTCGTTTTTCAACGAATTTCGACAAATTCGTTAATTCGGAAATATCCGAATTAACGAAAACTCATTTAACGAATTTTAACGAATATTCGTAAATTCAAATTTACGAATGTACGAATTTACGAATATACGAATTTACCAATGCACGAATTTACGAATGTACAACTATCCGGAAATTCGTAAATTTGAATTTACGAATTTCCGAATATTCGTACATTCGTAAATTTGTACATTCGTACAATCGTAAATTAGTAAATTCGGAAATCTGAAATAATAATTAACTAATAACTTAACTATTACTAAAACTATTACTAACTATTCAATTATAGGTATTGTAATTTCCTTTCAAATTTGGCTGTTAGTGAACTTAACGAAGTTACGAATTGTTTTCCGACATAATGAATGCCGTATCTAAACGAATGGAACGTAATGAATTAATAATAATAATAAATAACAATAATAATAATAAAAACGTTTTATTATTATTATTATTATTAATTTGTTCCGTTCCATTTGTTTAGATGCGGCATTTGTTATTTCAGGTTATGCGTAACTTCAGATAAATTTGTATTCGTTACGTTCGCTAACAGCCAAATTTGAAAGGAAATTACAATACCTATAATTTAATAGTTATTTTTTCAGATTTTCTAATTTTCGGGTTTTCGAAATTACGAATGTATAAATTTACGAATGTACAAATTTACGAATGTACAAATTTACGAATGTACGAATTTACGAATGTACAAATTTACGAATGTACAAATTTACGAATTGCGATCATAACGAATGACCCGAAAAACGAAAAAAAAAAAAAAACGAATGAAACGAAAACGAAAACTAACAAATTTTTTGGCAGTGCACATGTCTACTTGAAAGGATAAGGTACCGTCATCCACGGGGAGCCTGAGTTCGCTCCGACCACTTGCTGCTCCATCACGCGCTGACCTCGCGCCGGAGTCTCCACGTGTATCTCCACACGTGGCCAGACTCCTCCCACGACTTGCACGTTTTCGCGGGCTTCCTTCAGTCTCCTCCCACGAATTGCGCAGTCATGGGGTGCCTCGTGGCGCAGTGCAGCAAAAGTCCCCACATGTAGTTCGTCACACGGCTGGACTCCTCCCTCTTCCCGCTCTTTCTGCATGGGCCTCTCCCGGTTTTTCAGGGAAATTTCCACGACTTCGAGCACAGGGATGCACTTTGGCCAATCACATGGCCGACCTGCTCGGACCTCCTCCGGGCAGCAAAGTTCAAACACAGCCGTTCCAAACCTCAGGGTTAACACACATTTCATCCCGGACTCACGAGCCCCCACGTGTAGCGGCCTCCTCACCCCGACCTCTTTAGCTAGGGGTATGTCGAGCGACAGAGTGAGGTGCGCTACGGCCCATGTCCTCCCCATGCATGTGGGTGAGGTGAAGGCCAATATCAATCTTTTCCTCGGGCCAAATGTGTGCTGGTTATGAGGGTCAGTCCTTCCGTGCCGGAATCTCCCTTTGTTCCCATCAACAGAGTCCATACACCCATCAAAGTCCAAACTCAGGTTTATTGCGTATCTCCACATACAGTCAAATGCAACGGCATGATACGATGGGAAAGCAGGTCGAGGCACTGTACAGGTTCCTAGTCCCTACACTCCCTGTGCTATGACCAGGGGTTGCAGGAGTCTTGATGAAAGCTCCTCCGCTGCGCTGAAGCCCCTATCAGGGGAAGATGTCCTCCAAGGGAGTTACCGAAGGCCCATCCGTCACCGGGTTGACACTGCACCGGGTCTTCGGACGGGTGACCTCCCCAGCCTCCTCACCTCAGATGCGGGTCCCCTCGCAAGGGGCGCCCTGGAGCAACTTCACCCTTGCGGGACCCAGTCGGAGTCACCGGGTCCCAGGCCTCCTCAATAGTACCTCACCCCAGGCTGAAGGTGCCTGGGATGGACTCCATCTTCATTCCGGCCAGGCCTTGGGCGCCTAGGCCGGAACCTTGAACCGCCCGCACCCAGGCCTAGGGTGCCTGGGTGCGTGAAGAGATGATCCCCGAAAACGACAGACCTCGTGGCGAGGGCGTCTCCCCCTTTTATATCCTCCCATCGACACCACGGCGGGTTCCCCGCCCCAGCCGTACCATCGCCAGGAAGGAACCAAAAAAGGGTAACACTGTGATAGCGATTCTACCTCGAGCCAGCAGGTACACTGACACCCACTGGTCAAAGAGAATATTATACCACCCAATCCTCCATGAATAAGAAAAGGGGTCTAATCCCTGACATAATTACACACCTGGGTCTCTCTACCCCCAGGTGTATCCCACTAACTTTGAAGACCCCGCTACATATGCATTAATTATTTTATTTATTTTATTATTATTCTTTTTTTTTTGTGTGTCAAACCTTCCTTTTTGTTCCTCCCATGAACACCTGCTCTCTAGTTTGCTTATCACCATCCCTATGCTCTCATCTAGGACTCCTCTAGAGCCTCTCCGATCCTCTGGAACCCTCTTTCCCAACCTGTACAGCTATCTCCTACTCTGTCCACCTTTATGCGATCCCTGAAAACTCATCTCTTCAGCGAAGCCTATTCTGTTTCTACTGAACAACTTAATTTTATATTCTCAAACAACTCAACCCCATACAGTTACTATCATTGCCCTTCTCTTTAAATTGTAAGCTCTCATGAACAGGGCCCTCCTAACCCCCTTTTCTTAAACTGTATTGTAAGTGTACTGCTTCCCTTTATTTTGTAAGGAGCTGTCTGCCATATAAATATTAATAATAATTTAAAATTGGCATCCAATGATTAATTTCAACCTGTTCAATTTTCAAACATCATTGGTGTAAACTGGAGTACAGGACATCACAATCTTGTTAAAATCTAGGCTAAAGCATGGCCAATGTATGGTGACCATTCCCCATGTCCTAATGGATGATGACATTCAGGTATACAGTAGATGTGGGTGTTGAGGAAAACCCCTCATTTGCTCACCCTCCCAAGCAATATGCATATAGAAAAGGATCAAGACCAGTGGCGGCCGGTGGAATATTTTTTTTGGGGGGGCGGCAAACAGTATGCCAACCAAATCCCCACTCCCGGTCGGTAGGTAGTACTTACCCCATCACCGGCGGCTTCCCCTGCTTGACGGCGGTGGCAGCCTCCCGTTCTCCTGCTCTCCACAGGTCATCACGACGACGGCGGCTTTCGTTTCCCCTCTCCTCGGGGGCCAATCATGAGCCTTCTCTTTTTGGCCTATTGGAAAATGGGTCTCACACACACTTCTGATGGGCTGGATTGAGGATGAATCTGGGATGGGGAGCCTCTTCCTACAACTTACAGCTTACAGCCTGATAAGTTCAGACGTCAGGCTGGATGAAGAAGCGGAAAACAACAAGATGGCGGAGAGCTTATTGTGGGGTGTCCTACATCAATTCTATTGGCATACTCATGCCCCTGCCCCAGACCTACATCTCCCAAGAGCTTTTCCCTGTAGGGAAAGGCTCTTGGGAGTCAAGGCATCAGTGTTTTTTTTTTTTTAGGAAGGAGATCAATGTAAGCATGTGGAGAAGGACAGAGAGAGAGAGAGAGAGAGGACAGAGAGAGTAGGGGATATGTTGAGTTCTGTAGTCCAGCAGCCAGAGCTAACAACACTGCTTGGGATTTTAGTGCTGCAAAGGCAGATTTTTTTTTACATTTTTTTTGCAGAAACATACACTTTATAGTGATTTTTTTGCCATGCATGGGAAAGGCAGAAGTTTACTTTACATTCAATTTCTCAGACTAATTTTCCTTTATTGTGCCCCATGTTCAGATTGAATGATAACAAAAGACACACACTGACACTGCAAATCCTATATTATCATTGAATGATAAAGCAACATCTCCACATCCTCCTCCAATAATACAAGCATCTATACAGCTATCTGAGAATTGTCTGCTGGGTACCCCATGCTCTCATATTGTACTAAGAAATCTAAAATCAATAAACATGGCATTCCATTTTGATGTACAAAACGCTATGTGACTCGGGGATTAAATTGATTTGTCAGCCTATAATGCTCTGCATGGACAGACAAATGTGAATGTGCACAGAATATTAAATCACCGACATTGTGAAAACATCATATATTATTAAAAAACACAGCATGACTTGTCGGGTCAGATCTATCAATTATTCACTGTTTCTCTTGTCTAATTGCACATAAATCTTTCTAACCTTACTCATCAAATTCACCCATAGCAGGAAAAATGAAAGGAGAAAAGAGATGGTTCCTGTATAATATTGAGGAAACATATTAGTGGTTTACTGGATACTTTTTGTAATGTAAATGATGTTATGTGGTGGCAAGATGGCTAAATGGTTGACAGAACTGTCTTGCAGCATCCAGGTCATATATTCAATAACCAACAAATTTCCATAATTTGATCCCATAGGCACACAAACTTTGTTACCCAAAACAAACTATTTTGCTGGGATCACCTTTTATGCACATAACTGCTTTACTTGTCCTAAGTAGAGTTGATCCCAAAGTTGGACTGAATTTCATGAATTTAGTCAATTATTCCAAGCCAAGATTAAAAAAAAATTTGAAGTTCAAATTCCTGGAAGGCTTCTGGCAAAAAATGACCAAAGGCTGTTTGCCATAAATCTTTATCTGCTGCTGCCTGAGCATCTCTAGAGCGACTTCCAGAGATTTCTAGAGAGGTTCAGGTAAATCTAGTTCTTTGGCTCCTCTGTAACCATTGGAGCGGTGTGGGATTATTTTTGGCTGTTCTGGGTCTCAATAGCTGCAAGCCCAACTACTTCCCCCTACCATCTAGTGGATTCGGAATGTAGTGGGTTGGAATAGGCAGACCCTTGACCTGAATATGTATGTGGCCTCAGCTAATCCCTGAGGGAGAATGCAGTTGGTTCTAAGGAGGACATACATATTCTAGGGCCTGGAGCAGTTGAGTTCTGGTCCAGGAGGAGAAGACCCCAGCCTGAAGGGCTATTGCCCTTCTGGGCAGTGTAGCTGAAGTCTACAGGAATTCACCGGGGTCCCAGGTTAGTGAGAGCTGGAGGGCCTATTTTCTGGAAATAACTGGAGCCAAATCAAGGGGATTTAATGATGATCTGGCCTAGAGATTCACAGGAGAAGTGTCTGGTCAATATTGGCCAGAGACATCAAAGTTATACGGGAAAATTTTGAGTACAGGCCTGAGTGTAGGGTCCTAGTGACTGTTTGCTGCTCTAACCCCATAAGCGTCTGCTCTAGTGAGGCTGAATTGGGACCTTTCCTTTGAAATTCCAAGGTTGCTTGTTCTCCTATTGTCTGCCAAGAAGGGAAGTACTCCAAAGAGTGCAGACAAGGTAAAGAGTGTCCTCTGGTTTCTTTGGAGTATCGCAAAGCCTACCCTGCATCCCAACCAAGTTATTTCTTGCCTGGTCATTCAGGGGCGGATAGGGGGGTGAACAGGGCAATTGCTCCCCCCGAGAAAATAGTGAGTGGGCCGGTGGGTGAGGAGTCTTGCCAGTAAGTGGGCCAGTTGGTGAGTTGGAAGGCAGGTCAGTAGGCGGGCCGGCAGGTGAGCAAGCCAGTGGGCGAGCCAGCAGGTGAGCGGAGCGGGCAGTCATGCCAGTAAGTGTGCCGGTGGGTGAACGTGAAGGCAGAACAGTGAGCGGGCGGGCGAGCGAGCAGAGAGATTACATCATCTTTCACTGCCCACCCCCACTCTGGGCCACTGGCAAGTGACAATCCACATCTTCTGGCAAGTGACGTGGCAAGTGACAATCCGCTTCTGGTGGCAGGTGACATGGCATGCGACAATCCGCATCTGAAGGCAGGGACAAGGCAAGTGATAATCCACATCTGAAGGCAGATGACATGGCAAGTGACACGCAGCATCTGGTGGCAGCCGACTGTGGCAAGTGACACACTCAGGGCTCCCACTGATTCAGCATTATGGTGAGTAGATCTATTTCATTTTATATTACAATGTAATAATAGAAATAATGTGCTTCAATCATTCTGACACAATATCAACCATGGTGCCGTGATGATTGAAGCACCGACACCAGCCATTGCCCCGACAAATTGCCTGCGAAAAACCTTATTTTCTGATGGCAGTGCCCCTCCCGAGACTAGACTCTGGATCCACCCCTAACTGGAGCATGTAGCTCCTTTCTGGGTCACCCTACTGGAATTCTCCCTAGACTAGGAACCTACTATTACTGGACTTTAGCTGAATGGACTTTGCTTCTCTGGAAAGTATGAACCCGTGCAGCCTGCAATAGATAGTTAGAGCTGGAGTCTGTTTCATGTGTGGTGTGCTGTGTTGCTGAATCTTCAGTATAGTTGTTAACTATACCCTTAAAATCCCATGCATCTCCCCAGATCAGGGATTCTATATAGATTTTTCTTAGGGATGTAGGTGCTGAAACAAATTTTCAAATAATAGTGCTTGCTCTATATATTCTCTATCTATATAGTTTTTAACTGTTAAAAGCCTGGTCTGAAGTTATTCAAAGGGGTGCATGCAGTGGCGGCTTGTGCTCAAATTTTTTTGGGGGGGCACAAACAAACTGGAAAAAAAAAACATCAATTGTCACCACTGTGCCCAAACGCCACCAGTTTGTCCCCTCAAATGCAGCCAGTTTCCCCCCAAATGCAGCCAGTTTGTCCCCAAATGCAGCCAGTTTCCCCCCAAATGCAGCCAGTTTCCCCCAAAATACAGTCAGTTTGTCCCCAAATGCAGCCAGTTTCCCCCCAAATGCAGCCAGTTTGTCCCCAAATGCAGCCAGTTTGTCCCCAAATGCAGCCAGTTTGTCCCCAAATACAGCTAGTTTGTCCCCAAATACAACCAGTTTCCCCCAAATGCAGCCAGTTTACCCCAAATACAGCCAGTTTGTCCCCAAATGCAGCCAGTTTGTCCCCAAATGCAGCCAGTTTGTCCCCAAATACAGCCAGTTTGTCCCCAAATACAGCCAGTTTCCCCCAAATGCAGCCAGTTTGTCCCCAAATACAGCCAGTTTCCCCCCAAATACAGCCAGTTTCCCCCCAAATACAGACAGTTTGTCCCCAAATATAGCCAGTTTCCCCCCAGCCCTGCACTTACCTTCCTCTGGTCAGCGCCGTCCTTCTTCTGTCCTCGATGTCTTCTCCCGCCCTCGATGACGTTTCAGCCAATGAGGTTACCAGACCCGGTGAACCTGATTGGCTGAGACGCCTGTCAGTGTTAACCAAGGAACGCACCCCCCGAGCAGTCTCAATTGGTAACAACAAACTGGTGAGAAGTGTATAGCAGTCGGTCATGAAGTGTGGTACCTGGCAAACATGACGGTTCCTTCGATAACAAGGGGGTTGGTGTTCTGGCTCCCCCTCTAGCAGTCGATTCCCCGGAGTAACCGGATTGATTCCATCTTACGAAGACCTTATGTGCCTGGCCACATGGTATGAGAGTGAAGGAGTTGAGCAAGAGCACGCATGAGGTCCACACTAGGTGCTCCGCGGGACCCCATTCTGTCAGTGGGAGTGACGGTTCCTTCGGTAGCGAGGGGGTTGGTGTTCCGGCTCCCCTTCTAGCAGTTGATTCCCCGGAGTAACCAGGACTGAACCCATCTTACAGAGACCTTATGTGCCTGGCCGCATGGTATGAGAGTGAAGGAGTTAAGCGAGAGCACGTAGAGGTCCACACTATGTGCTCGGCGGTACCCCATTCTGTCACTGGGAGTTAGGTGACAGAGGTACGCTGGACTGGTGGAGTGGGCATGGGCTTAGCAGTGTCCCTTCTAAATGCAATATACTGTACAACGAGGATGGTGTGTAGCAACACGGGACAGCTCTCATACAGAAGAACTCTGTACATTTACTGCCATAACGTTTGACTTTCACATGAACGTGTTTCTTGCCTGGTCCTGGGAATTGATGAGGGTGTACATGAAAAAAATTACCCTCACATGCAGGGTGAGTAGGCCCCACCCACAAGCTTGTAAACAATGCCCCAAAAAATATCAAGTACACACAAATAACTAATGGAATTCTTCTCTAAAGGTGAGTCAGTGGTCTGAATATTCTGAATAACAAGTTTGGAAGAAAAAGTGAAACAGGGACTGACGGAGAGTCGGATTCACGTTTCTCTATATTTACATGAGGCCACCTATGACTGTATACCCTTGGTCAGTATTGTTGCCATTGATTGGAAATGGTATGATTCATCCAGTGCAGAGAAGACTTTATGTAACTGCAATGCCATGATTTCATCTGGAATAAATCGACTAATGTACAACATCTGTGGCCACTCACTGCTGAGACACACAGAGGCCACCGACTAAACCCCCGGAGATCGGACATTGCTATAACCACTGAACTGGGTCTGTAATTAAACAAAGCGTTGAGTCTAACAAGACGAATGAATCAGAGTATCCATCATCCTTTCTCCTCCTAATCCAACCGTTTAGAGGAACATAACAGCTGATATGACACACCAGTGATGATAGAATAATTTGTTAAAGAAGCTGACACATATTAAACAAGACCAAAAAGCTGCAGAACATTATGAAACAATGTAGAACTCACTTTGCAATACTCTTCTCATGTAGTTACATTGTATACAGATACAGTAATATTGATATACTTTATGGCTATGCTGTACGTCAGTGTAAGCTATAGGCTCCATTCTCAAAACTTTACACAAGTATAAGGCACTCTGTTTTTAGGCATGTGACTGTCATATTCAAATTGCATTGGACTCTTACTTAATTACTGTCACTTTTTTGAAAATAAGTGTCCTTATCCTAATGTTTAAGCTTTGTGAATTGAACTTTATGTCTTTTAAGCAGAATTATACTCACCTTCAGACCAGCGATGTGTCGTCCCAGAGCTGCCCCATGGCCGGTGACATCTTGGGGCAGCTGGATTCTGGGGCTCAATCACTGGCCGCTGTCATTGCTGTCAAACGCGCAGGAGTTCTGTTGGCTTCGGCATTGCCAAAATTGAGCTGTGCATGTGTAGCTTACTGTACAGGGGCGGACAGGAAGGTAAGTAACTTTAATGCAGAAGAGACAAAGCATGGCTCTTCTGCGTTAAAATTCCTGCCTTTTCACCCATTTTTATTTTTTTAACAGAATGTTCCACTTTAATCCATAGAAAGAGGACCACGTTTCCAATTGTTTTGGTTCTCATGTATCCATTACATCAGCGGTCGGCAACCTACATTCTGCATTACATTCACATTGAATTTATTGTGTAATGCATAAATATCTTTGTGCTGACATCTAGTGATAATCCAGTGCAACTACAATTTGTTATTACTGTATCTCTGAAGTGGTACAATCCAGTTTACCTGTATGTTTGGGTTAGTTGGACACTTATTCAGTAGGTAACCATACTGAACGGATGGACTGAGGTTTAAAGGAGGAATATCAATGCATGAAGCAGTGTTTGAAACAGAACACCAATCCTTCAGATACTATAAGCTTGGCTGTTTTATTCTGTTCTGTATCTTTTGCTCTCTTCTTTCTTAGTAACTACCAAAAAAAATGAGAAAAAATTAGGTTGTTCTGAAATAAATAAAAAAGTAAAGCTTCAGCTGATTCTCCTTTTTTTGTTTTGCATAGAATAGGGTAAAATTTTGAGTCTTTGTTTGTTTGTTTTTTGAGCCACCAGCAGGAAAATTTATTTTCACTTCCTGTTCTTGTGCCCCAACAAGAATCCGGTGTAAATCTCCCCACCAGGGTCACTGGAAAAAAATACACATTTTGTAGGAGATTGCTGCTAAAGCTGGTCATATGTTAGTAGAAATTTGTTAGAAAATTATAATTTTTCAGAATGTTCATTTGATTTCTTAATGGTTAGGGGGGTCAAATTGATGATCATTTTCAACCATAGTGACAAGGATATTTAAAGGAGCAGAGTGGAATATGGATGATTTTTCAGGATTCCATAGGAACATTTAAAGGCAATTCAAGCTGTGTATATGTCCAGCCTAATGGTGGCCATACACCTTTCAATGTTATTACCAGATTGATGTGCGATTCAACCAAAACAATAGAATGGAAAACCAATCTAATAGCCATAACTTGCCTTCCGATTGATTTAGACTCAGTTTAGATTGGATTCGATCAAACTGAGTCGTTTGGCCAGGGAGGAAAATTATTGATCATTTTCCATCAAACAGCAGCACTGAGATGATTTGTTAATACATTTGATTGTATTTTGATGTAATGGATTATGAGGCTGCCTGGTGGAAACAGAGATGACTTCCGATTATATCTTCCAATTATTGAGCAAATTCCACTTTCCCATGTTTGGCATATTGATTGATTGTATTCTTGACTATCGATTGAGTATTCCTCTTGGGAAAGTTTGATAGAAAAAAAAAAATATTTATCAAAAGTGTGTATGGCCACCATAAGTCTATCAGACAGGGTCTGTCTAATTCAAAACAACTGCAGTCTCTAATGACATGAAAAGTCCATAAAGCTCTATGTAAGCTCCATGTGATCCAGGGCTGCCTCAACTTGAGGTCACATGAGGTAGCAACTTTTCTTTTATGGCAAAAAGTTTTTTCTTTTTGCTCAAAATATGAACATTCTCTTGTAATGTTGACCTGTGCCCCATTCATTTCCCAAGTGTGAATTTTGAAGACACTTCCTCTTTAATGTTTACCTGGGGTTTAGTCAGGGAGCTCCTCACCAAATTCCTTGTCAGGAGTAGCTACTATAGGTAATTACTAGGGATCCATTGACTTCTCCCTAATGCCGTGTACACACGATCGGTTTTACTGATGAAAACAGTCCGATGGACTTTTCTCATCGGACAAACCGATCGTGTATGGGACCCATCGGTCTTTTTTCCATCGGTGAGAAAACATAGAACATGTTTTAAATTTATCCGATGGGAAAAAAAACGATAGAAAATTCCAATCGTCTGTGCGGACAAAAAACCCACGCATGCTCAGAATCAAGTCGACGCATGCTCAGAAGCATTGAACTTAATTTTTCTCGGCTTGTCGGAGTGTTTTACGTCACAACGTTTGGAACGGTTGGATTTTTGACTGATGGTGTGTAGGCAAGACTGATGGAAGTCAGCTTCATCGGATTTCCGATGGAAAAATCCATCGGATTAGAATCCATAGGAAATCCGATCGTGTGTACAAGGCTTCAGTTTGGCCTTGTTGTACTTTTCTCTTCTACCACCAGGTGGCCGGGCACTTAGAGGTATTAGATTGAGAAGGACAACTCAAGGCCAGGTTATGGGTATGGGGTATCTCAGCCAATGGGCAGGGATTTTGTTGAATCCCTTGGCCTGCTGGGAGAGCCTATATATTTGGGGGAGGTCAGGTGATATAGGTTCTTGTGTGCCACCTGGACGGCCGTCGTGGGTGGACGTGTTTTGTTTGCCCCAGGCTGCTAGGCTAGAGATTGGGCCTATCCCGGGGGTATCAAGGCTGCCAGGTCGTGTTAAGGGCCTATCCAGAAGTAAGAGGGCAGCGCAGGGTTGGGACTGTGGCTTGCAGTCCAACCAAAAGTGATGGTTCTGCCGGCCAGAGAACCTGTCGTGGTCGGAGGTAGAAGGGAAGGTGTCGCCACTAAGGGACCAATTGCCTTTACCAGGGACCACAGTGAATAACTGAAGTAAGTCCCGGAGCAGTATTCTCACTGAACGGGCACGGTGGAGAATCGGGAAACTTCAGTCGGTGATCAAGTCAGGGACCCAACCAACAGAGATGACGCTTGCAGAGCAGCCTTGTGTGTCAAGCCAAGGACTGAATCAGCAGGGGTGAAGCTTGAAGGTATCCGAAATGCCAAGCTAGGGACCCAGCAGGAAAGCGTGGGTGACACTTGAGGGAGATACCACTGCAAAAGCCTTGAGGAGCTCACGGCATTCAGAGTTAGTGAATCAGTGGGTCCAGTGAGAGACCAGGAGCTCAAGGGGCTGAAGAACTACAAGGAGAAGATGTAGTACAGCAGAGAGAACAGTAACTTTGAGTTAGGAACTGTTTAAGTACTGTTGCCGTAGGAGACAGAAAACCTGCACGTGCAGAAGTGGCACCTTACTGGGGCCTTTCCCTGTACGGCTGTCCTCCTGTTGAAGTCTCGGAGTCTGCCATTTGAAATTGCAACTACTTGTACTTAAGGGTGTCCTGGCCTTAACCCTCTTTCCCTTGCAAAATATAAAAAGGAATGTCAAAGAAATAAAACCTCTTTTTCATCCAAGAAGTGTCTGGCGCCCAATGACTTTTACATCCTTTGCACCCACTATGCCTCACAACCCACCACATATTAAAGGATGTCAGCTGTCTTTGGCTTTGAAGGTTCCCATTAGACTGGAAGAGGTCAGAGATTCTGCTACACGTGTAATAAGTTTGCATTATCTAAATCCCATTCTCAAGCATTTTCTGCTAGAGCCTTTAATATTGAGTTGAGCTGTTTTACCGGCATGACTGACTTAAAATGTAAAATCCTTGAAATGTTTCAACTTGAATAGCCCCGAGCGTATTTACTGTGCTGTCATTGGCAACCACCAATATGTTTGTCGCTGCTGCCACCCTCAGGACACAGAGCAGAATGGCAGCATTGCAATCATTACTTGTAATTTAAAGGGAAAGTACAAGGGGAATATTTCTAAAAGAATATAGGTGAAGCTCAAATTTCCCTTTTTTTATTTCATTTTTTTCCTGTTTTGTTTTTACTGTAAAAAATATTTCTGATAGATAATTTTGCAAAGTTTTGACTCTAGAAGTGTTTTGGTTTGCTTCCCAAAAGACACGTCCTGGTATTTATCAAGAAAGTGTAATTCTGTTCAGTTAAAAATTAAAAAAAAAAGCCTTATTATAATACATGCATTCAAAACTCAATAAAATTTGAATGAGAGGGGAAAAAAAAAAGTCCCCAATCTGGCAATTTGGACCGAAGAGTGACTTCTAGTCAACAACAGACTATATATTTTTTTTACTACCTTCTATATCCTCCTAATGGTGCTCCAGTCCATAAATGGTGAACACATACTGTAACATATAATGGTATAAATCAGGGGTCTCCAAACTTTGTAAACAAAGGCCTGGTTTACTGTCCTTCAGACATTAGGGGGGCCGGATTGTGACCAGTGGGAGTAGAAAATGTCCCAGTGTTTTTACAAGTAAACCACGTCTCTGGCTTGGTGGTCAATGGGAATAAAGATATTATATTGAGCCTTTGGTTAATAAGAGGAGGAATAGTGCCCCATCACTTGTATTACTGGGAGGAATAGTATCCCAGTGTTGGTGTCAGTGTAAGGAATAGTGCCCCATAACTGGTATCAGTAGGAGGAATTGTGCCCCATTATTGGTATTAAGGGAAGGAATAGTGCCCCATCATGGATATCAGTGGAAGGAATGGTGCCCCATCATTGGTATAAGTGGTAGAAATAGTGCCCCATTATTGGTATCAATATAAGGAATAGTGCCCCCTCATTGGTATCAGTGATAGGAATGGTGACCCCCTCATTGTGCATTGCATTTGATAAAAAAATATATGATTTAAACGCAAGCAAAACACTTTGGTATGAGTGGGAGGAATAATGCCCCATTGTTGGTGTCAGTGGTAAAAATAGTGTCCCATCACTTATGTTAGTGGGGGGAATAGTGCCCCCTCATTGGTATCAGTGATAGGAATAGTGACCCCTCATTGGTATGAGTGGGAGGAATAGTGCCCCATCATTGGTATCAGTGGGAGGAATAGTGCCCCATCATTGGTATCAGTAATAGGAATAGTGCCCCACTGTTGGTATCAGTGGGAGGAATTGTGCCCCCCTCATTGGTATGAGTGGGAGGAATAGTGCCCCATCATTGGTATCAGTGGGAGGAATAGTGCCCCATCATTGGTATCAGTAATAGGAATAGTGCCCCACTGTTGGTATCAGTGGGAGGAATTGTGCCCCCTCATTGGTATCAGTGGGAGCAATAGTGCCTTATCATTGGTATCAGTGGAGAAATAGTGCCCCATCATTAGTATCAGTAATAGGAATAGTGCCCCACTGTTGGTATCAGTGGGAGGAATTGTGCCCCCTCATTGGTATCAGTGGGAGAAATAGTGCCTCATCATTGGTACCAGTGGGAGGAATAGTGCCTCATCATTGGTATCAGTGGGTGGAATTGTGCCCCACTGTTGGTATCAGTGGGAGGAATAGTGCCCCACCATTGATATCAGTGGGAGGAATAGTGCCTCATCATTGTTATCAGTGGGTGGAATAGTGCCCCACTGTTGGTATCAGTGGAATGAATAATACCCCATCATTGGTATCAGTGAGAGGACTAGTGCCCCACTGTTGGTATCAGTGGGAGGAATAGTGCCTCATCATTGGTATCAGTGGTAGGAATAGTGCCCCATCATTGTGTATTGCGTTTGATAAACAATATATTATTTAAAGGGTATGTAAAGGTAATTTTTTTTTTTTTTTAAATAACAAACATGTTATAATTACCTCCACCGTGCAACTCGTTTTGCACAGAGTGGCCCCGAACCTGGTCTTCTGGGGTCCCTCGGCGGCTGTCTCGGCTCCCCCCCCGCACGAACTCATCACCTTCATGCGAGCTCGCATGGTGATGAGTTCTTGCGGGCGCGCTCCTGTGATACAGCCGGCGGCCATAGCAGCTCACTGTATCACTCGGCCCCGGCCCCCTGCCGCGCCACATTATTGGATGTGATTGACAGCAGTGCGAGCCAATGGCTGAGCTACTTTCAATCAACCAATGAATGAGCCGAGAAGCAAGCTTGTTCATGGCGCGGGGCTTTTGAGGGGGCAGGTAAGTAAACGGGGGGCTCGGGGGGGGGGGGGGGGCGCTAATCCACAGTTGTTTTTTCACCTTAAAGCATAGAATGCATTAAGGTTAAAAAACTTTTACCTTTACAACCACTTTAAATGTAAGCAAAACACTTTGGTATGAGTGAGAGGAATAATGCCCCATTGTTGGTGTCAGTGGGAGAAATAGTGTCCCATCACTTATGTTAGTGGGGGGAATAGTGACCCCTCATAGGTATGAGTGGGAGAAATAGTGCCCCATAATTGAAATCAGTGGGAGGACTAGTGCCCCATCATTGGTATCAGTGGGAGGAAATGTGCCCCATCATTGGTATCAGTGGGAGCAATAGTGCCTCATCATTGGTATCAGTGGGTGGAATAGTGCCCCACTGTTGGTATCAGTGGGAGGAATAGTGCCACATAATTGATATCAGTGGGAGGAATAGTGACCCACTGTTGGTATCAGTGGGAGGACTAGTGCCCCATCATTGGTATCAGTGGGAGGACTAGTGCCCCATCATTGTTTTCAGTGGGAGAAATAGTGCCCCATCATTGTATCAGTGGGAGAAATAGTGCCCCACTGTTGGTATCAGTGGGAGGAATAGTGCCTCATCATTGGTATCAGTGGGAGGAATAGTGCCTCATCATTGGTATCAGTGGGAGGAATAGTGCCCTATCATTGGTATCAGTGGGAGGAGTAGTGCCTCATCATTGGTATCAGTGGGAGGAATAGTGCCCCATCATTGTGTATTGAGGTTGATAAACAATATATGATTTACACAAGAAAAACACTTTGGTATGAGTGAGAGGAATAACGCCCCATTGTTGGTGTCAGTGGGAGAAATAGTGTCCCATCAACTTATGTTAGTGGGGGGAATGGTGCCCTCTCATTGGTATGAGTGGGAGGAATAGTGCCCCATTGTTGGTGTCAGTAAGAGGAATGGTGTCCCATCTTTGATATATCTGGGAAAAACCGTATGCAATCATTGGTGTCAGTGGAAGAAATAGTGCCCCATCACTTATGTTAGTGGGAGCAATGGTGCCCCAAGGGCCAGATAAAGGTAAGCAAGGGCCACAGTTTGAAAGCAGAGGTCTAAATCATAGGTACAACACTTTAGTTATGAAGAATGAAAATAGTCCCCCAATTGCCAAAGAACTTCTACCCAAAACACATAAAATAAAAGCTTGGGGCAATACTGTACATATCCCTAAAACCAAAAAATCTCATGTGTGTGTACCCCACTCTCCCTCTCCGCTTCTATCGCCTGGTTGGCTGGTGTGGTCTAGGGGTACCTGGGAGAGGAGAGTGCAGGAACACTACGCCAAGCTCTCCCCTCGTATGTGTATGAGGGTTGAGCAAAGTCATTTAAATTACACCCGGGCCTGCTCACTGCATACGAAGCTTCCGCTTGTTCCGTGGAGATGTGTCTGCCAGTAACAGAGCCCCACACCAAATAAAAGTCCAACACTTTTATTTTTCCATTGCAGGGTGAACATAACAGTTGAATTTTCAGTAACAGACAGACAGGGGTGTGGGTACGAGTAGGCCCAGGCATAAATGAACTCACCTATCCCTTTGCAAGCGAATAGGCCTGGCGCACGGTCTCTGCCACCGACCGTGAGATTGGTCGCTGCCACCGACTGGGTAAACCGTTGAGGCCCCTGCCACAGGCCTAATAGCAGGTCTCTGCCACTTACCTGAGTTGACTAGTTGGACCGCTGCCACCGGTCATTGGACATGAACCACCTTCCTCCATGAACTTGGCCCCTGTTCGGTAAAGACATCCCTCCGGGCGGTCTCCAGAGGTTCACCCGACACTGGCAATATGCTGCACCAGGTCTTCAGATGAATCCCTCCTCCAGTACCTTACGCCTCTGGATTCGGGTGCCCAACACCTGGGGCACCCTAGGACAGTCCCTCCCGGACGGGACCCAGCGGAAGGTACTGGGCCCTAGGACTCCGGCCGAGTACCTCACCCCAGACTGAAGGTGTCTGGGATGGAACACGAACTCCAAGTGTCCAGGCCTAGGCCGCCTGGACACCGACCGCGAACAGCAGCCCTCAGGCTGAAGGTGCCTGGGACTCGAACCTCGTGGCGAAGATGTCTGCCCCCTTTATACCCTCTCCCAGCAAGCACAGCGGGTTCCCCGCCCCGCCGTACAACTGCTGCGAGAGGTCACAAAGGGCGCGGCACTGCAGCGATGGTTCAACCCCAGCCCAAAGTGACAGCGCCACCTGCTGGGCCGCAAGGAACTATGCATCACTGGTGTCCTCACCAGAATTAAACACTCTGAAAGGACATGCCCGCTACACTCTCCCCCTGGTTATTTGACACTGGTCCCCAGTGTCTGGAGCAAACTATGCCCAAAAGAGGCCGACATAGCCTGATCCAGAAACTGACTAAAATTCCAAAAATATAAAAGTTTTTTTTTTTTTTTAAACTTACTAAAACAGTTGTGCCTGAACCTGACAACAAAGGGAAGGGAAGGGAAACAACAACACATAACAACAACATTTTGCATCACATGTTCACTTTAACATTTTTCCCCACCCATCCTGGCTAAGACCCATCCCATTCTCAGTGGTCTTGATTGGATGCTCTCCTGCAGAGGGGAAAAGAAACGTTAAACACACAGACCCCTGACACATATGTTCGTGTAAGAACGAAAAAACTTCTCCGCAGAGAAATCCTTTCCTTCTATAAGTGTGTGAGTGAACAGTGAATATTGGTGCACAACACTGCCACCTGGTGACAGTGCCACGGTAACTGCACTTGTTGAAGATTTATTTTTCCTATCTTCTTCTGTAGCTCTAACTACCCCAAAGTCCATGATCACTTTGTGGGATGGAAGAATAAAGAACAAACAACGGCAACAGTCCTTCAATTCCTCCAAAGAGCACAAACACCCATTAAACTTGGGTACAGTCACTGGGTTTTCCGGGAAAACAACCCTGAAAAGTTCAGCAGCAACAAGGTAAAGCAAGAACGGAGTCTCTTTTTTTTCTCCTACAAATAGAATTTTGGGTGCGGCAAGACAAGGGGTTTTAAGTGCTGGTCCATTGTCTCTACATGGTATTCGACATCCTCCCCCTCTTTGCGTCGAATCAATACCTTGTCTGCGTGGATGTGCCGACCCAACATCCATTCCAACTTGCAGTCCTTGAACCGTTGAGAGGCTTTGGGGGAACACGCGAGGTACCTGCGGGCGTGCGGGACCTGAAGGTGCGTCCACACAAAATCGTTGTACCAGCGTTCCCGACTGACTTCCACTTCATACAAAAGTTCCTTAGGTAAGTACGGGTACTCCCACCCGTACTCGTTAGCAACTCTTTGGCAGAAGAGGCGCTGTAGTCTCGCCAGCGGAGGCATAGTGGCCCGGTCTCCCTCACCCGGTAGGACAATGTCGTCCGGGTGACGACCTTAATCACCTCCATTCTGGGCATGGGCGCCCGCAGCAACAGTCTCTTTTCCCCGGTGTTAGATGCAGGTGGCACCGGAGGTAGAAGGGCAGACTGGGGACGGCAATCCTCCTCAGGCGCTGGTGCCTCCACCCGGGGTGTACTATCCCCTGTAGACATGGGTGGATCCCTGACTCTGCGGGACGAGGAGAGATGCATCTTGTCCCAGCCCTTCTTAGCAAAAAGTTCATCTATGATGACGTCGTCTCCCGGATCGGAGAGCGACTCTAGGTTGGAGGTTTCACACTCCTCCACGGGCTGGTAGCCTGTAGTGGAGGCTGAATTGCTACCTCCCGCGGGCACACAGGGCCGTGAATCCCCGACACCTCCGCCCCAACACCAAGTCCCTCCGCCCGGCTTACCTCGGCCCAAAGTTGAGAAGGGATGTCCGGGACTCTTCCGACCGGATCCATCCGGGGCGGGCGTAGGCGAGCAGCGTGATCTACCGCGACCGCTGGATGGGGCAACCAAGCCGGTCTTCCTCTTTGGCAGGGGACACTGGGAAACAGTGGTGACCGAGTCACCATCCTCGGATTTCTCCCGTATCTCTGTGATTGCGACCTCCCCTGCGGTCGCTGCAGTGCGCACAGGGATGGCTGTCAAAGCAGCGATTCCTCCTTCTTGAGTGGTGTTGCCTGTTGCGCGGTTGAGGTGGATGGTTCTGAGTTTCTCGATAGATGGTTCCACCTCAAATAAGAATTCTCCGCAGGCCTCGCAGCGCCCGAACGGCTTCAGCTGACACACCAGTCCTGAACAGCCGGGACAAATCAAACCCAGGGCCTCAACGTCCATGCATGAGTACAGGGCGAATCGTCCCCGGGGCTTTAGCCGAATCCCTGTATCCGTTATCGGAGCAGCAGTAGTAGTCAGACTCGTGGTAGTGGGATGAAGGGGAATCCACGATGCGTTACTGAACATGGCGACTCTCTGCTGATCCATTGCGCACTGCATTGTTGGCGCCAAAGTCCCCACGTGTAATCCTTCACACCATTGCAATAAAACTAAAACACCAGCGCTCAATGGACAAGAGATCAAATAAAACAAAAGCAGGGGATCAAATAATAAAAACTGCCTTTTAATAAAAACTCATAAGGCAAAAAGTTAGTAGTTCATACACGATCACAGATAAAATCAGGAGAAAATCAGTATTAAAAATCATAAGTGATAAAAAGAAATAAATGCGCTACCCAAAAAACACATAAATAATAACAACTCTATAGAGGGAGGTGAAGCAGCTGTGCTGGAATGTGACAAATTCAAACAAAATGGAAGGTAATAGTACAGCGCTATATATAGGCCAGTAAAAACTGGACTGTAACTCAAATGTGACCATAAATGGAAACACACAAAAAAGTGAGAAGGGGCAGGCTAAACGCCCTACCCAATATATATAAAATGTCCACAATGATAAACAAAAACAAAAAAATTAAGAGTGTCCAAAACAGTGGGTAAATACCAAGGAATGGATGTAAAACTTCTGGCACGCGTCGTCTGTTTCCTTGACGACGCGCTCCTGTGTATATCTTATGATATCCCTCTATTTATTCAAATGACCTTCTGGGTCATGTGATGGTCTGAAGGAGAATGTGATTGGGCGCATTTTCGGTGTGCTCCCGGTCACATGAGCCGGATGTTAGTCACAATCTCCTGCTCTAAGATCTATCTGGCTTTTGTTACTGGTTATTTCCAGCCTCCTGGACATAATGATTGGGTAATATCTTCATTTATTCCCCAGTCCAATCGTGTGTTCCTTTGCATTTTTATGTAATGTTAGTTTCCATTGGCTAGAGATCTCATTGTGTGTTTGTTGAGGCATTGATTGGACTGACACCATCGCACAGCTGATTGGTTGGAATTTGGCGGACTTTTTGATGGTATGTTTGCCATGTGCTACTACCTGACACTTCCTGGTTTTATTGATTTGAACCAGGAAGGGCTTGTTCCCTGTGCTAGGATTGGTCCCCCACGGGGAAGCACTATCATGATTTGGTCATGTGATTGTTGTTTGTCCAATCAGAATGCCCGCCTTTATGAAATGTTGTTCCATTGGTGGGTCATTGATTATGACTCCCATAACTTTTACTATATATATATATGGCAATTTGGGGGAGCAGGTTAATGCCCCTGTAGACGTCCTGTTAGGAACGAAACGCGTCGGGCTATGCATTTTGCTTCCCATGTTGTTTTTTAATATATGAACTGTGATCACTTTTTATCTTTGTATGTTGGTGTTTTTCTGATTAAAAACCCAATTTTTTTTGACCTACACCATTGGAGCCCCCTATTTTTTTCTTCTCTTTGCATGAAATCGGTGAGGAAAAGTTTTTTTCAGTTTTCTCCAGTTGGTCCTTCTACAATACCCTTGTCGGGGTATTTTCCATTTAAGTTTGATCGTATCCCATCGTCCGGTTGAATACCGGGATCCAGAGTGCCAGTCTTCTGGTGGGATCTCCAGCCTTGGGGGTATTGGAGACCCGAGAAGTACTGCATCCATCAGTTCCACCCAGGATTGAAGACATCCGATCGTCTAGCCGGTATACCTCTACATCCATCAGAGATCCGGGGACGTTCCTGTGGAGCAGCCATTGGAGATACTCTCAAGCTCGATTGATCCGCTGTCGTATGACATTCGGGTCCAACGTTTCTGGTAAGCACACATGAATGTCACCATCCACGTGAAGAATTGTGCCAGAAGTTTTACATCCATTCCTTGTTATTTACCCACTGTTTTGGACACTCTTAATTTTTTTGTTTTTGTTTATCATTGTGGACATTTTATATATATTGGGTAGGGCGTTCAGCCTGCCCCTTCTCACTTTTTTGTGTGTTTCCATTTATGGTCACATTTGAGTTACAGTCCAGTTTTTACTGGCCTATATATAGCGCTGTACTATTACCTTCCATTTTGTTTAAAAATCATAAGACCTGATATCCATGGAGGTAGGAGCTAAATCCAGGTTGCAGCATGAGGTGAGGAGAGGGCTCAGCCGTCCGGCTCGCTGGCGCTCAAGTGAGCCGATAGGCCGTGATCTGGCAGAAGGAGAGAGCTTCCCAGGGGTTCCCCTTGTCGGGGTCACCTAGTTGCGGCTTCGGTCTCTCCCCTCCGCTTAGAGCCGCTGGCCATGCAGCTGGTCTGTTTCTGACCAGCGGAAGTGAAAGATTACTGAACCCATCACAGCGGCGGGTTCATTCCACGCTGTTTTTCATCACAGGAGGATTCTGTTGACGAAGCTAGCCGGTATCCCCAGCACTCAGCGTGGACCGTCGGAACGGATCCCTCCAGTGCCTCCCATCCACCGGAGGCCATCCGCCTTCCCTGCCGCATCGTCAACCCCTGGGAAGCTCTCTCCTTCTGCCGGATCACGGTCTATCGGCTCAATTGAGCGCCAGCGAGCCGGACGGCTGAGCCCTCTCCTCACCTCATGCTGCAACCTGGATTTAGCTCCTACCTCCATGGATATCAGGTCTTATGATTTTTAATACTGATTTTCTCCTGATTTTATCTGTGATCGTGTATGAACTACTGAATTTTTTGCCTTATGAATTTTTATTAAAAGGCAGTTTTTATTATTTGATCCCCTCCTTTTGTTTTATTTGACCATTTATTTTGTCCATTGAGCGCTGGTGTTTTAGTTTTATTGTATTCATGTCTGTGCCCCAGCCATAGGATCCATGCAGCACTGGGCACTTTGATCTATTTTTCTTTTTCTCCCCCCCTCCCCCCCACCTTCCCTCCTTCCCATTTTGCTACAGTCGCGATTGGGTTTTAGCGCTGATGTTTTTTGTTTTGCTATTCCTTCACACGATTGGACTCCTCCCCACTTGCGCCCCAGTTCGCGGGCTTTCTCCTTCCCTGGGTCACGCCCACGAACTGAGTAGGGAGAGTGTGCCTCGTGCGCAGTGGCCAATATGGCCGACCTACTTGGAACTCTTCCGGGCAGACACATTCAAATTCCAACAACTTCAGCTCCATTGTAGCACGAACACATCCCGGACCCGAGCCTCCATGTGTAGCGGTACCCCACTCTCCCTCTCCGCTTCTATCGCCTGGTTGGCTGGTGTGGTCTAGGGGTACCTGGGAGAGGAGAGTGCAGGAACACTACGCCAAGCTCTCCCCTCGTATGTGTATGAGGGTTGAGCAAAGTCATTTAAATTACCTCCGGGCCTGCTCACTGCATACAAAGCTTCCGCTTGTTCCGTGGAGATGTGTCTGCCAGTAACAGAGCCCCACACCAATTTAAAGTCCAACACTCTTTTATTGAACTTGGTCCCTGTTCGGTAAAGACATCCCTCCGGGCGGTCTCCAGAGGTTCACCCGTCACTGGCAATATGCTGCACCAGATCTTCGGATGAGTCCCTCCTCCGGTCCCTTACGCCTCTGGATTCGGGTGCCCAACACCCGGGGCATCCTAGGACAGTCCCTCCCGGGCGGGACCCAGAGGAAGGTACTGGGCCCCAGGCCTCCGGCCGAGTACCTCACCCCAGACTGAAGGTGTCTTGGATGGAACACGAACTCCAAGTGTCCAGGCCTAGGCCGCCTGGACACCGACCGCGAACAGCAGCCCTCAGGCTGAAGGTGCCTGGGACTTGAACCTCATGGCGAAGATGTCCGCTCCCTTTATACCCTCTCCCAGCAAGCACAGCGGGTTCCCCGCCCCGCCGTACAACTGCTGCGAGAGGTCACAAAGGGTGCGTCACTGCAGCGATGGTTCAACCCCGGCCCAAAGTGACAGCGCCACCTGCTGGGCCACAGGGAACTATGCATCACTGGTGTCCTCACCAGAATTAAACACTCTGAAAGTACATGCCCGCTACATGTGAAAACTTCATTATAGGGTTTTTGTTGTTGAAGATCCAAATGTGCAGAACCACCACATGGACTGGACGGCCTGATTAAAAGGTAAGATTACAGTAGGTTCACGTCCTAGTAATGTGACAACGCACGCACATTGATGAGTGTTTTTATGTGCGTTACTGTGCATTGGGATGAGTGAAATCGAGTTTTTGCTTTGTCATTGTTTCAGCTAAACAATTGGGACACTTTGCTGAAAATTGCTATTTTGGCAAAAAGTATTAGAGTCAGCGGGGAAGATAAAATGAAAGAAGTTTTTATCAGTAATAAATACTGTAAAAATGTTAAATTCTGTATATCTATGTATTTTATTTTGTATGCTCTGTCTGAAAAGAAAATTGCTCCTGTGATGCTATTGTGTTCTGCCAGTGGGGAGCCTTCCCAGATGGCAGAATATAATGATCACTGCTGGTGGCTGTAGCCGCTAGACATGTGCACACTGAAATATTTTGTTTCGGAATTTCGTTTTCGTCCGAAAAATAAATTTATTTAGTTACTCCCGAAATTCGTTTTTATTTATGTAGTTTTTCGTTAAAAATTGCATTCGTCCGAAAATCTGAATTAATTAAGGTCGAATCTGTCATTGAAGGCTTATGGTGTCTGTCGAATGTTCAAAGAAGATTCGACGGAGCAGCGAAACTGTACGACTGCAATCATAAATTTCCGGTCGAATGTTCCGCCCACAAGCAGTGATCTTTTCTCTCTATGTCGAATCTTTTCTCTCTATAATAACGAATCTTTTCTCTCTATAATGTCGAATCTTTTCTCTCTATAATGTCGAATCTTTTCTCTCCTATGTCGAATCTTTTCTCTCTATAATGTCGAATCTTTTCTCTCTATAATGTCGAATCTTTTCTCTCTATAATGTCGAATCTTTTCTCTCTATAATGTCGAATCTTTTCTCTCTATAATGTCGAATCTTTTCTCTCTATAATGTCGAATCTTTTCTCTCTATAATGTCAAATCTTTTCTCTCTATAATGTCGAATCTTTTCTCTCCTATGTCGAATCTTTTCTCTCCTATGTCGAATCTTTTCTCTCCTATGTCGAATCTTTTCTCTCCTACGTCGAATCTTTTCTCTCTGTAATGTCAAATCTTTTCTCTCCTATGTCGAATCTTTTCTCTCCTATGTCGAATCTTTTCTCTCTATAATGTCAAATCTTTTCTCTCCTATGTCGAATCTTTTCTCTCCTATGCCGAATCTTTTCTCTCCTATGTCGAATCTTTTCTCTCTATAATGTCGAATCTTTTCTCTCCTATGCCGAATCTTTTCTCTCTATAATGTCAAATCTTTTCTCTCCTATGTCGAATCTTTTCTCTCCTATGTCGAATCTTTTCTCTCTATAATGTCAAATCTTTTCTCTCCTATGTTGAATCTTTTCTCTCTATAATGTCGAATATTTTCTCTCCTATGTCGAATCTTTTCTCTCCTATGTCGAATCTTTTCTCTCTATAATGTCAAATCTTCTCTCTCTATAATGTCAAATCTTTTCTCTCCTATGTCGAATCTTTTCTCTCTATAATGTCAAATCTTTTCTCTCCTATATCGAATCTTTTCTCTCCTATGTCGAATCTTTTCTCTCCTATGTCGAATCTTTTCTCTCTATGTAGAATAATCTTGGACTAATAGAGTTAAGGTTAGGCACATTCGACCACAGGTTCGATAGACACAGATTGTTATTGTCAGCGTCACGTTGAATCTCCTATCTATATCGAACTGTTGTAGCAACGAAAACGAAAATAAAGCATTTGTTTATGTCGGATCTTTCGGTTTTCGGATTCTGTGCTTTCGTTTTCGTTTGTTAAAACGATAACAAAAATAGCTGAAATTCGGACGAAAATGCATTCGGACGAAAACGAATGCACATGTCTAGTAGCCGCTGGCAGTGACTGTGCTGTCCCATATGCTGTGGAGATGGTACTATCGTGAGGGTGCCTTTTGGACAGTCCTATATGTTTACAGTGACAGTCAAACTATCTTATACCCTAAAACAGGGGTGTCCAATCTGCAGGCCACTGGCTGCAGGCGGCCCAGAAAAGCTCTAAGGCAGGGACTCTGGATAGCACCAGTCGCGGCTCACGCAGGTGTAGTTGCTGGCGGTGCGCGCTTGTGCCCACTGCACGATCCAGGAGCGTGCCTGCAGGTCCGGCGTACTCAATGTCCGCCAGCGACCCACGATCAACTAGTACAGAGGAAGAACATGAATCCCCGTTCTGACAGGGGACATGACAGAGATCTACTGCTCCCAGTGATCAGAAACAGTGATCTCTGTCATGTCCCTGTCAGCCCATCCCCCCTACAGTTAGAGCACCCCTAGGGAACACAGTTAACCCCTTGATCGCCCCCTAGTGTTAACCCCTTCCCTGCCAGTGTCATTTTTACATTGATCAGTGCATTTTTATAGCACTGATCAATGTCACTGGTCCCCAAAAAGTGTCATTTGGGGTCAGATTTGTCCGCCGCAATGTTGCAATCCCACAAAAAAAATCGCAGATTGGTGCCATTACTAGTAAAAACAATAAAAAAAATAAATAAAAGTCCCTAAATCTATCTATATATAACTTTTGCGCAAACCAATCAATATACGCCTATTGCGATTTTTGTTTTTTACCAAAAATATGTAGAAGAATACATATCGGTCTAAACCGGTAAATACATTTTTATATATATATATGTATATATATGTATTTTAGCAATTATTTTTTTTTCAAAATTCTCTCTGTTTTTGTGTTTATAGCGCAAAAAATAAAAATCTCAGAGGTGATCAAATACCACTAAAAGAAAGCTCTATTTGTGGGGAAAAAGGGACGTCAATTTTGTTTGGGTACAGCATTGCATGACTGCGCAATTGTCAGTTAAAGCGACGCAGTGCCGTATCGCAAAAAATGGCCTGGTCATTAAAGTGGTTGTATACCCAATTTTTTTATTTTTACCTACAGGTAAGATTATAATAAAGCTTACCTGTAGGTAAAATAAATATCTCCTAAATCTGTACAGTTTAGGAGATATTCACCCTGCATGCAGCTGCTGACGTTAGCGGCGCATGCGCTCTGAAGGTCTGGCGTATTGCTGATGGATGTTGCCGGAAAGAAGAAGGCCACTTATAGCGTTGGAGCCGCAAAGAATAAAATATCAGCTCCCTCGGCGGTGACCAGGATCCGATGCTGATGCCTTAATTGAAGGTAAGTATTTCATAATGAGCTAGTATGCGCTGCATTCTAGCTCATTATTCTTTTGCCATACAGGTTTTTTTGTGCGGGTATACAACCGCTTTAACCACTTGACCACTGGGCACTTCAACCCCGGGCTTTTTTTACCACCTCAATACTGGGCCTATTCTGGCACTTCTCTCCTACATGTACAAATCATCATTCTTTTGCTAGAAAATTACTCAGAACCCCGAAACATTATATATGTTTTTTTAGCAGACACCCTAGGGAATAAAATGACGGTAATTGCAACTTTTTTTCTTGCACGGTATTTGCACAATAATTTTTCAAACGCCTTTTTTTTGGGGAAAAAAATGGTTTCATGAATTAAAAAATAACAAAACAGTAAAGTTAGCCCAATTTTTTGGTAAAATATAAAAGATGATGTTATGCCGAGTAAATAGATACCTAACATGTCACGCTTTAAAATTGCGCACACTCATGGAATGGCACCAAACTTCGGTACTTAAAAATCTCCATAGGCAACGCTTTACATTTTTTTACAGGTTACCAGGTTAGAGTTACAGAGGAGGTCTAGTGCTAGAATTGTTGCACGCACTCTAACACACGCGGCGATACCTCACATATGTGGTTTGAACGGCGTTTACATATGTGGGCGGGACTTACGTGTGCGTTCGCTTCTGATCGCGAGTTACCGGGGACAGGGGCAGTTCAATTTTTTTTTTTACTTAATTTTTTTTATTTTTACACTTTTTTTACATTTTTTTTATCACTTTTATTCATATTACAAGGAATGTAAACATCCCTTGTAATAGGAATGGTGTGTGACAGGTCCTCTTTATGGAGAGATGCAGGGTCAATAAGACCCCACATCTCTCCTCCAGGCTGGAAAGCATGAGATCGTGAAAAAAATTTCACCAATCTCATGTTTACTAGCCGCAATGGTGGCTTTGTTTACATCTGAGAACCTGGGCGTGACGTCATCACGTCGCGCCCGGGCCTCCGACGGTCATAGAGATGACTGGTGACCACTTATTTGACTATGGCTGGGTAGGGAAGTGGTTAATAACCAGACCAATTTTCAGCTTTCGGTGCTCTCACATTTTGAATGACAATTACTCAGTCATACAACACTATACCCATATGAATTTTTGGTCCTCTTTTTTTCACACAAATAGAGCTTTCTTTTGGTGGTATTTAATCACCGTTGGGTTTTTTATTTTTTGCGCTATAAGAGAAAAAAGACTGAAAATTCTGTAAAAAAATGAATTTTTCTTTGTTTCTGTTATAAAATTTAGCAAATTAGTATTTTTTCTTCATAAATTTTGGCCAAAATTTATACTGCTACATATCTTTGGTAAAAATAAGTACAAATTGGTGGATATTATTTGGTCTTTGTGAAAGTTATAGAGTCCACAAGCTATGGTGCCAATATCTGAAAATTGATCACACCTGAAGTACTGACGGCCTATTTCATTTCTTGAGACCCTAACATGCCAGAAAAGTACAAATACCCCCCAAATTACCCCTTTTTGGAAAGAAGACATTCCAAGGTATTTAGAAAGAGGCATTGTGAGTTTTTTGAAGTTGTAATTTTTTCCCACAATTCTTTGCAAAATCAAGATTTTTTTTTCTTTCTTTTTTTTTTTCACAAAATTGTCATATTAGCAGGTTATTTCTCACACACAGCGTATGCATACCACAAATGACACCCCAAAACACATTCTGCTATTATTCCTGAGTATGGCGATACCACATGTGTGAGACTTTTACACAGCGTGGCCACTTTCAGGCGTTCTGGAGCACCGAGGCCAATTCTAACATTTCTCTCCTACATGTAAAAATCATCATTTGTTTGCTAGAAAATTACATAGAACCCCAAAACATTATATATTTTTTTAGCAAAGACTTTAGAGAATATAATGGTGGTCGTTGCAACTTTTTATCTCGGACGTATTTGCGCAGCAAATTTTCTAACGCGTTTTTTATGGAAAAAAACTGTATTGTGCTTAAAAAAAAAAACCCAGTAAAGTTCGCCCAATATTTTTGCATAATATGAAAGATGAAGTTACGCCGAGTAAATAGATACATAACATGTCACCCTTCAAAATTGCACACGCTCGTGGAATGGCGCCAAACTTTGCCACTTAAAAATCCCCATAGGCGACGCTTTAAATATTTTTACTGGTTATATGTTTTGAGTTACAGAGGAGGTCTAGGGCCAGAATTATTGTTCTCGCTCAAACGTTTGCAGAGATACCACACATGTGTGGTTTGAACACCGTTTTCATATGTGGGCGGGACTTACGCATGCGTTCACTTCTGTATGCGAGCTTACGGGGACAGGGGCGCTTTAAAAAAATATATATATATTTTATTGTTCATTTTACTTTATTTTAGTTTGACATGTTCTTCTGCCCCAAATTTTTTTTTTGATCACTTTTATTCCTATTACAAGGAACGTTAACATCCCTTGTAATAGGAATATGGCATGACAGGTCCTCTTTACAGTGAGATCTGGGGTCAATAAGACCCCACATCTCACCTCTAGGCTGGGAAGCCTGAAATTAAAAAAAAACAATCTTGGCTTTGATCGTAGCGGTGAGTCGGTAGAAGCACCGGAGGGCGGCGGGGGGGGGACATCCCCTCTTGCCTCCCGTAAGAATGATCAAGCGGTGGAACAGCCGCTATGATTGTTCTTATGTTGTAGGGAATCGCCGGCTGAAAAAGCTGATATCTGAATGATGCCTGTAGCTTCACCCATCATTCAGATATCTCCGCACAAAGTCAAGGACGTCATATGACGGCCGGCGGGCGGGAAGTGGTTATTGCAGAGTCATGCAGGGTATTGCAGAGTATTGCAGGGTATTGCGGAGTATGGCAGGGTATTGCGGAGTATGGCAGGGTACTGCGGAGTATGGCAGGGTACTGCGGAGTATTGCGGAGTATTGCAGGGTATTGATGAGCATTGCAGGGTATTGCGGAGTATGGCAGAGTATTGCACAGTGTGACAGGGTATTGCACAGTATTGCACAGTATGGGCAGGGTATTGCAGAGTATTGCACAGTATGGGCAGGGTATTGCAGAGTATTAAAAAAAAAGGAAAAAAATTGCGCTCAGGATTGAGAGATGGTAATTACTGGATAGCCCAGATTTCCTTAATTGTGGTCTCAAGCTGCCACTAACCTGATAAACATACTCAGTGAAACAAGAAAAGAAAAATATATATAGTAGCGCTAAACCAAGATTAAATGAAAAAAAAATAATCATGAATATTATTTTTTAACGTGCTAATCACCACACATATGTAGTGCATAAAACCCTTATTAGTGACGTGTCAATTAATAATAAACAAACCTAAAACTCAATTGACATAACCAATAAATTATGTTATACGTGATACAAATTAATAAACCATACAAATGACATATTATAAGAAAGACGCACAAGGCGTCAATCTATGTGTACACAAATAAAGTCAGTCCAAAAATGATTATTGAAATGAAGACACCCGTGAAAAACAAATCCAAAATTCCACAGTGCTTGTCTGAAGAGTGATATCCACCACCAAAAGCAGGTCAGCAGCTTACCAGATTATATTGGTCCCCTATGACGGTGGACCTCAAACCGCATATAAGTACTCCCAATTGGATGGTATAGGCTCCTACGTCCACCTCTTCAAACGAGACTTCCCCAGCAAAATAAGCAGTATGATCACAGTGATCCCATGTAAAAAAGGAGAGGGATATCTCGCTGGTGTAAAATCTTAAGGATTTATTTGATAAAAGTAAAATAAAACACTTACAGCAATGTTGTAAGAGAACAGCCTTAAAACTTGCGGCGCCGGCCGGACACCGATGAGTAAACCCGTCCTAGGAGATCGAGCAGTAAGGGGATGACGTCACCACGCCGCTCAGTCCGCCCTACGCGTTTCGTGATAGGTCACTTCGTCTCGGGGCACGAGGTGGTGGATATCACTCTTCAGACAAGCACTGTGGAATTTTGGATTTGTTTTTCACGGGTGTCTTCATTTCAATAATCATTTTTGGACTGACTTTATTTGTGTACACATAGATTGACGCCTTGTGCGTCTTTCTTATAATATGTCATTTGTATGGTTTATTAATTTGTATCACGTATAACATAATTTATTGGTTATGTCAATTGAGTTTTAGGTTTGTTTATTATTAATTGACACGTCACTAATAAGGGTTTTATGCACTACATATGTGTGGTGATTAGCACGTTAAAAAATAATATTCATGATTATTTTTTTTCATTTAATCTTGGTTTAGCGCTACTATATATATTTTTCTTTTATTGCAGAGTATTGGCAGGGTATTGCACAGTATGGGCAGGGATGGCTGAGCATGGGTGGATGGATGGCTGGATCTGTGACTGCAATTGTCACAGATCCAGCCCACAGCGCTGCTGCCATGATCCGCTCTCTCCCCCTCTCCTCTCACACTGTACCGATCGGTACAGAGAGGGGAGAGAGGAAACCGGCATCATCACATGACGCCGGTCTGTTTACAATTGATCGCTCCGTCATTTGACGGAGCGATCACGTGGTAAACGGCTGCTATCAGCGGCGATTTACCGTGATCCGTGATGCGCCGGGTCATCTGGACCTGGCGGTCACGGGAGCGCGATTCTGGGAGGACGTTATATAACGTCCTCCCAGAGTTAAGGAACCACCCTGTCGACGTTTTTTGTCGGCAGGCGGTGGTTAAGTGGTTAAGGGGGCAAATCCTTCCGGTCCTTAAAGGGGCTGTAAATCTTCGTGTTTTTTCACCTTAATGCATCCTATGCCGAGTCATAGAATTGGCGTCTATGGACGCCGATTGTATGGCACGGGAGCGGGCCCGCAAGCTAACCCACTTGGGAGAGTGCTTCCCAGAGGGCGTTAGTTCTTGCGGGGAGGATCCGCGAGAGCCGCCGTGGGACCCCAGATGAGGACGATTGGGGCCACTGTGCAAAACTAACTGCACAGTGGAGGTAAGTACGACATGTTTGTTAAATAATCTGCGAACCTTTACAACCCCTTTCAGTGGTTAAAAACGCTTTGATTGTCAGCTCCATTTCCTGATGAAAAATACCACATTATGGCCACTAGATGGAGCTGATGATCATAGGAAATTAACATATTAGGCAAAATATGGTCAGAATTTTTATTTTTTTATGAACTGTCCCTTTTTATTTATTTATGCCTCTTATATCTGCCTTGAGTTCAACTTTAAAATGGGTGCCCTCAATTTGTGAGAACACAGATCAGGGTTACGCCTTTTATTGTGTATCTCTAACAACTTAGTCCAGCGCAAGACGATCATCAAAACCATTCAGAACGAACTGTAAAATATCTTTTCACCAGGATGAGCTGTGCAATTCCCGGCGTTTGAAAATCGGAGAGACCAGCGACTTGCATGGCTCTCTCCTGAGAAGAACCCCATTATACAATGAATCCATTTTCCTCGCCACCAACCCGTCTCTTAGAACATTCGCGTACGGCTCCTAGTGAAACAAATAAATTCCATTCAATGAGCCTATTAAAGTAACACTTGAGCGGCGTGACGGTGAGGAGGTCACGGCCCCTGGTAAATACAATATAAACACTGGCTCTCCGGTGAATTAGCCCAGTGAACAATATTAAGTTGGCGCGGCAGAAGGCATAAAAAAAAAAAATAAAATTCTGGACAGGAGAGTGGCGGCTTTGTTCTGCCGAATGGCCCGGAAAATCTGTCCTGTTTATTTAAACTTGGCTTGATGAAGGTACGTAAACAATGGTAACACTTCGAGGATATTTTACTAAAGATCACCTTTTTTTTTTATCATCGGCCTCCGAATACTGCGGGTATCATCAATGGACGCTCTATGTTCCCTTCTTGCTGTCATTCTGATGAAGTGGAGGCTGCGGAATACAGTGGCGGTTTGTTCCCACTTCTTCCTATGATATTACTCTTGTCCCGGGGTCAGGATGTAGAACGCTGATTCTGACACAAACACATGACACAAGGCTTCATTCACTCCCTACTCTTTTATTTTATACAAGAGGGAAACGATCTGCCCAATGTGAAACACAAAGGAAGACTATGGAAGGGCTTATTAAAAACTCAGAGAACTCTACTGACACAAAGTAACATTTGGCTACATAGGAACGAATAAATAATACGATTAACCACTTAAGGACCGAGCCTCTTTTTTACACTTGTTGTTTACAAGTTCAAACATCGGCTGTTCGATCGTTCGACGAAGATCGAACGATTTGGGCCGTTCGCGCCAAATTCGAGTGACGCGAACGGCCCACAATGCACTACGCCATCGCAGTGTCATCCAGGCGCTGTGATTGGCCAAGCATGCACTGTGACCCCGCATGCTTGGCCAATCACAGCGCCGGCAGCGAGGAGAGCAATGATTGGCCACAGGCAGGATGCCTGTGGCCAATTATTGCTGATGGGGTTTAGTACACGCCCCACACTATAAAAGGCCGCCAGCGCGGCGGCCTTGTGTAGTGTGTTCCGGAGCAGGGAAAGAGAAGCATAGGCAGGGACAGTGTCATTTTTTTTCCTTTACTATTCCTGGATTCCTTGTGTTTAGGGACAAATAAGGATAGGTAGGGAGAGTGTCAGTGACAGTGTGCTATTCTGTGCTAATCCTTGTTTGTAGGGACAGAGAGGTACAGTGAGGGAAACTGACAGTGTGCTATTCTGTTCTAAAACTATTTTGCTGAACCATATTTTCAATCCTTGAGTTGAGGGACAGAGAGGTACAGTGAGGGAAAGTGTCAGTGTGCTATTGTGTTCTAAAACTATTTTGCTGAACCATATTTTCAATCCTTGAGTTGAGGGACAGAGAGGTACAGTGAGTGAAACTGACAGTGTGCTATTCTGTTCTAAACCAATTTTGCTGTTCCATATTTTCAATCCTTGAGTTGAGGGACAGAGAGGTACAGTGAGGGAAACTGACAGTGTGCTATTCTGTTCTAAAACTATTTTGCTGTTCCATATTTTCAATCCTTGAGTTGAGGGACAGAGAGGTACAGTGAGGGAAACTGACAGTGTGCTATTCTGTTCTAAAACTATTTTGCTGAACCATATTTTCAATCCTTGAGTTGAGGGACAGAGAGGTACAGTGAGGGAAACTGACAGTGTGCTATTCTGTTCTAAAACTATTTTGCTGAACCATATTTTCAATCCTTGAGTTGAGGGACAGAGAGGTACAGTGAGGGAAACTGACAGTGTGCTATTGTGTTCTAAAACTATTTTGCTGTTCCATATTTTCAATCCTTGAGTTGAGGGACAGAGAGGTACAGTGAGTGAAACTGACAGTGTGCTATTCTGTTCTAAACCAATTTTGCTGTTCCATATTTTCAATCCTTGAGTTGAGGGACAGAGAGGTACAGTGAGTGAAACTGACAGTGTGCTATTCTGTTCTAAACCAATTTTGCTGTTCCATATTTTCAATCCTTGAGTTGAGGGACAGAGAAGGACACTCGTAGAAATTATCAGTGTGCTATTCTGTGCTAAATCTTGTTTGTAGGGAGGGACAGAGTAGGACAGTGAGTGAAACTGACAGTGTGCTATTCTGTTCTAAACCAATTTTGCTGTTCCATATTTTCAATCCTTGAGTTGAGGGACAGAGAAGGACACTCGTAGAAATTATCAGTGTGCTATTCTGTGCTAAATCTTGTTTGTAGGGAGGGACAGAGTAGGACAGTGAGGGAAAGTGTCAGTGTGCTATTCTGTTCTAAAACTTTTTTGCTGAACCATATTTTCAATCCTTGTGTTTAGGGACAGAGAAGGATAGGCAGGGGACAGTGTCAGTGTCATTGTTGCTAAGCCTCCTGCACAATATACACCTGAAGGTAGCCCTTATTGCTGTTTTTTCCCATCTCCCTGCAGGCCATCCATTAAAATGTCTGGAAGGCAACCAAGGAGAGGCAGACAGTCAGGAGGCAAAAAAAGAGGGCAAGCAGGCTCTGTGTCTGGGGGCAACAGTGCTGGTCGTGTACGCGGTGCATTGTCATCAGCACATGGCCATGGGACACGCTTGTCCTTGTTTTCGGCAGCTGGACATGTTGAGCCACATCATGCCGAAGACTTGGTAGAGTGGATGACCAAGCCCACCTCATCCTCCTCATCCTCTCTCACCCAGGCTCAGGGTAGTGGCAAAGCAGCTGCCAAAGCGTCCTCTTCTCTGGTATCATTATCTTCATTAGTCAATCCTTCCCTAGACCCACCATGCCCTCCTCCTGAGGAGTCCCCCGAACTGTTTGAGCACAGTGTTGGGTACATGCTCCAGGAGGATGCCCAGCGTTTGGAAGGATCTGATGATGATACCCAGCTAGAGGAAGGCAGCAGCGTGAGAGCAGAGAGAGGGGATGCTCAAGAAGGACACCAATCTGGCAGTCATGTTCCAGCAGCTGCAGCATACTGCCAGATTGGCTCCAGTGATGAGGAGGGAGGGGATGATGAGGTCACTGACTCCACGTGGGTGCCTAATAGGAGAGAGGAGGAGGAGGAGGATGAGGAGGAGGCACATCTCCAACGAGGCAGGATGCCCTTGAGTGGCCAGCGTATGGGCAGCACACCGACGGAATCACACCGCAGAGCTCCGCCTGTGCAGGGCGCTGCCTCTGCCCGTCATTCAAAAAGTTCTTTGGTGTGGGCCTTTTTTGAGGCGAGTGCATCAGATCGCACAGCTGCTGTTTGCAACATATGTCTCAAGCGTATATCGCGTGGCCAAAACATCAGCCGCTTGGGCACCACATGCTTGATCAGACATATGTTGACCTGCCATGCAGCTCGTTGGCAAGCCTACCTTAAAGACCCACACCAAAGAACAAAGCTGACCTCTTCTTGCACCGCATCAGCTGGGATCTCCAACCCCACTATACCTTCACTCCTCTCTGAAACCTGCTCTGAGAGGAATGAAGGTGTAGAATTAGGTGTGTCACAGGCAAGTACTTGCGGGCACTCTGCTAGCAGTACACCAACGTCCGATTCTAGCAGGCAAATTTCCCTGCCCCAGCTGCTGGACCGTCGAAAGAAGTTCACTCCCAGCCATCCACATGCCCAGCAGTTGAATGCTAGCTTGGCTAAATTGCTAGCGCTTCAACTGCTGCCTTTTCAGTTGGTAGACTCGGCCCCCTTCCGTGAGTTTGTGCAATGTGCGGTTCCTCAGTGGCAGGTTCCCAAACGACACTTTTTCGCACGGAAGGCTATTCCGGCTCTCTACAGGCATGTGGAAGGCAATGTCTTGGCCTCGCTGGACAGGGCGGTCAGCGGTAAGGTGCATATTACCGCTGACTCATGGTCCAGCAGGCATGGACAGGGACGTTACCTTTCTTTCACGGCCCATTGGGTCACTCTTTTGGCAGCTGGGAAGGATGCAGGACAAGGTGCAGTAGTGTTGGAGGTTGTTCCACCGCCACGCCTCCAAAATGCTACTACTGGTTGTGACACACCTCTCTCCTCCACCCCCTCCTCTTCTTCTTCCTCCATGACCTCTTCCTGTGGTTTGTCCTCGGAACCAGCGTGCTCCGTAGGCGTTCAAGGGGCTACGCAAGTACGCAGGCAAAAAGATGCCATGCCGTGCTTGCGCTGGTGTGTTTGGGGGACAGGAGCCACACTGGGGCAGAGGTCCTGTCTGCTCTGCAGGGGCAGGCCGAGAGGTGGTTGACGCCACGCCAGCTTAAGCCAGGAATGGTGGTTTGCGACAATGGCACCAACCTCCTCTCCGCCCTCCGACAGGGACAACTGACCCATGTGCCCTGTATGGCTCATGTCCTTAACCTGGTGGTGCAGCGGTTCTTGGGCAGGTACCCGGGCTTACAGGATGTCCTGAGGCAGGCCAGGAAAGTCTGTGTGCATTTCCGCAGATCTTATAATGCCAGTGCTCGCCTGGCTGAGCTTCAAAAGGAGTTGAACCTGCCCAAGAACCGCCTTATATGTAACATGCCCACCAGGTGGAACTCAACGTTGGCCATGCTGCAGCGGCTGCACACGCAGCAGAGGGCCATCAATGAGTACCTGTGCGACTACGGCACCAGGACAGGGTCAGGGGAGCTCGGGTTTTTTTCACCACGCCAGTGGGGCATGATCAGGGATGCATGCACTGTCCTGGCACCATTTGAGGAGGCCACGAGGATGGTGAGCAGTGACAGTGCATGCATCAGTGACACTGTACCTCTTGTCCACCTGTTGGAGCACACGCTGCGTGGAATAATGGACAGGGCACTTGAGGCAGAACAGAGGCAGGAAGAGGAGGACTTCCTTGCCTCTCAAGGCCCCCTTTACCCAGACAGTGTTCCTTCTGTCCCACCCATCGCACAGGAAGAGGAGGAGGAGGAGGAGGAGGAGGAGGAGGATTGAGTCAGCATGGAGGTGGAGGCTGGCACTCAGCATCATCAGCAGCAGTCTTTTAGGGATGATTTGCAGTCCCAAGAAACCAGTGGACTTGTACGTGGCTGGGAGGAGGTGGCTGCGGATCATGTCGTCCTTAGTGACCCAGAGGACTCCGGACTGAATGCCTCAGCTAACCTACGCTGCATGGCCTCCCTGATCCTGCAAAGTCTGCGGAAGGATCCTCGTATTCTTCGGATCAAGGAGAGGGACCATTACTGGCTGGCCACTCTCCTTGATCCACGGTACAAGGGTAAGGTTGCGGACCTTATCGTACCGTCGCAGAGGGAGCAGAGGATGAGGAAACTCCGGGAGGCCTTGCAGAAAGGTCTGTGCAACGCGTTCCCTGAGACTGGGAGGTTACAAACTCCTGGTCCTGGACAACGAGTTGCTGAGGCTTCGGGCAGTCAAAGAAGGAGCGGTGGGGAAGGTGGCCGTCTGACCGATGCGTTCAGACAATTCTTTAGTCCGCAGCCCCAAAGTATGATCGGTTCCAGCAACCATCGCCAGCGTCTGATATACATGGTGCAGGAATACCTAGGGGCAAGGTCAGACTTGGACACCTTCCCCACCGAAAATCCTCTGGCTTACTGGGTCTTGAGGATGGATCACTGGCCAGAGCTTGCACAGTATGCAATTGAGCTACTGGCCTGTCCTGCATCCAGCGTTCTTTCAGAACGCACATTCAGTGCTGCTGGAGGATTTGTCACGGATCACAGGGTGCGCCTGTCCACCGACTCGGTTGATCGACTGACTTTCATCAAGATGAACCAGTCTTGGATCACCACCAGCTACCACACACCAGTTGCTGATATAACAGACTAATTGATTTTAAAATGTCACATCCCTTCAAGACTGATGCTGATGCTGAGTGCCTGTGCTGTTATGTTGTCTGGCTATCCTCCTCCTCCTTCTCAATGATACGATTAACGATGATAGCTTGGAAGATCATTTTGGTTTATGGGTGACGCCACCAGTGGCTAAGGCCCAATTTTTCAGCCCCTGTTTAACAGGGGCGTGTAATTAAAATTTTTGATGCAATACTTTGCAACAGGCCTCAGTGCTGTGCTCCAAGTACAGTATCTGTGAGGGGTTGCAGTGTTGTGCCACCAGTGCCTAAGGCCCAATTTTTCAGCCCCTGTTCAACAGGGGCATGCAATTATAATTATTGATCTAATAATTCACAGCAGGGCCCATTGCTGCGCCCACCAAGAGTAACTGTCAGGCCTTACAGTGTTGTGGCACCAGCACCACCATCACCACCACCACCACCACCAAAGGCCCAATTTTTCAGCCCCTGTTCAACAGGGGCATGCAATTATAATTATTGATCTAATAATTCACAGCAGGGCCCATTGCTGCGCCCACCAAGAGTAACTGTCAGGCCTTACAGTGTTGTGGCACCAGCACCACCATCACCACCACCACCACCACCAAAGGCCCAATTTTTCAGCACCTGTTCAACAGGGGCATGCAATTATAATTATTGATCTAATAATTCACAGCAGGGACCATTGCTGCGCCCACCAAGAGTAACTGTCAGGCCTTACAGTGTTGTGGCACCAGCACCACCATCACCACCACCACCACCACCAAAGGCCCAATTTTTCAGCCCCTGTTCAACAGGGGCATGCAATTATAATTATTGATCTAATAATTCACAGCAGGGACCATTGCTGCGCCCACCAAGAGTAACTGTCAGGCCTTACAGTGTTGTGGCACCAGCACCACCATCACCACCACCACCACCACCAAAGGCCCAATTTTTCAGCCCCTGTTCAACAGGGGCATGCAATTATAATTATTGATCTAATAATTCACAGCAGGGACCATTGCTGCGCCCACCAAGAGTAACTGTCAGGCCTTACAGTGTTGTGGCACCAGCACCACCATCAAAGGCCCAATTTTTACTACCACTGATCAACAATTATATGTTATTACAATTCCTGATATTATATTTGACAGCAGGGCGTTCCAGCACCCACCAAGAATAACTGTGAGTGCTTTCAGTGTTGTGCCAACACCAACACCTAAGGGGCCAATTTCTGCAGAGTATATACGGAAGGTCCCTACTTTCAAACATCCAACTTACAAACTACTACTACTTGCAAACGGAAGAAGACAACAGGAAGTGAGAGGAAATCTACCCCTTGGAAGGAAAATTCTCTCCTGTAAGAATTAATATGGGAGAAAGGTGTCTCCTCTCTACTGATGCTTTATCAGCAATCCTTGTTTCAATAAAAACACCACATTTCAAAAACAGTTGTCATTGGGACGCAAAGTGAGGTGAAATGTTCTGAACAGGGGCACAGACAGCAAAAAAAATGTGACAGGGGTGATAACCGTTCCCTATGTTTTACAAAAAGCTAAAAAAAAGGAATTTGCCATGGAGCTCCACTTAAACAATGCAGCTGTTCAAAATTATAAACAGATTCTACATAAGAACAAACCTACAGTCCCTGTCTTGTATGCACCGCCTGTATACGGCTGTTTAGAGTATATAGGTCCTTTTTTATTTTGTCTGCGGGGTTCCCCTTAATATCCATACAAGACCCAAAGGGGCTGGTAATGGGCTGGGGTAGGGGGGGGGGGGGCGGTTGATGGGGTAGCTATGCCATTTTTCCTAAAGATTTTCATCCATATTACCGGGACCAGACATTGCATTAAAGCCGCAAGCAGTTTTAAATGACTTTTTTCCCTTTAGAAATGTTATTTTGTGCAGGGACAGTTCTAAACACGGGAAACACGTGGCACTTCACAGGCATACTTTAGACACCCCCCAGGTACAATATTTAAAGGAATATTTGACTTTTTTTTTTTCACTTTATGCATCATCAAAATGACTGCTCCCGGAAAACGTCCGTTTTTAAAACTTCTTTTTGCATTGATACATGTCCCCTGGTGCAGAAGCCGGGTTCCCAAACTCTGTTTCGGACAATAACATGGATAATAGTCGTTATAATTAGCACTTTAGAATCCGAACGTTCGCATCCATTGTATTTAATAGGGTTCTAATGTTCGCGCAAACTTTCGGTCCGTTCGCGGGTTCTGGTGCGAACCGAACCCGGGGGTGTTCGGCTCATCACTATAAGGCAACAGTAAAGTTAGCCAAATTTTTTTTATATTGTGAAAGATAATGTAATGCTGAGTAAATTGATACCGAACATGTCACGCTTCAAAATTGCGCCCGCTCGTGGAATGGCGACAAACTTTTACCCTTAAAATTCTCCATAGGCGATGTTTAAAAATTTCTACAGGTTACCAGTTTTGAGTTACAGAGAATGTCTAGCTCTAACGCTCTAACGATTGCGGTGATACCTCACAAGTGGGCGCTACTCACGTATGTGTTCGCTCGTCGGGACGGAGCGCTTTAAACATTTATTTTTTATTTTTTATTGTTTATGTAGCGGGGTCTTTAAATTTAGGTGGGGTACACTTGGGTGGAAGTTCAGGTGTGTAGGTATGGGAGTAATGACTATTTGTATTTGTGGAGGATTGGGCGGTGTAATAATCTCCTTGGCCAGTGGGTGGTGAGTGCCCGCAGGCTCAAGGTAGATTCACTGCCATAGTGCTGTCCCTTTTTGTTCCTTCTCGGAGACGGTGCGGCGAGGGCGGGGAACCTGCCGTGGCATCATGGGAGGGGATAAAAGGGGGAGACGCCCTGGTCACGAGGTCTTGCTCTTCTGGAGGATCTTCATCACGCGCCCAGGCACCTTAGGCCTGGGTGCGGGCGGTTCCGGATTCCGGCTCAGGTGCCCTAGGCCTGACCGGAATGGAGTTGGAGTCCATCCCAGGCACCTTCAGCCTGGGGTGAGGTACTAAACCAGGAGGCCTGGGGCCCAGTGACTTCGACTGGGTCCCGCGAGGGTGGAGAAGTCCGAGGGTCCCTGAAATGGATGGGGCCCATGTCTGAGGTGAGGAGGCCGGGGAGGTTACCCATTCGGAGAGTCTGGAGCAGCATCAACCCAGTGACGGATGGGCCTCTGGTAACTCCCTTGGAGGGACATCTTCCCCTGATAGGGGCCGCAACGCAGCGAAGGTACTCCTATCTATGTTCTCTTGAGTCGCTGGTAGAGACTCTCAAGCTCTAAGTCCTTTCAAGCTATGGCTATAGTAACCGCTGGCGAGATCGCAGTGGTTTAGCTGAGAATTAGGATAGTGCCTCGGCCTGCTCATCCCCTGTTTCCAAATGTTAACAAGTCGCAACCAGTTTGCTACTGAAGCACTGTTTATTGTGAGAAATGCAATAAAACAAGAGTTGGACTGTGATCGGTGTGTGGAACTCTGGTTAATGGGAGCAGAGGGAAGTGTTGGCACAGCAGGACTTACTCCTTTACAGAAGCACATAGGCCCGAGGAAATATCTGGTGCTGGCCTTCACCTCACCCACAGTTATGGGGAGGACATGGGCAGTAGCGCATCTCACCCTGTCGTGTGACATACCCCTAGACCAAAGAGATGGGGTGAGGCCGCTACATTTAGTTTACTTTTAATTTTTTATTTTGACACTGTCATTTAAAAAAAAAATAATTGGGTCACTTTTTTTCCTATTACAAGGAATGTAAACATCCCTTGTAATAGAAAAAAAAGCATGACAGGTCCTCTTAAATGAGATCTGGGGTCAAAAAGACCTCAGATCTCATATTTACACTAAAATGCAAAAAAAAAAAAAATGTCACTTGAAAAAAATAAAATAAGTAAAATTCCCCTTTAAGAGCTATGGGCGGAAGTGACGTTTGATGTTGCTTCCACCCTCCCATGCTATGGAGCCGAGCGGGGGCCATCTTCCCCTCAGGAATAAGTGTTTTTTTTTTTAAAGGGTGCTGAAATTTACACACTAATACATGAAAAGTTACAGATTGACCACTTCAGCCCCGGAAGGATTTGCCCCCTTAACCACTTCAATACAGGGCTTTTTGTACCACTTCAATACCGGGCCTATTCTAGCACTTCTCTCCTACATGTACAAATCATCATTCTTTTGCTAGAAAATTACTCAGAACCCCGAAACATTATATATGTTTTTTTAGCAGACACCCTAGGGAATAAAATGATGGTCATTGCAACTTTTTTTCTTGCACGATATTTGCGCAATAATTTTTCAAACGCCTTTTTAAAAAAAAAAATGGTTTCATGAATTAAAAAATAACAAAACAGTAAAGTTAGCCCAATTTTTGGGGAAAATATGAAAGATGATGTTACGCCGAGTAAATAGATACCTAACATGTCAGGCTTTAAAATTGCGCACACTCATGGAATGGCGCCAAACTTCGGTACTTAAAAATCTCCATAGGCGACGCTTTAATTTTTTTTTACAGGTTACCAGGTTAGAATTACAGAGGAGGTCTAGTGCTAGAATTGTTGCACGCGCTCTAACGCACGCGGCGATACCTCACATGTGTGGTTTGAATGGCGTTTACATATGTGGGCGACTTACGTGTGCATTCGCTTCTGATCGCGAGCTACCAGGGACAGGGGCGTTTTAATTATTATTTTTTTATTATTTATTTATTTTATTTTATTTTTATTTATTTTTTTTACAATTATTTTACTTTTTTTTTTTTATCACTTTTATTCCTATTACAAGGAATGTAAACATCCCTTGTAATAGGAATGTGTGTGACAGGTCCTCTTTATTGAGAGATGCGGGGTCAATAAGACCCCACATCTCTCCTCCAGGCTGGAAAGCATGAGATCAGTGAAAATTTTTTCACTGATCTCATACTTACAGCCGCAATGGCGGCTTTGTTTACATTTGAGGACCCGGGCGTGACGTCATCACATCGCGCCCGGGCCTCCGACAATCATAGAGATGACTGGTGACCATCTGGTCACCAGTCATCTCTATGCTCATCACGTGACCCACCAACGACGCCGGAAGATTCGCTCCGGGTCCCCGATCGCACGGGAGAGCCCGGAGAAGCACCAGATGGCGGCGGAACCGCCGCTATGATCATTCTTATGGTGCACAGAATCGCTGGCACTTTAAAAGGATATCTGAATGATGCCTCTAGCTGCAGGCATCATTCAGATATCCCCCTACAAAGCCGAGGACGTCATATGACGTCCACCCAGGATGGGAGATCCCATCTGTGGACGTCATTTTTTTTTATGTAATCTTTATTTAAAAAGATATATTCAAAGGACAAACAGAGAGACAATAGACAAAGTAGAAAGATTTGCAAAATACAGCATTATAGGAGGAGCCCTCCACCATGGACAAACAGTTAGTGGTAAAGCCAATCATGGAAGCATACGGTGTAACAACCATACCTGGGGGAATAATAATCAACATATGAGCAGCGTGATATGAGTTCAAACAGACATGGATCACCCCATTCGACCCCGTCTGGCATACCCCTATCGAGGATGCCATCCCACTCCCAAAAATTAGGAGTAGGCTGGGTCCACAGTCAGCAGGCCGAAAGCCTAGGGGCAGTAACCTCAGTAAAAAGTTAAATAAAAACAAAAACTACAAAGGGGGGTGAAGGGTGGGGCAAGAAACAAAAACAAAAAAAAACATAAAACCAGGGGAAAAAGTGACACCAACCAAAGTAGTACATAACTTTAAGCTTCTGTAGGTTTGTGGAAGTTCCTCACTCTTTTCAGAAACCGCCTTGCAACCCTCACGTCTCCCCTCCGACCCAGCCCCTTACAGGGGCGGGGTCGCAGCCGGAGAGGGACCCGGGGCACACAAAGCAGGCGGGCTTGCATAGTTTATCCAAGTGGCCCATACGAAATAGAATTTCTCGTACCGATCTTTACACTTAGCCATCCATTCCTCAGCAGCCATGATATTATTCACTAAATTTACCCAATCCACACGGGAAGGCACCCGAGGTGTCTTCCAGTGAATCGGTATCAGCCTCCGAGCCGCATTAAGCAGATGGGGCAGAATGGATTTGCTATATTGGCCGAGGGGAATGGTGGGAAAGTGCAGCAAGGATTCCAGCGGGGAATCGGGTAGCTCCAGATCCAAGATCAGTTTGATCTGTGCATGGATATCTAACCAAAAGGGCCTCAGCTTAGGGCATTCCCACCAGATGTGAAGGAACGAGCCTCTGAGGCCACAGCCTCTCCAACAATCATCTGAGAGAGAGGGGTAAATCTTAGCAAGTTTGGATGGTACCCTGTACCACCTGGACAGTACCTTGTAACTATTCTCCTGCATCTTAGTATCCACTGTGCTCGAGTGTGTTAAGCTATATAAGTGCTCTAGTTGAGGTTCAGTAAAGGTGCGCCGGAGGTCTCTCTCCCACTCACCAATGAATCCCGGTTTCCCTTCAGTATGCATGGATTGCAGCAAGTCATACAGCACCGAAATGGCACGGGGAACAGCGGAGTCAGACATGCATAAGCGTTCAAAGGGAGAAGCCGAAGTGGGGGACCTAACCCCCTGGGGCAACCCAGCGACAAAATGCTGGAGCTGCCTGTAACGCCACTCATCCATGGGGTAGGGGGCATATTGGTCCCTTAGAGTGGCCAGTGGCAATAGGCCATGGTCCTGAACAAATCTGCCGCATCTGGACTCACCATCCGCCGCCCACGTCCGAAAGAAGGAAGGGTGTTCCCCTGGAGCGAACCAAGGGGAAGCCTCCTAGGGGCGCCAACGGAGAGACCGGGGGTGTAAGCAGCCCCAATTTATTCAGCCTGTCCCAGGTCGCCAGGGCGTGAGCAGCAAACGGGGAGACCAGCCCCGAGAGACCTCTATCTCCTCGGGGAACCCATGGGGCGTGTGACAGGTTGCGGCCCGCTAAAAACTTATCTAGGGGTACCCATAGTTTATACCGGACATTGTGGTGCCAGTCCAGAATACGCTGCAGGGCTATTGCTTCATAGTACCTGTGGATCACTGGAACCCCCATCCCTCCCCTATTCTTAGGGCGCTGGATAGTGCGAAGGGATAACCTGGGGCATTTCCCACCCCAAATATAGTGTACAAACAGGCTATTGAGGGTTGAGAAGAACGTCTTGGGCAAAGTAATCGGCACCATCTGCAGGAAAAACAGGATACGGGGTAGCACATTCATTTTAAGTACACTGACTCGGCCCATCCATGAAAACGCCGCCCTATCCCAACGTTTCAGATCTATTCTGACAGTGGAAAGCAATGGAGCAAAGTTACAGTCATAAAGCATCGAACATTTTGTGGGCAAATATATCCCCAAGTATTTTAAGGAGGTAGGGCACCAGGTAAATGGAAACGCTGTTTGCAGCCGTGTACGCAAATCCGCGGGGACATTCAAAGACAGGATTTCTGACTTATCATAGTTAATTTTAAAGTTAGACAGCAGGCCAAAGTCCCTCAGCTCCGCCAGGATGTTAGGCAGCGATATCAAGGGGTCGGAAACATAGAATAGGACATCGTCTGCGTAAGCCGATAGTTTGTGTTCCGTCGGACCGACTGTGAAACCATTGATATCATTGTTAAGGCGAATTTTATTAAGCAGTGGTTCGAGGGTCAGAGCGAAAATGAGAGGGGACAGCGGGCATCCCTGGCGTGTCCCATTGCCGATCGGGAAGGGCTCGGACAGTAGCCCATTCACCTTCACCCTGGCAGTCGGAGAGCTATAGAGGGAGGATATCCACGCCATCATGCTTGAGCCCAGGCCAAGCCTGGCCAGAACTGTTCGCATATAAGTCCAGTCCACCCGGTCAAACGCCTTCTCCGCATCGGTGGAAAGCAAGAGACAGGGGCGAGACTCCACCCGCGACCCCACCCAATGAATCAGCTGGAGTGCTCTGTTGGAGTTATCCCTGGCTTCCCTGCCCATGATGAACCCTGTCTGGTCCGGGTGGATGACCGTTGGGAGTATCGGCATAAGTCTATTAGCCAAGATCTTGGCCAAAATCTTGACGTCTGTGTTAATAAGTGAAATAGGCCTATAGCTGCCCGGTAGGGTATGATCTCTACCATCCTTCGGGAGGACTGCAATGTGTGCTATCAGTGCTTCAGGGGGTATCGCCGTGCCGGACGCCAGCGCCGTGAAATAGGTACACATGGGACCAGAGAGCACCTCAGAGTATTTTTTGTAGTAGGTATTTGTGTAACCATCAGGGCCAGGGCTTTTCCCATTGGGTAGGTCTTTCACCACCTTCTGAATTTCAGCAGTAGTGATGGGTGAGTCCAACTGCTTACATACAGACGCCTCCAGCTGCGGAAACTTGGCCTCTGTGAGGTATTGATGAATGCGGTCAACCCGTTGGGATTCCGTCGTGCCATGTAAAGTATCAGGGAGATGGTACAAGCGAGCATAAAAGTCCCTAAAGACATTAGCAATTTTTGAGGAGTGGACGACCGGAAGTCCCGTCGAGGAGGCAAGCTTGTGGACATGTCCTGAGGCACGTCGGCTTTTAGGGGCCCTAGCCAGTAACCTCCCACATTTATTACCGAATTCATAGAATTTGTGTGCCAAATGTCGAACGCGCGCCCTAATTTTGGTGTCTAACAGTGCAGCCAACTCCTGTCGCAGGGATTGTAATTTAGACGCCAAGTCCGGGGTTAGCTTCCGTTTATGCAGCAGCTCAGCTGCATGTATTTTGGTCAAGAGGGTCTGCAGTTTTCCTTCCCTGGCCCGTTTCAGTCTCGTACCCTGAGATATCAGCTCCCCCCGAACCACCGCCTTATGCCCCTCCCATACAGAGCCCATGCTAACTTCCCCCGGTTTGTTCTCTGAGAAATACAGGGAAATGGTATCTGACACTCGCTTCTGGGCGACCGCATCATCTAGGATGCCATCATTTAGACGCCAGCTCCACGTCCGTGCCTCCATTGACAGAGGACGCAGGGAGATGGAGACCGGTGCATGGTCCGAGATAGTAATGGACCCAACAGAGGCGTTAGCAAGGGAATCAAGCGAGAACTGGTCCATCACCAGAAGGTCAATGCGGGTATATACTCTATGCGTGGCAGAGAAGTAGCTATAATCCCTATCCGTAGGGTGGAGAAGTCTCCAGCAGTCGACCAAATGGTGCTCTTGTAGGGACTTTCTAAAGTGTTTCAGGAAGGCAAAGGAATGAGTCGAGTGGCCCGAGGACGTATCCACGTGTGGGTCAGGGCTAACATTAAAGTCCCCCCCCAGGATGAGCTATCCCTCCCGGAAGGTGGACAGGGACTCCAGGACCGTGTCCAGGAAGGTAAGCTGTTTGCTATTCGGGGCGTACACGGCTGCAAAGGTGAACATGCGGGTATATATGGTGCCTTTGACAAACACAAACCGACCCTCCGGGTCGAGCAATTGGTCCGTCATCAAAAAAGGGCAATTTTTATGTATCGCTATAGCCACTCCCCCCGATTTAAGACGAGGGGAGTTGCTAAGATACCAGGAGCTATATAAATGGTTGGGAAGGCGGGGGACCGAGTCAGGTCGGAAGTGCGTTTCCTGCAAAAAAAGGATGTGTGCCCCCATGCGTTTCATCTCAAGCCACAACTTACTGCGTTTCGACGGGGAGCCCAGGCCACGAACATTGTATGACATGACTTTCAGAGCAGCCATAATGAGAGTTCAATGGGTGCGGCCACTAGGCCGGCGGCAAGAGGGAAGAGAGACCCACAGCACAACAGGCCTGCAGCGAAGGACACCAGGAGCCTAAAAAACAAACCAAGGTTATAGCAGGTGTCATAGAAAATAGGACATAGAAAAAAAACGGGGAGGGAAAAATTCAGGAAACGAAAACACAAACACAAATAACAAGCCCAAAGGGTGCAACAAAGTGCAACATCGCCACCAGTCGGGGGCCTCCACCCCCCCCCTCAAGACGAGGAGACGGTGAAGGCCAGCGAGCAGAGGCATTCCCAAAATGGGACACGTAACTCCAAGGAGTTGACCTATTGGGGGGAAGTGGTAAGGCACCAAGAGCAAGTCCGCATGAGGACCTGCAAGTAGTTAAAGGTGCTCATCTACCCCTCGACCAGGGGCAGAAAGGTGATATGGCAGCTAGGGGGAAGTCAAAAAAGTGAAACAAAGACGTCTCAGAAGCCAGCAAAAAGCAGTTCAGTCATTCAGTCTTCTCCCTGCGGGGGATGAGATGGAGGCGCCGAGCCAGGGGGACCTCGCCTGGGTCCGCGGCGACGTCTCCGGCGGGCGGACTGCCACGTTTCAGGGCGTGCGGGAAGAGAGATGTCAGACGGCGACCTCCAGTCTGGGATGTCGACCTGAGGCAGGTCTAGGGATTCCAAGAATCGGGGCAGATCATTCCCTGCTCCGTAGTGTGGCCTGTCTGCCATCTTTAGTTGCGGAGAGGCTAAACGGGAAACCCCACCGATAGGGAAGCTGGGCATCCTGTAGAGCCGCCAACAGTGGCTTAAGAGCTCGGCGTTGCATCAATGTGCGTCTGGAGAGATCTGGAAAGAATGTCAGCCTGGCCCCGTGAAAGTCCACAAATCTGACTCCCCTAACTTGATTCATGATGCGTTCTTTAAGCGAGTATTTGTGCAGCTTGCAGATAATGTCTCTGGGTTTATCAGGATCATCAGAGGGGGGCCGCAAGGCTCTGTGGGCCCGGTCGATTTCAAAATGTTCAGGTGCCTGTCGGCCTAGAATTTGCTTAACCACTTCAATACCATGCACTTATACAGCTTCCTGCCCAAGCCAATTTTGAGCTTTCAGCGCTGTCGCAATTTGAATGACAATTGCGCGGTCATGCTACACTGTACCCAAACAATTTTTTATCATTTTGTTCCCACAAATAGAGCTTTCTTTCGGTGGTATTTGATCGCCTCTGCGATTTTTATTTTTTGCGCAACAAATATAAAAATAGCGAAAAATTAAAAAAAAACTAAGTTTTTCTTTGTTTCTGTTAATTTTTTTGTAAATAAGTACCTTTTCTACTTCAATGACGGGCACTGATAAGGCGGCACTGAAGGGCACTGATAAGGCGACACTGATGGGCACCGATGAGGTGGCACCAATGAGGTGGCACTGATGAGGTGGCACTGATGGGCACTGATGATGGGCACTGATAGGCGGCACTGATGGGGACTGATATGTGGCACTGGTATGCGGCACTGATGGGCACTCATAGGTGGCACTGATTGGCACTCATAGGCAGCACTGATTGGCACTCATAGGCGGCACTGATTGGCACTCATAGGCGGCACTGATTGGCACTCATGGGCGGCACTGATGGGCACTTATGGGTGGCACTGATAGGTGGCATGGACGGGCACTGATAGGTGGGCACAGATTGGCACGGATGGGCACTGATAGGTGGCACTGATGGACACTAGTAGGTGGCATTGGTGGCACTGGTGCCCAGCAATGCCAGCCACCACACATTGTGAAAGTGCCAGTCAGTGCCCATTTGTGGGCACTGATTGGCATATATTTTTTTATGTTTTTCTTTTATTTATTTATTTTTATTACATGTGGATGGCCATAGGGGCCATCCACATGATTGGGGCTTCCCTGGTGGTCCTGGGGGGCTTCCCTGGTGGTCTAGTGTGGGTATCCGAGGGGGGGCTGCGCTGATAAACAATCAGCGCGAACCCCCCCTGTCAGGAGAGCCGCCGATCGGCTCTCCTCTACTCGCGTCTGTCAGACGCGAGTGAAGAAGAGCCGATCAACGGCTCTTCCTGTTTACTTCCTGATCAGCCGTGATTCGACACGGCTGATCACATGGTAAAAAGCCTCCGACGGAGGCTTTTTACCGAGATCAGTGTAGTGGTGGGTCAGACTGACCCACCGCTCCACCGATCGCCGCGATGCGCGCCCCCCCGGGCGCGCGGCGGCTGTTATCCCGCAGGACGTCATATGACGTCCAGTGTGGATAACAGAACCACTTCCCGGACGTCAATCTGCTATTGACTGGGCGGGAAGTGGTTAAAGATCCCTTGCAGGGTGGGGATGATATCTCTGGGGCCAGTGGCTTCAGGCAGGCCTCTGATGCGGATGTTAACCCTGCGACTCCTATTTTCAAAATCATCCATTTGATCTAGCAGGGCCTCAAGCCTGCGATCTTGTTGTTTGCAGTGATCAGAGAGGGCCTGCAGGGTTGGAGCAGTCTCATCCCACTGTGCCTCCAAAGTCTCCACTCTATCACCCAAATGTGCAGTGTCAGCCTGCAGGGCCTCAATGTCCTTTTTAAAAGCCATCTCCACTCTGCTAGCAAACCTCTCCAAGTCAGCCTTAGTGGGGAGGGAGAGGATGTGGGCACGGATATCTTTATCATCCCAGGGATCACCTCCATGTGCAGGCTCTTCCATGCTTTCAGAGCCGGAGAGAGAAGGAAGGGAAGGCAGGGTTTGCACAGGCAAGTGCAGGGAGCTGATGGGGGAGGCAGCCCTAGCAGCGTGGGTGCCGGACGCCATCTTAGCTGTACCTGCCGTTCTGCTGCGGGTCCCGAAGAAGTTATCCAGTGATCCGGATCGGCCTCGAGGTGTCCGCTGTGAGTGCGGGGATGGTTTGCGCTTTGCAGGCATCCGAGCAGCGGTGTATTTCCCCCACTAGAAGCCGCCGAATGTGCCGATTAGAGCGCGGGCCCCACGGAGCTCTGAGAGAGCACGTCCTCACTCGTGCATGCCGTAGCCACGCCCCTCCTGTGGACGTCATTTGACTATGGCTGGGTAGGGAAGTGGTTAATGACCAGACCATTTTTTGTGATTCGGCACTGCATTCGCTTTAACTGACAATTGCGCAGTTGTGCGACGTGGCACCCAAACAAAATTGACGTTCTTTATTCCCCACAAATTTAGATTTATTTTGGTGGTATTTGATCACCTCTGCGGTTTTTATTTTTTGCGCTATGAACAAAAAAAAAACAACAGATTAAAAAAAAAAAAAAAAAATGTTTATTTTTTTTATTTTTTTTACTTACTGCTATTTTACAGTTCGTTCTGAATGGTTTTGACGATTGTATTGTGCTGGACTAAGTTGTTAGAGGTACACGATAAAAGGGGTAACCCTGATCTGTGTTCAAACAAATTGAGGGCACCCATTTTTAAAGTTGAACTCAAGGCAGATATAAGAGGCATAAATAAATAAAAAGGAGTCAGTTTATAAAAAAATAAATAAAAAATTCTGACCATATTTTGCCTAATATGTTGATTTCCTATGATCATCAGAGCCATCTTGTGGCCATAATGTGGTATTTTTCATCAGGAAAATACTGCATCGTGACCACTAGATTGAGCTGACGATCAAAGTATTTTTAACCACTTAAAGTGGTTGTAAACCCTGATTTTTTTTTTTAAACGCCTGCAAGACAAAGCCATAATGAGCTAGTATGACTAGCATACTAGCTCATTATGCATTACTTACCTGAGATCGAAGCCCCCGAAGCCGTCCTTGTCTCCCCATCCAGCCGCAGCCATCTCTCCAAAGATACCCGGCCAATCACAGCGCCGCTCCGCATGCGCGCGGGAGCCATCAAATCCAGGAAAAGCCAGATCTGTGAATGGGGATTCTCACTGTGAATGCATTGTTGTCTACGGCGCGCATGCAAATATCTCCTAAACCGTGTACAACCACTTTAAGGACCGGAAGGATTTTCCACCTTAATGTACAGGCAATTTTTTTGCGATACAGCACTGCGTCGCTTTAACTGACAATTGCGCGGTTGTGTGTTAGAAGTCCTGCTGATGCCCTTTGTTGGGGGTGGGCTTAGTCCAGGCTGCACCGCAATCAATATCCTCTTTCTTCTTCACTCTGTGCTGTCAAAAACCAAACAGGGAGAAACAACACAGCATTGAAGCATCAGCACTCTGCTGGGCTTCCTAAAGGGTCTGGCGACCCAGTGGGCACTACACAATTAAAAAAAAAATGAGATTGCTCTTTAAATAGATGGGTTACATCCAGAGACTGAGAAGGAAAAACCCTCTTAGCCCAAACCCATTCCAACACCTAAAAAATGTTAACTTGGTAGGTAATCAGGATAAAAAGTCCAACAAATGTTACACCAATTAAAGTCCAACAAATATTGCACAGTGAATGGTCTGAAAAAAGTCCACAAATCCTTATGTCAGGAAAACACTGAGTACAGCACCACAGTGACTACTCAAATCAAATCTTAATGTGAGGTATCCACCACCAAAATAGGGAAGCAGCTTACCAGAAGGCAAGCAGTTTGGGACATTCGACTGTAACCCAGCCGCGGCCTTTGATACTGTAGCAGAAATCCTCCCTTAGTCAGCAGGCGAACTCCGTTCGGGTTAACCCCACACACATCCAGATCGTAAGCCCCCAAACATAGAATAAATAAAAAGGGGCAGACCAATAGTGTAACTCCGTTTATCAAAGTTTAATTAAAAAACGTAAGTTGGGGGGCGTGTCCAAGATGGCGACGTGAGCGGTCGCTTCCTCCACGAGCTCCGCTGACCCTCTTCTACTTACCCGGCTCCACGGCCTGTATAACTCCTGAACTCATTACCGGCGACACCTGGATGCGGCGGAGATCTTCCAGGTCACGGTCCGGGAGGGGCAAAGTGCTGAAGTTCTCCCCGTTCCCGGAGGACACGCCATCATCTCCCGGCCTGCACGAGAAGCTGCGCGCCAGGCCCGCTCCCCTCATGGCCTCGATGACTACTCCTGTGGAGCCCCCGGACTCCAGACCTCCCTGGCTAGCGGAGGTGATGGCTGCTATTGCCACCTGCCAATCAACCCTGACGGCCAAAATAGAGGAGGTGCAGCTGGATGTCAGCCTCATCCGTCAGGACATTGATAAGCTCCGCTCCAGAGTCACGGAGACGGAGCAACGAATAGGGCTGGTGGAGGATGAATCCATGGAGCACTCGGCGTCTCTCCGCTCCCTCCATACCAGAGTGAAGGCCCTGGAATACAGAGCGGAGGATGCCGAGAACAGAAATCGGAGGAACAACCTCCGAATCATCAGCCTCCCGGAGGGGGCAGAGGGGGGGGACCCGACATCCTTTGTTGAATCCCTGCTGCGTTCCCTCCTCCCTGAGGCGCGCTTCTCACCCCACTACACTGCTGAAAGAGCGCATAGGGTCCCGCCGAAGCCGGGCCCTCCGGGGACCCCCCCGAGAACCTTCATACTTCGCCTCCTCAATTTCCGGGACCGGGACGAGGTCCTCCGGGCTTCCAGGTTGAAGGGTGACCTCCGCTATCAAAATGTCCGGCTGATGATATTCCCGGACTATTCCGTCGAGACTCAGAAGCTCCGCAAGTCCTTCGATCAGGTGAAGGGGGCTCTTAGGGCCCGAGGCATCAAATACAGCGTACTGTTTCCGGCCAGGCTCCGAGTCCAGGACGGCGAAACATCTCGGTTCTTTCATTCCCCTGCTGAGGCCTCAACCTGGCTGGATTCCTTGCCCCCACACCGTTGACTGCACTAATTGTGAGTACTTTCCACCCTGTGTGCTTGTGGGTCAGCGGGTGGGGATCCTGTCTAAAACTACTGAGTTTTCCCTCTTGTAATGGCCGCCTGCTGAGCCCCACTCTGATCGCTATTTGCTGCCCCCCCTTGTTCCACCTGGGGATACGGTTAATCTGCTGTGCCCCTCCTGGATCTGGAAACCCGTGCCTGTTCACTCTCCTCCGGGGGTCCTTTGGCATTGCTGTCCTGGGGGGTTGGGGGGGGGGGTGGGTTTCCCCCCCCTTTTTTTTTGTTTTTTTTGTTTTGTTTTTGTAACACAAGTTTTCTGCCCCTGACGAGTTCAGGTGAAACGTTATTAAGCAAGAGGAAGGAAAACGTCCCAGGAACTTTGTATTCCCGTTGGAAGCCGTTTACCCTGCAGTGGGGTCTGTGGAGACTTTTACACCTTGACTCACCCTTATCTGATTCATACAGCCCCACTGCTTCTTCTGATTTGAGGGAGGAGTCGGCGGAGGGGGGAGGACGCGCTCACTTGGACATCCCCGGTTGAGATCCGGTGGGCTCCAGCTCGCCTCTTGGCCTTATCCCCCCTTTTGCAGCCCGTGTGCTGAGTTGGGTTTGGGGAATGGAAGCTCTTCCCGGTTTTGGGGGAAAGAGCAGGGTGGGGGGGGGGGGGGTTTATTGCCCTTTTTGGGCTTTTTTGGTTTGGTTTTTTGTTTATTTGTTTTAAGTTTAGATGTTTTATTGCTTATGCACTATTTAACACACTGTATTGCTTTATTTTCCTTGGGGTGCGAGATTCTGTCATTGTCCCACCCCGGACTTCACCGCCAGGTCGCCTGAGCTTCGCACTACTGAATCCTATTTTTCCCTTAAAATTTGGCTACCATGTCGGCTCTTAATATTCTGTCTTGGAACACCAGGGGCCTTAACTCTCCGCTCAAGAGATCACTGGTGTTTCAATTCATTAAATCACATTGTCCCCACATATGCATTCTTCAAGAGACCCACCTGGTGGGTAGTAGAACCCTAGCTCTCAAGAAACCGTGGGTGGGCAGTCACTATCATGCTACCTACTCTACCTTTGCTAGGGGGGTAAGCATCCTGGTTAATAAATCGTTGCCGTTTAAGCTCCTTGACCTGGCGCTGGACCCGGACGGCCGTTATGTCATTCTTCATGCCAGAATCCTATCTCAGACTTGGTCTATTGTGGGCTTATACCTGCCTCCCCCGGCTTCGCTCACGCTGCTGAATAAAATAACGGCTATCTTGGCGGATTTTGCCGCAGATCACATGATGCTGCTGGGGGACTTTAATATGGCCCCTGATCCAGCTGTCGACAGACTGGCGGGTGCGGGTCCCCTTGGCCCTGGGTTGTCAACCTGGGCGGCAACCTATGGCTTGACAGATGTCTGGAGGTGGAGACACCCTCGGGGGCGGGCCTACACCTGCCACTCTGCTTCACACGGTTCCCTCTCCCGAATTGATTTGGCCTTCGCTGGTCAATCGACCCTGTCCAAGGTCAGGGATGTTAGGATACTGCCTAGAGGTATTTCTGACCATGCTCCACTGCTGGTGTGTGTGGGCAACCCCGGGTCCCCGAGCAGGCTGTGGCGGCTATCGCGGTTTTGGGTCTCAGATCGGGACGTGGACTCCCGGTTCTCCGGGGCGATGGGGGAGTTTTGGGCAGTTAACCCGGACTCCTCCTCGCCCATGGTGGTGTGGGACGCCTTCAAGGCATTTACCAGGGGTCAGTACCAGGCCATCATAGCTAGGATTAGACGGGAAAGACGGTCTGCTCTGGTTGATGCAGAATCGGCAGCCAGTACCCAGGAGGCACTTTTCATTCGAACGCGTGACCCCCAGGACTACATCAGACTTCAGACTATGACCAGAGAGGCTCTCTCCATCCGGACGTCCCTGACTCAGAAGAGACTTCTCGCTCAGTCCCATCGTATATTCGAACAGGGTGAGAGGTCTGGTAGGCTCCTTGCTTGGCTCTCCAGGGAGCACTCGGGTGGGTTTAGTGTTCCCCACATCCTGGGCCCTAGTGGTGATCTCCTTTATACCTCTGAAGAGATCAACAAATGTTTTGTCGCCTACTACCAGTCGCTCTACACGTCCAAAGTGACGTTCAGGGATGAGGAACTGGTCGGCTACCTTGACGAGGTGGACTTTCCGGTCTTAACTGACAAAGGCAGGGATGGCCTGGACGGGCCTATCTCCCTGGACGAGATACTTAAAGCCCTTAAATCTATGCAACCGGGCAAAACACCTGGCCCGGACGGATTCCTGTAGAGCTCTACAAACAGTACCCTGACACTCTGGCCCCTAGGCTTCTTTCAATGCTGACGGCTGCTGAACAACTGCATTCACTTCCGCACTCCATGAGTGATGCGGTCATTATTGTTATCCCGAAGCCAGGTAAAGACCCTTCTTTATGCCCCTCCTATAGGCCAATCTCGCTGTTGAATGTTGACGCTAAAATACTGGCCAAGGTTCTGGCTAATAGATTGAATACGGTCATCACGGCACTAGTGCACCCTGATCAAACGGGATTCATGCCAGGAAGGGGCACTGACATAAACCTCAGAAGATTATTTACTCACATAGCCAGGGCGGAGGGGGTGGGCCAGAGTCTCGTGGCCTCTCTGGACGCCGAGAAGGCCTTCGACTCTGTTGAGTGGAGGTATTTGTGGGCGATTCTTTCTAAATTCGGTTTTGGTAACAACTTTATCTCATGGGTGAAACTACTATATGCGGCTCCCCGGGCCAGGGTATACACTAATGCGTGTCTCTCAGAACCGTTCCCGCTGGGTCGTGGCACGCGTCAGGGCTGTCCCCTATCTCTGGGCCTGTTTGCCCTGGCAATGGAGCCCCTGGCTGCCCTTATCAGGGCGGATGCTGAGATAAGAGGTATACAGGTTGGGACTCTCCACGAAAAAATCTCCCTTTACGCAGATGATGCCTTGCTATACTTGGCGGACTCTTCTGCTTCCCTTGATAGAGTCTTGGCCCAATTTGACCGATTTAGTGGTTTTTCGGGGGTACGCATCAATTGGGACAAATCTGAATTGTTCTCGCTCCATCTTTCCCCCATCGGCTCCAACTCCCAGACGCGACTTAATTGGGTGGCGGAAATTAAATATTTGGGGATAATGGTCACAGCGGACTTGGGGAAGTATATGGCCCGAAATATCCACCCTCTTATGCAGCAGGTCACCACCAAATGTGCGGCGTGGCGCTCCCTTCCCCTTACTCCTGTGGGCCGTGTTAATCTCCTTAAAATGGTGCTACTTCCCAAATTCCTGTACTTTTTCAGGAACACCCCCGTCCACATCCCCAAGACATTTTTCCGGAGGCTGGAGAGACAGTTGGGGACTTTTATCTGGGCCGGGAGGACTCCCAGGGTGGCGAGGCGGACACTCCATCTCCCCCTTTCTGGTGGTGGTTTGGCGCTTCCCAACTTTCAAATTTATTACTGGGCTGCCATTTTGGTAACTGTCCGTTGGTGGTTCTCCCAACCCAGACTGAATCCGGCGGTTACACTGGAGGCTGCTGTACTCGGGTCGTATGCCGCTCTTAGCAATCTTGCATTTCGAGGTGAACGGGCCGCCCCCTCTGTTACTACCCCCATGAAGACCACGATTAGAGCCTGGCGCGAGGCCAGAGTCATTTACACAAAGCCCTCTCATGTATCCCCTCATACACCCCTTTGGGGCAATCCTACCCTCCCCCACTTCCACTCCCTACCAGATCCCGCGGTGTGGGCTGGGAAAGGAATATTGACCCTGAAACACATAGTTAGGGAGGGCAAACTTATGAGCTTCCAAGACATGAGACACCGGTACTCGCTCCCGGCGAGATGGTTATTCCGCTATTGGCAGCTGAAGCATGCATTCGCTGCCCAATTCCCGGACGTACTTACGTTGGAGCCGGACTCCGTTGAGCGTCTCCTGACTTCCAGTGCGATGGGACGGCCTCTCTCCTCCCTGTACCTCTACCTGACGGTAGCTTACGACACCAAGCTGACCAAGACCCTTCTGAAATGGCGGGCTGACCTGCCCGATCTGGATGACGAGACCTGGGAGGACTGTGTGTCCACGTATATACCGACCCTAATAGCGGCTAGAGACAGATTTATACAGCTTAAGTTTTTGCACAGAGCCTACTTCGCCCCACTACGATTGGCCCGAATGTTTCCGGACAGGGACCCCCTCTGCCCTAGGTGTAGGCGGGAGGATGGCTCCTTCTGGCACATGGTTTGGTCGTGCCAGGAGATCCAACCTTTCTGGACACAGGTGGTGGACACTTTGAGCGCGGTCTCCGGACTCAAGGTCCCCTTAGACCCCCTGACCCTTCTCCTGAGCCACTTGGACGAAAATCTAGGGGACAGATACACCAAACTTTTTCTGACTTTCTCCCTGTTCTATGCTAGACGTGAAATTCTTCTCAAATGGAAGTCGGGGAGCCCGCCCAGACTGGACTCCTGGATTACTACTGTCAACTCAGTGTTGCCCCTATACAGACTCACTTATGAGAGCAGACAGTGCCCAACGAAGTTTGATAAGATTTGGTCGGGTTGGATTGATGCTAATGGTTGAGGTAGACCACCAGGGAGGCTCACATGGTTATACAGTCGAACATGCCTGTCTCTCTCTTAGCCCCCCCCCCCCCAAGAAAGGGGATTTACCTGTCTATTTTCCGGCTTGGTAACCTGGTTAGGGTATCTACAACACTCATGCTGATTAATTACCCTAGTTGAAGATGGGGCCTGGTTGCCCTCCCTATAGTGGGAAGTTGTGTGCTTTGCTTGTAACTCGGGTACACTGCTTAACCTTACTGAGTCTGCTGTAACGTTCTGATTGCGATTTCTTCTGCATGTGTTACTGTAATCCTGCTTTGTCTTTCAATAAAACATCTCTGTTAAAAAAAAAAAACGTAAGTTATACTTACAGAATAGAACGATAAAAACATCATGTAACTGTTGCAAAGTACGATTGATAGGTGCAGCGGAGTCAGTTCAGATCAGACTTTGTGTAGTAACAGGAACTGGCTTCTTTATTGGAACATAACCACACTAGCAAAGATGTCACTTCACATTGTAAGAAGAATCACAGACAGGAAAAAGAACCAACAAGTACATCACAGTATACAGGAAATACAACACATCATAGAGAAATACATAGCATAGCATATCACTGAGCATTAGCGACATCTTGTGTCCTTTTTCTAAACTGCAGTCAAAGACAGTAAGCTAAGCTGAAAGTTTGTTGTATCTCCAACACCCCTTCTCAACAACTAAGGCTTAGTCTGTTAAACCCATCTTCTTTGTAAGCCTTGAATGTCTTTCAGCAGTCAGGGGCTTTGTAAGGATATCTGCTGTCATATCCTCGGTTGGGCAATAAAGTAACTCAAGAAGACCTTGCTCTTGAAGATCCCTAAGAAAGTGGAACTTCACATCAATGTGCTTGGTTCTTGAATTAACTCCTTCCATGTGCGCAAGTACAAGGCATCCTTGATTGTCCTCATAGATTTCTGTTGGTTCCAACTGTGGTTGACCCAAGTCTGTTAATAGTTGTCTCAGCCATATAACTTCTTGGCTTGCCTGCGCTGCAGCAACGTATTCTGCTTCAGTAGACGACAGTGTAACAGAGTTGCTTTTTACTAGTCCAACTGATGGCACCTCCTGACAGAAAAAATAAGTAGCCACTGGTAGATTTTCTGTCACTGGTGTCTCCTGCCCAGTCAGCATCCACATATCCTGTTAAGGTGCTTTCATCACTTGGTGGTAACTTTAGCTTGTAGTGTGAAGTCCCTTTAAGATAGCGAATGATTCGCTTTACAGCTCTCCAGTCCTTTTGACTTGGCATCGAAACCTTTCTGCATAGGATTCCGACAGTTGCTGCAATGTCCGGCCTTGTAGCGGTGGTAAGGTACAGCAATTTCCCTATTGCTTTCCTGTATTGAGTATTAGTAGGTAATGGGTTATCTTGACAATTCATCTCCTTTAGGTAGTTGGTTTCCATGGGAGACTTTACTGGTTTGGTGTCTTCCATTCCAAATGTTTCAATTATTTCTTGTATTTTGTGTCTTTGGTTCAGAAGAAAGCTGCCATCCTCCTCTCTCTCGATCTGGATGCCGAGGTAATTCTTTATGTTGCCAAGATCTTTGGTGTCAAAGTGCTGATTTAGTTTTTCCAGTATTTCTGCTTCACCCCTTTCTTGCTCAAAGCAAATCAGGATATCATCCACATAGATAAGCATATAGACCCATCTGTTTGCCAATTTCTTTGTGTATAAGCAGGGGTCTGCTATACTCCTTTGAAAGTTTTGATGTGTAAGCACTTCATTTATTTTTATATTCCACGCTCTGGCTGCTTGCTTTAGACCATATATACTCCTGTGAAGTTTGCACACTAGGTCTGACCTTTGTTCATCTTTGAATCCTGGCGGTAGTTCCATGTAAATTTCTTCTGTTAAATCGCCATGTAGAAACACGGTTTTCACATCAAAATGTTTCACTTGCATTTTCCTTGTGACAGCTACTGTCAGTAAAGTCCGTATTGTAGTGTGCTTGACTACTGGTGCAAACGTCTCATCATAGTCCTCTCCGTATTTTTGAGAATAGCCCTTGGCTACTAGTCTTGCTTTTTACCGTTCAACTGTGCCATCTGCATTGTATTTCACTTTAAAAGTCCATTTACAGCCTATGGCTTTCCTTCCGGGTGGTAGTTCTGTAAGTGTCCATGTTTTAGTGTCATGCATGGATTTTATCTCTTCCTCAGCAGCCTTTATCTATTTAGTTGCTTCTTGTTCTGAAAGTTGAGATATGTCTTCCCAGTTTGCAGGTTCATTGATACTGGCAGTACTTGCTTTGTATGAAAGACGTATAGGTGGTTTACCTTTGTTTTCTCTTGTTGAACGTCTCGTTTTTGTGTCTGAGCTTTCTTGTGTCTGCTCTTCAGTACTGGTTGAGTCTACACTCACTTCAACTGTTTGTTCGGAAGTTACAGAGATGGGCTGGTCAATGTCAGTTTTCTCTTCTATTCTTGCTTCTACTGTTGTTGTTCTGTCTCAACTACAAAGCGATAAAGTTCATCTCCAGGTTTAAGTAGGCCTTACTCAAGCTGGTTTGATATTCATCCCTTGCATCGATACAGGCAGTTTAACTCAATGAATAAACTCACAGTTAGAACGACAGAGGATGAATCCTTTCGAATGTTCCGTTTAATGATGGATATTCATAGGTAGAAAAACGTTGCAGTTGTAAGCCACATGTAAGATGTTTAGCATGGAAGATATACAGGAGTAATGACCAGAATCAGGAAGTGGAGGAGATATATAAAGAACTACAGTGAGAGAGAGAGTTCAGCCAGAAAGAAGGGGACAGATCTTAAAGTCACAGAGCAAGAATAATCACATAGTGTAACACAACACTCCCCGTCTGAAATCTTTAGATTTCATAACCTTAAACTAATATATATAATTTCAATAAGTCCAATACTGATAAATGTCCTGGAACCTGTAATGAAAAACATGCAACAAGCAAATAACAAACGTAAGTTCAACAGGATGAAGAACATAAAGTCACAGTATGATGTCTTCAAAGAATTCCAAAGTTCTGAGTAGAACCTGTAGATAGCAGCAATGTACTCCCCGCCATGCCAACAGCATGGCTAGTCCTTGCACAAGTCACTCACTTGGCAAAAGGAGTACTAACTCTGTAATTGGTCGACTAAAGGTTCGTGTCGATCCTCCCTTGGTTACCTTAACTTCTACCTTCCAGACTTTGTTATCGCCGCTGTGCATAACTTTAGTAATAAGACCCATAGGCCACTCATTCCGACAAACTTCCTTGTCTTTTAGAAGGATGAGGTCTCCAACCTTAAGATTCGGCTTAGATGCTTGCCATTTGTTACGACCTTGAAGGTGATGAAGATACTTTTTCTTCCAGCGATGCCAGAACACATTGGCTAGATGCTGCATCTGCTTCCATTGATGCTCATAACGGTGTGACCGCAGCTTCTGTTTTGTACTTACAGAAGTGTGGAGTGAGGTGTTCACAGTTCTTATTTTCTTATCACCTTCAGGGTTTACTAGCCCATAGGTGGTGTCAATAGGGAGTAAGTAAGAGTCGTCACGCAGAAACCTTGGAGGTGACAGCCATAAGCTGTCCTGAAGAGCGGCAGGTGACACGGCTCTGGTTCCAAAGTCAGCTGGGTTCAGTTCAGTGGGAACGTGATGCCATTGACTTGGTAGAGAGAATCTCTTGATACGTTCAAACCTGTTGCTGAAGTACACATAAAATTGTTTTGTTTGGTTGTTTATGTAACCAAGTACTACCTTACTGTCTGTATAGAAGGTGAAAGAATCAATTCTAGTGTCCATTTCACTTCGTATGACCTCAGCAATTTCTACTGCTAGCATGGCTGCACAAAGTTCAAGTCTTGGTATGGTATGTGCAGGCTTGGGAGTGAGTTTTGCCTTGCCTAGGACAAAACTACAGTGTGATTCTCCATTCAGTTCAGAGGTCTTCAAATAGGCTACTGCAGCAATAGCTTCAACTGATGCATCAGAGAAAATATGAATCTCTCTCCGGTTAGCGGTTGAAGTGGATCCTGGAACATAGCTAGGGGGAATCTGAAGTTTTTCTAGTGACTTCAAAGAATATCTCCACCTTTCCCACTTGTGTTGATTCTCACTAGGCAAGGGAGTATCCCAGTCTATGTTCTCAGTAGACAACTGTCTTAGTAAAATCTTACCTTGAATGGTAACTGGAGCAAGGAAACTCAGTGGGTCATAGATGCTATTCACCACGGACAGGACTCCTCTCTTAGTGAAGGGTTTGTCACAAATTGACACTTGGAAGGTGAATTTGTCTTGCTTGATGTTCCACAACAAACCCAGACTTCGCTGTACAGGAGGCACATCTGTACCTAAGTCAAGGTTTTTTAGACTAGTGGCATAGTCCTCAGAGTGAAAGGCATTCATAAGTTCCTGGCTGTTGGATATAATCTTGTGCAGTCTAAGGTTTGCTACAGACAGCATCTCCTTTGTTCTGGTGAGAAGATCAATTGCTTCTTTAGCAGTTGGAAAGGACTTAAGTGCGTCGTCAACGTAGAAGTTTCTTTCAACAAATTGACGGGCATTAGATCCATATTCAACTTCTCCAGTCTGAGCTGTTCTCCTTAGCCCATAAGTTGCCACTGCTGGGGAAGGACTGTTACCGCAGACATGTACCTTCATGCGATAATCTATAACTTCCTTGTTGAGGTCATTGTCCTTGTGCCATAGAAACCTGAGGTCATTTCTGTTGTCTTCTCTGACGATGAAGCAGTGAAACATCTGTTGAATGTCGGCCATTACTGCTACAGGCTCTTGTCTGAAACGAATCAAGACTCCTATAAGACTGTTGTTCAAGTTGGGTCCAGTAAGGAGCATGTTGTTAAGAGAAACACCTTCGTGCTGAGCACTGGAATCAAAGACAACTCTGATTTGGTCTGGTTTGCGTGGGTGATACACGCCAAAGGATGGAAGGTACCAGCATTCTTCTCCCTCCTTTAGTGGGGGAGCAAGCTCTGCAAGATCTCTGTCAAATACATTTTGCATAAAGTCCACAAAGTGCTTTTGCATCTCTGGTTTCCTGCTTAAGTTTCGCTTTAAGGAGGAGAATCTACTGATGGCCTGCTGTAAGTTGTTGGGCAATCTCTCTCTTGGGAGACGAAAGGGTAGGGGTGCTACCCAGTTATTGGAGTCATCTTGAAAGAACTCCTTGTCCATTACCTTGATGAATTCTTTGTCTTCCATTGAAGGAGCCAGTATGTCATCTTCACTGGTTGCTTTAAACACTGTAGAGCCGAAGTCGCCATCATGGCAGGAGAAAGGGCTCGTGTCACCTGAGATACCATGTTGCCATTCGTGGCTGGCTATCTTCTCTTTCACCCAGTAGTGATGTGGGCATGGCTCAAAGTAAGTGTTTCGGCCATTTGGCAGAACATTTGTCTTGAATGACGAAATGTTGGTAGGTCTTTTCATTTTGCCTATGCAGACATTGCCTATGATGACCCACCCTAGATCCATGCGCTGGGCAAATGGGGCATCTGGGGGTCCACTGACTTGTCTGTGTACCTTGTGAACTCTTAGAATGTCTCTTCCTAACAGAAGGATCTGAGCATCTTTGTCAAGCGGCGGTATCTCATTTGCTATTACCTTGAGGTGAGGGTGATGGAAAGCAGCAGCTGGAGTAGGGATTTCTTCCCTGTTGGCAGGTATCTGATTGCACTCAACAAGTGTAGGTAAGGGTAATTGCAAGTTACCTTTGAGAGAAGATACCATGAGTCCATGAGCCCTTCTTCCAGAAACCTCTATAGTTCCACTACAGGTACCCAAGGTGTAAGGATGAGCTTCGCCTTTTATTTCAAATAGATTGAACAATTCCGATTTTGCAAGTGATCGATTGCTCTGATCGTCTAAGATAGCATATGCCTTTAGAGACTTTTCTGGTTGATCCTTGTGGTATATGTTCACCAAGCATATCTTAGCACAGGACTTACCACAGCGGTCTTCTCCACAAACTTCAGTGCAGGATGAAGAAATGATGGTAGAATTAGGCACTTGGTCTGTATTCTCCCCGCCATGCGTTAACCTGGGAGGAGTGTTGGCAGGTTGTGCAGAGCTGGGCTCAAGAGGATGGAGGGCTTGCACATGTTCTTCAGAGCCACACTCTATGCACTTGATGGACACATTACAGTCCCTTGCAAAATGTTCTGTAGAAGCACAGCACCTGAAACATACCCTAAATGTCTTTAAAAGCTCCTTGCGCTCTTCCAGAGGCTTTTTCCTAAAGCCGATACATTTATTGAGGGGGTGTGGCTTCTTGTGTATGGGACACTCTCTGTTAGGGTTTTCAATCTTCCTACTCTGTTTGTTCGTGGCCAGAACTGTGGTAGGAGTGGGAAGGATGTCAGTCTTTTTCACGGACACTGGGCCTCTATGGTTTCTGTAGTTGCCCTGAAGACTGGTACTCTTAGGAAAGGGTGAGAAGAGACTGTACTCACCGTAGGAAAAACTTGGATCGTTCTTGGTCTCTGCAATTTCCCTGATGAATTCACAGAAGAAAGAGAATGGAGGGAAGGAAACCTTGTTCTCTTTTTTGTATGATGACCCTAGTGCAGTCCATTTCTCTTGCAAACCATGCGGGAGCTTGGAGACAATTGGGTTTACCCCTCTTGGAGTGTCAAGGTAACTGAGTCCAGGTAGTTTTGGGTCTGTCTTGGCTAGCTGAAGCTCAAGGAGAAGGTCACTCAGTCTCTGGAACTCCTTGTTGTCCTTACCGGATATCTTTGGGAAAGTTTCCAGACGCATGAACAAAGCATTTTCTATAGCTTCTGGACTGCCATAACTTTGCTCTAGTCGCTCCCATGCAGCTGTGAGGCCTGCAGTAGGATTGTCCATGAAAACCGATCTTAATGGCTTAACACGTGCAGCAGATAGAGGACCAAGCCATTTGATCAGCAGATCCAATTCTTGATCAGCTGTAATGCCAATATTGCTGATTCTAGTTCTGAAGGCACATTTCCAACTTCTGTAGTTCTCAGGTTGGTCATCAAAACTTGTAAGACCAGTCTTTGTGAGCTCTCTGCGAAGCATGTACCTCACAAACTCTTCTGTCTCAGTTGTCTCCGCCTTTATGTGAGATGCTGTTGGCTGTATGGTGCTGATTGCGTTATCTTTGATATTGTTGTTAAAGGACACAGGGAAATATGGTGCAGCAGATGCATCCAGGTGAGTTGCTTGCTTAAAGTCAGTTGTTCCAATGATACGTTGATTCAAGGCTGTACCGATGACTGGAGATTGATGACTTGCTTGAAGCTTGCGCTGATGCTCTGTGACGTATGAAGGCAGGCAAGGTAGGCAGGTAGGAAATGCAGTGGAGTGATTTTGAGTGCAGGAAGTTGCTGGAACCTCTTTAACTTGAAGCTGTGAAGGAGTCTCTATGTAGCCGGGAGCATTGGAGACAATGTAGTGTGCACTGCAGTGGCTTAGGACATAGTCTTTAGTGCGTTTGAGGGGGTCTTCCATATCTGCTATGTTTAGGTTAATGCTGTCTTTCTCACTTGCACCTTCGTCTGCACTGATAGCTTGCTGTAGGACCCTTAGCTTTGCCATAGCTGCGTCATGTTTACACTGTTCATTTAGGGTTTCCATTGTTGCTCTTTGTCGTGCTGACTGCGCTTCCAACTCTGCCCTTTGAGCTTCCAACTCTGCTCTTTTTTCTGCATATGCCACCTGCACTTTGCTGGCTTCCACTTCAGCGCGGGCATTAATAAGTCGCTCACTGAGTGTTGAGTATCTTGAACTATGGGATCTTGACGAGTTTTTAGAACGTCTGGTGGAAACAGATCTGTGAGATGCAGTGTCCTGTAACAGCTTTATTTTTGCTTCTGCCTTTAATCTGGTTTGCTGGATAAAACTGTCTCTTTCAATATTAAGAGCATTGACGCGCTTTAATTGTGTCATCGCACTTTCTGTATTCATGTTTTGCAAGACATTAGTGAATTTGCTGCTGGTAAGCTGATAAAGCTCATATGAGGCAGAAAGTTGTTTAATGGCGCCGTCTAGTGTCAGTGGTTCACGTTCAACAGACACTGTATTGGCTTCAGCAAGGATTTTCTCCCAGACTAATTCCAAGCTATTTGACAATTCAGTCCTTGAAGCTTCATAATTCTCCATTACTTTCCAAGTGGGTTTAACTGAGCGTTTGGGTAACTCTGTTTCTTCAGGAACTTGTGAGGAAGGAGATGTAAGTTCACATTCAGAAGCTTGGTCACTCATGATAGCAGACTGACTGTGAAAGCAGGCAGGATCTGTGTGCTGAAATATGACACTGTGCAGATTGTCTCAGGCTATAAGGCTGCCATGTGCTGCTCTGTCCCTTCTGTCTTGCTATGAGGGCAGTAAATCTTGTCTGTTTCAGTACTGACATGCAGAAATCTTGTAATTAGGCTGTGAAACTCAGTTTTTCTACTGTTCTGTCTCAACTACAAAGCGATAAAGTTCATCTCCAGGTTTAAGTAGGCCTTACTCAAGCTGGTTTGATATTCATCCCTTGCATCGATACAGGCAGTTTAACTCAATGAATAAACTCACAGTTAGGACGACAGACGATGAATCCTTTTGAATGTTCCGTTTAATGATGGATATTCATAGGTAGAAAAACGTTGCAGTTGTAAGCCACATGTAAGATGTTTAGCATGGAAGATATACAGGAGTAATGACCAGAATCAGGAAGTGGAGGAGATATATAAAGAACTACGGTGAGAGAGAGAGTTCAGCTAGAAAGAAGGGGACAGATCTTAAAGACACAGAGCAAGAATAATCACATAGTGTAACACAACAGTTGTCATTACATTGTCTCTTAAATCTTCAACAAAAGTTATGCTGTTGCTAATGGTAAGCTTGTCTGTTTTGGGATTTAGGATTCTGTAACCCTTGACATGGTCACTGTATCCAACAAAGATACCTTCAAACGCTCTGTTTTGGAGTTTAGTGTGTTTTTCTTCAGGTATATAGATGAATGCTTTGCATCCAAAAACTCTTAGGTGTTTTACACTTGGCTTCTCATTGTGCCATAGTTCATATGGGGTTTTTTTTCCACTGTTCTGGAAAAAAGTCTGTTCTGCAAATATGTAGCTGTCATAGCTGCCTCACCCCAGTATTTTTGTGGTAGTCCAGAGTCTGTCAGTATACATCTGATCATTTCAGTCAGAGTTCTATTCTTTCTTTCAGCTTAACAACATGGCTGCAATGTGACTGACTGTTATATTATCCCCGATCGATCTGAGTTGTGCAATCACTTCCAGCATTGCGTTTATATGCTCCTGCATGTCCTCTTCTCTGCCAAGTCTCATTTTGTAAAGTTTCCGCAGCAGAAAGAGCTTGCTGTTTAAACTGGATCTTTCATGCAGTCTTTTCAGTACATCCCACATGCCTTTTGCTGTGTCTTCATTGCATATATGAATGAGCTGATCATCCTCCACTAGTAGGCTTATGGTGGCCCGTGCCTGTCTGTTTTTCTTGTCCCAGTCCTGATTATTATCCTGTGGCCTCTCTGTAGTGGTAACCTCCCACAAGTCATCTTTAGATAATAGCATTTCCACTTTAAACTTCCATAGCTGATAATTGTCATTGTTCAGCTTGGCCACTGAGAGTTTAAGCTCTGAGTTTCCGGCCATTTTATCCCTCCTTTATATATAAACAGTCTTACTTGTCTATAGGAGATGTCGCTGGAAAGCTTCCTTATGTCGATCTCCGCATCAGCCACACTGTCTTCCGTTCGAGGCTTTGTTCTGCCTGGGTCACACCTGGTCATAAGTCTTTATCTGGATACTGGGCCCATAACCTGTTGCAAAGTACAATTGATAGGTGCAGCGGAGTCAGTTCAGATCAGACATTGTGTAGTAACAGGAACTGGCTTCTTTATTGGAACATAACCACACTAGCAAAGATGTCACTTCACATTGTAAGAAGAATCACAGACAGGAAAAAGAACCAACAAGTACATCACAGTATACAGGAAATACAACACATCATAGAGAAATACATAGCATAGCTTATCACTGAGCATTAGGGACATCTTGTGTCCTTTTTCTAAACTGCAGTCAAATACAGTAAGCTAAGCTGAAAGTTTGTTGTATCTCCAACACCCCTTCTCAACAACTAAGGCTTAGACTGTTAAACCCATCTTCTTTGTAAGCCTTGAAAGTCTTTCAGCAGTCAGGGGCTTTGTAAGGATATCTGCTGTCATATCCTCGGTTGGGCAATAAAGTAACTCAAGAAGACCTTGGTGACGTCACTGAGCTCGAGGAGTGAGGCTCCTGGTATGCCGGCCGGCAACTATATTGTTACATGCTGTTTTTATCGTTCTATTCTGTAAGTATAACCTACGTTTTTTAATTAAACTTTGATAAACGGAGTTACACTATTGGTCTGCCCCTTTTTATCTATTCTATGTTTGGGGGCGTACGATCTGGATGTGTGTGGGGTTAACCCGAACGGAGTTCGCCTGCTGACTAAGGGAGGATTACTGCTACAGTATCAAAGGCCGCGGCTGGGTTACAGTCGAATGTCCCAAACCGCTTGCCTTCTGGTAAGCTGCTTCCCTATTTTGGTGGTGGATACCTCACATTAAGATTTGAGTAGTCACTGTGGTGCTGTACTCAGTGTTTTCCTGACATAAGGATTTGTGGACTTTTTTCAGACCATTCACTGTTCAATATTTGTTGGACTCTAATTGGTGTAACATTTGTTGGACTTTTTATCATGATTACCTACCAAGTTAACATTTTTTAGGTGTTGGAATGGGTTTGGGCTAAGAGGGTTGGCACAGTTTTTTTCCTTTTATTTGCTTTTGGTGCCTGTCACACTATCACTGCTGCCTATATTTAGGTTTTTTTAATTTTAGTGCTAGCGCAGCTTTCTATCTTTGATATTTTTAACTGTGGGAAGGGGCCCTGAGTAGGAGGGTGAAGTTTTGTCACCTGTGCATAGATCATGCACCCTGTGAAAGGGAAAGAAGATAAAATCCGATTGTTGTCTCACCCTTATGCTGCGTATAGGGATGAGCTTCGAGTTCGAGTCGAACTCATGTTCGACTCGAACATTGCCTGTTCGCCCGTTCGCCGAACAGCGAACAAATTGGGGTGTTCGCAGCGAATTCGAAAAATCTATGGGAGAAATCTAAAGTGCTAATTATAAAGTCTTATATGCAAGTTATTGTCCTAAAAAGTGTTTGGGGACCCGGGTCCTGCCCCAGGGGACATGTATCAATGCAAAAAAAAGTTTTAAAAACTGCCGTTTTTTCTGGAGCAGTGATTTTAATAATGCTTAAAATGAAAAAATAAAAGTGAAATATTCCTTTAAATTTCGTACCTGGGGGGTGTGTATGATATGCATGTGAAGTGGCGCATCTTTCCCGTGCTTAGAACTGTCCCTGCAAAAAAATTCATTTTTGGAAGAAAAAAAGTCATTTAAAACTCACTCGCGGCTATTAATGAATTGTCGGCTCCCGGCAATACATACAAAAGTCATTGATAAAAAAAAAAAAAAGCGTGGGGGTTCCCCAGAATTCAATTACCAGGCCCTTCAGGTCTGGAATGGATATTAAGGGGAACCCCGCCGCAAATTTAAAAAAAAATTGACGTGGGGTTCCCCCAAATATCCATTCCAGGCCCTTCAGATCTGGCATGGATTTTATGGGGAACTCCACCCCAAATTAAAAAAAAAATGGCGTGGAGTCCCCCTAAAAATCCATACCAGACCCCTTATCCGAGCACGCAACCTGGCCGGCCGCAGGGGAAAAGGGGGGGACGAGAGAGTGGCCCCCCCTCCCTCCTGAACCGTACCAGGCCACATGCCCTCAACATGAGGAGGATGTCCCCATGTTGATGGGGACAAGGGCCTCATCCCCACAACCCTTGCCCGGTGGTTGTGGGGGTCTGCTGGCGGTGGGCTTATCGGAATCTGGAAGACCCCTTTAACAAAGGGGACCCCCAGATCCCACCCCCCCCCTCTATGTGAATTGGTAAGGGGTACATTGTACCCCTACCATTTCACGAAGAAAGCGTAAAAAATGTTTAAAAAAAACACACAAACACCTTGAAAAAGTCCTTTATTTAAAAAAAAAAAAAAAAAAACCATTCCAGCGGTGAAATCCAGTGTCCCGCGGCGATCCCGATGTCCAGCGCTGTCCTTCATTGGTTGTGCCTGAGCGGACCTGATGGGGAACTCCCTCTCAGTGTTTTAAATGTATAGACCCGCCCCTTCTAAAGTTCCCCATCAGGTCCGCTCAGCGGACCAGATGCGGAACATGAGAAGGGGCGGGTCTATACATGTATTACCAAAGTGAGAGCAGTTCCCCATCAGGTCCGCCCCCTCGGTATGTCGGACCCGCCTACGTCATTGGCTTGAGCGGGGAACTTCCTTCACTGTGTAATTAAAATTTACATAGTGAAGGAAGTTCCCCGCTCAAGCCAATGACGTAGGCGGGTCCGACATACCGAGGGGGCAGACCTGATGGGGAACTGCTCTCACTTTGGTAATACATGTATAGACCCGCCCCTTCTCATGTTCCGCATCTGGTCCGCTGAGCGGACCTGATGGGGAACTTTAGAAGGGGCGGGTCTATACATTTAAAACACTGAGAGGGAGTTCCCCATCAGGTTCGCTCAGGCACAACCAATGAAGGACAGCGCTGGACATCGGGATCGCCGCGGGACACTGGATTTCACCGCTGGAATGTTTTTTTTTTTTTTTAAATAAAGGACTTTTTCAAGGTGTTTGTGTGTTTTTTTTAAACATTTTTTTACGCTCTCTTCGTGAAATGGTAGGGGTACAATGTACCCCTTACCAATTCACATAGGGGGGGCCGGGATCTGGGGGTCCCCTTTGTTAAAGGGGTCTTCCAGATTCCGATAAGCCCCCCGCCCGCAGACCCCCACAACCACCGGGCAAGGGTTGTGGGGATGAGGCCCTTGTCCCCATCAACATGGGGACATCCTCCCCATGTTGAGGGCATGTGGCCTGGTACGGTTCAGGAGGGAGGGGGGCCACTCTCTCGTCCCCCCCTTTTCCCCTGCGGCCGGCCAGGTTGCGTGCTCGTAAAAGGGGTCTGGTATGGATTTTTAGGGGGACTCCACGCCATTTTTTTTTAATTTGGGGTGGAGTTCCCCTTAAAATCCATGCCAGATCTGAAGGGCCTGGAATGGATATTTGGGGGAACCCCACATCAATTTTTTTTTAAATGTGCGGCGGGGTTCCCCTTAATATCCATTTCAGACCTGAAGGGCCTGGTAATTGAATTCTGGGGAACCCCCACGCTTGTTTGTTTTTTTTTTTATCAATGACTTTTGTATGTATTGCCGGGAGCCGACAATTCATTAATAGCCGCGAGTGAGGCCTCGTACACACGGCCGATTTTCTCGGCAAGAACCAGCAAGAAACTTGCTGGCAGAGAGGTCTTGCCGAGTAAATCGGTCGTGTGTACGCGGCTATCGGGTTTCTCGTCGAGAAAACCGACAAGAAACCTCGACGAGAAAATAGAGAACCTGCTCTCTATTTTATCGTCGAGATTCTCCTCGGCATGTTTCTCGACGAGAAAAGTGAGTGTGTGTACACTTACCTGTCCTCCCGGAAGCCCGCGCATGTTCGAAATGAATTCGACGCATGCGCGGTAGCTTCATAGGCATACGTAGGGTATACCAAGATGGCGGCGACGGCATCGAATGTGACGAGCGCATGCTCGTCGTAGTCGATGACGTCACCGCGTACGCTCCATTCAAAGAACCGCGGGTTCTTTGAAACGAGCGTGTGTACACTTGGCCGGGACAAGTTTCTTGTGCAAGAATCTCGTCGAAAAAAACGACATGTTTTTTTCAACGAGAATCTCGGCCGTGTGTACAAGGCCTGAGTTTTAAATGACTTTTTTTCTTTCAAAAATTACATTTTTTGCAGGGACAGTTCTAAGCACGGGAAACATGCGCCACTTTAAATTTAAAGGAATATTTAACTTTTTTTTTTTCATTTTAAGCATTATTAAAATCACTGCTCCCGAAAAAACGGCCGTTTTTAAAACTTTTTTTTTGCATTGATACATGTCCCCTGGGGCAGGACCCGGGTCCCCAAACACTTTTTAGGACAATAACTTGCATATTAGCCTTTATAATTAACACTTTAGATTTCGAACGTTCGAGTCCATTGTATTTAATAGGGTTCTAAAGTTCACACGAACATTTTGTCTGTTCGCAGGTTCTGGTGCAAACCGAACAGGGGGGTGTTCGGCTCATCCCTGGCTGCGTACACACGACCGTTTTTCATGACGAGAAAAATTAAATTTTTTAAATTGGTCACTAAAAACGATCGTGTGTGGGCTCCAGAGCATTTTTCGTGACGTGAAAAATGGGCATTAAAAATTTCGAACATGCTCTATTTTTTCTCGTCGTTTTTCTCGTCATGGAAAACGGGCGTGTGTACGCTTTAACGTCGTGAAAAAAATGCGCATGCTCAGAAGCAAGTTATGAGATGGGAGCGCTCGTTCTGGTAAAACTAGCGTTCGTAATGGAGATAGCACATTTGTCACGCTGTAACCGACTGAAGAGCACGAGGCTGAAAAGCGTGAATCGGCTCTCACCAAACTTTGCTAACACGAGGATCAGCAAAAGCAACCCAAAGGGTGGCACCATCTGAATGGAACTTCCCCTTTATAGTGCCGTCATGCGTGTCGTACGTCACCGCGCTTTGCTTGAGCATTTTTTTTTTCACGATAGTGTGTAGGCAAGGCAGGCTTGAGAAGAATCACATCGAGAAAAACTTTGTTTTTTTAATGACATTAAAAACGGTCGTGTGTGGCTTCCACCACATCTCATCTCTGTATGTATGCAGATGATGTCATGCTTTTTCTAACCCAACCCCAGATTTCCCTGCCCAATCTATTTTCCCTGTTGTCCCGATTCGCCTCTATTTCTGGACTCACTGTTAACATGTCCAAATCCACTGCACTCCCAATCAACATTCCCCCTGTTCAGTGTGAGACCCTCCAGAGCTCCTTCCCCCTGCAATGGTCTACTGACAAAATACCCTACTTGGGCATCTATATCACACCACATTGGTCCTCTATTTTTGATGCAAATTATCCGGCGTGTGTGTCCCGTCTCCGCAACTTGCTCAAACTATGGGGCACCTACCATATCTCGCTCCTCGGGAGAGTCACGGCGATCAAAATGACCCTCCTACCCAAACTCCTATTTCTATTCAGAGCCCTTCCAATCCTGATCCCTAAAGCTTTTATAGATAAACTACAACAAGATATCCACAAATTTATCTGGCAAAACAAACGACCGAGGTTCTCTAAACATGTCTTGTTCAACCCACAAACACTTGGGGGACTGGGCCTACCAAATCTTTGGCTCTATTTCCTTGCGGCTCGCTTCTCCCAGATGGCACAATGGACCATCACTAACTCTAAAATACCCTGGGTAGAATTTGAATCACATTCCATCGATCCATACAGGCTCTCTGGTATACTTTGGTCCCCCTCTAAAGTGGGTCATAAAATTATCTCCCTTAACCCCCTAGTTGCCCACTCTCTTACCCTATGGTACAGATACAAACATAAACTAGACCTGGCGTCCCATGCTCCCCGAGGCTCCTCCTTTGTAGGAGAACCCCTATTTCCCTTAGCCTTCTATAACCCTGAGGGTTTCTCCTGGTGGATCTCTAACTCTGTGGTCACGTTAGCCGACCTGCAGATTGGTGACGCCTTTGCTTCATTTGACCTGTTACGTACGCATAAACAAATCCCGCTAAGAGAACACTTCCGTTATTTGCAAATCAGACACTTTTTTCTCTCCCACTTTGCCCTCTCCCCATCAACCCCTTCTACCACGTTTGAACAGATCTGCCGTGACTCCCCCAGGGGAAAGGGGCTTATCTCTACCCTCTACAAATCGGCTCTCACTGCGTTGTTTCCCGGGGCGGTCCCGTATAAGCGTAAATGGGAAGCTGACTGCAACAAAATCTTTGACTCGGACGACTGGGACACAATGCTGACTAACCTACGCAAAGCGTCTAAATCCCTAGCTGTCAGAGAAACAGCATATAAAATATTGACCAGGTGGTACTATACCCCATCCAGACTTCACTCTATTTTCCCGGGTACCTCTGACCTCTGCTTCAGAGGTTGTCGCCTTCCTGGGACCTTTATGCATATATTTTGGGACTGTGATCGACTTTCCCCTATTTGGACCACAGTGATGGCTCTAGCATCAGCACTATCAGGTACTCCAGTACATCTTACGGCCTCTATGTGCCTCCTTGGTGCATCTATCCCAGGTACGCTTCCCTCTGAAGAATGCCTTATCCACACAGTTTGCTTGGCCACTCTGTGGGCCATTGCCCTGCACTGGAAGTCCCCTACGGTCCCTATCGCCTCCATCCTTCATAGGATGGACTCGATTATGATAATGGAAAGGATTCTATATACGCTAAATGACAGGATGCACTTATTTGACCAAAGGTGGAATCCCTGGAACTCACATAGGCATATTCTATTGCCACAATCTTAGCCGCTGACGCAGACTCCCCAACAGCTTTAGTCCATGGGAGGCTACTACTCCCACTCTCTGTTATACCTCATATGTAAGACTATGTTTCCTGTAGGTTCTCTGTAATCCGCTACGGCTTTTCTCAGATGCTTCAAAGTAAAAAATTTTTGTTGTTTTTTTCTTTCTGTCTCCTTTTTTGTCACTGCGTTGACATTTATGATTATATTTCAACCTGTATTATGTGATACGCAGATTTTCAGATGTATGTACTACTTTATTGTCTTCTCTCAATAAAAAACGTTTGTAATAAAAAAAAAAACCGGTCGTGTGTACGCGGCATTAGATATGGGTATAGTGTTGCAAAAGTCACCATGTAACCAAAAAATGAAAAATATTTGCCTAAATATTTTCTGTTTCGATCTGTTTATTCAGTTTTTGAATAACAATAAAAAAAATATAAAATAAGCAAGTGCAAAATAGCACTGTCAATATCATAGTCAGTAAACAAAAAGGATGAGGGGCTCAGCCAGGAGTCAGTGAAAAGTCCATCAGTAGATACAAGGAACTGCGCCAATGTGGTCAGCCTTGAAGAGTCCCGTAGAGCAATGCATATTTGGCCATATGCTAGGAAGAGACCAAGCGGCCAATGGGCCCTACTTCAGACTAACTTTTTTTTCTGTTTTTGCCTAAATATTTTCTATCAAAAAGTGTCACTCTTTCCAATCTCAGAATATTGGGTAGAGAGGATGACTGGGCTTGGGGCAAAAGGGCATCTGCATGCTATGCCAGTCCTAATAGGATACATTAAAAGAAAAGAGAAAGGTTTGCTCTTGGGACTTTGAGTGAGGTGAGCACTGTTGAGCCAATGAAAATCGCAGGAATAATTGCAATGTATATTTATTTAAGTAAAAAACAGTACATACTGTGAAGGGGTTAGCTCAGCAGCGGGTGTGTGTGACCCCCTGGATGGGTTCACCACACAAAAACAGGCACAGCAGACAGTGGTAGGAGAAAACAAAAGGGTGTGGTTTTATTTGAACTATATACAGACAAAAAAATACAGCAAAAACAAAAGAAACATGAAAAGAAATCCTGGTCAAGTTGACCGCTCACAATACACGTTGGTGTCCCTAACTAACAACTGGGTACAGCCTTGTGCTGTCCCAGTCCCTAGCTCCCTGCTTTTAGAAGTTCTTAGCAATAACCACACAGGCTTTGGCTCACCGCACAGAGATCACACTCCCCAGACTATCCACACAGATCTGGTTCCAGGTTGGAGCATCTCCCTTAGCATGCTGGGAGTTCTTGTAGAGGCCCTAATGAGCCCACTTACTTCAGCTGGGCTCATTAACTCTTCCCCTGCAAGACTCCCAGCACTCTCCCTAGTGGTATAAATCGGCATAAAGCCTGAATCTAGGACATATATACCTTCCATCCTGGATGCAACCTGGTGATTTTACCTGCCTGCTGTCACAATACATTGATGTCATGAACATGGGCCAATTCATACAAAATACAAGACACGTAAAAAGTAGGTAAAATGATATTGCAAGTATCTGACAATAATCATGTAAACACACAGGCATCAAGTGTACCCTACGCGTTTCGCTAGGCTTGGCTCGCTCTTCAGGGGTAGATGCACGTAGTGTACCTAAAATTAAATTATATAGTATATAGTATGATGTGAAGGCACAGGGGGGGGGCTTAAATAAGGAAAACCCCATGCTCACCTCACTCAAAATATTTAGGGATGGAGGTGTGTCACTGGTGACACTAGACCTTTTTCTTTATTTTCTCTAATAGGATACGTTATGTTGAACTGGAGATACTTCAGCCACCGTTCAGAGCGGGAGACTTGCAGTCAAGGACATATGGTGGACATTATTTTGTTGTCTGCTCCCCATTCAGGCCTTCAATCACAGCTTTTGATAGAAGGAAGTCTTTCAGCACTGACTTTCTTTGTGGTTCTGAGATGTCATGTAGCCAAATGCCAGGATAGTGACTCTGGAAGATGTAAAAAAAGGCCATTTGGTTGTATTTGCTCCTCGGGTCAAATGGTTTCCAGTCCTTCACTGGGCCGTATCATTTTCATGACAGCAAACCGACTGACTCTGAAGGTGTTCCAGACCCTGTAGGCTTCTATCATATTATCCATGCCCTTGTTATCTGAACTTTTTTACTTAATATTTAACTTCCTTCTCCGTTGTTGCAATCGACTCCAGTGTTCCCTCAGGTAAATTTATCCTTGTAATTGAAATCACATTTCCTTTAGATTATCTCATATTATCAGTAAATAAAGTAACAGCGGGTTATGAAAGGAGTATATTCATATATGTTTGACTACAAGCTTATCGCCTTCTCCAATCTACATTCTTTATGTACAGTCTGCATTTAAAATTCTGTTTGTGCCATTACATAGTGCGCTAATGTGTTACATCTCGCCTCTCCAATATGGGATATTTGATTCTTTTCCACAGTACATTTTTTTTATTTAACGTCTTTTCTATAATCTCCTGGGACGCAAGCCAAAAGGTTCCTTTGAAAAAAATTTTTTTTTTTTTTTGTATTTTGTTCAAAGTACAGTAGATCTACATTCTGTTTGCAAACACATAGAGAGGATATTGTGACAGAGCGTTCAGGTAAAAGGTGTAATGACAGGAAAAGGGGAATTTGGCAGAGCAGAAGAGTTCTTTCAGCTAGGTTTCTTGGCCTCAGTTGCCCTGTGCTCCTGAAAGTCTAAAGCCTCATACACACGATAGGACTTCCATCGGACTTTTACGTGGATTTTTGTTCGAAGGGCGTTGTCCGTGAACTTGGTATGCATACACACGGCAGGAATTTTTCAGACAACAAACACGAACGTAGTGACGTAATAGACGTACTACGTGTTTCAGTGTTGCCAACCCCCCGAAGTGAAATTTACTGGCAGAACGACAAAATTTACGAACGACACCAGAATTTTCCCTGCCAAAAAAAACATACAATTTAATGGCAGATCCACATTTTTTACTGACATTGCAAAAAAGTACCTCAAATTACTGTTTTACTGCTAAACAGTGCAAATATCAGTATTTGAACTATAAACACATATCTAATGCTAATGTAGCGGGTATTTGAATTTGTAAGGACTCTGTGGTGTGAAGTTCCCTGGGGTCTCTGGGTGGCGTTGTTGCCTCGGGCCCGAGCTGAACATACACCGCGAACCGTGTCTTTTTGTCCTCTCCTGGAACTGGTACAGCGGGGCAGGGAACCCGCTGTGGCGCGAAGGGAGAGGTCATAAAAGGGGCGGAGGCCCTGATTTGGGAGAGAGTCGGTGGACGTGGCCGCACCCAGGCACCTTCAGCTTGGGTGCTGCCGTTCCGGTGTTTCAGGCCTAGGCGCCCTTGGCCTAGCTGGAGCAGAGATGGAGTCCATTCCAGGCACCTTTAGCCTGGGGTGAGGTACTATGGCGGATGCCTGGGGCTCAGTACCTTCGACTGAGTTCCGCGAGGGTGAGGAATCCGAGGGGGCCCTAACTCCTTGGGTGCCCGTGTCTGAGTTCGTGAGGACTGGTGCGCAGTAACTTCTCCGAAGAGCCCGGCGCAGCATCGCTGGTGACAGAGAGGCCTCCACTTCTCCCTTGGACGGATTTCTTCCTCTGATAGGGGCAAAGTGAGCAAAGGTAATTCACGTTCTATATTATCTAGTCAGTGGCAGTGACTATTCGCCACTGGTGACAGCACAGTGGGCAGCAGCAAGAAGGGAAAGGATTGTGCCTCGATCTGTTTCCCCATTATTCAAAAGAAGAAAGATTGTTTTATTGCTTGGCAAGAAGAATAAAACTGAGTTGTACCTATTCACTGTGTGGAACTTGGGTTACTAAAGCAAAGGAGTCAGGGACGAAGGACTGGACTTGACTCTAGGACACCTACACAAAAGCCCAATCTCTGGCCTTCACCTCCTAGTTGCGGGAGGACATGGGCCGTGGTGTGTTTTATCTCTCTCTCCCAGGTACCCCTAGACAACAGCCATATAACCGATAGAGAAAGGGAGAGGGGTGAGGCCGCTACACTAATATCAATGTGTTTAAGTTAAACAAAAGTAAAAAAACATATTTCTCAATTTACATGAAGGTCAGGTTACTATAACCCAGCCAGCACAGAGTTCCCCCTTACATCAGAGTCTGCAGGATTCTACCTTACAGTGCAAGGGAACTCTTATGTAAAGGGGAACGCTGCAGATCATGATGTAAGGGGAACTCTGATGTGGGGGGAGGGGTTCTGGTGAATAGAGACCACCTTCCGCAGAGTGAATACACTAAGGTAAGGGAGGGTTACTAATATAGGGGGGAACCTTTATATCAGTGCCCCCTTACATTATTGTATTCACTCCCCTCCTTAGATCAGTGATCCCCCCTCAGACTGGCCTGGCGGCGCTGTCACTGACCTCCTCTCAGGTGCACCGTGCAGGGCTCAGTCAGACAGCTCCAGCTTGGCGGCTCTGATCTCCTCTCCACATGTCTGATTCTTCCGTAACCCCCATCCCGGCGCTCCCACTCTTGACTCCTTTCTAGGATCCCCTCAGAGACTGCAGACATGATAAAAGACAGGAGATGGTCAGAGGCTGCGGACATGACACAGAAGGGGGACAGAGGCTGCGGACATGACACAGGAGGGGGACAGAGGCTGCGAATATAGTAGTGTCCTCCTCATCCCCTCACAGTAGCCTCCTCCTCTGTCCACCATCATATAACTTCTCCACATCACCAGTATGCTGTGTCCTCCTCCTGTGCCCCTTTCACCTCTCCACAGGTCAGATCTGCCCTGACCTGTGGAGAGGTGAAAGGGGCACAGGAGGAGGACACAGCATACTGATGATGTGGAGATTGAGAAGTAATATGATGGTGGACAGGCACAGAGCACATCAGTCTCTGTCCCTCCCCTGCATGCCAGTGCCACAGCTTCACCCTCCGGGCTCCCAGTGATGTTCTCCTCTCACTTGATATCCCCCCAGTTTTACTTTCCTCCTCCTCCTCCTCACCCATGCTCGGCTCCGAGTCCTTAAGTGCACCGGCGACCGCCATAGTGTCCCAAGTTCCGATCTATTCAAAAATGGCGCCATTATGTTACTGCGCATGCGCCACCTGGCCGAACGCACATGAACTTTCCCGAGCCCGGCCGGCTTCGGAACGGCGCATGCGCAATTTCATGGTCGGCTTGCGCCCATCTTTTTATGGGCACCCGATGCCCATAACGGACTTTAACGGACAGCCCGAAAAGGGGTTAAATTTACGTGTTGTCCGTAAATATACGGATGGTTGGCAACACTGATGTGTTTTTTTCTGCTCTTTACCACCACCCTTTGGGCAACTTCTACTATTGTTGTCTGATCTTTAGCATTGGTTCTGAGCATGCGTGTTTGTACTTTGGACTTTAGTCTGATGGACTTGTGTACACGCGATCGGATTAGCCGACGTAGAACATTTGTTGCCGGAAAGTTTGTCTGTTCTTACAGCGAACATTGTCCTATGAAAAAGCGAAAAAGTTTGTCCGATGGAGCGTACACACGGTTGGATTGTCCGCTAAAACAGGTCCGTCGGACATTTGTTGTCAAAAAGTCTGATCGTGTGTATGGGCCTTAAGCCGCCATTTTTTTTAATTTAAAGAGGTGTTCATTTAAGATTTTGCTTATGGACTATTAAGGAAGGTACTGCACCCAAGGGAAGCAAGGACATTACAAATCCTGAGGACTACAAAAAACCTTACAACAAAAGTAGGTGACAGTACTAGGTGTCCAGAAAGAAAAAATATGGGAACCCAGCATGCACTCATACACACACACCAGCGCCGAGCTCCCACCACCACTATTATTTATTATTATTATACAGTATTTATAATGCGCTGACAGTTTGCACAGCGCTTTACAACATTGGGGCAGACAGTACAATTACAATACAATTCAATACAGGACGTTAGAGCTTACAATCTAGGAGGGAGGGTCATGTGATACGAAAGGGGTTATAACTGGGGGGATGAGCTGATGAAGAAAATAAAAGTGCAGTTGTTAGGTGGAGGCAGGGTAGGCTTCTTCGAAGAGAAAAGGGATCACCTAAAAGTAAATCGATTTGGAGATAGTCTGACAGATTGGGGTAGGGTATCCCAGAGGATGGGAGAGGATCTGGAGATGTCCTGGAGGCAAATATGGGAGGAGGTGATGAGGGCGCTAGAGAGCAGGAGGTCTTGGGAGGAACAAAGAGGACAATTAGATTGGTATTTTGAGACTAGGCTAGTGATGTAGCTGGGGGCAGAGTTTTGGATGCCTTTGTAACTTAACCACTTAACAACCACCTGCCGACAAATAACGTCGACAAGGTGGTTGCTTAACTCTGGGAGGACGTTATATAACGTCCTCCCAGAATCGCGCTCCCGCGCGCCCCCTGGGGCGCGCACACGGGAAACTCCGTGACCGCCGGGTCCAGAGGACCCGGCGGATCACGAATCGCGGTAAATCGCTGCTGATAGCGGCCGTTTACCACGTCATCGCTCCGTCAAATGACGGAGCAATCACTTGTAAACAGACCGGCGTCATTTGATGATGCCGGTTCCTCCCTCCCCTCTCTGTACCGATCGGTACAGTGTGAGAGGAGAGGGGAGGGAGCAGATCAAGGCAGCAGCGCTGTGGGCTGGATCTGTGACAATTGCAGTCACAGATCCAGCCATCCATCCATCCCTGCTCAGCCATCCCTGTGCTATACCCTGCCAATACTCTGCAAAATACCCTGCCAATACTCTGCAAAATACCCTGCCAATACTCTGCAAAATACCCTGCCAATACTCTGGTGCAATACTCTGCAATACCCTGGTGCAATACTCTGCAATACCCTGGTGCAATACTCTGAAATACCCTGCGCAATACTCTGCAATACCCTGCAAAATACTCTGCAATACCCTGCAAAATACTCTGCAATACCCTGCAAAATACTCTGCAATACCCTGCGCAATACTCTGCAATACCCTACGCAATACTCTGCAATACCCTGCGCAATACCCTGCAAAATACTCTGCAATACCCTGCGCAATACCCTGCAAAATACTCTGCAATACCCTGGTGCAATACTCTGCAATACCCTGGTGCAATACTCTGCAATACCCTGCGCAATACTCTGCAATACCCTGCACAATACTCTGCAATACCCTGCGCAATACTCTGCAAAATACTCTGCAATACCCTGCACAATACTCTGCAATACCCTGCACAATACTCTGCAATACCCTGCACAATACTCTGCAATACCCTCCACAATACTCTGCAATACCCTCCACAATACTCTGCAATACCCTCCACAATACCCTGTGCAATACCCCGTGCAATACCCTGCCATACACCGCAATACCCTGCCATAGTCCGCAATACTCTGCAATGCCCTGCAATACTCCGCAATGCCCGGCAATGCCCGGCAATACTCCGCAATGCCCGGCAATACTCCGCAATGCCCAGCAATACTCCGCAATGCCCGGCAATACTCTGCAATAACCACTTCCCGCCCTCCGGCCGTCATATGACGTCCTTGACTTTGTGCGGGGATATCTGAATGATGGGAGCAGCTACAGGCATCATTCAGATATTAGCTTTTTCAGCCGGCGATTCCCAACACCATAACAACAATCATAGTGGCTGTTCCGTCGCTTGATCATTCTTACGGGAGGCGAGAGGGGATGTCCCCTTACCCCCCGCCGCCCTCCGGTGCTTCTACCGACTCACCGCTACGATCAAAGCCAGGATTGTTGGTTTTTTTTTTGTATTTTTTTCAGGCTTCCCAGCCTAGAGGTGAGATGTGGGGTCTTATTGACACCCCCCCCCCCATATCTCACTGTAAAGAGGACCTGTCATGCCATATTCCTATTACAAGGGATGTTTACGTTCCTTGTAATAGGTATAAAAGTGATCAAAAAAATGTTTGGGGTGGAAAAACATGTCAAACTAAAATAAATAAAGTAAAATTAAGAATAATTTTTTTTTTTTTTTTTTAAAGCGCCCCTGTCCCCGTGAGCTTGCATACAGAAGCGAACGCATACGTAAGTCCCGCCCACATATGAAAACGGTTGTCAAACCACACATGTGAGGTATCTCTGCGAACGTTAGAGCGAGAGCAATCATTTTGGCCCTAGACCTCCTCTGTAACTCAAAACATGTAACCAGTAAAAATATTTAAAGCGTCGCCTATGGGGATTTTTTAAGTAGCGAAGTTTGGCGCCATTCCACGAGTGTGTGCAATTTTTAAGGGCGACATGTTAGGTATCTATTTACTCGGCGTAACTTCATCTTTCAGATTATGCAAAAACATTGGGCTAACTTTACTGTTTTTTTTTTTTTTTAAGCACAAAACATTTTTTTTCCGTAAAAAACGCGTTAAAAAAATTGCTGCGCAAATATCGTGTGAGATAAAAAGTTGCAACAACCACCATTATATTCTCTAAGGTCTTTGCTAAAAAAACATATATAATGTTTTGGGGTTCTATGTAATTTTCTAGCAAACAAATGATGATTTTTACATGTAGGAGAGAAATGTCAGAATTGGCCTGGGTGCTCCAGAACGCCTGAAGGTGCTCCCTGCATGTTGGGCCTCTGTATGTGGCCACGCTGTGTAAAAGTCTCACACATGTGGTATCGCCATACTCGGGAGTAATAGCAGAATGTGTTTTGGGGTGTAATTTGTGGAATGCATATGCTGTGTGTGAGAAATAACCTGCTAATATGACAATTTTGTGAAAAAAAAAAAAGAGAAAAAAAAAATCTTGATTTTGCAAAGAATTGTGGGAAAAAATGACAACTTCAAAAAACTCACAATGCCTCTTTCTGAATACCTTGGAATGTCTTCTTTCCAAAAAGGAGTCATTTGGGGGGTATTTGTACTTTTCTGGCATGTTAGGGTCTCAAGAATTGAGATAGGCCGTCAGTACTTCAGGTGTGATCAATTTTCAGATATTGGCACCATAGTTTGTGGACTCTATAACTTTCACAAAGACCAAATAATATGCACCAATTTGTACTTATTTTTACCAAAGATATGTAGCAGTATAAATTTTGGCCAAAATTTATGAAGAAAAAATAGTAATTTGCAAAATTTTATAACAGAAACGAAAAAAAAATCATTTTTTTACAAAATTTTCAGTCTTTTTTCTCTTATAGCGCAGAAAATAAAAAACCCAACAGTGATTAAATACCACCAAAAGAAAGCTCCATTTGTGTGAAAAAAAGGACAACAAATTCATATGGGTACAGTGTTGTATGACTGAGTAATTGTCATTCAAAATGTGAGAGCACCGAAAGCTGAAAATTGGTCTGGTTATTAAGGGGGTTTAAGTGCCCAGTGGTCAAGTGGTTAATGGATGAGCGAGTTTGGGGTGAAGGAACTTGACTGGCCTGCACAGAGTCCTGTCCTCAACCCGATAGAACACCCTTGGGATGAATTAGAGCGGAGGCTGCGAGCCAGACCTTCTTGTCCACATCAGTGTCTGACCTCACAAATGCGCTTCTGGAAGAATGGTCAAACATTTCCATAGACACACTCCTAAACCTTGTGGACAGCCTTTCCAGAGGAGTGGAAGCTGTTATAGTTGCAAAGGGTGGGCCAACTCAAAATTGAACCCTACGGACTAAGACTGGGATGTCATTAAAGTTCATGTGCGTGTAAAGGTAGGTGTCCCAATACTTTTGGTAATAAAGTGTACAGTATATACAGTTGCAGAAAAAAGTATGTGAACCCTTTTGGAATGATATTGATTTCTGCACAAATTGGTCATAAAATGTGATCTGATCTTCATCTAAGTCACAACAATAGACAATCACAGTCTGCTTAAACTAATAACACACAAAGAATTAAATGTTACCATGTTTTTATTGAACACACCATGTAAACATTCACAGTGCAGGTGGAAAAAGTATGTGAACCATTGGATTTAATAACTGGTTGAACCTCCTTTGGCAGCAATAACTTCAACCAAACGTTTCCTGTAGTTGCAGATCAGACGTGCACAACGGTCAGGAATCATTCTTCACCATTCCTCTTTACAGAACTGTTTCAGTTCAGAAATATTCTTGGGATGTCTGGTGTGAATCGCTTTCCTGAGGTCATGCCACAGCATCTCAATCGGATTGAGGTCAGGACTCTGACTGGGCCACTCCAGAAGGCATATTTTCTTCTGTTTAAGCCATTCTGTTGTTAATTTACTTCTATGCTTTAGGTCGTTGTCCTGTTGCAACACCCATCTTCTGTTGAGCTTCAGCTGGTGGACAGATGGCCTTAAGTTCTCCTGCAAAATGTCTTGATAAACTTGGGAATTCATTTTTCCTTCCATGATAGCAATCCGTCCAGGCCCTGACGCAGCAAAGCAGCCCCAAACCATGATGCCCCCACCACCATACTTCACAGTTGGGATGAGGTTTTGATGTTGGTGTGCTGTGCCTCTTTTTCTCCACACATAGTGTTGTGTGTTTCTTCCAAACAACTTGTGCAGAAATCCATATCATTCCAAAAGGGTTCACATACTTTTTTTTGCAACTGTATGCACAGTAAATAATTAACCTAGACAGAGTTGCAGACCAACGAAATAATAACCAACATAAGTATTACAGGAGCAATTAGGACAATTGGGATAGAGAAACCTCCCCCCAAAAAGACTAATGCCCCGTACACATGATCGGATTTTCCATCGGAAAAACCTTGGATGGTTTTTCCGACGGAATTCCGCTCAAGCTTGGCTTGCATACACACGGTCACACAAACGTTCTCGGAACTTTCGACCGTCAAGAACGCGGTGACGTACAACACTACGACGAGCCGAGAAAATTAAGTTCAATGCTTCCGAGCATGCGTTGAATTGTTTCCGAGCATGCGTCGGAATTTTGCACGTCGGAATTGCTACAGATCGGAATCTTTTCATCAGAAAAATAGAGAACCTGCTCTCAATCTTTTGCTGGCGGAAATTCCTCTAGCAAAAGTCCGATGGAGCACACGGTCGGAATTTCCGACCAAAAGCTCACATCAGACTTGTGGCGGAATTTCCGACCGTGTGTACGCGGCATCAGAGATGTCCAACCAAGGCTGCCATACTTTGTTAAACTTCTTGGGACATGCCCAACCCTTGTAGATCCATTTAACCTTAGGTAAATTAGCATTACCCAAATGAAAAAACTGTTGGACAGAGGGTGAAACAGCATTTTTCCAGTATAACAAAATAAAATTAAGTACATAAAACAAGTGCATGTGGAGCAGGATACGAGCATGAGTCAGAGGGACAATGTCATTCAAAATACCCAAAAATCCAACTTCCAGGGTCTAAGGCTTTGGAAGATGAGGGGAAATCTCAAAGAAGAGAAATAGATCCCACCAAAAATTTTACAATACAGGGCAAACCCAAACATGTGGAAAAGGTCCGCACCCCCAAGTCCACAATGGGAACAAATGGCAGCAGACCCAAACTCCATGCGAGACAATCTGGCGAGAGTGTAATGAAGATGATAATTAAACTTAAATTGAAAAAGCCTATCAGCCGTACTAATCACATCCTGGAAACAAACCTCAGTGGCCTCTTCCTAACTCTCCCTAGAAAGCCCAGGCACCAACACAAGCCACTTGCGGTGGGAATTCTGAAAGGGTTTGGCTCCAGCCCCCTAAAGGCAGCTGTAGAAAGTAGTCACCAACTTATGTACACACGAGAGGAACTTCCGATGGAAAAAGTCAGATGGGAGCTTTTCGTCGGATATTCCGACCGTGTGTATGCCCCATCTGACTTTTTCTGTCGGAATTTCCGACGGACTTAGATAGAGAGCAGGTTCTCAATTTTTCCGACGGAAAAAAATCCTATCGGAAAATCTGTTTGTCTGTATGGAATACTGACGGGAAAAAAAACACGCATGCTCGGAAACAATTTGACGCATGCTTGGAAGCATTGAATTTATTTTTCTCACCTCGCCGTAGTGTTGTACGTCACCGCGTTCTTAATGCTCGAAAGTTCAGAGAACTTTTGTGTGACCGTGTGTATGCAAGCCAAGCTTGAGCTGAATTCCGTCGGAAAAACCATCCAACTATTTTCCCGACGGAAATTCCGCTCGTGTGTACAGGGCATTAGAAATCTCTGAATAGGATAACAACTCCTCCAAGTGAGATTCCGTGAGCTTCAGGGTCAGGGTCCCAAACTGAGTCCGGATTGCATGGGGGAACAATAAATATTTAAAAAATAACTTATTGTCCACTCCATCATGGCCCTTCAAGTCCTCAAAGGAAAAAAAAAAGGTTATTTATAAAAACATGAGAGGCATGAGTGCCAAGCCACCATTGTTACATACATTTTGACAGCTCTGTGGCAGCCATTTTGTCTCCCGTACAGCATGAGAAAGTCAATTGCTTCAATTCAGAGGAAAAATAAAAATGACTCTCTGGCATAATATTCAGATTTGGCAAACACATTATTCCCGGGAAATGGGCTTTTAATGGTAACACCTACATATAGAAAGTGGGCCAAGGGGTAACACCTACATTGGAGATGTACATATTAGGTTCTGTATTGCATATGTTCCAGATCATGTCATCTAGCATAGTGGGAAACTTAGTAGACATGTGCATGATGAAAAAAATTGTTTTGTTTTGTTTTGATTAGTTTATCTAGTTATTTTGTTTAGTTAAATTTGGTTGATTCGTTCAATTCGTATTCGGAATTTGTTTTATGTCTTCTTCGAATCTTCTTCGAATTTACCAATTTTTTTCAATTTGAAATGATCGAATCGAAACATTTTGAATAGAGTTTAAATTGAAAACTTTAGTTTTGTTTTGTTTTTTCGATACGAATGTGGCAAAGTGAACAAACAAAATAAAAATCTTCATCAAAGAATTACAATGACTCTTTAAATCAACTTTGGCTTAACAAAAACTGCATTATTTCAAAATGGTACTCTAATAACACGCACAGTCTTTGATTTCAGCAATATGTGTACAGTTAGAATTCGGCTGAAGTTCCATGTAAAATAAAATTCAAATTTCAGTCCGAATTTCTGAAATTCTGACAAATTTCCTTTCATTATTCGGAGCATTCGGTAACATTTGTGTATATTGTGATTTGGGTATTTGGATATATGTGAATCTCCGAATAACGAAAAATGTGTCCGAATATTAATTTGGAACAAAACAAACCGCACATGTCTAAAACTTAGGTTCCCATGTGGGCCTAAAGCTGATGGCTTGAATTCTAGATGGAATTTGAGCCATGGGTGGCCCTGCCAACATCACCCAACTCAACAAAGTTAGAATAAAAATTCAAAGACACGTGGGGAAAAAAACTCCTGAACAGTGACTGCAGTCATTCTTCGGGTATTCTGACAATGGTGGGTTCCAGCTGTTAGAATACAATAACCAGCAGTGGTGGATTTGTCCATCCATGTCGTTTAGTAGGGATGAGCTCGGTGTTCGAGTCGAACACACGTTCGAGTCGAACATCGGCTGTTCGATCGTTCGACGAAGATCGAACGTTATTGGCCGTTCGCGCCAAATTTTGAGTGACGCGAACGGCCCACAATACACTGCGCCATCGCAGTGCAATCCCGGCGCTGTGATTGGCCAAGCATGCACTGTGACCCCGCATGCTTGGCCAATCACAGCGCCGGCAGCGAGGAGAGCCATAATTGGCCACAGGCAAGATGCCTGTGGCCAATCATAGCTCAGGGGGGTTTAGTACACGCCCCACACTATAAAAGGCCGCCAGCGCGGCGGCCTCGTGAAGTGTGGTCCGGCGTGCAGGGAAAGAGATAGATAGGCAGGGACAGTGTGTTCTATTTTTTTCTCAGGCATCTGCAGGAGTTAGTGAGTGTTGTGTGCCTCCAGCACAGTATACACCTGGATCTACACTTTATTGCTGTTCTCTTAGCTAGATAGGCAGGCAGGGAAAGAGATAGATAGGCAGGGACAGTGTGTTCTATGTTCTATTGTTTTCTCAGGCATCTGCAGGAGTTAGTGGGTGTTGTGTGCCCCCAGCACAATATACACCTGTATATATCCGTCATTGCTGTTCTCTAATACAGGCATCTGCAGGAGTTAGTGGCACAGTGTACACCTGTATATACCCGTCATTACTGTTCTCTAATACAGGCATCTGCAGGAGTTAGTGGCACAGTGTACACCTGTATATACCCATCATTACTGTTCTCTAATACAGGCATCTGCAGGAGTTAGTGGCACAGTGTACACCTGTATATACCCGTCATTACTGTTCTCTAATACAGGCATCTGCAGGAGTTAGTGGCACAGTGTACACCTGTATATACCCGTCATTACTGTTCTCTAATACAGGCATCTGCAGGAGTTAGTGGCACAGTGTACACCTGTATATACCCATCATTACTGTTCTCTAATACAGGCATCTGCAGGAGTTAGTGGCACAGTGTACACCTATATATACCCGTCATTACTGTTCTCTAATACAGGCATCTGCAGGAGTTAGTGGGTGTTGTGTGCCTCCAGCACAATATACACTACCCAATTGCTGGTTTTACCATCTCCCTGCAGGCCATTACTATGTTTGGAAGGCCAACAAAGAGAGGCAGACAGTCACAAGCCAATAAAAGAGGGCAAGCAGGCTCTGTGTCTGGGGGCAACAGTGCTGGTCGTGGATGCGGTGCATTGTCATCAGCACGTGGCCATGGGACACACTTCTCCTTATTTTCGGCAGCTGGACGTGTTGAGCCGCATCATGCCGAAGACTTGGTAGAGTGGATGACCAAGCCCTCCTTATCCTCCTCATCCTCTCTCACCCAGGCTCAGGGTACTGGCAAAGCAGCTGCCAAAGTGTCCTCTTCCCCCCAATGTCATCATCAGTCACTCCTTCCCTAGACCCACCATGTCCTCCTGAGGAGTCCCCCGAACTGTTTGAGCACAGTGTTGGGTAAATGCTCCAGGAGGATGCCCAGCGTTTCGAAGGGTCTGATGATGATACCCAGCTAGAGGAAGGCAGTAGCGTGAGCGCAGAGAGAGGGGATGCTCAAGAAGGACACCAATCTGGCAGTCATGTTCCAGCAGCTGCAGCATACTGCCAAATTGGCTACAGTGATGAGGAGGGAGGGGATGATGAGGTCACTGACTCCACGTGGGTGCCTGATAGGAGAGAGGAGGAGGAGGAGGATGAGGAGGAGGCACATCTCCAACGAGGCAGGATGCCCTCTGGGGGCCAGCGTAAGGGCAGCACACCGACTGAATCACATCACAGAGCTACGCCTGTGCAGGGCGCTGCCTCTGCCCGTTATTCCAAAAGTTCTTTGGTGTGGGCCTTTTTTGAGTCGACTGCATCAGATCGCACCGCTGCTATTTGCAACATATGTCTCAAGCGTATCTCGCATGGCCAAAACATCAGCCGCTTGGGCACCACTTGCTTGACTAGACATATGTTGACCTGCCATGCAGCTCGTTGGCAAGCGTACCTTAAAGACCCACACCAAAGAACAAAGCGGACCTTTCCTTGCTCCTCATCAGCTGGGATCTCCAACCCCACTATATCTTCAGTCCTCTCTGAAAGCTGCTCTGAGAGGAATGAAGGTGTAGAATTAGGTGTGTCACAGCCAAGTACTTGCGGCCACTCTGCTAGCAGTACACCGACGTCCGATTGTAGCAGGCAAATTTCCCTGCCCCAGCTGCTGGACCGTCAAAAGAAGTTCACTCCCAGCCATCCACATGCTCAGCGGTTGGCTAAATTGCTAGCAATTCAACTGCTGCCTTTTCAGTTGGTAGACTCGGCCCCCTTCCGTGAGTTTATGCAATGTGCGGTTCCTCAGTGGCAGGTTCCCAAACGCCACTTTTTCTCACGGAAGGCGATTCCGGCTCTCTACCGGCATGTGGAAGGCAATGTCCATGCCTCGCTGGACAGGGCGGTCAGCGGTAAGGTGCATATTACCGCTGACTCGTGGTCCAGCAGGCATGGACAGGGACGTTACCTATCTTTCACGGCAGCTGGGAAGGATGCAGGACAAGGTGCAGTAGTGTTGGAGGTTGTTCCGCCACCACGCCTCCAAAATGCTACTAATGGTTGTGACACACCTCTCTCCTCCACCCCCTCCTCTTCTTCTTCCTCCATGGCCTCTTCTTGTGCTTTGTCCTCGGAACCAGCGGTGCTCTGTAGGCGTTCAAGGGGCTACACAAGTACGCAGGCAAAAAGATGCCATGCCGTGCTTACGCTGGTGTGTTTGGGGGACAGGAGCCACACTGGGGCAGAGGTTCTGTCAGCTCTTCAGGGGCAGGCCGAGAGGTGGTTGACGCCACGCCAGCTTAAGCCAGGAATGGTGTTTTGCGACAATGGCACCAACCTCCTCTCCGCCCTCCGACAGGGACAACTGACCCATGTGCCCTGTGTGGCTCACGTCCTTAACCTGGTGGTGCAGTGGTTCTTGGGCAGGTACCCGGGTTTACAGGATTTCCTGAGGCAGGCCAGGAAAGTCTGTGTGCATTTCCGCAGACCATATAATGCCAGTGCTCGGCTGGCTGAGCTGCAAAAGTTGAACCTACCCAAGAACCGCCTTATATGTGACATGCCCACCAGGTGGAACTCAACGTTGGCCATGCTGCAGCGGCTGCACACGCAGCAGAGGGCCATCAATGAGTACCTGTGCGACTACGGCACCAGGACAGGGTCAGGGGAGCTTGGTTTTTTTTCAACACGCCAGTGGGGCATGATCAGGGATGCATGCACTGTCCTGGCACCATTTGAGGAGGCCACGAGGATGGTGAGCAGTGACAGTGCATGCTTCAGTGACACTGTACCTCTTGTCCACCTGTTGGAGCATACGCTGCGTGGAATAATGGACAGGGCACTTGAGGCAAAACAGAGGCAGGAAGAGGAGGACTTCCTTGCCTCTCAAGGCCCCCTTTACCCAGGCAGTGTTCCTTGTGTCCCACCCATCACACAGGAAGAGGAGGAGGAGGAGGAGGAGGATTGTGTCAGCATGGAGGTGGAGCATGGCACTCAGCATCAACAGCAGCAGTCTTTTAGGGATGATTTACAGTCCCAACAAACCCGTGGACTTGTACGTGGCTGGGAGGAGGTGGCTGCGGATCATGTCGTCCTTAGTGACCCAGAGGACTCGACGGAATTCCGCTCAAGCTCGGCTTGCATACACACGGTCACACAAAAGTTCTCTGAACGCGGTGATGTACAATACTACGACGAGCCGAGAAAATTAGGTTCAATGCTTCCGAGCATGCGTCGAATTGTTTCCGAGCATGCGTCGGAATTTTGCATGGCGGAATTGCTACAGACGATCTGAATTTCCGATTGGAATTTTTTCCGTCTGAAAATTTGAGAACCAGCTCTCAATCTTTTGTTGGTGGAAATTCCGACAGCAAAAGTCCGATGGAGCATACACATGGTCGGAATTTCCGACCAAAAGCTCATATCTGACTTTTCTTTTCTTTTCCGACCATGTGTACGTGGCATTAGCTATGTTGCAGAAACTCTAAGGTCCTTACTCTGCCACCACTATTTTTATTCAAACTTTCACTTCTTGGAGGCATTAACCTGCAGAGTGATAAGCATATCTCTCTAGTTCATTGCCTTAAAAAGTATCAAGCAAAAAGCGGCCAAGTATATAGCGTCTTTTTAGAAGAAGGTCAGCAATGGCAGCCTCTGTGCTTCTTCTTTAGAAAGCTTCTCATTTGGAACATGGCATCTTCAGTTGTTAATTTTCTCCTCAACTGTGCTGTAACTTTATTTGGTTTGGGGCCCCAGAGCTCTAACCTTAATGACTGTCGCAAACTTGCATGGCGGACTTACCTTTCAGTGAGCCTTCTCCCACAAATAGAGCTTTCTTTTGGTGGTATTTGATCACCTCTGCGGATTTTATTTTTTGCGCTATAAACAACATATTTTTGGTTAAAAAATTGCAATAAGCGTTTATTGATTGGTTTGCGCAAAAGTTATAGCGTCTACAAAATAGGGGACTGTTTTATGTCATTTTTATTAATGACCATTGTCATTTTTACAGCGATCAGTGCTATTAAAAATGCACTGATTACTGTAAAAATTACACTGACAGTGAAGGGGTTAACCACTAGGTGGCATTGCAGGGGTTAAGTGTTTCCTAGTGAGTGTTTCTTACTGTGAGGGGGCGTGGCTACATGTGACACGTCACTGATGACCATTCCCGATCACAGGGAACGGTCATCAGTGACAGTGTCACTAGGCAGAATAGGGGAATGCCTTGTTTACTAAGGCATCCCCCTGTTCTGCTCTTGCCGACCGGAATCGCGGGACTCCGGGAACATAGAGTTCCCGGGACCCCGCGGCCGCACTCTCAAGGCACGTGGTGGGCGCGCGCCCACAGGGTGGCAGATTTAAAGGGACGTACCTGTACGCTAATCTGCCTGCCCGTGCCATTCTGCCGACGTACATCGGCGTGCGGCGATCAGCAAGTGGTTAAACCTAAACTCCCAGGCAAAAAAATAAATAAATAAAAATGACATAAATCTATCCCCTATTTTGTAGACGCTATAACTTTTGCGCAAACCAATCAATATACACTTATTGGGGATTTTGTTTACCAAAAATATGTAGCGGGATACATATTGACCTAAATTGATGAAGAAATGTAATTTAAAAAAAAAAATGTATTGGATGTGTTTTACAGCAGAAAGTAAAAAAAATTAAAAAAAATGTATATATATTTTCAAAATTGTCACTCTTTTTTTGTTTATAGGGCAAAAAAAAAAAACGCAGTGGTGATCAAATACCACCAAAAGAAAGCTCTATTTCTGGGAAAAAAGGACATCAATGACAGCAACGCATAACCACGCAATTGTCACTTACATAACAGTGCCGTATCGCAAAAAAATGGCCTGGTCATAAAGGGGGTAAATCTGGCTGTTAAAGTTTTACTAAACCCAGGAGCCTGCATTCACTATATCTGGTCTCCCACAGAAAACAGAACATGGAAATGCAATAGTTTTAGTAAATTAAAACTGCTAAATACGTTTTCTCATCGGTAGTATATAGGGGTCATGTGACTTCTTTTACTGTCCAGCCGAGCACTGGTTAAAGCTTGTAGGAGGAGATTTAATTCTCCTCTGACTGTCCTATGAGACTGCATGACCTCTGACCCTCTGTCTGCACAGTGCTGATTGACCCTGTGCCAATTACATGCACCGCCACTCACCCAAGAAAAAAAAAACCCTTTCTAGCAATACACATCAAACTGAGCATGTACAGTGACTCCAAGGCTCTGTTCTATCAGCAGATGGATTGGGGACAGTAAAAGAAGGGGGGGATTAGAAAAGGCAGGATCAAACAGCCTTTTTACACAATGCAGAGGAATAACCCCTTATGCAGCGTACACACGATCGGAAATTCCGACAACAAAACTGTGGATTTTTTTCCGACGGAATGTTGGCTCAAACTTGTGTTGCCTACACACGGTCACACAAATCTTGTCGGAAATTCAGAACGTCAAGAACGCGGTGACATACAAGACGTACGACGAGCCGAGATCAATGAAGTTCAAAAGGCAGTTTGGCTCTTCTGCTTGATTCTGAGCATGCTTGTTTTTTTTGTGCGTATTTTCGGAATTGCATGCAGACAGACAATCTGAATTTCCGACAAAAACTTTTTTGTCGAAAAATTTAAGAACCAGCTCTCAAATTTTTGTCGTTGGAAATTCCGACAGCAAATGTCCGATGGAGCATACACACGGTCGGAATTTCCGACAAAAAGCTCACATTGAACATTTGTTGTCGGTATTTCTGATCGCGTGTACACGGCATTAGGTTCCATACAGTGGCGTCACTAGGGTTGGTGTCACCCGGTGAGAAAAAAAATGGTGTCACCCCCCCACCAACTATAGTCCTCCCGCAGTACAGACCCCCCTCCTCTAACTACAGACTCCCCTCCCAAAGTACAGACCCCCCTCCTCTAACTACAGACCCCCCTCCCACAGTACAGACCCCCTCCCTCAGTACAGACCCCTCTCACTAAGTACAGACCCCCTCCCTCAGTACAGACCCCCCACCAAGTGCAGACCCCCTATCAGTACAGACCCCCCATCAGTACAGACACCCCCACCCAAGTGCAGACCCCCCAACCAAGTGCAGACCCTCCATCAGTACAGACACCCCCACAAAAGTGCAGACCCCCCATCAGTACAGACACCCCCACCCAAGTGCAGACCCCCATCCAAGTGCAGACCCCCATCAGCACAGACACCCCCACCCAAGTGCAGACCCCACATCAGTACAGACACTCCCACCCAAGTGCAGACCCCCCATCAGTACAGACCCCCCATCAGTACAGACACCCCACCTCAGTGCAGACCCCCCAGCAGTACAGACACCCCCCCTCAGTGCAGACCCCCCTCAGTACAGACACCCACCAGCAGTGCAGACCCCCCTCAGTACAGACACCCCCCTCAGTGCAGACCCCCCTCAGTAAAGACACCCCCAGCAGTGCAGACCCCCCTCAGTACAGACACCCTCCTAGTGCAGACCCCCCCGGCATTACAGACCCCCCCTCAGTACAGACCCTCCAGCATTACAGACCCCCACTCAGTACAGACATCCCCCTAGTGCAGACCCCCCAGCATTACAGATCCCTCTCAGTAGTACAGACCCCCCAGCAGTATAGACGCCCCCCTTACATACCTCAGAACAGCGCTTACAGATACACACACTGTGTGTCCCTCAAGCACAGGCTTCTCCTCCTCTGTGAATGTAAGCAGAGAGGAGGAGGCAGCTTCAGTCCGCGCCGCTGAGGTACACAGCGGTGTGCACGAGGCACAGCTAATCAGGGCAGCAGGCGGTGTTAGAGGCGGGTGTCACACGGGTGCGGCCTGCACCCCCCGAACCCGCCTAGCAACGCCTCTGGTTCCACATTGAGTATAACAAGCATGTTTTACTGCATATACAGACTGATTTTACTGTTGTGGGTTTAGTAACACTTTAATCCTACTTTAAGCATCAATTACAGGTCTTCACACCCCCACCCTGTGACTGGACAGTGAAAGGAGAGGCAGCAGACTGATAATTTCATCTCTCTGTCACTCTGTCATACTTACAGGGACTGTAGGAGGCCAACACTAATTCAAATGTAGGTACTTATACTGCTTGCATTAAAGGAATACATTTATTGAGGTATTAAAGAATACAGAGCTGCGTCAATGTGTCTTTTATATCTGGCTTGAGTTCAGCTTTAAGTAATGTTCTTCGCTGTGCACAATAGTATCCACACAGGAGAAGAATCCACAAAGCTCTCTTTAGATGAATGACCTTATTAATGAAAGAAAAGCAAACGGCCGCAGGAATGTAGCGTATACATTCTCCGCGCAGGGCCAGGAATACGAAATCGAGGTGGATAGATTAGAATCATTACCAGAGCCATTACCTGATGCCCGCGAGGTGGTGTCTAGCGTTTAGTCCACCGTAATACATCACAGCAGGACGCAGAACGGATTAATACACAAATGGTTTCATTTGCCCAGAATTACACATGCAGTATTAATAATAAATAATTCCGGATAACTGTGCCACTACGTCTTCTGGGTTTAATATAAACTCCTAAATATACATTCCAGTGAACTTTACATTCATTTACCAGAAAACACGATTTAAAGTATGCAAGGTTAGAACTTCCATCAGGATTTAAAGAGACCTTGTCGTGAACCTAAAACGGCTAGTAAAACCACAGACAAATCAATTATTTTAAATTCCTATTTGCAGTGGTTTTCCTTTCCATAAATTATATATTTTTCAGATGACTCACCTGCAGACCCTGCATTGATATGTAAATAGCTGCGGACCGGCGGCATTGATATGTAAATAAAGGCGGCATTCATATGTATATCATGCCCCCCTGAGGTCATATCCACCATCACCTATACTGAATGCTGCCAACTGGGGAGATTAAAGCCATGTACACACGATCGGATTTCCTATGGATTCTAATCCGATGGATTTTTCCATCGGAAATCCGATGAAGCTGACTTCCATCAGTCTTACCTACACACCATCAGTCAAAAGTCAGACCGACCCAAACGCTGTGACGTAAAACACTCCGACAAGCCGAGAAAAATTAAGTTCAATGCTTCTGAGCATGCGTCGACTTGATTCTGAGCATACGTGGGTTTTTTGTCCGATGGCGTTCCACACAGACGATCGGAATTTGCTATAGTTTTTTTTCCCATCAGATAAATTTAAAACATGTTCTATTTTTTCTCACCGATGGAAAAAAGACCGATGGGGCCCTAGCATGATCGGTTTGTTCGATGAGAAAAGTCCATTGGACTGTTTTCATCGGTAAAACCGATCGTGTGTACATGGCATAAGGGGCATGCATGAAAGTCCTGCCTGCAATTGTGGTCATTAAGCCTAACATCCGCCTGTTCTGCAAAGGTAAGCAAATTAGTGTGGGGGGGGGGGGGTAGTGTGGGGTGTGCAGAGGTAGGCAGAGATGGAATTACAGTTTGGGGTACACAAGTGAACAAGGAGGGGATGTATAGAGCTTAGGAAGGTGGGTGCAAAGATGAGCAGAGGAGGCAGGTAGAGTTAAAGGGGGAGGGTTGGAATGGAGAGGATAGGGGGGAGGTTTGGGGTGCAGAGGTTTTAGGATGCAAAGGTGTACTGACAGGGTGGATAAAGATGTAGGTAGCGTGTAGGACAGCCCATTCATTTCAATGGGCTGCTCTACGCGCTTGAAAGTCCCTAACCCCTTTTCAAAATTACACAGTGCCACAGCCCATGTCAGCAGATGCATGAGGGTGTCATTAACAATTAATGGCACTGCTGTGTGTCTGATAAAGGGCAGCACATTTCTGTGGTGTCAGGAAAACAATTTTGCATGTGTTCCAGACACACACAAATGTGAACGCAGGCTAAATGTCTCAGTCGTCAGTGTAAATTTTCTCATTACATTGGTGCTTGGTGTACAATCCTTTCATTCACACTAGTGGTCAGTGTAAATCCCTCCTTACATTGGTGGTCAGTAGGGATGAGCTTCGTGTTCGAGTCGAACATACGTTCGACTCGAACATCGGCTGTTCGATCGTTCGACGAAGATCGAACGATTTGGGCCGTTCGCGCCAAATTCGAGTGACGCGAACGGCCCACAATGCACTACGCCATCGCAGTGTCATCCAGGCGCTGTGATTGGCCAAGCATGCACTGTGACCCCGCATGCTTGGCCAATCACAGCGCCGGCAGCGAGGAGAGCAATGATTGGCCACAGGCAGGATGCCTGTGGCCAATTATTGCTGAGGGTGTTTAGTACACGCCCCACACTATAAAAGGCCGCCAGCACGGCGGCCTAGTGTAGTGTGTTCCGGAGCAGGGAAAGAGAAGCATAGGCAGGGACAGTGACTTTTATTTCTTTCTTGCTTAACCTGGATTCCTTTAGTTTAGGGAAAGAGAAGGATAGGTAGGGAGAGTGTCAGTGTGTTTTGTGCTTGTGCTATAGTGTGCTTAAAAAAACATTTTTTCTAGGGACAGAAAACTGTAGGTAGGGAGAGTGTCAGTTTCTTTCACTGTGCAAGTCCTTGTTTCTAGGGACTGGGAAGGACAGTGAGTGAATTCTCCTTGTGCTATAGTGTGCTTAAAAAAAACATTTTTTCTAGGGACAGAAAACTGTAGGTAGGGAGAGTGTCAGTTTCTTTCACTGTGCAAGTCCTTGTTTCTAGGGACTGGGAAGGACAGTGAGTGAATTCTCCTTGTGCTATAGTGTGCTTAAAAAAAACATTTTTTCTAGGGACAGAAAACTGTAGGTAGGGAGAGTGTCAGTTTCTTTCACTGTGCAAGTCCTTGTTTCTAGGGACTGGGAAGGACAGTGAGTGAATTCTCCTTGTGCTATAGTGTGCTTAAAAAAAACATTTTTTCTAGGGACAGAAAACTGTAGGTAGGGAGAGTGTCAGTTTCTTTCACTGTGCAAGTCCTTGTTTCTAGGGACTGGGAAGGACAGTGAGTGAATTCTCCTTGTGCTATAGTGTGCTTAAAAAAAAACATTTTTTCTAGGGACAGAAAACTGTAGGTAGGGAGAGTGTCAGTTTCTTTCACTGTGCAAGTCCTTGTTTCTAGGGACTGGGAAGGACAGTGAGTGAATTCTCCTTGTGCTATAGTGTGCTTAAAAAAAACATTTTTTCTAGGGACAGAAAACTGTAGGTAGGGAGAGTGTCAGTTTCTTTCACTGTGCAAGTCCTTGTTTCTAGGGACTGGGAAGGACAGTGAGTGAATTCTCCTTGTGCTATAGTGTGCTTAAAAAAAACATTTTTTCTAGGGACAGAAAACTGTAGGTAGGGAGAGTGTCAGTTTCTTTCACTGTGCAAGTCCTTGTTTCTAGGGACTGGGAAGGACAGTGAGTGAATTCTCCTTGTGCTATAGTGTGCTTAAAAAAAACATTTTTTCTAGGGACAGAAAACTGTAGGTAGGGAGAGTGTCAGTTTCTTTCACTGTGCAAGTCCTTGTTTCTAGGGACTGGGAAGGACAGTGAGTGAATTCTCCTTGTGCTATAGTGTGCTTAAAAAAAACATTTTTTCTAGGGACAGAAAACTGTAGGTAGGGAGAGTGTCAGTTTATTTCACTGTGCAAGTCCTTGTTTCTAGGGACTGGGAAGGACAGTGAGTGAATTCTCCTTGTGCTATAGTGTGCTTAAAAAAAACATTTTTTCTAGGGACAGAAAACTGTAGGTAGGGAGAGTGTCAGTTTCTTTCACTGTGCAAGTCCTTGTTTCTAGGGACTGGGAAGGACAGTGAGTGAATTCTCCTTGTGCTATAGTGTGCTTAAAAAAAACATTTTTTCTAGGGACAGAAAACTGTAGGTAGGGAGAGTGTCAGTTTCTTTCACTGTGCAAGTCCTTGTTTCTAGGGACTGGGAAGGACAGTGAGTGAATTCTCCTTGTGCTATAGTGTGCTTAAAAAAAATAGGATTTTTATAACAGCTTACCTGTAAAATCCTTTTCTTGGAGTACATCACGGGACACAGAGCGACATAGTCATTACTAATGGGTTATATAGATACCGTCAGGTGCTGGCACTGGCAACTTCCAAAACCGGAAGTACCCTCCCCTATATAAGCCCCTCCCATCCGGGAGCACCTCAGTTTTGTAGCAAAGCAATAAGTGTCCCTAAAGAGGGGCGGGAGCTCTGTGTCCCGTGATGTACTCCAAGAAAAGGATTTTACAGGTAAGCTGTTATAAAAATCCTATTTTCTTTCTCGTACATCACGGGACACAGAGCGACATAGTCATTACTAATGGGATGTCCTAAAGCAATGCCAAATGAGGGGGGGGATACACCATATATAAGTTGAGCGCTATCAGACATGAGGATCTTTTGCGGCCTGCAACACACTGCGCCCAAAGGCGACATCCTCCTGACTTCTAACGTCCACCTGGTAGGACCTAGTAAACGTGTGTACCGAAGACCATGTTGCGGCCTTACAGATTTGAGCCAGGGAGGCCTGGTGATGCACTGCCCATGAAGTTCCAACTGCTCTCGTGGAGTGCGCTCTAACTTTGAACGGAGGTGGTCTCCTTCTCAAGCCATAAGCTTGCATAATGACCTGTCGAATCCACTTGGCTAAAGTAGACTTTGACGCTGCCTGACCCTTTCTGGGGCCTTCCGGCAGAATAAACAAAGTATCCGTTCTGCGAATCTGAGCAGTGGCTTTTAGATAAGCTTTAACTGCTCTTACTACATCCAAAGAATGCAATAACTTTTCCTCTACCGAAGTAGGTTTGGGGAAAAAAGAAGGAAGAACCACATCTTGGTTCAAATGAAACCTCGATACCACCTTAGGAAGAAAGGCTGGATGAGGACGTAACACTACTCTGTCCTTATGGATAACCAGATATGGCTCCTTACAGGACATAGCTGCTAATTCCGATACTCTTTTAGCCGAACAAATGGCTACTAGAAAAATCAATTTCCTGGTGAGAAGCACCAAGGAAATATGCTGTAATGGTTCAAATGGTTGTTTCTGTAGAACCGACAGAACCAAGTTTAGATCCCATGGACATATGGGAATATTAACCGGAGGACTAATACGCATCACTCCTTGTATAAAGGCTTTGACTAGTGAATGCGAAACCAAGGGCCTTTGAAAAAATATTGACAAGGCCGAAATCTGACCCTTGATAGTACTCAAGGCAAGCTTCCTATCTACAGCCCACTGTAGGAAGTCCAGAATCCTACCTATTACGTACTTATGTGGATGCCATTTCTTGGCCTCACACCACGCGATGTACGCCTTCCAGATTCTATAGTAGATCTGCCTGGATACCGGCTTCCTGGAATTGATCATGGTAGATACCACAGCATTAGAGAGCCCTCTCTTTTTTAGAATGTGGGCTTCAATAGCCAGGCCGTCAAACCTAGGGCTGGTAAGGAAGGGTGGTATATCGGTCCTTGCGAAAGCCGGACGACGTGGGAGAGTCCAAGGACTCCCCACTGAAATTTTACAATCTCCGCGTACCACGCTCTTCGGGGCCACGCTGGAGCCACCGGAATCACTGGTTTCTTTTCTACCCTGATTCTGCGGAGTAATCGAGGTAACCATTGGCGGTGTGAATGCATATATCAGCTTGAACTGATCCCAAGGGAACACTAGGGCATCCGAGTCGCAAGCTAGGGGATCCCTTGTCCGAGAGACAAACCTGTCCCCCTTTGCGTTGAATCTGGATGCTAGAAGATCTACATCCGATGTTCCCCACCGCTGACATATTGTCCAGAAAACCTCGGGGTGAAGGGACCCTTCCTCTGGGCCTAATTGCTGGCGACTTAGAAAGTCCGCCTTCCAATTCTCCACTCCTGGAATGAATACCGCAGATATGGCTGGGACATATTTTTCTGCCCATTTCAGGATGTAATTTACTTCCCTCTGGGCTGCACGACTCCTGGTGCCCCCCTGATGATTGATATATGCCACTGCTGTGGCATTGTCTGATTGAATTCTGACAGGGGACCCTTGGAGTTTGGATGTCCATGCTACTAGGGCATACCGGGCTGCTCGTATCTCTAAGAGATTGATGGGCAGGGCCTTTTCTGCATCCGACCATCTGCCCTGGAGAGACTATTGCTCCAGTACTGCTCCCCAGCCTATAAGGCTGGCATCTGTAGTGACCACCTTCCAAGAAATCGGACTGAAGGATTTCCTTTTTTCCAGATTCTGGGGAACCAACCACCAACGGAGGCTCTTGCGAACGGAAGGGGACAAGGACATTGTAAGTCTAGGGCCTGAACTTTTTTGTTCCAGGCTGACAGTATGGCCCCTTGCAAATTCCTTGAATGGAATTGACCGTAGGGTACTGCTTCGAATGATGCCACCATTTTTCCCAGCAGCCTCATATACAGGCGTATGGACGGCTGTCTTTTTTGTACCCACTAAGTGGATCAAATCTTTCAAAGACAACACCTTTCCTCGAGGCAAGAATATTTTTCTCTGGCCTGAATCCAACCTTAGCCCCAAGTATTCCAGACTTTTGACTGGTTTTTAGGGCTGACTTGTCTCGGTTGATAATCCAACCGTGAGATTCCAGATACTTGATCGTCTTGTGAACGACCACGTCTAGTTTTTTCACTGAGTGGTCTATCAGCAACAAGTCATCCAGATATGCCATTATCATTACACCTTGTGTTCTTAGATTGGCCAATAAAGGGCCAGAATTTTTGTAAACACTCGTGGTGCTGTGGCCAAACCGAAGGGTAAGGCTCTGAACTGAAAATGGCGCCCTTCTACTGCAAAGCGTAGAAATTTTTGGTGGACTGGAAAGATGGGAATGTGCAAATAAGCATCTTTGATGTCGATCGTGGCTAACCAATCCTCCCCTTGTAGGGCAGTGGCCACCGATCGGATCGACTCCATCGGAAAGTCCTGATATACAGGAATTTGTATAGCCCTTTTAGAATTAATATGGGCCTCCCGTCCGCGTTTGCTTCGGGACTGTAAAGAGGTTTGAGTAAAACCCGAACCCTCATTCTTCCAGGGGAACCTCCATAATTACTCCTTGGAGCAATAGTTGTTCTAGTGCCAACAGGAGGGACTCTCTCTTCCGGGGATCCCTTGGCACGTTTGACCTCAAAAATGGGAAGGAGGAGAGTCTTTTAACTCCAAACTGTATCCCAAACCTACTGCGGAGAGCACCTATCTGTCTTGATCGTGTCCCGCCAGGTCTCTTGCGAACAACTGGAGTCCTCCCCCCACCCGACTGAGTGGGGGCTTCAATGAATTTAACTTTGGGGGAGGTTTTGTACCTCCCCTGACCCAGGGTTTCTCATTACCCTGCTACTGTCCCTGTTTTTTACCCCCGGGATTTGACCGAGGAGGCCGTCGGAACTGTTACACAGCCGATGCCCCAGGGACTGGAGAAGCAGGCCTCTTAAAGAGGGACCTCTAACTCTGCTTTTAACCGGCAAGAGCGTATTTTTACCGCTGGAAATTTTCTGGATATATTTGTCCAGGTTTTCCCTAAATAAGCGTTCACCATGAAATGGGACGCTAACCAGCCATTCTTTACAGGGAGCTTCAGCAGACCAGTTTTTGAGCCATAGGAGCCTACGCATATGTACTATAGACAGCGTAAGGCGGGAGGCCTGATGGACTGAATCCTCTATGGCATCAACCGCAAAGCCTAAGGCTCTAGGTAGATCAGCTAGGGCAAAGCCTGCTGATCTGTCAAGTCCCTCAAGACCTGTTTCAACTGATCCTTCACTGCTTAGCAGACCCCAATAGCTGCTACTGCTGGTTGTATCACCAAGCAGATTTTCATAAGGACTCCAATCTTTTATCTATTGGGTTCTTGAACATTTGGACATTATCCACTGGACATGTCAGTGATTTATACATACAAGAGATGGCTGCGTCCACTGTAGGGACCTTCCATTTTTTTTTTTTTATGAACTTATCCTCCATGGGATAGACCACCGGAAATCTCTTGGGGGAATAAATATTTTCTCAGGACGTTCCCAATCCTGGTAAATGAGCCCTTTCAGTAAAGGGTGAAGTGGAAAAGAACAAACAGTCTGGGGGCTTCTAGCGACCCCAACGAGGATACAGTAGTGGTTGATGGTTCCGCAAGGTGCATTTTTAAATGCTGATCGGACCATGTTAGTCAGAGACTGAACCCATAATCTTTCAGCTTAAGATGCTGAGAAAAGGTTCCCCCACTGTTGATTCCTCTATAACAGAATCAACCTCATCCTGATCCCCTTCAGGCAGGTCGATCCCTGTATGGGACTGTTGCTCTGCTAACAGGCACTCTGAAGGAGGAGACGGAGATCGGGCGTGCTTTCCCTGACAGGGAGGCAGCGATAAATGTTGACAATCTCTCTCTAATCCTCCCAGAGCTGAGGAAAAAACCTCCTCTGTTACATACACAGGAGCAGGTGAACTGAGGACAGCCACAGTACCAAGTACCCTGCGGGGTCTCTACGGTCACTTACCTCTGAACTTCAGGGGAGACTGGTGCAGCAGGAGTATGCCCAAGATCCTCCGAGCCCGATGAGACCCCCTTCGCTTCCTGGAAGATTCAGTTCCGGAGCTTCTGGACGGCATATTCCTAAGCCTAAAGCTGAGGTATTCCAGCCGTAATACACCACTTTTACTGAGAATAGTCTAGCACAATTGCTGCTATATCACAGTTGGTGTCTACTAATGTGCCTTTCTAGGGGATGCCTGTATCAACCGCTTGCTGTATGCCTTTAAATGTTGCCAGCTCTGTCTCTGTACTTCATAGCCAGCTCACTACAATATTGTGGTTTTTTTAAAACTGCTGGGACGCCCGCACATGCGCAGAAGCGCTGCGGCGCGCACAGAGCGTCATACCCCAGGCTCCGCCCCCTTTCCCGGCTCACCTCTATATATAGAGGCGCGTGCACGCGCATGCGCGCGGGCACGTGCGCCTTCGGCGCTAATTTCAAATATGGTAACAAGGGACAGGAGCCAGGGCCCCTCTTTGCCGCAGGCCGGGGGATGGACGAGCACTGCAACATGGCAGAGGAAGCAGTTTCCTATAAGAGAACTCACCATCTGCCTGGACTTTGCTCTGCTGAGAAGAAGCTAGTCCACATGACAAGAAAACATTCCACAGCAGCCTCTAGTGGACAAACACAGGTACCGCAGTCTAATATATTAAATATATATAAAAAAAAATTTTTTTTTTTTTTTCTTGACCACCATTAAAAATTATTACATTTTTTTAGTAGTTACAGGCATGCACAGAATTTTGCGGGAATACCATTAGGTAACAGACAGAAAGACAAATTAGGCTTGGGGGTCCCCCAATAGAACCAAGTTCCTGGGGGCCCCCACTTACCTGTTCCCCGCCGCAGGACTTTGTTTGGTCCACAAAAGCCCAAACTTCACCTATCACGGCAGGCATTGTAATCAAACCTTCAGGGACCGGGTTCCCAAGGATTCCACTCCCCTGGACCTGTATAGCACCCTGCACAGAAAACATCTTGGTCGTGGGTATGACCAGAGCTCTGGATCCCAGGGTCCAGCTCTCCTAAGAGAAGCATTACAGGCAAAACCTTGCTCTTCTCTGCAAGGCCCGGGTACCGACCGTTTAGCTATGAAGCTTTTTTGGTCGGATCCGGAATAGCTTACTGAGGCCCAAAAGAACCTGTACGCAAGCTCAGTGAAAAACACATGTTTCTTCTTGGCCAACACCTTAGACACTGGCAAAAAACTGAGGTGCTCCCGGATGGGAGGGGCTTATATAGGGGAGGGTACTTCCGGTTTTGGAAGTTGCCAGTGCCAGCACCTGACGGTATCTATATAACCCATTAGTAATGACTATGTCGCTCTGTGTCCCGTGATGTACGAGAAAGAAAACATTTTTTCTAGGGACATAAAACTGTAGGTAGGGAGAGTGTCAGTTTCTTTCACTGTGCAAGTCCTTGTTTCTAGGGACTGGGAAGGACAGTGAGTGAATTCTCCTTGTGCTATAGTGTGCTTAAAAAAAACATTTTTTCTAGGGACAGAAAACTGTAGGTAGGGAGAGTGTCAGTTTCTTTCACTGTGCAAGTCCTTGTTTCTAGGGACTGGGAAGGACAGTGAGTGAATTCTCCTTGTGCTATAGTGTGCTTAAAAAAAACATTTTTTCTAGGGACAGAAAACTGTAGGTAGGGAGAGTGTCAGTTTCTTTCACTGTGCAAGTCCTTGTTTCTAGGGACTGGGAAGGACAGTGAGTGAATTCTCCTTGTGCTATAGTGTGCTTAAAAAAAACATTTTTTCTAGGGACAGAAAACTGTAGGTAGGGAGAGTGTCAGTTTCTTTCACTGTGCAAGTCCTTGTTTCTAGGGACTGGGAAGGACAGTGAGTGAATTCTCCTTGTGCTATAGTGTGCTTAAAAAAAACATTTTTTCTAGGGACAGAAAACTGTAGGTAGGGAGAGTGTCAGTTTCTTTCACTGTGCAAGTCCTTGTTTCTAGGGACTGGGAAGGACAGTGAGTGAATTCTCCTTGTGCTATAGTGTGCTTAAAAAAAACATTTTTTCTAGGGACAGAAAACTGTAGGTAGGGAGAGTGTCAGTTTCTTTCACTGTGCAAGTCCTTGTTTCTAGGGACTGGGAAGGACAGTGAGTGAATTCTCCTTGTGCTATAGTGTGCTTAAAAAAAACATTTTTTCTAGGGACAGAAAACTCTAGGTAGGGAGAGTGTCAGTTTCTTTCACTGTGCAAGTCCTTGTTTCTAGGGACTGGGAAGGACAGTGAGTGAATTCTCCTTGTGCTATAGTGTGCTTAAAAAAAACATTTTTTCTAGGGACAGAAAACTGTAGGTAGGGAGAGTGTCAGTTTCTTTCACTGTGCAAGTCCTTGTTTCTAGGGACTGGGAAGGACAGTGAGTGAATTCTCCTTGTGCTATAGTGTGCTTAAAAAAAACATTTTTTCTAGGGACAGAAAACTGTAGGTAGGGAGAGTGTCAGTTTCTTTCACTGTGCAAGTCCTTGTTTCTAGGGACTGGGAAGGACAGTGAGTGAATTCTCCTTGTGCTATAGTGTGCTTAAAAAAAACATTTTTTCTAGGGACAGAAAACTGTAGGTAGGGAGAGTGTCAGTTTCTTTCACTGTGCAAGTCCTTGTTTCTAGGGACTGGGAAGGACAGTGAGTGAATTCTCCTTGTGCTATAGTGTGCTTAAAAAAAACATTTTTTCTAGGGACAGAAAACTGTAGGTAGGGAGAGTGTCAGTTTCTTTCACTGTGCAAGTCCTTGTTTCTAGGGACTGGGAAGGACAGTGAGTGAATTCTCCTTGTGCTATAGTGTGCTTAAAAAAAACATTTTTTCTAGGGACAGAAAACTGTAGGTAGGGAGAGTGTCAGTTTCTTTCACTGTGCAAGTCCTTGTTTCTAGGGACTGGGAAGGACAGTGAGTGAATTCTCCTTGTGCTATAGTGTGTTTAAAAAAAACATTTTTTCTAGGGACAGAAAACTCTAGGTAGGGAGAGTGTCAGTTTCTTTCACTGTGCAAGTCCTTGTTTCTAGGGACTGGGAAGGACAGTGAGTGAATTCTCCTTGTGCTATAGTGTGCTTAAAAAAAACATTTTTTCTAGGGACAGAAAACTGTAGGTAGGGAGAGTGTCAGTTTCTTTCACTGTGCAAGTCCTTGTTTCTAGGGACTGGGAAGGACAGTGAGTGAATTCTCCTTGTGCTATAGTGTGCTTAAAAAAAACATTTTTTCTAGGGACAGAAAACTGTAGGTAGGGAGAGTGTCAGTTTCTTTCACTGTGCAAGTCCTTGTTTCTAGGGACTGGGAAGGACAGTGAGTGAATTCTTCTTGTGCTATAGTGTGCTAAAGCATTCCTCATCAACCATCTTTGAAATCCTTGTTTTTTGGACAGTCAGGGAAATTGTCGTTGTGCTATTCTGTGCAAAAGCAATCATCCTGAACCATATTTAGAAATCCTTAAGTAAAGGGACAGAGAAGGACACCTGAAGGTAGCCCTTATTGCTTTTTTCCCATCTCCCTGCAGGCCATCTATTAGAATGTCTGGAAGGCAAACAAGGAGAGGCAGACAGTCAGGAGGCAATAAAAGAGGGCAAGCAGGCTCTGTGTCTGGGGGCAACAGTGCTGGTCGTGGACGCGGTGCATTGTCATCAGCACATGGCCATGGGACACGCTTGTCCTTCTTTTCGGCAGCTGGACATGTTGAGCCACATCATGCCGAAGACTTGGTAGAGTGGATGACCAAGCCCTCCTCCTCCTCCTCATCCTCTCTCACCCAGGCTCAGGGTACTGGCAAAGCAGCTGCCAAAGCGTCCTCTTCCCTGGTATCAATGTCAGACTCATCATCAGTCACTCCTTCCCTAGACCCACCATGTCCTTCTCCTGAGGAGTCCCCCGAACTGTTTGAGCACAGTGTTGGGTACATGCTCCAGGAGGATGCCCAGCGTTTCGAAGGGTCTGATGATGAAACCCAGCTACAGGAAGGCAGTAGCGTGAGAGCAGACAGAGTGGATGCTCAAGAAGGACACCAATCTGGCAGTCATGTTCCAGCAGCTGCAGCATACTGCCAGATTGGCTCCAGTGATGAGGAGGGAGGGGATGATGAGGTCACTGACTCCACGTGGGTGCCTAATAGGAGAGAGGAGGAGGAGGAGGATGAGGAGGAGGCACATCTCCAACGAGGCAGGATGCCCTTTGGTGGCCAGCGTAAGGGCAGTACACCGACGGAATCACACCGCAGAGCTCCGCCTGTGCAGGGCGCTGCCTCTGCCCGTCATTCAAAAAGTTCCTTGGTGTGGGCCTTTTTTGAGGCTAGTGCATCAGATCGCACAGCTGCTGTTTGCAACATATGTCTCAAGCGTATATCGCGTGGCCAAAACATCAGCCGCTTGGGTACCACATGCCTGACCAGACATATGTTGACCTGCCATGCAGCTCGTTGGCAAGCCTACCTCAAAGACCCACACCAAAGAACAAAGCGGACCTCTCCTTGCACCGCATCAGCTGGGATCTCCAACCCCACTATAACTTCAGTCCTCTCTGAAACATGCACTGAGAGGAATGAAGGTGTAGAATTAGGTGTGTCATAGCCAAGTACTTGCGGCCACTCTGCTAGCAGTACACCGACGTCCGATTCTAGCAGGCAAATTTCCCTGCCCCAGCTGCTGGACCGTCGAAAGAAGTTCACTCCCAGCCATCCACATGCCCAGCGGTTGAATGCTAGCTTGGCTAAATTGCTAGCGCTTCAACTGCTGCCTTTTCAGTTGGTAGACTCGGCCCCCTTCCGTGAGTTTGTGCAATGTGCGGTTCCTCAGTGGCAGGTTCCCAAACGCCACTTTTTCTCACGGAAGGCTATTCCGGCTCTCTACCGGCATGTGGAAGGCAATGTCTTGGCCTCGCTGGACAGGGCGGTCAGCGGTAAGGTGCATATTACCGCTGACTCATGGTCCAGCAGGCATGGACAGGGACGTTACCTTTCTTTCACGGCCCATTGGGTCACTCTTTTGGCAGCTGGGAAGGATGCAGGACAAGGTGCAGTAGTGTTGGAGGTTGTCCCACCGCCACGCCTCCAAAATGCTACTACTGGTTGTGACACACCTCTCTCCTCCACCCCCTCCTCTTCTTCTTCCTCCATGGCCTCTTCCTGTGGTTTGTCCTATGAACCAGCGGTGCTCCGTAGCCGTTCACGGGGCTACGCAAGTACGCAGGCAAAAAGATGCCATGCCGTGCTTGCGCTGGTGTGTTTGGGGGACAGAAGCCACACTGGGGCAGAGGTCCTGTCTGCTCTGCAGGGCCAGGCCGAGAGGTGGTTGACGCCACGCCAGCTTAAGCCAGGAATGGTGGTTCGCGACAATGGCACCAACCTCCTCTCCGCCCTTCGACAGGGACAACTGACCCATGTGCCCTGTGTGGCTCACGTCCTTAACCTGGTGGTGCAGCGTTTCTTGGGCAGGTACCCGGGCTTACAGGATGTCCTGAGGCAGGCCAGGAAAGTCTGTGTGCATTTCCGCAGATCTTATAATGCCAGTGCTCGCCTGGCTGAGCTGCAAAAGGAGTTGAACCTGCCCAAGAACCGCCTTATATGTGACATGCCCACCAGGTGGAACTCAACGTTGGCCATGCTGCAGCGGCTGCACACGCAGCAGAGGGCCATCAATGAGTACCTGTGCGACTACGGCACCAGGACAGGGTCAGGGGAGCTTGGTTTTTTTTCTCCACGCCAGTGGGGCATGATCAGGGATGCATGCACTGTCCTGGCACCATTTGAGGAGGCCACGAGGATGGTGAGCAGTGACAGTGCATGCATCAGTGACACTGTACCTCTTGTCCACCTGTTGGAGCACACGCTGCGTGGAATAATGGACAGGGCACTTGAGGCAGAACAGAGGCAGGAAGAGGAGGACTTCCTTGCCTCTCAAGGCCACCTTTACCCAGACAGTGTTCCTTCTGTCCCACCCATTGCACAGGAAGAGGAGGAGGAGGAGGAGGAGGAGGAGGATTGTGTCAGGCTGGCACTCAGCATCATCAGCAGCAGTCTTTTAGGGATGATTTACAGTCCCAAGAAACCAGTGGACTTGTACGTGGCTGGGAGGAGGTGACTGCGGATCATGTCGTCCTTAGTGACCCAGAGGACTCCGGAGCGAATGCCTCAGCAAACCTACGCTGCATGGCCTCCCTGATCCTGCAAAGTCTGCGGAAGGATCCTCGTATTCTTCGGATCAAGGAGAGGGACCATTACTGGCTGGCCACTCTCCTTGATCCACGGTACAAGGGTAAGGTTGCGGACCTTATGTTACCGTCGCAGAGGGAGCAGAGGATGAGACAACTCCGGGAGGCCTTGCAGAAAGGTCTGTGCAACGCGTTCCCAGAGACTGGGAGGTTACAAACTCCTGGTCCTGGACAACGAGTTGCTGAGGCTTCGGCCAGTCAAAGAAGGAGCGGTGGGGAAGGTGGCCGTCTGACCGATGCGTTCAGACAATTCTTTAGTCCGCAGCCCCAAAGTATGATCGGTTCCAGCAACCATCGCCAGCGTCTGATAAACATGGTGCAGGAATATCTAGGGGCAAGGTCAGACTTGGACACCTTCCCCACCGAAAATCCTCTGGCTTACTGGGTCTTGAGGATGGATCACTGGCCAGAGCTTGCACAGTATGCAATTGAGCTACTGGCCTGTCCTGCATCCAGCGTTCTTTCGGAACGCACATTCAGTGCTGCTGGAGGATTTGTCATGGATCACAGGGTGCGCCTGTCCACCGACTCGGTTGATCGACTGACTTTCATCAAGATGAACCAGTCTTGGATCACCACCAGCTACCACACACCTGATGCTGATATAACAGACTAATTGATTTTAACATGTCACATCCCTTCAAGACTGATGCTGATGCTGAGTGCCTGTGCTGTTATGTTGACTGGCTATCCTCCTCCTCCGAGTCCTCAATGATACGATTGATGATGATAGCTTGGAAGATCATTTTTGTTTATGGGTGCCGCCACCAGTGGCTAAGGCCCAATTTTTCAGCCCCTGTTTAACAGGGGCATGTAATTACAATTTTTGAAGCAATACTTTGCAACAGGGCTCATTGCTGTGCCCCAAGTACAGTATGTGTGAGGGGTTGGAGTGTTGTGCCACCAGTGCCTAAGGCCCAATTTTTCAGCCCCTGTTTAACAGGGGCGTGTCATTACAATTTTTGAAGCAATACTTTGCAACAGGGCTCATTGCTGTGCTCCAAGTACAGTATCTGTGAGGGGTTGCAGTGTTGTGCCACCAGTGCCTAAGGCCCAATTTTTCAGCCCCTGTTCAACAGGGGCATGTAATTACAATTATTGATCTAATAATTCACAGCAGGGCCCATTCCTGCACCCACCAAGCAAGAGTAACTCTGAGGGCTTACAGTGTTGTGGCAACACCACCACCACCACCACCACCACGAAAGGCCCAATTTTTCAGCCCCTGTTCAACAGGGGCATGCAATTACAATTCTTGATCTAATAATTCACAGCAGGGCCCATTGCTGCACCCACCAAGAGTAACTGTCAGGGCTTACAGTGTTGTGGCACCAGCACCACCATCAAAGGCCCAATTTTTACTACCACTGTTCAACAATTATATGTAATTACAATTCCTGATATAATAGTTGACAGCAGGGCGTTCCAGCACCAACCAAGAGTAACTGTGAGTGCTTACAGTGTTGTGCCAACACCAACTAAGGGGCCTATTTCTGCAGATTATATACGGCAGGTCCCTACTTTCAAACATCCAACTTACAAACGACTCCTACTTGCAAACGCAAGAAGACAACAGGAAGTGAGAGGAAATCTACCCCTAGGAAGGAAAATTCTCTCCTGTAAGAATTAATATGGGAGAAAGGTGTCTCCTCTGTACTGATGCTTTATCAGCAATCCTTGTTTCAAGAAAAACACCACATTTCAAAAACAGTTGTCATTGGGACGGAAAGTGAGGTGAAATGTTCTGAACAGGGGCACAGACAGCAAAACAAATGTTACAGGGGTGATAACCCTTACCTATGTTTTCCAAAAAGTTTAAAAATAGATTTTTGGGCTGGAGCTACACTTAAACAATGTACCTGTTCAAAATTACAAACACATTCTACATAAGAACAAACATACAGTCCCTGTCTTGTATGCACCGCCTGTATACGGCTGTTCAGAGTATATAGGGCCTTTTTTATTTTATGTGCGGGGTTCCCCTTAATATCCATACAAGACCCAAAGGGGCTGGTAATGGGCTGGGGTAGGGGGGGGGGGTCATGGGGTAGCTATGCCATTTTTCTTAAAGATTTTCATCCATATTACCGGGACCAGACATTACATTAAAGCCGCAAGCAGTTTTAAATGGCTTTTTTTTCCTTTTGTGCAGGGACAGTTCTAAACACGGGAAACACGTGGCACTTCACAGGCATACTTTAGACACCCCCCAGGTACGATATTTAAAGGAATATTTGACTTTTTTTTTTTCACTTTATGCATCATTAAAATGACTGCTCCCGAAAAACGACCGTTTTTAAAACTTCTTTTTGCATTGATACATGTCCCCTGGTGCAGAACCCGGGTTCCCAAACCCTTTTTAGGACAATAACATGCATAATAGTTGTTATAATTAGCACTTTAGAATTCGAACGTTCGCATCCATTGTATTTAATAGGGTTCTAATGTTCGTACGAACTTTCGGTCCGTTCGCGGGTTCTGGTGCGAACCGAACCCGGGGGTGTTCGGCTCATCACTAGTGGTCAGTGTAAATCCCTCCTTACATTTGTCGTTACTGTGAATGCTTCTATTACATTAGTGGTCAGTGTAAACCCACTATTACATTAGTGGTCAGTGTAAACTCCTATTACATTGGTGGCCAGTGTTGAAACTCCTCTTTATATTGGTAGTCGGTAAAAAAATTAGCATTTTCGGAGCGCATGCGCGGGGCTCTGGAGATGGCCGAGAGCTCCGCTACAGCCCACAACAGCGGCGCCCACAGCAATCTGCACAGTGGCCCAGGACACTCCATATCGCCGCGGGATTACCCCCTACATTCCCGGGCACGTCCCTGTATGATCCGTTCCGCGGTAAAGCGGGATTTGCGGCCACTGCTGGAGAAGGCAAGAGCAGGAGCGGAGATCGCGGCTAAGATGGCCGGCGCAGCATCACCTCAGATGCAGGATCCCAGTATGGCTGGTAGCGCGGACTACAGGTCAGAGCCACCCCACATCCCACCTCACCTCACCCCAGCAAAGCAGATGGAGCTCCTGCCAGCCTCCACCCCTTCCCCAGCTTCCACAGTGTCCCTGCTGGAACGTACAATGGCAGACTTATCCCCCTCACCTATGGGGCATAATACAGTACTGCAGCCAGGATATAATCACCACAGCCCACATACACAGGACCCTGCTTCCCTGATGGAGACCCTCTACCACAAATTCTCAACTCTCCCTGACAGAGGCCTGGCTCAGACGGCCGCAAAAATAACAGGAGACTTAAAGGCAGATTTCCACAATCTGGGTACTAGGATTGACATAATCGAAAACAAACTGGAGGAAAGAATAGCCGTGACGAACCAGAACTCTAAGCATATATACACCGTACAGCACCAACTTGATTTGGCCATGTCCCGCATCGACGACCTGGAGAATAGGTCTAGGAGGTACAATGTTAGGATCAGGGGTCTCCCGGAAAACATATTGAATGTGCAGGAAGCAGTGCAGGACTTAATTAAAAATCTGGTCCCCCATAGGGCTCTTGGACCCCCCAGAAAGGATGGCACCCCAAGGGATATCATCGTCAAGCCCCACCATTACTCCGTGAAAGAGGAAGTAATGAGACAGGCTAGATTTGCACAGGTGGTAATGTGCCAGGGCCACCAGGTGCAAGTTTTTGCAGATCTCTCCCCATACACGATACAGAGGAGGAGGGCTCTGAAACCGCTGCTCCACGCTCTTTCCCAGAAGGACATTAAATACAGGTGGGCCTTCCCTTTTGCGGTTAGGTTCACTGAAAAAGGGAGACAATATGCTTTTTCCTCCCTGCCGGAAGGAGAAAAAATACTCCTACCCCTGAAGATCATTTCCCAAGAGGCTGAAATGGACACCTCCAACTCCGGACATGGCTCTAACAAAAGACCAGTCCCTACCAGCTAGAGGGATTTCCATGTAATGGAATTGAATAAAAATAAAGTAATGTACTTTTGATAATGACCAAACATTTCTCTTTAATAGACTTTGACATTTTGTAAACAAAGAAACCTGTGAAGCCTTTAACAAAGGGGATCAATCTGTTTAATGCAAATCACATCAGTCTGGTGAATCTTCGACATTCCAGCCACCCAAAGAGAGATTACGTTCCTTTGGTCGCTGTTTAGTCCTGAAGTTAATAGCAGTGAGTGTGGCTCACTGTCTCCTCATTCAGGATCTTGTTGAATACATGCACAGAATGCTGGCAGGGCTTGAATTGTTACCTTGGCGAGCCACCGTTTATATCGTCTCCGTGATCTGAGGTAGAGTGGAAGTACTGACATGCCCCGGGCACACTGACTGTTGTGGGTATGTTATGAATAAGACATGGTTGCCATGACACTCGGCCTTGCATCCTGCTTATATACATTGCAGACTTAGCATTTTGATCGCTGCCGGGCTAAAAGTGAAATATTCCCCCGTTGCATCCTGAATAACTACAAAAAAGTTGATCGAACCCTGGCCTCGGATAACTTTACGACTTTATTGTTCACATTTATGAAATTGATTTTCTCCTATACGGATGTGGTACAGATTTTGTAATGCATCGTCATGTATGCAGAGCCTGAGAGGACGAGGGTGGCTTCTTGCACAGTTCCTGTCCAAGCACCCCTGGTTGTTGCGATAGGGATGGCAGGGACAAAGGAAAGGCACAAGTGCCAAGATGTAGACACTATGAGCAGAAACTTGAGAGCGCTGGTATCTGACAAGCACAGGCTGGTAGGGTTGCCACTTTTTCTTCAAGCCCAACCCGAACACTTTAGCGGCGCACAGTAAACTTTCTTTTTTTTTTTTAGTATACACTATAGGATTGTAACAGTTCTGGGGCACCTTTGGGCACTCCAAAGAGAATAGTAATGTGGCGCACATGGCTCCCCCTCACCCTCCTCTCAAGCCCTGTTTCAAGCCACATTCCTGTCTGAATAATGTGTCTGGGTTTCAGATGGACTGAAACCCGGACACATGATTCTAAACCCAGACTCTCCAGGTGAATCCCAGACAGGTGACAACCCTAGCTGGTGGTGCACTGTGGAGACACCAAATCCAGTTGATGGTGGAGTCAGTTCTCACACCTGGTTAAGTGACAGCCGAACAGAAGGACACCTGGACGTAAGCAAAATCAGAGAGAGGAACAGGGAGCAATTGGCAACAATCGGGCATTGAGGTACAGAGTCACTAGGCAGAATAGTGGTCAGTGGTCCAGGCCGAGGTCAGTAGACAGACAGCAAACATGAGCAGGCAAGGGCAATCCAAGAGCAGGGATACAGAAGAGAGGAAGCCGGGTCAATAACAGGATCAAGGATATACATCAAGACTGGAATACAGGAACAAGGCTGAAGACCATACAGTAAAGAACTAGTGCAGAGTTAAAGTGATTGTAAGGCTTCGTTTTTATTTTTTTTAAATAACAAACATGTCATACTCACCTCCACTGTGCAGTTCGTTTTGCACAGAGTGGCCCCGATCCTCATCTTCTGGTGTCCCCCGGTGGCGCTGATAGCTCCTCCCCACATCGTATAACCTCCTAGGAAAAGCACTCTCCCGGGGGGTTACCTTGCGGGTGTGCTCCCGAGTCCAGCATTTGGTGTCCATAGACGCCGAATGTAGGACTCGGCCCCGCCCTTTGGTGCCCGCGTCATTGGATTTGATTGACAGCAGCAGGAGCCAATGGCTGCGCTGCTATCAATCTATCCAATCAAGAGCCGAGAACCCCGGGCAGAGAGGAAGAGCGTGTCTCCGGCGGTGGAATACAGGACTCGGGTGAGTAAAACGGGGGGGCCCGTCAGTGACAGAATTTTTTTCACCTTAATGCATAGAGGAAGGCAGTAGCGTGAGAGCAGAGAGACGGGATGCTCAAGAAGGACACCAATCTGGCAGTCATGTTCCAGCAGCTGCAGCATACTGCCAGATTGGCTCCAGTGATGAGGAGGGAGGGGATGATGAGGTCACTGACTCCACGTGGGTGCCTAATAGGAGAGAGGAGGAGGAGGATGAGGAGGAGGCACATCTCCAATGAGGCAGGATGCCCTCGGGGGGCCAGCGTAAGTGCAGCACACCGACGGAATCACACCGCAGAGCTCCGCCTGTGCAGGGCGCTGCCTCTGCCCGTTATTCAAAAAGTTCTTTGGTGTGGGCCTTTTTTGAGTCGAGTGCATCAGATCGCACAGCTGCTGTTTGCAACATATGTCTCAAGCGTATATCGCGTGGCCAAAACATCACCCGCTTGGGCACCACATGCTTGACCAGACATATGTTGACCTGCCATGCAGCTCGTTGGCAAGCCTACCTTAAAGACCCACACCAAAGAACAAAGCGGACCTTTCCTTGCACCGCATCAGCTGGGATCTCCAACCCCACTATACCTTCAGTCCTCTCTGAAACCTGCACTGAGAGGAATGAAGGTGTAGAATTAGGTGAGTCACAGCCAAGTACTTGCAGGCACTCTGCTAGCAGTACACCGACGTCCGATTCTAGCAGGCAAATTTCCCTGCCCCAGCTGCTGGACCGTCAAAAGAAGTTCACTCCCAGCCATCCACATGCCCAGCGGTTGAATGCTAGCTTGGCTAAATTGCTAGCGCTTCAACTGCTGCCTTTTCAGTTGGTAGACTCGGCCCCCTCCGTGAGTTTGTGCAATGTGCGGTTCCTCAGTGGCAGGTTCCCAAACGCCACTTTTTCTCACGGAAGGCGATTCCGTCTCTCTACCGGCATGTGGAAGGCAATGTCTTGTCCTCGCTGGACAGGGCGGTCAGCAGTAAGGTGCATATTACCGCTGACTCATGGTCCAGCAGGCATGGACAGGGACATTACCTTTCTTTCAAGGCCCATTGGGTCACTCTTTTGACAGCTGGGAAGGATGCAGGACAAGGTGCAGTAGTGTTGGAGGTTGTTCCGCCGCCACGCCTCCAAAATGCTACTACTGGTTGCGATACACCTCTCTCCTCCACCCCCTCCTCTTCTTCTTCCTCCATGGCCTCTTCCTGTGCTTTGTCCTCGGAACCAGCGGTGCTCCGTAGGCGTTCAAGGGGCTACGCAAGTACGCAGGCAAAAAGATGCCATGCCATGCTTGCGCTGGTGTGTTTGGGGGACAGGAGCCACACTGGGGCAGAGGTTCTGTCTGCTCTGCAGGGGCAGGCCAAGAGGTGGTTGACGCCACGCCAGCTTAAGCCAAGAATGGTGGTTTGCGACAATGACACCAACCTCCTCTCCGCCCTCCGACAGGGACAACTGACCGATGTGCCCTGTGTGGCTCACGTCCTTAACCTGGTGGTGCAGCGGTTCTTGGGCAGGTACCCAGGCTTACAGGATGCCCTGAGGCAGGCCAGGAAAGTCTGTGTGCATTTCCGCAGATCTTTTAATGCCAGTGCTCGCCTGGCTGAGCTGCAAAAGGAGTTGAACCTGCCCAAGAACCGCCTTATATGTGACATGCCCACCAGGTGGAACTCAACGTTGGCCATGCTGCAGCGGCTGCACACGCAGCAGAGGGCCATCAATGAGTACCTGTGCGACTACGGCACCAGGACAGGGTCAGGGGAGCTCTGGTTTTTTTCACCACGCCAGTGGGGCATGATCAGGGATGCATACACTGTCCTGGCACCATTTGAGGAGGCCACGAGGATGGTGAGCAGTGACAGTGCATGCATCAGTGACACTGTACCTCTTGTCCACCTGTTGGAACATACGCTGCGTGGAATAATGGACAGGGCACTTGAGGCAGAACAGAGGCAGGAAGAGGAGGACTTCCTTGCCTCTCAAGGCCACCTTTGCCCAGACAGTGTTCCTTCTGTCCCACCCATCGCACAGGAAGAGGAGGAGGAGGAGGAGGAGGAGGATTGTGTCAGCATGGAGGTGGAGCCTGGCACTCAGCATCATCAGCAGCAGTCTTTTAGGGATGATTTACAGTCCCAAGAAACCAGTGGACTTGTACGTGGCTGGGAGGAGGTGGCTGCGGATCATGTCGTCCTTAGTGATCCAGAGGACTCCGGACCTAATGCCTCAGCTAACCTACGCTGCATGGCCTCCCAGATCCTGCAAAGTCTGCGGAAGGATCCTTGTATTCTTCGGATCAAGGAGAGGGACCATTACTGGCTGGCCACTCTCCTTGATCCACGGTACAAGGGTAAGGTTGCGGACCTTATCTTACCGTTGCAGAGGGAGCAGAGGATGAGACAACTCCGGGAGGCCTTGCAGAAAGGTCTGTGCAACGCGTTCCCAGAGACTGGGAGGTTACAAACTCCTGGTCCTGGACAACGAGTTGCTGAGGCTTCGGTCAGTCAAAGAAGGAGCGGTGGGGAAGGTGGCCGTCTGACCGATGCGTTCAGACAATTCTTTAGTCCGCAGCCCCAAGGTATGATTGGTTCCAGCAACCATCGCCAGCGTCTGATATACATGGTGCAGGAATACCTAGGGGCAAGTTCAGACTTGGACACCTTCCCCACCGAAAATCCTCTGACTTACTGGGTCTTGAGGATGGATCACTGGCCAGAGCTTGCACAGTATGCAATTGAGCTACTGGCCTGTCCTGCATCCAGCGTTCTTTCAGAACGCACATTCAGTGCTGCTGGAGGATTTGTCACGGATCACAGGGTGCGCCTGTCCACCGACTCGGTTGATCGACTGACCTTCATAAAGATGAACCAGTCTTGGATCACCACCAGCTACCAAACACCTGAAGCTGATATAACAGACTAATTTATTTTCAAATGTCACATCCCTTCAAGACTGATGCTGATGCTGAGAGACTGTCCTGTTATGTTGACTGACTATCCTCCTCCTCCTCAATGATCCGATTGATGATGATAGCTTGGAAGAACATTTTTGTTTCTGGGTGCCGCCACCAGTGGCTAAGGCCCAATTTTTCAGCCCCTGTTTAACAGGGGCATGTAATTACAATTTTTTATGCAATACTTTGCAGCAGGGCTCATTCCTGCAGTCCAACTAGAGTATCTGGGAGAGGTTGCAGTGTCGTGGCACCAGCACCAGTGGCTAAGGCCCAATTTTTCAGCCCCTGTTTAACAGGGGCGTGTTATTACAATTTTTCATGCAATGCTTTGCAGCAGGGCTCATTCCTGCACTCCAACTAGAGTATCTGGGAGAGGTTGCAGTGTCGTGGCACCAGCACCAGTGGCTAAGGCCCAATTTTTCAGCACCTGTTTAACAGGGGGGTGTAATTACAATTTTTGATGCAATACTTTGCAACAGGGCTCATTGCTGTGCTCCAAGTACAGTATCTGTGAGGGGTTGCAGTGTTGTGGCACCAGTGCCTAAGGCCCAATTTTTCCGCCCCTGTTTAACAGGGGCATGTAATTACAATTCTTGATCTAATAATTCACAGCAGGGCCTATTCCTGCGCCCAACAAGAGTAACTGTGAGGCCTTACAGTGTTGTGTCACCACCACCACCAAAGGCCCAATTTTTCAGCCCCTGTTCAACAGGGGCATGCAATTACAATTCTTGATCTAATAATTCACAGCAGGGCCCATTCATGCGCCCACCAAGAGTAACTGTGAGGGCTCACAGTGTTGTGGCAACACCAACATGTAAGGGGCAAATTTCAGCTGAGTATATACGGCAGGCCCCTACTTTCAAATATCCAACTTACAAACGACTCCTCCTTGCAAACGGAAGGATACAACAGGAAGTGAGAGGAAATCTACCCCTAGGAAGGCAAATTCTCTCCTGTGATGCCGCGTACACACGGCCGTTTTTCTCGTCGAGAAAAACGACATTTTTCCCATTCGACGAGAAAAACGATAGTCTGTGGGCTTTCTGTCGTTTTTTTCGACGAGAAAAACGGCATTAAAAACGAGAAAAATTAGAACATGTTCTAATTTTTCTCGTCGTTTTTTTCGACATGTTTTCCGCGGCAGTGTTTCCCATAGGGAAACACTGCCGCGGAGCCCACAGACGGTCGTTTTTCTCGACAAGAGAAAAAACGACGTGAAAAACGACCGTGTGTGGGGAACAAGCTGTTCCCTCGTTTTTAATGACATTATTCACGGCGGTTTTTTAACCGCCATGAATAATGATCGTGTGTTAATATGGGAAAAAAAGTGTCTCCTCTCCACTGATGCTTTATCACCAATTCTTGTTTCAATAAAAACCCCAAATTTTCAAAAAACATTTGTCATTAGGACGGAAAGTGAGGTGAACTGTTCTGAACAGGTGCACACTGCACAGACAGCAAAACAAATGTTACAGGGGTGATAACCCTTCCCTATGTTTTCCAAAAAGCTTAAAAATAGATTTTTTGGCTGGAGCTACACTTAAACAATGTACCTGTTCAAAATTACAAACTGATTCTACATAAGAACAAACCTACAGTCCCTGTCTTGTATGCACCGCCTGTATACGGCTGTTCAGAGTATATAGGGCCTTTTTTATTTTGTGTGCGGGGTTCCCCTTAATATCCATACAAGACCCAAAGGGGCTGGTAATGGGCTGGGGTGGGGTGTGATGGGGTAGCTATGCCATTTTTCTTAAAGATTTTCATCCATATTACCGGGACCAGACATTACATTAAAGCCGCAAGCAGTTTTAAATGGCTTTTTTTCCTTTAGAAATGTAATTTTGTGCAGGGACAGTTCTAAACACGGGAAACACGTGGCACTTCACAGGCATACTTTAGACACCCCCCAGGTATGATATTTAAAGGAATATTTGACTTTTTTTTTTCACTTTATGCATCATTAAAATGACTGCTCCCGAAAAACGGCCGTTTTTAAAACTTCTTTTTGCATTGATACATGTCCCCTGGTGCAGAACCCGGGTTCCCAAACCCTTTTTAGGACAATAACATGCATAATAGTTGTTATAATTAGCACTTTAGATTTCGAACGTTCGCATCCATTGTATTTAATAGGGTTCTAAAGTTCGTGCGAACTTTCGGTCCGTTCGCGGGTTCTTAGCCAAGATCAATATATGGGCTGAAAAACCATATCAATTATGGCTCCACAAGGGGATATGCTTGAAACACAGCGCAAAAGGAATAGAACCAGTGTACTATCCTTTAGTGCAGGGGTCTCAAACTGGCGACCCTCCAGCTGTTGCGAAACTACAAGTCCCACCATGCCTCTGCCTGTGGGTGTCATGCTTGTAACTGTCAGTCTTGCAATGCCTCATGGGACTTGTAGTTTCGCAACAGCTGGAGGGCCACCAGTTTGAGACCCCTGCTTTAGAGGTAACAGAACAAGGGGCAATTAGTAATGATGATTCTTAAAGCGGAGTTCCACCCAAAAATGGAAATACACGGCCTGTATTTCGGAATCCTCCCCCCCCTCCGGTGTCACATTTGGCAACTTTCAGGGGGGAGCAGATACCTGTCTAAGCCAGGTATTTGCTCCCACTTCCGGGCATAGATAGCCTCAGTAGCCGCTGATATCTACGCCATGTCCGGCCCCTCCTCTGTCCTCTCCCCCGCTGTCTTCTGGGAAACACACAGGTCCCAGAAGACAGCAGGGACCAGTGAGGACGAGCAGCATGACTCGCGCATGCGCAGTAGGGAACCAGGCTGTGAAGCCGCAAGGCTTCACTTCCTGATTTCCTTATCGAAGATGGCGGCGCCTCCACCCGAGGGACAGATCGGCTTTGTGTGCCGACATCACGGGCGCCCTGGACAGGTAAGTGTCCATATTTTAAAAGTCAAGAGCTGCAGAATTTGTAGCTGCTGACTTTAACCACTTAAGCTGCGGACCATTTCGCTGGCCAAAGACCAGGCCACTTTTTGCGATTCGGCACTGCGTCGCTTTAACTGACAATTGCGCGGTCGTGCGACGTGGCTCCCAAACAAAATTGACGTCCTTTTTTTCCCACAAATAGAGCTTTCTTTTGGTGGTATTTGATATTTTGCGCTATAAAAAAAATAGAGCGACAATTTTGAAAATAATGCAATATTTTTTACTTTTTGCTATAATAAATATCCCCCAAAAATATATAAAAAAACATTTTCCTCAGTTTAGTCCGATACGTATTCTTCTACATATTTTTGGTAAACAAAATCGCAATAAGCATTTATTGATTGGTTTGCGCAAAAGTTATAGCGTCTACAAAATAGGGGATAGTTTTATGGCATTTTTATTAATATTTTTTTTTTACTAGTAATGGCGGCCATCAGCGATTTTTATCGTGACTGCGACATTATGGCGGACACATCGGACTCTTTTGACACCATTTTGGGACCATTGTCATTTTTAGAGCGATCAGTGCTATAAAAATGCATTGATTACTGTAAAAATGACACTGGCAGTGAAGGGGTTAACCTGTAGGGGGCACTGAAGGGGTTAAGTGTGACCTAGGGAGTGCTTCTAACTGTTTGGGGGTGTGGCTTGCCGTGACAAGTCACTGATCGCTGTTCCCGATGACAGGGAACAGACAATCAGTGACATGTCACTAGGCAGAACGGGGAAATGTTGTGTTTACACTAACATCTCTCTGTTCTTCAGCTCTGTGACCCGATCTCAGGACACCGGCGGACATCAAGTCCCCAGGCACGGTCATGGAGCTTGCGACAGGGTCACGAGCGCGGCGGCGCGTAACCACATGGCCCGCAAATTAAAGGGATGTATATATACGCCCATTTGCGCAGCCGTGCCATTCTGTCAACGTATATCCTCGGTCGGGAAGCGGTTAGAATTTTTTTTTTGGACGGAACTCCGCTTTAAGGAAATGTTCATAAAACTAAAGTCCATATAAGATAATGGATCCAATAGAAGGAATACACTTTTACACTGTCAGCAGTCCCTCCTTCAAGTCCTGGAGTCTTTCCAACAATGGTCATGGAAAACAGAAGACAGGGAGGGAGAGAGAGAGCGCCACTGTCTAAGCATAGTAGTGATAGGAAAATCAATAATAAACTGCATGATAAGCACTGCACTCACTTACACGTGGATTAAACACAGCATATCAATATGTTCAGTGGAGACATTAACCTTCTTAAGAATACACCAATGGATAGTTACTGAGGTAAAGCATAACTCCATGAAAAAAAAAAAATTCTACCATGCGGTGGGGCACAACCTCAGTGAGGCCCATGTGTTAACTGCTCGATTTGTGTAGGGGCGCACTGAAAAGCTATACTTACCTGATCCTTCGAACCTCTGGAAAACTGTGCTCCCCCATGTCCAGCGGTGAACTGTTCCTGCCGTCCTCACGTCCAGAGCCAGTCTATGGGTGTGATGACGTCAGGCAAAATTATATACAAAGCTGGCGCATATTGGAACATGAGAACAAACAAATTGTTTTTACCATAAAGTCCTTTAAGCTACACAGAGCTTTGTGTGAGTTGACAACCTTGGGATAAACTGGGCAGCCTTGCAGAGGGAGCCGAAGCCAGACTCCAACATATAAAGCAGGAAAAAACAGAAAAAATAGGCGCCACTTCGTTTAAAACTTTAATAACAAATATATAGAGAAAATTAAGTACTGTCCGTGATACTTTTTTTATTTGCACTAACATAGAATTTTTCAGGACAAGCTTTCGGGGTATGTCCCCTTCTTCAAGGTCCAAGCAGTACTCGAAGAAGGGGACATACCTCGAAAGCTTGTCCTGAAAAATTCTATGTTAGTGCAAATAAAAAAAGTATCACGGACAGTACTTAATTTTCTCTGTCACAATTGCACTAATACGGCTACAATTACGTCAAGTATAACAAATATATCAAAGCACTCACTTCTTAAATTACTGTAAACGGCATATTCTAGTCCAAATGACAATCAAGGTCCGCTGGTTGGTGGTCTCAGAAGTTAGCAGACATCTGGTAGGTTACATCATAGGTTTATGGAGACCTAAATATTATATTTAGATCCCCATAAACCTATGATGTAACCTACCAGTATATATATAGTTTTTCCAGCAAACATGGCACTTTGTAGATAGTTCTTTATACCCTTTCTTTTTGCTTCTTTTAGTGCTGTATCAAACTGTGGTGTGAGGGATCTGTCTCCACCAGTCAAGTCCCGGTTTACTTACCATTAGGACGGTGGTCTATTGTTTACCCCTAAGTGCCCTGTCCTCAGGTATCTATATGCACATTATATGCATGTTTATTAGGGCATGGTGCCGTTGTTTGAAAATACTGGTCATATATACCCCTTGAGTCAATAAAGGTATCGGTACCAATTATTGTTAGGAGCTTTAAGCTATTCATCACTCATTAAACATATATGTTTACAGGGTCCCTAGTTGAAGTATCACACCAGCTGGGATTATCAACGATCTATCAATCTCTGTTATTGAAAGAGTTTGGTCATCAAGACCAAGGTTTAGTTGTGCTAGGCCACCCCCCAAGGTAATTTTCAATTTTTAACGTTCTTTGCCATTTTATTATTCGCCAATAGCTGATTTTCCCTCCTTCTCTTTCCCAATTTCTCCTTTCCCCAACCCCTTCCTTCCTCCTTTTTTCCTTTCCTTCCCCTCCCCTTTCTTACCCCTGCCTCCTGCTCCTTCTCCTGTTCCCCTTTCCTCCCCCTTCCCCCTCCTTTCCTTTTACCCCAACCCAATTTAGTTATTTTGTAGTTATAAACAAGGTTCCATTATAGCTTAATCACCTCTTATATATATCATTGGCAAGTCCAATATTAATATCATTAAAAAATGTCCTTATAGCTGCCTCTCCAGTGTCCTCTCCAGGCTCCATACATCTCGTCCAGTTCCGGCTCAGTATATCTGCTTTTCAGGTTATTCCTCTGAAGAGTAGGTCGCCCTATTATTATTAGTAGTATTTTTATGTATATTTGTTTATTTTGGTAATGATACTTGGGTTTGGCTTGGCCACACCCATGTATACCATAGGGAATGACGTTCAAGTCCCTTATAATATATACAATTGTTATTTTTCAGTTCCCGTGAGCACCTCCATACTTGTCCATGCCTTGAGATATGGTGGGTCGGTTCGCTGCAGTGTTCACTTTTTGGGAGTTGGCCATTCCATCCAAGGCCACCCTCATCCCCATGTGTATATTCCGCAGAACTTAGAGGGCCGTAACAATCTAACCACACTCACCACCAGGGATGAGCCGAACACCCCCCTGTTCGGTTTGCACCAGAACCTGCGAACAGACAGAATGTTCGTGCGAACTTTAGAACCCTATTAAATACAATGGACTCGAACGTTCGAAATCTAAAGTGCTAATTATAAAGGCTAATATGCAAGTTATTGTCCTAAAAAGTGTTTGGGGACCTGGGTCCTGCCCCAGGGGACATGTATCAATGCAAAAAAAGGTTTAAAAAATAGACGTTTTTACGGGAGCGGTGATTTTAATAATGCTTAAAATGAAAAAATAAAAGTGAAATATTCCTTTAAATTTCGTACCTGGGGGGTGTGTATAATATGCATGTAAAGTGGCGCATGTTTCCCGTGCTTAGAACTGTTCCTGGACAAAGTGTCATTTTTGAAGGAAAAAAAGTCATTTAAAACTCACTCGCGGCTATTAATGAATTGTCGGCTTTTATCAATACATAGAAAAGTCATTGATAAAAAAAAAGCGTGGGGGTTCCCCCAAATTCAATTACCAGGCCCTTTAGGTCTGGAATGGATATTAAGGGGAACCCCGCTGCAAATTAAAAAAAAATGGCGTGGGGTTCCCCCTAAATATCCATACCAGGCCCTTGAGATCTGGCATGGATTTTAAGGGGAACTCCACCCCAAATGTAAAAAAAATGGCGTGGAGTCCCCCCAAAAATCCATACCAGACCCTTATCCGAGCACGCAACCTGGCCGGCCGCAGGGGAAGAGGGGGGGATGAGAGAGTGCCCCCCCTCCCTCCTGAACCGTACCAGGCCACATGCCCTCAACATGGGGAGGATGTCCCCATGTTGATGGGGACAAGGGCCTCATCCCCACAACCCTTGCCCGGTGGTTGTGGGGGTCTGCGGGCGGGGGGCTTATTGGAATCTGGCAGACCCCTTTAACAAAGGGGACCCCCAGATCCCAGCCCCCCCATGTGAATTGGTAAGGGGTACATTGTACCCCTACCATTTCACGAAGAAAGTGTCAAAAAATGTAAATAAAAACACACAAACACCTTGGAAAAGTCCTTTATTAAAAAAAAAAAAAAAATTATAAAAAAAAAAAAACATTCCAGCAATGAAATCCAGTGTCACGCGGCGATCTCGATGTCCAGCGCTGTCCGTCATTGGTTGTGCCTGTGCGGACCTGATGGGGAACTTCCTCCGCTGTGTTTTAAATGTATAGACCCGCCCCTTCTAAAGTTCCCCATCAGGTCCGCTCAGCGGACAAAGATGCGGAACATGAGAAGGGGCGGGTCTATACATGTATTACACAGCGAACAAAGTTCCCCATCAGGTCCGCCCCCTCGGTATGTCCGACCCCGCCTACGTCATTGGCCTGAGCGGGGAACTTCCTTCGCTGTGTAAATTTTAATTACACAGTGAAGGAAGTTTCCCGCTTAGGCCAATGACGTAGGCGGGGTCCGACATACCGAGGGGGCGGACCTGATGGGGAACTTCGTTCGCTGTGTAATACATGAATAGACCCGCCCCTTCTCTCGTTCCGCATCTTTGTCCGCTGAGCGGACCTGATGGGGAACTTTAGAAGGGGCGGGTCTATACATTTAAAACACAGCGGAGGAAGTTCCCCATCAGGTCCGCACAGGCACAACCAATGACGGACAGCGCTGGACATCGGGATCGCCGCGGGACACTGGATTTCATCGCTGGAATGTTTTTTTATATTATTTTTTTTTTAATAAAGGACTTTTTCAAGGTGTGTGCGTTTTTATTTACATTTTTTGACACTTTCTTTGTGAAATGGTAGGGGTACAATGTACCCCTTACCAATTCACATAGGGGGGGTGCCGGGATCTGGGGGTCCCCTTTGTTAAATTCCGATAAGCCCCCCGCCCGCAGACCCCCACAACCACCGGGCAAGGGTTGTGGGGATGAGGCCCTTGTCCCCATCAACATGGGGACATCCTCCCCATGTTGAGGGCATGTGGCCTGGTACGGTTCAGGAGGGAGGGGGGGCCGCTCTCTCGTCCCCCCCTCTTCCCCTGCGGCCGGCCAGGTTGCGTGCTCGGATAAGGGTCTGGTATGAATTTTTGGGGGGACTCCACGCCATTTTTTTTATAAATTTGGGGTGGAGTTCCCCTTAAAATCCATGCCAGATCTCAAGGGCCTGGTATGGATATTTAGGAGGAACCCCACGCCATTTTTTTAAAAATTTGCGGCAGGGTTCCCCTTAATATCCATTCCAGACCTAAAGGGCCTGGTAATTGAATTTGGGGGAACCCCCACGCTTTTTTTTTTTTTATCAATGACTTTTCTATGTATTGATAAAAGCCGACAATTCATTATAGCCGCGAGTGAGTTTTAAATGACTTTTTTTCCTTCAAAAATGACACTTTGTGCAGGGACAGTTCTAAGCACAGGAAACATGCGCCTATTTACATGCATATCATACACACCCCCTAGGTACGAAATGTAAAGGAATATTTCACTTTTATTGTTTCATTTTAAGCATTATCACTGCTCCTAAAAAAACGGCTGTTTTTAAAACTTTTTTTTGCATTGATACATGTCCCCTGGGGCAGGACCCAGGTCCCCAAACACTTTTTAGGACAATAACTTGCATATAAGCCTTTATAATTAGCACTTTAGATTTCTCCCATAGACTTTTCGAATTTGCCGCGAACACCCCAAATTGTTCGTTGTTCGGCGAACGGGCGAACAGGCAATGTTCGAGTCGAACATGAGTTCGACTCTAACTCGAAGCTCATCCCTACTCACCACCTATATTACGTTCAGTGGTGAGTGTTTTGTCAATTCGTGTTTTGAATATGAATATTATGTGTAACAACATGATAAATGTTTTATGTACCAAAATTATTAACTTTTCTTTGTACATTTAGAAGCTCCTGAGGAAGCGATCAGATCGCGAAACATGTTGAGCTCCAAGTTTTAAACTCATCAACACATTGTGAACCTCAATGCAAGGAACCACTGCAATATTGTAGGGTACTACCTTGGAAGCGTCCACATCAATGGTGTTGTAGTACATGTATATGTATTCTTTTTACATTTCACCAGTTATGTATGTGTATTCACTCATGTGATGCAGGTCGAATTGCTGTTATGTATTAATGTTATATTAAAATTTTATTATTTTTCTAAAATCCACGTGTGCCTATAAAGTCCCTTTTTCCCCAATCCCCTTTTCATCTGGTTTAGTGGAACGAATGCCGGTGCAATGTCCATATAGTAAGTGTTCCGGGTAGTCGCTTTGGTAAGCCAGAGAGAGGGCTGGAACACAAACTCAGAGTCTAGCTGGGACGCAACACACGGCGGAGTGACGTCACGACAAGCATTCAACGCGGTTCAATGCTGGCACAGAGAGACGATGTGGGTCCCTGCGCGCATCTTTTTCAAGCTGGTATGTGATTGGCTGAGAACAGCCTTTTTATATGCTTTAGGTGATATCGCCACCTTGTGGGGCTAGTTGTAAGTGCACCCTATATAAAATAGGTGTCTTACACTAGTATTGGCAATATTTAAAAAGGAAATATCTAATACTAGAAAATGTAATAGTGCTAAGCGGGACATATACATAAAAACAATGTGATGTTCCGATCATGTTACATGGTTAAACATTTTATATAAAAACTTAAAGAATACACATAAAAAGTCATTAAAAATAATTGATATATACAACATTTTTTAAAATCCTAATCATAATGGATAACCAATGGATAAAAGGAATCTGATGTGTGAAAATTGGTTGGTAATAATGTAGCGGGTGGTTACATTTAGGGGGAAGCATCTGAGTGGTAACTGGGCTCAGATGCACTGATTGTTAGGTTTTAAAGACCATTTCTGTCCCTGGGAGATGGTACTGGTGTGTAGTTCCCTGGGGCCTATAGGTGGCGCTGTTACCATGGGCCCGGGTTGAACCGCAGTACAAGGTTGTGCCTTTTTTTGTCCCCTCTTGGCAGCAGTACGGCGGGGCGGGGAACCTGCTGTGCCTGTCGGGAGAGGATATATGTAGCTGGCCAGCTAAGACCTGTCCTAGGTTGCTAATGTGGCTTACATGCATATATAGCTAGACCTGCTAATAATGTTAAAACAGTGCATATGCTCATTTGTGAGAGATAACAGCAGAGTTATTTACTGTGACTTTATATATGGATGTCATATAACAGTTGTATATTGTGTTCACAGAAGCAAAAGAAAAAATATGCCTTTAAGATTATTATATACTATGCAGAAAAGTAAGCTTAATAACACAGCAGAATTGCAACCAGAAAGCATAGAGTTAAGCTTTTGTGACTCATCAGGAGTTTTAGCCAATCACAACCAATCTCACTGAGCAAATGTCTCTGGCCAATCATAGCCAACATTTGACTCATGTTCTGTCTAGGAAATCTCATATCACATGTCTAGAATTGCATTTTACATCAGAGTGTGGAGCTGAACAGTTCAGATCCATCCAGAGTCCAGCTTTATGGAAGCAAGTGGCCAAAATAGGTATTTAATACAGTTATATAAGTTCCTATTGTTAATAATGTGATTAGAACTGTATACTGAAACTAGTTATGTGTTCACTTGTAGTTCCACCAAACCAGGTTTGCAAACAATCAAACCAGCAATCAAACCAGGAATCAAACCAGATTCAAACCAGGTTTCAAACCAGGTTTCAGAGCAAACATCAGAGCAAACAGCATATAGAGCAAGTCCCAGAGAGATCATAAAGTGTCTAAAGTATTTTAAAGTGAAAGTACAGATACTGAAGAGAGAAATATATCTACCATTTTATGTAGAATTACAAGATTGAACAGTTGAACCGACATTTGTTATACTTTATTCAACACGTGTTTGTACATGGACTTCCTGCTGCTAAATTGTCAGTGTTATATAAGAAGAAAAGCTGAAGTGAATAAAGAAGTTATCTTAAAGGTTTGGTGTGCTCTTTAAACCTACTGCATCCATAGAACGGCGCTAGAGGAATTATAGAGTAACAGATAGTCTTGTGTGGACTAAAAGATCAGAGAAATCAAATTCTTCTAATGCCACAGCGCATAAAGGCACTTCAAAGTGCTGCACCTGCCACAATATAAAATGGGGCGGCCATCTTCCAGAGGGGTCGGTTTCACGCTCAGGCACCTTAGGCCTGGGTGCGTGTGTGTCGCCTCCGGGTGCCCTAGGCCCGGAGGCCTGGTCGGGTTGTCTCTGGGTGCCCTAGGCCCGGAGACTGAGCTGCTGTTCCATCTCAGACACCTTCAGTCTGGGGTGAGGTACTTTGGAGAAAGGCCCCGAGCCCAGCAGCCTTCGGCTGGGATCCGCCCGGGACCGAGACTCCCAGGGATCTGCCTTGCGAGGGGACCCGTATCCAGGACGAGGAGGCCAGGGAGGTGACCCTTTCTGAAGACCCAGCGTAGAGTCGTGGAGGGATGTTCCTGTCCTATAAAGGGCTAGTTCACTAACGGAAGGAAGTGCGTGTTCTTTAGGTCACAGTGGCAGTGACACTACGCACCCAAGGTCAGTGGCAGTGACTTTCATCTTTTTCACCCGGTCAGTGGCAGTGACCAACTTCATGTTCTGTGGCAGAGACCGTGCGCTAAGCCTGTTCGTGCTAATCGGAACAGGAGAAAACCCAAATTCAAGTTTGTGCCTGGACCTCCTCCCACCTTATCTGACCTATGTCTTGTCCCAACCTGTCTGCTCTCAAAGAGACTGTTTATTGTGCTACAAAGAATAAATAAGAGTTGGACCTTTCAGTTGGTGTGGACAGTTGCTTACTGGGGAGAACTAAAGACTTATTTCTGACTACCGCAGAAGCGAGGTCAGCACTGGAGGTTTTTAAACACTGGCTGCAAGCAGGCCCGAGAAACTAACACTGCTCAACCTCCCTATTCAGGAGGGTACGGGCTTGTGGTACGGTGTGCCTCATCCTTTCCTGCAGGGGAGCAAAGCAGAAGAAAAGCAGGTAAAGTCTGGGGTTGGTGCGCTACACGTGGGGGCTCGAGTCCAGGATGTGTTTGCGGCCACAGAGTGAAAACCCCCCCAGAAGCTGAACTTTTATTCCCCAGTGAAGTTCCGTGGAGGTCGGCCATGTTTAGAACTGCGCCACGAGGAGAACCCTGACTGCGTAGTTCGTGGGCGTGTCTATTCAGAAAAGCCCGCGAGCGATGTAGGAAATGGGAGGAGTCTGACCATGTATGGAGTTACACATGGGGACTTTGGCGGAAAAAGGTCAGTGCGCGATGGAGCAGCAGATGGTCAGCATGTCGTCTCATGCATCATGGGTTCCAGCTTCTACAACCATGAAGATGATCTCATTCGCTGCTTCGCTTACGGATACGGGAGTTCGGCTTGAACACCCCGGGGAAGATTTGCCCTCTACGTGTGCAAGGACGTGGAGGCCCTCGGTGTGATTTGTTCCGGCTGCTCGGGACTGGTGGTTCATCTGAAGCCATTCGGGCGATGCGAAAGCTGTAAGGAGTTTCTGTTTGAGGTGGAGCAACCTACAGAGAGGCCTCGGGCCTTCCACCTCAATTGCCTTACGGGCGCCACCACTCTGGAAGGAGGAATCGAAGCTTGTACAGCCACCCCTGCGCGCACTGACAAGACTTCGGAGGAAGTCACGGAGGAGATCGCTTTGGCGAGTGAGAAACCGGAGGATGCTGCCTCGGTACTAACAACAGAGTCTTTTCTCCCACCGCCCAAGAGGAAGATGGGTCTTGTGAAAGCTTCCCGCGGCCGTGGTGGAGCAACGCCCCAGCGCTTACCCGGAACGGATGTCTCTGAAGGGAAAAGTCCCGGACGTCCGAGTCCTTCAAGCCGAGGTAAGCCAGGGGGAGAGACTTTGTTAAAGGCCCCTAGCCCTGGGGATTCACATGCTAGTGAGTTGGCCAGAGGGGGTGAATCGTCCTTCACCAGGAATTACTTCCCTGCGGAGGAGTACGATACCTCTGACCTAGAGTCCGTCTCAGATGCGGGTTATGATGCCGCAATTGACAAACTATTTGAGAGGAAGGGCTGGGATAAGATGCCCCTGTCCTTGTTCCGTAAGCCTTGGACCATGTCTACTGGGGAAAGTACACCCCGGGTGGTGGCTTCCGAGCCTGAGGAGGGATCTGTCCCCTTGCCTGCCCTTCCACCGTCGGGAGCACCTGCTTCCGCCACTACTGCTACTGTGAGACAGGTGTCACTGCAGGCCCCTGCAACTAACCCGGAGGCAGTTAAAGTGCCTCAACACCCGGATGCTGTTGTTTTGCCTGGCGCAGGAGACCGTGCCACTATGCCACCGCTGTCCCGCTTACAGAGACTCTTCAACCAGAAGGTTGCCAGTGAATATGGGTGGGAGTATCCGTACTTACCCAAAGAACTTTTGTTTGAGGTTGAGGCCTGTAGAGATCGGTGGTACTCGGAGTTTGTGTGGACACACATTAAAGTACCCAAGGCCAGAAGGTATTTTTCATGTTCACCTGCTGCCACTCTGCGGTTTAAAGATTGCAAAGCTGCTTGGATGTTGGGTCGGCACATTCATGCGAACAAAGTGCTTATCTGCCGGAAGGACAAGGACAATGTGGAGTATCACATAGATACCTTCGATAGACATTGGAAGCCGCTGGTGTTGCCTGACCCACACTATTATTTGTGAGAGACCAGACTCTTGTGTTTTGCATTTGAACTTTTTTTTTTCTCCAGGAACTTTGCCCAATGTTAAAGGGCATTTTACTCTTAGGAGGAGCGGGAACTGTTGCTGTTTGTTGTTCTCCCTTCTCTTCCCACTGCAAAGATAACAAGGACTTTTGGGGTTGTAGTTAGTTGATCGCCACAGTTCACAGAGAAGAGAATTTCCTCACCACGAACAGGTGTTCTAACCGCGGCACTACCACTAGGTGGCGGTGTTGCGCAACTGTTGTATCGTAAGCCTTAGGCCTCGTACACACGGCCGAGATTCTCGTTGAGAAAAACATGTCGTTTTTTTCGACGAGATTCTTGGACAAGAAACTTGTCCCGGCCGAGTGTACACACGCTCGTTTCAAAGAACCCGCGGTTCTTTGAAAGGAGTGTACGCGGTGACGTCATCGACTACGTCGAGCATGCGCTCGTCACATTCGATGCCGTCGCCGCCATCTTGGTATACCCTACGTATGCCTAGGAAGCTACCGCGCATGCGTCAAATTCATTTCGAACATGCGCGGGCTTCCGGGCGGACAGGTAAGTGTACACACACTCACTTTTCTCGTCGAGAAACACGCCGAGGAGAATCTCGACGAGAAAATAGAGAGCAGGTTCTCTATTTTCTCGTCGAGGTTTCTTGTCGGTTTTCTCGACGAGAAACACGCTAGCAGCGTACACACGACCGATTTACTCGGCAAGACCTCTCTGCCAGCAAGTTTCTTGCTGGTTCTTGCCGAGAAAATCGGTCGTGTGTACGAGGCCTCACACTGCACTTACTTTTAGAGCGAACAGGTTGTTTTCTTTAGGGAGGAACCTGTTCAATCTAAATTACTTGTTAGATTATGTGTTTTCTTTTTCCTCTGCAGGTGAACGACAAGCAAGACTGCTGAGTATGTGGTGGGTCTTAGCCAGTTCTGCGGGAGGGAATTGTAAATTTTTACTGTAATATTTAAGTGATCTTAAAATGTTTTATACACGTGTACACCCTCTTTCCCATCTGTGTTTCTTTCTTTTCCCACGTTAGGTTCCGGCACAAACAAACAGAATTTTAAATTGTCATTTTTTTAGTTTGTCTCTGGATCTGGTTTATGTTGACTCTGGGTGAGGAGGTATAAATTGGTTTCAGACACTGGGGACCAGTGTTCACAAGTGAGGGGGATGTGTAGCGGGTGGTTACATTTAGGGGGAAGCATCTGAATGGTAACTAGGCTCAGATGCACTGATTGTTAGGTTTCATGGACCATTTCTGTCCCTGGGAGATGGTACTGGTGTGTAGTTCCCTGGGGCCTATAGGTGGCGCTGTTACCATGGGCCCGGGTTGAACCGCAGTACAAGGTTGTGCCTTTTTTTGTCCCCTCTTGGCAGCAGTACGGCGGGGCGGGGAACCTGCTGTGCCTGTCGGGAGAGGATATAAAAGGGGGCGGCCATCTTCCAGAGGGGTCGGTTCAGCGCTCAGGCACCTTAGGCCTGGGTGCGTGTGTGTCGCCTTCGGGTGCCCTAGGCCCGGAGGCCTGGTCGGGTTGTCTCTGGGTGCCCTTGGCCCGGAGATGGAGCTGCTGTTCTATCTCAGACACCTTCAGTCTGGGGTGAGGTACTTTGGAGAAAGGCCCGGAGCCCAGCAGCCTTCGGCTGGGATCCGCCGGGGGACCGAGACTCCCAGGGCTCTGCCTTGCGAGGGGACCCGTATCCATGACGAGGAGGCCAGGGAGGTGACCCTTTCTGAAGACCCAGCGCAGAGTCGTGGTGACAGATGGGGCCTCTGGTAACTCTCCGGAGGGATGTTCCTGTCCTATAAAGGGCTAGTTCACTAACGGAAGGAAGTGCGTGTTCTTTAGGTCACAGTGGCAGTGAAACTCTACGCACCCAAGGTCAGTGGCCGTGACTTTCATCTTTTTCACCCGGTCAGTGGCAGTGACCAACTTCATGGTCTGTGGCAGAGACCGTGCGCCAAGCCTGTTCGTGCTAATTGGAACAGGAGAAAACCCAAATTCAAGTTTGTGCCTGGACCTCCTCCCACCTTATCTGACCTGTGTCTTGTCCCAACCTGTCTGCTCTCAAAGAGACTGTTTATTGTGCTACAAAGAATAAATAAGGATTGGACCTTTCAGTTGGTGTGGACAGTTGCTTACTGGGGAGAACCAAAGACTTGTTTCTGACTACCGCAGAAACGAGGTCAGCACTGGAGGCTTTTTTACACTGGCTGCAAGCAGGCCCGAGAAACTAACACCGCTCAACCTCCCTATTCAGGAGGGTACGGGCTTGTGGTGCGGTGTGCCTTATTCTTTCCTGCGGAGGAGCCAAGCAGAAGAAAAGCAGGTAAAGTCTAGGGTTGGTGCGCTACAATAATACTAAACAAAATGGCTCAACACTAAATATTTTATATAAGAGAATGGTATTAGAAATAACTTTTAATGGAAAGGGGTACTAAAAAGTGGTCTGCATTTATTTGGAGATAATTGGAGGTGTTTTTTATAAAAATAATTTTATAGTGCAAATACAATTTATATAAAATAATGATTATTGACAAATATAAGGGGTGTGCATATAATATCCCAACATATAGGGATTGATTAATCTGGATTGCTTATGGACCAACAAATGAGAAATGGATAGGAAAGGAAAGGAAGGAAAGGGGGAGGGAAAAAGAAAGGAAAAGAATTAGAAAAAAGAATTAGAAAAAGGAATGGAAAACTGGAATTAGAAAAGGGAATGGAAAAAACCCCAAAACAAAATAATAATGAAAGAAAAAATGATATTTATAGTATAGTGGAAATTTCTATTTCTTCATTGATACCCCCAGGAGTGAGGGCATCCAAAGAATAGATCCAAAAAGTCTCCCTTTCACAGAGTTTTTGAAATCTTTCTGCCTCTGATAATGTGTTGGAAATTTGTTCTACAATCCATACTCTAAAGCCCTGTACACACGATCGGATAACCTATGGATTTTCGTCCAATGGATTTGACCATCGGAAATCCGATGAAACTGTTTTTCATCAGTCTTGGCCACACACCATCAGTTAAAAAACCGACGGCAAGAAAACGACGGTACGTACAAAACGTACGACGCGCGATAAAAGGGCCGAACAAATCTAATGGCGCCACCCCTTGGGCTGCTTTTGCTGATTTCGTGTTACCGCGTGTTAGTAAAAGTTTGGTGAGAGCCGATTCGCGCTTTTCAGTCTCCGTGCTTTGCAGATCGTTTCCTGGTGTTCAGTTTGTGCTTGTGGGTTTGTATTTGTGATTATTGTGATGTATTTGTGTATGCGTGCAGTCAGGTCGTTACTGCCTTGCAGTGCCTTCTTGGCCGTTCGTTTACTGTTTTTCAGGTCGTTCTTCTCAGGCCTTGCTGTTCCATGGTGCATTCTGTTTGAGTGCGTTCTGACCAGCCGACCGGTTTAAAACCATGTTTAAAGTGCGTTCTCATTCTCGAGCTCGTGCTGGCTTTGGGCTTGGTGTTGCAGTTAACACTGTAACCCGAGTTCAGTCTGTGAACAGGGTAAGGAGGAGTTCATGGACTAAGAATTGGTTGCTCCAGCGGGACCAATTCTCTCATATGCCTCTGCTGCGGGAAATCCATGAGAATAATCCTGATGATTTCAGGAATTATCTCAGGATGATGGACCCCGTATTTCACCGTCTGTTGGATTTGCTGTCCCCCTATATAACGAGGCAGGACACTGTGATGCGCCAGGCCATCACTGCCGAGCAGAGGCTTATTGCCACGTTGAGATACCTGGCGACTGGGAGAAGCTTGCAGGACCTCAAGTTCTCAACAGGCATCTCCCCCCAGGCTCTCGGGATCATTATCCCTGAGACGTGTTCAGCCATCATTCAGGTCCTGCAGGACTATATGAAGGTAATTTTGCTCTTTAACCTCACATTATATGTTTTGATTGTTTTAGAATCTTCTTATTTTTCCCCTCCTAACCCAAATTTGCCTTTTTGTAATATCCTGGTAATGTCCCCATTTTCCCCATGCATGTCTTTACCTGTAAAGGCCTTTCTGGGCCCTACATGCCTATTTCCCTTCACTAACCTCTCCAGCATGCTATCCTGGGCGCAAACCCAGCTAGCCTTCTATTTTCCTTTTCATTTTTTTACGGTCATTGCCCGCGTAGTTTGACAACCCTCCCTCCCCCCCCTAAAGATGTTAAAAATTTAAAAGTTCTCAATCAAGCTCAGCAGAGTGCTTTTGCCTTTTTTTGGATCCCCACAATCACCTTAGGCCCCCCCCCTTAGTTTATTTTAGAATGTCCACTCATGCGGGGGTGAGGCATCTGCTAAGTAGGCCTTTGTTTATTGGTATGAAATACTCCCCTAAATAATAATGTTAGAATGATGTTGGTCAACAATGTTTTTGTGTGTAATCTGCTTGCACTGTAAACATAAACCGTACTAATGTCTTCTTTTTGTTTAACTCCACAGTTCCCTAGCACACCACAGGAATGGCTGACTGTGGCCTCCCAATTTGCCCAGCGGTGGGATTTCCCCAACTGCGGAGGGGCAATTGATGGGAAGCACGTCCACATAGTGCCGCCACCCCCGTTCGGGGTCATACTATTTCAACTATAAAGGTTTTAATAGCATAGTGTTAATGGCGGTGGTGTCCGCACGGTACGAGTTCCTATATGTGGACGTGGGGAAGAACGGCCGGATGTCCGACGGCGGAGCATTCGCAGAGACGGAGTTCGCTCACCGTCTGCAGGCTGGGGGTCTTGCACTGCCTCCAGATACAGAGAACGTGGAAGGGCTACCGTTCGTTTTCATTGCGGATGAAGCTTTTGGACTAGGACCACACCTCATGCGGCCGTTTCCCCAACGCACCCTCACCCCGGAGAGCAGGGTTTTTAATTACCGGCTGGCCAGAGCCCGGAGAGTTGTGGAGAATGCCTTCGGGATAATGGCCAGCCGGTTCCGCCTGTTCCAGACAGCTATAAATTTGGCGGATTATAAACTCAACAACATTGTCTACTGCTGCTGCTTGTTGCACAATTTTTTACGGAAATTCTCCACAAATTATGTGTCATCAGTTCGGCCTGAGGCCGGTCCCTCTGAACTGATAAATCTGACCGGCCTCAGCACTGCCCGTGCTGGCTTGGCCCCCCAAAATGCCCGTGAAGTACGTCAGAAATACGTAGAGTACTTCACGGGTAGGGGGGCCATCGCAATGCCAGACCACATCTGACCCTTGATTGTCCCTTTTTAAAATAAACAAAAATATTTGATTTACTACTAACTTGTGTTGTCATTCTTGTATTTGTGGTTTACGTGTCTCCCAGGTTCTAGTAGTGCCAAGTGTATTTGTCCTTAGTAAATAGCCTCAATTCTCAGAGGTAAAAACACTATTTTTGCATCTTCAGAACTGCTATAGAGCATAGAAAGAAAAAGGCACACCTTTTTTAGACTTCCCGAATGTTTTTATTGATTGCACCACAGTTTTGGTTGTTTTTCGAAATATTTTTTTTTTTTTTGTGCGGCTTTTTTTGCAGAAACATGCATGGGTCAAAAGCCAATTTTTTTTTTCTAAAAAAGTAATAAAATAACACAGTGAAAAAGACAAACAGGAGATGGGGTGATGTTACCCCTGATCCATCCCAAATGTGAAGAACCACACTTTATTTTTGGGGCTCAAATGGGTATCTTCAACATCCCATGGCTAAGGTAAACATGTGCTATCTGCCATCAAGGGGGATCAATGGACGTGCTTTGGGGGTGAAAACCCTTCCTCTCCCCTACTTGAGGATGGAGGAAGAGGTTGCATCCCCAAAACAGGGACATAGATATCCTGTGACGGCAGATAGCACATGTTGAGTCTTCAGTGTGTGCATCTTCACATTTGGGCTTGTGGAAATCCCATAGAAAATTTCGGACGCATAACAAAACACACAAAAAGGGGGGGGGTTCACACTATTCTCCCCAAAATATTTATCATGTTTTTATATTTTTGCTCAATCACAATCATTCTCTTTCTCATAATGTCCATTTCGCTACTGCATTCCATGATTTCCTGAATGATTATTTTGGCGCTGGCACTCGAGAATGGAGGATTTGGACTTCCTGACACACCCCCACATTCAGTCCCTAAAAAGAAACAAATATTTTAAAACTATGCAGGCCTACATCTGTATTTACCTTGAAGTTGTGGTGACAGACACTGACCTGTTGTGCTGATAAGCTCCACCTCTCCTTCCTCCACCTCCCCTTCCTCCACCTCCGCTTTCTCCCCCTCCGCTTCCTGAACCTACTGAACTTGGTCTGCTTTGGGATCTTCGGGGAGTTTCTGTGGTGTGGGGTTCCTCGTCTCCTGAGCATGGTGTCCTCCTAGTCTCCTCTCCCCTATGGGAATTGAAAAAATAATGTATCCTTTAGCACACAGACTTTTTAGGCCTGAAATGGATTCTCAATGTTTTAAAGTGGGGTCCAATTGATATTTGGCCCTGAGTTTCAAGATGAACATATGAGATCTTGCAAACTCAAAAAAGCAACATGTTATTTTTGAGGACACTCACAAATACACTTGGATAACCACCAAGGTATCCACTGGAGCACCTGTGTGTGACACCGTTAAGAAATTTGGTCATGTGGCCCAGAGTATAGTATCTTGATCAAGATCAAAAAAAAGTACACAACTGCTGGAGTGTCATCTCCTTTACCCAGAATACAGTTTAGCCTTTCTTTCACATTCTAATTTTCCTTACAACACATCATCTTGCCAACAATGTGTAGATAAACATTGTTGAAGTAAAATGAGGCATGCCCACATGTAGTTTACGTGGATATGTGCCAAACATGTTTGGGGGAAGAGCAGCAATATTTTTAGCCACACATTTAGCAAATAAGTGGACTCTCCACTTAACAGAAAAGTTGAGATTTAAAAATGTGAAACCAGTCAAGCCAAGCACATGTTGCAAAACATGGAAGAATACATATTACAATGTGAAAGAACACAGTAAAATAAACTTACTTTTTTCAATGCTTTTTATAAGCTTCCTATACTGCTCCGGCTCCCTGAGCTTCAGGTCTGACCACCTTTTACGGAGTTGTTCCTTGGATCTCCTGACCCCAAATTTTTTATAGAGAGTCTTCGCAACTTTGTCCATAATTTGTGACTTCCGGAGATTAGGGGTGTCGTATAGGCCATGCTTGCCATCGTAATCCTTCCTCCGCAGAATGTCCACCATCTCCGCCATCTCCGAAAATGACATATTAGTCGCCTTGTATCTTTTTTTACTGGATTGTGACGTTTCTGCCTCCGGGCTTTCCTCGTCGGTAATTTCTAGTAAAGAAGCCACCTGTGTCTGCGACATGTCGCCGTCTCACACTGTGCGCCGTTCGTTAAGGGGCGGGGAAATGCTGAAAAAGTCCGTCATGGGCGGGCGACGAGGGCGGAGTTACACGCATGCGCAGGGTATAAAAAGGGGAAAGAATTTATTAGGGATGCACGGAGTAAGGACGACCGGAAGTGAACCAACGAAGTGAACTAAGGTAAGAAGGGAACTCGGGCCTGCAGTGGCCTATAATGGTTCATGATTGTAAAGGGCAATATTGTGATAAGTTGAGGAGAATCAATTCTGATCCTTTTATTTTTTTTACTTTTTTTTTTACTTGCTGATCCAAAAAGATGCATAAACTACGAGAGCCGGAGGTGATGCTGATTTTTATAGAAAAATATAAGGAACAGCGCAACCTGTGGGAACTGAAACACCCAGCGTACCACAAGAGTGATGTACGTCGGGCAACTATTACCAAATTAGCAGAGGATATGAAGCCATGGATCCCAGATGCAGACTACACTATGATCAATAATAAAATCAACAACCTGCGTAATTCCTATAAAAAAAAATACAAGGAAGTGCGCCAGTCAAAGAGATCAGGAGCAGCAGCCGACGATGTAGTAAAGCCCAAGCTGTGGTACTACAGACATCTTCAATTTCTGGATGACCAGATCGAGGCCAGGGAATCTATTTCCAGCCTTCCCTCAACCCTTCCTTCCACCCTTCCCTCCAGCGTTCCTTCCACCCTTCCCTCCACCCCTGCAGAGGTGGAGGAGGAGCCTCCCGAGCTAGAAGAGCCACATCTTCACATCTTCAGCCAGGTATAGTATTTTTGACCCTAATTATTGTCCACTAAGTAATATTGTGTTGAACTGTTTTGATTAGCCATAAATGATATCACCCCCCCCCCAACAAACAAAACAGTAACGAGATCAAAATTATGTGTGATAGATTCCCCAAATAAACCAATTTTTCATTTTATTTTAAAAACAGGATGAGGCAAGCCAGGAGGAAGAGGATCAGGAGTGTGGCAGGCAGGAGGAGGCAGGGCCAAGTGGGACTCAGCAGGTCCCCAGGCCTAGTGGCAGCACCGTCTCCCAAGTGGCTCCCCTCCACGTCAGACCGCCAAAACAACAGCGGATGACACAAGTGGAGGAGGAGTCACTATAGATGATTCAGGAGGCTGCTGCCATTATGAGGGCCCCCCTCAACCCTACGGAGGGCTTTAGCACATATCTGGCAGATAAGTTGCTCAGAATGGAGGCGGGACAACGGGCCCTTTGTGAGCACCTCATATATATGGCCCTACACATGGGGGTGAGGGGGCTGCTGACTGAGACCACCCATATCTCGCAGCAGACCAATCCCTCTCCTCCTTCTCCTCCTCCTCCTGCCACATCACCACCCACAGTGGCCCAGCCTGCAAGGGTGCGTGGACGGGGCCGTGGAGAGAACGCTGCAGAGAGGCGTGGAAGGAAGGCTACAGGGAAGAGCAGGAGGTGATTCCCTGGCCTCGAGCTGCTCATCCAGAAATTGAAGGTTGATGGAGTACCACAGCTTGGGATGATGTATGTCTTTGGCTGCTGCTCCTGATTTCATGCTGTTGTTGATTTTATTATTGATCATAGTCAGGTCTGCATTTGGGATCTAATGACTTGATATTCTCTGCTAATTTCTGAATAGTTGCCCTTCGGTTTTTGTTTGTTTTTTTTCCGAAATAAAGGGAAATTTGATTTCAGCCAACATACATGCCTGATGTGTTTTTTTTTGGAAGTAGCAATAAGATTTCATAAATACAATGTGTAATTAATAACAAGGGACACCAACCTCCATGAGTAAAAAATAAAAATAATATGTTGTTCTGAGAAATTGACACACCAAAAAATGCACAACAAATTTAAAGACAAAAACAAAAAAAAAGGTGTAATTTGTGAGGTCGGCCTTGAAGAATTAAACAAATTATTCCTAAGATCACAAGAAAGAAGAAAGACATACGTTTCTCAGAACTCATGAGAAAGATCTGCTGCCAAAATGACATTTTAAAGACCGTTCTAAAGCAAAAAAACATGCGCTGCATTAAACGAAGCAATAACTTGCAGAATGACGAATGTGCTCTTTCCATTAGGAACGCTAGTTTTACCAGAACGAGCGCTCCCGTCTCCTAATTCAGTCTGAGCATGCGTGGGTTTTTTAACCGATGGACTTGCCCATAGACGATCGGAAATTCCCATTGGTTTTTTATCCATCGGAAAATTTTAAAACAAGTTCTATTTTTTCCAACCGATGGAAAAAAGACCGATGGGTACCATACACGATCGGTTGGTCTGATGAAAAACCATCCATCGGACGGTTTTCATCAGTCAAACCGATCGTGTGTACGGGGCTTAAGACCATCTGTGGATTTATGATGACACTCAGCAAAATGACGGGGCACACTATGCTTATCTTTTCCCCCTTCTATTTTTCTTCTGTGTTCGCCAAATCATTGGCGAAGGGGTCTTATGGTGCGACCCACGTATAGCAATTTGCATTGACAAATTAGTACATAAACAACAAAGTCTGAGCTGCAAATAAAAAAATCTCCCAAAAGATACGTTTTACCCTTCGTAGTGAATTGTTTTTGCCCATGATCGATAAAGGCGCATGTTTTGCACAGATTCTTTTTGCATTTAAACATGCCTTTTAGAGGGAACGTACCAATGTGTTGCAGTAGAGGTTTTTTTTTACACTTCAATTTGCTAGGGGCTATTCTATTCTTCAAATTTGTAGCTCTTCTATAAGTAATTCTGGGGGTGTCGGTGAGAATGGGTTTGAGGTGTGGATCTTCCAGTAGTATGGGCCAGTATTTTTTTAAAATGGATTCCATTCTATTAAAATCTGTGTGAAATCTTGTTGTGAAGCGAACTGACGGATCAAATCCATCTAAATGGCCTTCATCCTGTGTACTGGAAGGTACTCTAGGCTCCAAATAATGATTATATGCCTGGTTTACCAAGGAAGTTGGATACTCCTTATTAGGGATGAGCTCGGTGTTCGAGACGAAGATAGGTTCGACTCGAACATCGGCTGTTCAATCGTTTGACAAAGATCGAACGATTTGGGCCATTCGCGCCAAATTCGAGCGACGCGAACGGCCTACAATGCACTACGCCATCGCAGTGCAATCCAGGCGCTGTGATTGGCCAAGCATGCACTGTGACCCCGCATGCTTGGCCAATCACAGCGCCGGCAGCGAGGAGAGCCATAATTGGCCACAGGCAGGATGCCTGTGGCCAAGTATAGCTCAGGGGGATTTAGTACACACCCCACACTATAAAAGCCCGCCAGCGTGGCGGCCTTGTGTAGTGTGTTCCCGGAGAGAGAAGGATAGGCAGGGACAGTGTCAGTGCTATTTGTTCATTTAACTTGTGTGCAGGGAGAGAGAAGGATAGGCAGGGACAGTGTCAGTGATATTCTTTGCTAAACCTTGTGTGCAGGGAGAGAGAAGGATAGGCAGGGGACAGTGTCAGTGTCATTTTTGCTAAGCCTCCTGCACAGTATACACCTGAAGCTAGCCCTTATTGCTGTGTTTTTCTGTTGTGTAACACAGGCAGGCATCTGCAGCACTTACAGCGGGCGTAGTGTGCTTCCTGCAAAATATACACCTGAAGCTAGCCCTTATTGCTGTGTTTTCCTGTTGTGTAACACAGGCAGGCATCTGCAGCACTTACAGCGGGCATAGTGTGCTTCCTGCAAAATATACACCTGAAGCTAGCCCTTATTGCTTGTGTTTTTTTTCTTTTGTGTTACACTAACAGGCATCTGCAGCACTTACAGCGGGCGTAGTGTGCTTCCTGCAAAATATACACCTGAAGCTAGCCCTTATTGCTGTGTTTCCCTGTTGTGTAACACAGGCAGGCATCTGCAGCACTTACAGTGGGCGTAGTGTGCCTCCTGCACAGTATACACCTGAAGCTAGCCCTTATTGCTCAAGGTTTTTTTCTTTTGTGTTACACTAACAGGCATCTGCAGCACTTACAGTGGGCGTAGTGTGCTTCCTGCAAAATATACACCTGAAGCTAGCCCTTATTGCTGTGTTTTCCTGTTGTGTAACACAGGCAGGCATCTGCAGCACTTACAGCGGGCGTAGTGTGCCTCCTGCACAGTATACACCTGAAGCTAGCCCTTATTGCTTGTGTTTTTTTTTGTTTTTGTGTTACACTAACAGGCATCTGCAGCACTTACAGCGGGCGTAGTGTGCTTCCTGCAAAATATACACCTGAAGCTAGCCCTTATTGCTGTGTTTTCCTGTTGTGTAATACAGGCAGGCATCTGCAGCACTTACATCGGGCGTAGTGTGCCTCCTGCACAGTATACACCTGAAGCTACCCCTTATTGCTGGTTTTCCCATCTCCCTGCAGGCCATTAGAATGTCTGGAAGGCAAACAAGGAAAGGCAGACAGTCATGAGTAGTGATGAGCCGAACACCCCCGGGTTCGGTTCGCACCAGAACCCGCGAACGGACCGAAAGTTCGAACGAACATTAGAACCCTATTAAATACAATGGATGCGAACGTTCGAATTCTAAAGTGCTAATTATAACAACTATTATGCATGTTATTGTCCTAAAAAGGGTTTGGGAACCCGGGTTCTGCACCAGGGGACATGTATCAATGCAAAAATAAGTTTTAAAAACGGTCGTTTTCCGGGAGCAGTCATTTTAATGATGCATAAAGTGAAAAAAAAAAAGTCAAATATTCCTTTAAATATCGTACCTGGGGGGTGTCTAAAGTATGCCTGTGAAGTGCCACGTGTTTCCCGTGTTTAGAACTGTCCCTGCACAAAATGACACTTCTAAAGGAAAAAAAAGCCATTTAAAACTGCTTGCGGCTTTAATGTAATGTCTGGTCCCGGTAATATGGATGAAAATCTTTAAGAAAAATGGCATAGCTACCCCATGACCCCCCCCCTACCCCAGCCCATTACCAGCCCCTTTGGGTCTTGTATGGATATTAAGGGGAACCCCGCACATAAAATAAAAAAGGCCCTATATACTCTGAACAGCCGTATACAGGCGGTGCATACAAGACAGGGACTGTAGGTTTGTTCTTATGTAGAATCTGTTTGTAATTTTGAACAGGTACATTGTTGAAGTGTAGCTCCAGACCAAAAATCTATTTTTAAACTTTTTGGAAAACATAGGTAAGGGTTATCACCCCTGTAACATTTGTTTTGCTGTCTGTGCCCCTGTTCAGAACATTTCACCTCACTTTCCGTCCTAATGACAACTGTTTTTGAAATGTGGTGTTTTTCTTGAAACAAGGATTGCTGATAAAGCATCAGTACAGAGGAGACACCTTTCTCCCATATTTATTCTTACAGGAGAGAATTTTCCTTCCTAGTGGTAGATTTCCTCTCACTTCCTGTTGTCTTCTTGAGTTTGCAAGTAGGAGTCGTTTGTAAGTTGGATGTTTGAAAGTAGGGACCTGCCGTATATACTCTGCAGAAATAGGCCCCTTAGTTGTTGGTGTTGGCACAACACTGTAAGCACTCACAGTTACTCTTGGTTGGTGCTGGAACGCCCTGCTGTCAACTATTATATCAGGAATTTTAATTACATATAATTGTTGAACAGTGGTAGTAAAAATTGGGCCTTTGATGGTGGTGCTGGTGCCACAACACTGTAAGCCCTGACAGTTACTCTTGGTGGGTGCAGCAATGGGCCCTGCTGTGAATTATTAGATCAAGAATTGTAATTACATGCCCCTGTTGAACAGGGGCTGAAAAATTGGGCCTTAGGCACTGGTGGCACAACACTGCAACCCTTCACAGATACTGTACTTGGAGCACAGCAATGAGCCCTGTTGCAAAGTATTGCTTCAAAAATTGTAATGACACGCCCCTGTTAAACAGGGGCTGAAAAATTGGGCCTTAGGCACTGGTGGCACAACACTGCAACTCCTCACAGATACTGTACTTGGAGCACAGCAATGAGCCCTGTTGCAAAGTATTGCTTCAAAAATTGTAATTACACGCCACTGTTAAACAGGGGCTGAAAAATTGGGCGTTAGGCACTGGTGGCGGCACCCATAAACAAAAATGATCTTCCAAGCTATCATCATCAATCGTATCATTGAGGACTCGGAGGAGGAGGATAGCCAGTCAACATAACAGCACAGGCACTCAGCATCAGCATCAGTCTTGAAGGGATGTGACATTTTAAAATCAATTAGTCTGTTATATCAGCATCAGGTGTGTGGTAGCTGGTGGTGATCCAAGACTGGTTCATCTTGATGAAAGTCAGTCGATCAACCGAGTCGGTGGACAGGCGCACCCTGTGATCCGTGACAAATCCTCCAGCAGCACTGAATGTGCGTTCCGAAAGAACGCTGGATGCAGGACAGGCCAGTAGCTCAATTGCATACTGTGCAAGCTCTGGCCAGTGATCCATCCTCAAGACCCAGTAAGCCAGAGGATTTTCGGTGGGGAAGGTGTCCAAGTCTGACCTTGCCCCTAGATATTCCTGCACCATGTTTATCAGACGCTGGCGATGGTTGCTGGAACCGATCATACTTTGGGGCTGCGGACTAAAGAATTGTCTGAACGCATCGGTCAGACGGCCACCTTCCCCACCGCTCCTTCTTTGACTGGCCGAAGCCTCAGCAACTCGTTGTCCAGGACCAGGAGTTTGCAACCTCCCAGTCTCTGGGAACGCGTTGCACAGACCTTTCTGCAAGGCCTCCCGGAGTTGTCTCATCCTCTGCTCCCTCTGCGACGGTAACATAAGGTCCGCAACCTTACCCTTGTACCGTGGATCAAGGAGAGTGGCCAGCCAGTAATGGTCCCTCTCCTTGATCCGAAGAATACGAGGATCCTTCCGCAGACTTTGCAGGATCAGGGAGGCCATGCAGCGTAGGTTTGCTGAGGCATTCGCTCCGGAGTCCTCTGGGTCACTAAGGACGACATGATCCGCAGCCACCTCCTCCCAGCCACGTACAAGTCCACTGGTTTCTTGGGACTGTAAATCATCCCTAAAAGACTGCTGCTGATGATGCTGAGTGCCAGCCTCCACCTCCATGCTGACACAATCCTCCTCCTCCTCCTCCTCCTCCTCCTCCTCCTCCTCTTCCTGTGCGATGGGTGGGACAGAAGGAACACTGTCTGGGTAAAGGGGGCCTTGAGAGGCAAGGAAGTCCTCCTCTTCCTGCCTCTGTTCTGCCTCAAGTGCCCTGTCCATTATTCCACGCAGCGTGTGCTCCAACAGGTGGACAAGAGGTACAGTGTCACTGATGCATGCACTGTCACTGCTCACCATCCTCGTGGCCTCCTCAAATGGTGCCAGGACAGTGCATGCATCCCTGATCATGCCCCACTGGCGTGGAGAAAAAAAACCAAGCTCCCCTGACCCTGTCCTGGTGCCGTAGTCGCACAGGTACTCATTGATGGCCCTCTGCTGCGTGTGCAGCCGCTGCAGCATGGCCAACGTTGAGTTCCACCTGGTGGGCATGTCACATATAAGGCGGTTCTTGGGCAGGTTCAACTCCTTTTGCAGCTCAGCCAGGCGAGCACTGGCATTATAAGATCTGCGGAAATGCACACAGACTTTCCTGGCCTGCCTCAGGACATCCTGTAAGCCCGGGTACCTGCCCAAGAAGCGCTGCACCACCAGGTTAAGGACGTGAGCCACACAGGGCACATGGGTCAGTTGTCCCTGTCGGAGGGCGGAGAGGAGGTTGGTGCCATTGTCGCAAACCACCATTCCTGGCTTAAGCTGGCGTGGCGTCAACCACCTCTCGGCCTGGCCCTGCAGAGCAGACAGGACCTCTGCCCCAGTGTGGCTTCTGTCCCCCAAACACACCAGCGCAAGCACGGCATGGCATCTTTTTGCCTGCGTACTTGCGTAGCCCCGTGAACGGCTACGGAGCACCGCTGGTTCATAGGACAAACCACAGGAAGAGGCCATGGAGGAAGAAGAAGAGGAGGGGGTGGAGGAGAGAGGTGTGTCACAACCAGTAGTAGCATTTTGGAGGCGTGGCGGTGGGACAACCTCCAACACTACTGCACCTTGTCCTGAATCCTTCCCAGCTGCCAAAAGAGTGACCCAATGGGCCGTGAAAGAAAGGTAACGTCCCTGTCCATGCCTGCTGGACCATGAGTCAGCGGTAATATGCACCTTACCGCTGACCGCCCTGTCCAGCGAGGCCAAGACATTGCCTTCCACATGCCGGTAGAGAGCCGGAATAGCCTTCCGTGAGAAAAAGTGGCGTTTGGGAACCTGCCACTGAGGAACCGCACATTGCACAAACTCACGGAAGGGGGCCGAGTCTACCAACTGAAAAGGCAGCAGTTGAAGCGCTAGCAATTTAGCCAAGCTAGCATTCAACCGCTGGGCATGTGGATGGCTGGGAGTGAACTTCTTTCGACGGTCCAGCAGCTGGGGCAGGGAAATTTGCCTGCTAGAATCGGACGTCGGTGTACTGCTAGCAGAGTGGGCGCAAGTACTTGGCTGTGACACACCTAATTCTACACCTTCATTCCTCTCAGTGCATGTTTCAGAGAGGACTGAAGTTATAGTGGGGTTGGAGATCCCAGCTGATGCGGTGCAAGGAGAGGTCCGCTTTGTTCTTTGGTGTGGGTCTTTGAGGTAGGCTTGCCAACGAGCTGCATGGCAGGTCAACATATGTCTGGTCAGGCATGTGGTACCCAAGCGGCTGATGTTTTGGCCACGCGATATACGCTTGAGACATATGTTGCAAACAGCAGCTGTGCGATCTGATGCACTAGCCTCAAAAAAGGCCCACACCAAAGAACTTTTTGAATGACGGGCAGAGGCAGCGCCCTGCACAGGCGGAGCTCTGCGGTGTGATTCCGTCGGTGTACTGCCCTTACGCTGGCCACCAAAGGGCATCCTGCCTCGTTGGAGATGTGCCTCCTCCTCATCCTCCTCCTCCTCCTCTCTCCTATTAGGCACCCACGTGGAGTCATTGACCTCATCATCCCCTCCCTCCTCATCACTGGAGCCAATCTGGCAGTATGCTGCAGCTGCTGGAACATGACTGCCAGATTGGTGTCCTTCTTGAGCATCCCCTCTGTCTGCTCTCACCCTACTGCCTTCCTGTAGCTGGGTTTCATCATCAGACCCTTCGAAACGCTGGGCATCCTCCTGGAGCATGTACCCAACACTGTGCTCAAACAGTTCGGGGGACTCCTCAGGAGGAGGACATGGTGGGTCTAGGGAAGGAGTGACTGATGATGAGTCTGACATTGATACCAGGGAAGAGGACGCTTTGGCAGCTGCTTTGCCAGTACCCTGAGCCTGGGTGAGAGAGGATGAGGAGGAGGAGGAGGGCTTGGTCATCCACTCTACCAAGTCTTCGGCATGATGTGGCTCAACATGTCCAGCTGCCGAAAAGAAGGACAAGCGTGTCCCATGGCCATGTGCTGATGACAATGCACCGCGTCCACGACCAGCACTGTTGCCCCCAGACACAGAGCCTGCTTGCCCTCTTTTATTGCCTCCTGACTGTCTGCCTCTCCTTGTTTGCCTTCCAGACATTCTAATAGATGGCCTGCAGGGAGATGGGAAAAAAGCAATAAGGGCTACCTTCAGGTGTCCTTCTCTGTCCCTTGAAACAAGGACTTTCACAGTGAAAGAAACTGACACTGTCCCTACCTAGAGTTTTCTGTCCCTAGAATAAATGTTTTTTTTAATCACAATATAGCACAAGGACAATTCACTCAATGTCTCTCCAGGTCCCTGGAAACAAGGACTTGCAGAGTGAAAGAAACTGACACTGTCCCTACCTAGAGTTTTCTGTCCCTAGAATAAATGTTTTTTTTAAGCACAATATAGCACAAGGAAAATTAACTCACTGTCCTTACAGGTCCCTGGAAACAAGGACTTGCAGAGTGAAAGAAACTGACACTGTCCCTACCTAGAGTTTTCTGTCCCTAGAATAAATGTTTTTTTTAAGCACAATATAGCACAAGGACAATTAACTCACTGTCCTTACAGGTCCCTGGAAACAAGGACTTGCAGAGTGAAAAAAAAAAAACACTCTCCCTACCTACAGTTTTCTGTCCCTAGAAAAAATGTTTTTTTTAAGCACAATATAGCACAAGGACAATTAACTCACTGTCCTTACAGGTCCCTGGAAACAAGGACTTGCAGAGTGAAAGAAAAAAAACACTCTCCCTACCTACAGTTTTCTGTCCCTAGAAAAAATGTTTTTTTTAATCACAATATAGCACAAGGAAAATTAACTCACTGTCCTTACAGGTCCCTGGAAACAAGGACTTGCAGAGTGAAAGAAAAAAAACACTCTCCCTACCTACAGTTTTCTGTCCCTAGAAAAAATGTTTTTTTTAATCACAATATAGCACAAGGAAAATTAACTCACTGTCCTTACAGGTCCCTGGAAACAAGGACTTGCAGAGTGAAAGAAACTGACACTGTCCCTACCTAGAGTTTTCTGTCCCTAGAATAAATGTTTTTTTTAAGCACAATATAGCACAAGGACAATTAACTCACTGTCCTTACAGGTCCCTGGAAACAAGGACTTGCAGAGTGAAAGAAACTGACACTGTCCCTACCTAGAGTTTTCTGTCCCTAGAATAAATGTTTTTTTTAAGCACAATATAGCACAAGGAAAATTAACTCACTGTCCTTACAGGTCCCTGGAAACAAGGACTTGCAGAGTGAAAGAAACTGACACTGTCCCTACCTAGAGTTTTCTGTCCCTAGAATAAATGTTTTTTTTAAGCACAATATAGCACAAGGACAATTAACTCACTGTCCTTACAGGTCCCTGGAAACAAGGACTTGCAGAGTGAAAGAAAAAAAACACTCTCCCTACCTACAGTTTTCTGTCCCTAGAAAAAATGTTTTTTTTAAGCACAATATAGCACAAGGAAAATTAACTCACTGTCCTTACAGGTCCCTGGAAACAAGGACTTGCAGAGTGAAAGAAAAAAAACACTCTCCCTACCTACAGTTTTCTGTCCCTAGAAAAAATGTTTTTTTTAATCACAATATAGCACAAGGAAAATTAACTCACTGTCCTTACAGGTCCCTGGAAACAAGGACTTGCAGAGTGAAAGAAACTGACACTGTCCCTACCTAGAGTTTTCTGTCCCTAGAATAAATGTTTTTTTTAATCACAATATAGCACAAGGAAAATTAACTCACTGTCCTTACAGGTCCCTGGAAACAAGGACTTGCAGAGTGAAAGAAACTGACACTGTCCCTACCTAGAGTTTTCTGTCCCTAGAATAAATGTTTTTTTTAAGCACAATATAGCACAAGGACAATTAACTCACTGTCCTTACAGGTCCCTGGAAACAAGGACTTGCAGAGTGAAAGAAAAAAAACACTCTCCCTACCTACAGTTTTCTGTCCCTAGAAAAAATGTTTTTTTTAATCACAATATAGCACAAGGAAAATTAACTCACTGTCCTTACAGGTCCCTGGAAACAAGGACTTGCAGAGTGAAAGAAAAAAAACACTCTCCCTACCTACAGTTTTCTGTCCCTAGAAAAAATGTTTTTTTTAATCACAATATAGCACAAGGAAAATTAACTCACTGTCCTTACAGGTCCCTGGAAACAAGGACTTGCAGAGTGAAAGAAACTGACACTGTCCCTACCTAGAGTTTTCTGTCCCTAGAATAAATGTTTTTTTTTAATCACAATATAGCACAAGGAAAATTAACTCACTGTCCTTACAGGTCCCTGGAAACAAGGACTTGCAGAGTGAAAGAAACTGACACTGTCCCTACCTAGAGTTTTCTGTCCCTAGAATAAATGTTTTTTTTAATCACAATATAGCACAAGGAAAATTAACTCACTGTCCTTACAGGTCCCTGGAAACAAGGACTTGCAGAGTGAAAGAAACTGACACTGTCCCTACCTAGAGTTTTCTGTCCCTAGAATAAATGTTTTTTTTAATCACAATATAGCACAAGGAAAATTAACTCACTGTCCTTACAGGTCCCTGGAAACAAGGACTTGCAGAGTGAAAGAAACTGACACTGTCCCTACCTAGAGTTTTCTGTCCCTAGAATAAATGTTTTTTTTAAGCACAATATAGCACAAGGACAATTAACTCACTGTCCTTACAGGTCCCTGGAAACAAGGACTTGCAGAGTGAAAGAAAAAAAACACTCTCCCTACCTACAGTTTTCTGTCCCTAGAAAAAATGTTTTTTTTAATCACAATATAGCACAAGGAAAATTAACTCACTGTCCTTACAGGTCCCTGGAAACAAGGACTTGCAGAGTGAAAGAAAAAAAACACTCTCCCTACCTACAGTTTTCTGTCCCTAGAAAAAATGTTTTTTTTAATCACAATATAGCACAAGGAAAATTAACTCACTGTCCTTACAGGTCCCTGGAAACAAGGACTTGCAGAGTGAAAGAAACTGACACTGTCCCTACCTAGAGTTTTCTGTCCCTAGAATAAATGTTTTTTTTAATCACAATATAGCACAAGGAAAATTAACTCACTGTCCTTACAGGTCCCTGGAAACAAGGACTTGCAGAGTGAAAGAAACTGACACTGTCCCTACCTAGAGTTTTCTGTCCCTAGAATAAATGTTTTTTTTAATCACAATATAGCACAAGGAAAATTAACTCACTGTCCTTACAGGTCCCTGGAAACAAGGACTTGCAGAGTGAAAGAAACTGACACTGTCCCTACCTAGAGTTTTCTGTCCCTAGAATAAATGTTTTTTTTAATCACAATATAGCACAAGGAAAATTAACTCACTGTCCTTACAGGTCCCTGGAAACAAGGACTTGCAGAGTGAAAGAAACTGACACTGTCCCTACCTAGAGTTTTCTGTCCCTAGAATAAATGTTTTTTTTAATCACAATATAGCACAAGGAAAATTAACTCACTGTCCTTACAGGTCCCTGGAAACAAGGACTTGCAGAGTGAAAGAAACTGACACTGTCCCTACCTAGAGTTTTCTGTCCCTAGAATAAATGTTTTTTTTAAGCACAATATAGCACAAGGACAATTAACTCACTGTCCTTACAGGTCCCTGGAAACAAGGACTTGCAGAGTGAAAGAAAAAAAACACTCTCCCTACCTACAGTTTTCTGTCCCTAGAAAAAATGTTTTTTTTAATCACAATATAGCACAAGGAAAATTAACTCACTGTCCTTACAGGTCCCTGGAAACAAGGACTTGCAGAGTGAAAGAAACTGACACTGTCCCTACCTAGAGTTTTCTGTCCCTAGAATAAATGTTTTTTTTAATCACAATATAGCACAAGGACAATTAACTCACTGTCCTTACAGGTCCCTGGAAACAAGGACTTGCAGAGTGAAAGAAACTGACACTGTCCCTACCTAGAGTTTTCTGTCCCTAGAATAAATGTTTTTTTTAAGCACAATATAGCACAAGGACAATTAACTCACTGTCCTTACAGGTCCCTGGAAACAAGGACTTGCAGAGTGAAAGAAACTGACACTGTCCCTACCTAGAGTTTTCTGTCCCTAGAATAAATGTTTTTTTTAAGCACACTATAGCAGAAGCACAAAACACACTGACACTCTCCCTACCTATCCTTCTCTTTCCCTAAACTAAAGGAATCCAGGTTAAGCAAGAAAGAAATAACAGTCACTGTCCCTGCCTATGCTACTCTATCCCTGCTCCGGAACACACTACACTAGGCCGCCGTGCTGGCGGCCTTTTATAGTGTGGGGCGTGTACTAAACACCCTCAGCAATAATTGGCCACAGGCATCCTGCCTGTGGCCAATCATTGCTCTCCTCGCTGCCGGCGCTGTGATTGGCCAAGCATGCGGGGTCACAGTGCATGCTTGGCCAATCACAGCGCCTGGATGACACTGCGATGGCGTAGTGCATTGTGGGCCGTTCGCGTCACTCGAATTTGGCGCGAACGGCCCAAATCGTTCGATCTTCGTCGAACGATCGAACAGCCAATGTTCGAGTCGAACGTATGTTCGACTCGAACACGAAGCTCATCCCTAGTCAGGAGCCAATAACAGAGGGCAAGCAGGCTCTGTGTCTAGAGACAACAGTGCTGGTCGTGGACGCGGTGCATCGTCATCAGCACCTGGCCATGGGACACGCTTGTCCTTATTTTCAGCAGCTGGACGTGTTGAGCCGCATCATGCCGAAGACTTGGTAGAGTGGATGACCAAGCCCTCCTCATCCTCCTCATCCTCTCTCACCCAGGCTCAGGGTACTGGTAAAGCAGCTGCCAAAGCGTCCTCTTCCTTCGTATTAATGTCATCATCAGTCACTCCTTCCCTAGACCCACCGTGTCCTCCTGAGGAGTCCCCCGAACTGTTTGAGCACAGTGTTGGGTACATGCTCCAGGAGGATGCCCAGCGTTTCGAAGGGTCTGATGATGATACCCAGTTAGAGGAAAGCAGTAGCGTGAGAGCAGAGATAGGGGATGCTCAAGAAGGACAGCAATCTGGCAGTCATGTTCCAGCAGCTGCAGCATACTGCCAGATTGGCTCCAGTGATGATGAGGAGGGAGGGGATGATGAGGTCACTGACTCCACGTGGGTGCCTGATAGGAGAGAGGAGGAGGAGGATGAGGAGGAGGCACATCTCCAACGAGGCAGGATGCCCTCGGGGGGCCAGCGTAAGGGCAGCACACCGACTGAATAACACCGCAGAGCTCCGCCTGTGCAGGGCGCTGCCTCTGCCCGTTATTCCAAAAGTTCTTTGGTGTGGGCCTTTTTTGAGTCGAGTGCATCAGATCGCACCGCTGCTGTTTGTAACATATGTCTGAAGCGTATCTCGCGTGGCCAAAACATCAGCCGCTTGGGCACCACATGCTTGACCAGACATATGTTGACCTGCCATGCAGCTCGTTGGCAAGCATATCTTAAAGACCCACACCAAAGAACAAAGTGGACCTCTCCTTGCTCCTCATCAGCTGGGATCTCAAACCCCACTGTACCTTCAGTTCTCTCTGAAACCTGCACTGAGAGGAATGAAGGTGTAGAATTAGGTGTGTCACAGCCAAGTACTTGCGGGCACTCTGCTAGCAGTACACAGACGTCCGATTCTAGCAGGAAAATTTCCCTGCCCCAGCTGCTGGACCGTCGAAAGAAGTTCACTCCCAGCCATCCACATGCCCAGCGGTTGAATGCTAGCTTGGCTAAATTGCTAGCAATTCAACTGTTGCCTTTTCAGTTGGTAGACTCGGCCCCCTTCCGTGAGTTTGTGCAATGTGCGGTTCCTCAGTGGCAGGTTCCCAAACGCCACTTTTCTCACGGAAGGCGATTCCGGCTCTCTACTGGCATGTGGAAGGCAATGTCCATGCCTCGCTGGACAGGGCGGTCAGCGGTAAGGTGCATATTACCGCTGACTCATGGTCCAGCAGGCATGGACAGGGACGTTACCTTTCTTTCACAGCCCATTGGGTCACTTTTTGGGCAGCTGGGAAGAATGCAGGACAAGGTGCAGTAGTGTTGGAGGTTGTTCCGCCGCCACGCCTCCAAAATGCTACTACTGGTTGTTGTGACACACCTCTCTACTCCACCCCCTCCTCTTCTTCTTCCTCCATGGCCTCTTCCTGTGCTTTGTCCTCGGAACTAGCAGTGCTCCGTAGGCGTTCAAGGGGCTACACAAGTACGCAGGCAAAAAGATGCCATGCCGTGCTTGCGCTGGTGTGTTTGGGGGACAGGAGCCACACTGGGGCAGAGGTTCTGTCTGCTCTGCAGGCCTAGAGGTGGTTGACGCCACGCCAGCTTATGCCAGGAATGGTGGTTTGCGACAATGGCACCAACCTCCTCTCCGCCCTCGACAGGGACAACTGACCCATGTGCCCTGTGTGACTCACGTCCTTAACCTGGTGGTGCAGCGGTTCTTGGGCAGGTACCCGGGCTTACAGGATGTCCTGAGGCAGGCCAGGAAAGTCTGTGTGCATTTCCGCAGATCATATAATGCCAGTGCTCGGCTGGCTGAGCTGCAAAAGGAGTTGAACCTGCCCAAGAACCGCCTTATATGTGACATGCCCACCAGGTGGAACTCAACGTTGGCCATGCTGCAGCGGCTGCAGACGCAGCAGAGGGCCATCAATGAGTACCTGTGCGACTACGGCACCAGGACAGGATCAGGGGAGCTCGGTTTTTTTTCACCACGCCAGTGGGGCATGATCAGGGATGCATGCACTGTCCTGGCACCATTTGAGGAGGCCACGAGGATGGTGAGCAGTGACAGTGCATGCATCAGTGACACTGTACCTCTTATCCACCTGTTGGAGCATACGCTGCGTGGAATAATGGACAGGGCACTTGAGGCAGAACAGAGGCAGGAAGAGGAGGACTTCCTTGCCTCTCAAGGCCCCCTTTACCCAGACAGTGTTCCTTCTGTCCCACCCATCACACAGGAAGAGGACGAGGAGGACGAGGAGGAGGAGGATTGTGTCAGCATGGAGGTGGAGCATGGCACTCAGCATCAACAGCAGCAGTCTTTTAGGGATGATTTACAGTCCCAACAAACCCGTGGACTTGTACGTTGCTGGGAGGAGGTGGTTGCGGATCATGTCGTCCTTAGTGACCCAGAGGACTCCGGACCGAATGCCTCAGCTAACCTACGCTGCATGGCCTCCCTGATCCTGAAAAGTCTGCGGAAGGATCCTCGTATTCTTCGGATCAAGGAGAGGGACCATTACTGGCTGGCCACTCTCCTTGATCCACAGTACAAGGGTAAGGTTGCGGACCTTATCTTGCCGTCGCAGAGGGAGCAGAGGATGAGACATCTCCGGGAGGCCTTGCAGAAAGGTCTGTGCAACGCGTTACCAGAGACTGGGAGGTTAAAAACTCCTTGTCCTGGACAACGAGTTGCTGAGGCTTCGGTCAGTGGCAGAAGGAGCGGTGGAGAAGGTGGCCATCTGATCGATGCGTTCAGACAATTTTTTAGTCCGCAGCCCCAAGGTATGATCGGTTCCAGCAACCATCGCCAGCGTCTGATATACATGGTGCAGGAATACCTAGGGGCAAGGTCAGACTTGGACACCTTTCCCACCGAAAATCCTCTGGCTTACTGGGTGTTGAGGATGGATCACTGGCCAGAGCTTGCACAGTATGCAATTGAGCTACTGGCCTGTCCTGCATCCAGCGTTCTTTCGGAACGCACATTCACTAGAGTATCTGGGAGAGGTTACAGTGTCGTGGCACCAGCACCAGTGCCAAAGGCCCAATTTTTCTGCCCCTGTTTAACAGGGGCGTGTAATTACAATTTTTGATGCAATACTTTGCAACAGGGCTCATTGCTGTGCTCCAAATTCAGTATCTGTGAGGGGTTGCAGTGCTGTGGCACCAGTGCCTAAGGCCCAATTTTTCTGCCCCTGTTTAACAGGGGCGTGTAATTACAATTTTTGATGCAATACTTTGCAACAGGTCTCATTGCTGTGCTCCAAGTTCAGTATCTGTGAGGAGTTGCAGTGTTGTGGCACTAGTGTCTAAGGCCCAATTTTTCTGCCCCTGTTTAACAGGGGCGTGTAATTACAATTTTTGATGCAATACTTTGCAACAGGGCTCATTGCTGTGCTCCAAGTTCAGTATCTGTGAGGAGTTGCAGTGTTGTGGCACCAGTGCCTAAGGCCCAATTTTTCTGCCCCTGTTTAACAGGGGCATGTAATTAAAATTTTTGATGCAATACTTTGCAACAGGGCTCATTGCTGTGCTCCAAGTACAGTATCTGTGATGGGTTGCAGTGTTGTGGCACCAGTGCCTAAGGCCCAATTTTTCTGCCCCTGTTTAACAGGGGCATGTAATTACAATTCTTGATCTAATAATTCACAGCAGGGCCCATTCATGCGCCCACCAAGAGTAACTGTGAGGGCTTACAGTGTTGTGACAACACCACCACCACCACCACCACCAAAGGCCCAATTTTTCAGCCCCTGCTCAACAGAGCCATGCAATTACAATTCTTGATCTAATAATTCACAGCAGGGCCCATTCATGCGCCCACCAAGAGTAACTGTGAGGGCTTACAGTGTTGTGGCACCAGGACCACCACCAAAGGCCCAATTTTTCCTACCAATGTTCAACAATGGCATGTAAATACAATTCCTGATATAATAGTTCACAGCAGGGCGTTCCAGCGCCCACCAAGAATAACTGTGAGGGCTCACAGTGTTGTGGCAACACCAACATGTAAGGGGCAAATTTCAGCAGAGTATATACGGCAGGCCCCTACTTTTAAACATCCAACTTACAAACGTCTCTACTTGCAAACGGAAGGAGACAACAGGAAGTGAGAGGAAATCTACCCCTAGGAGGGGAAATTCTCTCCTGTAAGAGTTAATATGGGAAAAAGGTGTCTCCTCTCTACTGATGCTTTATCACCAATCCCTGTTTCAATAAAAACCCCACTTTTCAAAAACATTTGTCATTGGGACGGAAAGTGAGGTGAAATGTTCTGAACAAGGGGCACAGACAGCAAAACAAAGGTTACAGGGGTGATAACCCTTCCCTATGTTTTCCAAAAAGCTTAAAAATAGATTTTTTGGCTGGAGCTACACTTAAACAATGTACGTGGTCAAAATTACAAACAGATTCTACATACTGTAAGAACAAACCTACAGTCCCTGTCTTGTTTGCACCGCCTGTATACTGCTGTTCAGAGTACATAGGGCCTTTTTTATTTTGTGTGCCGGGTTCCCCTTAATATGCATACAAGACCCAAAGGAGCTGGTAATGGGCTGGGGTAGGGGGGCTGGTGGGGTAGCCATGCCATTTTTCTCAAAGATTTTCATCCATATTACCGGGACCAGACATTACATTAAAGCCGCAAGCAATTTTAAATGTCTTTTTTTTTCTTTACAAATGTCATTTTGTGCAGGGACAGTTCTAAACACGGGAAACACATGCCACTTCACAGGCATACTTTAGACACCCCCCAGGTACGATATTTAAAGGAATAGTTCACTTTTTTTTTTTTCACTTTATGCATCATTAAAATGACTGCTCCAGAAAAAAAACGTCAGTTTTTAAAACTTCTTTTTGCATTGATACATGTCCCCTGGGGCAGAACCCGGGTCCCCAAACCCTTTTTAGGACAATAACATGCATATTAGTCGTTATAATTAGCACTTTAGATTTCGAACGTTCACGTCCATTGTATTTTAATAGGGTTCTAACGTTCGCGCGAACTTTCGATCCGTTCGAAGGTTCTGGTGCGGGGGGTGTTCAGCTCATCCCTGCTCCTTATCATACAATTTCTTTTTTAGGATTGTGCTCTGTTCAATATGTAGCGGCCTCACCCCTCTCACCCCTTCTTCTCGGCTTGTTGTCTGGTCTAGGGGGATTAGGGAGGAGGGGTGCGGTACACTACGGCCTATGTCCTCTTATGTGTAGAGGTGAAAGCCAACACCTGTTTACCTTTGGGTCGTGTGCATAACCCAGAGCCAAGTCCGTTCTATAGATGACCCCCCTTTGCTCCCAGTAACTGAAGTTCCACACCACTGAAAAGGTCCAACTCTTATTTATTCTCTGACAGCAATAAATCGTCCTTTAACAGCAGACAGATTGTGACCCAAAGAACAGTTCAGTACAAGTGGGGAGTAGGTCAAGGCACAATCCTCAAACAGAACTAACCATTGTAGTGTCACCAATGGTTATGACGCACAGCCGCTGCCACCGACCGTGTAGAACAGGAACAGAATTACCTTCGCTAAATGCAGCCCCTGTCAGAGGTAAGACATCCTTCCAAGAGAGTTACCAGAGGCCCGCCGTCACCAGCAATGCTGCGCCGGACTGTTCGGAGGGGTTACGCTCCCTGGCCTCCTCGTCTCAGATTCGGGCGCCCAACACCTTAGGGCCCCTCGGACTCTTCCACCCCTGCGGAACCCAGTCGAAGGTACTGGGCCTTGGGCCTCCTCAGTAGTACCTCACCCCAGGCTGAAGGTGCCTGGGATGGACTCCATCTCCCGCTCCGGCCAGGTCAAGGGCACCTGGGCCCGGAACTCCGGAACACCGGCACCCAGGCTGAAGGTGCCTGGGCGTGGCTGTGACCTCCGACTCTGAACCTCGTGTTGAGGGCATCTCTCCCTTTTATCTCCTCTCCCGACAGGCACAGCAGGTTCCCCGCCCCACCGTACGGCTGCCGAAACAGGACAAAAAAGGAACAGCACTGCAGTGATGGTTCAACCCCGGCCCAGGGTGGCAGCGCCACCCACAGGCCGCAGGGAACTGCACACCACTGGAGTCCTCCGCAAACAGAAAATGGTCCCAAATTCCCTAACAATCGGTGCATCTGGGTCACACTACCACCCAGATGCTCCCCCTAAATTTAAATACCCGCTACAAATATAATCAATTTTTTGGTGCAATTACGCCGCAATCTGCAAAATTGGCCTCTAGGGATATTGTTTGTCCACTTTTTATAGTGGCAACTTTTGAAATGAAGCAGAGAATTACCTGCTGTGGGCTTGAAGTGTTTTTTTGCCTGGATATCTTTGTCTGAATGATAAAGATCCAAATCAAGAAAAGTCAGTTTATCCTTATCCCAAACATGGGTAAAAGACAAACCACGTGTATTATTATTGCAATGATTGACAAAATCACTGATGACATCGCCACCACCATCCCAGATGATGACGATGTCATCAATGTACCTGCCATAAAAAAAAAAAAAAATTAAAAAGGGTTATTAGACCACATGTATCTGTCCTCCCATAGACCCATGGCCAGGTTGGCGTATGAGGGCACAAAATTTGCGCCCATTGCAGTGCCCTTAATCTGTAGAAAATATTGCTGGTCAAAACAAAAATAATTGTGTGTTAAACAAAATTTGGTACAATCTAATATGAAATTCGCCTGTTCACTTCCCATGTAGGGATTTTCAGAAAGGAAATGAGCTATAGCTGCCAAGCCAAATTCATGGGGTATGGAGGTGTAAAGAGAAGCTACGTCCAGAGACATCCAAACGTAGTCCTCTTCCCACCTATATTGTTTAAGCTGATCCAAGAGATGAGTACCATCTCGGATCTAGGATCGCAGGCCTTGGGCCAAGGGTTGTAGATGGTAATCAATGTATTTTGATAAACCAGAAGTGATACTGTCCATGGCAGCTATAATAGGTCTACCTGGGGGATGATCAATGCTCTTATGGATCTTGGGGATGTGGTAAAAGTAAGGGGTGTGATAATAGTCTCTGCGTAAGAAAAAGGCCTAATTTTTACTGATTGTGTTTTTGGACAGAGCTAACTTAATCAATGTATCAATTTCTGTTTTATACTTTGGTAAGGGGTCAGATCTTAGCTTGGAATATGTCTGCTTGTCACCTAATAGACGTTCTGCCTCCAAGATGTACTTATCACGGTCTTGTATGACAATACCTCCGCCTTTATCGGCGGTTTTTATTATGATGACCTCATTTTTAGTAAGACAAGACAAGCGCAATATTTTCTTGCCGAGTGAGGTGGCCAAGTGCGGAAGTGTTGGTGGTGGGGTGGGAGCACATCCTCTTAAGATCAGTGAAGACCATGTTGTAAAAGGTGATAAGATGGGGTCCTCTGGACTGATGTGGATAAAATGTAGATTTAGGTTTCAATGGAGTGTGTATGATGGGAGGAGAAGTGCAGAGATGTTGAGTGAAAAGATCAAGTCTTGTGTGAGACTCGTCATGATAAAATTGCTCAAGTATCTCTATAACATCGATATCAAAATTAAATTCACACATGTCTACCTCTGACTCCGAGGCATCCACAGTGTTGGTGTCCAATGTATGTTTAGATTTTTTAATTTGGAAGAATCTCTTGAGAGTCAGATTCCTAACATATCTATTGAGATCTTTAAACAGTAAAAATGGATCTGGTTTATTTGAAGGTGCAAAATTCAACCCCCGCCCAAGCAGTGAGGTTTCAGCTGGTGTTAGATTATGTTTGGACAGATTATATATTTTCACAGTTTCCAGGTTTTAGTGCATTTTTGTCTTCTAGTTCTGTTTCTGCCCCCTCTGCAGCCTCTTCTGCAAATTTTCTTTTGCTTGACAAGACCGGAGAGAGGTTCTGTACTAAAAAAGAGGGAATGGGTAAAGGAACAGAGTTGTCATGAAGATTTTGAGGATTTTGAGGACCACTCTGTTGTCTCCTCTATGTCTCCAAAACTAATAGGTGTTGACTTATTGGAACGTGTTGAAAAACATGAGTTGGAATTTGTATTATTCGAAAAAAGTGTGGGTAAACTATTTATGGGATCAGAGACGATGTGTAGGTCAGAAGGGTCATTATTCTCTAGTATCATCTCAGAAATGCCCATGTGAAGTAGTTGTGTGCTACTTTGGGCCAATTCCGAGGGGCCAGAGTTATCACGACTTTGTGTCATGGTTTGCGAGCTGGTGCGATTATAAAACACACTCAAATCCTGAAAAAGTTTGGTTTTGGGAAAATCTTTTGGTTGTGGGAGTTTGGCTGATAGGTGATTGAGGTCTTTTTGTAGACTGTAGAGAATTTTTCTTAAGTTGATGTTTAATTGTAGTGATGAGCCGAACACCCCCGGGTTCGGTTCGCACCAGAACCCGTGAACGGACCGAAAGTTCGTACGAACATTAGAACCCTATTAAATACAATGGATGCGAACGTTCGAATTCTAAAGTGCTAATTATAACAACTATTATGCATGTTATTGTCCTAAAAAGGGTTTGGGAACCCGGGTTCTGCACCAGGGGACATGTATCAATGCAAAAAGAAGTTTTAAAAACGGTCGTTTTTCGGGAGCAGTCATTTTAATGATGCATAAAGTGAAAAAAAAAAAGTCAAATATTCCTTTAAATATCGTACCTGGGGGGTGTCTATAGTATGCCTGTGAAGTGCCACGTGTTTCCCGTGTTTAGAACTGTCCCTGCACAAAATGACACTTCTAAAGGAAAAAAAAGCCATTTAAAACTGCTTGCGGCTTTAATGTAATGTCTGGTCCCGGTAATATGGATGAAAATCTTTAATAAAAATGGCATAGCTACCCCATGACCCCCCCCCCCTCCTACCCCAGCCCATTACCAGCCCCTTTGGGTCTTGTATGGATATTAAGGGGAACCCCGCACATAAAATAAAAAAGGCCCTATATACTCTGAACAGCCGTATACAGGCGGTGCATACAAGACAGGGACTGTAGGTTTGTTCTTATGTAGAATCTGTTTGTAATTTTGAACAGGTACATTGTTGAAGTGTAGCTCCAGCCCAAAAATCTATTTTTAAACTTTTTGGAAAACATAGGTAAGGGTTATCACCCCTGTAACATTTGTTTTGCTGTCTGTGCCCCTGTTCAGAACATTTCACCTCACTTTCCGTCCCAATGACAACTGTTTTTGAAATGTGGTGTTTTTCTTGAAACAAGGATTGCTGATAAAGCATCAGTACAGAGGAGACACCTTTCTCCCATATTTATTCTTACAGGAGAGAATTTTCCTTCGTAGTGGTAGATTTCCTCTCACTTCCTGTTGTCTTCTTGCGTTTGCAAGTAGGAGTCGTTTGTAAGTTGGATGTTTGAAAGTAGGGACCTGCCGTATATACTCTGCAGAAATAGGCCCCTTAGTTGTTGGTGTTGGCACAACACTGTAAGCACTCACAGTTACTCTTGGTTGGTGCTGGAACGCCCTGCTGTCAACTATTATATCAGGAATTTTAATTACATATAATTGTTGAACAGTGGTAGTAAAAATTGGGCCTTTGATGGTGGTGCTGGTGCCACAACACTGTAAGCCCTGACAGTTACTCTTGGTGGGTGCAGCAATGGGCCCTGCTGTGAATTATTAGATCAAGAATTGTAATTGCATGCCCCTGTTGAACAGGGGCTGAAAAATTGGGCCTTTCGTGGTGGTGGTGGTGGTGTTGCCACAACACTGTAAGCCCTCAGAGTTACTCTTGGTGGGTGCAGCAATGGGCCCTGCTGTGAATTATTAGATCAAGAATTGTAATTGCATGCCCCTGTTGAACAGGGGCTGAAAAATTGGGCCTTAGGCACTGGTGGCACAACACTACAACCCCTCACAGATACTGTACTTGGAGCACAGCAATGAGCCCTGTTGCAAAGTATTGCTTCAAAAATTGTAATGACACGCCCCTGTTAAACAGGGGCTGAAAAATTGGGCCTTAGGCACTGGTGCCACAACACTCCAACCCCTCACAGATACTGTACTTGGAGCACAGCAATGAGCCCTATGGCAAATTATTGCTAAAAAAATTGTAATTACACGCCCCTGTAAAACAGGGGCTGAAAAATTGGGCCTTAGCCACTGGTGGCGGCACCCATAAACAAAAATGATCTTCCAAGCTATCATCATCAATCGTATCATTGAGGACTCGGAGGAGGAGGATAGCCAGTCAACATAACAGCACAGGCACTCAGCATCAGCATCAGTCTTGAAGGGATGTGACATGTTAAAATCAATTAGTCTGTTATATCAGCATCAGGTGTGTGGTAGCTGGTGGTGATCCAAGACTGGTTCATCTTGATGAAAGTCAGTCGATCAACCGAGTCGGTGGACAGGCGCACCTTGTGATCCGTGACAAATCCTCCAGCAGCACTGAATGTGCGTTCCGAAAGAACGCTGGATGCAGGACAGGCCAGTAGCTCAATTGCATACTGTGCAAGCTCTGGCCAGTGATCCATCCTCAAGACCCAGTAAGCCAGAGGATTTTCGGTGGGGAAGGTGTCCAAGTCTGACCTTGCCCCTAGATATTCCTGCACCATGTTTATCAGACGCTGGCGATGGTTGCTGGAACCGATCATACTTTGGGGCTGCGGACTAAAGAATTGTCTGAACGCATCGGTCAGACGGCCACCTTCCCCACCACTCCTTCTTTGACTGGCCGAAGCCTCAGCAACCCGTTGTCCAGGACCAGGAGTTTGTAACCTCCCAGTCTCTGGGAACGCGTTGCACAGACCTTTCTGCAAGGCCTCCCGGAGTTGTCTCATCCTCTGCTCCCTCTGCGAAGGTAACATAAGGTCCGCAACCTTACCCTTGTACCGTGGATCAAGGAGAGTGGCCAGCCAGTAATGGTCCCTCTCCTTGATCCGAAGAATACAAGGATCCTTCCGCAGACTTTGCAGGATCAGGGAGGCCATGCAGCGTAGGTTTGCTGAGGCATTCGCTCCGGAGTCCTCTGGGTCACTAAGGACGACATGATCCGCAGCCACCTCCTCCCAGCCACGTACAAGTCCACTGGTTTCTTGGGACTGTAAATCATCCCTAAAAGACTGCTGCTGATGATGCTGAGTGCCAGCCTCCACCTCCATGCTGACACAATCCTCCTCCTCCTCCTCCTCCTCCTCCTCTTCCTGTGCGATGGGTGGGACAGAAGGAACACTGTCTGGGTAAAGGGGGCCTTGAGAGGCAAGGAAGTCCTCCTCTTCCTGCCTCTGTTCTGCCTCAAGTGCCCTGTCCATTATTCCACGCAGCGTGTGCTCCAACAGGTGGACAAGAGGTACAGTGTCACTGATGCATGCACTGTCACTGCTCACCATCCTCGTGGCCTCCTCAAATGGTGCCAGGACAGTGCATGCATCCCTGATCATGCCCCACTGGCGTGGAGAAAAAAAACCAAGCTCCCCTGACCCTGTCCTGGTGCCGTAGTCGCACAGGTACTCATTGATGGCCCTCTGCTGCGTGTGCAGCCGCTGCAGCATGGCCAACGTTGAGTTCCACCTGGTGGGCATGTCACATATAAGGCGGTTCTTGGGCAGGTTCAACTCCTTTTGCAGCTCAGCCTGGCGAGCACTGGCATTATAAGATCTGCGGAAATGCACACAGACTTTCCTGGCCTGCCTCAGGACATCCTGTAAGCCCGGGTACCTGCCCAAGAAACGCTGCACCACCAGGTTAAGGACGTGAGCCACACAGGGCACATGGGTCAGTTGTCCCTGTCGGAGGGCGGAGAGGAGGTTGGTGCCATTGTCGCAAACCACCATTCCTGGCTTAAGCTGGCGTGGCGTCAACCACCTCTCGGCCTGGCCCTGCAGAGCAGACAGGACCTCTGCCCCAGTGTGGCTTCTGTCCCCCAAACACACCAGCGCAAGCACGGCATGGCATCTTTTTGCCTGCGTACTTGCGTAGCCCCGTGAACGGCTACGGAGCACCGCTGGTTCATAGGACAAACCACAGGAAGAGGCCATGGAGGAAGAAGAAGAGGAGGGGGTGGAGGAGAGAGGTGTGTCACAACCAGTAGTAGCATTTTGGAGGCGTGGCGGTGGAACAACCTCCAACACTACTGCACCTTGTCCTGCATCCTTCCCAGCTGCCAAAAGAGTGACCCAATGGGCCGTGAAAGAAAGGTAACGTCCCTGTCCATGCCTGCTGGACCATGAGTCAGCGGTAATATGCACCTTACCGCTGACCGCCCTGTCCAGCGAGGCCAAGACATTGCCTTCCACATGCCGGTAGAGAGCCGGAATAGCCTTCCGTGAGAAAAAGTGCCGTTTGGGAACCTGCCACTGAGGAACCGCACATTGCACAAACTCACGGAAGGGGGCCGAGTCTACCAACTGAAAAGGCAGCAGTTGAAGCGCTAGCAATTTAGCCAAGCTAGCATTCAACCGCTGGGCATGTGGATGGCTGGGAGTGAACTTCTTTCGACGGTCCAGCAGCTGGGGCAGGGAAATTTGCCTGCTAGAATCGGACGTCGGTGTACTGCTAGCAGAGTGGCCGCAAGTACTTGGCTGTGACACACCTAATTCTACACCTTCATTCCTCTCAGTGCATGTTTCAGAGAGGACTGAAGTTATAGTGGGGTTGGAGATCCCAGCTGATGCGGTGCAAGGAGAGGTCCGCTTTGTTCTTTGGTGTGGGTCTTTGAGGTAGGCTTGCCAACGAGCTGCATGGCAGGTCAACATATGTCTGGTCAGGCATGTGGTACCCAAGCGGCTGATGTTTTGGCCACGCGATATACGCTTGAGACATATGTTGCAAACAGCAGCTGTGCGATCTGATGCACTAGCCTCAAAAAAGGCCCACACCAAGGAACTTTTTGAATGACGGGCAGAGGCTGCGCCCTGCACAGGCGGAGCTCTGCGGTGTGATTCCGTCGGTGTACTGCCCTTACGCTGGCCACCAAAGGGCATCCTGCCTCGTTGGAGATGTGCCTCCTCCTCATCCTCCTCCTCCTCCTCTCTCCTATTAGGCACCCACGTGGAGTCAGTGACCTCATCATCCCCTCCCTCCTCATCACTGGAGCCAATCTGGCAGTATGCTGCAGCTGCTGGAACATGACTGCCAGATTGGTGTCCTTCTTGAGCATCCCCTCTGTCTGCTCTCACGCTACTGCCTTCCTGTAGCTGGGTTTCATCATCAGACCCTTCGAAACGCTGGGCATCCTCCTGGAGCATGTACCCAACACTGTGCTCAAACAGTTCGGGGGACTCCTCAGGAGGAGGACATGGTGGGTCTAGGGAAGGATTGACTGATGATGAGTCTGACATTGATACCACGGAAGAGGACGCTTTGGCAGCTGCTTTGCCAGTACCCTGAGCCTGGGTGAGAGAGGAGGAGGAGGAGGGCTTGGTCATCCACTCTACCAAGTCTTTGGCATGATGTGGCTCAACATGTCCAGCTGCCGAAAAGAAGGACAAGCGTGTCCCATGGCCATGTGCTGATGACAATGCACCGCGTCCACGACCAGCACTGTTGCCCCCAGACACAGAGCCTGCTTGCCCTCTTTTATTGCCTCCTGACTGTCTGCCTCTCCTTGTTTGCCTTCCAGACATTCTAATAGATGGCCTGCAGGGAGATGGGAAAAAAGCAATAAGGGCTACCTTCAGGTGTCCTTCTCTGTCCCTTTACTTAAGGATTTCTAAATATGGTTGAGGATTATTGCTTTTGCACAGAATAGCACAACGACAATTTCCCTGACTGTCCAAAAAACAAGGATTTCAAAGATGGTTGATGAGGAATGCTTTAGCACACTATAGCACAAGGAGAATTCCCCTCACTTTCCTTCTTTGTCCCTAGAAACAAGGACTGGCACAGTGAAAGAAACTGACACTCTCCCTACCTAGAGTTTTCTGTCCCTAGAAAAAAAGTTTTTTTAAAGCACACTATAGCACAAGGAGAATTCCCCTCACTTTCCTTCTTTGTCCCTAGAAACAAGGACTGGGACAGTGAAAGAAACTGACACTCTCCCTACCTAGAGTTTTCTGTCCCTAGAAAAAAAGTTTTTTTAAAGCACACTATAGCACAAGGAGAAATCCCCTCACTTTCCTTCTTTGTCCCTAGAAACAAGGACTGGCACAGTGAAAGAAACTGACACTCTCCCTACCTAGAGTTTTCTGTCCCTAGAAATAATGTTTTTTTAAAGCACACTATAGCACAAGGAGAATTCCCCTCACTTTCCTTCTTTGTCCCTAGAAACAAGGACTGGGACAGTGAAAGAAACTGACACTCTCCCTACCTAGAGTTTTCTGTCCCTAGAAAAAAAGTTTTTTTAAAGCACACTATAGCACAAGGAGAATTCCCCTCACTTTCCTTCTTTGTCCCTAGAAACAAGGACTGGCACAGTGAAAGAAACTGACACTCTCCCTACCTACAGTTTTCTGTCCCTAGAAAAAATGTTTTTTTAAAGCACACTATAGCACAAGGAGAAATCCCCTCACTTTCCTTCTTTGTCCCTAGAAACAAGGACTGGGACAGTGAAAGAAACTGACACTCTCCCTACCTAGAGTTTTCTGTCCCTAGAAAAAAAGTTTTTTTAAAGCACACTATAGCACAAGGAGAATTCCCCTCACTTTCCTTCTTTGTCCCTAGAAACAAGGACTGGCACAGTGAAAGAAACTGACACTCTCCCTACCTAGAGTTTTCTGTCCCTAGAAATAATGTTTTTTTAAAGCACACTATAGCACAAGGAGAAATCCCCTCACTTTCCTTCTTTGTCCCTAGAAACAAGGACTGGCACAGTGAAAGAAACTGACACTCTCCCTACCTAGAGTTTTCTGTCCCTAGAAATAATGTTTTTTTAAAGCACACTATAGCACAAGGAGAAATCCCCTCACTTTCCTTCTTTGTCCCTAGAAACAAGGACTGGCACAGTGAAAGAAACTGACACTCTCCCTACCTACAGTTTTCTGTCCCTAGAAAAAATGTTTTTTTAAAGCACACTATAGCACAAGGAGAAATCCCCTCACTTTCCTTCTTTGTCCCTAGAAACAAGGACTGGCACAGTGAAAGAAACTGACACTCTCCCTACCTAGAGTTTTCTGTCCCTAGAAATAATGTTTTTTTAAAGCACACTATAGCACAAGGAGAAATCCCCTCACTTTCCTTCTTTGTCCCTAGAAACAAGGACTGGCACAGTGAAAGAAACTGACACTCTCCCTACCTACAGTTTTCTGTCCCTAGAAAAAATGTTTTTTTAAAGCACACTATAGCACAAGGAGAAATCCCCTCACTTTCCTTCTTTGTCCCTAGAAACAAGGACTGGGACAGTGAAAGAAACTGACACTCTCCCTACCTAGAGTTTTCTGTCCCTAGAAAAAAAGTTTTTTTAAAGCACACTATAGCACAAGGAGAATTCCCCTCACTTTCCTTCTTTGTCCCTAGAAACAAGGACTGGCACAGTGAAAGAAACTGACACTCTCCCTACCTAGAGTTTTCTGTCCCTAGAAAAAATGTTTTTTTAAAGCACACTATAGCACAAGGAGAAATCCCCTCACTTTCCTTCTTTGTCCCTAGAAACAAGGACTGGCACAGTGAAAGAAACTGACACTCTCCCTACCTAGAGTTTTCTGTCCCTAGAAATAATGTTTTTTTAAAGCACACTATAGCACAAGGAGAATTCCCCTCACTTTCCTTCTTTGTCCCTAGAAACAAGGACTGGGACAGTGAAAGAAACTGACACTCTCCCTACCTAGAGTTTTCTGTCCCTAGAAAAAAAGTTTTTTTAAAGCACACTATAGCACAAGGAGAATTCCCCTCACTTTCCTTCTTTGTCCCTAGAAACAAGGACTGGCACAGTGAAAGAAACTGACACTCTCCCTACCTACAGTTTTCTGTCCCTAGAAAAAATGTTTTTTTAAAGCACACTATAGCACAAGGAGAAATCCCCTCACTTTCCTTCTTTGTCCCTAGAAACAAGGACTGGGACAGTGAAAGAAACTGCCACTCTCCCTACCTAGAGTTTTCTGTCCCTAGAAAAAAAGTTTTTTTAAAGCACACTATAGCACAAGGAGAATTCCCCTCACTTTCCTTCTTTGTCCCTAGAAACAAGGACTGGCACAGTGAAAGAAACTGACACTCTCCCTACCTAGAGTTTTCTGTCCCTAGAAATAATGTTTTTTTAAAGCACACTATAGCACAAGGAGAAATCCCCTCACTTTCCTTCTTTGTCCCTAGAAACAAGGACTGGCACAGTGAAAGAAACTGACACTCTCCCTACCTAGAGTTTTCTGTCCCTAGAAAAAAAGTTTTTTTAAAGCACACTATAGCACAAGGAGAATTCCCCTCACTTTCCTTCTTTGTCCCTAGAAACAAGGACTGGCACAGTGAAAGAAACTGACACTCTCCCTACCTAGAGTTTTCTGTCCCTAGAAATAATGTTTTTTTAAAGCACACTATAGCACAAGGAGAAATCCCCTCACTTTCCTTCCTTGTCCCTAGAAACAAGGACTGGCACAGTGAAAGAAACTGACACTCTCCCTACCTCGAGTTTTCTGTCCCTAGAAATAATGTTTTTTTAAAGCACACTATAGCACAAGGAGAAATCCCCTCACTTTCCTTCTTTGTCCCTAGAAACAAGGACTGGCACAGTGAAAGAAACTGACACTCTCCCTACCTAGAGTTTTCTGTCCCTAGAAATAATGTTTTTTTAAAGCACACTATAGCACAAGGAGAAATCCCCTCACTTTCCTTCTTTGTCCCTAGAAACAAGGACTGGCACAGTGAAAGAAACTGACACTCTCCCTACCTAGAGTTTTCTGTCCCTAGAAAAAAAGTTTTTTTAAAGCACACTATAGCACAAGGAGAATTCCCCTCACTTTCCTTCTTTGTCCCTAGAAACAAGGACTGGCACAGTGAAAGAAACTGACACTCTCCCTACCTAGAGTTTTCTGTCCCTAGAAATAATGTTTTTTTAAAGCACACTATAGCACAAGGAGAAATCCCCTCACTTTCCTTCTTTGTCCCTAGAAACAAGGACTGGCACAGTGAAAGAAACTGACACTCTCCCTACCTAGAGTTTTCTGTCCCTAGAAATAATGTTTTTTTAAAGCACACTATAGCACAAGGAGAAATCCCCTCACTTTCCTTCTTTGTCCCTAGAAACAAGGACTGGCACAGTGAAAGAAACTGACACTCTCCCTACCTACAGTTTTCTGTCCCTAGAAAAAATGTTTTTTTAAAGCACACTATAGCACAAGGAGAAATCCCCTCACTTTCCTTCTTTGTCCCTAGAAACAAGGACTGGCACAGTGAAAGAAACTGACACTCTCCCTACCTAGAGTTTTCTGTCCCTAGAAATAATGTTTTTTTAAAGCACACTATAGCACAAGGAGAAATCCCCTCACTTTCCTTCTTTGTCCCTAGAAACAAGGACTGGCACAGTGAAAGAAACTGACACTCTCCCTACCTACAGTTTTCTGTCCCTAGAAAAAATGTTTTTTTAAAGCACACTATAGCACAAGGAGAAATCCCCTCACTTTCCTTCTTTGTCCCTAGAAACAAGGACTGGGACAGTGAAAGAAACTGACACTCTCCCTACCTAGAGTTTTCTGTCCCTAGAAAAAAAGTTTTTTTAAAGCACACTATAGCACAAGGAGAATTCCCCTCACTTTCCTTCTTTGTCCCTAGAAACAAGGACTGTCACAGTGAAAGAAACTGACACTCTCCCTACCTAGAGTTTTCTGACCCTAGAAAAAAAGTTTTTTTAAAGCACACTATAGCACAAGGAGAATTCCCCTCACTTTCCTTCTTTGTCCCTAGAAACAAGGACTGGCACAGTGAAAGAAACTGACACTCTCCCTACCTACAGTTTTCTGTCCCTAGAAAAAAAGTTTTTTTAAAGCACACTATAGCACAAGGAGAAATCCCCTCACTTTCCTTCTTTGTCCCTAGAAACAAGGACTGGCACAGTGAAAGAAACTGACACTCTCCCTACCTACAGTTTTCTGTCCCTAGAAAAAATGTTTTTTTAAAGCACACTATAGCACAAGGAGAAATCCCCTCACTTTCCTTCTTTGTCCCTAGAAACAAGGACTGGCACAGTGAAAGAAACTGACACTCTCCCTACCTAGAGTTTTCTGTCCCTAGAAATAATGTTTTTTTAAAGCACACTATAGCACAAGGAGAAATCCCCTCACTTTCCTTCTTTGTCCCTAGAAACAAGGACTGGCACAGTGAAAGAAACTGACACTCTCCCTACCTACAGTTTTCTGTCCCTAGAAAAATTTTTTTTTAAAGCACACTATAGCACAAGGAGAAATCCCCTCACTTTCCTTCTTTGTCCCTAGAAACAAGGACTGGGACAGTGAAAGAAACTGACACTCTCCCTACCTAGAGTTTTCTGTCCCTAGAAAAAACGTTTTTTTAAAGCACACTATAGCACAAGGAGAATTCCCCTCACTTTCCTTCTTTGTCCCTAGAAACAAGGACTGGGACAGTGAAAGAAACTGACACTCTCCCTACCTAGAGTTTTCTGTCCCTAGAAAAAAAGTTTTTTTAAAGCACACTATAGCACAAGGAGAATTCCCCTCACTTTCCTTCTTTGTCCCTAGAAACAAGGACTGGCACAGTGAAAGAAACTGACACTCTCCCTACCTACAGTTTTCTGTCCCTAGAAAAAATGTTTTTTTAAAGCACACTATAGCACAAGGAGAAATCCCCTCACTTTCCTTCTTTGTCCCTAGAAACAAGGACTGGGACAGTGAAAGAAACTGACACTCTCCCTACCTAGAGTTTTCTGTCCCTAGAAAAAAAGTTTTTTTAAAGCACACTATAGCACAAGGAGAATTCCCCTCACTTTCCTTCTTTGTCCCTAGAAACAAGGACTGGCACAGTGAAAGAAACTGACACTCTCCCTACCTAGAGTTTTCTGTCCCTAGAAAAAAAGTTTTTTTAAAGCACACTATAGCACAAGGAGAATTCCCCTCACTTTCCTTCTTTGTCCCTAGAAACAAGGACTGGCACAGTGAAAGAAACTGACACTCTCCCTACCTAGAGTTTTCTGTCCCTAGAAATAATGTTTTTTTAAAGCACACTATAGCACAAGGAGAAATCCCCTCACTTTCCTTCTTTGTCCCTAGAAACAAGGACTGGCACAGTGAAAGAAACTGACACTCTCCCTACCTAGAGTTTTCTGTCCCTAGAAATAATGTTTTTTTAAAGCACACTATAGCACAAGGAGAAATCCCCTCACTTTCCTTCTTTGTCCCTAGAAACAAGGACTGGCACAGTGAAAGAAACTGACACTCTCCCTACCTAGAGTTTTCTGTCCCTAGAAATAATGTTTTTTTAAAGCACACTATAGCACAAGGAGAAATCCCCTCACTTTCCTTCTTTGTCCCTAGAAACAAGGACTGGCACAGTGAAAGAAACTGACACTCTCCCTACCTAGAGTTTTCTGTCCCTAGAAAAAAAGTTTTTTTAAAGCACACTATAGCACAAGGAGAATTCCCCTCACTTTCCTTCTTTGTCCCTAGAAACAAGGACTGGCACAGTGAAAGAAACTGACACTCTCCCTACCTAGAGTTTTCTGTCCCTAGAAATAATGTTTTTTTAAAGCACACTATAGCACAAGGAGAAATCCCCTCACTTTCCTTCTTTGTCCCTAGAAACAAGGACTGGCACAGTGAAAGAAACTGACACTCTCCCTACCTAGAGTTTTCTGTCCCTAGAAATAATGATTTTTTAAAGCACACTATAGCACAAGGAGAAATCCCCTCACTTTCCTTCTTTGTCCCTAGAAACAAGGACTGGCACAGTGAAAGAAACTGACACTCTCCCTACCTACAGTTTTCTGTCCCTAGAAAAAATGTTTTTTTAAAGCACACTATAGCACAAGGAGAAATCCCCTCACTTTCCTTCTTTGTCCCTAGAAACAAGGACTGGCACAGTGAAAGAAACTGACACTCTCCCTACCTAGAGTTTTCTGTCCCTAGAAATAATGTTTTTTTAAAGCACACTATAGCACAAGGAGAAATCCCCTCACTTTCCTTCTTTGTCCCTAGAAACAAGGACTGGCACAGTGAAAGAAACTGACACTCTCCCTACCTACAGTTTTCTGTCCCTAGAAAAAATGTTTTTTAAAAGCACACTATAGCACAAGGAGAAATCCCCTCACTTTCCTTCTTTGTCCCTAGAAACAAGGACTGGGACAGTGAAAGAAACTGACACTCTCCCTACCTAGAGTTTTCTGTCCCTAGAAAAAAAGTTTTTTTAAAGCACACTATAGCACAAGGAGAATTCCCATCACTTTCCTTCTTTGTCCCTAGAAACAAGGACTGGCACAGTGAAAGAAACTGACACTCTCCCTACCTAGAGTTTTCTGTCCCTAGAAAAAATGTTTTTTTAAAGCACACTATAGCACAAGGAGAAATCCCCTCACTTTCCTTCTTTGTCCCTAGAAACAAGGACTGGCACAGTGAAAGAAACTGACACTCTCCCTACCTAGAGTTTTCTGTCCCTAGAAATAATGTTTTTTTAAAGCACACTATAGCACAAGGAGAATTCCCCTCACTTTCCTTCTTTGTCCCTAGAAACAAGGACTGGGACAGTGAAAGAAACTGACACTCTCCCTACCTAGAGTTTTCTGTCCCTAGAAAAAAAGTTTTTTTAAAGCACACTATAGCACAAGGAGAATTCCCCTCACTTTCCTTCTTTGTCCCTAGAAACAAGGACTGGCACAGTGAAAGAAACTGACACTCTCCCTACCTACAGTTTTCTGTCCCTAGAAAAAATGTTTTTTTAAAGCACACTATAGCACAAGGAGAAATCCCCTCACTTTCCTTCTTTGTCCCTAGAAGCAAGGACTGGGACAGTGAAAGAAACTGACACTCTCCCTACCTAGAGTATTCTGTCCCTAGAAACAAAGTTTTTTTAAAGCACACTATAGCACAAGGAGAATTCCCCTCACTTTCCTTCTTTGTCCCTAGAAACAAGGACTGGCACAGTGAAAGAAACTGACACTCTCCCTACCTAGAGTTTTCTGTCCCTAGAAATAATGTTTTTTTAAAGCACACTATAGCACAAGAAGAAATCCCCTCACTTTCCTTCTTTGTCCCTAGAAACAAGGACTGGCACAGTGAAAGAAACTGACACTCTCCCTACCTAGAGTTTTCTGTCCCTAGAAATAATGTTTTTTTAAAGCACACTATAGCACAAGGAGAAATCCCCTCACTTTCCTTCTTTGTCCCTAGAAACAAGGACTGGCACAGTGAAAGAAACTGACACTCTCCCTACCTAGAGTTTTCTGTCCCTAAAAAAAACGTTTTTTTAAAGCACACTATAGCACAAGGAGAATTCCCCTCACTTTCCTTCTTTGTCCCTAGAAACAAGGACTGGCACAGTGAAAGAAACTGACACTCTCCCTACCTAGAGTTTTCTGTCCCTAGAAATAATGTTTTTTTAAAGCACACTATAGCACAAGGAGAAATCCCCTCACTTTCCTTCTTTGTCCCTAGAAACAAGGACTGGCACAGTGAAAGAAACTGACACTCTCCCTACCTAGAGTTTTCTGTCCCTATAATGTTTTTTTAAAGCACACTATAGCACAAGGAGAAATCCCCTCACTTTCCTTCTTTGTCCCTAGAAACAAGGACTGGCACAGTGAAAGAAACTGACACTCTCCCTACCTACAGTTTTCTGTCCCTAGAAAAAATGTTTTTTTAAAGCACACTATAGCACAAGGAGAATTCCCCTCACTTTCCTTCTTTGTCCCTAGAAACAAGGACTGGCACAGTGAAAGAAACTGACACTCTCCCTACCTAGAGTTTTCTGTCCCTAGAAAAAATGTTTTTTTAAAGCACACTATAGCACAAGGAGAAATCCCCTCACTTTCCTTCTTTGTCCCTAGAAACAAGGACTGGCACAGTGAAAGAAACTGACACTCTCCCTACCTAGAGTTTTCTGTCCCTAGAAATAATGTTTTTTTAAAGCACACTATAGCACAAGGAGAAATCCCCTCACTTTCCTTCTTTGTCCCTAGAAACAAGGACTGGGACAGTGAAAGAAACTGACACTCTCCCTACCTAGAGTTTTCTGTCCCTAGAAAAAAAGTTTTTTTAAAGCACACTATAGCACAAGGAGAATTCCCCTCACTTTCCTTCTTTGTCCCTAGAAACAAGGACTGGCACAGTGAAAGAAACTGACACTCTCCCTACCTACAGTTTTCTGTCCCTAGAAAAAATGTTTTTTTAAAGCACACTATAGCACAAGGAGAAATCCCCTCACTTTCCTTCTTTGTCCCTAGAAACAAGGACTGGGACAGTGAAAGAAACTGACACTCTCCCTACCTAGAGTTTTCTGTCCCTAGAAAAAACGTTTTTTTAAAGCACACTATAGCACAAGGAGAATTCCCCTCACTTTCCTTCTTTGTCCCTAGAAACAAGGACTGGCACAGTGAAATAAACTGACACTCTCCCTACCTAGAGTTTTCTGTCCCTAGAAATAATGTTTTCTTAAAGCACACTATAGCACAAGGAGAAATCCCCTCACTTTCCTTCTTTGTCCCTAGAAACAAGGACTGGCACAGTGAAAGAAACTGACACTCTCCCTACCTAGAGTTTTCTGTCCCTAGAAATAATGTTTTTTTAAAGCACACTATAGCACAAGGAGAAATCCCCTCACTTTCCTTCTTTGTCCCTAGAAACAAGGACTGGCACAGTGAAAGAAACTGACACTCTCCCTACCTAGAGTTTTCTGTCCCTAGAAAAAAAGTTTTTTTAAAGCACACTATAGCACAAGGAGAATTCCCCTCACTTTCCTTCTTTGTCCCTAGAAACAAGGACTGGCACAGTGAAAGAAACTGACACTCTCCCTACCTAGAGTTTTCTGTCCCTAGAAATAATGTTTTTTTAAAGCACACTATAGCACAAGGAGAAATCCCCTCACTTTCCTTCTTTGTCCCTAGAAACAAGGACTGGCACAGTGAAAGAAACTGACACTCTCCCTACCTAGAGTTTTCTGTCCCTAGAAATAATGTTTTTTTAAAGCACACTATAGCACAAGGATAAATCCCCTCACTTTCCTTCTTTGTCCCTAGAAACAAGGACTGGCACAGTGAAAGAAACTGACACTCTCCCTACCTACAGTTTTCTGTCCCTAGAAAAAATGTTTTTTTAAAGCACACTATAGCACAAGGAGAAATCCCCTCACTTTCCTTCTTTGTCCCTAGAAACAAGGACTGGCACATTGAAAGAAACTGACACTCTCCCTACCTAGAGTTTTCTGTCCCTAGAAATAATGTTTTTTTAAAGCACACTATAGCACAAGGAGAAATCCCCTCACTTTCCTTCTTTGTCCCTAGAAACAAGGACTGGCACAGTGAAAGAAACTGACACTCTCCCTACCTACAGTTTTCTGTCCCTAGAAAAAATGTTTTTTTAAAGCACACTATAGCACAAGGAGAAATCCCCTCACTTTCCTTCTTTGTCCCTAGAAACAAGGACTGGGACAGTGAAAGAAACTGACACTCTCCCTACCTAGAGTTTTCTGTCCCTAGAAAAAAAGTTTTTTAAAGCACACTATAGCACAAGGAGAATTCCCCTCACTTTCCTTCTTTGTCCCTAGAAACAAGGACTGGCACAGTGAAAGAAACTGACACTCTCCCTACCTACAGTTTTCTGTCCCTAGAAATAATGTTTTTTTAAAGCACACTATAGCACAAGGAGAAATCCCCTCACTTTCCTTCTTTGTCCCTAGAAACAAGGACTGGGACAGTGAAAGAAACTGACACTCTCCCTACCTAGAGTTTTCTGTCCCTAGAAAAAAAGTTTTTTTAAAGCACACTATAGCACAAGGAGAATTCCCCTCACTTTCCTTCTTTGTCCCTAGAAACAAGGACTGGCACAGTGAAAGAAACTGACACTCTCCCTACCTAGAGTTTTCTGTCCCTAGAAATAATGTTTTTTTAAAGCACACTATAGCACAAGGAGAAATCCCCTCACTTTCCTTCTTTGTCCCTAGAAACAAGGACTGGCACAGTGAAAGAAACTGACACTCTCCCTACCTAGAGTTTTCTGTCCCTAGAAAAAATGTTTTTTTAAAGCACACTATAGCACTAGGAGAATTCCCCTCACTTTCCTTCTTTGTCCCTAGAAACAAGGACTGGGACAGTGAAAGAAACTGACACTCTCCCTACCTAGAGTTTTCTGTCCCTAGAAAAAAAGTTTTTTAAAGCACACTATAGCACAAGGAGAAATCCCCTCACTTTCCTTCTTTGTCCCTAGAAACAAGGACTGGCACAGTGAAAGAAACTGACACTCTCCCTACCTAGAGTTTTCTGTCCCTAGAAATAATGTTTTTTTAAAGCACACTATAGCACAAGGAGAAATCCCCTCACTTTCCTTCTTTGTCCCTAGAAACAAGGACTGGCACAGTGAAAGAAACTGACACTCTCCCTACCTACAGTTTTCTGTCCCTAGAAAAAATGTTTTTTTAAAGCACACTATAGCACAAGGAGAAATCCCCTCACTTTCCTTCTTTGTCCCTAGAAACAAGGACTGGCACAGTGAAAGAAACTGACCCTCTCCCTACCTAGAGTTTTCTGTCCCTAGAAATAATGTTTTTTTAAAGCACACTATAGCACAAGGAGAAATCCCCTCACTTTCCTTCTTTGTCCCTAGAAACAAGGACTGGCACAGTGAAAGAAACTGACACTCTCCCTACCTAGAGTTTTCTGTCCCTAGAAATAATGTTTTTTTAAAGCACACTATAGCACAAGGAGAAATCCCCTCACTTTCCTTCTTTGTCCCTAGAAACAAGGACTGGCACAGTGAAAGAAACTGACACTCTCCCTACCTAGAGTTTTCTGTCCCTAGAAAAAAAGTTTTTTTAAAGCACACTATAGCACAAGGAGAATTCCCCTCACTTTCCTTCTTTGTCCCTAGAAACAAGGACTGGCACAGTGAAAGAAACTGACACTCTCCCTACCTACAGTTTTCTGTCCCTAGAAAAAAAGTTTTTTAAAAGCACACTATAGCACAAGGAGAAATCCCCTCACTTTCCTTCTTTGTCCCTAGAAACAAGGACTGGGACAGTGAAAGAAACTGACACTCTCCCTACCTAGAGTTTTCTGTCCCTAGAAAAAAAGTTTTTTTAAAGCACACTATAGCACAAGGAGAATTCCCATCACTTTCCTTCTTTGTCCCTAGAAACAAGGACTGGCACAGTGAAAGAAACTGACACTCTCCCTACCTAGAGTTTTCTGTCCCTAGAAAAAATGTTTTTTTAAAGCACACTATAGCACAAGGAGAAATCCCCTCACTTTCCTTCTTTGTCCCTAGAAACAAGGACTGGCACAGTGAAAGAAACTGACACTCTCCCTACCTAGAGTTTTCTGTCCCTAGAAATAATGTTTTTTTAAAGCACACTATAGCACAAGGAGAATTCCCCTCACTTTCCTTCTTTGTCCCTAGAAACAAGGACTGGGACAGTGAAAGAAACTGACACTCTCCCTACCTAGAGTTTTCTGTCCCTAGAAAAAAAGTTTTTTTTAAAGCACACTATAGCACAAGGAGAATTCCCCTCACTTTCCTTCTTTGTCCCTAGAAACAAGGACTGGCACAGTGAAAGAAACTGACACTCTCCCTACCTACAGTTTTCTGTCCCTAGAAAAAATGTTTTTTTAAAGCACACTATAGCACAAGGAGAAATCCCCTCACTTTCCTTCTTTGTCCCTAGAAGCAAGGACTGGGACAGTGAAAGAAACTGACACTCTCCCTACCTAGAGTATTCTGTCCCTAGAAACAAAGTTTTTTTAAAGCACACTATAGCACAAGGAGAATTCCCCTCACTTTCCTTCTTTGTCCCTAGAAACAAGGACTGGCACAGTGAAAGAAACTGACACTCTCCCTACCTAGAGTTTTCTGTCCCTAGAAATAATGTTTTTTTAAAGCACACTATAGCACAAGGAGAAATCCCCTCACTTTCCTTCTTTGTCCCTAGAAACAAGGACTGGCACAGTGAAATAAACTGACACTCTCCCTACCTAGAGTTTTCTGTCCCTAGAAATAATGTTTTTTTAAAGCACACTATAGCACAAGGAGAAATCCCCTCACTTTCCTTCTTTGTCCCTAGAAACAAGGACTGGCACAGTGAAAGAAACTGACACTCTCCCTACCTAGAGTTTTCTGTCCCTAGAAAAAACGTTTTTTTAAAGCACACTATAGCACAAGGAGAATTCCCCTCACTTTCCTTCTTTGTCCCTAGAAACAAGGACTGGCACAGTGAAAGAAACTGACACTCTCCCTACCTAGAGTTTTCTGTCCCTAGAAATAATGTTTTTTTAAAGCACACTATAGCACAAGGAGAAATCCCCTCACTTTCCTTCTTTGTCCCTAGAAACAAGGACTGGCACTGTGAAAGAAACTGACACTCTCCCTACCTAGAGTTTTCTGTCCCTATAATGTTTTTTTAAAGCACACTATAGCACAAGGAGAAATCCCCTCACTTTCCTTCTTTGTCCCTAGAAACAAGGACTGGCACAGTGAAAGAAACTGACACTCTCCCTACCTACAGTTTTCTGTCCCTAGAAAAAATGTTTTTTTAAAGCACACTATAGCACAAGGAGAATTCCCCTCACTTTCCTTCTTTGTCCCTAGAAACAAGGACTGGCACAGTGAAAGAAACTGACACTCTCCCTACCTAGAGTTTTCTGTCCCTAGAAAAAATGTTTTTTTAAAGCACACTATAGCACAAGGAGAAATCCCCTCACTTTCCTTCTTTGTCCCTAGAAACAAGGACTGGCACAGTGAAAGAAACTGACACTCTCCCTACCTAGAGTTTTCTGTCCCTAGAAATAATGTTTTTTTAAAGCACACTATAGCACAAGGAGAAATCCCCTCACTTTCCTTCTTTGTCCCTAGAAACAAGGACTGGGACAGTGAAAGAAACTGACACTCTCCCTACCTAGAGTTTTCTGTCCCTAGAAAAAAAGTTTTTTTAAAGCACACTATAGCACAAGGAGAATTCCCCTCACTTTCCTTCTTTGTCCCTAGAAACAAGGACTGGCACAGTGAAAGAAACTGACACTCTCCCTACCTACAGTTTTCTGTCCCTAGAAAAAATGTTTTTTTAAAGCACACTATAGCACAAGGAGAAATCCCCTCACTTTCCTTCTTTGTCCCTAGAAACAAGGACTGGGACAGTGAAAGAAACTGACACTCTCCCTACCTAGAGTTTTCTGTCCCTAGAAAAAACGTTTTTTTAAAGCACACTATAGCACAAGGAGAATTCCCCTCACTTTCCTTCTTTGTCCCTAGAAACAAGGACTGGCACAGTGAAAGAAACTGACACTCTCCCTACCTAGAGTTTTCTGTCCCTAGAAATAATGTTTTTTTAAAGCACACTATAGCACAAGGAGAAATCCCCTCACTTTCCTTCTTTGTCCCTAGAAACAAGGACTGGCACAGTGAAAGAAACTGACACTCTCCCTACCTAGAGTTTTCTGTCCCTAGAAATAATGTTTTTTTAAAGCACACTATAGCACAAGGAGAAATCCCCTCACTTTCCTTCTTTGTCCCTAGAAACAAGGACTGGCACAGTGAAAGAAACTGACACTCTCCCTACCTAGAGTTTTCTGTCCCTAGAAAAAAAGTTTTTTTAAAGCACACTATAGCACAAGGAGAATTCCCCTCACTTTCCTTCTTTGTCCCTAGAAACAAGGACTGGCACAGTGAAAGAAACTGACACTCTCCCTACCTAGAGTTTTCTGTCCCTAGAAATAATGTTTTTTTAAAGCACACTATAGCACAAGGAGAAATCCCCTCACTTTCCTTCTTTGTCCCTAGAAACAAGGACTGGCACAGTGAAAGAAACTGACACTCTCCCTACCTAGAGTTTTCTGTCCCTAGAAATAATGTTTTTTTAAAGCACACTATAGCACAAGGAGAAATCCCCTCACTTTCCTTCTTTGTCCCTAGAAACAAGGACTGGCACAGTGAAAGAAACTGACACTCTCCCTACCTAGAGTTTTCTGTCCCTAGAAATAATGTTTTTTTAAAGCACACTATAGCACAAGGAGAAATCCCCTCACTTTCCTTCTTTGTCCCTAGAAACAAGGACTGGCACAGTGAAAGAAACTGACACTCTCCCTACCTAGAGTTTTCTGTCCCTAGAAAAAAAGTTTTTTTAAAGCACACTATAGCACAAGGAGAATTCCCCTCACTTTCCTTCTTTGTCCCTAGAAACAAGGACTGGCACAGTGAAAGAAACTGACACTCTCCCTACCTAGAGTTTTCTGTCCCTAGAAAAAATGTTTTTTTAAAGCACACTATAGCACTAGGAGAATTCCCCTCACTTTCCTTCTTTGTCCCTAGAAACAAGGACTGGCACAGTGAAAGAAACTGACACTCTCCCTACCTACAGTTTTCTGTCCCTAGAAAAAATGTTTTTTTAAAGCACACTATAGCACAAGGAGAAATCCCCTCACTTTCCTTCTTTGTCCCTAGAAACAAGGACTGGCACAGTGAAAGAAACTGACACTCTCCCTACCTAGAGTTTTCTGTCCCTAGAAATAATGTTTTTTTAAAGCACACTATAGCACAAGGAGAAATCCCCTCACTTTCCTTCTTTGTCCCTAGAAACAAGGACTGGCACAGTGAAAGAAACTGACACTCTCCCTACCTAGAGTTTTCTGTCCCTAGAAATAATGTTTTTTTAAAGCACACTATAGCACAAGGATAAATCCCCTCACTTTCCTTCTTTGTCCCTAGAAACAAGGACTGGCACAGTGAAAGAAACTGACACTCTCCCTACCTACAGTTTTCTGTCCCTAGAAAAAATGTTTTTTTAAAGCACACTATAGCACAAGGAGAAATCCCCTCACTTTCCTTCTTTGTCCCTAGAAACAAGGACTGGCACAGTGAAAGAAACTGACACTCTCCCTACCTAGAGTTTTCTGTCCCTAGAAATAATGTTTTTTTAAAGCACACTATAGCACAAGGAGAAATCCCCTCACTTTCCTTCTTTGTCCCTAGAAACAAGGACTGGCACAGTGAAAGAAACTGACACTCTCCCTACCTACAGTTTTCTGTCCCTAGAAAAAATGTTTTTTTAAAGCACACTATAGCACAAGGAGAAATCCCCTCACTTTCCTTCTTTGTCCCTAGAAACAAGGACTGGGACAGTGAAAGAAACTGACACTCTCCCTACCTAGAGTTTTCTGTCCCTAGAAAAAAAGTTTTTTAAAGCACACTATAGCACAAGGAGAATTCCCCTCACTTTCCTTCTTTGTCCCTAGAAACAAGGACTGGCACAGTGAAAGAAACTGACACTCTCCCTACCTACAGTTTTCTGTCCCTAGAAAAAATGTTTTTTTAAAGCACACTATAGCACAAGGAGAAATCCCCTCACTTTCCTTCTTTGTCCCTAGAAACAAGGACTGGGACAGTGAAAGAAACTGACACTCTCCCTACCTAGAGTTTTCTGTCCCTAGAAAAAAAGTTTTTTTAAAGCACACTATAGCACAAGGAGAATTCCCCTCACTTTCCTTCTTTGTCCCTAGAAACAAGGACTGGCACAGTGAAAGAAACTGACACTCTCCCTACCTAGAGTTTTCTGTCCCTAGAAATAATGTTTTTTTAAAGCACACTATAGCACAAGGAGAAATCCCCTCACTTTCCTTCTTTGTCCCTAGAAACAAGGACTGGCACAGTGAAAGAAACTGACACTCTCCCTACCTACAGTTTTCTGTCCCTAGAAAAAATGTTTTTTTAAAGCACACTATAGCACAAGGAGAAATCCCCTCACTTTCCTTCTTTGTCCCTAGAAACAAGGACTGGCACAGTGAAAGAAACTGACACTCTCCCTACCTAGAGTTTTCTGTCCCTAGAAATAATGTTTTTTTAAAGCACACTATAGCACAAGGAGAAATCCCCTCACTTTCCTTCTTTGTCCCTAGAAACAAGGACTGGCACAGTGAAAGAAACTGACACTCTCCCTACCTAGAGTTTTCTGTCCCTAGAAATAATGTTTTTTTAAAGCACACTATAGCACAAGGAGAAATCCCCTCACTTTCCTTCTTTGTCCCTAGAAACAAGGACTGGCACAGTGAAAGAAACTGACACTCTCCCTACCTAGAATTTTCTGTCCCTAGAAAAAAAGTTTTTTTAAAGCACACTATAGCACAAGGAGAATTCCCCTCACTTTCCTTCTTTGTCCCTAGAAACAAGGACTGGCACAGTGAAAGAAACTGACACTCTCCCTACCTAGAGTTTTCTGTCCCTAGAAAAAAAGTTTTTTTAAAGCACACTATAGCACAAGGAGAATTCCCCTCACTTTCCTTCTTTGTCCCTAGAAACAAGGACTGGCACAGTGAAAGAAACTGACACTCTCCCTACCTAGAGTTTTCTGTCCCTAGAAATAATGTTTTTTTAAAGCACACTATAGCACAAGGAGAAATCCCCTCACTTTCCTTCTTTGTCCCTAGAAACAAGGACTGGCACAGTGAAAGAAACTGACACTCTCCCTACCTAGAGTTTTCTGTCCCTAGAAATAATGTTTTTTTAAAGCACACTATAGCACAAGGATAAATCCCCTCACTTTCCTTCTTTGTCCCTAGAAACAAGGACTGGCACAGTGAAAGAAACTGACACTCTCCCTACCTACAGTTTTCTGTCCCTAGAAAAAATGTTTTTTTAAAGCACACTATAGCACAAGGAGAAATACCCTCACTTTCCTTCTTTGTCCCTAGAAACAAGGACTGGCACAGTGAAAGAAACTGACACTCTCCCTACCTAGAGTTTTCTGTCCCTAGAAATAATGTTTTTTTAAAGCACACTATAGCACAAGGAGAAATCCCCTCACTTTCCTTCTTTGTCCCTAGAAACAAGGACTGGCACAGTGAAAGAAACTGACACTCTCCCTACCTAGAGTTTTCTGTCCCTAGAAAAAATGTTTTTTTAAAGCACACTATAGCACTAGGAGAATTCCCCTCACTTTCCTTCTTTGTCCCTAGAAACAAGGACTGGGACAGTGAAAGAAACTGACACTCTCCCTACCTAGAGTTTTCTGTCCCTAGAAAAAAAGTTTTTTAAAGCACACTATAGCACAAGGAGAAATCCCCTCACTTTCCTTCTTTGTCCCTAGAAACAAGGACTGGCACAGTGAAAGAAACTGACACTCTCCCTACCTAGAGTTTTCTGTCCCTAGAAATAATGTTTTTTTAAAGCACACTATAGCACAAGGAGAAATCCCCTCACTTTCCTTCTTTGTCCCTAGAAACAAGGACTGGCACAGTGAAAGAAACTGACACTCTCCCTACCTACAGTTTTCTGTCCCTAGAAAAAATGTTTTTTTAAAGCACACTATAGCACAAGGAGAAATCCCCTCACTTTCCTTCTTTGTCCCTAGAAACAAGGACTGGCACAGTGAAAGAAACTGACACTCTCCCTACCTAGAGTTTTCTGTCCCTAGAAATAATGTTTTTTTAAAGCACACTATAGCACAAGGAGAAATCCCCTCACTTTCCTTCTTTGTCCCTAGAAACAAGGACTGGCACAGTGAAAGAAACTGACACTCTCCCTACCTAGAGTTTTCTGTCCCTAGAAATAATGTTTTTTTAAAGCACACTATAGCACAAGGAGAAATCCCCTCACTTTCCTTCTTTGTCCCTAGAAACAAGGACTGGCACAGTGAAAGAAACTGACACTCTCCCTACCTAGAGTTTTCTGTCCCTAGAAAAAAAGTTTTTTTAAAGCACACTATAGCACAAGGAGAATTCCCCTCACTTTCCTTCTTTGTCCCTAGAAACAAGGACTGGCACAGTGAAAGAAACTGACACTCTCCCTACCTAGAGTTTTCTGTCCCTAGAAATAATGTTTTTTTAAAGCACACTATAGCACAAGGAGAAATCCCCTCACTTTCCTTCTTTGTCCCTAGAAACAAGGACTGGCACAGTGAAAGAAACTGACACTCTCCCTACCTAGAGTTTTCTGTCCCTAGAAATAATGTTTTTTTAAAGCACACTATAGCACAAGGAGAAATCCCCTCACTTTCCTTCTTTGTCCCTAGAAACAAGGACTGGCACAGTGAAAGAAACTGACACTCTCCCTACCTAGAGTTTTCTGTCCCTAGAAATAATGTTTTTTTAAAGCACACTATAGCACAAGGAGAAATCCCCTCACTTTCCTTCTTTGTCCCTAGAAACAAGGACTGGCACAGTGAAAGAAACTGACACTCTCCCTACCTAGAGTTTTCTGTCCCTAGAAAAAAAGTTTTTTTAAAGCACACTATAGCACAAGGAGAATTCCCCTCACTTTCCTTCTTTGTCCCTAGAAACAAGGACTGGCACAGTGAAAGAAACTGACACTCTCCCTACCTAGAGTTTTCTGTCCCTAGAAATAATGTTTTTTTAAAGCACACTATAGCACAAGGAGAAATCCCCTCACTTTCCTTCTTTGTCCCTAGAAACAAGGACTGGCACAGTGAAAGAAACTGACACTCTCCCTACCTAGAGTTTTCTGTCCCTAGAAATAATGTTTTTTTAAAGCACACTATAGCACAAGGATAAATCCCCTCACTTTCCTTCTTTGTCCCTAGAAACAAGGACTGGCACAGTGAAAGAAACTGACACTCTCCCTACCTACAGTTTTCTGTCCCTAGAAAAAATGTTTTTTTAAAGCACACTATAGCACAAGGAGAAATACCCTCACTTTCCTTCTTTGTCCCTAGAAACAAGGACTGGCACAGTGAAAGAAACTGACACTCTCCCTACCTAGAGTTTTCTGTCCCTAGAAATAATGTTTTTTTAAAGCACACTATAGCACAAGGAGAAATCCCCTCACTTTCCTTCTTTGTCCCTAGAAACAAGGACTGGCACAGTGAAAGAAACTGACACTCTCCCTACCTACAGTTTTCTGTCCCTAGAAAAAATGTTTTTTTAAAGCACACTATAGCACAAGGAGAAATCCCCTCACTTTCCTTCTTTGTCCCTAGAAACAAGGACTGTGACAGTGAAAGAAACTGACACTCTCCCTACCTAGAGTTTTCTGTCCCTAGAAAAAAAGTTTTTTAAAGCACACTATAGCACAAGGAGAATTCCCCTCACTTTCCTTCTTTGTCCCTAGAAACAAGGACTGGCACAGTGAAAGAAACTGACACTCTCCCTACCTACAGTTTTCTGTCCCTAGAAAAAATGTTTTTTTAAAGCACACTATAGCACAAGGAGAAATCCCCTCACTTTCCTTCTTTGTCCCTAGAAACAAGGACTGGGACAGTGAAAGAAACTGACACTCTCCCTACCTAGAGTTTTCTGTCCCTAGAAAAAAAGTTTTTTTAAAGCACACTATAGCACAAGGAGAATTCCCCTCACTTTCCTTCTTTGTCCCTAGAAACAAGGACTGGCACAGTGAAAGAAACTGACACTCTCCCTACCTAGAGTTTTCTGTCCCTAGAAATAATGTTTTTTTAAAGCACACTATAGCACAAGGAGAAATCCCCTCACTTTCCTTCTTTGTCCCTAGAAACAAGGACTGGCACAGTGAAAGAAACTGACACTCTCCCTACCTAGAGTTTTCTGTCCCTAGAAAAAATGTTTTTTTAAAGCACACTATAGCACTAGGAGAATTCCCCTCACTTTCCTTCTTTGTCCCTAGAAACAAGGACTGGGACAGTGAAAGAAACTGACACTCTCCCTACCTAGAGTTTTCTGTCCCTAGAAAAAAAGTTTTTTAAAGCACACTATAGCACAAGGAGAAATCCCCTCACTTTCCTTCTTTGTCCCTAGAAACAAGGACTGGCACAGTGAAAGAAACTGACACTCTCCCTACCTAGAGTTTTCTGTCCCTAGAAATAATGTTTTTTTAAAGCACACTATAGCACAAGGAGAAATCCCCTCACTTTCCTTCTTTGTCCCTAGAAACAAGGACTGGCACAGTGAAAGAAACTGACACTCTCCCTACCTAGAGTTTTCTGTCCCTAGAAATAATGTTTTTTTAAAGCACACTATAGCACAAGGAGAAATCCCCTCACTTTCCTTCTTTGTCCCTAGAAACAAGGACTGGCACAGTGAAAGAAACTGACACTCTCCCTACCTACAGTTTTCTGTCCCTAGAAAAAATGTTTTTTTAAAGCACACTATAGCACAAGGAGAATTCCCCTCACTTTCCTTCTTTGTCCCTAGAAACAAGGACTGGCACAGTGAAAGAAACTGACACTCTCCCTACCTAGAGTTTTCTGTCCCTAGAAAAAATGTTTTTTTAAAGCACACTATAGCACAAGGAGAAATCCCCTCACTTTCCTTCTTTGTCCCTAGAAACAAGGACTGGCACAGTGAAAGAAACTGACACTCTCCCTACCTAGAGTTTTCTGTCCCTAGAAATAATGTTTTTTTAAAGCACACTATAGCACAAGGAGAAATCCCCTCACTTTCCTTCTTTGTCCGTAGAAACAAGGACTCGCACAGTAAAACACACTGACACTCTCCCTACCTATCCTTCTCTTTCCCTAAACTAAAGGAATCCAGGTTAAGCAAGAAAGAAATAAATGTCACTGTCCCTGCCTATGCTTGTCTTTCCCTGCTCCGGAACACACTACACTAGGCCGCCGTGCTGGCGGCCTTTTATAGTGTGGGGCGTGTACTAAACACCCTCAGCAATAATTGGCCACAGGCATCCTGCCTGTGGCCAATCATTGCTCTCCTCGCTGCCGGCGCTGTGATTGGCCAAGCATGCGGGGTCACAGTGCATGCTTGGCCAATCACAGCGCCTGGATGACACTGCGATGGCGTAGTGCATTGTGGGCCGTTCGCGTCACTCGAATTTGGCGCGAACGGCCCAAATCGTTCGATCTTCGTCGAACGATCGAACAGCCGATGTTCGAGTCGAACGTATGTTCGACTCGAACACGAAGCTCATCCCTATTTAATTGTAGGAACTATGGACATAAGGGGTGGGGGATGAGGAAGAAGGGGAGGGGGGATAATGGGCAAAGGGCCACTGTGTGGCTGTGGTATTGTAGCAAAGTTAGAAGAATGTGTGTGTGTAGAAAGAACTGGGGTTTTGTCCATCCAAGTGAACACCTTGTTGTTGGAATAGTCTGTGATGACGTCAGGAACAGTCCATTCACAAGACAGCTGACGTGTGGGGAAGCAGAAGTGGTGGGGATCGCTCTTGCACTCGGATTAGGTAAGTATATCTAATCAACTCACAGGGTACTATCAATGTAGGAGATGCAGAGTGTGTGCCTTGAATTCCAACCGTGTTAGGCGAACGACCACATTTATTTCCACCGCTACAAGGCTACAGCATGTCATTAAACCCTGTATCACATGTGCCTCCACTGGTGTTGTGTATCTACTGCAGTGCCCATGTGGCCTGCAGTATGTGGGACGGACAAAACGCCCACTTCAGGTGCGACTCAATGAGCACATAACAAATATTCTAACAGGGTTTAAGAACCACTCTGTGTCAAAACATTATCTGCTCAAGCACGACAGAAACCCCTCAAATACCCTTTTCTTGGGGATAGATAAATTCAAACCCAACTGGAGGGGGAGTAATCTTGTTAGGGAAATTTCTAGACTAGAAATGGCCTGGATCCACCGTTTGAAGACATACTCGCCCTATGGGCTAAACATAGATACTGATGTGAATGCGTTCATTAATAATGCCTAGAAACATCTACTATGTAAACCCAATGTGAGATATACGGTGGAAGCCTTGTAACATTTGGGGTAATGTTTACTATTGGTGTACATAATTTTTATAAATTTTTATTAATTTTCATTATTTAAATTTAATTATCATCACACACTGATAGTTATCTTGCACTTAAATTTGATTATAAACTTATCAAATTCAATTAAGCACATTTAAATAATTCCCCTTTTTTCTCATTCTTCTTGAGATCAAATAGGGGTTCTGTCTCCTTTTTGAAATTCTAATTTATGCGTTTTGGGGTAGTGGGGTTGAACATAAAATAAATGTTTAATTATTTATATGGTAATGACAGTATGGGTTTTGCCATTGGATGTCTTTTTCCTTCTTTTTCTTTCTTCACATTAGTTCACACAGAATATTGTTAATATTCTTGTCCAAATAGCAAATAAAAAAAAAAAAATGTACTGATTAATTTCAGGTTAATGTCACTTTCTGGTTTCGCCACTAGAGGTCACCCTCACGTTGATTTTCCAAGTGTGTGTAAAAATAATATTTATGCGCACTAATGTGTATATTTTTACATTTTTACATTATACACAATTTGCAACTAGTAATTATCTTTTCCTAAATTAGATATCTGTTTAATTACCGTGAGTTTACCCGTATGGGTATTTACTTCCGGGATTAATCACGGCCCAGGCCAAAAAACTAAATCATTGTCTGCCCGCAGGATGAGTCCTGTGTTTCCGTCTAGATGAGCGTTCTAGCTCCAAACAGTCCCTCTTATATGTAGGTTTGTGAAGTGGGGCAACCAGCTTCTAAATATACGGGCATATTTGCCCACAACTAAGATGGCCGAACCGTGTACTTCACATTGTGGTCCGGCCTCTCTTAAGCGTGGTGCGTCTCTGTAGCGCCCACTCCTATTGAAAACGTCCACGGAATGACGAAACGCGTCTAGGAGGACGCTCAGTGACGTCACCACGTTCGAGGAGTGAGGCTTTCGATATGTCGGCCGGCATTTTACTGTTCACATGCTGAATTTACTTTTTATTTTGTAAGTATGACTTATGCTTTTTAATAAATCTAATACCATACGGAATTACGCTATTGACCTGCCCTTTTCTATTCCATGCTGGGTGTATGATTTGGATACTGTGTGTCAAAGGTCCAATGCCCTAAACCGCTTGCCTTCTGGTAAGCTGCTTCCCCTTTCTTTGGTGGTGGATTCTTCACGGCTTGCTTTGAGTAATCACGGTGGTGTGAAGTTTGTGGTTACCCTTAATGACCTATGGACTAATTTAGATGATTGGTTAAATACCATTGGACTATTTTGGTGTGATGCCTGATAGTTTTCCATATACATTTAAATAAGCACCAAATTCCTAATAGACTTTGGTTAAAAGTGGCGCAGTTTTTTCTTTGTTTAAGGTAAGTATATCTCCACTCTGAAATCCCCTAGACAAAAACGAGCAGTTAACCCAAGCAGTGCGGGCACAGCCCCACTGCATAGGAGAGATATTTTCTATGATCTGGTTGAAAAAAGACACAAGTCTATCCAGCTCAACCCATAGAAAAGAATACCAAAACACACACAAATCAAAACCTCCATATAATCTTATACCCACAGTTGATCCAAAGGAAGGCAAAAAAATCAAAACAATAAAGCAGAATCCTATTTGCTCTAGTGGGGGAAAAAAATCCTTCCTAATCCCCCAAGAAGCAATTGGATATTCCCTGGATAAACTTTACCTATAAGTATTAGTATCCAGTTATATTTTGTGGATTTAGGAAAGAATCCAGCTCTCGAGGAAGTCTATTCCACATTTTCACAGCTCTAATGCCGCGTACACACGACCGTTTTTAATAACGAGAAAAATTACATTTTTTAAAATGGTCATTAAAAATGATCGTGTGTGGGCTTTCCAGCAGTTTTCCCGACGAGAAAAACGCAGAGAATCACGACGAGAAAAATTGGAACATGCTCTAATTTTTTGTGTTGTTTTTTACATCGTCGTTTTTCTTGTCATGAAAAACGGCCGTGTGTGGGCTTTAACGACGTGAAAAAAAAAGCGCATGCTCAGAATCAAGTATGAGACGGGAGCGCTCGTTCTGGTAAAACTAGCGTTCGTAATGGAGATAGCACATTCGTCACGCTGTAACGGACTGAAAAGCACGAGGCTGAAAAGCGCGAATCGTCGCTCAACAAACTTTACTAACATGAAGGGTGGCGCCATCCGAATGGAACTTCCCCTTTATAGTACCGTCGTACGTGTTGTACGTCACCGCGCTTTACTCAAACATTTTTTTCCACGATAGTGTGTAGGCAAGGCAGGCTTGAGAGGAAACACGAAAAATCACATCGAGAAAAATGCAGTTTTTTTCAATGACATTAAAAACGGTCGTGTGTACGCGGCATTACTGTGAAGAAACCTTTCCGTATTTGGAGGATAAATCTCTTTTCCTCCAGATGTAAAGAGTCCCCCCTTATCCTCTGTGATGATCTTAAAGTGAATAACTCTACACCAAGTTCACTATATGGACCCCTTATATATTTGTACAATGTTGATCATAGCCCCCCTTAATCTCCTCTTTTCAAGAGTGAATAAATTCAGTTCCTCTAATCTCTCCTCATAGCTGAGCTCCTCTTGTTTGGTTGCCCTTCTCTGCACTTTCTCCAGTTCCCCGATATCCTTTTTGAGAACTGGTGCCCAAAACTGAACTGCATATTCCAGATGAGGTGTTCTAATGATTTGTACAGGGGCAAAATGATTTCTCTTTTGTCCATAGACGGACACAGCTCCTTATAATCTTGACTTGTGGGTTATGTTCCGTCTATTAGGAAAGGACTAGGCAGACATGTTAAACATTTAAAACATGTAACTTTAGCAAAGCTGAACAGCCCCGCCCAGTGGGCGGTCCCTCTGGTCATAACCCCTCACACTGCACTTGGCAGCTCAGTTTTTTTCTTCCTAGTAGAGTAGAAGGACCTGGCTCCCTTTGGGCCCAGGGTTCTGAAGAAATGTTTACTTTTTATTATTTTATTTTTTGAGAATCTACTATCAACTGCCGGCTGGGCATGACAGGCAGGATAATATAGATCCTTGTAGTCCCCCCAGTCAGGCCATCGAGCGTGAGCAGACCTTAGCTACATGCAGGGTCGGCCACGACATACCCCGTGGCTCCAGGGGTGGCCGGTGAGCTATATGCTCCAGGGTTCACATATGACTGGGCTACTGCTGTCTAAGTCACAGTGAACCGTGGCCGACAGCTACTCCGTACTGCTCGGATGTAGGTCTGTCAGGAACGCGCCAGCAGTCCTCGCAGGATGGGTAAGTACTTTTCCTCCTGTCTTGGCAGGTTGGAACAGCTGGGCATTCCTGGGGAGGTCGTCTAGGGGGTCTCTCACCCTTCCTTTCTTCTCTCCCTGTCCTTTCCCTCCTCCCCATACTCTGTCGGGTTGGGCCTGCTGTGTACTGACCGGGGGTCCTCCGTGGGGGGCTCTGTGTCCTGGCTGGGGGCTGCGGGGTGTCCAGGGTCTGCTCTCCATGTGGGGTGTTGTTTGGTGCCATGGGGGGGCTTCTGCACTGAGGCCCAGTGTGTTCACAGCCTTTTTTCTTTTTACCTCAGGACATGTTCTGAGGCAATTTTGGCGGCGCCCGGCGCCATTCTCTCGTGGCCGGACTTGTTTTTAATGCTGAGCAGCGGAGGCCATTTTCTTGTAGCCACGCGCTTTTACACAGGGGTGGCTGGCGGCCATTTTCATGTAATCCCAGCTTTGTTTTTTGCCTCTAGCGGTGAAAATGTCCCTTCTGAATGGCGCAGAACACCTCAGGCACAAGAATACACCGCAGCCATGACAGGTTGAAGACATATGGGGAGAGCGGACGGCGGCACTGTGCGGGCACCTGGGTCAGAGCGGTGAGTCCCCTGGGGGGTCCTTCAGTCTGAGCAGCTAGGAGGGTGGACCTAATGTACCTTGCCTTGGTCCCTATGGGGGTCAGGCAAGTGTGGGTTTGCATGGCGTCAGAAGCTGGCGTTTTCTTTCCCTGACATCCCTGTGGTGGCAACCGGTGCCCTGTTCCTGGGGTGCGTATGGACGCCTTGTTGGTGGTCCTGGAGTCCCTTATTACCAGGGTAGAAGTGGTGTGAGGACGTAAGGGGGGTAAAAACGCCCCCTCCCTCCACCATCTTTGGGAAAAAAGTTCTAAATCAGACTCGGGCCTTGCTGTGGCAGATGTCCCCTGCTCTGACTTGTCAGAAGATGCAAACCAGGACAGTGCGGAACTGCGTCCTTGCTTGCTTCCGTGTCCGGGTCAGCGCTTGTTGGAGCACTTATCACCGCGTGCGGGATCCCCAATAAAATGGAGGTTACGGCGAGGGCATCTATTAAGGTGTCGGTCCGTTCTGGGTCCCACTAGCCGGCCTGCACCGCTAGGAAGTTTCCCTACCTAGCTTATTTAATAAGTTTTAAATACTACGAATGGGAGCGGCCGCAGCATTCCAAAAAAATTGCATGGCTGTCCGTTATCTTTTTGGGGAGTGTTTCCTGAAAAAGGACATCTCCCCCCGATGGTGCCCCTGGCATCCAGGGAATTACCACGGTTCGGTGGTAGGGGCCCCTGTCTTTAAGTACCCTGCAGACAGGAGGACCGAGGTGGTGGCCCAGGCCCCTGTCTTTAAGTACCCTGCAGACAGGAGGACCGAGGCGGTGGCCCGGTCCTTGTTCATGGTATTGGGGTCAGCATGGCGGTCACTGTTGGCCACGACCCTGGTGTCACTGACGCTTCCTTGAATGGGCAAGATTGCTGCACCATGCTTGGAATAGCAACAGGCTTCCCCGGTCTGCATGATAGCGGACCAGTTGGTGCATGGCCTCAAGTAGGTCTGCAATGCGGCCTTTGATGCAGCTCCCTGGCTGTCCAGAATGTTCAGAATCTGCGGTGGGGCTACGCTGCATGATTTGACTGATATGCTGGTCTGCGGCCAGACGTCCAGGAAGACTCTGGTGAATTTGCTCTTCCAGGGTTGGGGGCTTTTTGGAGCCTCACTGGATGACATTATTGAAAATGTCGTTTGGGGTGGGAGCACGGCGCTCCCACAATCCAGAAAGGGTATAAAGCCATGCCGTAGGCCAGGGCCCTCCCTTTTTTCCGCTCACAAACGTTTTTTTCTTTTCGCCGGACCCGCAGGTGAGCGTTTCCAGGCCGACAAGGGGCCAGCTGAGGGATTCTATTCCAATCTGTTTGTAGTCCCACAGTAGGACGGGGTTCGTCCAGTCCTGGACCTCAAGGTCCTCAACTCCTTTGTAAAAGTACGAAGGTTCAGGATGGAATCAGTTTGCTCGGGTCGCTGCTCTCCATCCAAGGACGCATATTTACAGGTCCCCATATATGTCGGGCATCAGAAATTTCTGCTTTTTGCAGTCGGGGTCGATCACTATCACTTGGTGCCGATGCCAGGCTCTCTCTTTTGGCCTGGCATCGGCACCAAGGGTTATCTCCAAGGTGCTCACCACGATCCTGGCCTTGCTGTGAAAGCGTGGAATCGCTTTGTGGACTTCCTGGATGACCTCCTTCTGAGGGCTGCTTCGTACTCAGAATTAGAGGAGGATGTGGCAATGACAGTTAGACCCTTCAAAAATATGGTTGGGTACTGAACCTCCAGAAGTCAGTGTTGGTGCCGACTCGGTGCCTGGAGTACCTGGGTTTGATCCTGCTCTCTTCAGAGGCAAGGGTTTTTCTCCCTTTGAAAAAATTGTAGGCTCTTCAGGCGGCGCTGAAGCTGTTGGCATCCCGCAGGTGGTCATCGCTGCGCTTTTGCATGTGAGTCCTGGGTCTCATGGTAGCCTCCTTTGAGGCAGTCCTATTCCATACTCGAGTCTTGCTAATGGGACAAGTCTCCGTTATCCCTGGATTGTCAAATCCGGGTGGGCCATTTAGTCAGACCTCCCCTGGTCTGGTGGCTGAAATCTCTGGCTCTTCAGTCCGGAAGTTCGTTCCTTCCTTTTCACTGGACAGTAATCACGACGGAAGCCAGCCTGACCGGTTGGGGGTATTCAGTCGACGCAAAGTCGCTGGATAAAGGAAGAATTCCGCCTGCCGATCAATGTACGAGAACTTCGAGCGATCAGGCAGTGCCTCTCCACATGGTCACAGAGCCTACAGGGGTGTCCGGTCAGGATCCAGTCGGACAAAGCCACGACGGTGGCATATGTCAACCATCTAGGAAGAACAAGCAGCTCGGCTGCAGCATTGGAGGTCGCTCACATCCTGCGGTGGGCTGAACGGAGCGTGCCGGCTCTATAGGCGTGTACATTCTGGGTGTAGTAACTGGCAGCTGAGTACCTAAGTCGTAAGATGCTGGACCAAGGAGAATGGTCGCTACACCCGGATGTGTTTCAACTCTTTTGCCTGAGATAGGCCACGCCAGCCGTGGATCTCCTGGCTTCTCGATTCAATCGGAAGGTACTGAAGTTTGTGGCCAGGGCCAAGGATACCTGGGCAGATGCGATGGGTGCGTGGGTGGCCCCGTAGGGTCAGTATTGGCCAAGTTATACCTCTTCCCCACTGATTTTTCTGCCTCGTCTGTTCCGCAGAGTGGGGACTGAGGGGATTCCGGTGACTTTAATTGCCCCAGATTGTCCTCGGCGTCCCAGGTATGCCGACCTAGTGCGCCTGGTGGCGGATGCCCCTTAGGTCCTATACTTCATCCTGCTTTACAGTCGCTGGCTTTAACGACTTGGCTGTTGAAAGTCAGGTTCTGGGTGACTGAGGCCTGTCAGACTCAGTAATTTCCTCCATGTTGAGGGCACGGAAGTCTTCTTCTCGGAAGATCTATAATCGCACGTGGGAGGCCTACATCTCTGTGTGAGGAGATGGGTTGACGCCCACGGGCATAGTCGGTTCCCAGGATCCTGCTGTTTTTATAGCGTGGCGTGGATCAGAAACTTGCCTTAAGCACCATTAAGGGGCAGTTTTCAGCCTTGGCTGTTTTGTTTAAACTACCCTTGGTGGCTCGTTGCACGTTTGTGCAAGGGGTCCGACATGTGGCTCCTCCGTTTCGGCCACCACTACCTCCGTGCGATTTGAATTTGGTACCCTCGGTACTTCAGTAACCTCCCTTTGAGAACATCAGAGAGATTCCTCTTTTGACACTCTCTCATAAAGTTGCCTTTCTGGTGGCTATTACCTCTGTCAGGAGGGTTTCTAAATGGCGGCCTTGTCTTGCAAGTCCTCCTACTTGATCCTTCATAGGGATAAGCGGTGCTACGCCTGCAGCCTTCGTTTCTTCCAAAGGTGGTTTCGGCCTTTCTTTTGAATAAGGACATTGTACTTCCATCCTTGTGTCCTCGGCCATCGCATCCCAAAGAGGTTGCGTTACATTCCTTAAACGTGTTCTGCGGGTGTATCTGTCTGCTGCGGTGACTGGCCCATAGGCGGGCTTGGCGGTGTCGTTGGCCTCCATTTTCGATGGATCAGACAGATTGTTATTCAGGCCTATGCCCTAAAGCCTCGTTGGACTTCCATCGGACTTTTCCCTAGATTTTTGTCCGAACGGAAATGGCCGGGCACACCCATAGCATACACACCACAGGACTTTTCTGCAAACTTTCCCAAAACTTTTTCCAACATCACGTGGTTTTTCTGCTCTTTACCGTCACCCTTTGGTCAACTTCTGCTATTGTTGGTTGATTTTAACATTATTTGTTTTGTCTATCGGACAAAAGTCCGATGGTTTTCTGTACACACGGTCGGACTTTGCTCCATCGGACTTTTGTTGGCCAAAAGTTTGTCCGTTTGCAGACAAAACTTTTGTCCGATGAAAACCAAAAAAGTTTGTCCGATGGAGCATACACACGGTCGGATTTTTTGTCAAACTTGCTCAAAATGAAGTTTGTTGGCAAAAAAGTCAGACCGTGTGTACGGGGCTTTAGAGGGCGGGCGCCTCCCCTTCCTGTCTCTGCGCATTCGACCAGGGCAATTGTTGCTTCCTGGCCTTTCCGACATCAAGCATCTGTTTCACAGGTGTGTAAGGCGGCGACCTGGTCGTCCGTTCATACCTTCTCTAAGTTTTACAAGGTTGATGTGTATGCATCTTCAGATGCTTGCTTCGGCCGCAAGGTTTTGCAGGCAGCTGTTTGAGATTGCATCTCCTCCGTTGAGGAGCTCTGGTTGTTTGGGGTGAAGTTGTTAATTGCTGTTCCTACCCCTCGTTTTTTTTTTACACTGCTTGGGGACGTCCTACAAGTCAAGATTATAAGGAGCTGTGTCCGTCCATGGACGAAAGAGAAAATAGGATTTTTGTACTCACCGTAAAATCCTTTTCTCTGAAGTCCATGGACAGACACAGCACCCTCCCCTCTTTTTTAGGTTTGTACTGCTTTTTGACGAACTGAGCTGCTAAATGCAGTGTGAGGGGCGTAGCACTTACCCCCATTTAAGAAAGAAAGTCTCCAGAAAGGCCAATGTCCACACAAATGTAAAACCCAAACAGTCAGGCTTTATTTATTTTTGCTGAGGGAAACTTGATTGAGAGGAAAGTAGGATATGAGAGAAGAACAGGGGAAGGTTTAGGTACGCAGCACTAAAGTTGCAATCGTCGCCACTCAAGCCTGAGTGGGTATTGCTCACCCGGATAGTCCCATTTAGTGGTCCTAGCAGCCTGAATGAAGCACGAATCAATCTTTCTTTTAGAACTAGGGATACGATCAGGAATGCTCTGCCACAGGATTATTAAAAGTCCCGAACCTCCCAGCCAAGCAATAGTGAGAGAACCTTTATGCCGGATTGGCGCATTGCAGGGTTTGTAATGATGATGATGGATCCCTCCATAGGTGAGCTCCAGGCCTCCTCCCGAGACAGCAGTACCGTCGCTAGTCTCCTCTGGGACAGATCCTCCCCTGGTCTCCTTCCTCAAGCGTGGGCTTCGCACAGGTGGGTAACCTGGGATCCTTTCCAAGAGTGTAGGCCCCAGCCAGCAGAGCTGGGCCTAACAGGTAGCGATGTAGCCTCGGGCTGAAGGTGCCCGAGGCCAGAACACACACGCACCCCGTGCCATGCGGGCCACGAGGCACACAAAAACGCACGACAATTAATGGCGTCTGCCCCTTTTGTACCCTCTCCCAGCATGCACAGTGGGTAGACCACGCCCACTGCACGGCTGCCGAGAAAGGACACCCAAGGTGTTGTGATACCCCCTGTAGTTCAACCTATGCCGGTGGTGACAGTGCCACCTACAGGCGGACAGGGAACATTACTGCCAGGCAGCATCACATCCAGAGCAGAAGCAAATTTAGAACAATCAATATGTCTGAGCCCAACTACTGGCTCAGACTACCCTTAAATTTACACATAGCGCCCCCAAATATTGGGGAGGGCGCTACAGGGGTAATGACCAGAGGGACCGCCCCCTGGGTGGGGCTGTTCGGCTTTGCTAAAGTTACATGTTTTAAATGTCTAACATGTCTGCCTAGTCTTCTCATAATAGACGGAGCATAACCCACAAGTCAAGATTATAAGGAGCTGTGTCCATCCATGGACTTCAGAGAAAATTATTTTACGGTGAGTACAAAAATCCTATTATCTCTCTCTCTGCAGTCCACACCTCTTATAACTTCATGGATATAAAACGATAAGAAAGAAGAGAGGGGGGAATCGCAAAACTCAGTGTACAGCCGTCGCCAAAAGTGTTAAGAATTACACAAATTTAAATTTTCACAAAGTCTGCTGCTTCAGTGTTTTTGGCAGATGTTACTATGGTATACTGAAGTATAATTACAAGCATTTCATACGTGTGAAAGACTTATTGACAATTACAGTAAGTTTATGCAAAGAGTCAATATTTGCAGTGTTGAACCTTCTTTTTCAAGACCTCTGCAATTCGCCTTGGTATGTTGTCAATCAACTTCTGGTCACATCCTGACTGATTTCAGCCCATTCTTGCATAATCAATGTTTCGAGTTTGTCAGAATTTGTGGGGGGTTTTGTACACCCGCCTCTTGAGGATTGACCACAAGTTCTCAATGGGATTAAGGTCTGGGGAGTTTCCTGGCCATGGACCCAAAATGTTGATGTTTTTCTCCCCAAGCCACGTAGTTATCACTTTTGCCTTATGGCCATCATGCTGGGAAAGGCATGGTTCATCACCAAACTGTTCTTGAGAGAAGTTGCTCTTCGAGGATGTTTTTGTAGCATTCTTTATTCATGGCTGTGTTCTTAGGCAAAATTGTAAGTGAGCCCACTCCCTTGGTTGAGAAGCATTGGGTTCAGTGTTTTCGGGGCTATGAAATATAACCAAAGCATATCCCTCTATAGTGTGTACTTGTCTCAATTAAGAGCACTAAATGTCACTTTTGTCTGCTGCTTTGTTCCCCTGCTATTAGCATGAGTCACTTCTGATAAGTTTTGTTGACAACAAAAGGAAAAAGGTTACGGGAGGGATCTCCAGCTTATTGACAGCCTCAGCTCTGTTCCTGTGTGCTGTTTGAAGGGGGTGTGTCCCTTCCCACCAATCAGCTCTCAGAGATCTCCTCACTGAGCTCTGCAGTGTGTAACCTCAGCTTTCGGCGCCCTGTTTTTTTTCTCAGACAAGCTTTAAAATTCAGGATTTCGAACGGATGTAGAAAAGAGAAGAATGCAGATAGACAGGTACAACTTATGTAGGAGGATTTGCGTCATCTCTGTGTATCACCTGAGGTCAGTCACTTCACTGGGTATACAAGAGTTTACAACCTCTTTAAAAAAATATGCATAGCGTTATATAGGTAATTATTAAAAACAATATGAAATATCCGTACATAAAAATGAAATACATAATTTTTGGTGACCTCTACAGTGTCCCTTTGTTTCTCCAGTAAATGAACTTTTAGAGACCCCATGAGATAGAGGGTGGTTATAATTGAAACAATTCTTTCGGGAGGACTCATATCAATATATACAGAGTTTTTTTTTTTTTTTTAATAGGTTTGCCTGATGTCATTTTTTTTTTTTTTCATTTTGGAAACTTGGAACAATTTGGATTTCCAAGAACACTTGGAATTATGAAGACATTTCCTCTCCCGGACTCTCTGCACTTGCGAAAATGATGAAAGATAACTGAAGTATTTGCAGTGAAGTCACTGACACTCCATAGAACAACAGCTGGACGCGATGGGGGTCATTTAATCTTGTGTCCTCTCACGGGGTCAATACCCAGAGAAGGTAGAGGAGGAATTGACATGATCACACGGATTAGAGCAGCTGTTGTTTTCTTAGGAAAAATGATCAATGAATTTACAAGAACAAGTCTGCAGGATTTTCAAAATAAATATTATTTTTTTTGGTTGATAATGATATCGTAATTCATATTATGGATACAGGCGTGTCTTTCTGCAATAGATCTTTACTATTTTCTATACAGCAACTTCTTTCCTTTTTGAAACAGAAGACTTTCATTTACTATCTCGCTAATCACAAATCCATTAAACAAAGTCTTTTAAGATATAGAGAAAAGCCATGCAAATCAGTCCGCACTTCCCTGTGGCCAACATGCCTTCAGCAGCCCAGTCACATTTCTCTAACTTGCATACAAACTATACGGCCAAAAGCTTGTGGACACCTGACCATGACCCCTACATGAGTTTGTTGGACATCCCAATCCAAAACCATGAGCATTAAATGCATAGTGTACCTTCTGGACCAGGGGTAGGACATAGGTCCTAGGAGGAGGGTGTGACGGGAGGGCCCGTGGAACCCAGAATCCCTTGGAGAGGTTGGGAAACTCTTGTTTCAGCTCCCCATGCACCTCTTATGTCTAAGTCACCCTGTGCTATCCTGACACAGGGTGACTGAGAAAATATGTCTTGGATTACTTAAAATGGGATAGTAATATTTATCCACAATATCTCCCAGGAGATATGTAAAGACTATTCTTGGTTTGTTTGATTCTGAACTCAACATGTTAGTTGAGAGAGCTGATCACATTGGCCTCTGTACAATGTAGGAGACAGGCCGAATCCTGCTGGAGCTCCTGCTATTGTGTGAAGGTGCTCTGTGTTTATACTTATGATAATGTGTCATCTACTGTGTGAAGCTCGGTAACAACAAATCAGACCTGTAGTGAAATCCTGATTTATCATAACAATGACCAGAAGGGCACAGAGTCACATCGGCTGCTTAAATCGATTAGTTAATTAGCTCATGTTAATTTATGTTTCTGGTTACAAGTGTATTGTTAAAGTATTATGAGTAGGAGGTAGGAACCTCCTCTTCTACTGTATATAAGACTTTTATTCTGGTTCTAATAAACAGTCCATGTTCAGCAATCAAACGAGTATCGTCTTGTTTGTAGTTGTCAGCGGTTGGAATATCTGATATCTATATTCAGACTGGGAGGAAGCGGTATATGACGAAAGCACTCAAGCGGAGTGTGGGACGTTTCGTTACAGAGGGAAACCGGATAAACAGTCAGGTAAGTGTGTGATGGTCCAAAGTAACTAAAAACCCCTCTGCAAAAATGCTGTTAAAGCGGAGTTCCACCCAAAAATGGAACTTCCGCTTTTCAGATTAACCCCCCCCTCCGGTGTCACATTTGGCACCTTTCAGGGGGGAAGTGGGAAGCAGATACCTGTGTAATCCAGGTAGTTGCTCCCACATCTGGGCATAGATCGCTGCAGTATCCGATGCGATCTACGCCATGTCCAGCCCCTCCTCCGTCCCCCCCAGCTGTCTTCTGGGAGACACACAGGTTCCATAAGACAGCAGGGACCAGTGGGATCGCGCAGCGCAACTTGTGCATGTGCCGTAGGGAACCAGGAAGTGAAGCCGCAAGGCTTCACTTCCGGATTCCCTTACCGAAGATGGCGGCACCTCCACCCGAGAGATGCCGACATCACTTCGGGTGCCAACATCGCGAGCGCCCTGGATAGGTAAGTGTCTATATATTAAAAGTCAGCAGCTGCAGTATTTATTTATTTTTTGGGGCGGAACTCCGCTTTAAGTATATAGGTTTAAAATGGACGCTATTTGATTATTACTTCCAGAATAAATAAAAGAGAAAAAGATAATGGGGGTATTGTGACAGACCCTGGTAATCAAGAGGAGTATGTCCACCATGTAAGCTTCCCTTGCCTGGTAACAGCAATATACCAGGTCCCACAGCCCAATAGGTCACTAGTCGGGACACAGCGTAGGGTGGTGAAAAACATAAGACTGTTTATTAAAACACAGGCACAAAGAGATATACACTCTGGGACAATCCCCATTTCTTTGCATATTAACACAGGGCGGGTTAAACTGTACATCCAGTAACACAGGTACAGTCAAACTTTTCAACAAATAATTTAATCAGTAACTAAGGAACAACCAGCATATACTATATGCTAATCCACATCTAGCAACTAATAGCTGACAGTGATATAATTAACATGAGCTAATTAACTAGACCCTTAAACCAGCCTAGGTGACCAGACCATTCGGCACCTACTACAACCCTGAATACAAAGTACTGTTATTACAAGTATAAACACATAGATGAGAAGACACAGAAACAATAGGGGATCCAAGTAACAATGGGAGGAAGACACTTAGGAGGCACACTATAGGCACACTATAGGAGAGACCTACTTACAATAAACAAATTATGGCAGGCGACCCCAGTGGTTTGAGCTGATTATATTAAAGAGGGCTTCCAGACTTTTTATGTTTATTAAAAGTCAGTAGCTACAAAAAGTGTAGCTGCTGACTATTAATAAACAGACACTTACCTGTTCAACGGTCCAGCGATGTGGCCGCCCGGAGCATCGCTTATCTCCCCCTTCTCTCCGCCGGTGCCTCCATTGCCACTCTGGGCACCAAGCTGTGACAGCTTTTGGCTTCACGGCCGGGCGCGCACTGCGCATGAGCGAGTCGCGCTGCGCTCTCGGAGTGGAAGGCGATTTTCTGGTACCTGTCACGTGTCCCAAGAGATCGCCTAGAGGGAGGGGCCGCCTAGGTGGAGAGGAGGAGTCGCCTTGGCAGCCCGTAGGCGTAAGGAGGAAGTGGGACAGAAAGTCCCACTCCTAACGAAGCTCCCACTCCCCCCAAAAAAAATGACATGCCAAATGTGGAATGTAAGGGGGCGAGGAGTGCTTAAAGCGGAAGTTCCACTTTTGGGTGGAACTCCGCTTTAAAGGGATTGTAAAGTCTCCAGGTTTTTCATCTTAATGCATTGTATGTATTAAGGTGAAAAACCTACTGTGCTGCAGCTGTCCCCAGAGCGCCCCTTTTTCTTACCTGAGCCCGTCCATTCCAGCAATGTGCATGAGCCCAGCCGCTGTCTCCCCCCTCATTGGATAGATTGATAGCAGCAGGAGCCATTGGATCCCGCTTCTGTCAATCAAATCCAGTGAAGCAGGGGGCGGGGCTGAGTCTGGGAACTCGAGAGCGCGCCCACGCGATTGCCCCCAGGGAAAGCGGCTCTCCGTGGGGGCGCACAATGAAGGAAAGGAGCCAGGAGCGCCGCTGGGGTACCCCAGAAGAGGAGGACTGGGGCTGCTCTGTGCAAAACCCTTGCACAGAGCAGGTAAGTATAACATGTTTGTTATTTAACCACTTCAATACCGGGCACTTTCCCCCCTTCCTGCCCAGGCCATTTTTCAGCTTTCAGCGTTGTCGCATTTTAAAATGACAACTGCGCAGTCATGCAACACTGTACCCAAACAACATTTTTATCATTTTGTTCCCACAAATAGAGCTTTCTTTTGGTGGTATGTGATCACCACTGGGTTTTAATTTTTTTGCTAAACAAATAAAAATTACTGAAATTTTTGAGAAAAAAAGTTTTTCTTTGTTTATGTTATAAAATTTTGTAAATAGGTAAGTTTTCTCCTTCACTGATGGGCACTCATGAGGCTGCACTGATGAGCACTGGTGATGAGGCACTTATATGCAGCACTGATGGGCACTGATAGGTGGCACTGATATGCAGCACTAAAGGGCATTGATAGGCGACACTGATGGGCACCCATAGGTGGCACTGATGAGCACTTATAGGCAACACTGATGGGTGGCACTGATAGAGGAGGCACTGGCAGTCATTACTGATTGGCATTTTTAATGGGCACTGATTGGCACCTCTTATGGGCACTGATTGGCATCCTTGGTGATCATGGGTTGGCATCCCTGGTGGTCATGGGTGGGCATCCCTGGTGGGCACAGGTGGGCATCCTTGGTGGGTCTGCACTGATAGTCAATGTGCTGATTATCAGTGCAGACCTCCCCTATCAGGAGAGCAGCCGATCGGCTCTCCTCTACCCATGCCTTGTCAGCACGAATAGAGGAAAGGCCGATAAACGGCACTTCCCGGTTACCATGTGATCGGTTGTGATTGGACACAGCGGATCACATGGTAAAGAGCCTACGTCATAGGCTCTTTACCAAGATCGGTAATGCGGTGTGTCAGACTGACACGCCACCGATAGCCTCACGGCGCGACACCGATCGCCGCACGCCCCTTATCCTGCTGGATGTCATATGACGTCCAGTCAGGATAATGAAACCACTTTGTGGCCGTCATATTGCTATATGGCGCATGGGAAGTGGTTAAAAAAAAAAAACAATCAAACCTTTACAATCACTTCAACATCTACAGTCATTGCTGGTTTGAGGCATAGAGGCCCCAAATATGTATATTGAAACTCCAGTTCCCAGAGTATGTGTTTTGAGGAGATATGGACTTGAATCCCAAGCAAGACCACTCTAAGGGTCCCCCAGGCACACACCTCCCAAAGAGTAGTGTTCCCTTAAAAGCCAGGGCCCATAGTCAGTAGGCAAGAGACCACCCTGCAGTAGGGTGACCACATTTTCAAACTGCCATTCAGGGACACACCCCCTCTCACCTTCCCCAAAAAAAGATGAGGGAGGGCGGGAGTAAATGTAGTCTCGGGGTTGATGGGGAATTTGGCGGCGGGTTATTTGTCAGGTGAATGTGCCACTTGCCACCAGATGCAGTGCCGCTTGCCACTCATAGCCTGCCACCAGATGCAGTGCCGCTTGCCACTCATAGTCTGCCACCAGATGCAGTGCTGCTGTCACTCCCTCTGCTTGAACCACGTGCGTAGAAGGAAAGGAGTGGCGTCACTATCTGGAGAGTGAAGATCACACCAGTCGCTGCTGCTTGCCGCTGGGTGCTGGAGAAGGAGGAGGTGCCGAGGTGGGTTGGGACAGCAGTGCTGCACTAAGCGCAGGCCTCGCTCCAGGTTTCACTGTCTGAGAGTAAATTGTCACTGGTTGCAAGATGCCAGGCAGCGCTGGCCCTAGCAAACAGTTCCAGAAATGTGGTTATTAGTTAGTAGGGGGTGGCTGTGTCCTCCATTTCATTCCGGGACATTGTATTGTCCCAGATTGAAGGTGCCGGGACCCAGGACAGACATGTTAATTGCGGACAGTCCCGGGCAATCCGGGACACGTGGGCACCCTACCCTGCAGTCCCCTCAAAAGGCCCCTGTCCTGGCTGGGTCTGTCACAGGAAAAAAGTAGCATTAATAGTAAGGTGGTAAAGACAGGGTGTCACACACAGTACCCCATTTTCAGTGGGCACCCACTCAGCAAGTACACTTAGTTTCCGGAGAACCTGTAGGCATGCAAACTTTGGCAGCTTTCCTCAGAACATCTTGTTATATTGATCCTAACCTGGCTTTGAGTAGTGTGAGAATGTGTAAATGTGCTTTTACGATGGAGATAACTGTGTTTGTACTGAGGATACAGAAGAAAATGTGAGGCTAGTGATTATTCAAATAAAAGTTACCTTGTTTACCTCTGCTGCTTTCCTTCATCCCACCTCTATTAATATACTAGTGCTAGGGCTTTAGCTTCCAGTTCTTGCACGCTGAGTCTCCTCGGTCCTGGCATCTTCACTCAGGTGGCAAGAATTCTCCTACCTGTCCCTATGCCATCACTCAGGGGACCTCCCTCCTTTGTTACATCAGCCTGACAGCTTCAGCCTTTCTGAGGGTGTATCATTGAACATAGATATGGGGTGATACTATAGATATTTAAAATGTGGCATTGAATATATAAATTAGCTGAGATTACATATTTTTTTTATAAATGTTACATATTCAGTGGTAATACATATATTTTATTCATTTAGTAATCAGGTTGGACAATTTGTTAGAATTTGGAAGGACACAGCATGCTTGGAGACCTACATTACCATTAGGGTATCTTTAATACCCTAGTCATGCCTTTCCTAAGTCCTTGTCTTACAAAATTCTAACACTGACTGAAGTGAAAGAAATGGGCTAAGATGAAACCAACTAACACTAAGCCCCCGGTCACACTGATACAACTTTAGACATCCCAAGTCTCCCGCTTTTGGGCTGCAGCTCTTTGACACCCGCAAGTGCCATGCAATATCCCGGCTGCAGGGCCAATCCTGGGCGGCAGTTGGTTCACAGCCGGGAATAATCGGTGCGGCGGGTGGGACAGCTGTAAACACCGATCTCCCTGTATAGCTTTTTCAGCTTACAGCCCAATCTCCTCTCCCGTCCGTGGCTGTCACCTGAAAAGCTATACAGGGAGATCAGTACTCACAGCTGTCCCTCCCACCACACCGATCATTCCTAGCTGTTTCCTGGCCCCGTCCTCCTTCTCTGGCCCCCCCTCCGTGTCCTCCTCTGCCCCCCTCTGTGTCCTCCTCCGCCCCCCTCTGTGTCCTCCTCCGCCCCCCTCCGTGTCCTCCTCCGGCCCACTTTTCTCCTCCTCCAGCCCCCTGTCCTTCTTCTCCAGCCCCCCTCAATGTCCTCCGATGCCCCCCCCTCCGTGTCCTCCTCTGCCCCCTCCGTGTTCTAATCCGACCCCCTATCCTCCTCCTCCGACCCCCTATCCTCCTCCACCCCCCTCTGTGTCCTTCTCTGCCCCCCTCTGTGTTCTCCTCCGGCCCCCTGTCCTCCTCCTCCGGCCCCCCTCAGTGTCCTCCTCTGGCTCCCTGTCTTCCTCCTCCACCCCGCTCCCCTTGTCCCCTGCATCCGGCTTCCCCCTCTCCTCTCCCGCCGTTTGCTGTGGGGGATGTGTCAGGATGGAGAGCAAAGGATGGGAGCGGTAAATATGTCATTCACCGGCCCCTTCCTTTTCTGAATTGGACACAGTAACCTACCGCTCGCTCCTGTGTCCTGTGATAACTAAGCAGAGTAACTTGTGTTTACTCTGCTTCAGTTTATGAAAAAACAGTAGCCGCTGTCTCCTGTTGATTCATCTTCAATGCTAAGAAAGGGACTGGGGAACATGTGTACTCAAGCCCTTTCTCTTTCTCAAAAGGGAGATCTCAGGGGTCTGTTTAGACCCCTGATATGTCATCAAAGCCCACCAACAGGGCTGACTAAAAAAAAAATGCAATAAATATAAAAAAATGTGATTGTAAAAAAAATCTAGAATAAAAAACTACTGACACCACTCCCCCCTGCCCTACCAACACCGTCCACTGCCCCAACCCCCCAAAAAGCATTGTGAAAAAATTGTAAGACAAATTAAATTGTAAAAAAATCAATACGTAAAAATAAAAAACTACGGACACCATCCACTGCCTTACTGACACTGTCCACTGTCCTACTGACACCGTCCACTGCCACATACCTCCACCCCCACCTTCTTCCCCAGAGTCACTGTGAAAAAAATATTACATAAAAAAATAAATAATAAACAACAAAATGTAAAAATAAAATGATAAAAACAAAAAACGAATGACATCGTCCTCTGCTCTGCTGACACTGTCCACTACCCCACCCCCAATCATTGTGAAAAAATACTAAAATAAATTGTAAACATTTTTTTTTTAAATAACTTTAAAAATAAAGTTGTAAAAAAATAATAAAAAAAATAATAATTCAGACACTGTCCATTGCCCTACTGACACTGGCGCCTAAAAAGCATTTTTTTTAAATGAAAAAAAAAAAAATACAAAAAAATGAAATTGTAAACAAAGAATTATTAAAAAAAGAATAATAAAAATAAAGAACTACTGACTCCGTTCACTGCCCTACTGACACCATCCTACACATACTACCCACCGCTGTACACTCCACACTCCTCACGTGCACATTATACCCACCTACATACACTCTGCACTCCTCTCCTGCACATACTACCCACCACCATACACTCCACACTCCTCTCCCGCACATACTACCCACCACCATACACTCCACACTCCTCTCCCGCACATACTACCCACCACCATACACTCCACACTCCTCTCCCGCACATACTACCCACCACTATACACTCCACACTCCTCTCCCGCACATACTACCCACCACCATACACTCCATACTCCTCTCCTGCACATACTACCCACCACCATACACTCCACACTCCTCTCCCGCACATACTACCCACCACTATACACTCCACACTCCTCTCCCGCACATACTACCCACCACATACACTCCACACTCCTCTCCCGCACATACTACCCACCACCATACACTCCATACTCCTCTCCTACACATACTACCCACCACCATACACTCCATACTCCTCTCCTGCACATACTACCCACCACCATACACTCCACACTCCTCTCCCGCACATACTACCCACCACTATACACTCCACACTCCTCTCCCGCACATACTACCCACCACCATACACTCCATACTCCTCTCCTACACATACTACCCACCACCATACACTCCATACTCCTCTCCTGCACATACTACCCACCACCATACACTCCATACTCCTCTCCTGCACATACTACCCACCACCATACACTCCACACTCCTCTCCCGCACATACTACCCACCACCATACACTCCATACTCCTCTCCTACACATACTACCCACCACCATACACTCCATACTCCTCTCCTGCACATACTACCCACCACCATACACTCCATACTCCTCTCCTGCACATACTACCCACCACCATACACTCCACACTCCTCTCCCGCACATACTACCCACCACCATACACTCCATACTCTTCTCCTGCACATACTACCCACCACCATACACTCCATACTCTTCTCCTGCACATACTACCCACCACCATACACTCCATACTCCTCTCCTGCACATACTACCCACCACCAAAAGCTCTGCACTGTACATTCCCTATTTAACATGACTGCATTCTGCCCCAAGTGATCTCAGACTCTATTAAACCACACCCCTTTAGGACACGTCCACATTTTGCCACCGGGGGGAAATGAGTTTGCTACCTCCCTGAAATGAGCTTTTGCAGGTTGGGATGTCTGCGACTTCAGATACGACATGCGATTTACAAATCATACCGGAAGTAGCATCTAATGTGTTTCCATGGCATTGTCTTAATAGATGCAATTTCAAGTAGTGGAATTTGAGAAGTAGTTCATGTATTACTTTTTCAGGACTTCAGCACGATTTCACTGCCATAGACTATAATGTAAATCATGCTGTAAATCGTATCTGTGTCTATATCAGCGCTACTTGAGCCTGAAAGAAGTTAAATATTAACCCTTTGCTAGTTAAACTTTTGTTCAAAACATGGCTTTAAAATTAGATCCCTGCACAGCCTGACCATCACTATTCCTCTCTGTGACATTGCCCATCAAATCATTACAAATCTCTCAGAAGTAGTGCTAAAGTGGTATTAAATTGTGGTTGAAGTCAGGCTTGAAATCGCACCACTTTATATTGTACCTGGTGTGACCTAGGGTTGCCACCTGTCTGGAATTGACCGGGACAGTCCAGGCTTTGAATCATGTGTCCGGGTTTCAGGCAGACTGAAACCCAGACACATTATTCAGACCGGTCTGTGGCTCCTTAAGTAACCAAGATAGTCACACACAAATCTGTTGCTATCCAGGAGCTATCTAGGGGCAGGTTTGGCATCACTGGGGGGCAGGGCGATGATGTCAGCAAGAGAAACTTGGCCACACCCACAGTTCGATGCCACACGCACCCAAAGGTATCCCAGGCCGCTAAAGTGGGTTTGGCTTGAAGAAAAGGTGGAAACCCTAGTGCAGGGGTAGGCAACCTCAGCACTCCAGCTGTGGTGAAACTACCAATCCCATCAGTAGTGTATTTAGGTTTTGTGCTGCCCTAGGCCTGACTAAACTCATGCACCCCCTAATTTAAATATGCCCCCCCCATTCCTGTCAAGGCCACACCCCTTTCTGTTTAAGCCCTGAAATTTTCGAGTGGGGACACTAGTTCTGAGGGCCTGGGGGGGAGGGGGGAATGTATTCCCTTAAGTTGCATAGATTTCCTCTCACTTCCTGTTTGGCTATGGGGCAGGAAGTGAAGGGAAATCTCTGCAATAGGACAGGGATGGTAAAAAATAAACTGACCGGGGCTATAACCTTCCCTTACTCTATCCAAGATGAAAAAAAAAAAGTGTTGCCCATAGTTCTACTTTAACACCTTAAGGACCCCTCACTGTATATATACGTCGGCAGAATGGCTCGTACAGGCACAATCACGTACCTGTACGTGGCCCTTTAACTGCCTGCCGCGTGGTCGCGCACCGCCACCGGCACTTTCGCGACCCTGCAGTCATCCCCGTGAGTCGGACCGCGGGTCCTGCGGACTCGATCGCCGCGGGGATTCCCGCGATCGTCTCACGAAGGGATGGAGCGGGGAGATGTTAGTGTAAACACAACATCTCCCCGCTCGCCTACTGACACTGTTACCGATCTCCGCTCTGTGTAATCAGAGCGGAGATCAGTGACGTGTCACTCGTAGCCACGCCCCCTAACAGTAGTAATCACACCGCTAGGCACACTTAACCCCTTCAGCGCCCCTAGTGGTTAACCCCTTCACTGCCAGTGTCATTTTTACAGTAACCAGTGCATTTTTATTGCACTGATCGCTGTAAAAATGACAATGGTCGCAAAAATGTGTCAAAAGTGTCTGATTTGTCTGCCATAATGTCGCAGTCACGAAAAAAATCGCTGATCACCGCCATTACTAGTAAAAAAAAAAATTTTATATAAAAATGCCATAAAACTACCCCCTATTTTCTAAACGCTATAACTTTTGCGCAAACCAATCAATAAACGCCGATTACGTTTTTTTTTACCAAAAATATGTAGAAGAATACGTATCGGCCTAAACTGAGGAAAAAAAACATTTTTTTATGTATTTTTGGGGATATTTATTATAGCAAAAAGTAAAAAATATTGACTTTTTTTCAAAATTGTCGCTCTATTTTTGTTTATAGTGCATAAAATAAAAACCGCAGAGGTGATCAAATACCACCAAAAGAAAGCTCTATTCGTGGGAAAAGAAGGACGTCAATTTTGTTTGGGAGCCACGTCGCACGACCGCACAATTGTCAGTCAAAGCGACGCAGTGTCGAATCGAAAAAAGGGGCCTGGTCTTTATGCTGCGTATTGGTCCGGGGCTTAAGTGGTTAAGCACAAATTGCCGCTTTATGGGGACGCTAGACTAATTTTCCTCTCAGTTCAGTCCGCCCCATAAGACTGGCACTACACTAACAGTGTAGCGCAAGCCGGCGGGGACTCTTTTCGTGCTGCCCCCCTGCAAAATGCTGCCCTAGGTCTGGGCCTTGTTGGCCAAGGCCAAGATACAGCGTTGCCTCTGCCTCTAGGAGTCATGCCTGTGATTGTCAGGGTCTTGCAATGTCTCATGGGACTTCAGAACAGCTGAAGGGCTGAGGTTGCCTACCCCTGCACCTAGTATGACCACAGGCTAAAAGGGAGGGGAGGACAGAGGAAAAAAAACAAAATCACATAGTCAACAAGTTGTAGTGGTCCAAAACCTCCACTAGATGTCAGCACTGAACAGTTCAATAAAACACAGGAAAAATGACATGTAAGTGGGACAGAACAAAAATCTTTTTTTATGCGCCGCTGGCCAGTGCTACATCCTGAACCACTGGTATATACTTTCTACTTTAAAGGGGTTGTAAAGGTTTTTTTTATTTAAGCATTGTTGGTTCACTTACCTTTTCCTTCGATTTCCCTTCTAAATGTTTTTTTTCTTTGTCTGAATTTCTCACTTCCTGTTTCTCCTCAGTAAGCTTGCCACCATCATCCGAGCGGTGTTTAGTCAGCCAGAACAGCTTACTGAGGAGGAACAGGAAGTGAGAAATTCAGACAAAGAAAAAAAACATTTAGAAGGGAAATCGAAGGAAAAGGTAAGTGAACCAACAATGCACGAGCTTAAAGGAACCTATTTAGAAAATAAAAAACGAACCTTTACAACCCCTTTAACGAGGCCATGCTGTACTATATTGCAGTAAAGGCCTATTTAGATGCCTTTTACACACCTCTCCAAAACCTGTACAGTTCTATTAGATAAGATTAGAAAGATAAGATGCATTATTTTTCAGTGCTTTACAGACCCAACGAAACACAATGCAGCATAACAGTCATAACAAAAAATAAATAAGTAAATCTAATACCATAATGTACGCTAAAATCCAATGATAATTACACTTATACAGTTACTGTCTGCAATAAAAGCATTCTACTTACAATCAACTTGATTTAGCATTGTATCTTGGGGAAATAAACAATTTTGCAAGCAATTAGTCCAAGTACATATAATTGCAAGCCCACCGAAGGGTGGGGGTGGTAAAGATCGAATCTCCCGGATGTGTAGAATCATTTATAATATTCAAGGGCCACTCAAGTGGACATCTCTCAGTAATATTACATTTCAAGCTGTAATAGTTGAGGAGCTTCACACAAAATGTTAGTTTACAAAACATTACATTTTTTAATGTAGTTCATGCAAGACCTTGTATTATATGGCTAGGTTGTGATGTATGCAGCCATCTTGAAGCTCGTCTCTACCGCCCCCCAGTGCTCCTATACATCATTTTTCGAGGCTGGTCACATGTTGTACTGTACTGGGTCCTCTTACTCTTCAGCTCTTCTCCAGGCAGTGGTTGGTCCTTGAGTAAGGTGACCAGATTTTTAAAATGAAATCCGGGGACATATTTTTTTTTTTTACTAGCAATCAGCGACTCTCTGCCCGCCGCCGCCCGCCTCACAGCCTGTCAAGTCTTACTCTCCGGGCCCCGGCTACTACTGGGTGGGGAGCAGAGGAAGATCACTCCACCAGGGAAGGCAAGTAGATAAGCAGGCAGGCGGCTGGCCGGGACTTAAGAACATGCGAACGGAGCTGAATGGGCACCCGAAACTGAAGAAGTATTCCCTCGGCTCCGACCATCACATGATTATCAGAAAGGGGCACAGATAATGGAAAAAAATACCCCCACCCTAAGCTAGTAGGAGCGGCGGAGCGGGGGGGTGTAATTCAGATTTAGTTTTTTTAATTCTGCACTGACTGTGTTTGAATTTGCCCCAGCCTCTGTTCAAATCCAATCCGGGGACAAAACCTGGGGACAGACTTGGTCCGGGGACAATGTCCTCAATCCGGGGACTGTCCCCAGAAACCGGGGATGTCTGGTCACCCTATCCTTGAGGAGCATCATTCCACCTGCAACACCCTCCTAGATAGTCTTGCTAGTGAGGATTAGGCAAATGTAGTTCTTATGGTTCTGCTGTAATCAGCAGAGCAGTATGTGGTTGCTTTGGTCTGCTCTGGGCTCTGTAGGCTGCAAGTTTGATTGCTTCCCCTTGCCTTCTGGAGACTTCCAGAATATAGTGGGTAGGAGGATCAAATGAGCAGCCTGAATACTTATGCAACTCCAGCTTTTTCCTGGGGGAAGTGTCCAGATGGTGGTTAGGAGAGTGTATAAATAATCTGGCGCCTGATCATGGTTCTTTCCCAGGAGGAGAGGTCCCAGCCCGAAGGGCTGCTGCCCTTCCTGGCAGTTCAGCTGAAGATCCTGCTAGTCTCTGTGAGGTCCTAGCAGTGCATAGCTGGGGGGACCTATTCTGTTGTAAGTTCCTAGAGAGCTATAAGAGGGTTTTCACCCAGGTTCCGATCAGGAGGCTCCCTTAGGAGACTGTCTGCCTGAGTCTGGAGGGAGACATCCAAGTTCCAAGGAACACTGTGAGTACGGACCTGAGAGAGGGATCTTGGCGACTGTTACTGCTGGTAACCCCTTGTACACTAGTATTAAGGTTTTCCTAACCTGGGACATTGCTTATGGTGTCCCAGTGCTGCCCACTTAATGCCCCACTGGTCAAGGGACTGTTCTGAGAACTAGCAGCAAATGAAAGTGTGTCCTCACATTCCTGTTCAGTGTTCTGGAGAATTCCACAGCTTATTTAAGCCTATCCAAGTTATTTTGCAATAAACATAAAAAAGGCAACCCCTAGACTGTTTATTTCAGCCAAAGGAACGAATGTTGCTGTTTGCCTGGCTGCTGCTACACAGAGGGAAAAGAACCTGGGACACAAATCATCAGGCCTTGCTGGGGTAGCACCACAGACGTGGAAGACAGAGGACATCTAGTGGCAAAATAGGTAATTACTAAGAGGGATTGTGTTGGTGACAGAGCTCATCTTTATTTTAAACCCCAGGGGCTAAAAACTTTATTTTTTAAAAAAAGGGTGTAAGGTAATATAATGTAAGGAAATATAAACATGTTCCCATTTTTTTGCTGACTATAATTCACTTCCATTGCCTGTTATTATGAATCCAGCCCTGCAGGAATCTCAAGTTTAATTCCGCTTGTTGTAGTGCAGTTTATTGTAAAAAGTTATTGGCATCAGCAATTGTCAGCAGCAATGATTGTTTCAGAAAAATTACAAAGCCGAGTCTTTCCAGAGCATAACATTTTCTGTGAACGCAGAACGATCACGATTGAAATCAATGTTAAACGCTTCATGCAGATAGGAGAAAATGATGTTACATTGTTTGAATTATAGACAGAAGAAAATCCTGGGCTGCAGGTCACCAGCGCCCTCTTGTAGTTAAATTGCAGAATGATTGAATACAGGAATAAAATAAAAAGGAGTGAAGCAAAACAGGGGGCACAGTTTTTTTTTTTTTTTTTTTTTAGTAAAGAGAAATATGGAGGTTGCTATGGCCGAAATTCTTAATAATTTATATTTAATAATTATAACAATTATATAATAATTATATAATAATAAGTAAATACTTATATAATAATTAGATAATTATATAATAATTGTAATAATAATAACTCTTCTGACTTAGGGCTCATGCACACTGCAGCTCAAAAAAAAAAAAAAGCTGCTTTTATAGGTATTTGAGATTTTATTTCAGCTTGAAGAAGTGTGTGCTTGTTTGTGCTCTTTTGCGTGTTTTTATTGAGCTTCTTTGAGCATAAGCATTTTTTTTTAAAAACCCTCCCCTCAGCTCATTTTTCCTATTTTTTTTTATTTTTTATTGTGTGTGTGTGTTTTTGAGCTTCTTTAACCTTTTCACACTTTTTTGCGTGTTTTTGGGCACTTAGGCATCTTTTCTGCTCGAAAGCTCCTCATAAAAACACAAGTTATGCCACGTACACATGATCGGAAATTCCGACAAGAAAAGTCAGATGTGAACTTTTTGTCGGAAATTCCGACTGTGTGTAGGCTCCATGGGACTTTTTCTGTCGGAATTTCCGCCAACAAAATATTGAGAGCTGGTTCTCTATTTTTCTGACAGAAATTTCGATCGTCTGTATGCAATTCTGACACGCAAAAAAACACGCATGCTCAGAATTAAGCAGAAGAGCCAAACTGCCTATTGAACTTCATTGATCTTGGCTCGTCGTACGTCTTGTACGTCACTGCGTTCTTGACGGTCGGAATTTCTGACAACATTTGTGTGACCGTGTGTATGCAACACAAGTTTGAGCCAACATCCGTCAGAAAAAATCCACGTTTTTCTTGTCGGAATTTCCGATCGTGTGTAGGTGTGTGTTCTTTTCTGGCAGTAAGCTTATATGCCTGTAAACACCTGAAAAATCCATAGTGTGCATGGACACATTGGCTAACATGGATGGGAGTTTCCAGGCAGAAATAAAAAAGATTAAAAAAAAACTTAAAACTCTGTAGGAGCCGCTTCTGTAAGCTTCTTTGAGCTGCTGTGTGCATGAGCCCTTAAATACATTGAGTCTTTGAACAAGAGTACTTTTCAGCTGCTAACTTGGTCCAGGTAAGCCAGGCCATAGTGGAAGATAATTGTTATTTATTACTAGGAATGAGCTTTGGTTTCAGGTCCAGCGACCACACAAAAATCCTCACCTATGCTGCATTCACCCCCCCCCCCCCCCACACACACACCAAATTAGAGCTGGTCCGCAGCTGTGGAAAAAAAAAATACATTTACAAAAATTGATCCTGGGCGCAGGAGTAAAGGGTATCCCATAAAATAGGTTGGATGGGGGAAGGGAGAAAACTTAGACGGGGCTATGCACAAATAAATGAAGTACAAAAATATAATATGTACATTCTGGTCACATATTTACACGACAAATTTGAGCATAGAAATCCTAACTACAGGTCCCTGCAGCTAGGTGCATACAAGTGGAACCAGAGCATTGCTCCCTCAGGCCTTCATCTGTTCCTGCGGTGGAGATAGACAGCCGTCCCATCCCTGGCGTTCCTAAAGAAGACACAATCAACAGACACAACCTAACTGTACACTCTAACTATACACAACACTTCACCACTGAGAGGGGGTTACAGTCCTCTCTCTGGTGTGTATTTTCCCGCCTGCTGTCACTCTCCTAGGAGGGATCTAGGGGAACCTCCTGGAGAGCACAGCCAGACATACACAAGTGGTAAGTATAAACCTCTTTTTGCTCCTGAATGGAGGGGCCCCTCCCGAAGTGGCAGGTAGCAAGAGGTTTGGCAGGGACAGTAAACCCTAGTGTCCATGGTGACTTGTCCTCCCATCAGGCACCCTGGGCAGCAGGCAAACCCTGTCCCTGCAAAAGTTTTGTCTTTGGAGAAAACCACCCAAGCCCTGCCCTGTCCTTGCAGTCCTGGTGGCCGCTCCTACCTGTGGGCTACACAACACAGCAGTCCCTCTCACAGGTAGAAACGTGTATTCGGCAACCTCCTCCGGCTATCCCCTTCTCCTCGGACGGAGACCGAGTGGCTCCTGGTAGGCCGACCCGCCTTTACAACCAGGACCCGGTCTTTGTAAATTGCACGCCCCAACTTATATTCCTCCCAAATGTCCTTGAATCGGGCCCAGACACTACTTTCTGGCACCCTCCTAGGTTTTGGGACGTGCAGATATTCCCAAATCATGTCATCCTCCCACTCTTCCCGTGAGTTCTCAATGACGTCCATGACTTGGGATGGGATATACGGGTAGTCAAGGCCCCACTCCAGAGCAACCCTGTGTTGAACCTCCCTTTGGAAACGGGAGAGCCTGGGTAGTTCTTTAGGTTTCCCTCTACCAGGCAGAACACAATTATCCTGGGCCTTGATTACCCACTGCTTGTAGGTGGGTGCCCTGGTCTGGGTAGTGGAAGGCCGACTGACGAAAAGTCTGCTGGTTGACACTGGGGTACATACTGGGGGCTGTGGTTCCTCTATTGCCTCTGACTGGATTTCTGTTGAGGGGGAACCCCCTGTCTCCAACTCCTCCTCACTGGAGCCTTTCTCTAGGGACGACTAGGAGAACAGATTCTCGACAGACCCAAACTTGTCCAGTATTCTGGGTGAACCCCAATCTATGACCCGGCCCTCAATCATCTCATCGCGCTCACCTTGTGGTTCTCCCTATTCCAGCATGGGCTTCTTCTGGACGGCAAGGGTCTTAGAGCAGGCTGGCTCTTCAGGGATATCAACTGGTGGCTGCTCACTGGCACCTGCAACCACCGGGCCCCTGGCTAGGCCACGGGTCTCAGCAGCATCCTCCTTTTCCTGTATGTCCGGGATCTCTGTGGTGGACACACCTGATGTCAGCTCCCCTCCATCTCTGGCAGGTTATCCTTGGCCCTCTCCAGCTCTCTGAGCCTCCTGCTGCTGTGGCATACATAGTCCTGAGAGCAGGTTAGTGAAGTAATACCTGGACTCCTGCTGCACAGGCCCTAGTCGGGTTAGTGGCTCCCCACAAAGGCCGCACTGGGCCCAGGCGGTGACTCCAGCAGTTAGAATGTGGCATCTGGATCACCCCCAAGGCAAGTCCTCCACAGATCTCCAGCCGAATGCCGGTATCGACCAGCGTCCGATCCTGCAATTCAAGTAACCACTGTACAGCGGGTAACCTCCGACCACCCTCCGCCATCTTCAGCAGCCTCGTGGAGTGCGCAGCACGCTGGTCTCCTTTTTCTTCCTCCGCCGGGGCGTGAGTCCTGCCCCTCCGCTTGTTGGTTCAGCGTGCAAGGAACTGTAGAGCAGGCAAACTGTGTGTGCTGTAGTGGCACCTGGTGGCAGGCGCTGAGAATTGCAGAAACTGTCCAGGCATGTAGTTTAAAAACTGCGTCACAGAGGCTGGAAACTGAATGCAGGCAAACTATACAGTGATCACCATTGACAACAGCAATGTCTCTCCTTGAACATCTCACTGTGTGGGACTGACCATGCAGCATCCCGTCATAGACACCCCTGGTTGCGTTCTGTTACTAGGGGGAACAGCAGACATTTTAACGCCTTCATAGTTGCCAACAGTCACGGATTGGCCGGGACATTCCCGGGATTCAAACCCTTTTCCCGGATTTATTTTGTCCCGGCCAATGTCCCGGCCAATCCGATTTTTCCCGTTTTCCCCGAATTTGGACGCCGCAGGCCGCCGCCGCTAGAGGTCCACGGCTGGCGGAGACAATGTCTCCGCCGGCCGCCATGTTCAAGAAGACCAAAACACGGATGTAGTACAATAGAAAATAAAGCCGCTGCGGCGCCGCCCACACCCCGCACCTCCCCTGGGGTGGGCGGCGCCGCAGCAGCTTTATCTTCTATTGTATTACATCTGTGTTTTGGCTGGCCGGCAGATAACCCCCCCGCCCCGCCCCGCCCCGCTGCAGGTCTGTCTGTAATGGAAAGGGGCGGGGGTCGGCAGCGCCACAGCTTAATTTTTTTTTTTTCAGCCACACTGTCGGCTCCGCCTCTATTTTGTTCCCCTTCGGGGAAGGGGAAACAATAATGGCGGCCGAGACAGGAGACGCCTGTGGTTAAGGGGGGACTCCGCTGGGGATGCCTGTGGTAAGGGGGGACTCCACTGGGAACGCCTGTGGTAAGGGAGGACTCCGCTGGGGACGGCTGAGGTAAGGGGGGACTCCGCTGGGGACGCCTGATGTAAGGGGGGACTCCGCTGGGGACGCCTGATGTAAGGGGGACTCCGATGGGGACGCCTGATGTAAGGGGGGACTCCGATGGGGACGCCTGATGTAAGGGGGGACTCCGCTGGGGACGCCTGAGGTAAGGGGGGACTCCGCTGGGGACGCCTGATGTAAGGGGGGACTCCGCTGGGGACGCCTGAGGTAAGGGGGGACTCCGCTGGGGACGCCTGAGGTAAGGGGGGACTCCGCTGGGGACGCCTGATGTAAGGGGGGACTCCGCTGGGGACGCCTGAGGTAAGGGGGGACTCCACTGGGGACGCCTGATGTAAGGGGGGACTCCGCTGGGGACGCCTGATGTAAGGGGGGACTCCGCTGGGGACGCCTGATGTAAGGGGGGACTCCGCTGGGGACGCCTGATGTAAGGGGGGACTCTGCTGGGGACGCCTGATGTAAGGGGGACTCCTCTGGGTACACCTGATGTAAGGAAGGACTCCGCTGGGTACGCCTGAGGTAAGGAGGGACTCCTCTGGGGACGCCTGATGTAAGGAGGAACTCCGCTGGGGACGCCTGATGTAAGGAGGGACTCCTCTGGGGACACTTGATGTAAGGGGGACTCCACTGGGGACGCCTGATGTAAGGGGGGACTCCACTGGGGACGCCTGCATAGTTACCAACAGTCCCGAATTTCCCGGGACAATCATGATTTTTGGACCCTTGTCCACAAGTGTGGAGGGGGCTCTGCTGGGGAGGCACCTGATGCAAGGACGGACTGCTGGGGAGGCACCTGATGCAAGGACGGACTGCTGGGGAGGCACCTGATGCAAGGACGGACTGCTGGGGAGGCACCTGATGCAAGGACGGACTGCTGGGGAGGCCATCTGGTGGCAGGCGACGTGGCAGGTAACACGCTCAGGGCTTCCACTGATTCGGCATTATGGTGAGTTGAATGATTTCATTTTATATTACAATGTAAAAATAGAAATAATGCACTTCAATCATCCTGACACCGTAACAACCATGGTGCCGGGATGATTGAAGCGCCAACAGGTGTTTTGGAGTATCCTTATCTGCCAATTTTGTTACACATTACTATTGTGGTGTAGGATCTGGCTTCTTTCTTTCTATTTCTTTCTCTCTCTTTCTCTCACCTCGGACTCTAGCCACACCCCTTTGAACCACACCCACTATCGTGTGTAAACCACGCCCATTTTTCGGCTCCAGCATGACACGCCTACAAACGAATGCCCCGCCCCCTGATTATAGCAAGGCTCCGCCTCAATACAAAAAAAGTGTCCCAGATGTTTTTTTTGCAATGTTGGCAACTATGCGCCTTTCACTGTCACAGGCAGGAATAATAAAGTCATTTTTAGATTTCTGCAAAGCAGTGAGCAATGTCCGCACCATGCAGAGCGCTGGACATATTTATAATCCATGAGCGCGATCGCTCGCCGTGGTTGCCACAGGCGATGGCACATGGTTACAGTCACTGGTTGCAGGGCTTATTACTTTTGTGAGTGTCCGATTGAGGCAACTGGGCACAGGGCGTGATGGCAGCGCTGATCCTGGACGGTTGCTATGGACAACGGCACTTGGTAACATGCTGATTTTGGTTGCTATGGGCAACAGCATTGTCATTTTTAAAGGCAAACACAAACTAATTTCCTTGTTATATCCCAAAACATAGCAAAGTCCCCCCCCACTTCTGATGGTTGCTAGGGGCGACGGCCATCAGGTTAACCATGTTAACATGACATGTATAGGAAAGCTTGGCCGAATTTTTAGGCCACTACATCACATACATCACATACAAGCACGTGGGCTGGAATACGAGAGGTGGATTAGCTGGATGAGTGTGCCAGGACAGAAAGATGTGTCTCATCTCTGCTTCCTTTCATCACTCACGCATATCATAGATGAGAAGAGGCTACAGCGATGGAGCAGATGAGCAGGAGGTTACAGCGTTGGTGAAAATGAGCAGGAGGGGTTCAGAGGTGGAACAGAAGAGCGAGTGGGGTAGATTTGCAGAAAGGTACAGTGGTGGAAGAGATCAGAAGTGGGTTCAGCAGTGGGCCAGATGAGCAGGGGGTACAGTGATGGGCCAGATGAGCAGGGGGGTTCAGTGCTGGACCAGGTGAGCAGGGGGGTTCAGTGATGGGGCAAAAAAGCAGGGAGGTAGAGCCAGAGGCGTACTAAGGGGGGGCGAGGGGGGCGGGGCTCCCCAGGTACCACACACTGGGGGGGTGTCAGACCGGCACCCCCCTCCGCGATTGTACTACACCCGCGGTGGCAGCGGCGCGGGTTTAGGCAGCGCCGCAGCGGCATACTAACAGGCAGGGAGAGGCGAGCTAGCTACAGTGGCAAGGGGGTGTGCGGGGGGTGCAGAGTGACACCGCTGCACCTACCATCCCCTCCTCTCCTCTCGCGGCCGCGGGCTTCCTGTCTGTGTGATCCCGGATGTCACACAGGCACAGAGCTGCAGAGTGAAGCCGCCTACCCCTCCTCTCTGTTTATGTGTAACCAGGGGGAGGGGACCTGCGTGCATGTGCCGCTGCGCTGATCTGAGGTACTGAAGGGGGGGCTTCACTGAACGAGGGGGGGTACACTGAATGAGGGGGCTACACTGAGCGGGGAGGGCTACACTGAACGAGGGGGCGCCTGCACTGAACGAGGGGGGTTACACTGAGCGGGGGTGCTACACTGAATGAGGGGGGTCTACACTGAACGAGGGGGGGCTACACTGAACGAGGGGGCGGCTATACTGAACGAGGGGGCGGCTACACGGAACGAGGGGGGGCTACACTGAACGGGGGGCTACACTGAGCAGGGGGGCTACACTGAACAAGGGGGCATCTGCACTGAATGAGGGGGGGCTACACTGAGCGGGGGGCTACACTGAGCGGGGGAGGGGCGTCTGCACTGAACGGGGGGGCGTCTGCACTGAACGAGGGGGTGCCTGCACTGAACGGGGGGCGCCTGCACTGAACGGGGGGCGTCTGCACTGAACGGGGGGCGGCTGCACTGAACGAGGGGGGCTGCACTGAACGGGGGCTGCACTGAACGGGGGGGCTGCACTGAATGGGGGGGCGTCTGCACTGAACGGGGGGGTCTGCACTGAAGGGGTGGATACTCTGAAGGGGGGCCTGCGCTGAAGGGGGGTCTGTGTAACATGCAGGGGGTCCAGAGCTGCAGGGTGCTGTGTAATGTAAAGGGGTCCAGAGGTGCAGGAGGATGTGTAATGTAAAGGTGCCCAGAGGTGCAGGGGACTGTGTAATGTAAAGGGTCCCAGAGGTGCAGGGGACTGTGTAATGTAAAGGGGCCCAGAGGCGCAGGGGGATGTGTAATGTAAAGGGGCCCAGAGGTGCAGGGGACTGTGTAATGTAAAGGGGTCCAGAGGTGCAGGGTGCTATGTAATGTAAAGGGGTCCAGAAGGGCAGGGTGCTGTGTAATTTAAAGGGACCCAGAGGCGCAGGGTGCTGTGTAATGTAAAGGGGTCCAGAGGCGCAGGGTGCTGTGTAATGTAAAGGGGTCCAGAGATGCAGGGTGCTGTGTAATGTAAAGGGGTGCAGGGGGCTGTATAATGTAAAGGGGTCCAGAGGTGCAGGGTGCTATGTAAGGTAAAGGGGTCCAGAAGGGCAGGGTGCTGTGTATTGTAAAGCGATCCAGAGATGCAGGGTGCTGTGTAATGTAAAGGGGCCCAGAGGTGCAGGGGACTGTGTAATGTAATGGGTCCCAGAGGTGCAGGGGAATGTGTAATGTAAAGGGGCCCAGAGGTGCAGGGGGCTGTGTAATGTAAAGGGGTCCAGAGGCGCAGGGTGCTGTGTAATGTAAAGGGGTCCAGAGATGCAGGGTGCTGTGTAATGTAAAGGGGTGCAGGGGGCTGTGTAATGTAAAGGGGTCCAGAAGGGCAGGGTGCTGTGTAATGTAAAGGGGCCCAGAGGTGCAGGGGACTGTGTAATGTAAAGGGTCCCAGAGGTGCAGGGGACTGTGTAATGTAAAGGGGCCCAGAGGTGCAGGGGGCTGTGTAATGTAAAGGGGTCCAGAAGGGCAGGGTGCTGTGTAATGTAAAGGGGTCCAGAGATGCAGGGTGCTGTGTAATGTAAAGGGGCCCAGAGGTGCAGGGGGCTGTGTAATATAAAGGGGCCCAGAGGTGCAGGGGGATGTGTAATGTAAAGGGGCCCAGAGGTGCAGGGTGCTGTGTAATGTAAAGGGGTGCAGGGGGCTGTATAATGTAAAGGGGCCCAGAGGTGCAAGGGACTTTGTAATGTAAAGGGGCCCAGAGGTGCAGGGTGCTGTGTAATGTAAAGGGGCCCAGAGGTGCAGGGGACTGTGTAATGTAAAGGGGCCCAGAGTTGCAGGGGGCTGTGTAATGTAAAGGGGTCCAGAAGGGCAGGGTGCTGTGTAATGTAAAGGGGTCCAGAGATGCAGGGTGCTGTGTAATGTAAAGGGGCCCAGAGGTGCAGGGGGCTGTGTAATGTAAAGGGGCCCAGAGGTGCAGGGGGATGTGTAATGTAAAGGGGCCCAGAGGTGCAGGGTGCTGTGTAATGTAAAGGGGTGCAGGGGGCTGTATAATGTAAAGGGGCCCAGAGGTGCAAGGGACTTTGTAATGTAAAGGGGCCCAGAGGTGCAGGGTGCTGTGTAATGTAAAGGGGCCCAGAGGTGCAGGGTGCTGTGTAATGTAAAGGGGCCCAGAGGCGCAGGGGGATGTGTAATGTAAAGGGGCCCAGAGGTGCAGGGGACTGTGTAATGTAAAGGGGCCCAGAGGTGCAGGGGGCTGTGTAATGTAATGGGGTCCAGAAGGGCAGGGTGCTGTGTAATGTAAAGAAGTCCAGAGATGCAGGGTTCTGTGTAATGTAAAGCGGCCCAGAGGTGCAGGGGGCTGTGTAATATCAAGGGGCCCAGAGGTGCAAGGGGCTGTGTAATGTAAAGGGGTGCAGAGATGCAGGGTGCTGTGTAATGTAAAGGGGTCCAGAGATGCAGGGTGCTGTGTAATGTAAAGGGGTCCAGAGATGCAGGGTGATGTGCAATGTAAAGGGGTCCAGAGGTGCAGTTGTGGAGAGGGGGTACACAGTAGTGACAAAGAAATATTGAAGGATGCAGAGGTATGCCGGGGGCACAGTGGGGTGTTTTTACATTTTAATGTGGCGGGGGGGGGGTGCCAGATATAGGATCCGCCCTGGGTGCCAAATGCTCTAGGTACGCCCCTGGGCAGATGTGAAAGGAGGTGTATTGGTGGGACAGATGAGCAGGGGGTTACAGTAGTGTGGCAGGAGAGCAGGGGGAACAGTGTTGGGGCAGGAGAGCAGGGAAAACAGTGGTTGGGCAGGAGATCAGGGGGGTACAGAGGTGAGACAGATGTGCAGGAGGTACATTGGTGGGGCAGATGAGAAAGCGGGTTACAGTGGTGGGGCAGATGAGCAGATGGGTTCAATGTTAGGACAGATGAGAAGGTGATTCAGTAGTGAGACAGAAGAGCATGGGGATACGGCGGTGTAGAAGATGTGTAGGGAAGTACAGTGGTGGGGCAGATGAGAAAAGGGGTACATTGATGGGGCAGATGTGCAGGAGGTACAATGTTTGGAGGGATGAGCAGGGGGGTTACAGTGGTGGGACAGAAGAGCAAGGGGTACAGTGATGGGGCAGATAAGCAGGGGGTTACAGTGGTGGGACAGATGAGCAGAGGGGGTTCAGTGTTGGGGCAGAGGAGAAAGGAGGTACATTGGTGGGACAGATGAGCAGGGGGTTACAGCGGTGGGGCAGAGGAGCAGGGGGTACAGCGGTGGGGCAGATGTGCAGATGGGTGCTGAGGAGAAAGGAGGTACATTGGTGGAACACATTAGCACGAGGTTACAGTGGTGGGCCAGAAGATCAGGGGAACAGAGGTGGGGCAGATGAGAAAGGGGTTAAATTGGTGGGGCAGATGAGCAGGGTGGTATGGTGGTGGGCAGATTAGCAGGGGGTTACAGTGGTGGAGCAGATGAGCAGGGGGGTTTCGTGTTGGGGCAGAAAAACAGGGGGGTAGAGCAGTGGGGCAGATGTGAAAGGAGGTGGATTGGTGGGACAGATGAGCAGGGGGTTACAGTGGTGGGGTAGATGAGCAGGGGGGTACAGTGGTGGGGAAGATGAGCAGGGTGGTACAGTGGTGGGGCAGATGTACAGGGGGTTACAGTGGTGGGACAGATGTGCAGGGGGATACAGAGGTCGGGCAGATGAGCAGGGTAGTACAGTGGTGGGGCAGATGTGCAGGGGATACAGTGGTGGGGCAGATGAGAAAAGGGGTACATTGGTGGGGCAGATGAGAAAAGGGGTACATTGGTGGGGCAGATGAGCAGGGTGGTACGGTGGTGGGGCAGATTAGCAGGGGGTTACAGTGGTGGAGCTGATGAGCAGGGGGGTTCCGTGTTGGGGTAGAAAAACAGGGGTAGAGTAGGGTTGCCACCTGAGTCCCTGTGCCTGTGCTGAAGCTGTGCTGCCACCGCCCTGTGCGTCTTGAGTTCAGTCCGCTTGATTCTGCAACTGCTGCCTTCCTAACTACCCCCGCACTGTCGGTTCACTTCCGTCCGCTCTGTGTGCTGCAGACGGGCCACAGAGGCAGAGGAGCCTCCATGTTGCCGGAGACTCTCCTCTGGTTGGCTGCAGAAGGGACAAGGAGGTGGGGTTGAAGGCGGAGCCTCCCTATTCCCTGCTGCTCTGTTGGAAAGTGTGCAGAGATCGCGCTGGGATTGGAGCTCAGCTTGTAAGGTAAGTTTTTGCCCCCCCCCCCACCATACACTACACATACAGTTCTGCCACTCACCTCCCATACACCATCCATCCATATAGTTATCCCTCTCCTCCTCATCAGGGATGAGCCGAACACCCCCCTGTTCGGTTCGCACCAGAACCTGTGAACAGACAGAATGTTCGCGTGAACTTTAGAACCCTATTAAATACAATGGACTCGAACGTTCAAAATCTAAAGTGCTAATTGTAACAGCTATAATGCAAGTTATTGTCCTAAAAAGTGTTTGGGGACCCGGGTCCTGCCCCAGGGGACATGTATCAATGCAAAAAAAGGTTTAAAAAATAGACGTTTTTTCGGGAGCAGTGATTTTAATAATGCTTAAAATGAAAAAATAAAAGTGAAATTTTCCTTTAAATTTCGTACCTGGGGGTGTGTATGATATGCATGTAAAGTGGCGCATGTTTCCCGTGCTTAGAACTGTCCCTGCACAAAATGTCATTTTTGAAGGAAAAAAAGTCATTTAAAACTCACTCGCGGCTATTAATGAATTGTCGGCTCCTGGCAATAGAAAAGTCATTGATAAAAAAAAAAAAAAAAAAGCGCGGGGGTCCCCCTAAATTCAGTTACCAGACCCTTCGGGTCTGGAATGGATATTAAGGGGAACCCCGCCGCAAATTTTAAAAAAAAAATGCGTGCGGTTCCCCCCAAATATCCATACCAGGCCCTTCAGATCTGGCACGGATTTTAAGGGGAACTCCACCCCAAATTTGAAAAAAAATGGCGTGGAGTCCCCCCAAAAATCCATACCAGACCCATATATGAGCATGCAACCTGGCAGGCCACAGGAAAAGAGGGGGGGACGAGAGAGCGCCCCCCCCTCCCTCCTGAACCGTACCAGGCCACATGCCCTCAACATGGGGAGGATGTCCTCATGTTGATGGGGACAAGGGCCTCATCCCCACAACCCTTGCCCGATGGTTGTGGGGGTCTGCGGGCGGGGGGCTTATCGGAATCTGAAAGACCCCTTTAACAAAGGGGACCCCCAGATCCTGCCCCCCCTATGTGAATTGTACCCCTACCATTTCACAAAGAAAGTGTAAAAAAATAAAAAAAAAACACACACAAACACCTTGGAAAAGTCCTTTATTAAAAAATAAAAAATAAATAAAAAATAAACATTCCAGCGATTAAATCCAGTGTCCCGCGGCGATCCGATGTCCAGCGCTGTCCGTCATTGGCTGAGCCTGAGCGGACCTGATGGGGAACTTCCTCCGCAGTCTATTAAATGTATAGACCCGCCCCTTCTAAAGTTCCCCATCAGGTCCGCTCAGCCAATGACTCGGTGTAAGGCTAAGCGGACCAGATGCGGAACATGAGAAGGGGCGGGTCTATACATGTATTACACAGTGAAGGAAGTTCCCCATTAGGTCCGCCCCCTCGGTATGTCAGACCCCGCCTACGTCATTGGCCTGAGCGGACCTGATGGGGAACTTCCTTCACTTTAAAAAAATTTTTTACACTTTCTTCGTGAAATGGTAGGGGTACCCCTTACCAATTCACATAGGGGGGTGGGCCGGGATCTGGGGGTCCGCTTTGTTAAAGGGGTCTTCCAGATTCCAATAAGCCCCCCGCCCGCAGACCCCCACAACCACCGGGCAAGGAATGCGGGGATGAGGCCCTTGTCCCCATCAACATGAGGACATCCTCCCCATGTTGAGGGCATGTGGCCTGGTACGGTTCAGGAGGGAGGGGGGGGCGCTCTCTCGTCCCCCCCTCTTTTCCTGTGGCCTGCCAGGTTGCATGCTCGGATAAGGGTCTGGTATGGATTTTTGGGGGGGACTCCACGCCATTTTTTTTAAATTTGGGGTGGAGTTCCCCTTAAAATCCATGCCAGATCTGAAGGGCCTGGTATGGATATTTGGGGGGAACCGCACACATTTTTTTTTAAATTTGCGGCGGGGTTCCCCTTAATATCTATACCAGACCTGAAGGGCCTGGTAATTGAATTTGGGGGAACCCCCACGCTTTTTTTTTCTTTTTTATCAATGACTTTTGTATGTATTGCCGGGAGCCGACAATTCATTATAGCCGCGAGTGAGTTTTAAATGACTTTTTTTCTTTCAGAAATGACATTTTGTGCAGGGACAGTTCTAAGCACGGGAAACATGCGCCACTTTACATGCATATTATACACACCCCCTAGGTACAAAATTTAAAGGAATATTTCACTTTTATTGTTTCACTTTAAGCATTATTAAAATCACTGCTCCCGAAAAAACGGGCGTTTTTAAAACTTTTTTTGCATTGATACATGTCCCCTGGGGCAGGACCCGGGTCCCCAAACACTTTTTAGGACAATAACTTGCATATAAGCCTTTATAATTAGCACTTTAGATTTCTCCCATAGACTTTTCGAATTTGCCGCGAACACCCCAATTTGTTCGCTGTTCGGCAAACGGGCGAACAGGCAATGTTTGAGTCGAACATGAGTTCGACTCGAACTCGAAGCTCATCCCTACTCGAGTCCTCATACATCATCCATATACACATTTATCATCCCCCCCATATATACAGCCTCCCATACACCATACATATATACAGTCCCCCCATATATACAGTTCTCCCCCCCCATACACCATCCATATATACAGTCCCCCCATATATACAGCCCCACCCATACACCATCCATATACAGTATACAGTCCCCCCATATATACAGTTCCCCCCATGCACCATCCTTATATACAGTCCCCCCCATATATACAGTTCTCCCCCCCCATACACCATCCATATATACAGTCCCCCCTATATGCAGTTATCCCTCTCCTCCTCATACACCATCCATATATACAGTCCCCCCCATATATACAGTTCTCCCCCCATACACCATCCATATACAGTCAGGTCCATAAATATTGGGACATCAACACAATTCTGTGATGTGCTTTAACTGCAGACTTTCAGCTTTAATTTGAGGGGATTTACATCTAAATCAGGTGAACGGTGTAGGAATTACAACAGTTTGTATATGTGCCTCACACTTTTTAAGGGACCAAAAGTAATGGGACAGATTAACAATCATGAATCAAACTTTCACTTTTTAATATTTGGTTGCAAATCCTTTGCAGTCAATTACAGCCTGATGTCTGGAACGCGATGACATCACCAGACGCTGGGTTTTATCCCTGGTGATGCTCTGCCAGGCCTCTACTGCAACTGTCTTCAGTTCCTGCTTGTTCTTAGGGCATTTTCCCTTCAGTTTTGTCTTTAGCAAGTGAAATGCATGCTCAATCGGATTCAGGTCAGGTGATTGACTTGGCCATTGCATAACATTCCACTTCTTTCCCTTAAAAAACTCTTTGGTTGCTTTCGCAGTATGCTTCGGGTCATTGTCCATCTGCACTGTGAAGTACCGTCCAATGAGTTCTGAAGCATTTGGCTGAATATGAGCCGATAATAATATTGCCCGAAACACTTCAGAATTGTTGACTTTGACACACATACACCTACCTCCTGGAGAGTGTTCTTCATCTGGCCAACTGTTGTGAAGGGCGTTTTCTTCACCATGGAAAGAATTCTTCGGTCATCCACCACAGTTGTTTTCCGTGGTCTTCCGGGTCTTTTGGTGTTGCTGAGCTCACCGGTGCGTTCTTTCTTTTTAAGGATGTTCCAAACAGTTGATTTGAGCACACCTAATGTTTTTGCTATCTCTCTGATGGGTTTGTTTTGTTTTTTCAGCCTAATGATGGCTTGCTTCACTGATAGTGACAGCTCTTTGGATCTCATATTGAGAGTTGACAGCAACAGATTCCAAATGCAAATAGCACACTTGAAATGAACTCTGGACCTTTTATCTGCTTCTTGTAAATGGGATAATGAGGAAATAACACACACCTGGCCATGGAACAGCTGAGCAGCCAATTGTCCCATTACTTTTGGTCCCTTAAAAAGTGGGAGGCACATATACAAACTGTTGTAATTCCTACACCGTTCACCTGATTTGGATGTAAATACCCTCAAATTAAAGCTGAAAGTCTGCAGTTAAAGCACATCTTGTCCGTTTCATTTCAAATCCATTGTGGTGGTGTATAGAGCCAAAAAGATTAGAATTGTGTTGATGTCCCAATATTTATGGACCTGACTGTATATGGATGGTGTATGGGGGGAGAACTGTATATATGGGGGGGACTGTATATATGGATGGTGTATGAGGAGGAGAGGGATAACTGCATATAGGGGGGACTGTATATATGGATGGTGTATGGGGGGGGGAGAACTGTATATATGGGGGGACTGTATATAAGGATGGTGCATGGGGGGAACTGTATATATGGGGGGACAATCCATTGTGGTGGTGTATAGAGCCAAAAAGATTAGAATTGTGTCGATGTCCCAATATTTATGGACCTGACTGTATACAGTCCCCCCACATATACAGTTCTCCCCCCCATACACCATCCTTATATACAGTCCCCCCATATATACAGTTCTCTCCCCCCCCATACACCATCCATTTATACAGTTCCCCCATATATACAGTTCTCCTCCCCCCCATACACCATCCATATATACTGTTCTCCACCCCCCCCATACACCATCCATATATACAGTCCCCCCATATATACAGTTCTCCCCCCATTCACCATCCATATATACAGTCCCCCCATATATACAATTCTCCCCCCATACACATCCATATATACAGTCCCCCCCATATATACAGTTCCCCCCATACACCATCCATATATACAGTCCCCCCCATATATACAGTTCTCCCCCCCATACACCATCCATATATACAGTCCCCCCCCATATATACAGTTCTCGCCCCCCCATGCACCATCCATATATACAGTCCCCCCATACACCATCCATATATACAGTCCCCCCATGCACCATCCATATATACAGTCCCCCCATACACCATCCATATATACAGCCCCCCCCCATATATACAGTTCTCACCGGGTGACACCGTCCACTGCCCTACTGACCCCGTCCACTGCCCTACTGACACCGTCCACTGCCCTATTGACAGCGTCCACTGCTCTATTGACACCGTCCACTGCCCTACTGACACCGTCCACTGCCCTACTGACTCTGTCCACTGCCCTACTGACTCCGTCCACTGCCCTACTGACTCCGTCCACTGCCCTACTGACACCGTCCACTGCTCTATTGACACCGTCCACTGCCCTACTGACTCCGTCCACTGCGCTACTGACTCCGTCCACTGCCCTACTGATACCGTCCACTGCTCTACTGACACCGTCCTCTGCCCTACTGACACCGTCCTCTGCCCTACTGACTCCGTCCACTGCCCTACTGACACTGTCCTCTGCCAGACTGACTCTGTCCACTGCCCAACTGACGCCCTCCACTGCTCTACTGACACCGTCCACTGCTCTACTGACACCGTCCTCTGCCCTACTGACTGACACCATCCACTGCTCTACTGACACCATCCACTGCTCTACTGACGCCGTCCACTGCCCTACTGACACTATCATCTGCCCTACTGACTCCGTCCACTGCCCTACTGACACCGTCAACTGCCCTACTGACACAGTCCACTGCTCTACTGACACCATCCACTGCCCTACTGACACCATCCTCTGCCCTACTGACACCATCCTCTGCCCTACTGACACCGTCCTCTGCCCTACTGATGCCGTCCACTGCTCTACTGACACCGTCCACTGCTCTACTGACTCCGTCCACTGCTCTACTGACACTGTCCTCTGCCCTACTGACTGACACCATCCACTGCTCTACTGACACCATCCACTGCTCTACTGACGGCGTCCACTGCCCTACTGACACTGTCCTCTGCCCTACTGACTCCGTCCACTGCCCTACTGACACCATCCACTGCCCTACTGACATCGTCCACTGCTCTACTGACACCGTCCACTGCCCTACTGACACCGTCCACTGCCCTACTGACACCGTCCACTGCCCTACTGACACCGTCCACTGCCCTACTGACACCGTCCTCTGCCCTACTGACACCGTCTTCTGCCCTACTGACACCGTCCTCTGCTCTACTGACACCGTCCACTGCTCTACTGACACCGTCCACTGCTCTACTGACACCGTCCACTGCTCTACTGACACCGTCCTCTGCTCTACTGACACCGTCCACTGCCCTACTGACTCCGTCCACTGCTCTACTGACTGACACCATCCACTGCCCTACTGACACCGTCCACTGCTCTACTGACACTGTCCTCTGCTCTACTGACACTGTCCACTGCCCTACTGACTCCGTCCACTACTCTTCTGACTGACACCACCCACTGCCCTACTGACACCGTCCACTGCCCTACTGACTCCGTCCACTGCTCTACTGACACCGTCCACTGCTCTACTGATGCCGTCCACTGCTCTACTGATGCCGTCCACTGCTCTACTGACGCCGTCCACTGCTCTACTGACGCCGTCCACTGCTCTACTGACGCCGTCCACTGCTCTACTGACGCCGTCCACTGCTCTACTGGCTGACAGTGTCCACTTTTAAGGTAGGCTAGTTTCATATTTTAACTGACATTTATTTTATTAATTGAATCATATTTTATGGGTACACTAATGCTTTTGTTTTATTTACCCATGCCCCTTTAAGTCCCCCCCCCCACTGTTAATGCAATTTGGCCACAGCCACTGTTCATTGTAGCACACCTCATTACTACTCTCTTTGGGTAACCCAAAAGGTGTCCCAGGTATTTTAGAATCCTATAGCGCGTAGTACAAAAAAATTGCTGTGCGCCGCAAAAGTGTTCCGGTTTGGCTTGAAGAAAAGGTGGCAACCTTAGGGTAGAGCAGTGGGGCAGATGTGAAAGGAGGTGTATTGGTGGGACAGATGAGCAGGGGGTTACAGTGGTGGGGCAGATTAGCAGAGGGGGAACAGTGGTGGGGCACATGTGTAGGGTAGTACAGTGGTGAAACAGATTTGCAGGGGGGAAAGTGATCTGAGGTGTGAGAGTGCAGGATGTTAATTTCTCACTACTAAAAGTAGTTTACAGCATTTACTTTATAAAAAATCCTTTTCATGATTTAGAGTGTGAAGTTGACTTTTTTTGTTATAAAATCGGCACTCTCAATTTCTTTGAAATCATTTTTCGGCACACTGTGCTCAAAAGGTTGCCTACCCCAGTGCTACACTAATGGGAACATGTAACAAATATAAAGTAGATGTTATTCCAGTTTGGCTTCAAAAGTAGAAATACGATTTAAAAACGTATACAAATGTAGTACAAAATGTGTCCACCATGTGGCAGCCATGATCCCCAAAACCTGACGAATGTTGCCATATGCTTGTGCAATAAGCACAAAAATAATTATTTATCTGTTGCATCATTTCAAGCTGTTTACAAGCAACAATAGTCTTCTGTAGCGTGTCAGGGGACATATGGTGATGTAAAGTTAGATCAAAGAACACTTAATCATTGTAATCTGCTCCACTTAGCACTATAGACGCAGAACAGCAGTCTGTTTATACAGCTAACAAGACCCGGGCTGAGCGCGGGGAACATTTGTCACAATTTAGTACCGCCGGATCCTGATTCAGCAGTTCATGCACCCTGTTAACGATCCCACCACAGTGGCGCAACGTGAGTTATATTAAAAATCCTGCTTCCCTCGTAGTTTTCTAGAAGTAGACTCTTAGAAATAGAACGCCACCGGAGAGACAAATCCTAAAATAACTATATATGGTACTGTGAAGGGTCCTCTGGCCAGATCTGATGGATGTGGGAAAGTTGTGTATGAATTCTAAAATCGAAGGGGGTCTGACTGTGCCATCCATGCCATCTTTTAACTCTTTCACTGCCAGGGCCGTTTTTGCAATTTTTGCACATATGTTTAACCACTTCCCATCCAGCCTATTGTTACATGATGGTTAGGCGGGAAATACGTCGCTGCAACGTAATCTGTCACCATCTTTGTCCACCGGATGACTGATCAGTGTACCGGCCCGCTGTCGGTACCACTTGAGTGCTCTGACCAATCACAGCAGATCATATGACAATTGTAAACAATGCATGGCTTCCTTTCATGCCATTCATTGTGTACAATTGTGTTGCTAGCTGTGATTGGTCACAGTGATCACATAGTACAGACAGGGCCAATCGCAGCCCAACTATATCACGTGCTTTCAAAGGCCCTGACGAAGCGGAAATCCGCGAAACGTGTAGGCCCTCTTCTTCTTGACTGGGAATTGCACACCCCGATATTGATCTTCTGAACTGTAACGTGATTTTATCTCATGTTTTGAAAGAATAATTTTGATATTACTGCTGTAACGGCACCCCAAATAGGAAGGGGGTTAACGCCGTATAAGATGTTTCCTCTCCTGGACACCCACTCGCTACCAATCTTCCACAGCCAGGCGACCCTTTCGCATAAGATTAATCCTTCCAGAAGAAACGAGACGTACTCTGTCTCTTCCAGGATCAAATGACTTTTTTATTGAGAAACATTGTAACTTTTATATACATCCAATACACATTAGTTTAACATGAACAGTGGCCCAGCTCCACCCACACATTACAAGACTCAACACATTATTTTGACGTCTGTTAGGAGACAACAGACTTTACACAATAGACATAACGATCTTCAATACACATCTTCTCATGAAAGGGTTGGCAGACGCTCCGTCTGCCTGAGTACAATTACCCATAAGTATAGACTTAATTATTCCTATTCACACTAAAAGGGACTTCAGACGCCCTTCTAGATTCATTTACATCACACTGGCAGGTAACACATCTCTCAATTAACCTGGTAAGTTCAGAATAAAACAATATTGTGGACTAATATTACTATTTCAATTTCAAGCAAGCCAAGCCACAAGGAACAATAGCATGTAAATCCCCTTAATTCCTCACAGCAATGATTACACAACCCCCCCCCCCCCCTCACAGTACACATCCAATCTAGATACAATGTATGTGCAGCATTGAATATGGCTATCATAGACCATATTGGGGTTTTCATTCACCCTGTGCCCCTAATAGAGACACAGGGTGGTTGACACATAAGAGGCATTGGGGGAGCTGAAGCAAGGGTATCTCATACTTTCTAAGCGATTCTGAGTTCCCCGGGCCTTCCCGTTACATCTCTCCCCTTTCGGCAGGAGACTAACAGAGGAGGGGACCCCAGACGGGTTGACTCCGAAGGTAGTCCATAGGTCCATTCTTCTAATGCCGGTATCCACACAGTACCCCAAATAAATTGCTCCAAACAGAGTATTACTTACCCAGCCAACCTCTGCCTCTCTCAGAGAACATACCCGCCGCTGGGGAGAGGCCTGGACTGGCCCTTCTCCCTGGAGTCCTTTCAGCCGCTGGAGAGAAGACAGGGTGACTGGGCTCAGTCCGTCATGCTGTTGGGGATCTGGGTCAACTGCCCGGCATCCCTGGGGTATACAAGTGGAGACTGAAGTCCCATCCACTTGTGGTAGGTGAAAATCCCCCAGTGCTTGCAAAGCAAGGCTGACATCCTCCTGTCTCAGTGTCACACCATTTTCTGGGGTTGTGTCAGTGAGGACTGAAGTCCCATCCAATACCACAGGAACTCCCTCTTCTGTTAGTTGAGAGCAGAGGCCCGTGGCACTCTGCTCTGTTGCCAGCTCTTCTGCTGGGTTGCTGTGAGTGGGGACCGCAGTCCCATCCACCCATATCCACTCAAGCTTGTTGCTGGGGAGAAGGGCCATCTGCCCCGGCTCCCTGAAACTCCACAGTGGTTTCCGGTGCTGGGCAGAGGTGGTTATCACTCTGCCCTGTTGCCAGCACTTCTGCTGGTTACTCCACACCATCTGCTCTGGTTAACTGTTGGGGGGGGGAATGGCCTGCTTCTCCTCCCTGCATCTCTGAAATCCACTGGGAAAGAGGAACCATCGCCTTCTCACCTCGGGCCTCCAAAACTGCCACGGGTGTAGAGCAGGGGTCTGCAGTACTCTGTCCTGCTGCCAGTACTTGAGCAGGCAATGCATAATCCATAACATCCTCTGAACAGTCCCTTAAGTCCATACCTTCTGTAATCTGTGGCTGGGGAGATGAGCCAACTGCCCTAGCTCCCTGGAACTCCATATCATCCACTTCGGCTTTAGGGATGGCAATCTTCAGCTTTTCCACTGCCGATTCTTCAGCCAGGCTAGCTCCCTGGAACTCCATATCATCCACTTCGGCTTTAGGGGTGGCAATCTTCAGATTTTCCATTGCCAATTCTTCAGCCAGGCTAGCTCCCTGGAACTCTGTATCATTCACTTCGGCTTTAGGGATGGCAATCTTCAGATTTTCCACTGCTGATTCTTCAGCCAGGATTTCATAGTTGTCAACTGGTATTTCCTGATAGTCCCAGGCAAAGGTAGCCCCACCCTGCTGCTGAGCAGATTCTAGCAGCTGTCTGTAGGCGATCTCCGATTGCCGTATCTCCGCCGTTCTCCGCTCATGTTGCCGCTCTAGTTCTCTCTTTTGTCGCTCTAATCCTTTCTCTTGACGCTCTTGTTCTCTCTTTTGACGCTCTCGTTCTCTCTCTTGCCGCTCTAGTTCTCTCTTTTGTCGCGCATCCTGCAGCTGGATGCCTCTAATGGCTTCCTGTATGGCGGTCTCTGATGGGTTAGCAGCATATAATGCCAAGCGCTGTCGAACTTGTTGCTGAAACAAATCTTCAACTGACCGGGGTCCTGCATCACCCTTCTTCTGGTCCATCTTGGCTCTCAAGTAGGTCTTTCAGCGTGACTTTCCTGCAGGCTGCATAGCTGGTCATTCACTGTGGTGGTTTGGAGTGTCCCAGGAACTGGAGGGAAAATCCCACTGCTGCCACCAATGTAACGGCACCCCAAATAGGAAGGGGGTTAACGCCGTATAAGATGTTCCCTCTCCTGGACACCCACTCGCTACCAATCTTCTACAGCCAGGCGACCCTTTCCCATAAGATTAATCCTTCCAGAAGAAACGAGACGTACTCTGTCACTTCCAGGATCAAATGACTTTTTTATTGAGAAACATTGTAACTTTTATATACATCCAATACACATTAGTTTAACATGAACAGTGGCCCAGCTCCACCCACACATTACAAGACTCAACACATTATTTTGACGTCTGTTAGGAGACAACAGACTTTACACAATAGACATAACGATCTTCAATACACATCTTCTCATGAAAGGGTTGGCAGACGCTCCGTCTGCCTGAGTACAATTACCCATAAGTATAGACTTAATTATTCCTATTCACACTAAAAGGGACTTCAGACGCCCTTCTAGATTCATTTACATCACACTGGCAGGTAACACATCTCTCAATTAACCTGGTAAGTTCAGAATAAAACAATATTGTGGACTAATATTACTATTTCAATTTCAAGCAAGCCAAGCCACAAGGAACAATAGCATGTAAATCCCCTTAATTCCTCACAGCAATGATTACACAACCCCCCCCCCCCCCCCCCTCACAGTACACATCCAATCTAGATACAATGTATGTGCAGCATTGAATATGGCTATCATAGACCATATTGGGGTTTTCATTCACCCTGTGCCCCTAATAGAGACACAGGGTGGTTGACACATAAGAGGCATTGGGGGAGCTGAAGCAAGGGTATTTCATACTTTCTAAGCGATTCTGAGTTCCCCGGGCCTTCCCGTTACAACTGCCATATGGCAGAAAAATAAAAGTTGATTATTTTTCTATAAATTCTGGTATTCCTATAATTATTTACTCCACTGAGGCACACACAAAGTCCCACCCCGTTCAACCCTTTTCTTGACACAAAGTGGCATATTCTTAGGGGATGGTGCCTCAGTAGGAGCTTCATGTTATCTCGCATACACCCCAACCCCTACACATATACAATGTGATTAGCTGTGGCCAATCACAGCTAATCACAACAATACGCACTGAATGAATCAGTTTCATTCAGGAAAAATGGTTGCTTATATCCGTGAAATTCACTCTACCTGACGACATGTTGGCTTGCCAGATTTACACACATTGTGGTTTATTTGCTAAAACTGGAGACTACAAAATCTGGTGCAGCTCTGCATAGAAACCAATCAGCTTCCAGGTTTTATTGTCAAAGCTTAATTGAACAAGCTGAAGTTAGAGCTGATTAGCTACCATGCAGAGCTGCACCAGATTTTTCACTCTCAAGTTTTAGTAAATAAACCCCAATGTGCGAAAAAATCTCCACCGCTGCCAATGAATGGCATACTTCAGTGGCAGTGAAAAGGTTAAATGGGAATTCTGTATTGAAAGGATTTTTTTTGTATATATGCTGAATTTTTTTCAAGTGCTTAACTTTTCCATTTGTTGGGAGCCAGTCCTTTAAAAGTCTGTAAGAGCCCAGCAAAGAATAGCAATGCCGGCTCTACGCATTTATGTGGCACCTCAGCATTAAAGCCAACTGTTGTACCGCCACAAGCAATGCAGACAGCTAGTGTTAAGAGGTTAATATTTTTTTGCTGTTTGTATTCAAAGTTGACCTAAACCCATTGCTAAAATCTCAACTAAGCTTTGACATGTCAATATAAATTTAAAATCTGGTAGTTAAATCTGCAGTTTTCATAATACCTGGTGCTTGTTCTTTAGGTGCTTCCTGTAATGGGGAGACACTTGTGCTCCTGCGTTGTCACCTTGCATACTTGTGTACTGTTCTGCCTCCGGCAGGGAAAATAAAGAGGAAGTAAACTTCCATGGATTATTTGTACCTATAGGTAAGCCTATAATAAGACTTACCTATAGGTACAGTAAAGATCCCCTAAACATGCACCGTTTAGGAGATATTTACTGCATATGCAGCCGATGACGTTATTGGCGCATTCACTCTGAAGGAACGAACATTTTTGCTATTTGTTCAGAGCCCTGTGCTGTGACCGGTGGCACCCGCACGCATGCGAAGGAGTGACATCACACGGCTCTGGCCAGTCACACAGCTGGAGTCTGCATACCCAGAAGGAAGACAGGCGAAAATGGATGAGGCCTCCAACGCTGTCAACGAGGGCTTCATTTGTAGGTAAGTTTCACATAATGTGCTAGTATGCCTTTACTTTGCAGCTAAAAGAAAACAAAATAAAAGAAGCCGCACTTTACTTCCTCTTTAAAGCGGAGCTCCGCCGTAAAAAAATATTAAAAGCCAGCAGCTACAAATACTGCAGCTGCTGACTTAATATTAGGACACTTACCTGTCCTGGAGTCCAGCGACGTCGGCAGCAGAAGACGAGCGATTGCTGCTCTCGGCTGCTTTTATTGCTCGTCTCTCGGCTGCCCCACCGCCATCATGGGTGAGGGAATCAGGAAGTCAAGCGTTGCGGCTTCACTTCCCGGTTCCCTACTGCGCATGTGCGAGCAGCGCTGCACGTCTTTCACTGGTCACCGTTGTGTTCTGGGAGCCGTGTGTTTCCCAGAACACAATGGGGGGGACCGGGAAGTGACGCACTACCCGGAGTCTACCTGCAGACTGTATGCATGGAAGTGGGTGAAAATACCTGTCTTAGACAGGTATCTGCACCCCCTCCCCCCTGAAAGGTGCCAATTGTGGCACCGGAGAGGGGGAGGAATCCGATGAGCGGAAATTCCACTTTAGGGGGGAGCTCTGCTTTAAGTTGTCATGCCTGCAATATTAAATTTGGCCACTAGGTGGAGCCCATTATTAATTTACTGTTTTGCAGAAACCAGAAAATGTTTGGTTAATAATAAGTTCCCATCATCCCTCATTCTGAGAAAGGGAAACAGGTGCATCCTTGGAGTTCAGACTCCATTTTAAAGCTGAGCTCCGGGCTCCCCCAGAATTTTTTTTAAGTCAAGCAGCTAAAAATACTGTAGCTGCTGACTTTTATTATTAGGACACTTACCTGTCCATGAATCCAGTGGTGTCTTTACCCAAGCAGATTTTAAAAATGGCTCTCGTGTGCTGCCACCGCCATCTCAGGCTAAGTAAAACCAGCAGTAAAGCCTTGCGGCTTCCCAGACGCTTCCCAGCTGTGCATGCTCAAAGCTCGCTGCACTTTGTGAATGGTCCTGCAGCAGGGGAAGGAGAAGGGGGCCGAACTTCTGGCTGACCAGGTACCCACTCCCCCCCCAAAAGGTGTCAAATGTGGCAGCTGAGAGGGGGAGGAGGCAAACAAGCAGAGCTTCCCCTTTTAGGTGGAGCTACACTTTAAGAACTGAGGGAGAAGGAACCAGCCATCATCCCTGAAGGACATATCGTGGAATGAACTTATATCCACCTACAGGCAGAAACACTGGTGAGCATGGACTTTTTGCCATCTGCAGCCTAGATATTTCAATGTGTTATCTATATGTTTTTATACTATATTAATTATATGTACTACTCGTTTATTTTTTCTGAAATAGTTTCACCCACCCTGTTTTGTTAACAAAACTTCCAGATTACGTTCAGTCTGGGTTATTGCATAATAGAAGGGTTTAGCTGCATGTCGAGTTACTGTACACACAGGGAAACATTTAGCAAGGACAGAACATGCCCCCTAGTGGAGACTACATGAGACCATGCTGACATACATTGGACAGGCATGAGATGCAACATAGGATTAAAAAGGTACAAATGATACTTTATAAAAATAAATAAAAAGACAATTGTTTATGATACAAGGGGCTTTAGAAAACTAAATGTCTTATGGTTAGGAATTTCACAGACAAATTTAGATACTTAGGGGTTGGTGTATAAAATATTTGTTGTGCGGATGTAACAAACATTAAAAAATGTTTTACTATCCAAAAATAAAACAACAAGGGCAGAGGATTTAATAGATGATAAGATGAAAAAATTACTGAAGGTCCACTTTAAGGACTAAAATTGCCGTACTTCCTCCTTTATGTATGTATTTCCTATTTCGTCAGCATCATCTAGTGGCCACAATATGCTTTTGTTCACTGACTGAGGTATTTCCAGAAACAATAATGCATTAAGGCCACTAGGTGGCGATGATGATATAGGAACTACAAGTCCTACTGACTGAGGTATTTCCAGAAATAATAATGCATTAAGGCCACTAGGTGGCGATGATGATATAGGAACTACAAGTCCTACAGAAAGTAAAGTCATTTTCACCCTGATTGTTTGGATGTTTGTCATGTCTGCATAGTGAGCATTTTATACATAATCTCCCCTTAGAATAGCTCAATTTAAATTAAGATCTGTATCATCTCAGCTTTTGCTGCTCAGGTTTGTAAATTGAAAATGTTGCAAAAGTGAAAACCCAGTCCACCACAATTGTATGTAGGTGCACCCAACCTATGTGATTGTCACTTTTACATTTTGCAAATCTTTCCCCCTTCTTTGGCCCCACCGATGCCTGTGGTGGTTTCCAGGCTCTTGGAACCATGGTAAGCGGTTGCGAAAGCATCCCACAGAGGAGATGGAGGAACATCCTTTCCCCATCTCCTCTGTGATGCTTGGACCCTGAAGCGATGATGATTTCAAGCACTTCCGATTTCAGAGCCATCATTCCCTTGCTGTTACAGCCAGGGAAGCAGCTAACCAAGCACAATTTGTGCTTGGTTAGCTGCTTTGGTTGGGAAGGGGGGACATCAGGGATCTAATAGACTAAAGCCTCGTACACAATAAAAAACAATAATTTGGAAATAAAAAACCCAATATTTTTTACTTTCCTATAAAACATATCCAATAAAAAAAGCAAGTTTCTTCATACATTTTGGCCAAAATGTATTCTAATACATGTAAATAAATTCCAGTAAGTGTATATTGATTGGTTTGCCTGAAAGTCATAGTGTCTACAAACTATGGGATATATACTGGAATTTTTTTAAATACTAGTAATGGCAGTGATCAGTGACCTATAATGTGGCTGCGATAGTGCGGCGGACAATCTGACACTAACTGAAGCTGGGTGGGAATTGACTTACTGTCACTGACATCACCTGTCATGTTTCACATGCTTGTGATATGCCTTTAAGTGTTATATGTGATCTTCTGCCCCTGGCTCCTCCCCTTAGCTCAGTTTATCCTGTATAGTTAGCTCCACCCTTTGTTAATTTTCCCAGTAATGCATCTCAGCCTCATGTCTCATGGCGTGGAGCACATTATGATCTTTTGACCTATCGGATGTTCATTGTTGTAAAATCATCACAGTTTATGGATTAAACTTCACAAGATCTTCAAGGTGCTGTCTGGATTGAGTCACTGTCTGTTAATTCAGCTAAGATTGGGTTATCGCTATCTCATCACAACTGTAAGTTACAGAGATCACACTTTCAAAATGCTTAGATTGGAGAGGCAGAACATCACCAGTGACACTAATACAGTGATCAGTGCTAATACTATAACACTGTCACTGTACTAATGACACTGGCTGGGAAGGGGATAACCTCTAGGGGCGATCAAAGGGTTAAATGTGTGCCTAACTGTTTTGTCACGTTTTGGGGTTGTGTTTGATATGTGCAAAGGGAGATCACACAAGTACTTATAAATATAACATTTATTAAAAGTAATGACAGATGCAAATAAAGATAAAGAAAATATGACAAGAATACTAAAGATGCTGTTTTGCCACGGAGTCTCCCATAAAGGTGTGGCCAGGCAATCAGGCCAGATACTTGCATGTTGCATGATGAAGCTCTGGATGAGACTAACCCTACAAATTCTAGCTAGGGTATATAGGTCTTGTATGTAGGAAATAGTCAAGCCCACCTTCAGAGCAAAATTATCTTCTAAGGAAAATGGTAAATTCCTAAAGGAGAGGGGGCTGGCTTGTCCATATAGGGGACGTACTAAAGTGCATATTGGGATGATGGGATGATTGGATTATTGGCTGCAATACTAAAAACTCTCACTAGATGTCAGTGTACTTTATACACATATATATGGTAAAAACTCTGTTGTTTATCAAAATATGTTATTCTTTCCTGCAGTGCTTGATACAATGTTGCAAGAAGCAGTTACTAATATTTAACTGTTCACTTGCTGATATTTATATGCAGCTGTACAACAGGATCATAGTAAGTTATACAGAAGTAATTCAAAAATTACCTTTGACCTGTTTTTGATGGGAATATGGGTAGAATTATTATTTCTCATGGGGTTTATGGGAGGAATATCATGTTAACTCCTGACAATGAACATATTTAACCCATTACTGATAATAATATGCATATAATTATTTTTCTACATGGGGATTATGGGTGGAATATTGGTTATAAATATACATAGGAACCTATTTCACCCATTTCTGATAAGAATATGCATATAATTCTTTTTCTACATGGGGCTTATGGGTAGAATATTGGTTCTAAATATACATAGGAACCTATTCACCCATTTCTGATAAGAATATACATATAATTATTTTTCTACATGGGGATTATGGGTGTAATATTGGTTAAAAATATACATAGGAACCTATTTCACCCATTTCTAATAAGAATATGCATATAATTATTTTTTATATGGGGATTATGGTTGGAATATTGGTTATAAATATACATAAAAAATATATTAAACCCGTTTTTGATATGAATATGCATATAATTATTTTTTTATATGGGGATTATGGGTGGAATATTGGTTCTAAATATATATAGGAACCTATTTCACCCATTTCTGATAAGAATATGCATATAATTATTTTTCTACATGGGGCTTATGGGTGGATTGTTGGTTCTAAATATACATAGGAACCTATTTCACCCATTTCTAAAAAGAATATACATATAATTATTTTTCTACATGGGGATTATGGGTGGAATATTGGTTCTAAATATACATAGGAATCTTTTTCACCCATTTCTGATAAGAATATGCAGTGTGTCCCTAAACAGTCTGTCCCTATTAGGATGTGTCTCTCGGTCCGGGTTTCCCAGGAACGGTACCAAAGGATTATGCAAGCCGAGGGAATTTTATCTGTAATGGGAGAAAGGGAAGGAGTGGGCGACACCAATGGTGTTGGTGGGGAATAGAAGAGTAAAGGGTAAAGGACGAACAGTATAGGGGAAATGAGAGTGGAGGGGGGGGGGTGAGAAGCTTTGGCGAGGTCGACGGCCCTAGGTATCAAATTTTCTAGAGACGAGTTACTCAGATGTAGAACTTATATTCGTCTGAGAATCGGAACCGATCCCAATGTGTCCAGCGAGTGTTGTGTTCCTCCTCCCTTACCCCTAAGGCAGCTGTAAGATGTTCCATCTGCTGTATATTGCACACCCTCGCAAACCACTGTGACACCACTGGTGGGTATTGTTGCTTCCACATACTGGGAACACACGCCCTAGCTGCATTCAAGGTGTTTCTATAGGGATTTGTGATATCGCTAACAGGACACGGGAGTCAGATTTAGGAGTATTGCTGTAGGGTTATCCTGGAGGGAGACCTCAGTAATCTTGTGGTTGATCTGCAGGACTTTTCTCCAGAAAAGGGACAGCTCTGAACATTCCCAGAAAATGTGAAGTAATGTGCCAGTCTGGGTGCCACATCTCCAACACAGGGGACTATGAACTGGGAAAATTTATGCCAATACTGATGGGGTTCTGTACCAGCGCGTCAAAATCTTGTATAAGATCTCTTGGGATTTGCTACACAGGGATGACTTATGTGCAAAAAAGAGGATACGATTCTTTTGATCCTCAGTAAATGTGGTGTTAAGATCTCTCTCCCATTTCCTCAGATACGGGGGGTCATGTTGAGATGTGTGGGCAAGTAGGATGTTATAAGAGTAGGAAAGAGATTTCCGTATAGGTTCATCTTTAGGAATTAGGCTGTCTGCGGAAACAAACATTGTCAGGAAGGGATCGGAGGAAGTGTGATAGTTGAGAAATCTTCCACCTGCCCAAAATGGAGTTAAGGACAGGATAAAGGCCTGAGGGGTCAGTCCATTCAGAGGGGCCAAGAAAAAAACAGGCTATAACAAAGTTCTAGTCAGGTTGGAGCCGGAAGGACTTGTCAGAAATACTTGGAATTGAGTCCGGGTGACCAATTGACCAATTATGGGCGTTAATGGAGAAGGAAAACTGTCTGTCTTTGCTATCCTGAAATATCTATGAAGCGCCTGTAAAATGGTCTTGATCCGTAGGTGTGGGGAGGAGAATCGGGCGAACTGAGTCCCACTCCAGGGTAAGCATGCTAAGGGAATCGCCTCTGTTTCCTGTTCCAGGCGGACCCATAGTTTATGGGTTGTATATCTGCACCAGACCACCACTCTGTTCATGTGGACTTCTGTGCAGTAAAGGGCTTGGTCGGGGAGACCAACCCAACCCCTGAGTTTTGGACGCTGTAGTAGCAATCTCTTAAGCCGCAAGGGCTTGCCCTGCCAAACGTAGTTGATTAAAATTATCCGTATCTTACGAAAGAAGCTCTGCGGAATCCAAACTGGCAGCGCTTGTAAGAGGTAAAGCAGCCTTGGCATGATATTCATCTTTACGTCATTACATCTACCAAACAAGGAAACTGCCAAGTAGAGATGTCCTTGCGGTTCGCCCCGCGGTCGGTTCGCAGCACACTTTGCGCGTTCGCTATTCGCCGAACCGGCGGACATATGCCGCTATTCGCGACCTGTTTGCGGCCGCCATATTCTTTTACATTGTGAAGAACTTTGACCCATGACACATCCATCATGTGGTACAGGACAGCCAATTGAGACATTTCAGCACATCGACATACCCCCTACCTTATAAATAGACCTAATCTGGCTGCCATTTTACATTCTGTCTTTTGTCAGTGTAGGGAGAGGTTGCTGTGTGGAGCAGGGAACAGACTGTAATTACTAGCTATTAGGTCCACAAAAGTCCTTTTAAGGACTGATAGAGGTGTACTATTGTTTGGTGTGCAGTATATAGGGGTGTAATACACTTATAATATACTTTCAAATATAGAAAGCATATTATAGTTCATTTCTATTGTGCACTGTGCAGCATTGTGAGTGACTGCAGTGCTGAGCGGTTCTGCAGCTGTCTCTTGTCAGTGTAGAGAGAGGTTGCTTGCTGTGTGTAGCAGGGACAGACAGTAATCACTAGCTATTAGGTCCACAAAAGTCCTTTTAAGGACTGGTATAGGTGTACAGTATATAGGGGTGTAATACACTTATAATATACTTTCAAATATAGAAAGCATATTATAGTGCATTTCTACTGTGCAGCATTGTGACTGCTGAGCGGTTCTGCAGCTCTTTTGTCAGTGTAGGGAGAGGTTGCTGCTGTGTGTCGCAGAGACAGGCTAGCGACAAAAATCGCTAACTAATAAAGGTCCACAAAAGTCCTTTTAAAGCAGTGGTCCCCAACCTTTTTGGCACCAGGGACCGGCTGCGTGGAAGAAAATTGCGCCAAGGCCCGGTTGGGGGGAGGTTGGGGATGGCACGCGGGGGGTAAGCGGTTTTTCGCGGGCTATTTGTCAGCGCATTATTTCTATTATTACATTGCAGTAATAAATGAAATAGTTCAACCCACCATAATGCAGAATCAGTGGGAGCTTTGAGCGTGTCACTTGCCATGTCGCCTACCACCAGATGCGGAATGTCACTTGCCACGCTACCTGCCACCAGATGTGGTAAGGCCCCAACAGATGAAGGCAGTGCCCCCACAGATGAAGGCAGCCCCCCCTCCACAGATGAAGGCAGCCCCCCCTCCACAGATGATGGCAGCCCCCCCTCCACAGATGAAGGCAGCCCCCCCTCCACAGATGAAGGCAGCCCCCCTCCACAGATGAAGGCAGCCCCCCTCCACAGATGAAGGCAGCCCCCCCTCCACAGATGAAGGCAGCCCCCCTCCACAGATGAAGGCAGCCCCCCTCCACAGATGAAGGCAGCCCCCCCTCCACAGATGAAGGCAGCCCCCCCTCCACAGATGAAGGATTCCCCCCTCCACAGATGAAGGCAGCCCCCCTCCACAGATGAAGGCAGCCCCCCTCCACAGATGAAGGTAGTGCCCCCCCAGAGATGAAGGTATTACCCCCCTACAGATGAAGGAAGTACCCCCCCACAGATGAAGGTAGTGCCCCCACTAGGCCCTGTACACTCCATGCACACACATGTCCCAGTCAGTCCCAGTTCACACTCACCCTGTCACTGGCAGTGTTGTCGTACTCGGGGCTCCCCCGTGCCTCTCTTCCGGAGCTCAGTCATGTTGGTGTGTGTTCGGTGATGAGGGCTGAGGATTAGCAGCAGGTAAGTGTATGGAGGGATCAGAGGGGAGGGGGCGGCTCCATGCTTTCCCGGAAGAAGTGTGGACTCGTCTCCTCTCAGCTCTATCAAGGGACACCAGTGGCTTCCCTGTTACTGTGGGCTGTCCTGGAGGTGACGGTGTGCTGCGCCTTCCCCTATGACAGAAGGGCGGGGAAAGCTCAGTGAGGAGGCGGCACGTCCATTCACACTGCATGGGGAGTGTCCGTGTGAGAGACATAGGGAGGGGCCACGGTGCATAATAAACAACACTGTGTGCTTCACTCTCCCCTCCCCCGACATTGTTCATCCACTCTGAGGAACTTCACATCCTACAGCTGGCCGCCGGGCTCTCTCATGCCGCCCGCCCGCACCCGCGGCCCGGCTGCAGAAGGGCCACGGCCCGGTAGTGGGCCGCGGACCGGGGGTTGATGACCCCTGTTTTAAAGGACTGGTATAGGTGTACCATTTTGTGTGCAGTATATAGGTGTGTAATACACGCATAAAATACTTTCAAATATAGAAAGCATAGTATAGTGCATTTCTACTGTGCAGCATTGTGACTGCTGAGCGGTTCTGCAGCTCTTTTGTCAGTGTAGGGAGAGGTTGCTGCTGTGTGTCGCAGGGACAGACTAGCGACTAAAATTGCTAACTAATAAAGGTCCACAAAAGTTCTTTTAAGGACTGGTATAGGTGTACTATTTGGTGTGCAGTATATAGGGGTGTAATACACGCATACAATACTTTCAAATATAGAAAGCATAGTGTAGTGCATTTCTACTGTGCAGCTGCTGAGCGGTTCTGCAGCTCTTTTGTCAGTGTAGGGAGAGGTTGCATTGTGTCGCAGGGACAGACTAGCGACTAAAATTGCTAACTAATAAAGGTCCACAAAAGTTCTTTTAAGGACTGGTATAGGTGTACTATTTGGTGTGCAGTATAGGGGTGTAATACACGTATAAAACACTTAAAAAATAGATAAAAAAAGAATGCTTGTCGTTGTCGATTGCAGATTCTCTTAATACTTCTGGTATGTCATTGTCCATGTTGTGTGCACAGCTAGTAAGTATTTTGTGACTGCAAATATGACCTTGAGGTTTTTAATGTTCGCCTGCCATTAAAATGAATGGGGCCCTGCGGTTCACGAACATTTCCCCACGATCGCGAACCATCCCGGTAGATGTTCGTCCATCACTACTGCCAAGCTCTTCCATCTGTCTAAGTCTATGGAAAAGATGTTCAGAAGTGGCTGTAAGTTGAGTTGATAGATGAGATGTAGGTTAGAATGGATTTTAGTGCCCAGGTATTGAATAGCCTAGGGAGGCCATGGGGAGGCCATCAGAAGGGAAAGTTGCCACTAAGGCGAGCATGAGAACTGAGAGTGAGAGAGATGTTGAGTGCTTCCGACTTATTTAAATTGATTTTAAAATCCGAAAGATCACCATAGTGATAAGAGGACCGAGCGAGAGGTATGCGGTTCTGAGATGTAAAACAGTAGATCGTCCACATAAGCAGCAATTATGTGATGGTACATGCTGGTTTAAAGCCCTCTAATTTCGGGGTTAAGCCTAATGTGTTGCAGTAAGTGTTCTAGGGAGAATATTAAGAGGAGCGGGGAAAGTGGACACCCCTGTCTCGTGCCGTTACTTATAGCAAATGGTCTGGAAGCGACTCCGTTTACTCTGACTGTCGCTGTAGGGGTGGAATAGATGGCAGATATCCAGGACAGAGTGGAGGACGGCACCCCAAATCGTCGCAGGGTGGCCAGAAGGAAAGTCCAGCTCACCCTGTCAAATGCCTTTTCGGTGTCTGTGGACAACAGGATGATAGGGGTGTTAAGACGTTTGACCCTTACCACCACATCTATTGTCCTTATCGTGTCATCTCATGCTTCTCTGTTGCGTATAAATCCGACCTGATCTAGGGAGATTATACGTTGGAGGACAGAGCCTAATCTCTCGGTCAAGATTTTTGTGAAAAGCTTCAGGTCACAATTAAGCAGGGAAATAGGCCTGTAACTCGCGCACAGGAGCGGATCCTTCTCAGGCTTGGGGATGACCGTGATATTTTCTTGCAAAAGGTCCGGTGGCATGGTATGGTCATCTAGTATTGCATTGAAGTCGGTGACAAAATGAGTTGCTAACTGTGCTAGAAAGGTTTTATAGTAGAAAATTGTAAAACTGTCCGGGCCTATGTATATTTATAATCAATATTCCACCCATAATCCCCATGTAGAAAATAATTATATGTATATTCTTATCATAAATAGGTGAAATAGGTTCCTATGTATATTTAGAACCAATATTCCACCCATAATCACCATATAAAAAATAATTATATGCATATTATTATCAGAAATGGATGAAATAGGTTCCTATGTATATTTATAACCAATATTCCACCCAAAATCCCCATATAAAAAAATAATTATAGGCATATTCCTATCAGAAATGGGTGAAATAGGTTCCTATGTATATTTATAACCAATATTCCACCCATAATCCCCATATAAAAAAATAATTAAATGCATATTCTTATCATAAATGGGTAAAATAGGTTCCTATGTATATTTATAACCAATATTTCACCCCTAATCCCCATATAAAAAAAATATTATATGCATATTCTTATCAGAAATGGGTGAAATAGGTTCTTATGTATATTTATAACCAATATTCCATCCATAATCCCCATGTAGGAAAATAATTATATGCATATTCTTATCAGAAATGGGTGAAATAGGTTCCTATGTATATTTATAACCAATATTCCACCCATAATCCCCATGTAGAAAAATAATTATATGCATATTCTTATCAGAAATGGGTGAAATTGGTTCCTATGTATATTTATAACCAATATTCCACCCATAATCCAAATATAAAAAATAATTATATGCATATTCTTATCAGAAATGGGTGAAATAGGTTCCTATGTATATTTATAACCAATATTGCACCCATAATCCCAATATAAAAAAATAATTCTATGCATATTCTTATCAGAAATGGGTGAAAAAGGTTCCTATGTGTTGTGGAGATTTTTATGGAGATGTATTTAATATGTATTGTCATAGTGTCACCCAGTGTTAGTACTTCCGCAACCCGCTCTAAAAGAGCTGATTGGGGTAGTCTGAGGCTGGTTGAATCCCATCTGATAGGGGAAAAAGTTTTGAGGTTGGAGTGTGATGTTTGCAGGGTGCGGATATGTCCGCCAACGGGGGCCCTCTGTGCATTAGCATGGACGATCGTTAAGGAGGGGATATGCTCGCTCTGCAATGACATCATTGGTTATAGGCGGATGGGCGCTCTTGTCTCTGCTATGTCTGATCAACATTGGTTGGAATTCGTAGCGTGCGTCTGCAGATAGCCTCCCTCCCCCATTCAATAATAGTATAATCTTATTATGCGTTATTCTATGGAATGGCGCAGAATAAGAATTCCTATCAACGGTAACTTTAGCCATCATACATTTATTGTATTCATGTATGACATCTCCTGTTGGAAGGAATGTCCAAGTGTTGTCATTTTCATGTGAGGAGGGAACATCCTATGAGGTTCCCGCCCATGGGGAGGGGATTGGTTGCTGCAGCCAATCACCTCCTGTCTTGAGATCTTTTGAGTTTAATAAAAGCCTATGAGTAGGCGTCGGCTTAACAGTCTTTGCTGGAATGGCCTGATAAGAAGGCCTGTGTTGGTGGTTTCCTGGATTGAATGATGGAATGAACGGTGAGTGGACTTTAGCAAACTTAACTTAACTTAACGATAGCATTACTTCAAGAAGATGAAATCTGATGTGTGCTTAGATAGCACAGGAATTATAGGCTGTGTGCTCTGTAAACAGCAGCCTAAAATTCCACAACAGTTAATGGCGACTCACGGTTGGGACCAATTGCGGCCTCTTTGAGCATCAGATCAGCAGAGGGGGGAGAGTGGACCTGCGATGTGATGTGTAAAGAGGCTGTACTTTGAAACGAACAAAAAAAAAAAAAAAAAAAAATTTGTCTTTTTGAAATAATGTTTTAAGTTTGCAGCGTGTGTGTATGTCTGCGAATCGTATGTGTGTGTGTGTGATTTTGTCATGGATCGTATGCCTGTGAATTTGATTGTGTGTGGGTATGCCTGCATGTGCCTGTGTGATTGTTTGTGCGATGTATTGAGAAGTCTGATGCCAGCCATGGCTGCTGCATTGTCCTGGTCTTTGTGAGCCATGAGGTTTAGCGGGGGAGGGGCTGCCAGCATCTCAGGTACAAGGGTGAAAGTTGGTGACTTTCTGTAAATAGCATGTTTTGTAGTGGGAGGGCCCTGAGAGATGATCTGATGGAAACTGTGGGCTGTAAGAGTGTAACTAAGTGAGAAATATAGACTGTATATTGTGTATGAAATGAAGGTATAGATGTGGTATTTAGTGCACTGAACAGTTTGTAAAGTAGATTGCTTGGCTGCCATGTGCTTGAATGGGGGAAGGGCTTTGTGTTGCTGGGCTATGCCCTAAGGGAAGGACAATGGTGCTGGAAGGGAAACGCCCTGAGGGAAAGAAATTCTGAGCAGATGCACAAGCAACAATATACTGTATGTGTGTAGTGTTTGTGATTTCTATGAAAAATAGAAATGAATAGATTGTGATTTTTGCCTTTATAGGGGACAAAGACACATGTCCCCATAAGTGTAAAAAGATTAAGTGTTTGGTTTTTGAGTTGAAAGTTCCTGCCAAGTGGCCAGGCTGAGGCCACTGTGTGTGAACTTTAGGTAGAGAAGTGGTGAATATCTCAGAGTATATGAACTTAGAGAAATTAACATGTTTTTAATATTGTCATGTAACTAACATTTATTGAATGTGCTGTTTAGTTGGCCAAAGGGAGGCTAAGTTTGTAAGTGTACATGTGGTCCTTGTAGAGTGTAGCTGGCACCTTTTTCAGTGGATTTTGATGATAATTTAGAAAAGTTTCAATGGTGTAGTCAGTCTTTGTGGAGAGAAACATTTTTGATTTTCTTTTAAAGAGATGCTGGTTTTGGCGGGAAAAATTGCATGCGTCAATGGCGCAATTTTTGTTGTCCATGAGGTGCTGTGGTGGGTCATCCACCATTTTGTAGTCCTGGCTTGTCGGCCATTTTGAGAGACGTTTACAGTTTGAGATAGGAAGTTCCAGTTTAGCAAACACTACTCCTGAATATGCTGTATTGGCATTTGTTGATTGGCGCAGTTTTGTCCTGTTTTGTGCGCTTGCAGTTTGACCTGTGCACTGCTGGGGAGAGTGCTGGGACGCCAGAGTGACATACTGAGGATGGTTTTGTCTCTGGTTTAAATTGTTTTTCTAAGCATCGCCTTTTGAGTTGAGTGGTATCTTAAAATAGCGCGGTCTTACCCTGAGGGGCCACGACGCGCTTGCGGACACACGCACATGCTGGGGCCTATTTATGGATAGGATCTGGCTGACCTACCAGCAGTTGGAGTGTGGGAGGAGGCCAACACAGACACAGGGAGGACATGCAAACTCCATGCAGATGGTGTTAGGAGGAAGGTTTCTCTGTTTTCATTTAAGTGAATGTAAGCTATTGCAGGGTCAGCTGACCTTGCAGTATATGAGCGGCGTTTTTTTTGCATTGGATTTTGGTTTTAAGAAAAACTTCACTTTACACTGAATTTTGATGGATTGTAAGACTAACAGAGTTTTTGTACAATGATGTGTTTTTATGTTTTGATATTTGGGAGTTTCCCAGAGGGCAATTCATATGTTTTGAAGCTTGTATTGTATAGCCTGTAGAGGAGGAGTGGGGGTTTTGGTCGAAACCCCTAGAGCCATCTTTTTGCAGGAGTTTTGTATTTGAGTCAACTTGTGGTTTTGCTTGCAGGGGATGTTTGGGTCAGGACCCTCCCATTTGCAAAGGGGGGTTTTATTCCACCATCTTCTTGACAAGGTTTTAAATTGTTGAAATATATAATGTGTAGCCATGAATTTTTTTGGAGTCTTGATAGACACTATTATATAAGCAGCAGTGCAGCGCAAACACAAATAAACACTTCTAATAAAAACTAATATTATAAACAGTCCATAAATGCAAGATGTCTTCAGGGGTTAAAAAGATGCACAGATGATACAACACCAAGTGTCCAGAGTGAGGGAAAAAAAACAAAAACACAGCAACTGTTATCCAGGTGATTCTGTGATACCCTCCACCACTGGTAACAATGGCCGCTCACCTTCTTAAATGGACCCCTGAGTAAATCAGTCAGGTCAATCGAGCATTTCCCACTGCAGGGAGTTTAACCAGAAATCTGTAACAGGATGCTTGATGATCCGATCTCTGCATGTAAACCTCTAGGAAAATTAATCAGATCTCTCTCTCATTTCCCACTGCCAGGGACTTAGTATCAGGATGACCGGACGATAAGATCTCCACAGCATATATCACATGAAAAGAGTAAGGCAAAATCTAGTGCTCTCTGTTTCAAAATTTATTAAAAGCCAGCAAGAGTATAAAATGTGCACTTACACAGAAAAGCACTGTTCCCCAGTGCAAGGGATCCTGAGCGGAGAATTCAAAATTCTCAGCAACAATACCAACAGCAATACCATTCACCTAGGAGAAATGATAACCATAGATCGGATCTAGGTCCTGATTATGGTTATTATAATAAGGGGGGATCTTATGTTCAACAAGGAGGTCAAACATCAGTATACAATAGATTTGCCCCATTACAACATCATTCAGGCAGGGGAGGGGGGGATTTTTCAGGGGCACAGAGTGGCCCGGGGAGGGGTCCGCCAGTCCACCAGCAGTATCAGGGAGATTGGTGGAGACATCAATCCCAATCATCACCAACAGTGAATGGGCCCCCCCGAAAGAGAAAAGAACGAGAGGAAGGAGAGGGGGTAGGAGAATACAAAAAATCAAAGCCCCATTAGGAGCAGGTATATTTAATTTAAGTAGCTGTACGTTAAATGAGGAGGAATTAAAGGTTTTGGACAGAGGGCTAAAATTTGCACCTGTCCGTAACCTCAATAAATTCCACACGTATGTTAATATACACAAGTTTGTTAGGAATCTTAATATGCGCAAATACTTTTTGTCAAATTCCAGTAGACCTTCCACTGTAGAGGTGGGCATACATTCCAACTTACACAATAGATCAACATTTAACCCCTTGAATGCCGACAACAAATTTCTTGAAGTATTCAAACATAAAGTTTTCAATGATCTAGATAAGATGAAAGTACGCAAGGTTACTGACCCTATGTTTATCAAAAAAGGGATGGAGTCCTTGGAAAAACGCAAGGAAATTATCATACGCCCTGCTGACAAAGGGGGTGGGCTTGTCATTTTGAATAAAGTAGATTATTTGGCAGAAATGGATCGTCTTTTGAGCGACCAGGATACTTATCAGATACTTAGTAGGGATCCTATGTTGGCATTTAAGGAGGAATTACATGACCTGATAGAGGAAGGAAAAAATAAAACCATTTTGAATAAAAAAGAGGCCTTGTATTTGGACCCCTTATTTTGTAGAACTCCTATTATCTACTGTTTGCCTAAAATTCATAAAGACAGCATTAAACCACCTGGCAGACCCATTGTTAATGGAATGGATTCCATTACCTCTAGATTAGGACAGTACATTGATAGATTTTTGCAGCCGTTAGTGTCTAAAACAGATGCATACCTCAAAGACACAAAGCATATTATTCAAGTTATTGAATCATCTTTATGCACAAATTCCAGTATTTTGGTTACGGCAGACGTAAGTTCTCTGTATACCATTATTGGACATGAAGCAGCAGTATCCTCAGTAAAGTGGGCTTTGTCATCCTCTGACTTACCAAGAAAAAATCAAAGGTTTCTTCTCAAAGCTCTGGAATTTTTTCTTTTGAGGAATTACTTTTGGTATCAGCGACAATTTTTCCTGCAAACAAGGGGTGTTGCGATGGGGGCTCGTTTTGCTCCCAGTGTGGCCAATTTATTCATGGCCCACTGGGAGGAACAGGTGGTCTTTACTAATCGCCCCCCTCAGCTTATATGTTACAAACGCTTTATAGATGATCTGATGATGATATGGGAAGGTGATTCTAATAGTCTGAGTGAGTTTATGGGCATTATGAATAATAATGACAAAAATATTGAACTCACTTGGAATGTAAGTACTGAAAAGGTTACTTTTCTCGATTTGGATATTAGTATAGTCAATGGTCAGTTTCATTTGTGCAATCACTTCAAACCAACAGACCGAAACTCATATATACCACTCGAGAGTTGTCATCACAGATCATGGCTGTGCAACATCCCAAAAGGTCAATTTGTTAGATTGCGACGAAATTGCATGCAGGAAAATGATTTCCTGTCCCAATCTCAATTACTTGCAACCAGATTCTGCGAGAAGGGATATGACAGGGGATCTCTCAATAGAGAAATAGAAACTGTGCGTAATTTTGACCGGTCAGCCCTTGTTGCGAATAAGGTTAAAGAAACCAGTTCTAGTGTATCTAATTTTAAAATGATTTTAGATTACAATGTACATTACAAGAAATTTGAAAGAATTGTATCTAGTAATTGGTCTATCTTAAAGCAGGATAAAACTTTAGGTCCTCTGCTACCAGATCGCCCTTCGTTTATATATAAAAAAGCACCATCACTGCGTGATAGACTGGCACCTGGGGTTGTTGATCCCCCAGTCCATACTGAGAACCGACTTTTCTCCTTCCTCTCGGGGTTCTATGCGTGTGGTCGGTGTACCGCATGCAAGCACTCGAAGGGTAACGTCAAAAAACGTAAAGATTTTGTATCTACAGCTACTAACAAGAATTTTAAAATTGACCAACTCATCACTTGTGACACAATAGGTGTTGTATACATGCTGGAATGTGAGTGTGGTTTACAGTACGTGGGTAGAACCTCACGACCCTTACATGTGAGGTTAGGCGAGCATGTTAATAATATAAAAAAGGGACTCAAAACGCACAATGTATCGAAACATTTTAAGTTGGTCCATAAGCAGAACCCCAGAGGTCTCAAATTCTGGGGTATCGAAAGAGTTTTAAAACATTGGAGAGGTGGCAATTATTTGAGGCAGCTAAGTAGGAGGGAATCTCATTGGATCCATCTTACTAAAGTTTTGGTGCCAGGGGGCCTCAATGTTGAGTTTGATATAAACTGTTTTATTTCAGATAGATAAATTGTTTATATATTTTTTAAATATATTTTTAAAGAAATTTTTAAATATATTTTTTAAATGCTGGTATTAAAATATGTTGGTTTTGTTTTTGTTTTGTTTTTTGCATATATATATTTTTATTGCAATTTTTATTGCATACTTTTTGTATATGTTACAGCGTGCAGAAATCTGAGACATGGTATGGACGCGGGATGACTAATCCTATATTATGGTTTTTATATTTCCTTTTATATTTGTGTCAATCTGATATACAAATGAGGCATTATAGCCTCATGGAGCCTCTTTAGATGTTCAATTATGCTTCTATCAATCAGAAACACCTATAGACACATACAGACATTTGAGCGGCGTTGTTGCTGTGTTTGTGGCTCCGCCCAGTAGGGCGGAGGCACTATTGTTCATTCATACAAAAGCGGGTGACTCACGCATCTCCATCACCGCTGATGAAGTCCCGCCTTCTACTGGGGACGTAACGCGTACGGAACGTGATTGAAGCTAGTGACGTCACCCGCGTCCAGTCCTGCTGTCTCGTGGAACGAGCTGCCGCTACTTTTGAATTCTCCGCTCAGGATCCCTTGCACTGGGGAACAGTGCTTTTCTGTGTAAGTGCACATTTTATACTCTTGCTGGCTTTTAATAAATTTTGAAACAGAGAGCACTAGATTTTGCCTTACTCTTTTCATGTGATATATGCTGTGGAGATCTTATTGTCCGGTCATCCTGATACTAAGTCCCTGGCAGTGGGAAATGAGAGAGAGATCTGATTAATTTTCCTAGAGGTTTACATGCAGAGATCGGATCATCAAGCATCCTGTTACAGATTTCTGGTTAAACTCCCTGCAGTGGGAAATGCTCGATTGACCTGACTGATTTACTCAGGGGTCCATTTAAGAAGGTGAGCGGCCATTGTTACCAGTGGTGGAGGGTATCACAGAATCACCTGGATAACAGTTGCTGTGTTTTTGTTTTTTTTTCCCTCACTCTGGACACTTGGTGTTGTATCATCTGTGCATCTTTTTAACCCCTGAAGACATCTTGCATTTATGGACTGTTTATAATATTAGTTTTTATTAGAAGTGTTTATTTGTGTTTGCGCTGCACTGCTGCTTATATAATACTATTGTTGGGATTTGAAATATTGACCCTCAGTGTTCAGCTGCTGTATTCTTAAATATTTGCGCTGGTTGATTTTTTTCATATAATGTCTTGATAGACACAGCAATGTGGCTGGGCTCCCCCCTCCCCCTCCCTCTTCCTGAACAATTGATATGTAAATAAACCAGTTTGGTTTTTTAAGTAGCTGAGCATAACCGGAAGCTTCTTTTCAGCATTTATATATCAGCAGAAAGTTGGTGGGAGGAGCTTGGGGTTGTCTGAAAGGTGAGCAATGAGATTTGTGCTTAGAAGGAAAATGAAAAGCATTTTGGCGTTTAAAAGTGTTTTATATTTTGTTCCAGTTTTGTGAAGTTTTGTACTGTAAAACAGTTTTGGGTAGAGAGCAAACAGTCGGCATCACCATTATTGTAACATCTAGATACAGAGAGAAGCCACATTGTTCTGCAGGTGGTAAACTGGCGTAATTGTTCTGTGAGGTTTAGTCTGACAACGCAGTGTATGGGTGTATAGCGGAAAACGCTTGTGTATGCATACACTGTGAGGGGTAGAGGCCTAATTCGGGGGTTGATCTGTGGTTGTTGCTGTAGTTCCAAAAGTGTTGGGACAACAAGCCATAGAGTTGACACCTCGGTTAGGGTTTCTAGTTGGAGGACTTGACCATATAGTGGTTGTAGTTCTGCAATTCACCGTATAAGAAGACACCGGGCGGTGATCTCCGAAATGGGTGCAACGGTTTAACCTGGACGCAGGTTTAAGACGATAAGCCGATTCGAATCGCCATGGACACAAGGAGGTCTGTGCAAAGGGAAGGAATGGAGGCTTCCCATAGTCAGACGGTCACACAGTGCACAAAGCCTAGTTTTGGGGCAAAGGCCTTTGAACCCCAAAAAGATTAACATAGGTGGTCCAAGGATACTATTTTGGGTATCCCTCTGGAATGGATGTAGTTGAGCTGCGGCTTCAGAAATCTGTAATGATGAGGAACGGTGTTGTCTCATGCCCGTTTGTTTTGAACCTTGTATGGCTGGTACATGGAAGGTTCTCGAGCTGCTCTCATGTTTGTCCCATTGTATTTTTTCCTATTGCTGAAAGAGTGAAGGTAGAATTCTGTCTGTTTTTGTTTTTTTTCATTTGTGGTTTTGGAAACTGGGAAGTATTTCCCCCATGTTTGTATCGGAATGTTTGTATGTAGTAACGTGAATATGTTCGAACTTACCGCGGCGATCCTTCAATGCGTCGCGGCTGTTGTATGTTTGTAGGAATGGGAAAAGTAAGGGTTACAGAGGGTTTTGTTTGAATCAGTTTTGAAAGAATGTCATTGACAATTTACCAATGTACAGGAATGTCATTATTATTTACCATTCTTTGCAGGTTAAATATGAAGGATAGAGTAATGATTTTGCTTATAAGTATTTTTCAGGTCCAAGGAGTTTGTACACAGAGAACAGGTGTTTGTAGACAGCGGTACATATGGATAAATATGAGTCTAAGGCGGTAAAAGTATCATAGGCTATTTCATTGTTTTTTTTTCCTGCACCACACATTTCTTCCTTCAGTCTGTAATGAGGAAGAAAAGGGGGGAGAATGATAAATGTAAGAGTGACAGTTTTTATTTTTGTCAAACTAATAATAACCTCTGTAATTCTAACCAAGTTTGTGCCAAGACTGTCTTTCTTTAATAGAATTTGAATCGGCAAGCAGCAGTCTGGTGAAGTAGGTTCCCATCCCAGAGGCTAAGAACCTTGTCAGTGGCTCCAGGTATTGTAAGCCACGCACAGGTTATGCAGTGACCACAGTCCCGATGTCTGGGTTATTGTCATATGAGGGTTGTTTGGAGGTCAATCAAAATCAGGGTCGTACTTTCCTCATTAGCTGTCACTTATATTCTCGGCTGATGGGGTGGGTGCGATCGTTGTGACATGAACTTCAAAATGTCCACCAAAAGGTTTTCACGATTCCCTCCTGAACCCGACTCGATAATCAGTTTACATTCTTTCCAACCAGGTGACTGGGTCGTTGTAAAGAAGCTTGAGGGATGAGACCACGCCAACCACTGCAAGAAGCGGCTCAACCACACCAAAGAATGAGGAGTATCTTTGTTTATTTATATTTTTGTTGTTTAGTAAATTTTAGCGAGGGTAACGGTGAAAAGCATCCCAAGTTATTATGTAAAGTGTATGTCCTGACTAGCTCAGAAAGCAAACAGGACCGATGGTCTGTTCTGAGTCTTCACCGAGTTTTAGTCCACAGCGGTACATGTCATTTATGATGTTATTATGGGTATGAGGAGTTTTAGTCCCCAGCGATGACAGCGGTACATGACATTTATGATGTTATTATGGGTATGAGGAGTTTTAGTCCCCAGCGATGACAGAGGTACATGACATTTATGATGTTATTATGGGTATGAGGAGTTTTAGTCCCCAGCGATGACAGAGGTACATGACATTTATGATGTTATTATGGGTATGAGGAGTTTTGACAAACTAGTGAAGACTCCAGACAGACACTTGTCAATGGAATCTAACGATGCATTTTTAGAGGGTAAAATTGGTTTTAGTTTTAATGGCTCTGTCTCTTGTCGGTTTGGGTATCTAGGCAGCCCACAAGTGTGTTTGAACTTTAGTTTGGTGTTTATGTGGATCTGCAGCTTATAAAGGTAATTCCCCCAAAGCAAGAGGTTCATGCGCGATGGTGAAGCTGTCCCAACATTTTAGGTCGCGGCCGATCGCGAGGATCTGATGGCGCAGGAAATTAAGAATGGCAGGGACAGCTAGAAGGGATTTGTTCACCAATCCCGACCAGGTCTGGGCATGGGGTCCTGCAGTACAAGGTGGGGGCGGCTCAGGCTTGGGATACAATTGAACAATTCTCATCCGTTAAGGATAGGGTTCTTCATGTAATTGTTGAAGCCAGAGCTGTAGCTAAGTGAAGGTTGGGAGTCCTTTTTAAGGGTCTGGGAATCTTTGGGGATCTAATTTTTTATTTTACAGCGGATCGTGGTTAAAGGAAGTGGGAATATATATACTCATGTCGTTTTTATTTCTATTCTTTCTATGTCGTGACGAGGTGCTCCTGTTGCCTGATTTGACGCGTGACCAGAGTTTCCTTGATGAGACGCCCCGAAGCCGGACCCACATACAAGACAGAGAATCACAGACGGATCGGCGATTACTACAGCTCACCATGTCCTGTCCTCCTTTATAAGTCATGCCCCTGAAGAGTAGAGTCTACATGTCAAGCCGTGTTTTCCTTTTTATGGACTAATAACTGATTGATTTCCAGGTGTAAGAAGAATATCAACTCTCATCGAGGGACACATAGGGTGCATATGACAAAAAAGGGAGGACTGTTGTGGAGATTTTTATGGAGATGTATTTAATATGTATTGTCATAGTGTCACCCAGTGTTAGTACTTCCGCAACCCGCTCTAAAAGAGCTGATTGGGGTAGTCTGAGGCTGGTTGAATCCCGTCTGATAGGGGAAAACGTTTTGAGGTTGGAGTGTGATGTTTGCAGGGTGCGGATATGTCCGCCAACGGGGGCCCTCTGTGCATTAGCATGGACGATCGTTAAGGAGGGGATATGCTCGCTCTGCAATGACATCATTGGTTATAGGCGGATGGGCGCTCTTGTCTCTGCTATGTCTGATCAACATTGGTTGGAATTCGTAGCGTGCGTCTTCAGATAGCCTCCCTCCCCCATTCAATAATAGTATAATCTTATTATGCGTTATTCTATGGAATGGCGCAGAATAAGAATTCCTATCAACGGTAACTTTAGCCATCATACGTTTATTGTATTCATGTATGACATCTCCTGTTGGAAGGAATGTCCAAGTGTTGTCATTTTCATGTGAGGAGGGAACATCCTATGAGGTTCCCGCCCATGGGGAGGGGATTGGTTGCTGCAGCCAATCACCTCCTGTCTTGAGATCTTTTGAGTTTAATAAAAGCCTATGAGTAGGCGTCGGCTTAACAGTCTTTGCTGGAATGGCCTGATAAGAAGACCTGTGTTGGTGGTTTCCTGGATTGAATGATGGAATGAACGGTGAGTGGACTTTAGCAAACTTAACTTAACTTAACGATAGCATTACTTCAAGAAGATGAAATCTGATGTGTGCTTAGATAGCACAGGAATTATAGGCTGTGTGCTCTGTAAACAGCAGCCTAAAATTCCACAACATATGTATATTTAGAACCAATATTTCACCCATAAGCCCCATGTAGAAAAATAATTATATGCATATTCTTATCAGAAATGGATGAAATAGGTTCCTATGTATATTTAGAACGAATATTCCACCCATAATCACCATGTAGAAAAATAATTATATGCATATTCTTATCAGAAATGGGTGAAATAGGTTCCTATGTATATTTATAACCAATATTCCACCCATAATCCCCATGTAGAAAAATAATTATATGCATATTCTTATCAGAAATGGGTGAAATTGGTTCCTATGTATATTTAGAACCAATATTCCACCCATAACCCCATGTAAAAAACATAATTATATGCATATTCATATCAGAAATGGGTTTAATTTATTCCTATGTAAATTTATAACCAATATTCCACCCATAATCCCCATATCAAAAAATAATTATATGCATATTCTTATCAGAAATGGGTGAAAAAGGTTTGCATGTATATTTATAACCAATATTCCACCCATAAGCCCCATGTAGAAAAATAATTATATGCATATTCTTATCAGAAATGGGTGAAATAGGTTCCTATGTATATTTAGAACCAATATTCCACCCATAATCCCATGTAAAAAACATAATTATATGCATATTCATATCAGAAATGGGTTTAATTTATTCCTATGTATATTTATAATCAATATTCCACCCATAATCCCCATGTAGAAAAATAATTATATGTATATTCTTATCAAAAATGGGTGAAATAGGTTCCTATGTATATTTAGAACCAATATTCCACCCATAATCACCATGTAGAAAAATAATTATATGCTTATTCTAATCAGAAATGGGTGAAATCGGTTCCAATGTATATTTATAACCAATATTCCACCCATAATCCCCATGTAGAAAAAAAATTATATGCATATTCTTATCAGAAATGGGTGAACAAGGTTCCTATGTATATTTATAACCAATATTCCACCCATAATCCCCATGTAAAAAAATAATTATATGCATATTCTTATCAGAAATGGGTGAAATAGGTTCCTATGTATATTTATAACCAATATTCCACCCATAATCCCCATGTAGAAAAAAAATTATATGCATATTATTATCAGAAGTGGGTGAAATAGGTTCCTATGTATATTTATAACCAATATTCCACCCATAATCCAAATATAAAAAATAATTATATGCATATTCTTATCAGAAATGGGTGAAATAGGTTCCTATGTATATTTATAACCAATATTCCACCCATAATCCCCATATAAAAAAATAATTATATGCATATTCTTATCAGAAAAGCGTGAAAAAGGTTCCTATGTATATTAAGAACCAATATTTCACCCATAATCACCATGTAGAAAAATAGTTATATGCATATTCTTATCAGAAATGGGTGAAATAGGTTCCTATGTATATTTATAACCAATAATTCACGCATATTTCCCATATAAAAAATTATTATATGCATATTATTATCAGAAATGGGTGAAATAGGTTCCTATGTATATTTATAACGAATATTCCACCCATAATCCCCATATAAAAAAATAATTATATGCATATTCTTATCAGAAAAGGGTGAAAAAGGTTCCTATGTATATTAAGAACCAATATTCCACCCATAATCCCCATGTAGAAAAATAATTATATGCATATTCTTATCAGAAATGGGTGAAATTGGTTCCTATGTATATTTATAACCAATATTCCACCCATAACCCCATGTAAAAAACATAATTATATGCATATTCATATCAGAAATGGGTTTAATTTATTCCTATGTATATTTATAACCAATATTCCACCCAAAATCCCCATATCAAAAAATAATTATATGCATATTCTTATCAGAAATGGGTGAAAAAGGTTTGTATGTATATTTATAACCAATATTCCACCCATAAACCCCATGTAGAAAAATAATTACATGCATATTCTTATCAGAAATGGGTGAAATAGGTTCCTATGTATATTTAGAACCAATATTCCACCCATAATCCCATGTAAAAAACATAATTATATGCATATTCATATCAGAAATGGGTTTAATTTATTCCTATGTATATTTATAATCAATATTCCACCCATAATCCCCATGTAGAAAAATAATTATATGTATATTCTTATCAAAAATGGGTGAAATAGGTTCCTATGTATATTTAGAACCAATATTCCACCCATAATCACCATGTAGAAAAATAATTATATGCTTATTCTAATCAGAAATGGGTGAAATCGGTTCCAATGTATATTTATAGCCAATATTCCACCCATAATCCCCATGTACAAAAAAAATTATATGCATATTCTTATCAGAAATGGGTGAACAAGGTTCCTATGTATATTTATAACCAATATTCCACCCATAATCCCCATGTAAAAAAATAATTACCGTATATGCATATTCTTATCAGAAATGGGTGAAATAGGTTTCTATGTATATTTATAACCAATATTCCACCCATAATCCCCATGTAGAAAAAAAATTATATGCATATTCTTATCAGAAGTGGGTGAAATAGGTTCCTATGTATATTTATAACCAATATTCCACCCATAATCCAAATATAAAAAATAATTATATGCATATTCTTATCAGAAATGGGTGAAATAGGTTCCTATGTATATTTATAACCAATATTCCACCCATAATCCTCATATAAAAAAATAATTATATGCATATTCTTATCAGAAAAGGGTGAAAAAGGTTCCTATGTATATTAAGAACCAATATTTCACCCATAATCACCATGTAGAAAAATAATTATATGCATATTCTTATCAGAAATGGGTGAAATAGGTTCCTATGTATATTTATAACCAATAAGTCACGCATATTTCCCATATAAAAAATAATTATATGCATATTATTATCAGAAATGGGTGAAATAGGTTCCTATGTATATTTATAACCAATATTCCACCCATAATCCCCATATAAAAAAATAATTATATGCATATTCTTATCAGAAAAGGGTGAAAAAGGTTCCTATGTATATTAAGAACCAATATTCCACCCATAATCCCCATGTAGAAAAATAATTATATGTATATTCTTATCAGAAATGGGTGAAATAGGTTCCTATGTATATTTATAACCAATATTCCACCCATAATCCCCATATAAAAAATAATTATATGCATATTCTTATCATAAATGGGTGAAATAGGTTCCGATGAATATTTATAACCAATATTCCACCCCTAATCCCCATATAAAAAAAATATTATATGCATATTCTTATCAGAAATGGGTGAAAAAGGTCCCTATGTATATTTATAACCAATATTCCACCCATAAACCCCATGTAGAAAAATAATTATATGCATATTCTTATCAGAAAAGGGTGAAATAGGTTCTTATGTATATTTATAACCAATATTCCACCCATAATCCCAATGTAGAAAAATAATTATATGCATATTCTTATCAGAAATGGGTGAAATAGGTTCCTATGTATATTTATAACCAATATTCCACCCATAATCCCCATATAAAAAATAATTATATGCATATTCTTATCAGAAATGGGAGAAATAGGTTCCTGTGTATATTTATAACCAATATTCCATGCATATTTCCCATATAAAAAAATAATTATATGCATATTATTATCAGAAATGGGTAAAATAGGTTCCTATGTATTTTTATAACCAATATTCCACCCATAATCCCCATGTAGAAAAATAATTATATGCATATTCTTATCAGTAATGGGTTAAATATGTTCATTGTTAACATGATATTAACATGATATTCCTTCCATAAACCCCATGAGAAATAATAATTCTACCCATATTCCCATCAAAAACAGGTGAAATGTATGTTTTGCATGACTTCTGTATAATTTACTATGATCCTGTTGTACAGCTGCATATATATCAGCAAGTGAACAGTTAAACATTAGCAACTGCTTCTTGCAACATTGTATCAAGCACTGCAGGAAAGAATAACATATTATGAGAAACAACAGAGTTTTTACCATATATATGTGTATTAAGTACACTGACATCTAGTGAGAGTTTTTAGTATTGCAGCCAATAATCCAATCATCCCATCATCCCAATATGCAGTTTAGTATATCCCTCCATATAGGCAGTTCACATTCCAATAAAATGAGTCCTGCAAGGTAACCAGAATGACCAGGATATTACAGGATTTATTAGATATTTGTGAGGCCAACCTTAAGGAATATGAAATATGCAATATCCCTATAACTAACAATATGTAGTTTGTGTATTATGTGCTGCTTTTTACTAAAGATCTCTTTGTTGGGGGGGCTTGTCCGGATGTAGAGCGAGGAAGAAGTGCTGCTAAGGAGCTCCGCACATCCTGATTCCATCTGACGCCATCCTGCCTTCCCACCGCCCTGGTAAGCCCCCAAACTTACCCAGTGGGCTCCTGAACGTCCCCTGCCTCGGCCCCAGCTGCTATTTTCTGCCCTGGTCACCCGATTGTGCCGCTACAGGGACTCGCGGCTGGCTCTGTGCCCCTGGGATCCGCCGCCATCTTGCGGCCTGCTGACACTCCCGGATCCCCTGAGCTAAATTGCCGCGATTCACTGGGCTAGGGGGCCTCATCCACACACACCAGGGGCGCCTGTGGCGAGGAGGGTGCTCCGGTCGGGCGCTGCGACCACCGGGGGGCCTCGGGAGGTTGATTGCCCCGGCCTGTGGCCTCCAGCCATCTTGCGGCCTACCGCACTTCCTGCAGCCTCCGGCCTCAATTACTTTATGCCGCGGGACGAGCGGCGGACATCCACATCCTCAGGTAGTACCATCCGTGCGGGGGGGGTTGGCAGTGCATCCGAGGACTTTTAGAGAGCTGCTCCCCCGCACCCACACCTGCGGCCCGCTGCCATCTTGCGGCCTGCAGTGCCGGCCCCATCCACCAGACACAGTCTTACCTTCCCTCCTCCTGTGATCCTTGGCTAACTGACTGCTCTGCAACACTGCAGGGGGGGCTGTCCCGCTCCTGCACCTCTCCACCTTGTCATTACTACAGCCTCCATCCTCCCCCTTGAACTGAGCCCCCTGCCCACGAACCCCCCCAAAACTCCCCTTAATCTTGGGGTAAGGCTTGGATGGGCCGCCCTAAGACCCGCTACTCCACAAACAAGGGCCCGAAGGCTCCTCATATCCCCCCATCAGCGGTTGCTTCGTCTGAACGGCGCTCCTCAACTGGGATGGCGGCTAATACACAGAGGGCTGCGGAGTCCGGGGTGGCGGCGCCCCCCACGGGAGTGGAGATCCTGGCGGCCATCACATCCTGTAAGGAAACTCTGACATCTAAGATCGACTTCTTGACAGTGGATGTCGGTCTCATCCGTCAAGATATGGATAAATTTCGCTCTCGCATCACGGAGGTGGAGGACAGGGTCTCCATGGTGGAGGATACGGTCCGGTCAGACTCCAGGGAGGTGCGGGCCCTCCAACTTCAAGTGAAAGCGCTGCAGGAGCGCGCAATAGATACCGAGAACCGCCTCAGGCGGAACAACATCCGCATAATTGGACTGCCCGAGAGGGCTGAGGGCTCTAGACCTGCTGAATTTACTGAGCAATTACTGACCACCCTGTTCGACCTGGGTGCCACGCCATCTACCTTTGTGGTCGAAAGAGCCCACAGGGTTCCGCCGCTCCCTCCGAGACCTGGGGCCCCACCGCGCCCGTTCCTGTTACGAATGCTGAACTACCGGGACCGGGACCGCATTCTGGCGGGCGGCACGCATCATGCCTGAAATTAAATATGAGAATACCAGATTACTTTTCTTCCCAGACTTCTCTCAGGAGGTACAGCAACGTCGCAAGTCCTTTACTGATGTGAGACGCCGGCTCCGAGAGAAGGGAATACGCTTTGGCCTGTTGTATCCCAGCAGACTGCGAATCACAGATGGTAGCGATACTCACTTCTTTGACACCCCGGAGGCGGCAACGGCGTGGCTAGACGCCCGTTAACTACACAAAGCCGAGGACCCATGGTGGAATACACCCGGCAGGGAGCGGATGCGCATCAACTATCCCATCAATGGACGTCTCTCCTGTCTCATGGTGAATCCCTGCAATACCCCCTTTTGTATCCCCAATCCTGTCTATCCCTGCTGACTTCCACCTTTACTCCATCTGCATAAGTGTTAACTTCTGCTGGCTAGACTGCTACTTATTCCTGCCTAAGGAGCTCCAACAGCAAATACTGAACTGCCCCGTCCGTGAACCGAGGTGATCCGAGTTGTCCCTTGTCCACGCTTTGGACACCCACCTAGAGTCGAGACGGACTTCCTTGGAGACTTCTTCTTCACCTGCGGTCCTACGGGCCGACTTCTTGAGGTCGCAGTGACCTAAAGATTTGATGTTTTTTTCAGTTATGGGACGAAACCCTGCATCAGTTTTTATGGCTCTTGGGCCCCTTTTTTTTCGGCCCTTGAAGCTAGGTTTGTATGATGTTTGGGTAGGGTGTTCTATGTTCTGGGGAGGAGGGTTTCATTGTTATGACGGTCCAGACTATTACTGTGTTGCTCAATTGACTTATGGGTCTCTGACCCTATTGAATAGGTGTGCCAATGCCAAGTTTAATTATATGTGTTGGGTTAAAGGGCTCATCCTGCTTCTATTTCCCCCTGGTGCTCCTTGATGGCTCCCCCGCACGCTGAACTCCTGACCATTCTGTCATGGAATGTTCGGGGGCTCAACTCAAAATTTAAAAGGTCACTATTATTCCAATATTTGAAATTACATAATCCCCATATAGTGTTACTGCAGGAGACACATTTAACCGGTAGCAAGGTTCTGGCTCTGAAGAAGCCCTGGGTACAGAGGGCGCTTCATGCGACCTACTCTTCGTATTCTCGTGGGGTGTCTATCCTGATTAGCAAACGTATACCGTGTGTGATTCATGATGTTCATCTGGACCCCCAGGGAAAATTTGTTATGGTTGTGCTAAGTGTATATAACAAAAAGTATGTTATTGTGAATGTTTATCTGCCTCCCCCGAGTCAGATACAGACTTTGTACACTCTCTATGAGAGGCTGGCTCCGCATTGCCCAGCACGGGTTCTGTTCATGGGAGATTTTAATGCTACACTGTCCCGTGACCTGGACAGGCCTTCCCCCCAGTCCAATTTTAGTTCTGATCTCGGAACGTGGGCTCAGGCCACGGAGTTCCAGGAGGCGTGGAGGTGGCTTCATCCCCATGATAGAACGTATTCATGCTTCTCGACCACATTTCGAACCTCCTCCCGCATTGATCTGGCTTTTGCCAATTCCACCATGCTGGCTAACATTCAGGAGGCATGTTACCTTCCCTCTGGCCTCTCTGACCATCACCCACTTAAATTGACCATTAGGACCACCAGGTCGCGAAACAATACCCTTTGGAGGTTACAACCCCATTGGATCAACAATGATGCTGTACATGACAAGGTTCTCTCTCCCCTGGGGGAATATTGGGCACACAATGCGGGGTCGGCTTCTCTGGAGATGACCTGGGATGCCTCCAAGGCTCACAGCAGGGGTCAGTACATCTCGGCTGTGGCGGCGGTAAAGGCGGAACTGGGAGACGGGGTGTCTGACCTGCAGCGTAGGGTGGACGAGGCACTGAATCGGTATTCAGCCTCGCCAACGGTCTCCAATTTTGAGCACCTTTCATCGCTTAAGCGAGAATTACATCTCCATGTTTCAGATACCACTAGGCTTGGTATACAAAGTAGCAGACAGGAATACTTTGAACATGGAGACAAAAACAGCAAACTACTAGCGCTGCTAACGCAGCAGGACAGGCCCTCAGTGGTTATACCGGAGATCCTCACGACAGATGGCGCTTTAGTCACCTCTCAGGAGGATATTCTGGCTGCGTTCACTACATTTTACACCTCCTTGTATGTCTCTTCACTTCCTGACGGGTTTGACCCTACACCTATGATCTCCCTACTAGACACGCTCGCCCTGGGATGGCTCTCTGACACGGAGAGGCAACTCCTTGTCTCGGAAATCACTCCAGAAGAGGTCACATTGGCCATTAAGTCTTTTCCGGCAGGTAAAACCCCAGGGCCGGACGGCCTGCCCATTGAGTACTACAGGGCCCACACAGAATTGCTTGCCCCCAAACTAGCTCAGATGTTTCAAACTTGCTTGAACCAAGACTCCTTACCGCCCTCTATGAGAGAGGCCCACGTAGTTCTCATTCCAAAGCCTCATAGAGACCCTAAGTTATGCGCCTCTTACAGGCCAATTGCACTTCTCAACTGTGACCTTAAAATCCTGACCAAGCTATTGGCCACTAGACTTAACGTAGTAATAAAATCCCTGATTGACTCTGACCAAACGGGCTTTATGCCCGGTAGATCTACAGACATTAACATACGCAGATTATTCACTAATATTCATGCTCCTCATACTAACCAAGGCACTAGAACCATTGCCACCTTAGATATAGAGAAGGCATTCGACACAGTGGAATGGGTCTATCTATGGGAGGTGCTTAGAAGAATGGGGTTCCCGTTAAAATTCATAGGTTGGATACGCACACTTTACACTGGTCCCACGGCATGCATTAGGCTGAATGGCTCCCTGTCTCCTCCGTTCCCCCTGCAGAGGGGCACCAGACAGGGATGCCCTCTCTCCCCGGCTCTGTTCGCCCTGGCCGTGGAGCCTATTGCTGAAGCCCTTAGGAGCTCGGCCGAGGTCCGTGGTCTTAGGGTGGGCTGGCTGGAGGAGAGGGTGGCTCTTTACGCGGACGATATGCTCCTGTTCTTGAATGATGCTGGTGACTCTCTGCGGGGCGCACTTAGTATAATGGATGCCTTCGCCGCCTTCACGGGGCTGAGAGTGAACTGGCACAAGTCGCAGTTGTTTCCAGTGGATGCGGGGGCCAGGTCCTCCTCACCCTCCTCTCTCCCGCTTCAATGGGTTGAGCAGTTCACCTATTTGGGAATTGTTGTCTCAAGAGAGAGTGGGGACTTTGTGCGGCTCAATCTCGACCCTGTCTTGGTAGCCATTAAAGCCAAACTTAAGGCGTGGAGTAATCTCCCCCTTTCGCTCATTGGGCGTATTAACTTGCTCAAGATGAAAATCCTCCCTAAACTCACATACTTTTTTCGGAACTCCCCTCACTGGCTGACTAAAGTTTTCTTTAATTCCCTCAGGCAACTCTTCCTCTCATTTATTTGGGGGTCCAGGCCGCCTAGATTCAAATATTCCACCTTGACCAGGCCTGTGGACAGTGGAGGCCTGGCCCTCCCTGATTGTTACAAGTATTATTTAGCCACTCAGCTTGTGACTGCCCATTGGTGGTTACGACCGGACCTGACCAACTCTGCAACGGTGCTGCAGGCAGCCATAGTGGGGTCCTTGGAGGCACTGGAGGGGCTGCTGTTCAGGGGGCCTAAAGCGCCTCACAATCTCACCCCTTCGATGCGTACCACTAAGCGGGCATGGAAGGCGGGTGAGGCGCTGAGGACACCCCGGCCGAACTCTTGGTCTCCTCACACCCCCTTGTGGCTGAATCCTAACCTATCGCAATTCCACACTATCCCAGATCCGCAGGCCTGGGCCAAATACAAAATACTGACCCTCAAACATATCATCACCAACGGAGATCTCACCCCTTTTCGCACATTATGCGCCAAATTTAACGTGCCTGAACGAGCCCACTTTAGATATCTCCAAATTGCACATGCCTACAGGTGCCAATTTTTGAGCAGGCCAGTTGAACTGGCATACTCCGAGCTAGAATCTACCATCCGGGTGAAAGACCTGGAGAAGCCTACGTCTCAGATCTATGGATCCCTGCTGGTTGCTGCTATCCCCGAGCTGTCTTCCCTTCGCAGGAAATGGGTGGAGGACATACCGGGGCTGGACGACGACGACTGGCGGGAGGTTTGGGATTTTCCCTTCTCCCCGCTGGTCTCAGCGAGGGATAAATTAGTCCAATATAAAATTGTACACAGAGCTCACTACACACCTCACAGGCTTCACCAGATGTCGCCGGAGCATTCTCCGGAGTGCTGGCGTTGCTCCTACCAACCAGGGGGTTTCTTCCACATTTTCTGGGCTTGCCCAGCAATCGTACACTATTGGAATGAAGTGCTACGGGTGATCACTAAGGCCACTGGGACTTGCGTCCCATATGAACCTATATACTGTTTGCTAGGACTAGTTGATCAACTGCCAATGATCAGAGCCAGGAAAACACTCATATCCCTGCTACTATACTATGCGCGCAAAGCCATTACGATGAACTGGAAACAACCGTCTCCCCCCTCTGTTAAATACTGGAAAAGATTAGTTAATGCCAGTTTGCCCCTATATAAAGCCACTTACTCGTCCAGAGGTTGTCCGCACAAATTTGACAAGGTGTGGAGTTGTTGGCTAGAGGACAGAAACACGGCAAGTGAATAGTGACCAATGCCTAAACTTGTAACGTATCACTAGGTTATCATTTTCTTAACCCAAACAATTTTTTCAGGCTACCATCCTCTATTGATATCACTTTGAGCATGACTTATTTTGAATGGACCCTCTCCCCCAGTCTGGGGTTATAGTGTAAGTTAAGTTTAAGTGTATGTGTTATTTGTGGCCCTGTGTCGGTATGTTGCCGACACAGGGTAACGGCCCCTACGTGGGCAGATGTTGTGCCTATGTGTGGGCAAAATGTGTGTCTATAAAAACTTCAATAAAAAGATTTTACAAAAAAAAAGATCTCTTTGTTTCTTATCTCTGCTTCTCAGGGATAAGAAACAGAGAGATTGTTCCCACTGTGATTGGACACTGATGTCCATCATTTGGCTGGGATCTGCTGACAGACTTCCGCTGTGTTTAATCACAACAGGTATCGGAAGGGGGGCCTCTAAACCCAGAAGCATGCAGTGACGTACCAGTACATTTTGCCTGCATGGGTCACCCATCTGCAGAACATTGCGGGTGGGCAGTCTGCAAGTGGTTAACAACAAGAGCAGGGAAGCTTTCTTTTTAAAACCCCATTTACACTGCAAATTTTAATCGTCGGCAGAGTCACGGTGATTCTGCCCGCGATTCCAAATCACATAGCAATTGCTGCAAAACGCATTATCCTTCGATGGCAACCCAAACGCGATGCGATTCTGCTGCAATTGTCGCACGACAGGATCATGTGGAGGAGCGTTAGACCCCAATTGTCTCATCTGCACTCTGTTAAAACTAATGGAGTGAAAATTGCTCTTCCCTATTATTGTTGCATTAAATATGGAGATTTTCAGATTGGCCACTAGAGCGAAGACTAGCCATGCCAATGATTCTTTCTAACAGCTAAAAGTGGTTTTAAATCCAAAAGCCAAAATGTAATTTATTGCAGCTTACCAATCATTAGATGTGGTGGTTGCATTAGTTTTCTTTTTTAGGCCTTTTTCACCTGGTCATCTGGCCAGTAACACACCTCCTGTATTAGAGTACCCCCCGCTATGGATGAAGGAGCTGTTGGAGATACAACAACTTTCAGCTTAGCCTATTGACTGCAGTTCACAAACAGGACACTAGATGTCGCTAATGCTCAGTGATATGCTATGCTATACATTTTCTATGATGTGTTGTATTTCCTGTACATAGTGCTGTACTTGTTGGTATCTTTTTCCTGTCTGTGTTCTTCTTACCATGTGAGGTGACATCTTTGCTAGTGTGGTTATGTTCCAATTAGGAGGAAGTTCCCCATCAGGTCCGCTCCCTCGTATGTCAGACCCCGCCTACATCATTGGATGAGCGGACCTGATGAGGAACTTCCTCCAGTATAATAAATGAATAGACCCGCCCCTTTTCACATTCCGCATCAGGTCCTCAGCCTTACACCTACGTCATTGGCTGAGCGGACCTGATGGGGAACTTTAGAAGGGGCGGGTCTATTCATTTATTACACTGCGGAGGAAGTTCCCCATCAGGTCCGCTCAGGCTCAGCCAATGATGTTTCGTGTGGACAGCGCTGGTCATCGGGATCGCCGCGGGACACTGGAGTTCATCGCTGGAATGTTTTTTTTTTAATGTTTTATTTTTTTTATTTTTAATAAAGGACTTTTCCAACGGTGTCTGTGTATTTTTTTTTTACACTTTCTTTGTGAAATGGTAGGGGTACAATGTACCCCATTACCAATTCACATAGGGGGGCGGGATCTGGGGGTTCCCTTTGTTAAAAGGGTCTTCCAGATTCCGATAAGCCCCCCGCCCGCAGACCCCCACAACCACCGGGCAAGGGTTGTGGGGATGAGGCCCTTGTCCCCATCAACATGGGGACATCCTCCCCATGTTGAGGGCATGTGGCGTGGTACGGTTCAGGAGGGGGGGCGCTCTCTCGTCCCCCACTCTTTTCCTGCGGCCTGCCAGGTTGCATGCTCGGATAAAGGGTCTGGTCTGGATTTTTGGGGGTACTCCACGCCATTTTTTTTTAAAATTTGGGGTGGAGTTCCCCTTAATATCCATACCAAACCTGAAGGGCCTGGTAATTGTATTCGGGGGAACCCCCACACTTTTTTTTTTTTCTATCAATGACTTTTCTATGTATTGCTGGGAGCCGACAATTCATTATAGTCGCGAGTGAGTTTTAAATAACTTTTTTTCCTTCAGAAATCACACTTTGTGCAGGGACAGTTCTAAGCACGGGAAACAAGCGCGACTTTACATGCATATTGCCGAACACCGGACCCGGACCCGAACCCGAACATACAGTCAATTGTTCGGGTTCGGGTCCGGGATCCAAAAACCCAAAAGTTCGGTACGGACCCGAACTTTACAGTTCGGGTCCGCTCAACCCTAACAGTATCCCCTCGTCCAGTTACTGTTAAGTGTGAATGTTGCATTAAATCCAAAACTACAAGAGCAACACTTCCCAAAGTCAGTCAGAAGAGAGCTTCAAGACCACTTGACTTAGTTCACAGTGACGTGTGTGGTCCCCTAAACCCAGCAACACCTGGAGGCAACAGGTACATAGTGACTTTCATAGACGACTATTTAAGATACACAGTCACCTACCTAATGCAATACAAGAGTGTGGTTTTTGACAAATTACAAGAATATATAATAAAGACTAGTAACAAGTTTCAGAGGAAGCCTCTCATACTTCGGAGCGATAATGGAGGTGAATTCACAGGAGGTAAGATACAAGAGTACTTAAAACAGAATGGAATAGAACATCAAAAGACAGTCCCATATACACCAGAACAAAATGGAGTAGCTGAAAGTAAGAATATAACTCTGACTGAAATGATCAGATGTGTGCTGACAGATTCTGGACTACCACAAAAATACTGGGGTGAGGCAGCTATGACAGCTACATATTTGCAGAACAGACTTCTTTCCAGAACAGTGGAGAAAACCCCATATGAACTATGGCACAATGAGAAGCCAAGTGTAAAACACCTGATGCCGCGTACACACGACCGTTTTTAATGTCATTGAAAAAAACTGCATTTTTCTCGACGTGATTTTTCGTGTTTCCTCTCAAGCCTGCCTTGCCTTCACACTATCGTGGAAAAAAATGTTCGAGTAAAGCGCGGTGACTTACAACACGTACGACGGCACTATAAAGGGGAAGTTCCATTCGGATGGCGCCACCCTTCATGTTAGTAAAGTTTGTTGAGCGATGATTCGCGCTTTTCAGCCTCGTGCTTTTCAGTCCGTTACAGCGTGACGAATGTGCTATCTCCATTACGAACGCTAGTTTTACCAGAACGAGCGCTCCCGTCTCATACTTGATTCTGAGCATGCGCATTTTTTTTCACGTCGTTAAAGCCCACACACGGCCGTTTTTCATGACGAGGAAAACGACGATGTAAAAAACGATGTGAAAAATTAGAGCATGTTGTGCTTTTATCTTCTATTTTTATTTTTATCTTTATTTTTTCTGATATGAATCTTGGAGATCCTTATAAGAAACATATTCTTATGATATTCCTAGGGTCTTTACAACATTTTTTGATTGATAGGTTATAGTGTGGATGACCCTTCATCCTATTTCATTGGTTTTATCTCTTGATTTGTAAGGGTTAGAGGGCTTTCTTAAGAGCCCATTCAAATACACGTGGGATCCCCTCTTCTGGCACAGCATGATCCCTATAGGGGTGCCATGGAGGGGCGTGGATCTCGATTAATTATTATTTATTTTTTTTATTCTGGTTTAGCTAAAGTAAATCTATATAAAAATTTTTAGGCTTTCTGGCCTTTATCTGATAAATCTTCTATTGAAAGTAGAGATACGTATTTGCTCTTTTATTTATTTTTATTAAATTTTTTGAATATGGAATATTATTTGTGCTGTCTATATTATTATTCTCCTGTATGAATTATTCGTATGTTATACTGTATATTATTTTTTTTGTTTTATTTTATGATTTATTTTATGATTATTGAAAAAAAAAATATTTTGAAAGAAAAAATAAATAAAAATTAGAGCATGTTCCAATTTTTTCATGGCCGTTTTTCACGTCGTGAAAAATGCTCTGAAGCCCACACACGATCATTTTTAATGACCATTTTAAGAAATGTAATTTTTCTCGTCATTCATCTACATACCTGAAGAAATACGCACCAAACTTCAAAACAGAACGTTTGAAGGTATCTTCGTTGGATACATTGACAATGTCAAGGGTTACAGAATCCTAAATCCCAAAACAAACAAGGTTACCATTAGCAACAGCATAACTTTTGTTGAAGATTTAAGAGACAATGTAATGACAACAGTAGAAGCAAGAATAGAAGAGAAAATTTACATTGATCAGCCCATCTCTGTAACTTCCGAACAAACAGTTGAAGTGAGTTCAGACTCAACCAGTACTGAAGAGCAGACACAAGAAGGCTCAGACACAAAAACGAGACGTTCAACAAGAGAAAACAAAGGTAAACCACCTATACGTCTCTCTTACAAAGCAAGTACTGCCAGTATCAACGAACCTGCAAGCTGGGAAGACATATCTCAGCTTTCAGAACAAGAAGCAAGTAAATGGATAAAGGCTGCTGAGGAAGAGATAAAATCCATGCATGACACTAAAACATGGACACTTACAGAACTACCACCCGGAAGGAAAGCCATAGGCTGTAAATGGACTTTTAAAGTGAAATACAATGCAGATGGCACAATTGAACAGTACAAAGCAAGACTAGTGTAGCGGGTGTTTGAATTTAAGGGAGGCATCTGGGTGATAGTGTAACCCAGATGCACAAATTGCTAGGGGATCCGAGACCTTTTTCTGGTTCTTGGAGGACTCTGGTGGTGTGAGGTTCCTTGCGGTCCACGGGTGGCGCTGTTGCCCTGGGCCAGAGCTGAACTCACACCGCAAGACTGTACCTTTTTGTCCTCCCCTGGAGCTGGTACAGCGGGGCGAGGAACCCGCTGTGACGCAAAGGGAGAGGGGATAAAAGGGGCGGACGCCCTTACCACGGGGTTCGGAGTGGGAGTCAGAGGACTCGGCCGAACCCAGGCACCTTCAGCTTGGGTGCTGGTGTTCCAGTGCTCCAGGCCTAGGTGCCCTTGGCCTGGCCGGAGCGGAGATGGAGTCCATCCCAGGCACCTTTAGCCTGGGGTGAGGTACTATGGCGGATGCCTGGGGCTCAGTACCTTCGACTGAGTTCCGCAAGGGTGGAGGAATCCGAGGGGGGCCCTAACTCCTTGGGTGCCCATGTCCGAGTTCGGGAGGACTGGTGTGCGGAACTTCTCTGAAGAGTCCAGTGCAGCATTGCTGGTGACAGAGAGGCCTCCTGTTTCTCCTTTGGACGGATCTCCTTCCCCTGACAGGGGCCGTGCTAGCAAAGGTAATTCATGTTCTACTTCATATAGTCAGTGGCCGTGACTATTCACCACTGGTGATATCACAGGGGTTAGCAGGAGAAGGGAAAGGATTGTGCCTCGATCTATTCCCCATTACTACTCAGTAGAAGAAACTGTTTGTTGTTTGCCAAGAAGAATAAAACTGAGTTGGACCTATTCACTGTGTGGAACTCTGGTTACTAGGAGCAAAGGAGTCAGGGACGAAGTACTGGACTTGACTCTAGGACACCTACACAAGACCCAATCTTCTGGCCTTCACCTCTTAGCTATGGAGGACATGGGCCATGGTGTATCTCATCCCTCCCCCCAGCACTGAGACCCCTAGACGAAGAAAGACAAGCCGAATATGAGAAGGGGAGAGAGGGGTGAGGCCGCTACACGAGTAGTCAAGGGCTATTCTCAAAAATATGAAGAGGACTATGATGAGACGTTTGCACCAGTAGTCAAGCACACTACAATACGGACTTTACTGACAGTAGCCGTCACAAGGAAAATGCAAGTGAAACATTTTGATGTGAAAACCGCGTTTCTACATGGCGATTTAACATAAGAAATTTACATGGAACAGCCGCCAGGATTCAAAGATGAACAAAGCTCAGACCTAGTGTGCAAACTTCACAGGAGTATAACTTCGCAAGCAGCCAGAGTGTGGAATATAAAAATAAATGAAGTGCTTACACATCAAAACTTTCTAAGGAGTAGGGATGAGCTTCGTGTTCGAGTCGAACATACGTTCGACTCGAATATCGGCTGTTCGATCGTTCGACGAAGATCGAACGATTTGGGCCGTTCGCGCCAAATTCGAGTGACGCGAACGGCCCACAATGCACTACGCCATCGCAGTGTCATCCAGGCGCTGTGATTGGCCAAGCATGCACTGTGACCCCGCATGCTTGGCCAATCACAGCGCCGGCAGCGAGGAGAGCAATGATTGGCCACAGGCAGGATGCCTGTGGCCAATTATTGCTGAGGGTGTTTAGTACACGCCCCACACTATAAAATGCCGCCAGCACGGCGGCCTAGTGTAGTGTGTTCCGGAGCAGGGATAGAGCAGCATAGGCAGGGACAGTGACTTTTATTTCTTTCTTGCTTAACCTGGATTCCTTTAGTTTAGGGAAAGAGAAGGATAGGTAGGGAGAGTGTCAGTGTGTTTTGTGCTTGTGCTATAGTGTGCTTAAAAAAAACATTTTTTCTAGGGACAGAAAACTGTAGGTAGGGAGAGTGTCAGTTTCTTTCACTGTGCAAGTCCTTGTTTCTAGGGACCTGGAAGGACAGTGAGTGAATTCTCCTTGTGCTATATTGTGCTTAAAAAAAACATTTTTTCTAGGGACAGAAAACTGTAGGTAGGGAGAGTGTCAGTTTCTTTCACTGTGCAAGTCCTTGTTTCCAGGGACCTGGAAGGACAGTGAGTGAATTCTCCTTGTGCTATATTGTGCTTAAAAAAAACATTTTTTCTAGGGACAGAAAACTGTAGGTAGGGAGAGTGTCAGTTTCTTTCACTGTGCAAGTCCTTGTTTCTAGGGACCTGGAAGGACAGTGAGTGAATTCTCCTTGTGCTATATTGTGCTTAAAAAAAACATTTTTTCTAGGGACAGAAAACTGTAGGTAGGGAGAGTGTCAGTTTCTTTCACTGTGCAAGTCCTTGTTTCCAGGGACCTGGAAGGACAGTGAGTGAATTCTCCTTGTGCTATATTGTGCTTAAAAAAAACATTTTTTCTAGGGACAGAAAACTGTAGGTAGGGAGAGTGTCAGTTTCTTTCACTGTGCAAGTCCTTGTTTCCAGGGACCTGGAAGGACAGTGAGTGAATTCTCCTTGTGCTATATTGTGCTTAAAAAAAACATTTTTTCTAGGGACAGAAAACTGTAGGTAGGGAGAGTGTCAGTTTCTTTCACTGTGCAAGTCCTTGTTTCCAGGGACCTGGAAGGACAGTGAGTGAATGCTCCTTGTGCTATAGTGTGCTTAAAAAAAACATTTTTTCTAGGGACAGAAAACTCTAGGTAGGGAGAGTGTCAGTTTCTTTCACTGTGCAAGTCCTTGTTTCCAGGGACCTGGAAGGACAGTGAGTGAATTCTCCTTGTGCTATAGTGTGCTTAAAAAAAACATTTTTTCTAGGGACAGAAAACTGTAGGTAGGGAGAGTGTCAGTTTCTTTCACTGTGCAAGTCCTTGTTTCCAGGGACCTGGAAGGACAGTGAGTGAATTCTCCTTGTGCTATATTGTGCTTAAAAAAAACATTTTTTCTAGGGACAGAAAACTGTAGGTAGGGAGAGTGTCAGTTTCTTTCACTGTGCAAGTCCTTGTTTCTAGGGACTGGGAAGGACAGTGAGTGAATTCTCCTTGTGCTATAGTGTGCTTAAAAAAAACATTTTTTCTAGGGACAGAAAACTGTAGGTAGGGAGAGTGTCAGTTTCTTTCACTGTGCAAGTCCTTGTTTCTAGGGACTGGGAAGGACAGTGAGTGAATTCTCCTTGTGCTATAGTGTGCTTAAAAAAAACATTTTTTCTAGGGACAGAAAACTGTAGGTAGGGAGAGTGTCAGTTTCTTTCACTGTGCAAGTCCTTGTTTCTAGGGACCTGGAAGGACAGTGAGTGAATTCTCCTTGTGCTATATTGTGCTTAAAAAAAAAATTTTTTCTAGGGACAGAAAACTGTAGGTAGGGAGAGTGTCAGTTTCTTTCACTGTGCAAGTCCTTGTTTCCAGGGACCTGGAAGGACAGTGAGTGAATTCTCCTTGTGCTATATTGTGCTTAAAAAAAACATTTTTTCTAGGGACAGAAAACTGTAGGCAGGGAGAGTGTCAGTTTCTTTCACTGTGCAAGTCCTTGTTTCCAGGGACCTGGAAGGACAGTGAGTGAATTCTCCTTGTGCTATATTGTGCTTAAAAAAAACATTTTTTCTAGGGACAGAAAACTGTAGGTAGGGAGAGTGTCAGTTTCTTTCACTGTGCAAGTCCTTGTTTCCAGGGACCTGGAAGGACAGTGAGTGAATGCTCCTTGTGCTATAGTGTGCTTAAAAAAAACATTTTTTCTAGGGACAGAAAACTCTAGGTAGGGAGAGTGTCAGTTTCTTTCACTGTGCAAGTCCTTGTTTCCAGGGACCTGGAAGGACAGTGAGTGAATTCTCCTTGTGCTATAGTGTGCTTAAAAAAAACATTTTTTCTAGGGACAGAAAACTGTAGGTAGGGAGAGTGTCAGTTTCTTTCACTGTGCAAGTCCTTGTTTCCAGGGACCTGGAAGGACAGTGAGTGAATTCTCCTTGTGCTATATTGTGCTTAAAAAAAACATTTTTTCTAGGGACAGAAAACTGTAGGTAGGGAGAGTGTCAGTTTCTTTCACTGTGCAAGTCCTTGTTTCTAGGGACTGGGAAGGACAGTGAGTGAATTCTCCTTGTGCTATAGTGTGCTTAAAAAAAACATTTTTTCTAGGGACAGAAAACTGTAGGTAGGGAGAGTGTCAGTTTCTTTCACTGTGCAAGTCCTTGTTTCTAGGGACTGGGAAGGACAGTGAGTGAATTCTCCTTGTGCTATAGTGTGCTTAAAAAAAACATTTTTTCTAGGGACAGAAAACTGTAGGTAGGGAGAGTGTCAGTTTCTTTCACTGTGCAAGTCCTTGTTTCTAGGGACCTGGAAGGACAGTGAGTGAATTCTCCTTGTGCTATATTGTGCTTAAAAAAAACATTTTTTCTAGGGACAGAAAACTGTAGGTAGGGAGAGTGTCAGTTTCTTTCACTGTGCAAGTCCTTGTTTCCAGGGACCTGGAAGGACAGTGAGTGAATTCTCCTTGTGCTATATTGTGCTTAAAAAAAACATTTTTTCTAGGGACAGAAAACTGTAGGTAGGGAGAGTGTCAGTTTCTTTCACTGTGCAAGTCCTTGTTTCTAGGGACCTGGAAGGACAGTGAGTGAATTCTCCTTGTGCTATATTGTGCTTAAAAAAAACATTTTTTCTAGGGACAGAAAACTGTAGGTAGGGAGAGTGTCAGTTTCTTTCACTGTGCAAGTCCTTGTTTCTAGGGACCTGGAAGGACAGTGAGTGAATTCTCCTTGTGCTATATTGTGCTTAAAAAAACATTTTTTCTAGGGACAGAAAACTGTAGGTAGGGAGAGTGTCAGTTTCTTTCACTGTGCAAGTCCTTGTTTCCAGGGACCTGGAAGGACAGTGAGTGAATTCTCCTTGTGCTATATTGTGCTTAAAAAAAACATTTTTTCTAGGGACAGAAAACTGTAGGTAGGGAGAGTGTCAGTTTCTTTCACTGTGCAAGTCCTTGTTTCTAGGGACCTGGAAGGACAGTGAGTGAATTCTCCTTGTGCTATATTGTGCTTAAAAAAAACATTTTTTCTAGGGACAGAAAACTGTAGGTAGGGAGAGTGTCAGTTTCTTTCACTGTGCAAGTCCTTGTTTCCAGGGACCTGGAAGGACAGTGAGTGAATTCTCCTTGTGCTATATTGTGCTTAAAAAAAACATTTTTTCTAGGGACAGAAAACTGTAGGTAGGGAGAGTGTCAATTTCTTTCACTGTGCAAGTCCTTGTTTCTAGGGACCTGGAAGGACAGTGAGTGAATTCTCCTTGTGCTATATTGTGCTTAAAAAAAACATTTTTTCTAGGGACAGAAAACTGTAGGTAGGGAGAGTGTCAGTTTCTTTCACTGTGCAAGTCCTTGTTTCCAGGGACCTGGAAGGACAGTGAGTGAATGCTCCTTGTGCTATAGTGTGCTTAAAAAAAACATTTTTTCTAGGGACAGAAAACTCTAGGTAGGGAGAGTGTCAGTTTCTTTCACTGTGCAAGTCCTTGTTTCCAGGGACCTGGAAGGACAGTGAGTGAATTCTCCCTGTGCTATAGTGTGCTTAAAAAAAACATTTTTTCTAGGGACAGAAAACTGTAGGTAGGGAGAGTGTCAGTTTCTTTCACTGTGCAAGTCCTTGTTTCCAGGGACCTGGAAGGACAGTGAGTGAATTCTCCTTGTGCTATATTGTGCTTAAAAAAAACATTTTTTCTAGGGACAGAAAACTGTAGGTAGGGAGAGTGTCAGTTTCTTTCACTGTGCAAGTCCTTGTTTCTAGGGACCTGGAAGGACAGTGAGTGAATTCTCCTTGTGCTATATTGTGCTTAAAAAAAACATTTTTTCTAGGGACAGAAAACTGTAGGTAGGGAGAGTGTCAGTTTCTTTCACTGTGCAAGTCCTTGTTTCCAGGGACCTGGAAGGACAGTGAGTGAATTCTCCTTGTGCTATATTGTGCTTAAAAAAAACATTTTTTCTAGGGACAGAAAACTGTAGGTAGGGAGAGTGTCAGTTTCTTTCACTGTGCAAGTCCTTGTTTCTAGGGACCTGGAAGGACAGTGAGTGAATTCTCCTTGTGCTATATTGTGCTTAAAAAAACATTTTTTCTAGGGACAGAAAACTGTAGGTAGGGAGAGTGTCAGTTTCTTTCACTGTGCAAGTCCTTGTTTCCAGGGACCTGGAAGGACAGTGAGTGAATTCTCCTTGTGCTATATTGTGCTTAAAAAAAACATTTTTTCTAGGGACAGAAAACTGTAGGTAGGGAGAGTGTCAGTTTCTTTCACTGTGCAAGTCCTTGTTTCTAGGGACCTGGAAGGACAGTGAGTGAATTCTCCTTGTGCTATATTGTGCTTAAAAAAAACATTTTTTCTAGGGACAGAAAACTGTAGGTAGGGAGAGTGTCAGTTTCTTTCACTGTGCAAGTCCTTGTTTCCAGGGACCTGGAAGGACAGTGAGTGAATTCTCCTTGTGCTATATTGTGCTTAAAAAAAACATTTTTTCTAGGGACAGAAAACTGTAGGTAGGGAGAGTGTCAATTTCTTTCACTGTGCAAGTCCTTGTTTCTAGGGACCTGGAAGGACAGTGAGTGAATTCTCCTTGTGCTATATTGTGCTTAAAAAAAACATTTTTTCTAGGGACAGAAAACTGTAGGTAGGGAGAGTGTCAGTTTCTTTCACTGTGCAAGTCCTTGTTTCCAGGGACCTGGAAGGACAGTGAGTGAATGCTCCTTGTGCTATAGTGTGCTTAAAAAAAACATTTTTTCTAGGGACAGAAAACTCTAGGTAGGGAGAGTGTCAGTTTCTTTCACTGTGCAAGTCCTTGTTTCCAGGGACCTGGAAGGACAGTGAGTGAATTCTCCTTGTGCTATAGTGTGCTTAAAAAAAACATTTTTTCTAGGGACAGAAAACTGTAGGTAGGGAGAGTGTCAGTTTCTTTCACTGTGCAAGTCCTTGTTTCCAGGGACCTGGAAGGACAGTGAGTGAATTCTCCTTGTGCTATATTGTGCTTAAAAAAAACATTTTTTCTAGGGACAGAAAACTGTAGGTAGGGAGAGTGTCAGTTTCTTTCACTGTGCAAGTCCTTGTTTCTAGGGACCTGGAAGGACAGTGAGTGAATTCTCCTTGTGCTATATTGTGCTTAAAAAAAACATTTTTTCTAGGGACAGAAAACTGTAGGTAGGGAGAGTGTCAGTTTCTTTCACTGTGCAAGTCCTTGTTTCCAGGGACCTGGAAGGACAGTGAGTGAATTCTCCTTGTGCTATATTGTGCTTAAAAAAAACATTTTTTCTAGGGACAGAAAACTGTAGGTAGGGAGAGTGTCAGTTTCTTTCACTGTGCAAGTCCTTGTTTCTAGGGACCTGGAAGGACAGTGAGTGAATTCTCCTTGTGCTATATTGTGCTTAAAAAAAACATTTTTTCTAGGGACAGAAAACTGTAGGTAGGGAGAGTGTCAGTTTCTTTCACTGTGCAAGTCCTTGTTTCTAGGGACCTGGAAGGACAGTGAGTGAATTCTCCTTGTGCTATATTGTGCTTAAAAAAAACATTTTTTCTAGGGACAGAAAACTGTAGGTAGGGAGAGTGTCAGTTTCTTTCACTGTGCAAGTCCTTGTTTCCAGGGACCTGGAAGGACAGTGAGTGAATTCTCCTTGTGCTATATTGTGCTTAAAAAAAACATTTTTTCTAGGGACAGAAAACTGTAGGTAGGGAGAGTGTCAGTTTCTTTCACTGTGCAAGTCCTTGTTTCTAGGGACCTGGAAGGACAGTGAGTGAATTCTCCTTGTGCTATATTGTGCTTAAAAAAACATTTTTTCTAGGGACAGAAAACTGTAGGTAGGGAGAGTGTCAGTTTCTTTCACTGTGCAAGTCCTTGTTTCCAGGGACCTGGAAGGACAGTGAGTGAATTCTCCTTGTGCTATATTGTGCTTAAAAAAAACATTTTTTCTAGGGACAGAAAACTGTAGGTAGGGAGAGTGTCAGTTTCTTTCACTGTGCAAGTCCTTGTTTCCAGGGACCTGGAAGGACAGTGAGTGAATTCTCCTTGTGCTATATTGTGCTTAAAAAAAACATTTTTTCTAGGGACAGAAAACTGTAGGTAGGGAGAGTGTCAGTTTCTTTCACTGTGCAAGTCCTTGTTTCCAGGGACCTGGAAGGACAGTGAGTGAATGCTCCTTGTGCTATAGTGTGCTTAAAAAAAACATTTTTTCTAGGGACAGAAAACTCTAGGTAGGGAGAGTGTCAGTTTCTTTCACTGTGCAAGTCCTTGTTTCCAGGGACCTGGAAGGACAGTGAGTGAATTCTCCTTGTGCTATAGTGTGCTTAAAAAAAACATTTTTTCTAGGGACAGAAAACTGTAGGTAGGGAGAGTGTCAGTTTCTTTCACTGTGCAAGTCCTTGTTTCCAGGGACCTGGAAGGACAGTGAGTGAATTCTCCTTGTGCTATATTGTGCTTAAAAAAAACATTTTTTCTAGGGACAGAAAACTGTAGGTAGGGAGAGTGTCAGTTTCTTTCACTGTGCAAGTCCTTGTTTCTAGGGACTGGGAAGGACAGTGAGTGAATTCTCCTTGTGCTATAGTGTGCTTAAAAAAAACATTTTTTCTAGGGACAGAAAACTGTAGGTAGGGAGAGTGTCAGTTTCTTTCACTGTGCAAGTCCTTGTTTCTAGGGACTGGGAAGGACAGTGAGTGAATTCTCCTTGTGCTATAGTGTGCTTAAAAAAAACATTTTTTCTAGGGACAGAAAACTGTAGGTAGGGAGAGTGTCAGTTTCTTTCACTGTGCAAGTCCTTGTTTCTAGGGACCTGGAAGGACAGTGAGTGAATTCTCCTTGTGCTATATTGTGCTTAAAAAAAACATTTTTTCTAGGGACAGAAAACTGTAGGTAGGGAGAGTGTCAGTTTCTTTCACTGTGCAAGTCCTTGTTTCCAGGGACCTGGAAGGACAGTGAGTGAATTCTCCTTGTGCTATATTGTGCTTAAAAAAAACATTTTTTCTAGGGACAGAAAACTGTAGGTAGGGAGAGTGTCAGTTTCTTTCACTGTGCAAGTCCTTGTTTCCAGGGACCTGGAAGGACAGTGAGTGAATTCTCCTTGTGCTATATTGTGCTTAAAAAAAACATTTTTTCTAGGGACAGAAAACTGTAGGTAGGGAGAGTGTCAGTTTCTTTCACTGTGCAAGTCCTTGTTTCCAGGGACCTGGAAGGACAGTGAGTGAATGCTCCTTGTGCTATAGTGTGCTTAAAAAAAACATTTTTTCTAGGGACAGAAAACTCTAGGTAGGGAGAGTGTCAGTTTCTTTCACTGTGCAAGTCCTTGTTTCCAGGGACCTGGAAGGACAGTGAGTGAATTCTCCTTGTGCTATAGTGTGCTTAAAAAAAACATTTTTTCTAGGGACAGAAAACTGTAGGTAGGGAGAGTGTCAGTTTCTTTCACTGTGCAAGTCCTTGTTTCCAGGGACCTGGAAGGACAGTGAGTGAATTCTCCTTGTGCTATTTTGTGCTTAAAAAAAACATTTTTTCTAGGGACAGAAAACTGTAGGTAGGGAGAGTGTCAGTTTCTTTCACTGTGCAAGTCCTTGTTTCTAGGGACTGGGAAGGACAGTGAGTGAATTCTCCTTGTGCTATAGTGTGCTTAAAAAAAACATTTTTTCTAGGGACAGAAAACTGTAGGTAGGGAGAGTGTCAGTTTCTTTCACTGTGCAAGTCCTTGTTTCTAGGGACTGGGAAGGACAGTGAGTGAATTCTCCTTGTGCTATAGTGTGCTTAAAAAAAACATTTTTTCTAGGGACAGAAAACTGTAGGTAGGGAGAGTGTCAGTTTCTTTCACTGTGCAAGTCCTTGTTTCTAGGGACCTGGAAGGACAGTGAGTGAATTCTCCTTGTGCTATATTGTGCTTAAAAAAAACATTTTTTCTAGGGACAGAAAACTGTAGGTAGGGAGAGTGTCAGTTTCTTTCACTGTGCAAGTCCTTGTTTCCAGGGACCTGGAAGGACAGTGAGTGAATTCTCCTTGTGCTATATTGTGCTTAAAAAAAACATTTTTTCTAGGGACAGAAAACTGTAGGTAGGGAGAGTGTCAGTTTCTTTCACTGTGCAAGTCCTTGTTTCTAGGGACCTGGAAGGACAGTGAGTGAATTCTCCTTGTGCTATATTGTGCTTAAAAAAAACATTTTTTCTAGGGACAGAAAACTGTAGGTAGGGAGAGTGTCAGTTTCTTTCACTGTGCAAGTCCTTGTTTCTAGGGACCTGGAAGGACAGTGAGTGAATTCTCCTTGTGCTATATTGTGCTTAAAAAAAACATTTTTTCTAGGGACAGAAAACTGTAGGTAGGGAGAGTGTCAGTTTCTTTCACTGTGCAAGTCCTTGTTTCCAGGGACCTGGAAGGACAGTGAGTGAATTCTCCTTGTGCTATATTGTGCTTAAAAAAACATTTTTTCTAGGGACAGAAAACTGTAGGTAGGGAGAGTGTCAGTTTCTTTCACTGTGCAAGTCCTTGTTTCTAGGGACCTGGAAGGACAGTGAGTGAATTCTCCTTGTGCTATATTGTGCTTAAAAAAAACATTTTTTCTAGGGACAGAAAACTGTAGGTAGGGAGAGTGTCAGTTTCTTTCACTGTGCAAGTCCTTGTTTCCAGGGACCTGGAAGGACAGTGAGTGAATTCTCCTTGTGCTATATTGTGCTTAAAAAAAACATTTTTTCTAGGGACAGAAAACTCTAGGTAGGGAGAGTGTCAATTTCTTTCACTGTGCAAGTCCTTGTTTCTAGGGACCTGGAAGGACAGTGAGTGAATTCTCCTTGTGCTATATTGTGCTTAAAAAAAACATTTTTTCTAGGGACAGAAAACTGTAGGTAGGGAGAGTGTCAGTTTCTTTCACTGTGCAAGTCCTTGTTTCCAGGGACCTGGAAGGACAGTGAGTGAATGCTCCTTGTGCTATAGTGTGCTTAAAAAAAACATTTTTTCTAGGGACAGAAAACTCTAGGTAGGGAGAGTGTCAGTTTCTTTCACTGTGCAAGTCCTTGTTTCCAGGGACCTGGAAGGACAGTGAGTGAATTCTCCTTGTGCTATAGTGTGCTTAAAAAAAACATTTTTTCTAGGGACAGAAAACTGTAGGTAGGGAGAGTGTCAGTTTCTTTCACTGTGCAAGTCCTTGTTTCCAGGGACCTGGAAGGACAGTGAGTGAATTCTCCTTGTGCTATATTGTGCTTAAAAAAAACATTTTTTCTAGGGACAGAAAACTGTAGGTAGGGAGAGTGTCAGTTTCTTTCACTGTGCAAGTCCTTGTTTCTAGGGACCTGGAAGGACAGTGAGTGAATTCTCCTTGTGCTATATTGTGCTTAAAAAAAACATTTTTTCTAGGGACAGAAAACTGTAGGTAGGGAGAGTGTCAGTTTCTTTCACTGTGCAAGTCCTTGTTTCCAGGGACCTGGAAGGACAGTGAGTGAATTCTCCTTGTGCTATATTGTGCTTAAAAAAACCATTTTTTCTAGGGACAGAAAACTGTAGGTAGGGAGAGTGTCAGTTTCTTTCACTGTGCAAGTCCTTGTTTCTAGGGACCTGGAAGGACAGTGAGTGAATTCTCCTTGTGCTATATTGTGCTTAAAAAAAACATTTTTTCTAGGGACAGAAAACTGTAGGTAGGGAGAGTGTCAGTTTCTTTCACTGTGCAAGTCCTTGTTTCTAGGGACCTGGAAGGACAGTGAGTGAATTCTCCTTGTGCTATATTGTGCTTAAAAAAAACATTTTTTCTAGGGACAGAAAACTGTAGGTAGGGAGAGTGTCAGTTTCTTTCACTGTGCAAGTCCTTGTTTCTAGGGACTGGGAAGGACAGTGAGTGAATTCTCCTTGTGCTATAGTGTGCTTAAAAAAAACATTTTTTCTAGGGACAGAAAACTGTAGGTAGGGAGAGTGTCAGTTTCTTTCACTGTGCAAGTCCTTGTTTCTAGGGACTGGGAAGGACAGTGAGTGAATTCTCCTTGTGCTATAGTGTGCTTAAAAAAAACATTTTTTCTAGGGACAGAAAACTGTAGGTAGGGAGAGTGTCAGTTTCTTTCACTGTGCAAGTCCTTGTTTCTAGGGACCTGGAAGGACAGTGAGTGAATTCTCCTTGTGCTATATTGTGCTTAAAAAAAACATTTTTTCTAGGGACAGAAAACTGTAGGTAGGGAGAGTGTCAGTTTCTTTCACTGTGCAAGTCCTTGTTTCCAGGGACCTGGAAGGACAGTGAGTGAATTCTCCTTGTGCTATATTGTGCTTAAAAAAAACATTTTTTCTAGGGACAGAAAACTGTAGGTAGGGAGAGTGTCAGTTTCTTTCACTGTGCAAGTCCTTGTTTCCAGGGACCTGGAAGGACAGTGAGTGAATTCTCCTTGTGCTATATTGTGCTTAAAAAAAACATTTTTTCTAGGGACAGAAAACTGTAGGTAGGGAGAGTGTCAGTTTCTTTCACTGTGCAAGTCCTTGTTTCCAGGGACCTGGAAGGACAGTGAGTGAATGCTCCTTGTGCTATAGTGTGCTTAAAAAAAACATTTTTTCTAGGGACAGAAAACTCTAGGTAGGGAGAGTGTCAGTTTCTTTCACTGTGCAAGTCCTTGTTTCCAGGGACCTGGAAGGACAGTGAGTGAATTCTCCTTGTGCTATAGTGTGCTTAAAAAAAACATTTTTTCTAGGGACAGAAAACTGTAGGTAGGGAGAGTGTCAGTTTCTTTCACTGTGCAAGTCCTTGTTTCCAGGGACCTGGAAGGACAGTGAGTGAATTCTCCTTGTGCTATTTTGTGCTTAAAAAAAACATTTTTTCTAGGGACAGAAAACTGTAGGTAGGGAGAGTGTCAGTTTCTTTCACTGTGCAAGTCCTTGTTTCTAGGGACTGGGAAGGACAGTGAGTGAATTCTCCTTGTGCTATAGTGTGCTTAAAAAAAACATTTTTTCTAGGGACAGAAAACTGTAGGTAGGGAGAGTGTCAGTTTCTTTCACTGTGCAAGTCCTTGTTTCTAGGGACTGGGAAGGACAGTGAGTGAATTCTCCTTGTGCTATAGTGTGCTTAAAAAAAACATTTTTTCTAGGGACAGAAAACTGTAGGTAGGGAGAGTGTCAGTTTCTTTCACTGTGCAAGTCCTTGTTTCTAGGGACCTGGAAGGACAGTGAGTGAATTCTCCTTGTGCTATATTGTGCTTAAAAAAAACATTTTTTCTAGGGACAGAAAACTGTAGGTAGGGAGAGTGTCAGTTTCTTTCACTGTGCAAGTCCTTGTTTCCAGGGACCTGGAAGGACAGTGAGTGAATTCTCCTTGTGCTATATTGTGCTTAAAAAAAACATTTTTTCTAGGGACAGAAAACTGTAGGTAGGGAGAGTGTCAGTTTCTTTCACTGTGCAAGTCCTTGTTTCTAGGGACCTGGAAGGACAGTGAGTGAATTCTCCTTGTGCTATATTGTGCTTAAAAAAAACATTTTTTCTAGGGACAGAAAACTGTAGGTAGGGAGAGTGTCAGTTTCTTTCACTGTGCAAGTCCTTGTTTCTAGGGACCTGGAAGGACAGTGAGTGAATTCTCCTTGTGCTATATTGTGCTTAAAAAAAACATTTTTTCTAGGGACAGAAAACTGTAGGTAGGGAGAGTGTCAGTTTCTTTCACTGTGCAAGTCCTTGTTTCCAGGGACCTGGAAGGACAGTGAGTGAATTCTCCTTGTGCTATATTGTGCTTAAAAAAACATTTTTTCTAGGGACAGAAAACTGTAGGTAGGGAGAGTGTCAGTTTCTTTCACTGTGCAAGTCCTTGTTTCTAGGGACCTGGAAGGACAGTGAGTGAATTCTCCTTGTGCTATATTGTGCTTAAAAAAAACATTTTTTCTAGGGACAGAAAACTGTAGGTAGGGAGAGTGTCAGTTTCTTTCACTGTGCAAGTCCTTGTTTCCAGGGACCTGGAAGGACAGTGAGTGAATTCTCCTTGTGCTATATTGTGCTTAAAAAAAACATTTTTTCTAGGGACAGAAAACTCTAGGTAGGGAGAGTGTCAATTTCTTTCACTGTGCAAGTCCTTGTTTCTAGGGACCTGGAAGGACAGTGAGTGAATTCTCCTTGTGCTATATTGTGCTTAAAAAAAACATTTTTTCTAGGGACAGAAAACTGTAGGTAGGGAGAGTGTCAGTTTCTTTCACTGTGCAAGTCCTTGTTTCCAGGGACCTGGAAGGACAGTGAGTGAATGCTCCTTGTGCTATAGTGTGCTTAAAAAAAACATTTTTTCTAGGGACAGAAAACTCTAGGTAGGGAGAGTGTCAGTTTCTTTCACTGTGCAAGTCCTTGTTTCCAGGGACCTGGAAGGACAGTGAGTGAATTCTCCTTGTGCTATAGTGTGCTTAAAAAAAACATTTTTTCTAGGGACAGAAAACTGTAGGTAGGGAGAGTGTCAGTTTCTTTCACTGTGCAAGTCCTTGTTTCCAGGGACCTGGAAGGACAGTGAGTGAATTCTCCTTGTGCTATATTGTGCTTAAAAAAAACATTTTTTCTAGGGACAGAAAACTGTAGGTAGGGAGAGTGTCAGTTTCTTTCACTGTGCAAGTCCTTGTTTCTAGGGACCTGGAAGGACAGTGAGTGAATTCTCCTTGTGCTATATTGTGCTTAAAAAAAACATTTTTTCTAGGGACAGAAAACTGTAGGTAGGGAGAGTGTCAGTTTCTTTCACTGTGCAAGTCCTTGTTTCCAGGGACCTGGAAGGACAGTGAGTGAATTCTCCTTGTGCTATATTGTGCTTAAAAAAACCATTTTTTCTAGGGACAGAAAACTGTAGGTAGGGAGAGTGTCAGTTTCTTTCACTGTGCAAGTCCTTGTTTCTAGGGACCTGGAAGGACAGTGAGTGAATTCTCCTTGTGCTATATTGTGCTTAAAAAAAACATTTTTTCTAGGGACAGAAAACTGTAGGTAGGGAGAGTGTCAGTTTCTTTCACTGTGCAAGTCCTTGTTTCTAGGGACCTGGAAGGACAGTGAGTGAATTCTCCTTGTGCTATATTGTGCTTAAAAAAAACATTTTTTCTAGGGACAGAAAACTGTAGGTAGGGAGAGTGTCAGTTTCTTTCACTGTGCAAGTCCTTGTTTCCAGGGACCTGGAAGGACAGTGAGTGAATTCTCCTTGTGCTATATTGTGCTTAAAAAAAACATTTTTTCTAGGGACAGAAAACTGTAGGTAGGGAGAGTGTCAGTTTCTTTCACTGTGCAAGTCCTTGTTTCTAGGGACCTGGAAGGACAGTGAGTGAATTCTCCTTGTGCTATATTGTGCTTAAAAAAACATTTTTTCTAGGGACAGAAAACTGTAGGTAGGGAGAGTGTCAGTTTCTTTCACTGTGCAAGTCCTTGTTTCCAGGGACCTGGAAGGACAGTGAGTGAATGCTCCTTGTGCTATAGTGTGCTTAAAAAAAACATTTTTTCTAGGGACAGAAAACTCTAGGTAGGGAGAGTGTCAGTTTCTTTCACTGTGCAAGTCCTTGTTTCTAGGGACCTGGAAGGACAGTGAGTGAATTCTCCTTGTGCTATATTGTGCTTAAAAAAAACATTTTTTCTAGGGACAGAAAACTGTAGGTAGGGAGAGTGTCAGTTTCTTTCACTGTGCAAGTCCTTGTTTCCAGGGACCTGGAAGGACAGTGAGTGAATTCTCCTTGTGCTATATTGTGCTTAAAAAAAAACATTTTTTCTAGGGACAGAAAACTGTAGGTAGGGAGAGTGTCAGTTTCTTTCACTGTGCAAGTCCTTGTTTCTAGGGACCTGGAAGGACAGTGAGTGAATTCTCCTTGTGCTATATTGTGCTTAAAAAAAACATTTTTTCTAGGGACAGAAAACTGTAGGTAGGGAGAGTGTCAGTTTCTTTCACTGTGCAAGTCCTTGTTTCTAGGGACCTGGAAGGACAGTGAGTGAATTCTCCTTGTGCTATATTGTGCTTAAAAAAACATTTTTTCTAGGGACAGAAAACTGTAGGTAGGGAGAGTGTCAGTTTCTCTCACTGTGCAAGTCCTTGTTTCCAGGGACCTGGAAGGACAGTGAGTGAATTCTCCTTGTGCTATATTGTGCTTAAAAAAAACATTTTTTCTAGGGACAGAAAACTGTAGGTAGGGAGAGTGTCAGTTTCTTTCACTGTGCAAGTCCTTGTTTCTAGGGACCTGGAAGGACAGTGAGTGAATTCTCCTTGTGCTATATTGTGCTTAAAAAAAACATTTTTTCTAGGGACAGAAAACTGTAGGTAGGGAGAGTGTCAGTTTCTTTCACTGTGCAAGTCCTTGTTTCCAGGGACCTGGAAGGACAGTGAGTGAATTCTCCTTGTGCTATATTGTGCTTAAAAAAAACATTTTTTCTAGGGACAGAAAACTGTAGGTAGGGAGAGTGTCAATTTCTTTCACTGTGCAAGTCCTTGTTTCTAGGGACCTGGAAGGACAGTGAGTGAATTCTCCTTGTGCTATATTGTGCTTAAAAAAAACATTTTTTCTAGGGACAGAAAACTGTAGGTAGGGAGAGTGTCAGTTTCTTTCACTGTGCAAGTCCTTGTTTCCAGGGACCTGGAAGGACAGTGAGTGAATGCTCCTTGTGCTATAGTGTGCTTAAAAAAAACATTTTTTCTAGGGACAGAAAACTCTAGGTAGGGAGAGTGTCAGTTTCTTTCACTGTGCAAGTCCTTGTTTCCAGGGACCTGGAAGGACAGTGAGTGAATTCTCCTTGTGCTATAGTGTGCTTAAAAAAAACATTTTTTCTAGGGACAGAAAACTGTAGGTAGGGAGAGTGTCAGTTTCTTTCACTGTGCAAGTCCTTGTTTCCAGGGACCTGGAAGGACAGTGAGTGAATTCTCCTTGTGCTATATTGTGCTTAAAAAAAACATTTTTTCTAGGGACAGAAAACTGTAGGTAGGGAGAGTGTCAGTTTCTTTCACTGTGCAAGTCCTTGTTTCTAGGGACCTGGAAGGACAGTGAGTGAATTCTCCTTGTGCTATATTGTGCTTAAAAAAAACATTTTTTCTAGGGACAGAAAACTGTAGGTAGGGAGAGTGTCAGTTTCTTTCACTGTGCAAGTCCTTGTTTCCAGGGACCTGGAAGGACAGTGAGTGAATTCTCCTTGTGCTATATTGTGCTTAAAAAAAACATTTTTTCTAGGGACAGAAAACTGTAGGTAGGGAGAGTGTCAGTTTCTTTCACTGTGCAAGTCCTTGTTTCTAGGGACCTGGAAGGACAGTGAGTGAATTCTCCTTGTGCTATATTGTGCTTAAAAAAAACATTTTTTCTAGGGACAGAAAACTGTAGGTAGGGAGAGTGTCAGTTTCTTTCACTGTGCAAGTCCTTGTTTCTAGGGACCTGGAAGGACAGTGAGTGAATTCTCCTTGTGCTATATTGTGCTTAAAAAAAACATTTTTTCTAGGGACAGAAAACTGTAGGTAGGGAGAGTGTCAGTTTCTTTCACTGTGCAAGTCCTTGTTTCCAGGGACCTGGAAGGACAGTGAGTGAATTCTCCTTGTGCTATATTGTGCTTAAAAAAAACATTTTTTCTAGGGACAGAAAACTGTAGGTAGGGAGAGTGTCAGTTTCTTTCACTGTGCAAGTCCTTGTTTCTAGGGACCTGGAAGGACAGTGAGTGAATTCTCCTTGTGCTATATTGTGCTTAAAAAAACATTTTTTCTAGGGACAGAAAACTGTAGGTAGGGAGAGTGTCAGTTTCTTTCACTGTGCAAGTCCTTGTTTCCAGGGACCTGGAAGGACAGTGAGTGAATTCTCCTTGTGCTATATTGTGCTTAAAAAAAACATTTTTTCTAGGGACAGAAAACTGTAGGTAGGGAGAGTGTCAGTTTCTTTCACTGTGCAAGTCCTTGTTTCCAGGGACCTGGAAGGACAGTGAGTGAATTCTCCTTGTGCTATATTGTGCTTAAAAAAAAACATTTTTTCTAGGGACAGAAAACTGTAGGTAGGGAGAGTGTCAGTTTCTTTCACTGTGCAAGTCCTTGTTTCCAGGGACCTGGAAGGACAGTGAGTGAATGCTCCTTGTGCTATAGTGTGCTTAAAAAAAACATTTTTTCTAGGGACAGAAAACTCTAGGTAGGGAGAGTGTCAGTTTCTTTCACTGTGCAAGTCCTTGTTTCTAGGGACTGGGAAGGACAGTGAGTGAATTCTCCTTGTGCTATAGTGTGCTTAAAAAAAAACATTTTTTCTAGGGACAGAAAACTGTAGGTAGGGAGAGTGTCAGTTTCTTTCACTGTGCAAGTCCTTGTTTCTAGGGACTGGGAAGGACAGTGAGTGAATTCTCCTTGTGCTATAGTGTGCTTAAAAAAAACATTTTTTCTAGGGACAGAAAACTGTAGGTAGGGAGAGTGTCAGTTTCTTTCACTGTGCAAGTCCTTGTTTCTAGGGACCTGGAAGGACAGTGAGTGAATTCTCCTTGTGCTATATTGTGCTTAAAAAAAACATTTTTTCTAGGGACAGAAAACTGTAGGTAGGGAGAGTGTCAGTTTCTTTCACTGTGCAAGTCCTTGTTTCCAGGGACCTGGAAGGACAGTGAGTGAATTCTCCTTGTGCTATATTGTGCTTAAAAAAAACATTTTTTCTAGGGACAGAAAACTGTAGGTAGGGAGAGTGTCAGTTTCTTTCACTGTGCAAGTCCTTGTTTCCAGGGACCTGGAAGGACAGTGAGTGAATTCTCCTTGTGCTATATTGTGCTTAAAAAAAACATTTTTTCTAGGGACAGAAAACTGTAGGTAGGGAGAGTGTCAGTTTCTTTCACTGTGCAAGTCCTTGTTTCCAGGGACCTGGAAGGACAGTGAGTGAATTCTCCTTGTGCTATATTGTGCTTAAAAAAAACATTTTTTCTAGGGACAGAAAACTGTAGGTAGGGAGAGTGTCAGTTTCTTTCACTGTGCAAGTCCTTGTTTCCAGGGACCTGGAAGGACAGTGAGTGAATGCTCCTTGTGCTATAGTGTGCTTAAAAAAAACATTTTTTCTAGGGACAGAAAACTCTAGGTAGGGAGAGTGTCAGTTTCTTTCACTGTGCAAGTCCTTGTTTCCAGGGACCTGGAAGGACAGTGAGTGAATTCTCCTTGTGCTATAGTGTGCTTAAAAAAAACATTTTTTCTAGGGACAGAAAACTGTAGGTAGGGAGAGTGTCAGTTTCTTTCACTGTGCAAGTCCTTGTTTCCAGGGACCTGGAAGGACAGTGAGTGAATTCTCCTTGTGCTATATTGTGCTTAAAAAAAACATTTTTTCTAGGGACAGAAAACTGTAGGTAGGGAGAGTGTCAGTTTCTTTCACTGTGCAAGTCCTTGTTTCTAGGGACTGGGAAGGACAGTGAGTGAATTCTCCTTGTGCTATAGTGTGCTTAAAAAAAACATTTTTTCTAGGGACAGAAAACTGTAGGTAGGGAGAGTGTCAGTTTCTTTCACTGTGCAAGTCCTTGTTTCTAGGGACTGGGAAGGACAGTGAGTGAATTCTCCTTGTGCTATAGTGTGCTTAAAAAAAACATTTTTTCTAGGGACAGAAAACTGTAGGTAGGGAGAGTGTCAGTTTCTTTCACTGTGCAAGTCCTTGTTTCTAGGGACCTGGAAGGACAGTGAGTGAATTCTCCTTGTGCTATATTGTGCTTAAAAAAAACATTTTTTCTAGGGACAGAAAACTGTAGGTAGGGAGAGTGTCAGTTTCTTTCACTGTGCAAGTCCTTGTTTCCAGGGACCTGGAAGGACAGTGAGTGAATTCTCCTTGTGCTATATTGTGCTTAAAAAAAACATTTTTTCTAGGGACAGAAAACTGTAGGTAGGGAGAGTGTCAGTTTCTTTCACTGTGCAAGTCCTTGTTTCTAGGGACCTGGAAGGACAGTGAGTGAATTCTCCTTGTGCTATATTGTGCTTAAAAAAACATTTTTTCTAGGGACAGAAAACTGTAGGTAGGGAGAGTGTCAGTTTCTTTCACTGTGCAAGTCCTTGTTTCTAGGGACCTGGAAGGACAGTGAGTGAATTCTCCTTGTGCTATATTGTGCTTAAAAAAAACATTTTTTCTAGGGACAGAAAACTGTAGGTAGGGAGAGTGTCAGTTTCTTTCACTGTGCAAGTCCTTGTTTCCAGGGACCTGGAAGGACAGTGAGTGAATTCTCCTTGTGCTATATTGTGCTTAAAAAAAACATTTTTTCTAGGGACAGAAAACTGTAGGTAGGGAGAGTGTCAGTTTCTTTCACTGTGCAAGTCCTTGTTTCTAGGGACCTGGAAGGACAGTGAGTGAATTCTCCTTGTGCTATATTGTGCTTAAAAAAAACATTTTTTCTAGGGACAGAAAACTGTAGGTAGGGAGAGTGTCAGTTTCTTTCACTGTGCAAGTCCTTGTTTCCAGGGACCTGGAAGGACAGTGAGTGAATTCTCCTTGTGCTATATTGTGCTTAAAAAAAACATTTTTTCTAGGGACAGAAAACTCTAGGTAGGGAGAGTGTCAATTTCTTTCACTGTGCAAGTCCTTGTTTCTAGGGACCTGGAAGGACAGTGAGTGAATTCTCCTTGTGCTATATTGTGCTTAAAAAAAACATTTTTTCTAGGGACAGAAAACTGTAGGTAGGGAGAGTGTCAGTTTCTTTCACTGTGCAAGTCCTTGTTTCCAGGGACCTGGAAGGACAGTGAGTGAATGCTCCTTGTGCTATAGTGTGCTTAAAAAAAACATTTTTTCTAGGGACAGAAAACTCTAGGTAGGGAGAGTGTCAGTTTCTTTCACTGTGCAAGTCCTTGTTTCCAGGGACCTGGAAGGACAGTGAGTGAATTCTCCTTGTGCTATAGTGTGCTTAAAAAAAACATTTTTTCTAGGGACAGAAAACTGTAGGTAGGGAGAGTGTCAGTTTCTTTCACTGTGCAAGTCCTTGTTTCCAGGGACCTGGAAGGACAGTGAGTGAATTCTCCTTGTGCTATATTGTGCTTAAAAAAAACATTTTTTCTAGGGACAGAAAACTGTAGGTAGGGAGAGTGTCAGTTTCTTTCACTGTGCAAGTCCTTGTTTCTAGGGACCTGGAAGGACAGTGAGTGAATTCTCCTTGTGCTATATTGTGCTTAAAAAAAACATTTTTTCTAGGGACAGAAAACTGTAGGTAGGGAGAGTGTCAGTTTCTTTCACTGTGCAAGTCCTTGTTTCCAGGGACCTGGAAGGACAGTGAGTGAATTCTCCTTGTGCTATATTGTGCTTAAAAAAACCATTTTTTCTAGGGACAGAAAACTGTAGGTAGGGAGAGTGTCAGTTTCTTTCACTGTGCAAGTCCTTGTTTCTAGGGACCTGGAAGGACAGTGAGTGAATTCTCCTTGTGCTATATTGTGCTTAAAAAAAACATTTTTTCTAGGGACAGAAAACTGTAGGTAGGGAGAGTGTCAGTTTCTTTCACTGTGCAAGTCCTTGTTTCTAGGGACCTGGAAGGACAGTGAGTGAATTCTCCTTGTGCTATATTGTGCTTAAAAAAAACATTTTTTCTAGGGACAGAAAACTGTAGGTAGGGAGAGTGTCAGTTTCTTTCACTGTGCAAGTCCTTGTTTCCAGGGACCTGGAAGGACAGTGAGTGAATTCTCCTTGTGCTATATTGTGCTTAAAAAAAACATTTTTTCTAGGGACAGAAAACTGTAGGTAGGGAGAGTGTCAGTTTCTTTCACTGTGCAAGTCCTTGTTTCTAGGGACCTGGAAGGACAGTGAGTGAATTCTCCTTGTGCTATATTGTGCTTAAAAAAACATTTTTTCTAGGGACAGAAAACTGTAGGTAGGGAGAGTGTCAGTTTCTTTCACTGTGCAAGTCCTTGTTTCCAGGGACCTGGAAGGACAGTGAGTGAATTCTCCTTGTGCTATAGTGTGCTTAAAAAAAACATTTTTTCTAGGGACAGAAAACTGTAGGTAGGGAGAGTGTCAGTTTCTTTCACTGTGCAAGTCCTTGTTTCCAGGGACCTGGAAGGACAGTGAGTGAATTCTCCTTGTGCTATATTGTGCTTAAAAAAAACATTTTTTCTAGGGACAGAAAACTGTAGGTAGGGAGAGTGTCAGTTTCTTTCACTGTGCAAGTCCTTGTTTCTAGGGACTGGGAAGGACAGTGAGTGAATTCTCCTTGTGCTATAGTGTGCTTAAAAAAACATTTTTTCTAGGGACAGAAAACTGTAGGTAGGGAGAGTGTCAGTTTCTTTCACTGTGCAAGTCCTTGTTTCTAGGGACTGGGAAGGACAGTGAGTGAATTCTCCTTGTGCTATAGTGTGCTTAAAAAAAACATTTTTTCTAGGGACAGAAAACTGTAGGTAGGGAGAGTGTCAGTTTCTTTCACTGTGCAAGTCCTTGTTTCTAGGGACCTGGAAGGACAGTGAGTGAATTCTCCTTGTGCTATATTGTGCTTAAAAAAAACATTTTTTCTAGGGACAGAAAACTGTAGGTAGGGAGAGTGTCAGTTTCTTTCACTGTGCAAGTCCTTGTTTCCAGGGACCTGGAAGGACAGTGAGTGAATTCTCCTTGTGCTATATTGTGCTTAAAAAAAACATTTTTTCTAGGGACAGAAAACTGTAGGTAGGGAGAGTGTCAGTTTCTTTCACTGTGCAAGTCCTTGTTTCTAGGGACCTGGAAGGACAGTGAGTGAATTCTCCTTGTGCTATATTGTGCTTAAAAAAAACATTTTTTCTAGGGACAGAAAACTGTAGGTAGGGAGAGTGTCAGTTTCTTTCACTGTGCAAGTCCTTGTTTCTAGGGACCTGGAAGGACAGTGAGTGAATTCTCCTTGTGCTATATTGTGCTTAAAAAAAAACATTTTTTCTAGGGACAGAAAACTGTAGGTAGGGAGAGTGTCAGTTTCTTTCACTGTGCAAGTCCTTGTTTCTAGGGACCTGGAAGGACAGTGAGTGAATTCTCCTTGTGCTATATTGTGCTTAAAAAAAACATTTTTTCTAGGGACAGAAAACTGTAGGTAGGGAGAGTGTCAGTTTCTTTCACTGTGCAAGTCCTTGTTTCTAGGGACCTGGAAGGACAGTGAGTGAATTCTCCTTGTGCTATATTGTGCTTAAAAAAAACATTTTTTCTAGGGACAGAAAACTGTAGGTAGGGAGAGTGTCAGTTTCTTTCACTGTGCAAGTCCTTGTTTCAAGGGACAGAGAAGGACACCTGAAGGTAGCCCTTATTGCATTTTTCCCATCTCCCTGCAGGCCATCTATTAGAATGTCTGGAAGGCAAACAAGGAGAGGCAGACAGTCAGGAGGCAATAAAAGAGGGCAAGCAGGCTCTGTGTCTGGGGGCAACAGTGCTGGTCGTGGACGCGGTGCATTGTCATCAGCACATGGCCATGGGACACGCTTGTCCTTCTTTTCCGCAGCTGGACATGTTGAGCCACATCATGCCGAAGACTTGGTAGAGTGGATGACCAAGCCCTCCTCCTCCTCCTCATCCTCTCTCACCCAGGCTCAGGGTACTGGCAAAGCAGCTGCCAAAGCGTCCTCTTCCCTGGTATCAATGTCAGACTCATCATCAGTCACTCCTTCCCTAGACCCACCATGTCCTCCTCCTGAGGAGTCCCCCGAACTGTTTGAGCACAGTGTTGGGTACATGCTCCAGGAGGATGCCCAGCGTTTCGAAGGGTCTGATGATGAAACCCAGCTACAGGAAGGCAGTAGGGTGAGAGCAGACAGAGGGGATGCTCAGGAAGGACACCAGTCTGGCAGTCATGTTCCAGCAGCTGCAGCATACTGCCAGATTGGCTCCAGTGATGAGGAGGGAGGGGATGATGAGGTCACTGACTCCACGTGGGTGCCTAATAGGAGAGAGGAGGAGGAGGATGAGGAGGAGGCACATCTCCAACGAGACAGGATGCCCTTTGGTGGCCAGCGTAAGGGCAGTACACCGACGGAATCACACCGCAGAGCTCCGCCTGTGCAGGGCGCTGCCTCTGCCCGTCATTCAAAAAGTTCCTTGGTGTGGGCCTTTTTTGAGGCTAGTGCATCAGATCGCACAGCTGCTGTTTGCAACATATGTCTCAAGCGTATATCGCGTGGCCAAAACATCAGCCGCTTGGGTACCACATGCCTGACCAGACATATGTTGACCTGCCATGCAGCTCGTTGGCAAGCCTACCTCAAAGACCCACACCAAAGAACAAAGCGGACCTCTCCTTGCACCGCATCAGCTGGGATCTCCAACCCCACTATAACTTCAGTCCTCTCTGAAACATGCACTGAGAGGAATGAAGGTGTAGAATTAGGTGTGTCACAGCCAAGTACTTGCGGCCACTCTGCTAGCAGTACACCGACGTCCGATTCTAGCAGGCAAATTTCCCTGCCCCAGCTGCTGGACCGTCGAAAGAAGTTCACTCCCAGCCATCCACATGCCCAGCGGTTGAATGCTAGCTTGGCTAAATTGCTAGCGCTTCAACTGCTGCCTTTTCAGTTGGTAGACTCGGCCCCCTTCCGTGAGTTTGTGCAATGTGCGGTTCCTCAGTGGCAGGTTCCCAAACGCCACTTTTTCTCACGGAAGGCTATTCCGGCTCTCTACCGGCATGTGGAAGGCAATGTCTTGGCCTCGCTGGACAGGGCGGTCAGCGGTAAGGTGCATATTACCGCTGACTCATGGTCCAGCAGGCATGGACAGGGACGTTACCTTTCTTTCACGGCCCATTGGGTCACTCTTTTGGCAGCTGGGAAGGATGCAGGACAAGGTGCAGTAGTGTTGGAGGTTGTCCCACCGCCACGCCTCCAAAATGCTACTACTGGTTGTGACACACCTCTCTCCTCCACCCCCTCCTCTTCTTCTTCCTCCATGGCCTCTTCCTGTGGTTTGTCCTATGAACCAGCGGTGCTCCGTAGCCGTTCACGGGGCTACGCAAGTACGCAGGCAAAAAGATGCCATGCCGTGCTTGCGCTGGTGTGTTTGGGGGACAGAAGCCACACTGGGGCAGAGGTCCTGTCTGCTCTGCAGGGCCAGGCCGAGAGGTGGTTGACGCCACGCCAGCTTAAGCCAGGAATGGTGGTTTGCGACAATGGCACCAACCTCCTCTCCGCCCTCCGACAGGGACAACTGACCCATGTGCCCTGTGTGGCTCACGTCCTTAACCTGGTGGTGCAGCGGTTCTTGGGCAGGTACCCGGGCTTACAGGATGTCCTGAGGCAGGCCAGGAAAGTCTGTGTGCATTTCCACAGATCTTATAATGCCAGTGCTCGCCTGGCTGAGCTGCAAAAGGAGTTGAACCTGCCCAAGAACCGCCTTATATGTGACATGCCCACCAGGTGGAACTCAACGTTGGCCATGCTGCAGCGGCTGCACACGCAGCAGAGGGCCATCAATGAGTACCTGTGCGACTACGGCACCAGGACAGGGTCAGGGGAGCTTGGTTTTTTTTCTCCACGCCAGTGGGGCATGATCAGGGATGCATGCACTGTCCTGGCACCATTTGAGGAGGCCACGAGGATGGTGAGCAATGACAGTGCATGCATCAGTGACACTGTACCTCTTGTCCACCTGTTGGAGCACACGCTGCGTGGAATAATGGACAGGGCACTTGAGGCAGAACAGAGGCAGGAAGAGGATGACTTCCTTGCCTCTCAAGGCCCCCTTTACCCAGACAGTGTTCCTTCTGTCCCACCCATCGCACAGGAAGAGGAAGAGGAGGAGGAGGAGGAGGAGGAGGAGGATTGTGTCAGCATGGAGGTGGAGGCTGGCACTCAGCATCATCAGCAGCAGTCTTTTAGGGATGATTTACAGTCCCAAGAAACCAGTGGACTTGTACGTGGCTGGGAGGAGGTGACTGCGGATCATGTCGTCCTTAGTGACCCAGAGGACTCCGGAGCGAATGCCTCAGCAAACCTACGCTGCATGGCCTCCCTGATCCTGCAAAGTCTGCGGAAGGATCCTCGTATTCTTCGGATCAAGGAGAGGGACCATTACTGGCTGGCCACTCTCCTTGATCCACGGTACAAGGGTAAGGTTGCGGACCTTATGTTACCATCGCAGAGGGAGCAGAGGATGAGACAACTCCGGGAGGCCTTGCAGAAAGGTCTGTGCAACGCGTTCCCAGAGACTGGGAGGTTACAAACTCCTGGTCCAGGACAACGAGTTGCTGAGGCTTCGGCCAGTCAAAGAAGGAGCGGTGGGGAAGGTGGCCGTCTGACCGATGCGTTCAGACAATTCTTTAGTCCGCAGCCCCAAAGTATGATTGGTTCCAGCAACCATCGCCAGCGTCTGATAAACATGGTGCAGGAATATCTAGGGGCAAGGTCAGACTTGGACACCTTCCCCACCGAAAATCCTCTGGCTTACTGGGTCTTGAGGATGGATCACTGGCCAGAGCTTGCACAGTATGCAATTGAGCTACTGGCCTGTCCTGCATCCAGCGTTCTTTCGGAACGCACATTCAGTGCTGCTGGAGGATTTGTCACGGATCACAGGGTGCGCCTGTCCACCGACTCGGTTGATCGACTGACTTTCATTAAGATGAACCAGTCTTGGATCACCACCAGCTACCACACACCTGATGCTGATATAACAGACTAATTGATTTTAACATGTCACGTCCCTTCAAGACTGATGCTGATGCTGAGTGCCTGTGCTGTTATGTTGACTGGCTATCCTCCTCCTCCGAGTCCTCAATGATGCGATTGATGATGATAGCTTGGAAGATCATTTTTGTTTATGGGTGCCGCCACCAGTGGCTAAGGCCCAATTTTTCAGCCCCTGTTTTACAGGGGCGTGTACTTACAATTTTTTTAGCAATAATTTGCCATAGGGCTCTTTGCTGTGCTCCAAGTACAGTATCTGTGAGGGGTTGTAGTGTTGTGCCACCAGTGCCTAAGGCCCAATTTTTCAGCCCCTGTTTAACAGGGGCGTGTCATTACAATTTTTGAAGCAATACTTTGCAACAGGGCTCATTGCTGTGCTCCAAGTACAGTATCTGTGAGGGTTTGTAGTGTTGTGCCACCAGTGCCTAAGGCCCAATTTTTCAGCCCCTGTTCAACAGGGGCATGCAATTACAATTCTTGATGTAATAATTCACAGCAGGGCCCATTCCTGCACCCACCAAGAGTAACTCTGAGGGCTTACAGTGTTGTGGCAACACCACCACCACCACCACCACCACGAAAAGCCCAATTTTTCAGCCCCTGTTCAACAGGGGCATGCAATTACAATTCTTGATCTAATAATTCACAGCAGGGCCCATTGCTGCACCCACCAAGAGTAACTGTCAGGGCTTACAGTGTTGTGGCACCAGCACCACCATCAAAGCCCCAATTTTTACTACCACTGTTCAACAATTATATGTCATTAAAATTCCTGATATAATAGTTGACAGCAGGGCGTTCCAGCACCAACCAAGAGTAACTGTGAGTGCTTACAGTGTTGTGCCAACACCAACAACTAAGGGGCCTATTTCTGCAGAGTATATACGGCAGGTCCCTACTTTCAAACATCCAACTTACAAACGACTCCTACTTGCAAACGAAAGAAGACAACAGGAAGTGAGAGGAAATCTACCCCTAGGAAGGAAAATTCTCTCCTGTAAGAATAAATATGGGAGAAAGGTGTCTCCTCTGTACTGATGCTTTATCAGCAATCCTTGTTTCAAGAAAAACACCACATTTCAAAAACAGTTGTCATTGGGACGGAAAGTGAGGTGAAATGTTCTGAACAGGGGCACAGACAGCAAAACAAATGTTACAGGGGTGATAACCCTTACCTATGTTTCCCAAAAAGTTTAAAAATAGATTTTTGGGCTGGAGCTACAGTTCAACAATGTACCTGTTCAAAATTACAAACACATTCTACATAAGAACAAACCTACAGTCCCTGTCTTGTATGCACCGCCTGTATACGGCTGTTCAGAGTATATAGGGCCTTTTTTATTTTATGTGCGGGGTTCCCCTTAATATCCATACAAGACCCAAAGGGGCTGGTAATGGGCTGGGGTAGGGGGGGGGGGGGGGTCATGGGGTAGCTATGCCATTTTTCTTAAAGATTTTCATCCATATTACCGGGACCAGACATTACATTAAAGCCGCAAGAAGTTTTAAATGGCTTTTTTTTCCTTTAGAAGTGTCATTTTGTGCAGGGACAGTTCTAAACACGGGAAACACGTGGCACTTCACAGGCATACTTTAGACACCCCCCAGGTACGATATTTAAAGGAATATTTGACTTTTTTTTTTCACTTTATGCATCATTAAAATGACTGCTCCCGAAAAACGACCGTTTTTAAAACTTCTTTTTGCATTGATACATGTCCCCTGGTGCAGAACCCGGGTTCCCAAACCCTTTTTAGGACAATAACATGCATAATAGTTGTTATAATTAGCACTTTAGAATTCGAACGTTCGTATCCATTGTATTTAATAGGGTTCTAATGTTCGTACGAACTTTCGGTCCGTTCGCGGGTTCTGGTGCAAACCGAACCCGGGGGTGTTCGGCTCATCACTACTAAGGAGTAAAGCAAACCCCTGCTTATACACAAAGAAATTGGCAAACAGATGGCTCTATATGCTTATTTATGTGGTTGATATCCTGATTTGCTTTGAGCAAGAAAGGGGTGAAGCAGAAATACTGGAAAAACGAAATCAGCACTTTGACACCAAAGACCTTGGCACATAAAGAATTACCTTGGCATCCAGATCGAGAGAGAGGAAGATGGCAGCTTTCTTCCGAACCAAAGGCACAAAATAAAATAAATAATTGAAACTTTTGGAATGGAAGACGCCAAACCAGTAAAGTCTCCCATGGAAACCAACTACCTAAAGGAGATGAATTGTCAAGATAACCCATTACCTACTAATACTCAATACAGGAAAGCAATAGGGAAATTGCTGTACCTTACCACTGCTACAAGGCCGGATATTGCAGCAACTGTCGGAATCCTATGCAGAAAGGTTTCGATGCCAAGTAAAAAGGACTGGAATGCTGTAAAGCGAATCATTCACTATCTTAAATGGACATCACACTACAAGTTAAAGTTACCAGCAAATGATGAAAGCACCTTAACAGGATATGTGGATGCTGACTGGGCAGGAGACACCAGTGACAGAAAATCTACCAGTGGCTACTTATTTTTTCTGTCAGGAGGTGCCATCAGTTGGACTAGTAAAAATAAACTCTGTTACACTGTCGTCTACTGAAGCAGAATACGTTGCTGCAGCGCAGGCAAGCCAAGAAGTTATATGGCTGAGACAGCTATTAACAGACTTGGGTCAACCACCGTTGGAACCAACAGAAATCTATGAGGACAATCAAGGATGCCTTGTACTTGCGCACATGGAAGGAGTTAATTCAAGAACCAAGCACATTGATGTGAAGTTCCACTTTCTTAGGGATCTTCAAGAGCAAGGTCTTCTTGAGTTACTTTATTGCCCAACCGAGGATAAGACAGCAGATATCCTTACAAAGCCCCTGACCACTGAAAGACATTCAATGCTTACAAAGAAGATGGGTTTAACAGACTAAGCCTTAGTTGTTGAGAAGGGGTGTTGGAGATACAACAACTTTCAGCTTAGCCTATTGACTGCAGTTCACAAACAGGACACTAGATGTCGCTAATGCTCAGTGATATGCTATGCTATACATTTTCTATGATGTGTTGTATTTCCTGTACATAGTGCTGTACTTGTTGGTTCCTTTTTCATGCCTGTGTTCTTCTTACCATGTGAGGTGACATCTTTGCTAGTGTGGTTATGTTCCAATAAAGAAGCCAGTTCCTGTTACCCCACAACGTCTGATCTGAATTGACTCCGCTGCACCCAGCAATCGTACTCTGCAACAGGAGCACAGGGGGGCACATTTGGACAGCAGCATTGTCAGTCTGGGGGGAGGGGAGTGTTAGATGTATTGGCAGATTTAGATACATTAACAAATTGAAGCCAACCTCCAGCTCACACTTTATAATCAGTTACAGCAAATTGTTTTTTTTTTCTTTTGGGATAAAGATTTTACATGAATATATAAAAGCTGATCATTGTAAGCACCCCTGTCAATGTTAAATGGTTTGTCTCATCCTTGCAACCTATACACCTGCAAGAGAGTTTGTACTTTTGAAAAACAAAAGACTTAGGGCTCTTTCACACGGACGGACCGTTCAGGTCCACCTGTCAGTTTTTTAGGCAGACCTGAACGGATGCTCCATGTACCCCTATGGAGCCACGGATGTCAGCCGTGACATGTCCGCTGACATCCGACCCGCTCCGATCCGCCAAAGTGTGACGGAGGAAAACCCTACTTTTCCATCTGTCTGCGGATCGGATCGGATGACAATGGACTCTACGGTCCGTCGTCATCTGATCCCCCATAGGGGAGAGCGGCGCTCTGACAGGTCGGTCCCTGCACAGTGTGCGGAGACAGACCTGTAATCTGCCTGCTCAGCGGGGAATGACGGAGCGATCCCCGCTGAGCAAAGAGGAGCCCGCACACAGACACGGATCGTGTGAAAGGGGCCTAACTGGCTAAATCACCAGATGAAAATAGGAGAAAGAAAGACTAAAAAAGAAAACGAATGCAGCAAACACATCTTAGAATTAGTAAGCTGCAATATAATAAATGTTTGCTTTTGAATTTAATACTATTTTAAAGCAAACTTTCAGTAACTGTACAAGTCTGCCTGATTACATTCTTGACATGTCACAATATACAGCAACAGTGTCATTTTTAACAGCATCCCACCTTTTATCATTAAAAAAGCTCCATTCCCAGGCTGAGATGAGGCCATCAGTCTGCTGCAGGCAGGAGGAAGCATTTCCACAGTCTCCTCTCCCCCAGTTATCAGACTACAACATTGGACAGTCTACTAAGAAATGAGCCGTCAGTACATCAGGATTTATCAATTTTCAAATATATGTAGCGGCCTCACCCCCTTGCTCTTCTTTATCGGTTACTCTGGCTCTGGTCTAGGGGTACCTTGGAGGGGAGAGTGAGATGCGCTACGGCCCATGTCCTCTAGATTGCGGGGGTAGAGGTGAAGGCCAGTACCGGTTTACCCTCGGGCTGTGTTTGAACACTCAGGCCCCTTTCACACTGGGGCGTTTTTCATGCGGTTTAGCGCTAACAATAGCGCTGTTATACCGCATGAAAAATTCCTGCCTGTAGCCTTCAATGTGAAAGCCCGAAGGCTTTCACACTGAAGCGGTGCGCTAGCAGGACCGCTCCAAAAGTCCTGCTAGCCACTTCTTTACAGCGGTAAAGGAGCGGTGTGTTCACCGCTCCTTTACCGCGGGTGCCCATTGAAATCAATGGGACACCGCGGTAATACCGCCCGCAAACTGCGGCAATAGCCGCGGTTTGCGGGCGGTATTAACCCTTTTTCGGCCGCTAGCGGGGGTTAAATTCACCCCCCTAGCGACCGCATACCGCGGTAAGAACGACGGTATAGCAGCGCTGCAAATCGCGCTGCTATACCGCCACCACTCCTGCCCGCCCCAGTGTGAAAGGGGCTTCAGAGCCAAGTCTGTTCTGCTGATGACCCCCTTTGCTCCCAGTAACTGGAGTACCACCCACTGAAAAGGTCCAACACTTATTTATTCCATAACAGCAAACAAATAGTCCTTTGCTAACAGACAGTTTGAGACCCATAGAACAGTTCAGTATTGGTGGGGAGTAGGTCAAGGCACAATCCTCAAAGAAATCTAAACCGTTGAGGTATCACCAACGGTTGCTAAGCACAGTGGCTGTAAAATGTACTTTTAGCTTCAGAGTCTCTTCCAGCGACTCTAACGGACAGGAACTGGAGTTACCTTCGCTAAGTTGCAGCCCCTGTCAGGGGGAAGACATCCCTCCAAGAGAGTTACCAGAGGCCCCGCCGTCACTGGCTTAATGCTGCACCAGACTGTTCGGCAGGGTTACGCTCCCTGGCCTCCTCGCCTCAGATACAGGTCCCAACACCTTAGGGCCCCTCGGACTCCTCCACCCTTGCGGAACCCAGTCGAAGTTACTGGGCTCCAGGCATCCGCCATAGTACCTCACCCCATGTGCCTGAGATGGACTCCATCTCTCGCTCCGGCCAGGTCAAGGGCACCTGGGCCCGGAACTCCGGAACGCCAGCACCCAGGCTGAAGGTGCCTGGGTGCGGCTGCGTCCTCCGACTCTGAACCCCGTGGTCAGGGCGTCCGCCCCTTTTATCCCCTCTCCCTTTGCGTCACAGCGGGTTCCCTGCCCCGCGGAACCAGCACCAGGGGAGGACAAAAAGGCACAGTCTTGTGGTGTGAGTTCAACCCCGGCCCCCCGGCAACAATGCCACCTGTAGGCCGCAGAGAACCTCACACCACCAGAGTCCTCCAAGAACCATAAAAGGGTTTCAGATTCCCTAGCAATCAGTGCATCTGGGTTACACTACCACCCAGATTCTTCCCCTAAATTCAAATACCCGCTACACACATATTATATATATATATATATATATATATATATATATATATATATATATATATATACACACACCATAGTTTATAGACTGCATAACTTTCACACAAACCAATTAATATACACTTATTGTGATTTTTTTTAATTTATTTTTTACCAGAGACATGTAGCAGAATAAATTTTGGCTTACATTTATGAAGAAAATTGATTTTATTGGATATTTTTTATAACAGAAAGTAGAAATATAAAAAAATAACCCCAAATGTTCTAATTCCTCTCCACTCTATCAAAAACATTAAAAAAAAACACCCCTTTGCATTTAGTTATACTTTAAGGGTTGTCATTCCCAAACTGAGACACTGGATGGCAGCAGACAGTCACTTCCATGTTTTCCTTCGTCCATTTACATACTAGCTCAATGTGACAAGTAGAAAATCTTAATATATGATTCATTTATCTTAGTAAATACCTGAATCAAAACATGTACTCATCATGAGTGTTGATGTTTTTAAATGTTGCTTGATATTCTGATTGATAGCTCCCAAGCTTTGAACATTTAAGGTGAACTTCAGGCTAACTGACACTGATAAAATGTGTATGTGTTCACTGTTATACCTGCCAAAGGCTTTAAAATTCTCTTGAGCCGATCTTGTAAATGACAACGTACCACCATACATAGTTTCTGAATAAAGCTGAACTCCAGGCAGATATAAGATAATACACACAATGTACAATAACATATCATTAAATGCATTTTTAATGCAAGCAGTGCAAGTGTTGAATCTGACATTGTATACAGTGCCTTGCAAAAGTATTCACCCCCCCCCCCCCTTGGCTTTTTACCTATTTTGTTACATTACAGCCTTTAGTTCATTGTTTTTTTAATTTGAATTATATGTGATGGATCAGAACACAATAGTTTAAATTGGTGAAGTAAAATTAGAAAAATATATACATAAAACTATTTTTCAGAAATAAAAAACTGATAATTGGCACGTGCATATGTATTCACCCCCTTCGTTATGAAGCCCATAAAAAGCTCTGGTGCAACCAATTACCTTCAGAAGTCACATACCGTATTTTTCGGACTATAAGACACACTTTTTTCCCCCAGAAATATGGGGGAAAATGTCCCTGCGTCTTATAGTCTGAATACATGACAGGCCCCGCCCCCCGCCGTCGCTGGCACCGCCCCTGCTAACTGCTCTCATTGCTCCTGTAGCCGCTGAAATCCCCTGACCACCGCCACTGGCTCTGCCCCCCCCCGCCGCCGCTGGCACCGCCCGTCATCCGCTCTCATTGCTCCCGTAGCCGCTGGAATCCCCTGACCACCGCCACTGGCTCCGCCCCCCCGCCGCCGGTGGCACCGCCCCTTACACATTGCTTGCATTGCGGCGAATCCAATTAGAGCCGCTCTCTCTTTCTTTTCTCCCTTCGGCTTACAGAAAGGGAAGGGGGCAGCGGGGGATGTACAGACAGCCCGCAGCTCTCCTCTCCCTGTCACAGCGCCGCTGCCAAGTTCTCTGGAAAATAGAGCAGCGGCGCTGTGACAGGGAGAGGAGAGCTGCGGGCTGTTTGTACATCCCCCGCCGCCCCCCTTCCCTTTCTGTAAGCCGAAGAGAAAGAGAGAGCCGCTCTAATTGGATTTGCTGGCCACCACCCAGCTTACTGCCCACTGTTTCCCTCCCCATGATTGGCCACAGCAGAGGGCCAATCAGAAGACACTGGGGGCATCATGGGAAATAAAGTCCCTGCAGAGTTCTGGCACCAGTTCCTCCAGCATGCAAACACTCTGCTGGAGGGGGGGAGGGGGTGTTAGAAGAGGAGCAAAAGAGTATACTCTGTTGGGGGACACGCTGTACCCCGCACCACCAGAGAGCCACGCTGTACCCCGCACCACCAGAGAGCCACGCTGTACCCCACACCACCAGAGAGGGAGCCACACTGTTCCCGCACCACCAGAGAGGGAGCCACACTGTAACCGCTGTACCCGCACCACCAGAGAGGGAGCCACATTGTACCCGCATCACCAGAGAGGGAGAAAGACCGAGCCGCTGCCAGGATACAGACATGCTACACTACTGACTAGAGTCACCCCGGGCAACCCAGAGTGAGCGAACGTCCAGCCAGAGGGATCACTGTTGCGATTTCGCTGGGTCTGGTAAGAGGGCCTGTTGGCCATTATCCATTACTATTCCCAGGGTCTGAGCCATTAGGAAGTGCCTAACCTGATATCCTCTAGGCCTTATTGACTGCCACAACGTCCCTCTCTGTCCTCTTCCCACGGCGTCCCCTCTGTCCTCTTCCCACGGCGTCCCCTCTCTCCTCTTCCCACGGCGTCCCCTCTCTCCTCTTCCCACGGCGTCCCCTCTCTCCTCTTCCCACGGCGTCCCCTCTCTCCTCTTCCCACGGCGTCCCCTCTCTCTCCTCTTCCAACGGCGTCCCCTCTCTCCTCTTCCAACGGCGTCCCCTCTGTCCTCTTCCCACAGCGTCCCCTCTGTCCTCTTCCCACGGTGTCCCCTCTCTCCTCTTCCCAGGGTGTCCCACCACTGATGGCATGGTCACTCTACGTTTACTATGACAATGGTCACTCTGCGTTTACTATGGCAATGGTCAGGCTGCATTTCATGGGCACTGGAAAATATTTTAGTACACCATTTGGTTCAGAATATTTTTTTTCTTGTTTTCCTCCTCTAAAACCTAGGTGCGTCTTATGGTCAGGTGCGTCTTATGGTGCGAAAAATACGGTAATTAGTGAAATGATGTCCACCTGTGTGCAATCTAAGTGTCACATGATCTGTCATTACATATACACACCTTTTTGAAAGGCCCCAGAGGCTGCAACACCATACAAGAGGCACCACTAACCAAACACTGCCATGAAGACCAAGGAACTCTCCAAACAAGTAAGGGACAATGTTGTTGAGAAGTATAAAAAAAATATCCAAATCTTTGATGATTCCTAGGAGCACCATCAAATCTATCATACCCAAATGGAAAGAACATGGCACAACAGCAAACCTGCCAAGAGACGGCCGCACACCAAAACTCACGGACCGGGCAAGGAGGGCATTAATCAGAGAGGCAGCACAGAGACCTAAGGTAACCCTGGAGGAGCTGCAGAGTTCCACAGCAGAGACTGGAGTATCTGTATGTAGCGGGTATGTGCTTTTCTGTTTGAATCTGGTGGAGAAACTGTGATGTATGGTTCCCTGGGGCCCACCGGGTGGCGCTGTCACTTTGGGCCCGGGGTTGAGCCATCGTTGCAGTGTCGTACCTCTTTTGGCCTCTCTCGGCGGGTGTATGGTGGGGAGGGGAACCCGCCGTGCTTGCTGGGAGAGGATATAAAGGGGGCGGCCATTTTTGGTGGCGAGAGTCGAGTCCCGGGCACCTTCAGCCTGAGGGCGGTGGTTCGTGTCGGGAGTCCAGCCGGCCTAGGCCTAGAGGACGTTCGGAGGTCGTGTTCCATCCCAGGCACCTTCAGCCTGGGGTGAGGTACTTGGATGGAGGTCTGGGACTGAGTCTCCCGGACTAAGGCTCAGTGAGGGATGGACTTCCCAGGGGCCCCTGGGAGTGGGTACCCGAATCCAGTGGCGTAAGGGACCGGAGGGGGTACTTGCCTGAAGACCTGGTGCAGCAAATTGCCAGTGACCGGTGAGCCTCTGGAGACCGCCTGGAGAGATGTTTCCTCGATTGGGAGCAAGAATCTACTTCTAGGAAGGAAGTAAGAGAGTTCATTGTGCCTGGGCCTATTTGCATCCACACCCCTTGTCTGTTCTGTTCTCTGAGAAGAGTCCAACTGATTGTGTTTACTTTTACATTAAGAATAAAGGAGTGTTGGACTTTATTGGTGTGGGGCTCATTTACTGGCAGACACTGTTCAAGAAACCAGGAGGAGGCTCCAAATGCAGAACACCGACCCGAAGGTAAAAGAGGACTGTCTCCCACTACACACACACATCTGCAGTGGGAACATTGGCGTGGTGACCCCGCACTCTCTCCTCCAAGGTACCCCTAGACAAGAGCCAAAGCGACAGAAGAATTGATACTAGAGGGAGAGAGTGGAGGCCGCTACATGTACATAGGACGACAATAAGCTGTACGCTTCATAGGGTTGGGCTTTATGGCATAGTGGCCGGAAGAAAGCCATTACTTTCAGCAAAAAACAAAACCGCACATTTTGAGTTTGCGAAAAGGCATGTGGGAGACTCCCAAAATGTATGGAGGAAGGTCCTCTGGTCTGATGAGACTAAAATTTAACTTTTTTGGCCATCAAAGAAAACGCTATGTCTGGCGCAAACCCAACACCTTACATCACCCAAAGAACACCATCCCCACAGTGAAACGTGGTGGCAGCATCATGCTGTGGGGATGTTTTTCAGCAGTCAGAACTGGGAATCTGGTCAGAGTTGAGGGAAAGATGGACAGTGCTAAATACAGGGATATTCTTGAGCAAAACCTGTACCACTCTGGGTGTGATTTGAGGCTAGGATGAAGGTTCACCTTCCAGCAGGAAAATGACCCCAAACACACTGCTAAAGCAACACTTGAGTGGATTAAGAGGAAACATGTAAATGTGTTGGAATGGCCTAGTCAAAGCCCAGACCTCAATCCAATATAAAATCTGTGGTCAGACTTAAAGATTGCTGTTCATAAGCACAAACCATCGAACTTGAAGGAGCTGGAGCAGTTTTGCAAGGAGGAATGGGCAAAAATCCCAGTGGTAAGATGTGGCAAGCTCATAGAGACTTATCAAAAGTGACTTGGAGCTGTGAAGGCTCTACAAATTATTGACTTTAGGAGGGTGAATAGTAGGCTTGTGCAATTCGTTTCGTAACGAATCAAAATTCGTCCGAATTTAGCAACTTTCGGACATTCGGAAGCATTCGAATTTCCGAACAGAGCAATTACGAATAAAACCGAATCCGAAATAAATTATACCGCAAAATAGCGAATGCCCGAAGGTCTTCGGCATAATTCGTTATGAAAAAAGTTACGAATGTACGAATCCATTCGAAGCACAATAACACTCACTCTGCTCTCTGCTTCTCCCTCACCATGCTGAACTCCCTCTCAAAATGGTGTACAGGGGCGGAGGCTATAGCCGCATGAAAAAACGAAAGTAAAATACGAGATTTCAAATCCATTCGAAGCACAATAACACTCACTCTGCTCTGCTCTCTGCTTCTCCCTCACCGTGCTGAACCCTCTCAAAATGGTGTACAGGGGCGGAGCCTATAGCCGCATGTAAAAAACGAAAGTAAAATACGAGATTTCGAATCGTTACAAATAACCGCTATGTATTTAGAAAAGTACAAATCCATTCGAAGCACATTAGGCATAATAGGCAGCGTCGTTGTGAGAGGGACACGGAAAATTACGAATCAACGAACCCAAAAAAAGTTACGAAAGTAGGAGTTGTGTCCAGAATCAACGAAAAACAACGTACTCTACCGAAAGTACGAATTATAAAGCAACAAAAAATTCAACGAAAAATGTCGCTTGCAAAAATACGAATGAGTCCGAACACGAAAAATCCCGTCTAGCAAAATTACGAATGATTACGAATCAACAGGACCGGAAAGAAACGAACCGAAACGGAACGAATTTTTCCGTTGTGCACAAGTCTAGTGAATAGTTATGCACATTGACTTTTTCTGTTATTTTGTCCTATTTGTTGTTTGCTTCACAAAAAAAAAATAAACTTCAAAGTTGTGGGCATGTTCTGTAAATTAACCGTTTAAGGACCGCTGCACGAACTTATACGTCGACAGAATGGCATGGCTGGGCAAATGGGCGTATATATACCTCCAGAAAAAAGTCTATATATACCTCCCCCTTAATTTGCCACTGTGTGGTCGCGCGCGTGCCACCGGACGCATGCTCGCGACCCTGTCGCGAGCTACGTGACTGGGCTTGCGAGACCCGCGGACTCGATGTCCGCCAGTGTCCCGCGATCGGGTCACAGAGCTGAAGAATGGGGAGATGTCAGTGTAAACACATCTCCCCGTTCTTCCTAGTGACATGTCACTGATCGAATGCTCCCTCTCATCGGGAGCAGCGATCAGTGACGTGTCACTCGTAGCCACGCCCCCTAAAAGTTAGAATCACTCCCTAGGACACACTTAACCCCTTTAGCGCCCCCTACAGGTTAACCCCTTCACTGCCAGCGAAATTTTTACAGTAATCAGTGCATTTTTATAGCACTGGTCGCTGTAAAAATGACAATGGTCACAAAAATGTGTCAAGTGTCCGATGTGTCCACCATAATAAAATCACGATAAAAATCGCTGATCGCCGCCATTCCTAGTAAAAAAAAAAAAATAATTAATAAAAATGCCATAGAACTATCCCCTATTTTGTAGACGCTATAACTTTTGCACAAACCAATCAATAAACGCTTATTTTTACCAAAAATATGTAGAAGAATAAGTATCGGCCTAAACTGAGGAAATTGTTTTTTTTTTTATATATATTTTTTGGGGATATTTGTGTAGCGGGGTGTTGTTGAGGAACCCAGAGACTACCATACCCAGGATGCATTTCCCCACGCAAGGACTGCTGGGGTGGGGTATTTAACTGAGGGGCGGACCGGAGTGCGGTCTCTTTGGACATCGCCCACCCTGGAACTCTCTGCTGAGTCTGCTGTTCCAGACAGGGCCTGAAGCCTAGGCCCTGTATTTCCAAAGAGCCTTCCGTTTCCACCAAGGACTCAGAGGGACGTCTCATCCTGCCATCCATCTGCTGCTGCCAGGAGGACCGAAGATCCGGGTGTCATGGAACCTGTGTACCGAGACACAGCAACGGAAGATACGGACGTGGACTGGTCCGGTTGGGTGAGAGAGCACCTGCTCAGAGATTAGTGCAGGACCTCTAGGCCTAGTGTTTGTTGTTCGGGACTCACCCGTTAGAGTTTGCATATGCACACCGGAGGGACAGTGCATTGAATAGCGTTAGTGACTTTATCTTTATTCGCCAAGTTTGTCAACCTTTATTCCCGTGGATTACAATTTGTCTACAAAAGTGCACCACCATTTGCTAGCGAAGATTCTTCTCTGCGGAACTTACACATAGTTACAGTCAGGCCTGACTTATCAGTGTAGACATTGCTGGGCACCATCTTGCCCACGAGGGAGGAGAGTTGCAAAGGGGGGCCTATTAGTCATCTCTGTACAGGATTGTATATCTGCATATTGTTGAACAACCTTTCATTGCAGGGCTCTGCATATGCTAAAGTATACTGTATTAATCTGTTTAATCATTTCCTTTAGTAAAAGTACCAGGATTAATCAGACTAGTTGTTGGTGTTATTACTGTGCAGAAGAAGCGGTCAGTGTTCGCTATATCACTGTGTGTGTTTTTGTTGCTGGATTGTGTTGCCTAAAGTTGCAGGCCTCACAATCCTATTATCCCCTCCTAGCTGTGCCAAGGGAGGGGAGAGCCAATTGCTGGGGGTTGACAGGCTCGAAAATCATACCAGCGGCTCCCTTAGCTGGGGGTATCGCTACACGTGGGGGCTCAGAGTCCGGGATACCTGTACGCTGCAATCAAGCCCGCCAGAAGTACCGGCATGGATCCATTATCGGTGACCCAGTGGTGCTTATCAGTCAATGCCTCCCTGGACATGACTGCAGTGATTGAACTCCCCGGAGAGGATTGGTTGGGGAGTGACATAGAACAGCTTATAGAGCTCTTGTCCCCAGGCCATAAAGGATGGTTAATTAACCTCAGGTCAGAGGAAGAGAATTCCCACACCCTTGCACTGGTAGAGTGGAGGGATGAGATGCCGGAAGAATTCATGGGTCAGAGTGTGCAGTCCCTAGGTAGGAAAACGTACCGCTTGGCGCACGCAAGGGCTATAAAGAAGGAACCTCCGCAAAAAAATAATGTATTTCCTCAGTTTAGGCCGATATGTATTCTTCTACATATTTTTGGTAAAAAAAAAAAATCGCAATAAGCGTATATTGATTGGTTTGCGCAAAAGTTATAGCGTCTACAAAATAGGGGATAGATTTATGGCATTTTTATTTTTTTTATTTTTTTTACTAGTAATGGCGGCGATCTGCGATTTTTATTGTGACCGTGACATTGCGGCGGACATATCGGACACTTTTGACACGTTTTTGGGACCATTCACATTTATACGGTGATTAGTGCTATAAAACTGCACTGATTACTGTGTAAATGTGACTGGCAGGGAAGGGGTTAACACTAGGAGGCGCTTAAGGGGTTAAAATGTTCCCTATTGAGTGATTCTAACTGTAGGGGGAGGGGACTCACAAGGGGAGGAGACCGATGTGTGTTCCTCTGTACTGGGAACACACATTGGTCTCCTCACCTCTGACAGGAGGTGGATCTGTGTGTTTACAAACACAGATCCACACTCCTGCCGTGATCGCGGGCAATCGCGGGTGCCTAGCGGACATCACGGCCGCCGGGCATGCGCACCGGGTCACGAGCGGTGCCGCGCGCGCGCGCCCCCTAGACAGCCGGGAAGAAAAGACATCATATGACGTACACCCAGAGGGAGGGAGGGTTCCTGCCGGCATCATATGACTACGGCCCGGTAAGGAAGGGGTTAATATCCATACCAGACCTGAAGGGCCTGATATGGAATTTGGGGGGACCCCCACGTTATTTTTTTTTTGGTTCGGGGAACCCCTGACGTTTTTTTCAATTACTTTTATCTGTATTGCCAGGACCGACAATTCATTAACCACTTAACGACCGCTCACTGTATATATACGTCGGCAGAATGGCACCGACAGGCACAATCACGTAGAGCATACGTGATTGCCTTTGTATAGTTGGGGGGTCCAATCGGACCCCCCTCCTATACAGTGAGCGGTGGCTAAGTGTCCGGGAGCATTCCGGGATGAGGGGGCAGCCATTCGTTTCTGGCCACCCCCTCGCGATCGCTCCCGGCGAATGGAAATGCCCCCTCTGTCTGTGTCAGACAGAGGGAGCAGGAGGAAGTGATGTCATCTCTGGTGCGGCGCTCACATATACCGAGCGCCGTACAAGAGAAGACATCAGGTCAGTGCACACAACACTACACTGACACCAGGACACATAGGCACATAAATCGCCCCCCAGGCCCCCCCAGACACCCCAGATCACCCCCCAGATCACCCCCCCAGCCCCCAGTCACAGTGTCACTGATTGCAGTGACCATTTATTTAGTGATCACTGCAATCAGTGACATTTGTGACTGTAAAAGTGTCAGCCAAAGTTTAGTCTTAGGTCCAGTGTAGCCCCCTAACCCCCCCAATAAAGGTTTAACCCCCTGATCACCCCCCAGATAACCCTTTCACCCCCTATCACCACTGTCGCTAAGCGATCATTTTTCTGATTGCTGTCTTAGCGTCAGTGATGCCGATCGGCAGCCAGTAATTTTTTTAGGTTCGCCGCATGTTTTTATCGCATCAGGTACCCCAATATATTATCTAATAAAGGTTTAACCCCCTTGATCGCCCCCCAGGTAACCCTTTCACCCCCTATCACCACTGTCACTAAGCGATCGTTTTTCTAAACGCTGTCTTAGTGTCTGTGATGCAGATCGGTAGCCGGTAATTTTTTTTAGGTTCGCCGCAGGTTTTTATAGCGTCAGGTACCCCAATATATTATCTAATAAAGGTTTAACCCCCTTGATCGCCCCCAGGTAACCCTTTCACCCCCTATCACCACTGTCGCTAAGCAATCGTTTTTCTAAACGCTGTCTTAGTGTCGGTGATGCAGATCGGTAGCCAGTAATTTTTTTAGGTTCGCCGCATGTTTTTATAGCGTCAGGTACCCCAATATATTATCTAATAAAGGTTTAACCCCCTTGATCGCCCCCCAGGTAACCCTTTCACCCCCATCACCACTATCACTAAGCGATCATTTTTCTAAACGCTGTCTTAGTGTCGGTGATGCAGATCGGTAGCTGGTAATTTTTTTTAGGTTCGCCGCAGGTTTTTATAGCGTCAGGTACCCCCATATATTATCTAATAAAGGTTTTAACCCCCTGATTGCCCCTAGTTAACCCTTTCACCAGTGATCACCATATAAGTGTTACGGGTGACGCTGGTTAGTTAGTTTGCTTTTTATAGTGTCAGGGCACCCGCCGTGTATATAACCCAATAAAGGTTTAACCCCCTGATCGCCCGGCGGGTGATATCAATTAGGTTTTAGCGTCAGAGAGGGTCTGTGTCACACCCCTGGCAGCGTCAGGTTAGTGCCAGTAACGCTAACACCCACGCGTGAAGCATACACCCCCCTTAGTGGTATAGTATCTGAACAGATCAATATCTGATCTGATCAGATCTATACTAGCGTCCCCAGCAGTTTAGGGTTCCCAAAAACGCAGTGTTAGCGGGATCAGCCCAGATACCTGCTGGCACCTGCGTTTTGCCCCTCCGTCCTGCCCAGGCCACCCAAGTGCAGTATCAATCGATCACTGTCACTTACAAAACAAAAACACACATAACTGCAGCGTTCGCAGAGACAGGCCTGATCCCTGCGACTCCAGTGCTGTAGGAGGTGATTTCACCACCACAGTTAAAAAAAAAAAGCAAATATGCCGAAGCATTGGGGCAGCAGGGGCGGAGGAGCGATTTTGCTCCTAATGCCGCGTACATACGGTCGAAATTCCGACGGAGGCTTGCCCGTGGAAAAGTCCGACCATGTGTGTGCGGCATAACTTTTTTGCGGGAGGATGCCCCCATGCTTCGGCATATATAAATGGTGCGTGTATGCCCATCATTGGAAGTGGGTGGATGAAGGGCGGTATTCTAATGGTGGGCATACCCACCGATCAATCTCTTTTTTCGTTCAGCCAACTGGCTGCATGAAAAAAAAAGATTACAATACATGTCCAACAAGGACCAGCAACGTACTGGTATGTTGCTGGACTTTGAATGTTTATACAAGAACGATGCCTGCGGGTTTAGGTATCATCTTGGTATCATTCTTTTCAGCCTGCGGCCGGCTTTCATGTAAAAGCAATCCTAGCGGCTAATTAGCCTCTGGACTGCTTTTACAAGCAGTGGGAGGGAATGCCCCCCCCCGGATATAAAAAGCGCCATTGGGAAATTGGGAAAGCATTTTATCACACCGATCTTGGTGTGGTCAGATGCTTTGAGGGCAGAGGAAAAATCTAGGGTCTAGAAGACCCCAGTTTTTTCAAAAAAAGAGTACCTGTCACTACCTATTGCTATCATAGGGGATATTTACATTCCCTGAGATAACAATAAAAATGATAAAAAAAAAAAAATACTTGGAAGGAACAATTTAAAAATAAAAGAAAAAAGCAAAATTAATAAGAAAAAAAAAAGAAAAAAAAAAAGCACCCGTCCTGCCCTGCTCTTGCCCAATGGCGAACGCAAGCGTCGGTCTGGCGTCATATGTAAACAGCAATTGCACCATGCATGTGAGGTATCACCGTGAAGGTCAGATCGAGGGCAATCATTTTAGCAGTAGACCTCCTCTGTAAATCTACTGGGGTAACCTGTAAAGGCTTTTAAAGGCTTTTAAAAATGTATGTAGTTTGTCGCCAATGCGCGTTTGTGTGAAATTTTAAAGCATGTCGTGTTTGGTATCTATGTACTCGGCCTAAGATCATCTTTTTTATTTCATCAAACATTTGGGCAATATAGTGTGTTTTAGTGCATTAAAATTAAAAAAAGTGTATTTTTTAACCCAAAAAATGCGTTTGAAAAATCGCTGCGCAAATACTGTGTAGAAAAAAAAATGCAACACCCACCATTTTAATCTGTAGGGCCTTTGCTTTAAAAATATATAAAATGTTTGGGGGTTCAACATAATTTTCTTGCAAAAAAAAAATGTTTTCATGTAAAGAAAAAGTGTCAAAAAGGGCTTTGTCTTCAAGTGGTTAGAAGAGTGGATGTAAGCTTCCTAATGTTGTGTATAAAATGCCAGAACAGTTCAAAACCCCCCCAAATGACCCCATTTTGGAAAGTAGACACCCCAAGTTATATACTGAGAGGCATGTCGAGTCCATGGAATATTTTATATGTTGACACAAGTTGCGGAAAAACGACAATTTTTTATTTTTTTTTGCACAAAGTTGTCACTAAATGATATATTGCTCAAACATGTCATGGGCATATGTGGAATTACACCCCAAAATACATTCTGTTGCTTCTCCTGAGTACGGGGATACCACATGTGTGAGACTTTTTGGGAGCCTAGCCACGTACGGGACCCCAAAAACCAATCACCGCCTTCAGGCTTTCTAAGGGTGTAAATTTTTGATTTCACTTCTCACTGCCTATCACAGTTTCGGAGGCCATGGAATGCCCAGATAGCACAAAACCCCCCCAAATGACCCCATTTTGGAAAGTAGACACCCCAAGCTATTTGCTGAGAGGTATTGTGAGTATTTTGCAGATCTCGCTTTTTGTCACAAAGTTTTGAAAATTGAAAAAAAATATATATATATATATATATTTTCTTTCTTCATTTTCAAAAACAAATTAGAGCTGTAAAATACTCGCCATGCCTCTCAGCAAATAGCTTGGGGTGTCTATATTCCAAAATGGGGTCATTTGGGGGGGTTTTGTGCGATTTTGGCATTTTATGGCCTTCGAAACTGTGATAGGTAGTGAGGAGTGAAATCAAAAATTTGTGCCTAGAAATCCTGAAGGCGGTGCTTGGTTTCGGGGTCCCGTACGCGGCTAGGCTCCTAAAAAGTCCCACACATGTGGTATCCCCGTACTCAGGAGAAGCAGCAAAATGTATTTTGGGGTGAAATTCCACATATAACCATGGCATGTGTGAGCAATATATCATTTAGTGACAACTTTTTGTAATTTTTTTTTTTTTTTTTGTCATTATTCAATCACTTGGGACAAAAAAAATATATTCAATGGGCTCAACAGGCCTCTCAGCAATTTCCTTGGGGTGTCTACTTTCTAAAATGGGGTCATTTGGGGGGGTTTTGTGCTATTTTGGCATTTTATGGCCTTCGAAACTGTGATAGGTAGTGAGGAGTGAAATCAAAAATTTGCGCCCTTAGAAATCCTGAAGGCGGTGCTTGGTTTCCGGGGGGCCCGTACGCGGCTAGGCTCCCAAAAAGTCCCACACATGTGGTATCCCCGTACTCAGGAGAAGCAGCAAAATGTATTTTGGGGTGAAATTCCACATATAACCATGGCATGTGTGAGCAATATATCATTTAGTGACAACTTTTTGTAATTTTTTATTTTTTTTTTAGTCATTATTCAATCACTTGGGACAAAAAAAAAAATTCTATGGGCTCAACATGCCTCTCAGCAATTTCCTTGGGGTGTCTACTTTCCAAAATGGGGTCATTTGGGGGGGGGGTTTGTACTGCCCTGTTATTTTAGCACCTCAAGAAATGAGATAGGCAGTCATAAATTTAAAGCTGTGTAAATTTCAGAAAATGTACCCTAGTTTGTAAACTCTATAACTTTTGCGCAAACCAATAAATATACGCTTATTGACATTTTTTTTACTAAAAACATGTGGCTGAATACATTTTGGCCTAAATGTATGACTACAATTGAGTTTATTCGATTTTTCTTATAACAAAAATTAGAAAATATCATTTTTTTTCAAAATTTTCGGTCTTTTTCCGTTTATATCGCAAAAAATAAAAATCGCAGAGGCAATCAAATACCATTAAAAGAAAGCTCTATTTGTGGGAAGAAAAGGACGCAAATTTCGTTTGGGTACAACATTGCATGTCCGCACAATTTACAGTTAAAGCAACGCAGTGCAAAATTCTGAATTCACCTCTGGTCCTTTAGCTACCAAATGGTCCGGGGCTTAAGTGGTTAATAGCCGTGAGTAGTTTTAAATTACTTTTTTTCCTTTAGAAATGACATTTTGTGCAGGGACAGTTCTAAACACGGGAAACATGCGCTACTTTACAGGCATACTATAGACACCCCCCCCAGGTACGAAATTTAAAGGAATATTTCACTTTTATTGTTTCACTTTAAGCATTATTAAAATCACTGCTCCCGAAAAAACGTTAGTTTTTAAAACTTTTTGTTGCATTGATACATGTCCCCTGGGGCAGGACCCGGGTCCCCAGACACTTTTTATGACAATAACTTGCATATTAACTGTTAAAATTATCACTTTTGATTTCTCCCATAGACCTTTAAAGGGTGTTCCGCGGCTTTTCGAATTTGCCGCGAACACCCCAAATTGTTCGCTGTTCGCCGAACGGGCGAACAGCCAATGTTCGAGTCGAACTCATGTTTGACTCGAACATAAAGCTCATCCCTAGTGCAGAGACGCTGGGGACAGATGCAGCATCGGACCGATGCTGCATCCACCTAGGTAAGTATAATGGGAGAAAAAAAAGCAAAACTCATACTTCTCTTTTAACGGGAATTTCATCCTCAAGGAGTTAGAGCTGCATGATTAATTGTTAAAGAATAAAAAATCTTGATTCTACCCCCCCTCCCAATCTTAAAACAGCTTTTTCGATTCTATGTAACAAGTGCAGAGTTCTCTGCTCACTTCTGGCAGCTGACAAAAAATACAAAATCCAGGCAGCTTGCAAAGTTTATCTCAACATCAGAGATAACTATAAACAAAGTAACATTTCATTCTTAGAGCAAAGGAATGATCTTCGGTCTGTAAATGAGGTCAGTTTAACCACTTAAAGACTAAACCTTTTACCGACACTTGCTTACAAGTTAAAATCAGTATTTTATGCTAGAAAATTACTTAGAACCCCCAAACATTATATAAATTTTTTTTTAGCAGAGACCCTAGAGCAGTGATGGCAAACCTTGGCACCCCAGATGTTTTGGAACTACATTTCCCATGATGCTCATGCACTATGCAGTGTAGTTGAGCATCATGGGAAATGTAGTTCCAAAACATCTGGGGTGCCAAGGTTCACCATCACTGCCCTAGAGAATAAAATGTCGGTCGTTGCAATATTTTATGTCACACTGTATTTGCACAGCGGTCTTTCAAACGCATTTGTTTTGGAAAAAATACACTTTATTGAATAAAAAAATAAATAAACAGTAAAGTTAGCCCAATTTTTTGGTATATAGAGGTTACCCTGTGAGAGAGAATTATGATCTTTATTCTAAGCAAAAAAAATTGTGATTCTCATTTTAGAATCGTGCAGCTCTACAAGGAGTTCAGATACAGGTAGCTGGTAGCGGGATCAAGGGCAATAGCCTGCTCACGGGATACAGATACAGGTAGCGGGTTAAGGACGTTGCAGAAGACAAGTAGCTGTTCCTCAAGAATGGCACACAGGTCAAAACACTAAAACAACACAAGACTCCTGAGGATGAGCCTAATACCCTCCCAGTAGCCGGTATCAGTTGGAGACTTAATTATGGAACCTGCAGGCTTCTGGGGACACCTGGTGAAATTTCACGAAGGAACCAAGCCTCTGGTAGAACCAGCACAATGTTCCATAAGGGAACCTGATGCATCCTATTCTATATAATGATTCCAAGCATTTTAAAGACCCACAGGACTGCCACTACAAGAACCCCCCCCCCCTGATTCTGATGATTGAAGAAGGGCAGGCAGATGGGACAACTTCACTCTCCAGCTGACCTTTCTTAAATGACTTCCCAGAGGCCCTCTGTCCCTACCCCTGCGACTCCTCTGTACCATTTGACCAGTGACCTTCTATCAAGTAGGGCTTGCACTATCACCTTATATGTTGACCCTTTCCAGGGGCTATTCCTCCCCTTAGTCATGTAGACCCTCCATCCATTTTATCTTCCTGTATAGGGAGTGAGCCTTGTAACCCTAGGACAGGAAGCGTGTTACTGGTGGGATTATCAAGGTGTAAAAAAAAAAAAACAACACAAAGAAGAAAAGCCTGAAAAAAAACCAAAACAAATGCAGCCACCAAATCCAAGGGCTGGTAAGTGGCAGTATTTTTTTTTTTATATATATGCTTTAAGGCACCATGTGCCAATGCACAAAAGAATGGGCATTAACATGCAAGAAATTGGGCCCTTAAAACGAAACATTTTGTGAAAAAGATCAGCCATATCCATAAAGCTCTGTGACACGTGAATCAAATGGATCTAGGACAAATACCATACCAGGCAGACCAATTCATTCCTCTGTAGCCTCAACACATGGAGTTGCCACTGTTTCATTTGGTGCCCGTTCATCCCTAGATCATACCACAAGCCTTGGCCAATTTTGGAATATCTCAAACGTCTCATCGAAGATCAAACCAGCATCTAAAGATTAGATTTTCCATACCATTTCATCCCATACTCTGGATTAATAGTAAAACCTTGTCTTTTTTTCTACATTAAACTTTATCAGTGTACTGAAATTCTGCATGGTAGCAAGGAGGTTGCCTGGCAACAATGGGATCCTTGGTAGGGCCGAAGCAGTGTGGCCATTTGAGGACTGAGCTGTAAGGATGAATTAATAGAAAGCAGGGTATTGTCAGAACAAGAGGTTGCAAAATGCAATAAAGAGCGCATAAAACTATTAAAGGCAATAATAAAGAAAAGGACATCATCTAGAAATTGGAGTCAGGTTTAGGTGAATGTAATTACAGGGAAAGGCCATAGGGGCATGGGGAAATGCCATAGAGGAGAGCAATATGACACAGACAGGGAAAAGAACATGCTGTCCAGGTAGAGGTGGCCATAAAGAATCTAAAAAAAAAGCTTTACAACAAGAAGAGTTTGTAACTGAAAGTTTATTTTCAACCACTTCCTGACCGGAGCACTTTTTGCGATATGGCACTGCGTCGCTTTAACTGACAATTGTGCGGTCGTGCGATGTTACACCCAAACAAAATTTACTGCTCACTGATTGGTTGCTAGAGGTTACTGGACAACCTTACCACTCACTAATTGGTTGCTAGAGGTTACTGCACATTATTGCTGATCACTGATTGGGTGCTAGAGACAGTATACGGCTATTTACATATTAATGCTTTTTCTATGTACATATCAATGCAGGTTATTTACATGTAAACACAGGGTCTGCAGGTGAGTCATCTGTACATGGCAATAGGGCAGAGCTGAGCAGCATTAGTAACAGAACTTCACACTGGGATATTGGGACAAAGCACGGGACTAAAACTTCAAGGGACAAGGGAATTTAAACTGGGATAGTTGGCAAGTATGAGGCAGCTGCTTTGGGCCCCACAACAATGATGGGGCCCGGGGCAGCTTCCCCTTTTGCCCTGCCTTAAAGATGGCCCTGGTGGGAGGACTTTGGGATGACGGTGGCCAGTGGTAATAGAAAATGCCTCAGTGTCATTGGGAATTGACAAAGTTGCAAACAGTTTGAGTAAAAATATTACATAGCAACTGTGATCAGTTGGAAGAGGAATAGTGCTCATCATTTGTAATAGTTGGAGAAATAGTGCCTCATCGTTGGTGTCAGCGAGAGGAATAGTGTCCCATCATTGGTGTCAATGAAAGGAATAGTGCTTCATCGTTGGTATCAGCCTCACTGTGCCCATTAAATGGTCTCTCTGTGCCAATCAATTTCAGCCTCACTGTGCCCATCAATTGCAGCCTCACTGTGCTCATCATATGCAGCCTCACTGTGCTCATCATATACAGCCTCACTGTGCCCATCAATTGCAGCCTCACTGTGCCCATCACAGTAGGCCAATCACATCCACATTTCAAGTTCCGTATTTATCGGCGTATAACACGCGCCGGCGTATAACACGCACCCCAAGTTTAGGAGGGAATTTTAAGGAAAAAAACTTTTAGAAGGGAAGTTCAAGGAAAAAAAACTTACATTTAAATGCAGCCTTGTCCATCCATCATTGCAGCCTTGCCCAGTGTCCATCTGCAGCCTTGCCCAGTGTCCTTGCAGCCTTGCCCAGTGTCCTTGCAGCCTTGCCCAATGCATTTGCAGCATTGCCCTGTGTCCTTGCAGCCTTGCCAGTCTCTTTCGATATTTGAAATTGGCGCCGATTTCCGCTGTGGAGAGGAGCGAGCGGAGCCGAGGGTACTTCGGCTAGACTTGGCTCCTCTCGCAGTCCCGCCCATCTCCACTGATTACGCCGCTGACATACAGAAAGCTGAGTGTAGTTCGGCTAGACTCGGCTCTGCTCACAGTCAGGGGTGGGACTGCGAGAGGAGCCGAGACTAGCCGAAGTACACTCGGCTTTGTGTATGTCAGCGGCATAATCAGTGGAGATGGGCGGGACTGCGAGAGGAGCCGAGTAAAGCCGAGTGTACTTCGGCTCCTCTCGCTCGTTTCAGTGGGGGGATCGGCGGGGGATCGGCGTATAACACCCACCCACGATTTTCCCCTGATTTTAAGGGGAAAAAAGTGCGTGTTATACGCCGATAAATACGGTAAAATAAACGAAAACCACTTAACATAAGTTGTCCTCCTCAGAGTCCTTTTTTACATCAGGTGTCCCAATCAGAGTCCCCATTTACAGCAGGTACCCCCTTTACATCAGGTGTCCCAATCAGAGTCCCCCTTTAAAACAGGTGCCCCATCAGCATCCTCCTTTACATCAGGTGTCCTCCTCAAAGTCACCCTTTACATCAGGTGTCCCAATCAGAGTCCCCCTTTACACCAGGTGTCCCCATCAGCGTCTCCCTTTACATCAGGCTTCCCCATCAGAGTCTTCCTTTAAATCAGGTGCCCCCCTTTACATCAGGTGTCCCCATCAGAGTCCCCCTTTACATCAGGCATCCCCATCAGCGTCCAACTTCACATCATGTATCACCCCCCCCCCTCATATTCACATCAATTCCCCCTCCATGCACCTTCAGACCGGCCAGGATGAGTCACTCAAGAAACCGGAAGTAATGCCGCGGGACCCACCAATCACAATCCACAACAGGGAACAATGCTACAGTGGGAGTGTTCAGAGCACAGAGCTCTGCGCCCCGAGGACATTCTAAAGGAAGCCAATAGAGCTTCTTGTTTGCAATCATGTGATTGAAAACATGTCATGCTTCCGATAGCACCTGTGTGTCCGGCGTCCTGCACACTCTTAATGGGCCATTATTTTTATTTATTTTTTAATGATGAGTAGCGCCTGTGCCCCCTATTGATGCGCCGCCACTGATCCAGCCCCTGGGCCACAATTTGGAGACCACTGGTATAAAGAAAGGGCACAAGCAGATATTTGTCTTAGAAATTCAATGTTCTTTCGATTTTTTTTTTATTGTACTATTCATGTGGACAGATTGTTTTTACCGTGCAAGGGATATACTGTATTAATGCGGTATGGTTTTGTAACAGACTATGTGTATTGAATACAAACATATTTGTCAAGACAAGGGCAAAGATCATCTCATGTGTGTGAGTTCCTATGCTAGAGTTTTAATAAGGGATTTCCACATGACATTTGGTTTATCTCTTACTTGTTCTATGGCAGAGCATGTAAGAAGGTTATTTCAGTTTATAAGCAGAATGCACCCCTTGCACAATAAAGGAATTACATTGTGACAATTGTGAGGCTCACTGTTCCTAGCTGCAGGCTCCTTTGTACAACCTTATACTGTGCTGTCATTGTTCATTCCCACTCCATCCCATTCATCGGAACGTAACGTCGCCTACTTCTCAATGTGCTTTAGAGTGAGTGCAGGGAGGCCAAGGCTAAGAGTTGGGTAATTAATCCAAGGTGTAGACATGAAATGTGTTGAACTGTAAAGTCATGGAATGCATCATTTAAAGTTTTTTCAAGATAAAACCTAAATAGAATTTTTTTTTTTTGTGTGTTGAATTCTCCCACCAATGTTACAGCAACCTTTCCTCCCGGATTTCTTTTGTTGGAGGACTCCGCTCCTTCTGTTCTTTATCATTCTGTATATTAGTGCTTATCCTAGATACTGTCCTGGCAGGGAATGTCCTGTGACTGGCTGTGATAAACAAATTATTTCAGCTCTGCACTTTTTTCCTGTTTCTAATTCCTTATTGATTTGTTTGTCAGAAAAAAACTTCTCTTGTTTGGAAAATACCAGGAAGCGCACTGAAATCATCCCGTCTTGTATTTCAAAAAATGAATGCTTTTATCTAAGCAATTTGACATAGCATGCAATGGAATCTACAAAACAAGAACTAAGAGGATCATTAAAAACATGTATTTCTATGGCCCACTTATCTCGCTGTTATGGATTTGAGAAAAATATGACTGACTGACAATCAGAGAAACCTTCACCCCTATCGGTTCTATGAATATAAAGCAGCAATAAATATATCAGAGTTTTTATCTTATAAGAAGCGATGTCCTTCTAAAGTGGGAAATTTCAAGTAGGGGCCCTGCCCCAGGTGGTGACGTTGAGTGACAGTTCTGTAATAATGTATGAATCTGAATTTATAATCAGCCCAGCCTTTCCAACACTTTTGTGAAGGCAGAGTTAGCTTCTTTAAGCTCCTTTATTTATTATTAATTACCGGTACTTACTGTATATAGCACCGTCAATTTACGCAGCACTTTACATATATATTATATATTCAAATTAGTCTGTGCCTTCAAGGATCTTACAATATAAGGTCCCTAACTCACAATCATACATAGAAATACTAGGGCCAATTTGAACAGGAGCCAATTAACCTACCAGCATGTCTTTGGCAGGGCTGGTGCAAGGTTTTTGACACCCTAGGCAAAACCTAATTTTGCCGCCCCCATTGGCTCCACACCCTTTGCCCTGCCCATGTGACAGGCGTAGATACCCGCAGATAATGCGGCTATTAGACATGTGCAATTCATTTAGTTTCTAATTACCGTATTTTTCGCTCCATAAGACGCACCTGACCATAAGACACACCTAGGTTTTAGAGGAGGAAAAAAATAAAAAAACAATTCTGAACCAAATGGTGTACTAAAATATTTAATATTATAGTACTAGTATAGGTGGGTGGTGGACACACAGCAATTCCCCCCCCCCCTATCAAATCAGCTCAGCTACACTATACCTGGGTGGTGGTGGTGGGCACAGCAACCTCCCCCACTTCCCAGATCAGATCAGGGTGGCAGGGCAGACACAAACACCCCTTCAGCCTCTTCTATCGCAGCAGCTCAGGTGACTGGGCAGTGCATACCATGCTTGCCCACACCTCCCACCCCCTTATTACCAGCTTACCTCAGGCAGCGGAGGACACTGCCATTACAATGCACAACCCCCTCTGGCTGGCTGTCTGGCTCTCAGCCTCAGATGCACCCGGGCAGCAGCTAGGAAGAACGACAGGGGACATACTGTAGTTTGCAGCAGCAGCTTCCAGTGGAAAGAGCAGGAAGTGAGACTGGACCAGACCACTGCGCCGGGGGGTGTTTCGGCTGAAAAGAAAAAACAGCAAGGGCTCCTGCTTCTTTCGGAACAGTGTCAGATTTGGCGGGTGTCAACTGACCTGGGTGTGGAGCGCACCCCCATAACAATGCCACTGACACCCCCCATGTTTTGGCACCCAGAGCAGACCGCCTCCCCCGCTCCCACTTGGTATGCCCCTGCAAGGATCTGCCTCACATCCTGTCCTCTCTCCTCCACAGAGAATCCGAGTGCCGATATTCTGATGCGGCTGCGACGGAGGGGGCGGTGCCTCGACAGTATTCGCTCCATAAGACGCAGGGACATTTTCCCCCATTTTTTGGGGGGAAAAAAGTGCGTCTTATGGTGCGAAAAATACGGTAGTTTTTCACGAATTTAGAGAAATTCGTTAATTCCGAAATGTCCGAATTTTCGGATTTCCGAAATTTCGAATTTTTGAATTTTCGAATTTTCGAATTTCCAAATTTCTGAAATTCGGATTTTCGAAAATTTGGAAATTTCTGAAATTCGGATTTTCGGAAATTCTGAATCTCCAAAATTCGGAATTTCGAAATTTCGAAAATTGGAAATTTCGAAAATTGGAAATTTCGAAAATTCGAGATTTGAAAATTCGAAATTGCGAAATTCGAAAATCTAAAATGGGAAATTTGGAAAGTTGAATTTCCGAATTCTGAATTTTTAGAATTTCCGAAAATTCGTTTTTTTTTTTTGTTTTTTTTGCTTTTTTCGGAAATTCGAAAAATTCGTTTTTTTCGTTTTATTCGTTTTTTGGAAATTCGGAATTCCGAATTTCCTGAATTTTCGAAAAAAGCAAAAAAACGAAAACGAAAAAAACAAATTTTTCAAATTTCCCGAATTTCCGAAAAAAGCAAAAAAACTAAAAATACAAAAACAAAAAAAAACACATTTTAGCGGCTATCTATGCACGGAAGTTGGTGCAAATACCTGTATTATACAGGTATCTGCACCCCCTCCCCCCTGAAAGGTGCCAAATGTGACACCGGAGGGTTCCAAAAAGCGGAAAGTTCAATTTTTGGGTGGAACTCTACTTTAAAGTGATTGTAAACCTGAAACATAAAATATGAACAAAGCATATCCCTCTATAGTGTGTACAGTACTTGTCTCAATCCAGAACACGAGTGTCATTTTCTGTTGTCTCCTTCCTCTGCTATTAGCATCCCTGTCAATGGTCCCAAAAAATGCCATAAATCTATCTAATATTCGCTTATCGTGTTTTTTTTTTTTTTTTTACCAAAAATATGTAGAAGAATATGTATCGGCTTAAACTGATGAAGAAATTCTTTTTTGTTTAGATTTTTTTGGGTATATTCATTATAGCAAAAAGAAAAAAAAATTGGTTTTTTTTTCAAAATTATCGCTCTTTTTTTGTTTATAGTGCAAAAAATAAAAATCGCAGAGGTGATCAAATACCACTAAAAGAAAGCTCTAATTGTGGGGAAAAAAAGGACGTCAATCACCTCTGAGGTTTTTATTTTTTGCGCTATAAACAAAAGAACAGCAACAATTAAAAAAAAAAAAAACACTATCTTTTACTTTTTGCTATAATAAATACCGGTATCCCAATTTATAAAAAACAAAAACAAATTTTTTCCTCAGTATAGGCCGATATGTATTCTACATATTTTTGGTAACAAAAATCGCAATAAGCGTATATTGATTGGTTTGCGCAAAAGTTATAGCGTCTACAAAATAGGGGATAAATTTATGGCATTTTTTTATTATTATTTTTTTTTATTAGTAATGGCGGCGATCTGCGATTTTTATCGTGACTGCGACATTATGGCGGACACATCGGACACTTTTGACGCTATTTTGGGACCATTGTCATTTATACAGCGATCAGTGCTATAAAAATGCACTGATTACTGTGTAAATGACATGGCAGGGAAGGGGTTAAACACTAGGGGGGCAATGAAGGGGTTAAGTGTGTCCTAGGGAGTGATTCTAACTGTGTGGGGGATGGGCTACAAGTGACATGACAGAGATCACTGCTCCCGATGACAGGGAGCAGTAGATCAGTGTCCTGTCACTAGGCAGAACAAGGAAATGCCTTGTTTACATTGGCATCGCCCCGTTCTGCCTCTCCGTGACACGATCGCGGGCCGCCGGCGAACATCGAGTTTGCGGGTCCCGCGGGCACGGCCACGGAGAGCGCGGCACGTGCAAGCGACTTCTTAAAGGGGACGTACAGGTACGTCCATGTGCCCACCACTGCCATTGTGCCGATGTATAACGGCGTGCATCGGTTGGCAAGTGGTAAGACATATCCAGGCTAAATGTTATCACAGGGTATGAAAATACATAGCTTTCTTGCTTGTCATACTGAGATTCTCTTATTATCAACATGCTTATTGTCAGCACATGAACTGATTGACTCCTTGTGCTGCTTCTTTCTCTCACACTCCAACCCTGCTGTAAAGGGACTGTTATAGGCTGAGATCAAATGTTATTTTTGGGGGGTTTTCGCCTTTCTTTCCGCATTATGGAGAGGGCACAATACACATACAGGTAATACAATCCAGTTAATGATTCAGGTAGCAGTGTGAAATCCATGAATTCATTACATTACTGAAATCTTTTCTAATATCGAAGCAGAATTCTAACGTGATCGATTTACACAGCGGGAGGAATTTCTGCAGCTTCAGGGGCTTATCCTAATAAATAAAAATGAAATGTGTTTATCTCATGAGCCTGTGAATATCGACCCATGCATGTAATAGTCCCAGGGGCTGTTTTTTTTTTTTTAAGTAACCCAATCAAGAAACAAATATGAAATAAGAAACAAATATAATTCCTTACTTTTTTTCCACGGAGGAGATTTTCCTTTACTTCCTGTCTCGAGACACAGGAAATGAGAGGAGATGCTACATGCACTCGGGTGTAGCCAGATGCCATGCTGGCCGTGTGTAATTCTCTGCTTGTTCTTTTCCTGCCTGGAGCTGTCTACAGAGCAGCAGTGGGCCAATGAGCGGAAAGTGGATGATGCAGCGGCTGCAGGGGATCATGGGACATGTAGTTCCCAAGAAGTGCTGCGCTGTGGAGGCCAATGGGATGCAACCTACAAAGGACTTCAACATCCAGAGATCACCAGCAATTGTAGGAGGGGAGAGAGACTTTTTCCCGGGCAGCTCTTCGAAAGTTGGAGTCTATTACAAGGGAAAGTGGAGCAGTGCTGACCTGCTGCTTGGACCTGCCAGTGCTGCTCCAGAGGGACAACCACGGAAGGCCAGTGCACAGGAACCAGAGCCGTGGGCTGAGAACTGAGACACTTAGAGCCTCTTGTGTGGTGGACTGTGGGGTACAGAACTGCAGCTCCTACTTGTCTGTGCCCACATTCAGAGAGACTAGACCTGAGAGACCCTGAGGACTGAGCCACAGAAAGGTCTGTGACCAGATCTGGAGAGACCGGTTTCCATGTGAGTGCCTACACCAAATGGAACAGAGTTTTGTGGGGATCTGATGGTAAGGACCAAGTCACCGGGGATAACAGAGCGACAAGCATTCTGGACCAGTTCCGTTGTGTACCAGGAGTGTGCTTATCCCATTACTGTCTACAGTTAATGCCAGTAGAGACTTTACTTAGTAGCCCAACAGTCATCTGCTGCATGCAGTTTTAAAGAGTCAGTAACAAGTGCACCACTGTATGGAGGGGCCCCAACGCTAGCTACAGTGCCTTGAAAAAGTATTCATATCCCTTGAAATTTTTCACATTTTGTCATGTTACAACCAAAAACTTGTGTATAAAATAACCCCGCGCTGCCTCTGTGCAACTAGCAGCTAACACGGCTAATTAGATAATAGCTGTAAACTAAGATTGTAAAAAAGTTTAGCGCTTAGATGTCCTGATCAGAAAGGTGAAAAAAACTAACTAAAATGAGTGAAGGGGTGTAGACCCCAAAGTAAGAGAATAATCACTGTGACAGTGAAAACAATGTAAAAATTTCAGTGCAAACATAGAATCTACACATAACCCATATAATCAACTTTAAAGTCCATATATATTGCAAAATAAAAAGTCCACTGTGTATCCACACAGAAAATGTGAAAAAAAGAACACCAACAACTCCAAAGTATTCTGAAAACTTCTGAATGGTGAACGGGAACTGTTGTATAAATTGTGCCGACCCACCACCGATAGGAGTGCAAGCTTACCGGATGTTTTGAACTCAGGGGAACATACATTTCCGAGAGTCAAATCAGGCTTGTGTTGTCAACCGACAGGGTGGAAACTTGGAAATCCTCGGTGGTTAAACCATATGGCATCCAGACATCCGTGAGGACACGATCCACACAATCCATGGAGAGGGATGATTCAACAGTGAATGGTATCAAACTCGCGCCAATATTGCAAGGAATTTATAGGGGAATAAGAGAAGAAGAAGGCCATATTGTGTGATTCCATATAAAATTTGTACAAAGAAATTTATTAAAGCTCTTAAACTTACATTTAGCAGAAGCTTTAAAACGCTTAGGTAAAAATGTGGCGGCAGTGGAGTCCTCCCCAGTGGCCATAATTCTCCTTTAAATTATTCATGTATGTGCAGCCATCAACTTATTTAGCCAGGTGCATCAGAGGGGACATCCGACATAGTGGGTTACAAAGTCAGGGCAAAACAGAGGACCCATCATAACAGGTGGCTCCTGCGGGGGTAAGCACTACATGGGCATATATGCTCCAAATATGCTGCCAGAGGTTGGCAGAAAAATACCTGTAATGTCATGTATGTGTAGGTTTTAATCTATCCCTACTTTCTTGGCTATAGATACAATTTCTGGGAATTCTTTTCATCTCTTATATGTAGGTACCCAAATAAACTTCACATTACTTTAAAGCAGGGGTCTCCAAACTTTCTAAACAAAGCACCAGTTCACTATCCTTCAGAATTTATGGGGGCCAAGCTGTGCCCAGATGAAGATGGAAACGCCCCAGCATAAGTGGTCAATGGGAGGAGAAATCCCATCATTAGTGTCAGTAAGAGGAATAGTGCCCCATTGGGTGTCAATGGAAGGATTAGTGCTCCATCGTTGGATGTCAGTGAAAAATATAGTGAACCATCATTGGTGTCAGTGGAAGGAATAGAGCGCCATCATTGGTGTCAGTGGGAGGAATAGTGTCCCATCATTCTTGTCAGTGGAAGGAATAGTTCCCCATCATCGGTGTCAGTGGGAGGAATAGAGCGCCATCATTGGTGTCAGTGGGAGGAATAGTGTTCCATCATTGGTGTCAGTAGAAGGAATAGTTCACCATCATCAGTGTCAGTGGGAGGAATAGTGTCAGAGACCCAGCGCTGCTAACACTCATTTCTGGGTGTCAGCAATGCACGCACCCATGCGCATGCGCGCGCCTCTTCCAATCCCGTCACAAGGTGCCCTATTTAAACCTGGATCACCTGAGTGTCAGTGCTGGATTGTCTTTTCAGCTAGTACCTGTATCCCTGTCTGAAAACCTTATTATTGGATTGGTCTGCTCCTGAAGATACCTGGCTTGTTTTGACTACCCTTCTTGGATCTCCTTACCTGCTCTCCTGCCTCTGCCTGTTTTACTGACCACGGCCTGGACTTTGACCACGACCTTGCCTCTCGATTTGGTACCTCTCCACTAGCCCGCTGCTGAACCTCTGCCCTCACCTGCTTACTCTTCTGTATCTTCCCTGAACGGATCTGACGCCTGGTTTCTGCAGCACCTGTGCTTGAAGAGGGTTCCAGTGCCTCCCAATAACTTTATCTGAAACAAGAGGCACCTGTACCTTCTCGTGCCCCTGCATTCCCTGTTCTCACCTCCAGGGGGTACGGGGACCGGGATCGCACGAGAGGCCGCCCCCACTTCCTCGGCTCCGCTGTAAGGTACGTGACAAATAGTGCCCCATCATTAGTGTCAGTGGGAGAAACAGTGCCCCATCATTGGTGTTAATGGGAGGAATAGTGCCCAATCATTGGTGTCAGTGGGAGGAATAGTGCCCCATCATTGGTGTTGGTGGGAGGAATAGAGTCCCATCATTGGTTTCAGTGCAAGGAATAATGCCCCGTCATTGGTGTCAGTGGGAGGAATAGTGCCCCATCATTGGTGTCAGTGGGAGAAATAGTGCCCCATCATTGGTGTCAGTGGGAAAAATAGTGCCCCATAATTGGTGTTAGTGGGAGAAATAGTGCCCCATCAATAGTGTCAATGGAAGGAATAGTGCCCCATCAATAGTGTCAGTGGGAGGAATAGTGCCCCATTGTTGGTATCACTGTAAGGGCCCGGAATAATGCAAGCGAAGGGCCATATCTGTCCGAAGGGCTGCTGTTTGGAGAACACTGCTTTAAAGCATCCGCTCAAATGGATGTATTATAAAAAAAAATCTGCTCTTTGCAGCTGTCTGTACTTTTGCGCTACTCAGTTTAAACCTAAATGAGCCTTTAAATGTATTGCCTCTCAGGCGGACAGTTACAATTAAATATTTTTTAAAGTTAAAAAAGATGAGATGAAAGTGAATTTTAAATAGAAGATCCTCATATCTTGAAAGGGAGACTTAACTAAAAAGCCTTGCATTAATATTAATTTCTTTTTTTTTTCTTTTTTTTAGAACCACACAGCCAAACTCCCCTGTGTTCGGCATTGTCTGGAAGATTACATAGCAGGGAACAGAGCAGACAGGGAATCCTATAGAAACCGAACTCTCTGGATATTAATATTGCTGATTTGAAATGTTAATCTAGAATTGAAAGGTGAGACGATAATTCCTAAATCATCATGCAATTTAATTTTCGAGACTCGAGGAAATCTTACTAATGTGCAATGAAGTATGCCTGTAGCATTCTGGTTGGGCGCATGGACTGAATTCTAATTGCAGGAAGCCACCCGCTGGTGATTGGAGTTTGGATTCTTATGTTCTGTTCAGCTTTGGGCAGAAGGTCTCAATAAAAGATGTCTTAGAATTGGAGAGGGTGTGTAGAAGGGAAATTGAGTTAGGGCAAATTTAGCCATGCAAATGGGGTGCTAAAAATGCGCTGTTGAACCCCCACCCCCCTTAAAAGGTTGCAAAGGAATTTTTTATTTTGTAAAATAACAAACATCTCTATATTTACCTGCTCTGTGCAATGGTTTTGCAAAGAATGACCTTGAACCTCCTTTTCTTGGGCCCCCTGGGCCCTGCTGGTGCTCCTGGCTCCTTCTGGCTCCTCCTTTCTGTCCAGTGCACTCACAGGAGGCCCCTTCCCATGGGGGAATTAGTGCATGCTTGCTCCTGAGCACTGCTCCCTTGTCACTGGCATTGAATGACAGCACTGGGAGCCAATCAGTGGTGTATTTTGGTTTTGTGCTACCCTAGGCAAGGCTAAAATTTGGCACCCCTCCATCTAAATTTGTGTCACCCCAGCCTCTGTATACAGTTTTTTGTTTTGGGGTCTGATGAGGAAGCTGCAGCCATTCACAGTGAACAGCTGTGGCTTCCACATCAGACCCTGAGACATGATTTGTATCAGGCCACATATGTGGTCAATGGAGCAGAGGATGGGGTCAACAGGGCAGATAATGAGGCAGCACTGGTGGGCACTGATAAGAAGGCACTGATGAAGCTGCACTGATGGGCACTGATAGGTGGTACTGGTGGGCACTGATTGGCGGTACTGAAGAGAGCTAATAGGCAGCACTGATGGGCACTAATAAGCAGCACTGATGGGTACTGATCGGCAGCACTGGACCTGTAGACAGTAGAGGGGCGGTGTAAGGGGGGGGGGGGGCTGAGGACTTATATGATTATTTCACATTCTACTTGTTGTCTTCTTTTGATTGACAGCTTTATAATCTTAGTGAACCAAAATGTTACCTTGCAAAATTGAAACATAGAAGAGTGACAACAGAAGAAGACCAAGTGGGCGCATGCACGGGGCTCTGTGAATGGCTGCCTAAACCAAGAGCTCTGCTCCACCTGAAAACAGCGACACCCATATTTCAAGGCACGGTGAACGTTTTTTCAGCAAAATTGCTGTGAAGGTACCCGAGAGGCTCGGGAATAACCCCACCAACATTTTTTAATTTTTGGGGGGCATATTTAGCGGCAATTAAGCCTGTTATTAACGGCCGAAAAATCCAAAATGGCCACCGCAGCAGGGCTTACAGTCCCCAGTGTAATTTACCTCACAGAGAACAAACCTGTAATTGACTCAGCTGAGCGAAATTTTACCTCAGATACCCAGGCTGGTCTCCAAAAAGGTACTTCTCCCCTCACAAATCCCCACTGTATCCCATGTACATCAGAATATATCTGGCTCTAACTATCCTAATAGAGGGAATATCTCTACTGCTCCAAACAGTGCATCTATGTCAGATAATCTCCTCAGAGATCAGTCTTTTCAAATAGAAGACCTTTTCCAGAGGTTTTCTGAATTACTGGATAGGGGACTCAAACAGCCGCAAAAATTACAGGGGATCTGAAATCTGATTTTCAAAAACTTGGAGCAAGAATAGATATAATTGAACATAAATTTGAAGAAACAGTCTTGGTTTCAAATCAACATTCTATGCAATTATCTACAATCCAGGAAAAACGTTATTACGCAAATTCCAGAATTGACAACCTCGAAAACAGGTCCCGAAGGTATAACATCAGAATAAGAGGATTACCTGAAATGGTGCTAGATGTTACTTCTGTAGTTCAGGATCTAATCAAGTCATTATTGCCTAACGTCCCTCAGCAACGTCTTGAACTAGACAGGGCTCATAGAGCCCTTGGACCCCCCCAGGAAGGACGGTAAACCTAGAGACATTATTGTAAAACCTCATTACTATTCCATAAAGGAAAAAGTCATGAAACAAGCTAGATCTACTTCCCAAGTTTTGTGCCAGTGACACCCTGTCCGGCTATTTGCAGATTTATCTCCCTCCACAATCCAATAAAGAAGATCAATAAAATCACTATTGCTTGTGTAGCGATACCCACAGTTAAGAGGGCTGCCTGATTGATTTAGGCCCTGTAGTGCACCGCTGTCAACCCCTGGCAATCTGCTCTAACCTCTTGTGGCACAGTTAGTAAAGGGGATGATAGATTCTGCAATCACTCTATGATTCTCTATGACACAATCCCACCGTGAGGCACACAATAATAGTATAGTGCAGTAAATGACACTGACAACCAGAATACTTAACTCTAATATTTTACTGTTAATAAAGATTTGGATAAGAAACAATCATGCAATAACAGTTGAAGAGCCCTGCAATGTAAGTACACTTGTGAAAACAGCAAACGTTCAATAATATGGCATACAAGTTATCAGACCCCGCTGCAGCTATCCTCCCTCGTGGACAATATGGCGCCCAGCAATGTCCTATACTACCCAGTCAGGCCTGACTATAACTTGGGGTATAGTTCGGGGGTAGACAATGTTTGCTAGCAAGAACGGTGGTGCACTTTAAGAACAATTTGTAACCGAATAGGGAAAACCGATGATAGATAACTCCAAAATACCAGGGAGACTAATAACTCAGTTCTGTGGATAGTCTCCCCAGAGTTTTAATTGCAATACTGGATGGCCCTGAATACAGTTAGTGGGCTTAGAAATACTATGGTGCAGTTCTGAGCAGGTGCTCTCTCACCCAACCGGACCAGTCCTTGTCCGTTTCTTCTGTCACTGTGACTCGATTCACAGTATCCACGATCCCGGGTCTTCGGTCCTTCTGGTGACAGTGCTTAACAACCGGATCAGACGTTCAGCGGGTTCCTCAGTGGACCGGAAGGCTCTTTGGAAAAGCACAAGTCCCAGGCTTCAGGCATTGTACGCGCAGCAGTTCAACACAGGGATCCTCTTGCAGGGAGGGCGGTGTCCAAAGAGAAGGACGTGAGCTCCGCCTCTCCCTTATAAAGTCCACCCCAGCAGTCCTTGCGCGGGGCAATGCACTCTGGGGGTTCCTTAAGGCGTGCTGGGAACTGTAGTCTCTTGGGGTTAAAAAAAACGATACCCCGCTACACTTGTTTTGACGCAGAAAGATATCAAATACAGATGGAATTTCCCTTTTGCAGTCAAGTTTTCTCTGACTGGAAGATCTTATTCCTTCACCCCCTCCAAGAAGTCGAACGTATTCTACTCAAGCTTAAACTCATCTCTCATGAAGCGGACATGGACACCTCTATACCCAGCCAGCACTGGTTCTACCAAAAGACCTACCCCAACAAGCCCACAATCTTCTATTTGGAGCAAAGGAAAGATGAAAAAACTCAAGGACAATGGTCCCACCTGACTGTAATATTTTTTTATTCTGTTCCACATCTTCATTTTTTTCTATCTCAGACCCAGAGTCTAATCTCAGACCTGTCTGGGACCTTTTTTGGGGTTTACCCCATTCCCAAATACATCCTGTTTTCACTGTTAGCTCTCCAGTTTCTCAGACTTGCATGAATTAACTAAGACTTCAGATGGATGCCTTATTCTTTTATTTTCTGGTGAATTTGACTCCTTTACAGTTTCCGATTGAAGAGCTTCTAAGGGTGAGTGAGGAAGTTTTATATATATATATGTACCTTTCCGAGTTCCCATGGCTAGTTCACAGACACATCTTAAAATTGCCTCTCATAATATCCAAGGTTTGAATTCCCAAATAAAACAAAAAAATTCTAGACTACTACAAATCTCTCAAATTAGATATCATCATGCTCCAGGAGACACACTTTCCTATACAATATAATCCCAAATATGTACATCCTTATTTTCCTCAATTCCACCTCGCTAAGGCAGAGAATAAAACTAAGGGGGTGGCCATCATTTTCTCAAAACAATGTAAATTTGAAAAATCATTTGAGTACATTGATCCTGAAGGGGAAATTATACTATTACAAGGCACGATGGAGGGAAACCTCTATTCCCTAATTTCCTATTATGCCCCCAACAGGGGTCAAGCTAAATTTTTCAGGACCATGATGAACATCCTAAACCCTATGTTAGTGGGCACAGTGATTTTTTGGGGAGACTCTAATGTAGCATTTGATCAGGCACTTGATAAATCCAAACCCCGAAGGACCAGTTAACTCGCCCAACCAGAGAAAGCCACAAAATTGCCAAAATTCTCTCTGCCCATAATCTTTCGGATACTTGGAGGGAATTAAACCCATCTAAAAGGGACTATACACATTATTCTCATCCTCATAACACATACACTAGAATAGACCATATTTTTACTCCTTCACCCATGGTTCCTTTTATAATCAATGCTAACATTAAAGATACAGCGCTGTCTGACCATTCAATAGTAATGATTTATTTTCGCTCCACGGTATTGGGTAGGAAACTGAGTCATTGGAAACTCAATGAGTCTATTCTATCTAATCCAGCCTCAATTTAAGTTTTAGATAGGGCACTACGGGAATACTTTTCTCTTAATGACACAGGTGACGTCTCAAACGAAGTACTTTGGGCCACACATAAAACCTTTATTCAGGGTAAAATTATTCAAATTGCCACCCAAGCCAAAAGAGACCATAGGGCTAACATAGAGCGTTTGGAAGCAGAATTTGAAGCTCTATGAACTAAACACAAAAGAAATCCCTCCAAGGTTCCCATAGCTTTATTAGACAAGGCTAGACTAGATCTTAACCTTGCTCTAACTACCCAGGCTGAAAAGGCATTAAGATGGAGCGGTAACAAATTTTATACACAAGCAAACAAATTAGGACCATTACTAGCTGCGAAACTATCTCCCAGTATCAGATTCCATACCAGGCCTAAAATCAGGATATTAGGTCAACCCCTTACAGCCAATCCTGCTAAAATCCTGAATGCATTCCGCAGTTTTAATTCTGATTTGTACAATTCACCTTCTCAATCAGATAAAAACTCAATCTCTAGGTTCTTGGATAACCTTCCCATTCCAACCATAACCGACTCACACAGAAACCTCTTGGAGGCTCCTTTTACGGTGGAAGAAGTCAAGGATGTAATTAAAGATCTCAAAAAGGGATCAGCTCTGGGCCCTGATGGTCTATCTATCCCATATTATAAGGCCTTTGTTGAAGTCTTAGTCCCTTACTTGACCAAATTCTTTAATGATAAAACACAAGGAGATCCCTTGGACACACATCTTAACTAGTGTTGAGCGGACCCGAACTGTAAAGTTCGGGTCCGTACCGAATTTTGGCGTTTTCCCGACCCCGGACCCGGACCCGGATTTTGCGCTAAAGTCCGGGTTCGGGTCCGGATTCGGGAATTTAATGGCGCAGTTAGAAATGCTTCAGGGGCCAGCCAATCACCATTTGATTAGCTGGTGTGCCCTTAGAAGCCATCATAGCCATGCCTACTAATGGCATGGCTGTGATTGGTCAGTGCAACATGTGACCCAGCATGTGACCAGCTTCTATATAAGCAAGAGGCACACAGCACAGATCGTCACTCTGCTTTTAGACAGTGTAGGGAAAGGATCCTGGCTGCTGTTGCTGTGAGGGAGAGAATTATATGATAGGAGTTAGTCCTGATTAGGGATGGGCCCGGTGCTCGATTCGAACCCATGTTCGAATCGAGCACCGGGCGTTCGCTCGCTCGTCGAGCCCAGAACTATTTGGGCCGTTCGCATCACATTCGTGTGATGCGAGCGGCCCCGCAATGCATTGCGGCCGGCGCGGCCGGCGCAGTGCATTGCTGGCTGATGATTGGCCAAGCATGCACTGTGACCCCGCATGCTTGGCCAATCACAGCGCCCGAAACTCGGAGAGCAATAATTGGCTACAGGCAGGACGCCTGTAGCCAATTACAGCTCAGGGGCTTTAGTACATGCCCCACCATTTAAAAGGCCGCCACGCCATTGGCCCCGGTCACATGAGTTCCGGCTTTAGGAGAGATCAGTCTGCTGATTCTGTCTTTGCTTGATACTGAAAGATTTGCTCTTCTTTGCTAAACCATTGGCTATTTCTTTGCTAAACCATTGCTACCTAAGTCATTGATCGTTCATTGCTGCTGATTGCACAGTTAGCGTGTTATTAGCTGCTGCTGGGGATTAGTCTGGTGTGTGCTTACTGTTAGTACAGTATTGCAGTAGTACCAACCGCAGTGCTGTTAGCACAGCATTGCACCCCAACAGCACCCATAGGACTTCTAGTGTGTTAGTGGCAGCAAACAGAGCTCCTATATTTTCTTCTCAGCAGCACCCATAGGACTTCTAGTGTGTTAGTGGCAGCAAACAGAGCTCCTATATTTTCTTCTCAGCAGCACCCATAGGACTTCTAGTGTGTTAGTGGCATCACACAGAGCTCCTATATTTTCTTCTCAGCAGCACCCATAGGACTTCTAGTGTGTTAGTGGCAGCAAACAGAGCTCCTATATTTTCTTCTCAGCAGCACCCATAGGACTTCTAGTGTGTTAGTGGCAGCAAACAGAGCTCCTATATTTTCTTCTCAGCAGCACCCATAGGACTTCTAGTGTGTTAGTGGCATCACACAGAGCTCCTATATTTTCTTCTCAGCAGCACCCATAGGACTTCTAGTGTGTTAGTGGCAGCAAACAGAGCTCCTATATTTTCTTCTCAGCAGCACCCATAGGACTTCTAATGTGTTAGTGGCATCACACAGAGTTCCTATATTTTCATCTCAGAAGCACCCATAGGACTTCTAGTGTGTTAGTGGCATCACACAGAGCTCCTATATTTTCTTCTCAGAAGCACCCATAGGACTTCTAGTGTGTTAGTGGCAGCAAACAGAGCTCCTATATTTTCTTCTTAGCAGCACCCATAGGACTTCTAATGTGTTAGTGGCATCACACAGAGTTCCTATATTTTCATCTCAGAAGCACCCATAGGACTTCTAGTGTGTTAGTGGCATCACACAGAGCTCCTATATTTTCTTCTCAGAAGCACCCATAGGACTTCTAGTGTGTTAGTGGCAGCAAACAGAGCTCCTATATTTTCTTCTCAGCAGCACCCATAGGACTTCTAGTGTGTTAGTGGCATCACACAGAGTTCCTATATTTTCATCTCAGAAGCACCCATAGGACTTCTAGTGTGTTAGTGGCATCACACAGAGCTCCTATATTTTCATCTCAGAAGCACCCATAGGACTTCTAGTGTGTTAGTGGCATCACACAGAGCTCCTATATTTTCTTCTCAGCAGCACCCATAGGACTTCTAGTGTGTTAGTGGCAGCAAACAGAGCTCCTATATTTTCTTCTCAGCAGCACCCATAGGACTTCTAGTGTGTTAGTGGCATCACACAGAGCTCCTATATTTTCTTCTCAGCAGCACCCATAGGACTTCTAGTGTGTTAGTGGCAGCAAACAGAGCTCCTATATTTTCTTCTCAGCAGCACCCATAGGACTTCTAGTGTGTTAGTGGCATCACACAGAGCTCCTATATTTTCATCTCAGAAGCACCCATAGGACTTCTAGTGTGTTAGTGGCATCACACAGAGCTCCTATATTTTCTTCTCAGCAGCACCCATAGGACTTCTAGTGTGTTAGTGGCAGCAAACAGAGCTCCTATATTTTCATCTCAGAAGCACCCATAGGACTTCTAGTGTGTTAGTGGCATCACACAGAGCTCCTATATTTTCATCTCAGAAGCACCCATAGGACTTCTAGTGTGTTAGTGGCATCACACATAGCTCCTATATTTTCTTCTCAGCAGCACCCATAGGACTTCTAGTGTGTTAGTGGCATCACACAGAGCTCCTATATTTTCATCTCAGAAGCACCCATAGGACTTCTAGTGTGTTAGTGGCATCACACAGAGCTCCTATATTTTCTTCTCAGCAGCACCCATAGGACTTCTAGTGTGTTAGTGGCAGCAAACAGAGCTCCTATATTTTCTTCTCAGAAGCACCCATAGGACTTCTAGTGTGTTAGTGGTATCACACAGAGTTCCTATATTTTCATCTCAGAAGCACCCATAGGACTTCTAGTGTGTTAGTGGCATCACACAGAGCTTCTATATTTTCTTCTCAGCAGCACCCATAGGACTTCTAGTGTGTTAGTGGCATCACACAGAGCTCCTATATTTTCATCTCAGAAGCACCAATAGGACTTCTAGTGTGTTAGTGGCAGCAAACAGAGCTCCTATATTTTCTTGTCAGCAGCACACATAGTACCTATAGTGTGTTAGTGTCAGCACCCATAGGACCTACAGTGTGTTGTGAGCACACATAGGAGTTCTATTTTTTATACTATATACACTACCGACTACAATGGCTGGAAGACCGCCAAGGAGAGGCAGAGCGTGCCGAGGCAAGAACACAGGGCAGGCAGGCTCTGTTTCTAGAGACAACAGTGCTGGCCGTGGACGTGGTCGTGCATCGTCATCAGCACGTGGCCATGGGACACGCTTGTCTTTGTTTTCGGCAGCTGGACATGTGGAGCCGCATCATGCCGAAGGCTTGGTAGAATGGATGACCAAGCCCTCCTCATCCTCCTCATCCTCTCTCACCCAGGCTCAGGGTACTGGCAGAGCAGCTGCCAACGCGTACTCAATGGCATCATCAGCCACCCCTTCCCTAGACCCACCATGTCCTCCTGAGGAGTCCCCCGAACTGTTTGAGCACAGTGTTGGGTACATGCTCCAGGAGGATGCCCAACGATTTGAAGGCTCGGATGATGATACCTAGCTTGAGGAAGTCAGTAGTGTGCGCGCAGAGAGAGGGGATGCTGAAGGACAGCAATCTGGCAGTAGTGTTCCACCAGCTGCAGCTTACTGCCAGGTTTGCTCTAGTGGTGAAGAGGGAGGGGATGATGAGGTCACTGACTCCACGTGGGTGCCTGAAGGGAGAGAGGAGGAGGAGGAGGAGGATGCAGCGTCACATGTCCAACGAGGCAGGATGCCCCCTGGAGGCCAGCTAGAGGCCAGCACAGCAACTGTACCACACCGCAGAGCTCCGCCTGTGCAGGGCGCTGCCTCTGCACGTTATCACAAAAGTTCTTTGGTGTGGGCCTTTTTTGAGACGAGTGCATCAGATCGCACCACTGCTATTTGCAATATTTGTCTCAAGCGTATCTCGCGTGGCCAAAACATCAGCCGCTTGGGCACCACAAGCATGAGCAGACATATGTCGACCTGCCATGCAGCTCGTTGGCAAGCACACATAAAAGACCCACACCAAAGAACAAAGCGGACCTCTCCTTGCTCCTCATCAGCTGGGATCTCCATCCCCACTATATCTTCAGTCCTCTCTGAAAGCTGCTCTGAGAGGACTGAAGGTGTAGAATTAGGTGTGTCACAACCAAGTACTTGCAGTACACCGACGTCCGATTGTAGCAGGCAAATTTCCCTGCCCCAGCTGCTGGACCGTCGAAAGAAGTATACTCCCAGCCATCCACATGCCCAGCGGTTGAATGCTAGCTTGGCTAAATTGCTAGCACTTCAACTGCTGCCTTTTCAGTTGATAGACTCGGCCCCCTTCCGTGAGTTTGTTCAATGTGCGGTTCCTCAGTGGCAGGTTCCCAAACGCCACTTTTTCTCACGGAAGGCGATTCCGTCTCTCTACTGGCATGTGGAAGGCAATGTCCATGCCTCGCTGGACAGGGCGGTCAGCGGTAAGGTGCATATTACCGCTGACTCATGGTCCAGCAGGCATGGACAGGGACGTTATCTTTCTTTCACGGCCCATTGGGTCACTCTATTGGCAGCTGGGAGGGATGCAGGACAAGGTGCAGTAGTGTTGGAGGTTGTTCCGCCACCACGCCTCCAAAATGCTACTACTGGTTGTGACACACCTCTCTCCTCCACCCCCTCCTCTTCTTCTTCCTCCATGTCCTCTTCGAGTGCTCTGTCCTCGGAACCAGCGGTGCTCCGTAGGCGTACAAGGGGCTACGCGAGTACGCAGGCAAAAAGATGCCATGCCGTGCTTGCGCTGGTGTGTTTGGGGGACAGGAGCCACACTGGGCCAGAGGTTCTGGCAGCTCTGCAGGGGCAGGCCGAGAGGTGGTTGACGCCACGCCAGCTTAAGCCAGGAATGGTCGTTTCTGATAATGGCACCAACCTCCTCTCCGCCCTGCGACAGGGGCAGCTCACCCATGTGCCCTGTATGGCTCACGTCCTCAACCTGGTGGTGCAGCGGTTCTTGGGCAGGTTCCCAGGCTTACAGGATGTCCTGAGGTAGGCCAGGAAAGTCTGTGTGCATTTCCGCCGATCTTATAATGCCAGTGCTCGGCTGACTGAGCTGCAAAAGGAGCTGAACCTGCCCAAGAACCGCCTAATATGTGACATGCCCACCAGGTGGAACTCAACGTTGGCCATGCTGCAGCGACTGCACACGCAGCAGAGGGCCATCAATGAGTACCTTTGCGACTACGGCACCAGGACAGGGTCAGGGGAGCTTGGCTTTTTTTCCCCACGCCAGTGGAGCATGATCAGGGATGCATGCACTGTCCTCTCACCATTTGAGGAGGCCACGAGGATGGTGAGCAGTGACAGTGCATGCATCAGTGACACTGTACCTCTTGTCCACCTGTTGGAGCATACGCTGCGTGGGATAATGGACAGGGCACTTGAGGCAGAACAGAGGCAGGAAGAGGAGGACTTCCTTGTCTCTCAAGGCCCCCTTTATCCAGACAATGTTCCTTCTGTCCCACCCATCACACAGGAAGAGGAGGAGGAGGAGGAGGAGGAGGAGGATTGTGTGAGCATGGAGGTGGAGCCTGGCACTCAGCATCAGCAGCAGCAGTCTTTTAGGGATGATGTACAGTCCCAACAAACCAGTGGACTTGTACGTGGCTGGGAGGAGGTGGCTGGCGATCATGTCATCCTCAGTGACCCAGAAGACTCCGGACCGAATGCCTCAGCTAACCTACGCTGCATGGCCTCCCTGATCCTGCAAAGCCTGCGGAAGGATCCTCGTGTTCTTCGGATCAAGGAGAGTGACCATTACTGGCTGGCCACTCTCCTTGATCCACGGTACAAGGGTAAGGTTGAGGACCTTATCTTGCCGTCGCAGAGGGAGCAGAGGATGAGACATCTCAGGGAGGCCTTGCAGAAAGGTCTGTGCAACGCGTTCCCAGAAACTGGGAGGTTACAAACTCCTGGTCCTGGACGACGAGTTGCTGAGGCTTCTGTCAGTAGCAGAAGGAGCGGTGGGGAAGGTGGACGTCTGACCGATGCGTTCAGACAATTTTTTAGTCCGCAGCCCCAAGGTATGATCGGTTCCAGCAACCATCGCCAGCGTCTGATATACATGGTGCAGGAATACCTAGGGGCAAGGTCAGACTTGGACACCTTTCCCACCGAAAATCCTCTGGCTTACTGGGTCCTGAGGATGGATCACTGGCCAGAGCTTGCACAGTATGCAATTGAGCTACTGGCCTGTCCTGCATCCAGCGTTCTTTCCGAACGCACATTCAGTGCTGCTGGAGGATTTGTCACCGATCATAGGGTGCGCCTGTCCACCGACTCGGTTGATCGACTGACCTTCATAAAAATGAATCAGTCTTGGATCACCACCAGCTACCAGACACCTGAAGCGGATATAACGGAATAATTTATAATGTCACATCCCTTCAAGACTGCCTATGCTGATGCTGAGTGACTGTCCTGTTATGTTCACTGACTATCCTCTTCCTCCTCCTCAATGATCCATGCCACCACACCAGTGCCTAAGGCACAATTTTTCAGCCCCTGTATAACAGGGGCGTGTAATTACAATTTTTTAAAAAGATGCTTCGCAACAGGTGTGACTGCTGTGCTCAGAGTACAGTATCTGTGAGGGGTTGCAGTGTTGTGGCACCAGCACCAGTGCCTAAGGCACAATTTTTCAGCCCCTGTTGGGGCGTGTAATTACAATTTTTAGGCAATGCTTTGCAACAGGTCTCATTGCTGTGCTCAGAGTACAGTATCTGTGAGGGGTTGCAGTGTTGTGGCACCAGCACCAGTGCCTAAGGCACAATTTTTCAGCCCCTGTATAACAGGGGCGTGTAATTACAATTTTTTAAAAAGATGCTTCGCAACAGGTGTGACTGCTGTGCTCCAAGTACAGTATCTGTGAGGGGTTGCAGTGTTGTGGCACCAGCACCAATGCCTAAGGCACAATTTTTCAGCCCCTGTTTAACAGGGGCGTGTAATTACAAATCTTGATCTAATAGTTCACAGCAGGGCCCATTCCTGCGCCCACCAAGAGTAACTATGAGGGCCTACAGTCTTGTGGCAACACCGTCCACCACCACCACCACCACCAAAGGCCCAATTTTTCTGCCCTGTTCAACAGGTGCATGCAATTACAAATCTTGATCTAATAACTCACAGCAGGGCCCATTCCTGCACCCACCAAGAGTAACTGTGAGGGCTTACAGTCTTGTGGCAACACCGTCCACCACCACCACCACCACCACCAAAGGCCCAATTTTTCTGCCCGGTTCAACAGGTGCATGCAAGTACAAATCTTGATCTATTAACTCACAGCAGGGCCCATTCCTGTGCCCACCAGTCTTGTGGCTACACCAACATCTAATAGGGCAAATTTCTGCAGAGTATATACGGCAGGCCCCTACTTTCAAACATCCAACTTACAAACGACTCCTACTTGCAAACGGCAAGAGAAAACAGGAAGTGAGAGGAAATCTACCCCTAGGAAGGAAAATTCTATCCTGTTAGATTTAATTTGGGAAAAAGGTATCTCCTCTCTACTGATGCTTTATCACCAATCCTTGTTTCAATTAAAACCCCACTTTTCCAAAAACATTTGTCATTGGGACGGAAAGTGAGGTGACATGTTCTGAACAGATGTGCAAAGACAGCAAATGTTACAGGGGTGATAACCCCTCCCTATGTTCTCCAAAAAGCTTAAAAATTGATTTTTTTGGGATGTAGCTACACTTCATAATGTACCTGTTCAGATTCTACTTAAGAACAAACCTACAGTCCATGTCTTGTTTGCACCACCTATATACTGCTGTTCAGAGTATATAGGGTTGTAGGTATAGGGTTTTACTTTGGGTGCGGGGTCCCCCTTAGTATCCATACAAGACCCAAAGGGGCTGGGGTGGGGGGGGGGGGTGATGGGGTAGCCATGCCATTTTTCTCAAGGATTTTCAGCCATATGGCGGCCAGGACAAGACATGACATTAAAGCCGCAAGTGGTTTTAAATGGCTTCTTTTTTTCCTTTACAAATGTCATTTTGTGCAAGGACAGTTTTAAACACGGGAAACACATGCCACTTCACAGGCATACTTTAGACACCCCCCAGGTACCATATTTAAAGGAAAATTTCACTTTTTTTTTTTTCACTTTATGCATCATTAAAATGACTGCTCCCGAAAAAACTTTAGTTTTTAAAATTTCTTTTTGCATTGATATATGTCCCCTGGGGCAGGACCCGGGTCCCCAAACCTGTTTTATGACATTAACATGCATATTGGCCGTTGTAATTAGCAATTTTGATTTCGAACGTTCGCGTCCATTATAACGAATAGGGTTCGAAAATTCGCGCGAACTTTCGGTCCGTTCGAAGGTTCTGGTGCGAACCGAACCCGGGGGTGTTCGGCTCATCCCTAGTCCTGATTCTGCAATCTACTGATAGAAAAGATAGAGAGACAGTGTAGTGTAGTGTAGGGGCAGGATCCTGTTTGTGCTTTCAGGGAGAGAGATTTAGATAGGAGTCCAGATTGAGAGATATAATAGCTCAGCGATCTGCATAGGTTTATCTGTTTGTGTTGCAAGCTCAGTGCACCAGCACTGCATTACGTTGAGTGATACACCTATTCCATACTGTGGCTGTATTGTGCTCTTGCTAAAAGACCCATTTCGGGCAGAAAAAAAAAAAAAAAAGGCACTTTATTGTGCTTTTGCTAAAAAGACCCATTTTTGGGCCCCAAAAAAAAAAAAGGCACTTTATTGTGCTGTTGCAAAAAAAAAAAAAACAGGCACTTTGTTGTGCGCAAAAAAGACCTATTTTTGGGCAAAAAAAATATTTTGCAGTGTATATCTCTAGTATATATTTTTCTTGTACTATGCTATACTAAAAAAAAAAAAAACAACCTTTTTTTTGAATAGCATTCTCTGCAGCTGTGCGATTCAGCGGTTATATACTGTGGGTGTGTTGTGCTCTTCCAAAAAACGCCATTTAGGGCCACAGAAAATATTTTGCAGTGTGAAATACACATCTGGAGGTGTGTGAAAAAACAACATTATTTTTGAATAGCATTCTCTGGCCTCTGCAGCTGTGCGATTCAGCGGTTATATACTGTTGGGGTTGTTGTGCTCTTCCAAAAAACGCCATTTAGGGCCACAGAAAATAAATTGCAGTGTGAAATACACATGTGGAGGTGTGTAAAATAAACAATTTCTATATATTGTACAGTGCTATACTAAAAAAAACAACATTTTTTTTGAATAGCATTCTCTGCACTTCTATAGCTGTGCGATTCAGTGGTTAAATACTGTGGTTGTGTTGTGCTCTTCCAAAAAACGCCATTTAGGGCCACAGAAAATATTTTGCAGTGTGAAATACACATCTGGAGGTGTGTGAAAAAACAACATTATTTTTAAAAAGCATTCTCTGGCCTCTGCAGCTGTGCGATTCAGCGGTTATATACTGTTGGGGTTGTTGTGCTCTTGCAAAAAACGCCATTTAGGGCCACAGAAAATATTTTGCAGTGTGAAATACACATCTGGAGGTGTGTGAAAAAACAACATTATTTTTGAATAGCATTCTCTGGCCTCTGCAGCTGTGCGATTCAGCGGTTATATACTGTTGGGGTTGTTGTGCTCTTCCAAAAAACGCCATTTAGGGCCACAGAAAATAAATTGCAGTGTGAAATACACATGTGGAGGTGTGTAAAATAAACAATTTCTATATATTGTACAGTGCTATACTAAAAAAAACAACATTTTTTTTGAATAGCATTCTCTGCACTTCTATAGCTGTGCGATTCAGTGGTTAAATACTGTGGTTGTGTTGTGCTCTTCCAAAAAACGCCATTTAGGGCCACAGAAAATATTTTGCAGTGTGAAATACACATCTGGAGGTGTGTGAAAAAACAACATTATTTTTAAAAAGCATTCTCTGGCCTCTGCAGCTGTGCGATTCAGCGGTTATATACTGTTGGGGTTGTTGTGCTCTTGCAAAAAACGCCATTTAGGGCCACAGAAAATATTTTGCAGTGTGAAATACACATCTGGAGGTGTGTGAAAAAACAACATTATTTTTGAATAGCATTCTCTGGCCTCTGCAGCTGTGCGATTCAGCGGTTATATACTGTTGGGGTTGTTGTGCTCTTCCAAAAAACGCCATTTAGGGCCACAGAAAATAAATTGCAGTGTGAAATACACATGTGGAGGTGTGTAAAATAAACAATTTCTATATATTGTACAGTGCTATACTAAAAAAAAAAACCATTTTTTTTGAATAGCATTCTCTGCACTTCTATAGCTGTGCGATTCAGTGGTTAAATACTGTGGTTGTGCTGTGCTCTTCCAAAAAACGCCATTTAGGGCCACAGAAAATATTTTGCAGTGTGAAATACACATCTAGAGGTGTGTAAAAAAACAACATTATTTTTAAAAAGCATTCTCCGGCCTCTGCAGCTGTGCGATTCAGCGGTTATATACTGTTGGGGTTGTTGTGCTCTTGCAAAAAACGCCATTTAGGGCCACAGAAAATATTTTGCAGTGTGAAATACACATCTGGAGGTGTGTGAAAAAACAACATTATTTTTGAATAGCATTCTCTGGCCTCTGCAGCTGTGCGATTCAGCGGTTATATACTGTTGGGGTTGTTGTGCTCTTCCAAAAAACGCCATTTAGGGCCACAGAAAATAAATTGCAGTGTGAAATACACATGTGGAGGTGTGTAAAATAAACAATTTCTATATATTGTACAGTGCTATACTAAAAAAAACAACATTTTTTTTGAATAGCATTCTCTGCACTTCTATAGCTGTGCGATTCAGTGGTTAAATACTGTGGTTGTGTTGTGCTCTTCCAAAAAACGCCATTTAGGGCCACAGAAAATATTTTGCAGTGTGAAATACACATCTGGAGGTGTGTGAAAAAACAACATTATTTTTAAAAAGCATTCTCTAGCCTCTGCAGCTGTGCGATTCAGCGGTTATATACTGTTGGGGTTGTTGTGCTCTTGCAAAAAACGCCATTTAGGACCACAGAAAATATTTTGCAGTGTGAAATACACATCTGGAGGTGTGTGAAAAAACAACATTATTTTTGAATAGCATTCTCTGGCCTCTGCAGCTGTGCGATTCAGCGGTTATATACTGTTGGGGTTGTTGTGCTCTTCCAAAAAACGCCATTTAGGGCCACAGAAAATAAATTGCAGTGTGAAATACACATGTGGAGGTGTGTAAAATAAACAATTTCTATATATTGTACAGTGCTATACTAAAAAAAACAACATTTTTTTTGAATAGCATTCTCTGCACTTCTATAGCTGTGCGATTCAGTGGTTAAATACTGTGGTTGTGTTGTGCTCTTCCAAAAAACGCCATTTAGGGCCACAGAAAATATTTTGCAGTGTGAAATACACATCTGGAGGTGTGTGAAAAAACAACATTATTTTTAAAAAGCATTCTCTGGCCTCTGCAGCTGTGCGATTCAGCGGTTATATACTGTTGGGGTTGTTGTGCTCTTCCAAAAAACACCATTTAGGGCCACAGAAAATATTTTGCAGTGTGAAATACACATCTGGAGGTGTGTAAAATAAACAATTTCTATATATTCTTCTTGTACAGTGCTATACTAAAAAAAACAACCTTTTTTTTTGAATAGCATTTTCTGTAGCTGTGCGATTCAGCGGTTACGTGCTGTGGGTGTGTTGTGGTCTGGCAAAAAACGCCATTTAGGGCCACAGAAAATATTTTGCAGTGTGAAATACACATCTGGAGGTGTGTAAAATTAAACAATTTCTATATATTCTTCTTGTACAGTGCTATACTAAAAAAAACAACCTTTTTTTTGAATAGCATTTTCTGTAGCTGTGCGATTCAGCGGTTACGTGCTGTGGGTGTGTTGTGGTCTGGCAAAAAACGCCATTTAGGGCCACAGAAAATATTTTGCAGTGTGAAATACACATCTGGAGGTGTGTAAAATAAACAATTTCTATATATTCTTCTTGTACAGTGCTATACTAAAAAAAACAACCTTTTTTTTTGAATAGCATTTTCTGTAGCTGTGCGATTCAGCGGTTACGTGCTGTGGGTGTGTTGTGGTCTGGCAAAAAACGCCATTTAGGGCCACAGAAAATATTTTGCAGTGTGAAATACACATCTGGAGGTGTGTAAAATTAAACAATTTCTATATATTCTTCTTGTACAGTGCTATACTAAAAAAAACAACCTTTTTTTTGAATAGCATTTTCTGTAGCTGTGCGATTCAGCGGTTACGTGCTGTGGGTGTGTTGTGGTCTGGCAAAAAACGCCATTTAGGGCCACAGAAAATATTTTGCAGTGTGAAATACACATCTGGAGGTGTGTAAAATAAACAATTTCTATATATTCTTCTTGTACAGTGCTATACTAAAAAAAACAACCTTTTTTTTTGAATAGCATTTTCTGTAGCTGTGCGATTCAGCGGTTACGTGCTGTGGGTGTGTTGTGGTCTGGCAAAAAACGCTA